>JASAUF010000596.1:0-1297433 GCA_030180095.1 Magnolia changhungtana
GGAGCTGAGACTAAAGCAATGGACATCGAGGTAGGAGATATTGGAGATGAGAGACAATAACACGGTGATGCTTCGTTCTCATTAGTCCCACATACCCGTCGTCATGCTGGCCACCGAGAGCGTCGAACCTCGATTATACATCAACTTCTCCAGTAAGATTAACGGTTATTGCAGATCGAGCAGAGGCAAAGAGGACTCGAGCGAGTGGAGAAAGCATTGCATGACCTGATATCAACCATCACATGTAGATGAGATGACACCATGCCACATGAAGCCAGTCCTTCAACCCAGCTTGATGCCTAGTTGGATAGATAGGGATACATGCTTGCATATTAGTTATCTTTTTGGGTAAGAAAGAAAATCTGATGAGCATCCTATTCACATCAGATTAAAGCATTCCTTTGTTGTAAAATGTTATTTAAAAAGTTTTATTTTTTATTTTTTGGATATTGTATGCCTTTAAAGGGCTTCTTCTTCTTTTGTTGGATGATGATTATACTACCCAAACTTGGGGTAGTCATTTTGGTTATTCTCTAATCCCTCTTATTTCTGCTAATGATGGTACCTTGTTTGTCCTATATGTTGATAACTCAAAACATTCATATGATGTGACCAATTTTCATTGTCCCAAACTTATAATATGCATGGATCATTTCGATTCATCCAATCAATTCATGTGTTTGGCTCGTAGTGATCCAAATCCATATTATGATTGGGGGCATTTTCGGTTTATTAAATTTCCTAATTGTTCCATGAAGAGAGCATGCTTTTACATTGAGTTTGTAATTTTATATTTGATATGCTATAATTTCTCCCCCCTCAAATTGCTATGGTAATTAAAGACCACGACACACCCAAATTACAAAATGGATTTTGTACATGTAATTACAACAGGAAGTCCAAATTCATACAAAATTATAGCAGGATGTCCAAAGTTGATGAGTTTAGTAATGATTGAGCCCACATTTATGAACTTGGATATCGTTGAACATGCATTTGGATGCAAATGTTGGTTAAGGGTTTTGAATTCTGAAGGAGTATGATGTCTCCGCTAAGGGTTGAATCCCGCTCTGGATAGCATTAGACTTAATGTTTATATGCATCAGTTTTTAGGAGTATGTTTTAGTTTCCAGGACCTCTCAATCCTGCAGTTGCATCGGTGTTTTCTTTTCTTTTCTTTCTATACTTTCTATTTGGAAGCCACAAACTAAGTGTTAGAATCATTCTAAAGTATTGAATGTCTTCAGCTGTAACTTGCGAAGAGAGCATGGATTTATGTTGAATTTGCAAATGCCTTCACATACACAAAGTGTTTTACCTGCATTTTTTACTGCTTTGGGGAGAGGCATTTGATCAGTAGAATTGAAATAGTGAGGATCGATCTTAATGGAGAACTGGGAATACCTAAATAGCTCCTGAGGTGATGATGTAGGTGAGGTGCCCGATGCACATCCAGGTTTAGATGAGCATTTAGGGGCAATTAAGGCTAATATATTCGAGCTTAAGAAGGACATTACCTGAAGCGTAAGATGCAGAGTATGCATCGAACGATAAAGGCAGTGTTGTGTTCTGTACAGAAGAAGAGAGCGCCCCCTCCCTCGCTGGACTCGGTATCACAGTAGGGAGTTGTGATGGATATGGACTCCCTCACTTCGTATGTCTTCATGTATTGGATAGCATCCTCATGATAGTCCATTCTAACATCTGCATGTATTGGGTAGCATCGTCATGCATTTCACATGTTTCTTTACATCTTATGTACTGAATGTCTCTCTTTTTTTTTTTTAATGAAAATGGCCTTATGAGAAATCTTTATGGGTTACCTAAAATGCATGAGTATTGTGTTCTTTGTAACTTATGTATTGAATGTCCTTATAATGAATTTATTTAACACAATGTGGGTGCACAATATGGAGTGAAAATCATTAATACCCATCACCTGGATTTGCACCATTGCAGGTCAGTCATGTCCCAGGCAGTGTTTGAATTATCTCCGATATTATCGAAATATCTCTAATATTATCTTCATCTCCAGCTCAGCGATAACGATAACATACTTGTGACCATATCGATAACATTGTTATGAAAATTATGCATCGATATTATCGAACGCATATAATGTAATCACCAATATTTTCAACTATTAAATCTTCATCTCATTTTCGGTTATCGTTGATATTATCGACGACATCGATATTAATCCCTGACGTGAAACTTGTAAGCGATACCGATACTTGAACATTGGTCCGAGGACTTTCTCGATAACATTGGTATGGGTTTTTATAGATGTGGAATATTTATTCCAAGAATTCCCTTCAATGCATCGACTAAGTGAAATATGGAATTGACTATGAAGTGAAGGGAATTGACCGTGAAATGCATTGAATTGATCATGAAGTGAAGGAAATTGACCGTGAAATGCATGGAATTGACCGTGAAGTGAAGGGAATTGACCATGAAATGCATGGAATTGACCGTGAATATTTGAAATCATGGAATTGACCATGAAATGCATGGAAATTTGTTGAAGAGAATTATTTGTGAAATGCATGGAATTATATGAAGTAAAGGGGAATCGCCTAGGGATTGGCCATGAAATGCATGGTTATCGTGAAGTGATATTACCATGAAGTGAAGGGAATTGACCGAAGTGAAATGCATGGAATTGACCATGAAATGAATGTCTTATCGATATTATTTCCGATTTATCCCGGGATTAGACGTCCTTGCAATGGGTCAATCCTAACACGGGTTTAAGCGTAAACGCTCAATTAAAGTCTCAAATCGTTCCTTCGAACATTTTCTTCACAAATCCCAGGACTTTGCTTTCAATTTTTAAAGCACCCTTACCTAAATAGTTGATGGGTTTTTATAGTTGAATGTGGACCATATGCAACTCAGTGAATTCCAAGATAATTCCCTTAGTGATCTTAAAATGAATTGCCTTACCGTGAAATGTATGGAAGACCCAAAACTATGAAGTGAAGACAGTCTAGAATTAGGACCGGACTTAACAATCATCTCAAAAATCCTTTATGAAATGCATTGAATTGAGGTAGTGTGACTATTCATATGAAGGAAAGTGATGGCATCGTTCGTTGACGAAATGCATGGAATTGACCACACCCTCGGATTAAGAAAAATTTGAACATTTACATGTACTTGGAATTCGACCATGGACCGTCGAACCGAAAGTGGTCCGCCACGTGCATCCGCGTATCCGAATGAGTCAAAAATGTAATCCCACGTAGATCCATCGATGGTGAGAAGTCAAAGAATGAAATTCCTTTGAAGTGGAAAAGCGGCGAAAATCCTATATTAGCAGTACCCTTGAACACGAGTCTATTTTCGTAATGTTTGAGGCTATGGAATTGCCACCGAATTTTGAAACCCTAGAGGAAGAGAGAGAAAAGAGAATTGGAGATTGTTGCTTGATCTTCCTCCTCTCGCTTTTGAAGCTGAACATCGCTCTATTCTGTATCCACCTCATTTGAAGGTAAGAAACCCTAACCCTAGGTCCGATTTGGGGTGGGATCAAATGCATGATTCCGAATATACGAGTTCTTCTACCCTTGGCGAAGTTTCCAAAGGCAAAGGGAATAATGGTAGATTCATGATCTGCTTGCAATTGCACATGTACAAAAGTGCTTTAGTTTCCTGTTTTGATTGGTATGAATTTCACATATTCGTGAAATGCATGGAATTGACCGTGAAGTGAAGGAAATTGACCATGAAGTGAAGGGAATTGACCATGAAATGCATGGAATTGACCATGAAATGAATGTCTTATTGAAAATTTGAATCGTAGTGGTAAGAAATTCGTAACTTCAAAGAAAACAACATATGTATTACAAAAAATGTATAACATTCATAGTTGTATTACAAAAATGAATTACAAATTACATTATTCCGGAGGTATTGAAAATTTGTAACTCCGACGATTATGCATGAAAGTACCGTATACATGTATATTTTAATGATGTGTTTGTAATATATTTGTTTGCAACGTAATACCGCATTTTTTGTATTTATTGATTATTTTATGTTCCTCTTCATGGGAAAGGATTCATGTCTTCTTTGGTTTTTCGGCTGCCCTCCTCTGTAGTGGGAGCTTCATACTCGCACAATACTCCTTGAGTCCTAATGAAATTTTCCATTCGCTCTTGTCCCGTATTGGGTACATGGAATCTTCATACGTGATCTAGTAATTCCTCGCCGTGTATAACGAGGAGCAGTACGAATAATGAGGAAGGTTATAGTTTATACATGCTGAAAGAACATGAAAACAAGGAAATCCCTTTACTTCAAATTCGCGACGTGTACATGAAAGCTCACTGAGCTTGACAGTATCTTGTACTCTCCCACAACATAGTATTCATTCTGAGAAATTGTATGGCAACGAACATCATGTGCCTTTGGTATGAGATCCTTTAATTATTTCTCAGCCTACAGTGTCAACGGTCCAAGGAATGATAATGCTGATTCTCTTCTCTTATACAACATCCCTTGAATTTTCATTATGACCGTCTCTATTAGGATAGTCACGGGATATTCTCGTGCTTCTTTTAACACGCTCAGCTATGTTTGTAGTGATTAAATTGAATCTTTTTCCTGGGAAGTGCGATGATGCCCACTTTTCATACTCTATTTCATCATGATGAGGAGCTCTCGACCATGCATGCATGTATGGTTATCTACAGTACTAAAAATGGGATAAAGACACATGACAGGTATATTTGTGAACCGCACTTGTAATTATTTGTAATGTTATCATACTGGAGAGGGGTTGGCAAGTTCGATATCATGCATTAACTTTTCTAACTTAGCCCTCCTACAAGTCTTTATAGCTTGCCAGTAGTAGATTTCTAACGACTTATCTTTGAACGTATCCACCAAGTTTTATTAGGAGGTATTAATTTGTAACTATATGGTGGCGCAATGACCATGGATTCATGGGAAAGGATTCATGTCTTCTTTGGAAGACCTCGAGGGAACTTCTTTCATTAGAACTTTATGCCGGTCTGATATGATCACAAGACCAAGTAGATCCCCTAATGAACCATTGAGGTAGGTAAGAAACCAGTTCCTGTCATGCCCCAAACCTGAAAATCGGGCTCATAAAATTTTCGACGATAGGCCGAACACTCATTGAAGCTTGGTGCAACCGCACTCCGTAGTTCCCCATTCTTTTTGTAGTCCCATACTCACCCCGTAATTCTCGATCCTGAGATCCTATGAGGAGGATTTTTCAACGTACAGTTATCTCGTAAGAAGCATTACCACAAGTATACCCAAATCACAAAGGCAACATCATCATCACCAAAAGAAATGAAAAGAAAGAGAGAGAGGAGAGATCTTTGAGAGAGAGATCGGTATATATGGTAGCGCAAGAATGGATTCTTTGGGGAGGTACTTCCATTAGAACTTTATGGGCCCTTCCTATACAATGCATACATCAAGATGGGTCCCACCATAAGTAGGCCCTTAAATCAAAAAATTAAAATATAAAATCACCCACCATTTGATCTTCTTGGTTCGATGGAATCCCTAACTCCAAGTATACCCAAATCACAAAGGCGACTTTGACGGAGGATGATGAAGTTTGGAGGGAGAGAGAGGATGAAAGATGTAAGGGCTAGGAAGATGGGCCACACCAAGCTCTTCTCATGGAGAGCTTTGATCTTCTTGGTTCGACGGTTGGAGGGTTAGGATGAAAGTTGCTTGGAGAATGAGAGAGAGAGATGAGAGAGAGAGGTTGTAAGAGAGAGAGAGAGAGAGAGAGAGAGAGAGAGAGAGATGGGTGAGTGATGGGGTTTGATGTGTACTTGACATGTAAGGGATGGGTTGCTTTGACTTTGGGGTTACTTTAGTAAGGGAGTGATGGGATATGTACCTTATTGATGTGATTGATTGATTAATTTGACATGTTCTCTTGGATTTTGCAAAGTGCGGTATTTTCCTCGAACTGAACGTGGGCCCACATCTCCTGGCATGAGTATCGCCTCGGTGCGTAATACGCAGCGTTGGAACTGTAACGACAGCACGATTGCTAAGGTACAAGTCTTGGGTTGAGCCGACTCTAGGATACGAGACATGACTCAAGGTTGCACGCAACAGCCGATAACAGATCTCGGGTCATCGAAATTCTACCGGGAGGACCGTGGAAGTCTATGGAATGGTATGGACTAGGATACGAGTCCTATAGTTCCAACTACTTCTGTTCTTTAATTCTCTGATACCAAAAGCGACTAGAAAGATATGATTGTCGCCATCCAAAGCCATAACAACGAACAGACCACCCTTGTACTTACCTTTTAGATGCGTCCCGTCAACGGCCAAGACCCTTCGCAAACATTTTCAAAAACTTCGGACGCACTGTCCGAGCATAACAAAACATCTCTTAAACGTCGTCGTTTATGGATCTACAAGTAGGGCAGTCACTGTCCTTAGGTTTGCCATCCTCAACTCATGCAAGTACTTCGGGAGTTCTTTGTAAGAGTCTTTATAAGACCCCATTACGCGATTGATTGCAATTTCTTTAGCGCGTCATGCCTTCTTATAGCTAATAAGAATATTATACTTCTCTTGCATTGCCAATATAATGTCCTTCGGCCTTAATCCCAGTCGTTGCTCAATGCGATTGACAGCCAGTTCACTGACTAGCTTACTGCTTGCTTGCCGATGATCACTCTTCATCCATGACATTCCACATGTATGTATGGACGTGTAAGTCTTAATCGTGAATATCCCCACATCATTCACCCTAGATGCGTGTACCCTCCAATCACACTTATCTTCCATACACGCCACGATGAATTTCTTGGATGTGGAATACAGGACCTTGTATTGAAAGTTATTGCGAATTGTAAATTGGCTCAAAACATACTTACACAGGCTCTTGTCCTTAAACGTTTGGCCAATGGCTATATCAATCAGGTCATCAAGTGGATATGAATATAATGGCAGGCCTGCATTGGTGAAACCAACATCTTCAAAAGGCACATTGGAAAGACTGGTGGTGAAGTCTGATGTTTGAGCCTGCTCGGGCAATGGAATGTCACTTCCACTTATGTTTCTGACATTGGATGTTGAGGGAAAATCTACTCTCATAAATGAAAGTGATGTCGTATATTCACTTCTGAGCTTCACGTCAGCCGACGCCCTTACTTGACTTGTCATGAAGTTTGATGTCTAAGCTGGCTCGGGTACTAGAGTGTTAAGACATGTTCCTCACCCAAACTTCCTATTACTTGGGTGTCATGTTTGAAACCACCGTAAGTAACCGGGTCTTCGAGTATTACCTCATTAATGCACTGTATTGTCTTGATGAATAAAGGGATATAGTGATTCAGATGCATCAACTGTGTTGCCAAGAACATTCTCACATCTTCGTTATCTTCAATTACAGTTGGAGGGACTGATTTGTTTGTGCAAGGATATAATGCTTTTAACTTAATATCATAATCCTCAGGTTTACTCTTCGCAATCCTGTACATTTTCGATAGAAGCCCATCATATGTAGCGTCAACGCCCACAACAGTAGTTTTCGAGTCTCTACCCTTATACGTGTATCGATTATTTTTGCTTACTAACTCCCCACCATATGAGCATAGGATGATTATCGAAGCCATTTCCTGAAAACAAACACAATGATATAACTCGTTTAGTATTCACATGTATAAGGTGGATTTGACCAAGTAGTAGGAAATCTACCATTGTACTAGCTCGAATATGATCGACTTATTGGTCAAAATTTTAAAGTTCTTAATTGCAGAGATGTATGTCACTCAGTTCGCGATGATATTCACTCACTTCTAGGGTAGGTTCACAACTTCGTGATGAATTTCACTCACTTCTTGGTCCTAAAGTCATTGAAAATGACCGCGAAGTGAGTGATTGAATTGACTGCGAAGTGAAAGGGAAACGGCGGAGTTAACCATGAAAAGTGAAGGGAATTGACCTTGAAGTGAAGGTAATTGACCGTGAAATGCATGGAATTGACCGTGAAGTAAGGGGGAATTGACCGTGAAATGCATGGAATTGACCGTGAAGTGAAGGGGGAATCGACAGTGAAATGCATGGCATTGACCGTGAAGTGAAGGGGGAATTGTCCGTGAAATGCATGGAATTGACCGTGAAGTGAAGGGGATTGATCGTGAAATGAGTGGAATTGACTGTGAAGTGAAGGGGTGTAACATCCCGGATTTTCACTGTTTTGGATTTCCAAAAAAATCCTTAAAATTTCTTTTTAATTAACTTATAAAATCACTTAATGACTATTATCACTCAATGTTAATTTATACTGGAGTGGACCAGTCTAGTTATGATGGGACCAAGTGCGGGCCGCCAAGCCAGATGGCCCGTTTACACCTAACAATAGCTCGTGTGGGCCACCCAGCGACCGAGAAGGGTCAGAAAAATCTAAAACTTTAGAAAATCATAGATCTCACTGGGCTTGTATCCATCGCGGATTGCGGACCCAGTGGACACCCAGAAGTACCATCTGACACTTGCCCAATGCGCCCCACCAATGCCGATTAAAATAACTGCACCGACAAAAAGCGAGACTCGGGCCTTCCACCGTCGGATTTCTTCCAAATTTACGATGAAGGTTTAATGTATTTTTCAACGCCTGCCCACCAAATCTGGGCCCCGATCGTGGCACGATGACCGTTGATCGCGAATCAGACCCGTACGACCAAACCCCGCATCCGTTCGTTCCTAAATTTTGTAAGGCCCCTCATCGGGCCATGGACCACTTATCCTATAATTTCATAGCCAGAGGGCCATCAGAAATGCTCCAATCACCAAAATGGCCCCCACAGGACCACTTAAAGGTAAAAAACGCTTTCTCAGATCATATATCCCTTCATCCGTTCGTTCTCAATTTTTCATGGGCCCTAATCGGGCCATAAGGCACATACACGCCGAATTTGGTGGCTAGAGGGGTGATAGGGCCCTAGATCCTAGAAAGACCCTCCCATAAGTCTAGTATAGTAAAAACCTAGCCCTTGGGGCCATTTACACTAAACCTGGCATTATAAAAAGGCTCCATTTGGGCACCCCCTCTTCCCATACGATTTTTCCATTTCCAAAAGAGAGAAAGAGAGAAAGAGGGAGAGAGTAAAGAGAGAGGAGAGAGACCTAGGGAGAGTGAAGAAAGAGAGTGAAGGTGAGAGCTAGGTGGACCTTAGATCAAGGTGGGGCCCAAGGAAATCAACCATTTCAACTTCCTACTTCTCCTCAAGGGAGAAACTCTCCTCCACAACCTACATAATCATCCGTTGGCCGTCTAGGTAAGATCTTTCACTTCTTCGTCTTGGAATCCATGTATTGAGAAGGGATTGGCATGAAATTTCTCACATGCAAGGTTTGGTTTTAGGGATTCCGGCCGATCTACCCCAAAATCCATATCTCTTAGGTCGTTTCCAAGCCTTCAACAAATCCGAAGGTGCGGACTATTGTTCTTAGGTGGCCTTGCACCAATTTTAGTGTAGGTTTAATGATTTTGATTACTTAGATGCCATGATTGAATAATCTAGAGAAACCCTAGGAGTGGTATATTGTTGAAATTATATGGATTGCATGCTTAGCTTTCATAATGGTGTTGATCTTGCCTCTCACATGATATTATGTATGGGTGATAGTTTGTTCATGATTGCTCTATCATTTTTCCTCATATGGGGTGTTCCAATGCATGTATGATTTATTATCCATGTGCACATGATTTCTGAAATTGGAGGAAGTGCTTAACTTCCTCACACACACACACATAACTCACATGCACTTATTTCATGTTATGGTTAGTCTTGCTTGTATGAGAATCTGAATGGTATATGAGATGCATGAGAACATGTGGTCGCTATGCTAGTTGATAATCTATAGAATTGGCACGTTACGGATCCCCTCATACCCTTGGGTTGGTCAGGAACATGATGAGAGACGGTAGTCCCACCGGTAGGACTATATTAGGGCTATATCCATGGGTTTGGGCGGGTGTGTTCGAGTGGCTGTAGTTCGACTACATGGGTCCCTTGTGCCCGAGGTCACTCGTCTCATGCTCGCCTGGCCCGTGCGGTCTAACCTACTGTCTGACCAACCTTGTTTGTCAACCCTATTTGCTCACTTATGTATGGAACCTGAACCACCCTGCAACCGTTGTAGCCCAACGATAACCCATCTGAAATTGGTCCACAGCCTCGTGAGCCGGGCATGGCGGAATGGGACACTATGTCCGAGCTGTCGGCCTACGCTGGGGTACCGCGCCTCCCCATAGTGACCGCGAGCGATCCCTTCCTTTCGGCACTGCTCATGTGCTTGGAGTCGGGGATAAGGAACCCGACGGGATCACGGACCGCGAGGTCTCGGCCTCACGCGTTGATGGGGTCTTGGCCTCGCAACCAGCTTAGGGCATTGATACGTAGGGTGAATCGAATCCCCAACTCGCCTTTGGATGAATGGACTTAACTAATAACTCGGCTAACACGATCGCATTGCACGCATTAGTTAGGGTGGCGACTCGGAAGTCGAGGTCGCTCTGAGGGAGTGTTGTCATATGCGATCGTTAGATGGAGTAGCTTGAGGGAGTGTTGTGGTGAGGGCATGCATCATATCATCCCGCGTGCATGCATTTTAAATAAGAGTTATTAGGTGTTGATGATTGTCTGTTTTTCATTAAGTTCATATTACAATTGATGCTTGTTGTAACTTGAGACCAATAGTTCACACTGAGTTGATCACTCACTCCCACTCTGGAACGGTGTTTTAAAACACCAACCAGACCCATTCATAGATGCAGGTGACCCAGGGCATGAGGAACCTGGCAAGGCGAGCTTTGACGGGGAGAACGAGCTCTTCTACTTTCTGCTGATGGGCGGCTCACTATCGGCTAGATCAGGCTGGATTTGGATTTGCTGAGCCGCGGGCTCAGTCTTATTCCTTTTGGACCTAGCCCTTCTTTGTTGTCTGTTGGGCAACGCCTTAGGCGACCCTTTATTATTTTGGACTTGTATATATTTGGGATATCCTTCATTTCAGTAGACTGGTGTGATTGTGCTTCGTGCCTCAGGTAATTCCAAATTGCGCAGTTAAATTTGATTAATCATAAAAAAAATCATAAATGCATGATAAGTGACACTCGGGAACTCGGGAGTCGAGCGTATGCAAGACCCCCGATTTTCTGGGGCGTTACAAGGGGATTGACCGTGAAATGCATGGAATTGGTCGTGAAGTGAAAGGGAATCGCCGAAAATGACCATGAAATGCATAGAATTGACCGTGAAGTGAAGGGAATGATCGTGAAATGAATGGAAATGACTGTGAAGTGAAGGGAATTGACCATGAAATGCATGGAATTGACTGTGAAGTGAAGGGGATTGACCATGAAATGAATTGAATTGACCATGAAGTGAAGTGGAATCACCGGAATTGACTGTGAAATGCATGGAATTGACCGTGAAGTGAAGAGAAATTATCGTGAAATGCATGGAATTGACCATGAAGTGAAGGGAATTGACTGCGAAATGAATTGAATTGACCGTGAAGTAAGGAAGAATCGAATGGAATTAATCGTGAAATGCATGGAATTGACCGTGAAGTGAAGGGAATTGATCGCAAAATGAATTGAATTGACTGTGAAGTGAGGGGGAATCGCATGGAATTAACTGTGAAATGCATGGAATTGACCATGAAGTGAAGAGAATTGACCATGAAATGAATGTCTTATTGGAAATTTGAATCGTAGTGGTAAGAAATTCGCAATTTCAAAGAAAGCAACAAATGTATTCAATATATAACAGTCACAATCATATTACAAAAAATGCACTACAAATTCATAGTCATTTTAAAAAATGCACTACAATTTGACGGTAAAATGCATGAAATTGACCAACTAGTGCATGAAGTTGACCGATCGATTTAGTAAATTGACCGGAAACTAAGTGAAATTGACCGCAAACTTCTTGAAGTTTATTAGATAACCACGTAAAATTGACTTAGCAATGCATAAAATTGACCACAAACTTCTAGGTAATTTCTTAAGAATTTAAACATCTTTACCTCCCACAGCCGCCATATCGGTGAAATCCGTGTTCGAGAAAAAAAAAAGAGTGCGTTGATGTGAAACACGTTCTTCAGAAAAAAGGCTACAACATTTCACATTTATCAATGCATTCATGTCCTCTCAGAAAACGAATGCAGGTAGTCTTGAGTAGAATGGAACATGAAAGATATAATGTGATAGTATGATGGAGATTCTATGGAGATTTAACGAAGAAAATGGGTGAAAAGAAGGAATAGGAATGGCCGAGATGAGTTCGGACTTGTATTTGAGTGTAAGGGAGTGAATGGAGTGAAATTGATAAAGTAGGGGCATTTTCGACCTGTGAAAAGCTGTCCATACAACAGGGGCTTATTCTTCTAAGATTAAAAAAAGTAAACCTTAAAAGGTGCGTTCGTGATAAGTGGGCCGTACAGTAGGAAATTTCTTATCTATTTTCATCCGTTACCTAACCCAACCGGTATCATGCTTCCATACAGTAGAGCTTGCTTCCATACGGTAGAGCTTTGGACATAGGCATGTTGATGTCTTGATCGGCCCACCATATATCGGCACCAGCACGGATGGCTATTTTTAAAATTAAAACCCATGACACAATCCTATCCGTTACTTTTTGTATAGTTTACCCACTATATATTTAACAGTTAACAAACTTTGTTTTCCACCGTCAATTTAATGACCACAGATCAGATGGCTAGATTTGCCTAATCATCGTGGTTTCTAAAACATGAACCATCCATGCTAGGACCCTAGATATGTGCAGAACCCATCTGCACATAAACCTGCCACGTGTATGGCAGAGAGATGACTCTACCAGAATCCAGTTCTTCCATATCCACCGTATTCAACGGCTGCCAGAGGCCCACCAAAGCAAACCTCTTTGTTTAATAGTCTCTTTTACAAGTCTTCCCTCTCCCCAGTCTTCTGGCCTTGTTCTCCACACGTATAGTTTCCAAAGCCCCTCTCTCTCTCTCTCTCTCTCTCTCTCTCTCTCTCTCTCTCAAATGGACCAAAATCTGCAGGAAAACCAAGAGATTGCACTGACCAAGGTTAGAAGATCAATAGACGATCTGGGCTCTTCATCAAAGGTTCTCTCTCTCTCTCTCTCTCTCTCTCTCTCTCTCATGTGCACGGTGCGTTGTATGCACCGCTTTCCATTGATAATTTTTATTTGGGTATGTGCAGAAATATGGAGATGCAACACTATTGAGGTTCCTGGTGGCCAGGTCAATGGACCCCACCAAGGCTGCCAAGATGTTTGTGCAGTGGGAGAAATGGAGGGCTGAATTTGTTCCTTCAGGATTTGTCTCTGAAGATGAGATCGTAGACGAATTAGAAGCTCGGAAGATTTATCTACAAGGCCTTACTAAGGTGGGCCACCCCCTTTTGATCGTCAAAGCAAGCAAGCACTTCCCATCCAAAGATCAACCTCAATTCAAGAGTAATTTCCTCTTTTCTTTCTCTAAATATGGATGATCTGGTGTAATCGCCCACAGACCGTCGGATCAAAATTGGACGGCTGCCGTATGTGGGGACAACAACTTGAGCCTAATGACGTTATGATTGTGCTCCCCCCTGTCTCAGCAACCATCCGATCTTTGATCTGATACGATGCTGGTCGTCCACTTGTTATATATGAGGTAGACTTACTGACCGATGACGTGGGGCCCACTGACTTTTTAGGTCGTGTTGCCTACTTATAATTAATGACCATCCGATCTATGATCTGACGGCTGGTAATTATTGATCTGGTTGTGTGTGGGCCATAAGGCTGGCCAATTAAGTAGCGGTGGTGCCCACATAAGACAGCTGTCTGATCTTTGATAGGTGGTAGTCAACCTTTCATGCGTTGCACAGGAAATTCTGTGCAAGTGATTGTACCAGATGATTACACCTTCTAATTTCTTTTATATTTCTTTAGGTAGTTAGGTTAGTATTTTACGATTTAAACGATGTCGAGGAGCATCATATCACTATTTTTTCAAGTAAACTACGTTACGGTTGGCCCACTGCTCATCGCCAATATGGACCGTTTATTTAGCATCTCATGATATTGATGGCTGCCTGCACGTACACGCCACTGCATGTCCCTATATGGCAAGATTATGTAAGATCCGATTGGTCCATCAGGTGGGCCCCACCCTGTGAATTATCTGGCTTAAAAATCAGTCCAATCCACTCATCAGATACGCTACAGAGCATGAAACAAACGGACACTGTTCATTTGTTTTTTATTCTGGTCCATCTGATGAATAAACCTGCCATGTTTTTGGGCTAGGGAATCTAAATAGTGTGGGACAGCTGGTGTACGACTTGGATATTAAACACGTGTGCCAGATATGCGCTCGTAGGGATGCTGTATACCATCATTTTTAGGAATATTTTGAAAAAAACTACCTGAATCTAATTCGGCTATCCTATCTTTTCTAAAAAGAGGTTTTTGCTAAGATACCTTATTGGCTGAGTAATTTTTACGATAGTATCTTCGACACGCACGCATGTAGAGCCGTACACATCCACAGCAAGGCACGCGTGGTTTGCGTGTCGGCCTAAAAACCGGACGGCTGGGAAGCTAGGTGGGCCACAGTGATGTTTCTGATAAATCCACCCCGTCCATCCGCTTTGCCTGCTCATTTTAAGGTTCTAATGAGTAGAATCCAAAACTAAAGGAGGCCTCACAAGAGGGAAAAGTAGGAAATGAAATGTCTACCGTTGAAACCATTCTGGGTTTCACCTTGATGTTCATATTCCATCCAAACCCTTTATAAGTCCATTCCCACCGGGATGAACTGCAAACACAGTACGCTTATTCTTTTGTGGCCTTACGAATGGTTTAATCGGTTGTCGTTCAATCCCACCTGTTTTCTCTCGTGTGTCCTATTTGAGTTATGAATCCACCTCATTTTTGGTATCATGTCCTAAACTGAAAAAACGGATGAACGGCGTAGATTTTTCATAAACATAACGAGCAGGAAAGCCACATACGAGCTCGGGACAGGCTGAGGCTGAGGGGCCACCGTGATGTATGGGTTTTGATCCGTACCGTTCATCTGTTTATCTATACAATTTTAAATTATGAGCCCAAAAACGAGGCAGATAAAGGGCTTAAGTGAAACACGACGGAGAATAAACACCTACGGTTGAAAACTTCCTGTGGCACAAGCTGATATTTGTGTTTTGCCTTCGTCCATGGCTATATAAGAACGTTGGATGGTAAATAAACATGGCAGTGGGCCCTAGGAAGGTTTCAATGGTGGGTGTCATTAGCATCGCTGCTCTCTATGATGTGGTCCACTTGAACCTTCATATCTGCCTTATTTTTGGACTCGTACAGTAAAATTGTATTTAAAAATGGATGGAGGATGTGAATAACATCCATACATCAAGATGGCCCAGCTAAAAAACACTGGGTAGTACCTAATGTACCATTAAAAAAAGGGTAATCTTTTAGTATAGGCCCTACGTACCACCCACCTTTTTTATTCAACCCGTCCTCTACTTAGGGATGAACCGTATCCTAAAAATCTACTTTAGTGGTGTAAGTTTTCAGGAGTTGAAAAAAAAAAAAAAAATGCTAATTTTTTCTTTAAAAAAAACTACCACTACCAATGTCAGGGTGATGTTTGATGGAGGCATGTGCCACGGTCCGTATAAGAAGCTGCCAAAAATTATTACGTTGAGTATTGGACCACCCTTCTTGAACAGTGACATATGGCCTGATCAAATTCCATGAGGTGGGAATTTCATGGGCATCCTATTGCTCAGAATTTCTCGTTCTAAGGATGTGGTTTGTGTTGACCCTGCCACCATGACCTCCTTAGCGGCCCAAGGCGGCTAGGATTTGATGGTCATATGTGTCCCTTTAGGAGAGGGCCTAGGTCAATCATCTCATTTCTCCCAGTTTCATATCACCCAATCAAATCTCATGATGTTAAGTAACTATATAATTTGACTTAGGCCCAAAACTCTCCTCACAGTGACAATCCTAACCTTCCAACTTAAACCCAAGAACAGACGTTCACTCGTTCGCATTCAACTGGAAATAATGAAAAGGGTCAAGATTAGCGGAACGGATTCTTCTATCTGAGATATTTTAGGAAGCCTGGTCCATCCATAGCAGCTGTGCGAGACCAACCGTCTGGATCAGTGAGCCATGGGCCTGATTGTACAAAATAAAATACTTTCAGCTCGTGGAGTGGTTATGAGATGGGCGAGGCTTAGGTGGATTAGCAGATCCGCTGATGAATGTGGGGGGCACATTTGATTTATCTGAATTAAATCCACTCCGTCCATCCGTTTTGAAAGATCATTTGAATATATAAAACGAAATATTAAACCAATCCGAATCTTAGGTGGACCACACCACCGGAAACAGTGGTGATTGAATACACCCATTAAAAACTTCTTGGGGCCACCGAAATGTTATTTTTCATCAAACCTGTTGATAAGGTCTGGATGAATTGAACACATAAATATCAGCTTGATCCAAAACTTTTTTGGCCCACAGGAAGTTTTTAATGCTCAATAACCACTGTTTCCTGTGGTGTGGTCCACCTGAAATTTGGATCTCTTCAATTTTTTGGGATAATGCCGTAAAATAAACCATCAAAACGGATGGACGGCGTGGATGTAAGGTATATACATCAAGGTGGGCCCCACTGTCAGGATCCACCCGCATCCGTGGAGCGGCACCCATGTAAGATACCGCCATACAGGACTTTTCTTCGCGTCGAGGCTTGGTCATTCCACACGCGTGTGGGAACACTTCACATCCACACGCAGGCGCACGTGCCTCAATTTCGAAACATGTATGAGATCTGAGCTTTCCATCAGATGATCTACGCTGCTAAGATCTAGTCCCTTAAAAATTATGCCATTTTGATCCCTTATGTGGGTGACATCTCGTCAAAACAAATGAACGGCTAAAAAGAAAATTAACCGTCGACTTTTGTAGCCCATCTGAAGAGTGAAATTGTCTCGTTTTTCAAGCAGAAGATCTAACCATTATTTCCAACATTATGGATAGCTCAGATCTCACACACGTATTTCATATTTACACGTTTGACTGCTGCGTGTGCATATGTACAGCCCCACATGCGTGTGGGATTGGTAAACCTATTGTAGTGGGCCCCACACATCGACGAACAGTAGCCTGAAATATGGGTATGATGTAGCTGTCGTGTTGCGTAGAAATAAAAGCTTATCGAGATGCTGATATTTACACGCCTTATTCCTCTACATTTTGACAGAATGGCCCCTCTCTCTGTTGAAAAGTCCATGCCCACTCTAAAAATGTGTCCGAAGTGGGTGTGGATATTAAAATTTTGGGTGCAAATATCGATTTTCATACTAGTAAAATTTCAATAATTTGTCAAGGCATTATCTTATCTTATGGGGACCATTGTCTATTATGGAATTATATGTGGAATGATCGCATGCCTTTGAATGTATGCTAATTACCATATGTATGAGCCGTGTGGGGCCCACTTGTATTTTTTGTGGAATCTAAACCGTGCATCTGTTGTGCCTCGTCATGTTCATTGTAATCCCAACCATCACCGCTGTAAAAATCTCAGGTGGGACATATCGCAGAGTCTAAAATCTATATATTCACTTTTGTGGTCCAATTAAAATTTTGAACGGATTGAATTTAGGCGTGTGCCTTTGTCCTGGTGGTACATGACCGATGAATGGATTGGATGAAATATAAACAATATTGTGAACTCCACATTCCATCTGGCATTTTCTATGGTGGGATCATCCCACATTTTTCCGTTTGGTATGGCCCACCTGAATTATTAAACAGGTTGGATTTGGTATCTAGACAGAACATTTGGGGGGACGCATCGAATGGACAGTTAGGATGGAACTCAAACATCACGGTGAGCCGCTACATAGCTGAGAAGTGCAATCATATGATTCTTGACAGAGTGACATGCACATTAGACTTGGGCCTTTACTTTGTACAAGTGGGTCCATGCTTTAGTGATCCAGACCATTGGTCTGTTGATCCGGACCGTTGATTACCTATTGCCAAAGCATAATTGAGATTGAAGGATCCTGGCCATCAATCGTGGAGCTTTCTTCTAGTTGAGTGTGGATCATTGGTGTATTTCTCTCTATAACAATCTATTTTGGAGCCATAAATTGATAGGTTAGGATCATCCCGTTGAAAAGACATTTCTAGCATGTCCCATTCACCGAGAAACGCCCACTAAAATATGGGGCCCAATTGGAAAAACTAAAAGACCGAGTACATATCCATGGGTCGAGGATCGTATAGTTCTTTCTTGTCTAAGTGTCTTTCTCCGCCCAGGAGAGAACGCGGATTGCGTCCTACCCCCGCCGTCTCTAGCCACGAACGAGCAGTTCTGTGGGTGGGCCCACCGTAATGTATCTGTTTATCCACACCGTCCATTCCTTCTCTCAGATCATTTTCACATATTTTCTTAAAAATGAGGTAGATCCAACGCTCAAGTGGACCACACTAAATAATAAGCTTGGTTGCATTAAATGCACATTAAATGCAAGAATCATATGTGATGTGGTCTACTTGAGCGTTGGATACGCCTCATTTTTGTTCGGTTACATTAAAATGATTTGACAAATGAAATGGACGGCATAGATAAACAGATACATCACAGTGCCACCCCCACAGAACTACCCGTTTCGCGTCCGGAGAGAACACATACAATACGATACGCGACCCAAGCCCGACCCAAACATTCGGGCCCATCGTAGTTGGATATCTCTTTTTATAGCTGTTCATTTTTTTTTCATATAGGAGTGGCCCACCCAACATGTATTGCGTTTGTAATTGGGCGAACACAACTGACGTGGCACGTGTGTAGAGCATCAGACCTGTACGTAGGGTCAGCCCCGCCCGACCAAAATTTTATACCATGTGATCTTCATTGTGGGGCCTAGCTTATTCACGGTTCGGATGTCCTCCACACGTGCTACGTTGGCGCCTGTGGTGGGCCCGACCAACATGTATTAGACGGTACTCTTTCAATTGGAATAGTACAGCTGGATCTGATTTTGCTGTTTTTCTTTCTGTGATTTGTGCTACAGAATTCGTGGTTCATTTGTTGGACAAGACCATTGCCAGGTAAAGCTACTATTTGATGGAGAAAGCTACTATTCCATCTACTTCATACAGAAAATGCATCCGAGGAGGATGAACGGACATCCGAAAAATCAGACCGTTTCAAAATTGGAGTGGGCCACGACACATGATTTTACATGGTGTGGCCCACCAATAAAACCCTCTAGATTCTATGTGGGGTCCGCTGGCATTTGTACATTCCATCTAACCCATTCAAAAGATACATCCGGCTGGAATGAATGGATAACCACAATCAAGCCATTTCAAAACCTTGGTGGTCCACAACAAGTGATTTTAGAGGTTTTAGGAATGATTTTACATGCTGTTAGCCACCATAAAAAACCCTCTATATTGTAGGTGGGCCCCACTGTGTTTTGTACATTCCATCTGACCATTCAGAAGATACATCCGACCTGATGAATGGACACCCAAAAAATAGGGCCATGTAAAAACTCGGGTGGGCCACACAACATGAGATTTTAGAGATTTTAAGCATTGACTTTATAGGGTGTGACCAATTTGGAAGCCAAGGGTAATAGGTGGGGCCCACAACCTGTTTTTTTTTTTTTTTTTTAAAGTTGTTTTTCTTATGATATTTTCTTGTGGTTTGTACAGTGGTTTTAGGGGAAGGGAAGTGGGAAATGAGAAGCTGGTTGGATTGCTTGATTTGCAGGGTATTACATATAAGAACATCGACGCTCGTGGTTTAATCACAGGTTTCCAATTTTTGCAGGTTAGTTTTGGCCACGTTTGGATGCACCATTTAATCAAATTGCAATTTGATTACTTCGGTTTAAGTAGGAGTAGCCTCTCAACCCTACCCATTGAGTGCTAAGCTTATAACTCTACACCATTGTTCATGCCAATGTATCACATTGATCTAAGCCGTGCAAAAGGTGGGTACCATCGTGATGATCGCCTATAAAGGAGATTGGTCGATTCTACTCATCAGGTGGGCCACACCATCAAATCTTAATATACAGATGATGATCTGACCTATGTATAGGTGTGGCCCACCTGATAAATACATCAGCCTAGTTTATGCATGTGAGCTTTATGGTTTGGATGTCCTGCACATATGACACGTTGGCTGAAAAGATGGTGTATCATGGTAAGCTTTGTATGCTAGGACAGAAAATGTGGCCATTTAATCAATGGTCGTCCCTCCAGCCGTACTGTAAGCTTATGTTGGTAGCTGGCAAATGTAGGGCCCAGTTATGTTTTTTACGGAATCCAAACCGTTTATAAAATGCATCACCTCGTAAAACCCCGTTGGCTTAAAAATCAGCTCGATCCAACACTCAAGGAACATAATGAGAGGGAAATCCCACCGTTGAGTAGCATGGGGTGCATGGTTTGTTTATTATACATAATCAAGGCCGTTTAGATCCTTCGTCCGGTCCAGATGAACGGCCGGGCTAAGATTCAGGCTTTTCTTCGATTCAGGTGTGCCACTGTGAAATTCAAGGGTGGGGGCACCCTTCCATCTTGTTCCGATCACTGTGGCCCACCTTGCATCAGGGTGAGTTTTTTATGGTTGGGATTTTCGGAGGTAGAAGGGTTAGATGGTGCGAATAAATTAGGTGGACCCCAAAGCTGTCTGGTGCCATCGTAAGCTTATGGTGGGATAGGCTTGGACCTCAGGGGTCACACCGTAGAAAGTAAATTAATTGTTAAAGCAGCTATTTTTAGTTTTATTTTTTAAATATTGCAGTTGATGTGAGGTGTGAAATGGCCATATTTTTAATTGATAAAGGATAAAGTTAAGGACAATATATATATATATATATATATATATATATATATATATATATATATATATATATATATATATATGGGAGATGGTCACCTGCGCACCTTTTACGTGAGCACCGATGAGCACCTTTGCACACGTGTCATGTGCAAAGAATCTGAACAGTCCAAGTGATGCCGCACTCCTTGAAATGATTTAGGTCAATTTTCAGCCTGATACAAACTCTGGTGGGCCATGGAAAAAGAAAACAGTTTCAATGGATTTGCATTTCTCTTTGCTATGGCTCACCAGAGTCATGGATCAGGCTGAAAATTAGGCCTATGATATTTCAAGGGGTGCGGCATCACTTGGACCGTTCAGATTCTGTGCATATGACACGTGTGCAAAGGTGCTCATTGGTGCTCACGTAAAATGGTGCGCAGGTGACCATCTCCATATATATATATATATATATATATATATATATATATATATATATATATATATAGATATATATATATATATATATATATATAGCACCTCACATATGCACCTATTTACATGGGTGCGCACCTTTGCACACGTGCCATGAGTGTCTAATCTGACGGTCCATGTGATGCGGAATCCATGAAACCCAAGGTGTGAATTTTACTCCGATCTAAAATTTTGGTGGGCCATAGTAAAGAGAAATCAAATCAAGGGAAAAGCTGTTTTTATTTTTCATGGCCCAAAAAGTTTTAGATCAAAGTAAAAGGGTTTTATTAATAGGTTCAAATTTTGGATCCACATCACGTATGATGGGTTCTCGAAAAAGTTGGTACGTAGTAGGTAGTAACTAGTTCGCAGGTGAGCGTTTCCGATATATATATAGGTGTGCTCACCTACGCACGTATGTACCTTTGCACATGTGTTATGGGTGTCGAATCCGAACGGTCTATATGATGCGGAATCCCATCAAACCTTAGGGTGTGAATTTTCTGTCTGATTTAGGATTCTGGTGGGACATAGAAAAGATAAATTCAAATCAAAGAAAGAAACTGTTTGCATTTTTTAGTCACCAATGTTTGGATCAAATATATATTTGGTTAAGAGTTTAATCATTCAGCCCTAATATGCCGTGATATGATGAGTTCTAAAAATTTGTGCATTCAGCCCTGATGCCGCGTCACATATGTGTGCATGCTGAGTGTGTGGTAAGTTATCTCCTTCACATGCATTGGGCCATGGGCGCGGTGTGGCGCGGTGTTGTGTGGTGTGGTGTGATACTTGTAAGCACCGATATACTTGTCAAAAGTGAAAATATTTGTTTTATTGCTTTTTAAAATTTTGATTTGTGCAATGGTTAACCAAAACAGTTATTTCTAACGGATTTTCAAATAGAGCTGAAAACCAAAAGGTCATCTCCTTTGAAAACCCAACAACAATGTCTACTGGTAGAGGTGCTTACACACCTGTTTTAGGGGACCGTTGAAGTCTATAAAAAGACTTATCTGGTTCCAATTTCTTACTTATTCGACTCTCTGTACTCTTCAGTTATCTGCAAGAAAGAATTTGTACGAATTGTTTTCCCTCTACTTCATTTTCGATCGGTCTTCGAGTTAGACATATAGTCTTGGTTTGGATCTTCGTGCAATGAATGCACCAATGTAACCAAACAACATTAAAGGGTTTTCTAGAGGTTGATTGTCCGGTGTTCCTCTTGGACTACGAACAACGTCTAAAGGAAAGCAAATTAACTTCAAGCCAATAGACTTTTTGTTATGCCTCAAATTCTAATATAAGTTTTCCTAATTACTCTTTTACTCGAATTTTTATTTTCTATTTTATTTTTATTTTACATTTTAATATTTCAAAATTTCCAAAATTAGAGACTTGTTGATCCAATATTCCATTAGTTCTAACTAAATTAAAAGAACAGTTGCCAAGTGACCTCATGTAAAAGAATTTAAGTTTAGAGGCTGTCAACTATTTTTTAGTAAATTTATTATTTTAGAAAATTACTAATTTAGAGTTTAAAGCTTATATAAATCATATCAAATAACTTTTTAAATAGATAATTTATTAGTAATATTAATTTATCTCTAGTTTTTAAAGGAATTTTCCCCCCTATAGATTCGATGGTTATTTTTAAGAAGAAGAACATGATCTCCTCCTACTGCCTTCCACCAAATACACCACTTATCATTTCAAAAGTTATGCATGGGAACATGAAGAGAGGGAAAAAAAAAAAACCCCTCTATGCCATAGACTCCTGACTTGGAATCGTATACTTTTTGGAAACAATAAACTTATTAAAATAATAAAAAAAATTGTCTGATCAATGAAAAAAAAAAAAAAGGACTTTACAATGATACTCTGAAAACTCTAAGACTCTAAGATAATACTATTCTTAACAATTTAAAAAGATCATTTAGTTAATGGTAAACAGTTGTAATTGGAATAAATGTGAAATGGAATACAACAAAATCAAGTAAATTGAATTCCTTTCAAAAGGTTGAGAATCAAATGCAATTGCTAGAAACAATTGGAGTATTTAAAATGGGCCCACTTTTATCTCCCGCACTAGACTCAAAATTCCTTTGTTTTTGGTTGAAGTGTACATTTTAATGCGCTTATTACAATTATTATGTCAAATGTCACATATACTAGTTTTGGGTAATAAAATTAATTTTCTTAACACATTTTTAGATGCATTAAAACATAAAATTTTTAATTCTAATTTTTTAAAATTATAGGCATCCAAACATAATTGAAGATTCCAATTCACATTGATTTAATTTACAATGTAATTTGGATTCCAGTGTATTCCTATTACAATCATTCATTTGAGCCATTAGTAATTAGAATGTATTAAATAAATTAGTTTTAATATGCCAAATAAGTATATGTCACGTTTGGCATAACCATTGTAAAAAGTCCATAAAACATATGGTTTAGCCAAAAAGTAAAAGGAATTCTAAGCTACTGTGAGCCATAAAAAGAGTACATGTACTTTTGAATATCTAGCCATTTGCATCCAATTCTCAGCCTTTTGAGAGGAATCCAATTCACATGATTTTATTGCATTCGAGTTCACATTGATTCAATTATCTATGTTTACAATCACACAAAAAATCCTTTTTACCCATGTGCATCACCTGCCCCACTAACTTTTATAAAGTCATCCATAAGCGGTCCTATGTCAAGAAGATTTTATTTTATTTTTTTATTTTTTTATTTTTTTTAAAAGTGTGGCCTACCTATGGACAGCTCAGAATTTGCACGTGTTTTGACATATGGGAAATGGTTATGTGCGATCAACTTTCCATGAGGTCGAGCTGTGTGGGGCCTACCATGATGCGGGTCGAACATCAACATCGTGCATTTGATGTGTCCATATTCTAAAAAACAGCTGTATACAGAACTCATGTGGGCCATACTATCTAAAATCACGTGAAGGCATGCCTAAAACATATAAAATCACTTGGTGGGGCCCACCAAATTTGTATGCATCTGAAACTTGGTCTGACCCCTTATCCAAGTGGGACACACATAATGGATGGGCTGGATTTGTGAATCACATCTCTTTGGACCCAACAAATGATTACGAATGTTTTAATGGGAGGATAACCCCTCTCAACTTTTGCATATGGTGTGGCCCACCCAAGTCATGGATTGACTTGATTTTTAAGCTCGTGGCTCACCATGGGATGGTGCATCTGACTAATGGGGTAGATGTTCAACACACATCATGGTGGGGCCACACAACTCGACCTCATGGGAAGTTCCCATGAGCTCGACCACATAGAACCATTACCCCGTGTGTGTGTGTATTTGAGATGTATGATGTATTTCTCTTTGTTTGTATAGGCTTATTATCCGGAGCGACTAGCAAAGGTCTATCTTTTAAATATGCCCTGGATTTTCGTGAGTGTTTGGAGCGTGGTTTGTAGATTTCTTGAGAAGGCAACCCTTGAGAAGGTACGTTTATTCCACCCCCTCTTAAATGTATATGATTTTGGATATGGTCCATCCACAGTGAAGTAGGCCCATTGTTTGGGTGATCTGGATTGACATACATGTATTGTGGATGAGCCACCACCATTTAATAAATGGTGGAAAATGCACATATTAGTCTGGCCATCCATACCCTTCATTCCATGGGCCCTGCTCCAGCGTGTTCTATTGTGATAGAATGGCATTACATGCGCTATATGAGTACTGTGAAGGAATTTTACAAAAAACTACCTAATGAATATGAAATTTACCTTCAGGTAGCTTTTTAAAAAAGCTACTTTATTAATTGATATAATTATCATTCTACTGCTCCCATTACATTTCTTTAACCGTTGGGTGGGCCTGCAATCAAATGGGTCGGCGGCTTAGTTGGGCCCCACCATATTGCATATATAAAATCTACCCCAACCACGACATGCGTCAACTCATGTTAGGCCAATGGCTCAAAAATCACCACCATCCATGATTAGAAACAGTACACGGGGCAAGGATCACCCTCCAAATTATTTCCTTTGGTATGACCCTCCTGAATGACAGATGGGCCTGATATTTAAGCCTCAGGCTATTTTTTTAATTTTTTTAAAATTTTGTAGCATTTAATAGTTAAAAGTTTTATATAATTATCTTGATGGGCCTATACAAAAAAAGGCAGATGTCTCTCTCCTGATGCTTTTCTTTGATGCGGTCTACCTAAATCACAAATCATCTTCTTATTTTTTTATTTTATTTATTTATTTATTTTTTCTCTCTCTCTCTCTCTTCGAATTACACATCTAATGGTCAAAGTGGATCTCGCATGCACATCACTGTGGGCTCTACCAAAAATAAAGTCATACAGCTCCTCATTTCAGAAAAAAATAAACAAAACTGTATGGAAGCAGTTTTTTATTTTGATGAGCCACCGTGATGTTTGTAATACTTATATAAGATCTACTTTGACCATTAGATATTTAGTCCTATATTAAACTAGGATAAAAATCAGGGTAACCCATGATTGTGGTGAGCCACACCAAAAGGGAATAGTTGGGATTGGGAGAGACTTCCATCCTTAATTTTTACAGGGCCCACCATAATAATTATATGAAATCCACTCAAACCATTAGATTTCACACAACTTTATTAAGCCTGTAGCTAAAAAATTATACCCATCCATGACTCATGTGAGGCACACTAAGAAACAGTTTAAAGGGCAAGTGTTGGCCTATACAATGTTTCCAATCATGTGCTCTACCTGAAACACCAATGTAGCTGATGTTTAGGTTCATCATCTAACATAGTGTAACACACATGATGGTTGGGATGGATTTTACATAAACATTACGGCGGGGCCCACCTGAGCTCCCAATACATTTTTTGACAACTAAGGTAGCAAAATGATATTATATCAACCATGAGGTATCTTTTTGAAAACCTCTTTGAAAAAGATATGGGAATATAAAATCCGTAGTCTTTTGTAAAATCACATGTGCTTAAATCCTAAAAGCATGTACAATGGAGCCCATCTACATTCCACCCAATGTATCAGATGTGACCTCATGTGAAAGATCCAAGCTGACAATAGGTGGGGCCCTCTATATAGATTCCCAGGTCAAAATATCTGGCCATACCTACTAACCAGTGGGCCACAGAGCAAATGGATCACGATCCAAGCCTTGCGGTTTGGCTGATGACCCCAGCACCAGCCAGCTACCTGGTGTCAAAGCTCTGTGGGGCCCACTACGATGTATGTGTTTTTATCTACGTTGTCCATCTATTTTTCCATATCATTTTAGGGCATGAGCCCAAAAAAGAAGCAGATTTAAATCCCAAGTGGACCACACCATGAGAAACACTGATGATTGAACTCTCACCGTTCAAAACTTCCCAGGCCCACTGTAATGTTTATTTTCCATCCAACCTGTTGACGAGGTCACATAACCCTGCATGAAAGTAAAACAAAAATATCAGCTTGATCCAAAACTTCTGTGGCCCCAAGAAGTTTTCAAGGGGAAGAGTTCAATCCCCACTGTTTCCTGTGGCGTGGTCCACGTGAGATTTGGATCTACCTCGTTTTCTTGGCATTTAACTGAAATGAGCGGGAAAAATGGATGGACGGTATGGATACAACACATACATCATGATGGGGCCCACAGAGCTGGGACGCCAGCTAGCTGGCTGGTGTTGGGGTCACCAGTCAAACCGTGTCCGATCCAAACCGACAATAGGTGGGGTTCCTCTATGTAGATTCCCAGATCAAAAGATCAGGCCATACCCACTAATCAATGGCCCACAAAGAAAATGTACGGCTTACCGGCCCTAATTTTTGGGATGGGGAGGATCTACACGGTGGGGCCCACCAGTTCAACACCTTGGATCTTTGGCACATTTCATACGCATCACTTCATTTTAAGTGCTAATCTGGTACACCAAAAATCTTGAGGTGGGCCACATCGAATCTCATAACTTCTGATGATGAATGCAGGTTGTAATTGTAAGCAGTGAGGAGGACAAACAGGCTTTTATTAACGAAATTGGAGAAGAAGCTTTGCCTGAGGAGTATGGTGGGCTGGCCAAGCTTGTGGCCATCCAAGATGTGAAGCTCAATCCTCAACCGTTGGACGATTAGACATTCCTAATCCATTTGTTTCCATCTATAGCCGTCCATCAAATCAAATAAACTATACCAAAATTAAGAGAAACACACGTGATTTGTACGGTTGGTGGTTATCTGGATCATCCATCGGATGGGAGCTACTGTGGTCCGTTGATGAAACAACGGACGGCAATGGATCAGGTGGGCCCCACCGGCTTTTGACCGGGTGCGGGGCCTTGGACCTATTAGTTTGGCCCGTGGGCCGGGTATGGGCTCAAGATAGGTCAGCACGGCCGGGCCTGACTTTAGGTGTATATGTGTTGTATCCTACAAATATATCATTCGCAATCACCGGCCATGAAACATATGCATATTGCATCTAAACCGTTGGATTCGTTTTCCTAAAATGTCTATTTCTTTGCAGGATGGGCCGGCACGGGCCCACCAAACGGGCTCAAGCTTGTGCTTCATGTGCTGGGACCATTTCCACCCCTAGATGAAACATGATGGAAAAACCAAGCTTAACACATAAGCAGATCTATGGATTTATGGCCCTTAAAATGGACGGATTGGATCAAAAGTAATGACTGGTCCAGAATCAAAATAGAAACCTCTATTAATTAGATGTTGCTGCTGTTCAATTAGAGTGGTTTTTATAAAAGTGGGCCATGAGTGGTAGGGGCCACCAAATGGTTATTGCCACTATTATATTCTTGGTTATCTGTTGGTAATTTTGGACCGTTCATCTGATGGATGCCACAGTGGATGAACCATCATAGAAAAGACACCCCCCATGGGCAGCTGCATCTATGATTTGTCGCCTTCAAATGGACGGTTAAAAGTGAAAGTACGTGCTAGTGTTATTCAATCAAAGAATCCTTTCTACCATGGGCCATCTATAATAAGGCCCACCAAATGAACAGGCTTGATTGGCCAACCATACAGATCCAAGAGCTGTAGACTGGCAACAAACCGTGAGATTTGGTAATTCCACACGCGTGTGGAGCCCTGTCCACCTACACACGCACGTGGCTGATATGAGCATATGTGAAAGATCTGAGCTTTTTATCTGGTTGGAAATAATATTTAGATTTTCTACCTCAAAAATCCGATAGTTTTACTTCTCAGGTGACCCACAATGTAAATAGTAAACAGACGGTTAAAAACTTTTCATCCAGCTGTCCCATTGATTTGATACGCTATCATCCACCTGAGGTTTGAAATGACCAGATTTGCTAATTCCACACGCATGTGGGACCCTGCACATCCACACGCAGGCATATGTAGCGCATGTGTGGGATCTGAGCTTTCCATCAGGTGGGATGAACTTATTAACTTATAAACGGTATCGATGGCTTATAAACATCATGGACCATAAAGTTTCGTTGCTGCCAATTCAATCAAATAAGTGAACAAGGGTTTATATTTGGTTTTCGTGTATGGGTACGATTTACAGGGTGCCAGAGTCCGTACAACTCAAGGTTTGATTGAACTGTTAGTATTTCCTTGTTGAGACAAACGAATTGAATACTTTGATATGATCTAATTATCCTCTCGACAACCGAATGCACTCTACGGACTTAAGGAACTTTTCCCTTAATATTTCTTAAAGGGATAAGAATGTATAGATAATAATAAAAAGGTCAAGATTTCTGATTTTATTAATATTTGAATATATGCCTCATTACAATTGACAAAGCATTGAATAACTAAAGAAATAAACGTAAAATAAAGATAAATACATTATGCATCTATTTAAAGACTTTTAAGGTAGCACGATATAACTGAATGGATATGATTAGTTAAATTAAAACTTAATTGGTCATGACCCTATAATTTAAGGTTGCGGATATTTAATATACTCCTAAGTTACTGTAGCGTAAGCCGCTAGGCAGCAGCGATCTATGCTAGAACTAGGTTAAGTTAAGATAAGATAAATTGAAAAGATAAATGTAAAGTAGGTAGATGTATTTGATATAGGTCTCTGAGTGCTTTTTCGCGTGCTCCTTTTATAACTCATCAAGGAGACAAAACTCTCGTTGGGTTTCCTCGCTAATGTTGGATCTTTTGTGCTCTCTGGAAAGAGGAATCTCCTAGAAAAATTCAATATTGCTGGCTTCTCAAATCTTCTTCTTGTAGTTAATCCTATTATAAACATCTTCATGGTCCACTAAATAGATTCAAGATAAGTCTTAAGAATGTCAATATTCCTCTAATGAAGACAACCAGGCCAAGATTAGGGAATCTCAAAAGTTGATCCCAAACCTAAATCATCAATCATGGCCACTCATCTAATGGCCCACCTCTTGCACTTCTAATCGAGGCATTGATTGGTCTAAATCGAACTACCTCTTGCATTTAACCATCCTGGGCCTTCGCTCCTTGGTTCAAAATGCTGGAGAGATTTGACACTCGATACTGATCTATTATTGGACCAGATCTATAACGCCCTGAATTTTGGGGGTCGAGTAATGCCCGACTCCCTAATTCCCAGGTGTCACTTATGCTTTGCAAAAATAATTGATTTGGGTTTCATTTGCTTGGTGTGAGCATTTGAGAAATAAAATGGATCATGCAGCGTATACTGAAATCAACATAACTAAATTAGAACATGACTAGCAAAATGATGTGTATACATTTTATGTACGGGACCGCGTCCCAACAAATACATACAGTCTAAAAATACAAAAAAAAAAAAAAAAAGAGTCTCTGCCCTAGGTTCTCATTGTAGGTCCTAGGATGGCTTATAACGGCCCGCTCAGCATCTGGAAGTACGAGAGCTCCTCCTCTGAGTCTATGGACGCCTTCTCCAGTACTTCGGAATCTGTGATACCTGCAGCTAAGATAGAGTCTGGTTGGTGTTTTAAAACACCGTCTTAGAGTGGATGTGAGTGATCAACTCAGTGGTTCTATTAACATCAAGTTACTTAAGTTATCAAATCCATACGCACAATTAATGAAAAACTATTTAAGCATACAGTCCCTAGATACTTTTGTTAATGCACATGCATGATATTATGATATGATGCATGCTCTCACTATCCAACACTCCCTCATAGCGACTCCATCTTTACATTCGCAAATGACCAACACTCCCTCATCATGCTACCTCAACTGCCGAGTCACCACACCCAGCTAATGCAATGCGACAATGGTCATGTTAGCTGAGTGTTTAGTTAAGTCCGTTCGTCCAGCAAGATTGAGGAAACTGAGGCACTCTCATGAAATCAAAGGCCCTAACCCAATCACGAGGCTTAGGGCGGCCGCAACAGTCCTGCACCTTCGATCATTTATCCGTTTGGGTTCGTCACTCCCAACTAAACTCATACGATAGGCGGGGTTGTAAATTGGCTTGCTTGCGGTCACTACGGGAAGGCTCGTCACCCCAGCATAAGACGACAGCGCAGACACAGTGTCCCATACCACCATGCTCAGCTCTCGAGACTTATGAATCGTGTTGCTAACGATTGTCAGTGGGCGTTCCGGGGATTTAGGGTGCTCCAGGTTCAAGCAGACACGATCATACATGGTAAACACATACGGTTGGCTAGCTGGTGGACTAATTCAACTGACTCAAGCAAACTACGGCGTAACCGACATTGGGTGTGAGCATCCCGTGTAGTCAAACTACTATCGGTTGACCGCGCTCGGCCTGAATCAGTCAGATTAGCCTAGGGTAGCCAATCCAATAGGATCATCCTTGTGGGTTTTACAGTTTGCTAGCTAACCTGGAGGGCTAGACGGTTGAAATCTAATAGCATGCCATATACATTACTTATTACAGAAGTATGCAAACATGTATGACATTAAAATTTTAAATCAGGATGTTCTATTCAATTTAAGCCTTCTATTGGACATGCGGATGTATTACCTAAAATCATTGCAGCATTTACAAGGATAAAGTAATTTAAGTGCATGTGTCAAGGGATAATGGAAAACATGTGCAGAATTTCAGTAAATTCAGCCTATTCTAGCATGCAATCAATATCAGCTACTCTAAGCAAAATTCACAATTCATGAAGGAAAAAGCATCTAAAGATTACTCATTGTTTTGTATGCAATTCATAATTTCACTACACAATCATTATTTAGACATATATTCGATAATTGGCAACCTAAAGGTAATGGTCTACACTTAGGGTGGTCCGATGATTTTCTAGCGCCGCTCTTAGGATACGACTGAGCAATTGACGGATTGACGCCCTACATCGAATAGGTTAGCTCGTAAGAGCGCATGCAATGGCCCGTAAGGCTCAAATTCTAAAGGGGGCTAGGGGATTACCTTTCTATTGTCATCAGGCCATTCTCTACAGTGGGGCGTGGTTGCCGGCTCCGACATGAGAAGTGACAATAGGAAAATCTCCCAAACCAGCTTCCTAAGGAGCTCTCTCTCTCACTTCTCCCCACTCTCTCTCTCCCTTGCAATTAAAATTTCAAACGGGAGTGAGGGAGTGTGTATTTGAGCTTCATATAGTTCAATTTTTGTGTTTAAATGGCCCTAGGGGCCCTTTTTCTAACATGCATGCCCCTAGTGGACTGGATTTTGACCCATAAGGCTTCTTCAGGGACTTTACTTGCGATCAATGGCTATCAGTGCTCGATCGAGGCCACATTTATATAGATATGAGTAGGGAAATATCCTTAACTCATACATAAAGGTTGGTTGCAATCTAACGGTTAGAAGGACATAACTTTGCGAAACATCGAGGGGTCTATTTCACTTAAGTTTTTAGATTTCAACCTAGGGGATTCGTGTGTTTCAAGTATTTGGCTTCTAACCCAAGTTGAGCAGTCATGGGCACTTTCTTGGTTTGCCACCCGCAATGGGCATCAAGCCCAGCGAGATGAACATTATTTTATAGTTTCAGAACTAGCAGTCCACTAACGAGCGGTCTAGAGCTCGTTTGGATAATCGAGGCATTTCTGGAATGAATTAGGTATCGAGATTTCTTGTGCGCAATTATTAAGGTTTTGATTAACTATATTTATAATGTGGCTTATTTGCAATTAGTAAAAATGGTGATTTGATCATGATCACTTTATACCGTTGATTTTTAGGCTAAATGAGTAACTTGGTTGATTTGGTTTATTAATTAAGATTCGACCCATAGTTGTCTTGGCTTTAGCTAGGTCTTTATTTAGTTATGTTTGTCCCGATTGGTCAGTGATAGGTTGGCTAGATTTGGGCCCTGATGAACAAATCATGAACTAGACTTGAGGTTTAAGTGATTAGGTGGATTCGTTGGCTTCCTATGGTTGATTAATCGAATTCATTTGGTTTTTTATTGGTATCACCTACATATAGGCTCTCCTCGTGCATCAATGGTCAGTAAATAACGACGTAGGTTAGTGATATAAAAATTTTTAAAAGGATTTTGGCAATCCAAAATAGTAAAAATTCAGGACGTTACAAAATCAGATATAATTCTCCCATTCTCTTTATTTCAATCGAACCACGGTCGCGGGATCGGGCCCATTCTTTTAATTCCGATTGATGTACGGAATTGGGACATGATATTGTCGATGTGTCTGTCTCTCTTGATTTGGGTCCAAACCACAGCTTTATTCGCTTGGATATCGGTTCGATTTTTCGATATTCAAACCTTTCTTGAATGCTACAAACTCTCTAAATGTCTTTGGAAAGATCTCCCATTTAGAAGGATTGTGAGAGATGGCTTTGTCGAGTATATCATAATTAAATATGTGATAAGATCCATTCTTAGACACTTTCTTGCACTGAAATCAACCTAACTAAGATCAGCCTCCCATGCATTTTCTCTACTTCTAGGATTGTCTGGGGTACAATCACCAATGTTGACAATCAAGGGCTAAGAGATAAGAGTCTTTCCATTATAATGTTTTGTCTTATGCGTTTGATCTCAATTATTTCAAGAATCATCATCGAAGTAAATAACCAAGCTTATTATCAAGTTTTATCCAATTTGGATTCCTCATCCTAGAGTTTGAGACTTTTTTTTTTTTTTTTTTTCCATAAGTTGAATTCTCTAATTAGAAACAATAGTGGAGAGATGAAGATTATTAGAAGATTAAAACAAAAATCAAATATCTAAGCTCTTTGTCACTCCATCAAATTCCTCTGTTTGTATTATGTTGGAGTCTGAGTTATAACTTTAAAGGCCTATTTGGGAGTGTGGATTTGGAACCCCCTGGATTCAGAATCCCCTGGATTTGAAACCCCCTGGATTTGAAATCCTTCCAGTGTATTTGGCACATTGGATTGTGAATCAACTTTAATCCAAAAGTAGTTATGCATGGTATATTTATAGGGGTTTGAATTTAATTACTAAACCAACTTTAATATCTCTAATAGGTGAGATATGTAATTTTTGACACAATGGTTGTAATAAGCCCGCTGAAATATATGCTTTGCCTGAAAATAATGTAATTCCAAGTCTCCGATGGGCCACAAGCACAAGATCATGTCCGAGTGACTAACCATTGATTTACATGGACAATGTTTGGACGGTGTTGATCATCATATTAAAATAATTATAGTGATGCAATTGATAATCTAATTATTTTTGGATAGCATTAGTGGGTCATGTGCCCAATAGAATAATAGTATGGTGACACATATGTTACACTGGAACAATTGAAAGAATTTTAGGTATAATTTAAGCTCTTACTGTGGATTTCAAACCCCCCTTTTTGAGGGGGTTTGAAACCCTGAGTTACTTTATGGTCCCAAAGGAATCTCCTCGAATCCCTCTAAATCCCCAGTGCCAAACTACCCCTAAGCCTATCCTCTTTATATCTCTTTTCCTCTTTTCCTATCTTTAGTTCCTTTTTTCTTTTTTTAGTTAAGGGTACCAGCTTTTTCCTTTTCTTTTTTCTCCATGGAAGATGTGGATTTCTTTTCTTTCTAAGTTTTTTTTTTTTCTCTCTCATTTCCTTGCCTTACGTTAGGAGCTTTCCCATGCTTGATTTGGGGTTTATTTCTCTCTCCTTGCTTCTTGCTCCATCTTCTTGGCCTAGGCTAAGGACCCTTTTTCTATTCTTTAGGCCACGTGCTCTTTTTTAAGTAAATAAGGAGTCCCTTGTCTTTTTATCTTTTTTCTTTTTTTAAAATTAGGGTGTAACTTCAAGAAAAAATTACGTACTATGTTATTCAATCAAGCAATCTTTTGTACAGTGGACCATCATCCATAATAGGACTCACCAATTGAATAGGCTCGATTGGCGAGCCATTCAGGTGCATGGGGGACGTGGATTAGCTACTGAAAGCTCCGTCACCAAGTTCTCTAGGCCCTAGATGTATGAGTTGTATGACTCCAAAAAAGGTTTCAATGGTAGACATTTAATCCCCTGCTGCTTTTTTTAGTGTGGTCCACTTGATAGTTAAATATATCTCATTTTTCATCTCAAGCATTAAAACGAGCTCGCCAAAGTGCCGGAGAGTTTGGATATAACAAATACCCCATGGTCCAAAATTTGCCGAGGCCATTACAGCAGCTATGTAGTTGGCGTCCGCTCCCGTGAGTATGTCGCTACTTGCAGCCGTCGGCAGTGAGTGGCTATTGACATGGCTACTGACAGCTGTCAGTAGCGAGTGTCCTGACATGATTACTGACAGTGCTCTGTGAACCTGCACATGACGTGTCCTATCCACCATCCCATTCACTTATTTTTCAAGATTATTTTATATCATGTTATAAAAAATAAAGTAAATATAATTCTCACTTGGACCGCACCAAAGGAAACAGTGGTAATTGAAAGAAGTGGATCTCACCTCTCCGAGACTTATGCATGAGATGAATTTTTAGCTCACAATCTTTGACTTAAAGTAAGTATAAGATTACCTTTTTGCTTGTGAAATATGGGATTATAACAATAAGAGTTCACAGCAGGCAGGATCATCTTTCAATTATCCAAACCATGGTTATCACCCCTGGATGCTTGGAAAATGATTGAAAGATGAAATTTGGTTGGAATATTTCAACCCTTGGATCATCTAACCCTTTTTCTTTAAATATGGACGGCCTCCTTAACCTGTGAAAAATCCAACGGTTGAGATATTTCATTACAATTTTTCTGGGTATACCTTTCTAAGGTGAGGCCCATTATATAAACGGTTTGGATCACTGAAAGAGACCCATATTGAATGATCTAGAGGTGAATGGCCAACACCACCATTTAGAAAATGGCAATAAACTATCACCTGATTTTGTTTTGTTTATACTGGGCCTTGGACAAAAGTGAGACAGGACTGGACCATAGGACGACTACTTTCTTAAGGGATGAGAGGGACCACCTTATCATGCGCATCCGTACGATCGCGGGCCCCCACACGTACGCTGTTTTAAAACCATGATCCAATCACCCCTGGGTTATTCGTAAGCAGGCTTTCCTCCCTCTGGCATCTTTAGGTCACCTTTATTCGTTGTGATCAGCTTTGATTATTCCTATTTCCTTGACTACTGAAAATTGTGGGGCCGACATCCCACAACCACCCCTCAGGACAGGGTGTGGACCCCACCTCCCACAACCACTCCTCAGGACAGGGTGTGGGCCCCACCTCCCACAATTTTGACTGAAGATTGTGGGGCCCACCTCCCACAATTTTCCTATATTCCTTAGACTTAAGATTGTAGGGCCCACCTCTCAGGACAGGGTGGAAAGCAAGTGGGGGGAGAGACTGGCCTGTTTGGGAGCGTGGATTTGTAACCCCCTAGATTCGGAACCCTCAGGGTTAGAAACCCCATGGATTTGCAATCCTCCCGGTGTGTTTGGCACCTGGAGTGAGAAATAACTTTAATCCAAAAGTACTTATCCGTCCCATATTTATAGATTTGAATTTAATTACTAAATTAACTTTAATACTCTAATTAGTGAGATATGTAATTTTTGATACAATGGTAGTGATAAGCCCGCTGAAATATATGCTTTGCCCGAAAACGACAAAATTCTAAGTCTCAGATGGGCCACAAGCACAAGATCATGTTTGAGTGACTAACCAACGATTTTTAATCGTTGATTTACATGGACAATGTTTGGACGGTGCTGGACAATGTTTGGATCGTGCTGATTTACATAGACAATGTTTGGACGGTGCTGATCATCATTAGTGGGCCATGTGCCCAATAGAATGATAGTGTATAGTGACACACAAATTACACATGCAACTATTGAAATGATTTTACGTGTAATCCAAGCTCTCACCGCGGATTGCAAACTCCTCGACGTGTGATCCGGTCCGTTGATCTGATGGCATTTACAGGGACCCCTAAAGTTCCTCCATATTTAACAGTCAGGTATATTCCAATAGGCAACGGAAAAAGACAGTTAAGATGAAAATACACCAACGGTACACATCGAACCTAAAGCGCCAAAGGTGGGATGTCTGGACTTCTCATCTCCCTTCTTGATGGACCCTACAAGGATTTGTAGACCATCAGATCAACATGTTTTTATCACCTTGATGTGGGCCCTCCCTACTTGAACATTCTATTACATGTGGGTTTGTGGATCCATTTGCAGTTAATCACTAAGTAGGTGGGTCCCACACATCTTTCCTATTATTGGCATATTTTTAAATTTCAAATAGATCTTAACTTTAAAATTTGGACAAGGGAGATACTAAAAAAGTTGGATCAGATCAGGTCGCGGACATTTTCATGGCTAACATAGATCAGAAAAGGCCCGATCGGCAATAAAAGTAATCCGGACCATCGAAACTAAAAACGGACATATCTCACAAACCAGAATGAGCTATCGAACGTACCATTAATGATTTTGGGGTAGGACAAGCTACTTTAGCCACCCAACTTGCTATGTCAGGCTGTGCACGCCAAATTTATGAGATACCATCATATCAACGGTCGAATTCCTATTTTAATTTCATTTTTATTATTCGCAGTAAGTTTTAGTTTGAGTATAACTCTTCATCTATTGGGCTTTAGGAGTTGTGCCCTTGCATGAAAAGTGCTTAGAATAAGTAGGAGAATGGCATGGTTGAGCCAAGGACACTTATTATTTTTGGGCGAATACCATGAGGTCTATTGGAAATCACAACCGTTTACTATTTATAGTAAGTCACGATTTCTAGGAGTGTTAGTTATAGTATGATTCCGAAACTTCTCTATAGGGTTCGTAGCCTTATTTAAAGAGTTGTAAACTCATTTTTCATCATCAATAAAATTATTTCAAATATTTTAGAATTATTTCTATTTTCTTTTCCTCGTAGATTTGAGGTGATTAGTCAACCTTTCTACTTATATAGTAATAAAGTGGACCTTTGATGAATTCACCTTTCATCTTCAGCTTTTATGAAGGTTCCAACATCCTGTAGACCGTTATATCCCATGGACCTACCCATTCGAGCCATCTTTCAATAGCATCAAAACAATTTTACGGTGGATCTTTGATTTATATATCGAGATAAGTATCCCTTCCCTACTTAATTTGGAATTTTATTATTATTGTCTTTTTCTTCTTTTCATGTCATATGAGCTTTTCATATTGAGTGGACCGTTAAATAAAACTTGTAAATCAAAAGAAAAGACAACGATGGTTGATTGAGCTAAAAGAGTGGGGCCCATAGCCTATGATGATGGCCCACCCATTCCAAGTTGGGTAGTTGAGTTGTGTATACTAGGGGGACTAATTCCTAAGAAGGGCCACAGCAGCACATACTCAAAAGCCTAGGATACTGTGTATATCCTCTACCTTCTAAGGGTGCATTTTAGTCACCCTTTCATGTTTAAAGAAATATAATCTTTTAAAAAAGAACTTTGGAATGCAGATGCATATAGCATTAAAAAAGAGACATTCGCTTATAGCACATACACCAGTATTGCAAATTTGGGATGGCAACATCTTTGGTTTAGGAGCAGATTTAGACCGTTCCAAATTTGGAACCGTTTGAAACCATTTTACATGTTAAAATAAGGTCCTAGCCCTACTTGTGCCAGTGCAATCATACTACATCCATAATCCCATTACCTTCCTCTAATCTTGTCTGTCCTATTTGCAACAATGGCTTCCTCAAAGAATACAAACCCCCCACAAACCCTAACCCTAATGTCTTCTTCTCCTCAGACAATCTCCCCCCCTTCCCCTTTCCATTTCCTTTCCTGTTTTTCCTCCAATCCTGCCCTTGATCTCCAATCCCCATCCATCCTCTTGAGTGGCCCCCACCACCAATCCCCATCCTCTTTGGCCATTGCCATCGATCCCTCCTAGGTTTTATAGTCAAATTGACTTCAACTACATGCCTGTTTTGGAGAAGAGGTTATATCAACTTGGACGTTTTTTTTTTTTTTTTTTTGTGTCAAGGTTTATTCAATGTGCATTTTGGTGAATCTTTACTAGTGATACAGGCTTTTCTCGTGTGCTTAAAATTGTATAACGTGCTACTACAATTTTATTAGCTTTTGATTGTAGCTGCATTGTTTTTGGGTTTAAAACTGTTCCTAAATAAGAAAAATACCGTTCCCAAAAATTAAGAAGGATATAGAATTGGTCTTGAAATTCAAAATTTGCGACGGTTTTCAACCGTCCCTAATTTTTTGCACCGCCCTATTTAGCCATGGTTGAAAACCATTCCTAAATTATTTAAGAATTTTCTAGTCCTCGGCTCTATAGATTCTTGCAACCCTAAGCTATGTGGCCCCACATGATGTATGTGTTATATGCACTTAATTTGTTCATTCATTTCATCAACCCGTTTTACCATGTGAGCCTAAATATGAGGCAGATCCAAAGCCCAAGTGGACCGCACCACAAGAAATAGTGGAGATTGAACACTAACCATTAAAAACCTATTAAAGCCCCTAGAAGCTATGGATTAAGTTGATATTTGTGTTTTCCTTTAATTGAGAGTAACCTTATGAACAGGTTAGATGGCAAATAAACATCATGGTGGGCTTAGAAAGATTTCAATAGTGGGGGGGTTAATATCCCCACTATTTCTGTGGGTCTACATGGGATTTGGCCCTACCTCATGTTTTGGTTGATACTCTAAAATAAGCTGGCAAAAATGTGTAGTGCAACTATAACATATATATCAACGTAGTCCTAACACCCTGCATGAAATGATAATTTTACCCTTCTTAAAATGAGACCAAAACATGTAAAGACGTATGAAATGGTGATTTTACCCCTTTTAGTATGGGTCACTCGTTGCAATCCATCTTCCAAAGCTTTGATACTCTCACAGAGTATGATATATGATATGATATACGGCACACTATATTTGTTTAAGGACATCATACACTTGTATTAAAGGTTTAATTACATTCATATATCTGATAGTTAGCTAATTACATTAACATTATAATACTTTCTTTGATAGACTATTTTTTTACACACTCACACCATAATGAGATTTCATTACAATTGGTACTCGAACTCATGATCTCATGTTGAAACTCTTATTTGTCTACCGCTGATGCATGAGTGGCCTGATTGACAATTGAGTCCACTTGATATATATATATATATATATATATATATATATATATATATATATATATATATATATATATATATATATATATATATATATGCAATTGTACCTATTAAATCAATTGCTCTAATCATCGAATGTTGGTCCCATGGTGGCATCCATTAGATCGAAAGGAGATGAGAGAGAGAGAGAGAGAGAGAGAGAGAGAGAGAGAGAGAGAGAGAGAGAGAGAGAGAGAGAGAGAGAGAGAGAGAGAGAGAGAGAGAGAGAGAGAGAGACTCATGAGTGAAGATTAGTCATGAAGATCATGTAAGTGCAAGTGCAAGTACGAGAGTAAGAAAGATAAAGTTTCTTAATTAAAAATGATATCTTTATCATTTTAAGAAAAGTTGTAGCTTTTAATTAACTGTGTTTTAGTTAACATGGTCTTGGTCCGTAAAGGCATCCTAAGGTTGAAAATGCATTGTATCATTGAGTGATGCAAGCAACTTGTAGGTAATCAGCTCTCATCCATAAATCACTTTCGTTAAAAAATCTTAACCTATGAAATAATATGGTTGGATCTTTTCCATGCCAATTATACAAACACGTGTACCAATCCGATAATTATATGACCAAATAAAAGTAATTTTATGTTCATATTGCATTTAAATTGGGATTAATAATTCACTTGTTAAGTGAATTAAATTTAGAAATAGTTATAGCAGGCACCAATGATTATAATAAATCCTTGAAGACATCCATACATGCAACTTGCATGTAATCATTCTCATCCATAAATCATATTCAATTGGATATTTTTCATGTCAACCATAGATAAATGTGTACCAATCCAATAATTATATGACCAAAATAAGAGCAATTTTATGTTCATGATACATTCAAACTAGGAATAATAATTCACTAGTTTGGTTTAAATTAAATTTAGAAAAAGTTATAGGTAGGCACCAATAGTTATAATAAAATTACAGCTATCCACCTACTAATTATCTAATTACAATTACACCTTATCAGTTTTGTAATACTTTCATTTATGTACTTTCGTCAAAAGAGTTAACAAAGATAGTTATTTGAATGACTAAATTATCCATTTCAGTAGTATATTGATTTGGCCTTTTAAAGAAATCCTTGCTTTTGTGTTATTACAAAAAAGTGTAACTTTGGATGAAGTGGATAGGACTTAATGTGGACGAGCTTAATTTATCCCATCCATAAGGGAGCCACCATTAAAAAGAAATTAGACCAACTTAAAACTTGGGTGGGCTACTCAACAATGAATAATTGAGACTGTGGACCCCACCATATATTGTCCAAATTGTGTGCAGGGTTCATAATGGGTATACATGCAACTCAATCCACTCTTCCTAACATGTCACACTAGGATAAAGGGATGCCTTGAAAATTAGGACATTTCAAGACCTATGTGGGGGGACATGAATTTAGACTTATATGCATGATTTACACTGTTCCCTATGGTGTGGCTCACCTAGGAATTAAATTGGACTAATAATAAGGATGAATGCTGAAAATGTGGCAGACAGAATGGATCTTATACATGTTCCTCCCAAGTAGGGCTCGTTTAGCACAAGTCATGCCTGGTGTATGATTGAGCTTACATAGGCTAGAGGTAATCATTTTGTTTCTAAATTGAAATCATTCACAACACTGGTTAGAAAAAAAAAAAATGTTTTAGATGATAACCATAATGTGAAATTCACTTTGCACATTGTCCATCAGATGATAATCTTTATGTTCACTTTACAATTAAAAGATTAGCCAACAAAAACTGAGATAGGCAACACTAATTGGAATAATGTAAATTTGTGTTTAAAACCTTTTAATTTTGTGGCCTGCTTGAATTTTATATCGGGATGACTTCTTCTTCTTCTTCTTCTTCTTCTTCTTCTTTTGGTTGCCTTCATCTAGGTGAGACTCTTGATAAATGAGTTTGATGAAATATAAACATCATGGTGGCCCCACACACAAACTTAGAGTTAGCATCCCATCCACATTGTCCATGTGGTATATGGTCAGCCTAAGTCATGGATTTGGCTGATTTTTTGCTGCAAAGCCCAGCATTGAGTGCATCTGATGGACAGAGAGGATTTCACATATACAATACAATGGGCCCAAAGATATTAGATATTTTATATACTACCTAAAATAGGCATTGTATCATATTTTTTAAGAACTTGTGAAGCATTCCTATAGGGCTCGTTTGAATTCATGTAAAGGAATGGAAAGGAAATATTAATATTTCCCATTTAACTTTTCGTTATTTGTTAACCCTTTCTTTGTGTGAATTTATAGGAAGCATCATTTCTCAATTTCTTTTTTTTTTTTTTTTTTTTTTTGAAGAAAAAAAAAAACCTGAATTTATTTTCCTGCTCGCATATCTATGAAAGGCATTTTTCCCTGATATAAGGAAAATGAATTTCTCAAGAATTAAGCCCAAATGTACCACCATCCAATTTCAATTGCCTCGCATGTGCCATGTGTTAATGAGCCATATGAGCCATTATCCACATGCAGTTATGCCCCTCACATGCCACTATGCTGGATGTGCCAACGTGTCAGAGGTGTTATCGTTCTTCTTCTCTAGCGTCCCACATGTGCTAATGTACCACATGTGATACCATCCCTCCCTTTTTTTTCTTTTTTTTTTTTAAAACACACCCCACACACACGCGCTAGTAGAATTTCACCACCTATGGATACTCGAACCCTTGACTGGGTGTTGAAACTCCTGAGAGTCTACCACCTGAGCAAGAGTAAGGATCCTCTCTTGTGCCCACATATGCTAATGTGCCACACATATCACCATTCATTTTCTCTTGCACCCTACATGAGTCAAGCACTCCACATTTGCCATCTTTCATATGTAATCACTCCAAATATGTCACAGATGCCAATGGTGCCAATGTGCACAAGTGCTGCCATCTAACTTCCGATGCCCATGTGACAAATGTGTTGATGCATGACTTGATGTGCATCTTATGCCAACATGTGCCACTATCCATCTTCAAGCATTCCACGCGTGCTAATCTAGCACATTCTAATGGCCACCTAGAATTTTTTTCTCAAGAATTTTATTTATTTATTTATTTTTATTTTACCAAACAACAAAATTTGAAATTAGATCTTAAATTTCTAAGAAAATCTTGTTATAAAATTAAAAAAATAAAAGAATATTTCACTTCCCGCATTTTCTTGAAAAATAAGGTTCTCCATGAAACATCATTCCCTTTCCTACATGAATCCATATATGCCCTTAAAGAAATCCTAAAACAAAAGAGGCTCAATGCACATGGTTTTGATAAGATGCCTGCCCCTTACTATGATTAACATATATACCAAGGTTGTTACTCATTGATTACATCTAAATGAAGATCTTAACTGTTTGTGTTCTAGATTCTATGCTGCAAAAACCATGCCAAGAAATATTAGTTGTACACCTGATTGTGCATGTCTATGAACACGGACATTTAAACATAAATTTTTTATATTTCATATTTAAATCCCAGATTCAAAGGTTAGAATCATCAATGAGGCATGATTATAAGAACATAGCTTTTATATGGTAGAAATGAGGACATGAACGACTCATATCAACCTGAGATGCAATACGATGGAAAAACAGTCACCATAAGGTAATGTGGCATGGGCAATGCACAGACCATAACTTGTTAACTTACCTTTTATAAATTAAAAAAAAAATAAAAATAAAAAGGTATGCTTGTCATTTAAATTACTTAAATTTCAATCCTTTGACTAAGTCTATGAAAGAAAGTGAATCGTTACGCACTACAACAATTCAGTCTTTTCGCGACAAGTCAACTTGTCGCTAAAAACTCCAAACTCGTCGCTAAAAACTTTTAGCGACGACTGTGCTCGTCGCTACGTTTGATGCAGATACGCCGTTACTAATTCTATTTAGCGATGAAAACAACAACTCGTCGCCAATAACTTAACTATTTGCGGCGACCTAATAATTGTCATAAAATATACTTAATTATTTCATAGGTTGACACGTTGTCATTGCATATCGTAAAAAACGTCGCTAAATATGAGACTCGTTGAATAAAGCGTGATTGCCTACGAGTCTTGCGTCGCAAAACTTTTAGCAATGACAATCGCATTTTGCAACCGTTACGTTTGATGCAGATACTGTGTCACGAATTTTATTTAGCGACGAAAATGGCAACTCGTCGCCAATAACTCAACTATTTGCGACGACCTAATAACTTGTTGCAAAATATAGTTAATTAGCGAGAGTTGACACGTCGCCATTGCATATCGTAAAATGTCGCTAAATATGAGACTCGTCACGAATAAAGAAGTGTTGCGACGAGTCCTCGTCGTCGCTAAAAATGTTTAGTGACGACTATGCTTGTCGCCACGTTTGATACAGATATGGCGTCACTAATTCTATTTAACGACGAAAACGGCAACTCGTCGCCAATAACTCAACTATTTGCGATAACCTAATAACTTGTCGTGAATATAGTTAATTAGCAACGAGTTGACACGTCGCTATTGCATATCGTAAAACGTTGCTAAATATGAGATTCGTCGCGAATAAAGGCGTGTTGTGACGAGTCCTCATCGTCGCTAATAAACCTAAATTTGTCACAAAAATTTTTTTGCGGCGAGTGTTGTTTGTCGCCAATGTTGTTGCAAATAATAATTATTTGCGATGACTTAATACAGTGTCGCTAAATAAAGCTTATTTGCAACGAGTTTACACGTCGCCATTGCATATAAAGTCGTTGCGAATAAAGACGTTTTAGTAACAAATTCTATTTAGTTACAAAAGCAACAAGTTGTCGCTAATGATTTAATTATTTACCACGACCTAACAACTTGTCACAAAATATTAGCGATGAGTTAACATGTCACCATTACATATCACAAAATGACATCAAATTTTTTTGTTTGAACCAACTTAATCAAACAAAATAACCTGTATTAATCAATATTCATCATCATCCATTGAAATATAAAAAGTAATAAGATCAAACAAAATAATTAAATTTATAATTATCCAGAACATAAAAAAAGTACACATGTCCAAATTGTCCAATAAAAATAAATAATAAAAACAGAAATGTGCGTCATCGATAATGTGGTGCGGCATGGGAAGATAACACCAATCTTGGAAAAATGGCAAAATTATTAAAATAAAATATTATTAGTGACTATTTTATACTACTTGCATAATTTAAATATGGCATTCAACTTACCACTAAGGATGTGATTGGGGCTGCTGTGACATGAGGGTGTGCAACATTTCCTCCAATTGAGTCTGTCATGTCTTCATATCATTTATCATTTCTCGCAGCTCAGCCGATGTTGCCTTTGCCTGCTCTGCCCTCGTAGCCTTATCCAAATCAACATGGATACGATAGGTCGATACAAGCACCTCCCCATGCCCAAGACCACGAACGTAGCCAGATCTAGAGCCAAGGGCCCTAAAACATGCTTCGTCTTCTGTCAATGGTGTACTGTCCTCCGACTGAGATTTAGTATGGATTTGTAGCATTTCCTTCTGTAGTTTTAATAAAACATTATTATTATGAAATGAATATGTAATAAAACAACTTTAAAATAAGTTTAAATGATTCTCACATATAGCTCCCTACAACGCGGAGTCACCCAAGTTCCTGTCATCTTCCTAATGTGTGTGTTCTTATAAAAAGTAATGAGATCAGGCTCTTGCTGGGTCTCCTGGTTACACTATTCCATTTAAACAAGAAATATCATATTTTCAATGTTAATAAGTAATGTGATAAATAAAGTAAATTAATATATGTAAGATATATAAAGTAAACTATACCATCTCATTACGAAGTTGGACAAACGGCTTCGAACCAGCCATGTGATTCACCATAAGCTTGGAGCGATTCTCTGTGTTTGTTTTACTCTTTTTCTTCATTAAAAGTACAAACAAGTTATTGCAATACTTATAACAAAGTTATTGGAAACTAAACATGAATGAAATTTAGATCTCACCAAGAATGCATCAAACTCGAAAATACTGCAAAATTTATCCCAATCTTCGAGGGAGATGCCATCGTAAGGGTGTTATTGTGTCCCCTCACGACCCCCATTTTTTTTATAATAAGAATGACACCGGCTCTTATATTGTCAGAACCGGTTGCCCAAATACATGTTGACCCCCTTTTTAACATTACTAAGTTCCATGTCAATGTCAAATTTATCCTGATAAATAATATATTGCATGAATCAATAAATTGTAAATAAATTTAATGACATAATTATTTAAAAGAAAAAATAAAATAAAATGGAACTTAGTATTCATTTACCAATATTCGACTGCGTATGACTGTCTTGTCAATATCAGGCATGGACTGCCAAGACCCACAAGTAAGGGGCGCCCGCTGTCGACATATCACCCCCACCTCGGTTGCAAAAATAGCTGCCCATGGCCCTATCGATTTATACTTCCCTGGTGGGAAAGTGATAGAGGGTCGCTCGCCTGTTATCATCAAATGTTTAGCGAGAGTAAGCCCCCTTGACCGGCCACATCCTTTTCTAGATGAGGTGGAAGTTTCATCTGTAAAATGGAAATAATACAATTTAATATATACAAATCGAACATTAACTAAATGTAAGAGACAATGCCTTATAGACGCTTAAGTTTTCACTGAACTATAGAAAAAATCTACTTTTAAAAGTGCATTTTTTTTAAAAAAATCAACGAAAATTTAAGCATCTGTACGACATTGTCTTTAAATATAAATATAGGAATAAAATATATGTAAATCTTACCTACAACATTTGATGGTAACTTTTGGGTGGAGGAAAGAGGGACAGAAGCCTCGGAGGAGAGAGTTTGGGCGGTGGGAGTCTCATTCAAGTGTAACTGGGGTAAGGAATGTCCTGCAGTGGAAGGCTCACCAGGGGATGACTGAGAGGAGATCAATCTACGTCTCTTAATAGCACCGCCGGGTGCCATGGTTACTAGAGTCGGAGATTCAAATTACAAATAATACAATTCAAAGTACGTAAATAAAAAATGATACCATACGAAGAAAAGATTGAACATGAAGAAAACAACTTTTATTTATAATTTTAAAATATTATATAAGCTAAAACTTACATGACCATTTTATGTATCATGATCACTACATAGAAGTTGTACATCGTCATCCCAGTCATCTCTACTATCATTTTCATTATCATTGATGAAATTTTTATCTACTTCAACATTTATTAAATTGGCATCAACATACTCTGGGCCCATGTCATCCCTAAGCAACATGTCGACACTATGATCATCATCTTGGATAATACCATCAACCCTATATGATGTTAGTGGATTTTCATCTTCCTCCTCAACTTGTACATCTTCCTCCAAATTTGGAATATCATACTAGTTTCTAGGAGGTGCCCTCAAAACAACATGCCAATTGCATTTTAATTTAGTGTCCTTGAGTTAAAAAACTTGCTCAGCCTGAATAACCAGTATAAACGGGTCATCCTTATACCATTTACAAGAGAAATTTACGCTTGTAAAATGATTGTCTCTTTGTATTCCCGTTTTGTTATTACTAACATCCCACCAGTCACATTTGAAAAGGAAGACCCAATTTCCTCCACAATAGTTTAAAACAATAATATCCGTTAATATATCAAAGAAGTCAAAATGTTAGTTTTCTTCATGATCTCCATTCACAACCACGCCACTATTATGAGTTTTACGATTTTCATCGCGCTCGTTGGTATGAAACCTAATGCCCTTGACAATGCAACCACTATACTAAATAACTCGTGAATCAGGACCGCATGCTAATGAATACAGTTCATCTGTTGCTTCAAGTGATTTATCTTCGCGTAATCGTTTTATCTATTGAAAACAAATGTAAAAGAGATTAATAAATTATAATAAAAAAATTATAAATATTTACAAGAATATTCAAGTAAACACTATGTTGATCACTTACACGTTCCTCAAACCAATTTGAAAATTGTTGTTCATGCCTTTGTTGCACATTGGTAGTGCATTGTCTCTCAATATCTTGCTTGTGTTCCCTACATATAAAGTGGATATATGCTATAAATTGAATGCAAAACATATGAAATATGAGTAAAATTCAAAATAGCTCACTTACATTAGATATTTATTAATATCGGGGCAATATTTCAGCACGTACATTCATGCTTTTGCGAGCTCAGTTACATCCATCTCATCATGTGTTGTAGCTCCTAAAGGGCGTACATTTTGTGTAAAGACGTACAGTCCCCCATGTTGTTTTGCTTGAACAATATCATAATTTCGTTCTTGTCGGTTGAATCTTGTATCAACATCTTCAAAATACATTGAGTAAAAATTGATACACTCGTTATCTATATAGGTTTCTGCTATGGAACCTTCTGGCCTTGCTCTATTTCTCATATACTTTTTCAAAGTGTATAAGAATCTGTTGACATGCATCATCAAACCCATAAACATAATTAATATACAAGCATTATTAATATAACAATTGATTAACGATTAAATTTAAATTTATATATTACCTTTCGATGGGATACATCCATCGAAATGACACGGGTCCGGCAAATATCGCCTCACGAGGAAGGTGCACAGCTAAATGTACCATGACATCAAAGAATGCGGGTGGAAATATCTTTTCAAGCTTACATAGTATTAGTGGGATGTCCTGTTCCAATTGCTCTAATCTTCTCAAATTCATCGTCTTGAAACACAACTCCTTGAAAAAAACCCCCAGCTCAATTAATGCATCGGATACATCCTTATGCTTGAACCCATGAATTGCCACTGGTAGTAGTTGTTGAAGAAGAATATGACAATCATAGCTTTTCATGCCTGATACCTTACAATCATTGACATTTACACATCACACGATGTTTGATGCGAACCCATCTGGAAACTTTACATCCTTTAACCATTGACATAAACTTTTTTTCTCATCAGTAGACAGTGTGTAGCAAGCTGGTGGTACCATATATTTATCACAATTCGGAACTAGCCACAATTCATTCCTGATCCCCATATTCCACAAGTCCATGCAAGCTTTCGGGGTGTCTTTTGTTTTTTCTTCGATATTCATTATTGTTCCTAGGACGTTTTCACAAATATTCTTCTCGATGTGCATCACATCTAGTGTAGGACATGCATTGGCACATTTGACATGTTGATTAGAGCTAGGCACAAACCGACCCGTTCCAACGGATGCGACCCGATCTAAACCGATCTGAAGGCCTAGATCGGTGTTGTTCGAGTTGGATTTGTCAGATCCGACTGTTCATCGAATCGAGTTCAGATCATGGTTAATCTGGACCGACCTGAACTGAATGGATCCGATCTGGACCGATCCGAGATCCGATGCGGAGTTATTCTTATGAATATTTATCACATATATTTATCTTATGAACATGTTAGATGAAAAATAAACATCACTGGGGCCTTATAAATTTATCAGGGGTGAAAATCAATACTGCTACTTTTTCCTGTGGTATAGTTCACTTGAGCTTTGGATATGCATCAATTTTGGGTTCAACCACTAAAATGATCTGGAAAAACGAATGGACAGCGCGGATAAACCACATGCATTCACGGTAGGCCCCAACAGAGTTTACTCAGTACGATAAGAGCCCACTGAGAAATTTTGTGATGTGCACGTCAAGTCGTCAACATGCTGTGCGGCTTGGATACTGGTGCGTAGTGAGCAACTCACTACACTTAGCGTACGGAGTGAAGTCTGTGAGGTCCATCCATTCATCTCATACAATCATCCAAACATCCATCAATCCATCTATCCAACCATTCCATCCATCTATATATCTAGTCATCCAAACATCAAACCATACATCCATCCATCCAACATCCGACCATCTCGTTCATACATCTGATCATCCCATCAATCATTAAAACATCCATCCATCCATACCATCTATCCATGGGTAATGTATAGTCGTCACCTCAAACATGGTTGATCTTGTGATTGTCGGTGATGTGCAACATTCGATTGTTGATTGGAGACTTAATGTAGTGATGCACGATTATTTCCACCATCTAATAAAGGTTGGAGGTTGATCGGATGGTCAACAACACTTTCTATATATCGTTCAATTGTTGATTGGAGGTCGATTAAGCGATTGTCGATGTGCACAATTCTATCGTCAATAGGGAAATTGATAACAAGATTTATGTCGATTTGTATCGTTCAATCATTAATTGGCGGTTCATTAGATGTTCATCATCACTCGTGTCATCCGATTTGTTGATTAGGAAGTCGATCGACCGATCATCAGTAATGTGCACTGTTCGATCGTCGATCAGGAACTTAATGAGGTAATATACATTGGTTTCCACTGTTTAATTGATGAGCACACAAACAGATGAAGGAAAACTATTCATAAAAGTACACATGCAGATAATTTAAGATGTTATTGCAAATACTTTACCCTTTCGCAATGAAACTACATTCGTCGTAAAAAGATTCAATAAGTATTTGTCACAATGAGATAACCTGGTCGTCCCTAAAACAAACTATTTGTAGGGACTTTTGTGTCGTTGCAAAAAATAATGTCGTAAAAACGTCGACTATTTGTGATGATTTACAATGTTGTTACAAATACTCTAACATTTTGCAATGAAACTACGTTTGTCGCATAAAGTTTCAGTTTGTATTTGTCGCAACGAGTTAATCTGGTCGTCACTAAAATAGACTATTTGCAGTGACTTTCGTATCATAGCAAAAAATAATGTTTTGCCACGACACTCAATTCGTCGCATAATAGAAACTCGTGGCGAAACAACTTTTTCGCCATTTAATTTTTTTGGGAGAAATTGGTGGGAAACGTTTTAGCGACGATAATTATAGCTCATCGCAAAAATGTCAACTATTTACGATGATTTACAATGTTGTTGCAAATACTCTAACATTTTACAATGAAACTACGTTCGTCACAAACGGTTTCAATTTATATTTGTCACAACGAGTTAACCTGGTCGCCGCTAAAACAGACTATTGCAGCGGCTTTCATGTCCTGGCAAAAAATAATGTTTTGCCATGACACTCAATTCGTTGCATAAAGTGAACATTAGCGATGACCATAGAAATGCATGACAAAATGTCTTTCCCGCCATGTAATTTTACCAGGAGAAATTGGTGGGAAACGTTTAGTGACGATAATTATATCTCGTCACAAAAACGCTGACTATTTGCGATGATTTACAATGTTGTTGCAAATACACTAACATTTTACAAGGAAACTACGTTCGTCGCAAAAGGTTTCAGTTTTTATTTGTCGCAACGAGTTAACCTGGTTATCGCTAAAATAGACTATTCACAGCGATTTTTGTGTCATGGCAAAAAATAATATTTTGCCACGACACTCAATTCATCGCATAAAGTAGACATTAGCGATGACCATAGAAACGCGTGGCGAAACATCTTTCCCGCCATGTAATTTTTTCGAGAGAAATTGGTGAGAAACGTTTTAGCGACGATAATTATAGCTCATCGTAAAAACGTCGACTATTTGCGATGATTTACAATTTCGTTGCAAATACTCTAACATTTTGTAATGAAATTATGTTCATCGCAAAAGGTTTCAGTTTGTATTTGTCGCAACGAGTGAACCTGATCGTCGCTAAAACAGACTATTTGCAGCGACTTGCATGTGGTGGCAAAAAATAATCTTTTGCAACGACACTCAATTCGTCGCATAAAGTGGACATTAGCGATGACCATAGAAACGGGTAGCAAAACGACTTTCCCGCCATATAATTTTCCTAGGAGAAATTGGTGGGAAACGTTTTAGTGACGATAATTATAGCTCATTGCAAAAACGTCGACTATTTGTGATGATTTATAATGTTGTTGCAAATACTCTAACATTTTGCAATGAAATTACGTTCGTCGCAAAAGGTTTCAGTTTGTATTTGTCGCAACGAGTTAATCTGGTCATCGCTAAAACAGACTATTTGCAGCGACTTACGTGTAGTGGCAAAAAATAATCTTTTGCAATGACACTCAATTTGTCGCATAAAGTGGACATTAGCGATGACCATAGAAACACGTGGCGAAATGACTTTCCCGCCATGTAATTTTCTCGGGAGAAATTGGTGGGAAACGTTTTAGCGACGATAATTATAGTTTGTTATAAAAACATCGACTATTTGTAATGATTTACAATGTTGTTACAAATACTCTAATATTTTACAATGAAACTACGTTCGTCGCAAAAGGTTTCAATTTGTATTTGTTGCAACAAGTTAACCTAGTCGTCGCTAAAACAGACTATTTGGAGTGACTTTCGTGTCGTGACAAAAAATAATGTTTTGCCACGACACTCAATTCGTCGCATAAAGTGGTCATTAGAGATGACCATAGAAACGTGTGGTGAAACGTCTTTCCCGCCATATAATTTTTCTGAAAAAAAATGGTGGGAAACGTTTTAGTGATGATACTTATATCTCGTCGCAATAACGTCGACTAATTGCGATGATTTACAATGTTGTTGCAAATACTCTACATTTTGTAATGAAACTACGTTCGTCGCAAAAGGTTTCAGTTTGTATTTGTCGCAACGAGTTAATCTGGTCGTCGCTAAAACAGACTATTTGCAGCAACTTTCGTGTCGTGGCAAAAAATATTATTTTGCCACAACACTCAATTCATCTCATAAAGTGGACATTAGTGATGACCATAGAAACGCGTGACAAAATGTCTTTCCCTCCATGTAATTTTTTCGGGAGAAATTGGTGGGAAACGTTTTAGCGACGATAATTATAGCTCGTTGCAAACATGTTGACTATTTGCGATGATTTACAATGTTGTTGCAAATACTCTAATATTTTGCAATGAAACTACGTTCATTGCAAAAAGTATAATTCTGTATTTTTTGTAATGGGTTGAACTAGTCGTTGCAAAAGCTACTATTTGTGACAACTTTTGTGTCGTTGTAAAATTTTTTTTTACCGACACCTAATTTGTCACAAAAAGTGGCTATTAGCGATGACTGGTTAAGATCGTCGTAAAAAATTCATACGAAAACTTTTTGCGACAAGTTTTGCGACGATAATTAAAGCTTGTCACAAAAAAGTTAACTATTAGCGATGATTTAAACTGTCATTGTAAATAATCTATTTTTTTGCAACGACTTGAAATGTCGTCGTAAAAAATTACATTTCGCAATGAAATTAGACTTGTCGCTAAAAAAAAATTGTTACAAAAGTCTAATTTGTTGTAGTGTGCATGCATGGGGTTTCTACTTGATGGACCCCATTATGGACGATTCTTCTCATTCTATAACATGATGGGTCATCTAGACCCTTGCATCATGGTTAGGATGGCATCCCAACCATTCATCTTAAATGTAGATCATGCATGATGATGATCCATGGTGTAATATAGATGTAAATGCAATGTATGGGTGTGATTGTGTTAGGGAAAACTCAATAGTGACGGAGCCTTCTCCCGATGGCCGGAATATTTTTCCTTTTATTCCACCTTTCTTATAAGTTGTTGATGATGTGTGTAGTCCACTTGGTGGGCCTGGATAGTCCAGAAAAGTCCAGATAGGGTGGGATGCCCATACCCACCTACATTATGGTTGGGTGTCCCATTTGCTGACCTTTATTGATGCATGCAAGTGTCGTAACCTTGGGATTTGTTTTGGACATTTGTGGGGCCCACTAGGGTAAGCCATAGCACCTAGTTCTTGGAGTATTTCCCTTTTTATTTAACTTATATAATTAATTTTATCCAGGTACAAGTTGCTGTCCAGAATTTTCTGGACAGTTTCTGGCTGATTTTGGACCAGATTTTAGGACTATTTTGAGGACTTTTCTTACCCACCAAATATACTTTTCTGAAAGGTGGGGATCCTATCTTGATGTCCCCCAAATTTCAGCCTCATCCGACCTTGATTGAGGTCCCAAAGGTGTGGCCCAAGTGAGGTGGACAGTCTGGATTTTCTGTACTATTCCAGCAACATGACAGTTTGAAAATCCTTAATTATAAAATAATTTTTGCATTAGTGAGCCACTTGTGTGAACCCCACCCTATGGTATACATATGAGGGGACATGAAAACTATTTTTTCCCAAATTTTGGAGGCCTTTAGTCCACCCTATTGGGAGCTCAGATCAGGGCCAGCCAAAAATCTATACTAACCAGATTTTTGGGTAGACAGTTTTCTTTAATTTTAAATAAATACTTCCCTATTTAAAAAAAAAATCCAAAATTTTGCTAGGAGTGGCCCACCCATGATAGGACCTACCTACTAAATTTCGGGGCCAAAAGACACTTGAGCAATTGTCAGCAAGGGTTGGACCGGCCCACCAGGTTGGACGCCCAAGGCTGGGACATCCAGCATGGGCTGGTCGTCCACCCTCTGTTAGGCCCACCTTAATGTATTTTGTATCCACGATGTTCATCTAGATTATGGTCCACATGGGACGTGGCCCACCTCCCTATGGGACGTCCACATGTGGGGCCCACCTTGATATGTTTTGGGGGCTGACGTCCCAGCCCCATGGACCGTCCACCTTAGGGCCTTGACCCATTGAAACATTAGTGGCTGGCACGGACGTCAGTCCCAAACATATGGTCCCCTTGAGTTATGTGTTTCATCCATTCCTCTCATCTGGTGAGGCCCACAGTGATGTGTTTGGATCACCAGTAAAATTATAATTTTATAAATTAATTTTATTGCTGGACTCCAGCAGGCCCAAAAAATAGGTGGGCTGGAATTCCAGCAATAGGCCTAAACTGGCTGCCCTTAATGGCATGTTTTGGGGCAGCATGGCCCACCAGATTTAAAGATGTTTTATGCATATATCTTGCCATTTTCCTGATGTGCCTTTGAGCTTAATTAATGCATATTTGAGGCCCGCTCCAATTGGGTTTTTGTTGGATCAATGTACATAGCTAATTGTTGGATTCTCTAGGCCCAGTTGGGCTGGAACTTTCTAGATAGATCCATTGGACCTTTGGGCCTATATTTTTCTACTTGTTGTGATGGGTTTATGGGCCATAATATGCAAGTAGTTGGGCCCTTGGTTGCCCACCAAAAATAACCTTGTACTTGGGCCAAGTTATGAGGCCCAACTCACTTGAAATAAGTATAAGGATTGCTCTTATGGTTGGATATTACCAGGCTGCCCATTAGGCCCACCATAATATGTGGGTTTATGACCCTTATGTTTGGGCCCAAACCTTGCTAATGGGCCCACCATATTGCTTATGAGTTGGGCTTTGTGTAATTGCCCACTAGGTCCATGATTGGTTTAGGCCTTGGGCCTTGATTCGTATTTGGTTAGAGGCGGGCTACCTCTTGGGAACCAGTTAAGGTTGAATGTCCTCCTGGGTGATCCTAAGGTAGGCCCATGGGTTCCTCTATGGATGGTTAAAGACCCACCATAGATCCTAAGCCATTTATTTGAGGCTCAATATGAATGAATGTGGAGCCTACCTTAATGTATGTTTGGTTCAGGCCGTCCAAGCCTTGGATCGTCCGATCATGGAGGCACTCTCTACCTCGGGTTGCTGCCGGACTCACGGCCCAGTGGCAGGCCCACTTGATCTTTTATGATGTATACACACCCTCCATCTAGTGGGGCTCGCCATAGTGAGAACTTGTATACGTGTTGTATGCTTATATTTTTATAATCTTTGGGCTTAACTAGTACATTCTTTCGGGTCACCTTTTTGTGATCATAAGAAGACCCCCATCTTTGATTAGATTTTGGGACATCTAGTGGGCCTTGAGTAGGTAGGGACGTCCCAGCTTGCCCCAGCCATATATTGGGCCAACTTCCACCATTTTGATGGACTTGTGGGCTGAGATAAGCATAATATTGGGCCCTTGGTTGCCCGCTTAAATTGCTAGTTATTGGGCTGATGTAGTGGGGCCCATTTCACTCAAACTTAAACTTATTTTTTGGTCATACATTATATAAGTAGGCTACCTACCAAGTCCAACTTAATGTATGGAATTATATGGCCATTGGGAATTGGACCTTGGGCCTTAATTCCCCTCTTGAGGCCCATGTTGTTGAATGTAGCATTAGACCCCCCTTTCTTATGACCCACTATGAGGGATATGTATATATGTGACCACCTTTTTTTTTTTTTTTTTGAATGTGGGCCTTAGGCCTTCTACCCATATAGTTCATGGTTCTTATGCCTTTTGGAGAATGATGGTTACATATCCCCATTTTGGACCCCTCTAGGCCCGGTTGTATTTAAGTGTGATTGAATGCTCATCTTAGACTCTTGCTAAGCTTCTTCTGTATTACTTAGACCCGTAGCTTATATGCTTAGTCTCGTGGGCTACCCCAGGTAAATGAGCTCCCACTAGAGGTGGGATTCCTTATGGATACTGTCTAAGTACCTAGTCTTGGTTCCTTCTTGGATATGAGGAGTGTAATACATTGTATATCGCCACATAGTGTGTTTAGATTCATCCTCATGACCCATGTACATCATTGCATGCTTGGTTGACACTGGTCATAGTTGTGCCATTGAGCATTGCATGTTACCTTCTCCGAGGGATGTAGCATCCCCTCTTGGGCATGTTGGATGCTTGAAATTTATGCATGGTTGATTGTGTGATTCATGCATCTGGCATTGCATAGTATGTGGATATTCGCCCTTGCTTCATCAGGGCCGTAGCCTCCACAGATTCATCGTGGATGGCCATGATTGGATACTAAAAATGTAACCTGAGCATATGGGGTACATCGGATGCCCTTGGGTGAAAACTCCAAAACTTCCATGGTACCAAGGATCTGCCCCAGCACCATGACCGGGTGGAACCATGAGCGCACGAGGGCCTTACACCGTTAGGCCACGACTCCCACTATCGTGTAGTTGGTTGGGATGGGGTGTGGCCTTACCCGCCTGAGAGGAAAAGGGCAATAGTTAGGTTGAGTTTGACCAGGTCATGAATGGGTGCTACTGTCGTGCCTTGCTGGTAATTAGCTGACCATGGGCGGGTAGCGAGGCTCTTGCGCTCGTTTGATTGTGCGGGTCTGGTGAGCGACAGTCATCCTATAGTGTACTTAACCTCGGTAGATCCCTTATGATGAAACAATACTGATACGTGGATTAGATATGAGGACTGACATCACTTCGCACTGCATTTGCATCGGTTGTATAAGCCTTATATCGCATTGCCTTGGCATGACGCCCAGTACTCATTGCATTATATAGTCTTGGTATGACTTCCTACATGATTGTACTGCCTTGGTATAGCTTCTTGCATTCATGGCAGCCTTGGTAAGGCTAGTGGAGTTAGTTTTTATCATTTTCTCTTCTTGTATCCCCTATTATTCTTCTGCGCACTATTGTCACACACTTTCACCTTTCTATAAGTTTATGCACGATTGATGCGTGCAGGAGATTCTAAGTCAGCATCGTAGCAGTGGAGCTTGGATAAGAGTTGAGCCGAGGACCCAGTGTTGCAGATCTTTCCTTCTTTCTTCTATTATCATATGTATTTTCTTTAGCCTTGTAACGTGTCTGAAGCTCAAATTTATAGTGGATTTTGCGATATGTGCCTTTGTTATTTCTGAGATGTACTTGTTGTGATCTTGGGTATACTCGTACTGGAATGGATATACGGTTATGAAAATCCTCCTTGTAGGATCCCAGGATCGGAACCTGCCCCAGGAGCTGAGAATGGGGTACTACGGATGTTGTTGCGGCCAGAACCGATTATCGGGTTCCTTGTGAGTCCGGTTATCGAGTTTGGGGCGTGACACGTAGTCTCAAAAAGATTATTTTAAATGGTCTCCTCAATCCTCTATGTTGCTCTTTTGATGCTTTGAATCCATTGTGAATACTCCATGGAGCTAAAGAGCTATCTTAGCTCCTACTTGTGTTTTTGGAGGCTCCTACCTCTTGCACGTCTCAATAAGTAGACAATTATGGTTTTATAAATGAGTTGTAATTGCTCAAGCATCCGCAATCATACTTTAAATCGTTAGTCTTTGGCATATCATCTCAAGTATTAAATCAATGCAATGGATTGTACATGAGGTCCAATACAAGCTGTACTTCTTCATCAACTCTTTTCCTGCCTTCATAAATGTGCTTCTATTATCCATGACAAACTGTACCACATTCTTCTCCAACCTCCTTCATCACATCCTTCATTAACTTATAAATGTAACTCAGATTTTTTTTATCTCATTTGACGCATCCACGTATTTTAGGAATACGGTCCTCCAACTATTGTATTATCATAAATAGACATAATCGTCGGTCCCGTCCACCCATTACACATCAGCGTGATCGTATTGTAAGATCTCTGTAAGATGGGCCTCATTGATCAACGGTCTGGATTGTCCTAAAGGTTGGATAATATGATAGGGTATACAAGTGGACCCCACTGCATTGTGATTTCAGATGAATATGCATAAGTCCATGGAATGTTATAGCTACAATACGCAGGTAGCTCTTTGAAGACCACTAAGATACTAATGTGTGGAGCCGTAGGGAGAGAGTTCTGATGGGTTTCAAACTCTCTTCACCCCAGTAACCATATGATAAGGCTAGGTCCCCGATCCTACATCACATGAGAAACAAAAGTCCCATCTATTATTTCTATATACGGGTGTAAAGGAGAGGAAGATCCTGGTATTTTATAGCAATCTTGGTATTCTGCTCATTCAACTATGACATCTCAAATAGGTATGTCATCTTTCTTCTTTGATCTCCATAACCGAAACACAATAAGGTCTTTCGGTTATTTCACATTATGATAAAATAACAGTTGGTATCAGAGCTACTGTGCCTCGACTTTGGAGGATCGATAAAAAATTAGGGTTTTCCAATTCGAAGCCCATATTGAAAATTAGGGTTTTCCAATTCGAAGCCCATATTTGAAATTAGGTTTTCCAATTCAAAGCCCATATCAGAAATTAGGGTTTTCCAATTCGAAGTCCATATCAGAAATTAGGGTTTTCCAATTCAAAGCCCATATCGAAAATTAGGATTTTCCAATTCGAATCCCATGTCAGAGAAATTATAAATATATCTGGGATTCAATTTTTTACATTAGTAATCTAGAATTTAATTGTCAAATCCAGATTGGGGATTTCCATCCCCAAATCCATTTTTAGGATTTTCAATTCCCTTATGAGAAATTAGAGACTTCGAAACCCCAATCCTTTATTGAGGATTTCAAATCCAGAAACTCAAATCCAGAACCATCTGTTGGGGTTTTTTTAATTTGATTCCCAAAAATCAAATTGGAAATTTTGGATTTCAAATTTCAGGTTTCAAATTTCGAATCCGAAAATCTAATATTGGGGATTCTGGATTAAAACCCCCGAATCCAGATAGATAATCGAGAGTTTCGATCTTCAAATAGATTGTTAAGGTTTCATTATCCAAATTCGATTTGCACCTTTACCTATATCTAGAGCTGTACACGAGTAGACTAAGTCTCGAGTACTCGCTCGACTCAACTCGGAATACTCGACTCGTCTAAGTTAGAGCCGAGTACGAGCAGGTTTCCACGACTCGTTTACATTACGAGTAGAGTACGAGTCTAGAGGTACTCGACTCGGTACTCGAACTAATAAAAACCGCTAGATAAAAGCTATTGTCTACCATGGTAAATTTCTCCTTTGGATATGATGGGTGATTTGTTTTGCAGGGCAGTGGCAGTAGCAGGTACGTGGTGCCTCAAAGATGTATGGTATACCTGATGCATGATAAAGTAAATCCAACCCGTCCATCCTATAAAATAGTGAATTTTACTCTAAATGCCTAAAAATCAGCATGAAAATTTAATTGAATGGGTTACACAAGAGGGAACAAGTTGGGAGATAACGTCCACCCTTTATTTGCATGGACCCATCATGTATAAATTCCATTCTATTCAGACCAGTCATCTGGTCTAGATGAAGGATCAACCGAAAATCAGGCTGTTTTAAAAATTCATGTTGGCCCTTGTTTTAATCAATGGTGACTGTCCCTCTCAATTTTTTTCTGTGATATGTCCCACTCGAATGTTTGATAAGTATAATTAAATGTATATGGAGGTAATGTGAGGTGAAGAATCCGATGGACGGATTGGATGATCTTATAATAAAACCCTAGTTTGCAATTCTCCACCATTCATTTGCTATTTAGTACACTGTAGTCTATCTATCGAATTTCAAAAGGTGACAGCTCATTCTCGAGATTTAGTAGAAAGCGGACAAGTACTGAACGTGGCACTTCCTGTCTGAAAAGGCTGAAAAGGATGGGGTATGCTCCTGTCATAGTCCTCAACCATTTTGAAAGCTATCCATACCATCCAAATTGTGGGTCACATGGTGGATGGAACATGTCCCTATAATTGCACTAATTAAGAAATCCTGACCGTCCAATTTGATAGCTATCAAATGGATGGTTGAAGTTAAAAAAATTAGTGGTCCAAATTGGGTTATTATCTCCTCAAAAAGTTGCACCAGCTCTTTGGATAGTCAGGATCACTTTTATGGTTGAATTTTAAATGGTGGAAAACTAATATTAGAATCTTTGCCTTTAGATGCAGAAAAGAGAAGAGGTGAACAAGCTCGTACTCACTCGACTGGACTCGTTTACTACTCGTACTCGGCTCGTACTCGGGCGAGTAGAGTACGAGCAGGGAGTCCATGCTCGTTGGCCAAGTAGAGCCGAGTACGAGCAGCACTCGGGCGTTAAGAGCTGAGTACGAGTAGGGCAATACTCGACTCGTGTACAGCTCTACCTATATCATCGGTGAAGGCAGCCATGGATGTACAATACATCTTCGTCAGCATCTGTAGCCGCCTTCCCCCTTTCTTATATCCTCTTCAGTACCGCTCCATCCTTTGACAATCGCTAGCCACGCGTCTCCACCACTGCAGCCATGGATTTCGGCCATCCTTAACAATATTACTTTGTTTGATGACGACTTCCATCTGCATCCATGGCTTTAGAATTGTGCACTAGAGGACGTCGGCGATCTTCCTTCTTGGAAGAGGCATTTCCTTTTCGTCATAGAAGGGGCGGCTGCATAAGAGTCTAGGGCATTCTGCCCTATTGAGTCGAAAAAATCGAGATTTCTCCCATTTATTATATCGGGTAAGAGGACCCAATTTCAATTAATTCAGGTCCGTCTTGTTGACCCGTAAAGTGGGATCCACTTCTCTTAAGGCCTGACTTCAATCTGAGCCAGTTGCAACTGGGCCTTTGTATTGGGCCTCCTTTTGGGATGTACAAGAGTACTATTTATGAGATTTGGCCGTTTAATATATGAGCGTACAATTTTGGTACATTTGTTAGATGGACAGTAAAGCAGATGAACCTGACATCTTGTGTATCGGATCTGTAGCATCCATCTGACACTGATGTAAGGTCTCATCATCCATTTAAAATTGTTCTATGCCAACTATCCATCGTATAAATGATAAGGAATGGACTATAATGCTCATTAATGATAAACATATCATACAGAGTCTTGGTTCGGTTTTATTATAGGCCCACTACCCATCTTTGAGGAGTTGATATAGATTTGTTTTTTTTGGTAATGAAGAAAAGTGATGCATAACCGTTTGTTACACTTTAAAGTTCCTCATTTTCAAAATAGTAATTACCAACCACTCTGTGAACTGTATCAAACTAATTAAGATATAATCCATTGAAGGCAAGATTGTAATCGCAATCTTAAGTATGTATTCGTAGAGTTGGATTCGGTTGTGTTAGCCACCATAGTAACCTCAATCGGTGAAAATTCTACAAATACATACTTGTGAATTTTGGGATTTAAAGGATTGGATACATTACGTTTGGTTTTTTCATGTAGATGGTGACGAAAATGCAAACGATCATCGTTTGGCAGGAAAGTGAACGGGTGGAGTAAATGATGTTGGTAATGTAAAGTTGAAAGACTCATTCTACCCATAGGTGTTAAGTGTCTCAGGTTTATATAACCAACATCACTTAGCTTCATGATTAGGAGGGTCACTAGCATATTGACATTACTTCCCACGGGAAGAATGATGATAATGTAACAGACCTTCGTCAGGATGTGATGGTTGGGCCCATCTTCACCCTGGATAATTCAATTAATACCTCCCTTAGCAACTGAATTGATTAGCTTTGCCTGATATTTTTTTATACTCAAGAATTGTTTTTAAGAATAATGAACTGATGTGAGTATATATATATATATATATATATATATATATATATATATATATCTTCCATTTCAGTCTCAATTCCAACTCATTCGCACCATGTTCTTGCCCTAAATGGATCTAATTATGTCCATTGGAAGGAATCCGTTAAAGTTGTCTTGGGTTGCCTGCAATTAGACCTTGCCCTGATAAAACTAGAACCGCCGAAACCATCTGATGATGCCCCTGAATTAGAGATTAATTGTTATGAGACATGGTTTAAATTGAATGATACGTGCCTAAAAGTCATAAAATATTCGATTTCTGAGTCTATGAGAGGTGTCATGCTTAAAGTAAATAAGGCCAAAGCTTTCCTAACCGAAATGGGAAGCTAATTCAAGAAATCAGATAAAGCTGAAGTGGGTTTTCTTTTGAATTAATTAAACCGCTCATCCTATGACAGAAAAGGAAATATCCGTGAATACATTATAGAGCATATCAAAATTGTTTATAAGATCCGCTTTCTAGGCCTTGTACTTACTGATGATCATCTAATTCACTTGATCATAAACGACCTACCTCAATACGGTACGTTCCTACAAAACTATAATACTCTAAAGGACATGTGGACATTGGACGAACTGATTTCTTAGGGTGTTCAAGAGTAGGATAGTATTAGGTAGTCAAGTACAGTATAAAATATAAATATGGTGACCTCAGGACAAGGGCATAGGCATGGGCAAAAAGGGAAAAGAAAAAGGAACCAAGGTTCTAATAATGGATTCTCAGGCAACAATGAGAATTAATCTGAAAATGGATCGAACCACAAACGGGCCAAAGGCAATAAATGTTTTTTTTTTGCAAAATGGCAGGTCATCAAAAGAAAGACTGCGAAAAGTATAAGAAATGACTCATAAAGAAATGTAATAATTCTATTCTTGTCTGTTTAAAATCTAATCTAACTGATGTGTTGGTGGATTCTTGGTGGATAGATTCAGGAACTACTATTCACATTTGCACTTCTATGTAGGAATTACTACAAGCCAGGCCACCAACTGATGCAGAGCGCTCAGTATTCGTAGGCAATGGTGTCAAGGTCGGCGTAGAGGCAGTTGGAGTTTATAGGCTTAAATTAGAGTCTCGTAAGTTTTTGAATTTAGTAGATACAGTTTGTGTGCCTTCAATATGGCGTAATCTAGTTTCTATTTCTCGTTTGGATAAATTGGGATATTCATTTCAATTTGAGAATAAAGGATTCAGTATTTACTTTAATTTGATTAAAGTTGGCACTAGCACTATGGTGAACAACCTATACTAGTTAGACTTGATTGTCTCGCATGTCTGCAATGTTAATGCCTTACATGGAAATAAAGTAGGATCCAAATGAAGACTAGACTAGGAGAATTCCTCCATGTTGTGGCATAAACGACTATGTCATATATCTCGTGAGAGATTAGACAGGCTTGCGCGAGAAGGAATTCTTCATTCTCTAGACTTTTCAGATTATAAAGTATGCATTAATTGCATAAAAGGAAAATAAACCATAACTAGAAAGAAAGGTGCAACAATGAGTGTAGAACTCTTAGAGGTAATACATACAGATATTTGTAGACCATTCCCTAAAGCTTCCTGGAGTTGACACAAATATTTTATTACATTTATAGTGACTACTCTCGTTTCGAGTACCTCTACCTTATCAGTGAAAAATCAAATGCCCTGGATGCTTTTAAAATATATAAGGCTGAAGTTGAAAATCAACTTGATAAAATAATTAAAGCTGTCAGATCTGACCGTGGTGGTGAATACTATGGTAGATATGACGAATCAGGTCGCAATCCAGGGCCATTCGCTAGATACCAACAAGATTGTGACATTGTCGCCCAATACACTATGCGTGACACTCCAGAGCAGAATGGTGTGGCTAAAAGGCGTAATCGCACTCTTATGGATATGGTGTGAAGCATGGTTAGCAATTCAACATTGCCAGAATCCCTGTGGGGTGATGCGATCGAAACTGCAATTTATATACTCAACAAGGTCCCTAGCAAAGCAGTAAGCAAAACCCCTTTTGAGTCGTGGAATGGGAGAAAACTAAGTTTTCGATATCTGCATCTTTGAGGTTAACCTATTGAGGCCAAAATTTATAACCCGCATGAAAAGAAGCTTGATTCTAGAATCATAAGTTGTTTCTTTATTAGATATCCAGAAAGATCAAAGGGCTATCGATTCTACTATCATTCCCACTCTATCAAGATTGTTGAGACTAAGAATGCTAGATTCATTAAGGACATTGAAAACAGTGGGAGCATGAACATTAGAAATTTTGTATTTGAGGAACAAAGGATTGTGACTCCAGTCATAGTTACTCAAGAGCATATGTATATTAATGCTGCAGTCGATCCTGCAGTCACTATAGAACACCAGGTTGAACCTCATGTACAACCCACTGATGAGAAAATTCAAAATCAAAATCACACCCAACAAGCTAAACCATTGAGAAGATCTGAAAGAGAGAGAAGGTCTGTAAATCGAGACGATTACATCGTATACTTACAGGAGTACGATTTTGACATATATAGTGGTGGAAAAGGATCTTGAATCTTTTGCACAAGTCAAATAAAGTGTTAATCCTTCTTGTTGGTTTGATGCTACGAAAGATGAGTTGAAATCCATGAGGGACAATAAAGTATGAGATCTTGTTGAGTTACCCTCTGGAATAAGGCCGATTGGTTGTAGATGGATACTTAAAACTAAGCGAGACTCTAAGGGTAATGTCGAAAGATATAAATCCAAACTTATTGCCAAGGGTTTTAACCAGCGTGAGAGCATTTGATAAGGTTTGATGATTTTGATATAAAGTTATTTCTAATTCTCTAGAAGTATACGCAAATTTTGAGTAAGTAGAACTGAAGTCATGTCTTGTTGGAGACATTTGAAAGCTTCAGGACCTCTTAAGGATAGACACACATCATCACACTACGTGTGTAATCCTTATACCACACTTCCTAGTTTCTGATATATGTCGTTAAGATTGATAGTATTTGTGACCGCGCTTAGTCTCATTTCACTTAGATTAAATGTTGTGATGACTACCACGATTTGATACTGACAGTCATGATGGACCAGATTGAATAACATTACTCGTATTATTTAACAATTGCATTGGTTAACCATTTTGGATGTTTTCACAAAATCAAAACAAATTTTCAAAAGAAATTTTCAAAAGATCAATCATTGACTTTGATTAATATGGCCCAAGTGAGAGAATGTAAGATCTCCGTAAGATGGGCCTCATTGATCAACGGTCTGGATTGTCCTAAAGGTAGGATAATATGATAGGGTATACAAGTTGACCCCACTGCGTTGTAATTTCAGATGAATATGTGTAAGTCCATGGAATGTTATAGCTACAATATGTAGGTAGCACTTTGAAGACCACTAAGATACTACTGCGTGGAGCCGTGGGGAGTGAGTTTTGATGGGTTTCAAACTCTCTTCACCCCAGCAACCATATAATAAGGCTAGGTCCCCGATCCTACACCACAGGAGAAACAAAGTCCCATCTATTATTTCTATATACGGGTGTAAAGGAGAGGAAGATCCTGGTATTCTATAGCGATTCTGGTATTCTGCTCATTCAACTATGACATCTCAAATAGGTATGTCATCTTTCTTCTTTGATCGCCATAACTGACACACAGTAAGGTCTTTCGGTTATTAATTTGCATTATGATGAAATAACATGTATGTCTCCCCACGACAGCCTCAAGTTGTCGATATATCAGCAACGTCGCCATCTACCCTCTTCTCACATCAATCATTCAACTACTTTTACTTTCTCCCCTCCTTTCTATATATTGCTAGATTTAAAGTTTCATCCAACAACGACATACTACCACTACAACAAAAACTAGCCTTCCATATAAGCCCTTTAAAAGTGGATCTACTCCCCCCCTAGCCTTCCATATAAGCCCTCCCCCCCCCCCCCATCTAATTGCCATCCCACTGCGCACTTAATGAATCATCATTATCTCAATATTCATACATAAATCTCATTTGTTTATCCAAAAAAATGGTACAAGGTTAGTCAAAAATCAACTTAAAATGGGTTGTAAGTAAAAAATTTGAGAAAAATTTTGATTTTTGAAGTTACAAATTTTTTTTTTTCAAAATTTTAAAGGAGACTCAAAGCTAGGATGCATTGACAATATTATCACATGGTATCATTGATACGAGAGATAATTTAACTATGATATAGTAAATATATCACATTTTATTAATATATCGTCAATACAATGCGATATACTGAGATATATTGAGATTTCTAAGTTGTTTCGTGTTAGCCCACCATAATACTAATGATATCAATACAACAAACCCTGCCTTAGCCTATCTAACCAAGGATAAAATTGTATCGATTTATATTAAATAGAATTAAAATTATCATTGCACAATTATTGCATGTATGGAAATACCATAATATTTTGAAGGACTAATCCCACATTTGGGATCACATTATTTCTTTAGGAAAAACTTGATATTAAGTGAAATTGTGTTTAGTGGACCATAAAATTGTAATCAATGGACTAGATTTCACATTGGTGCTGGTCACTTGTAGGCACGCGTAACTTGAAGGTCACGTGTAAAAGGTGTATATGAATGGATGACATCGATAAAAAAAAAAAACATACATCAATGTAGGGCCCACACATGTAATGAATTTTGAATTTTGCCTAAAATCCCACAAAATTTATCATTGAGACTTAATCTAATCCTTCTCGTAGTTTCCAAAATCAAAATAAAATTTGCATGGGACCAAATGCAATTCCATACCACTTAATCCCATGTTTATATATATATATATATATATATATATATATATATATATATATATATATATATATATATATATATATATATAAGCTTACCCCACACGCTCACCCACACCACTTGGGCACTCAGATCCCTAATTTTGAGTGTTGAAACAGACTCTGTCTACCATAAGCGGTTTAGTTTGTGTTGATGCTACGTATACAACTTCTAAGTGCTTAAAAATAATAATAATAATAATAATAATAATCTTAGTGCTAAGGATCGAGTATCATACTCTGGTCGAGTATTATATCACTGTCTCGATAGAGTTGGGCAGAATCCGACCCGATCCGACCTGATCCGATCCGAACCGAACCGAAGGCCGGGATCGGGTCGGATCGAGTAGGTCCACTCAGATCCGACCGTACATCGAGTCAAGTTCGGATCAGTAGTCAATCCGGACCGATCCTATCAGGGATCCAATCCGATTGAATCCGATCCAATCCGATTCGCACAATGTTCGTTCAACACTGTTTCTTGTAATGTTGTCCACTTGAGATTGGGATATACCTCATTTTTGGTTTAATACCATAAAATGATCTAGAAAAATAGATGAATGACATTGATGAAATAAATACATCATGGTGGGGTCCACAGAGCACCAACCACCATCCATTGGTTGGTGGCAGGGGGAGTAACCAATTCGTTCTCTTAGTCTCCGCTCATAGTTCGAGGTACATCGAGCACCGAGCTTTGACCAAAGAAAAGGGATGCGGATTTTCCTGCCCAAAGGCAAGTTCATGTGTAAGGATGCTATGTGAGGACCATTTCAATGTATGTGAGAAATCCATTCCCTCCATCTATTTTTTGAGCTCATTTAAGGACTTGCCACAAAAAATGAGAAGAATACAAAACTAAAGTGGGTCACATGAGAGGGAAAATTGGGGAAAGAAATTCCTACTGTTGAAACTTTCCTATGCTTCACCTTGATGTTTATATGCTATCCAATCCGTTTATAAGGTCATTCCCAATGGGATGAAGTGAAAAAATCAGAAAGATATCCTAATACAAAACTTTTGTGGTCATAGGAATGCTTTAATGGTGCTAGCTGAATTCCAACTATTTCTTCTTATGTGGCCCAGTTGAGTTTTTTATCCATCTCATTTTTTGTGACACGTCCTATAATGAACTCGTAAAATAGATGGACAAAATGGATTTCTCGTATACATTGAATTGGCCCACATAGCATCCTTGCACGCACAGGAACATCCCACGGAAGGCTTTCGCAGGAAATCCGCGTACCAAGAAAGAAAGTTGATAAAGGAAGTGGATGGGCAGGTGTACCACTCACAAGCCCACAATACACCAGCAAGTTCTATGGGTCCCATCCTAAGACATGTGTTATATCCAAACTGTCCATCCATTTGGCGGGCTCATCTTAAGGCTTGAGCCGAAAAATATATAAGACAGATCTAAAGATCAAGTGGACCACACTACAAGAAGTAGTAGGGGTTGAACGTCTATTAGTGAAACTTATTTAGAGGTCATGGAAGATTTGAATCAATCTGAAATTATTATTTTTTTTCCTCTTCATCCGTGTAGTTGTGACCTTATTAACAAATTGGATGGAAAATAAATGTTATAGTGGGCCTTACAAAACTTTAAAAGGTGAAAATCATTTTTAAAAAAAATATATTTTAAAACATAAGATTCATCCGAACCATACCTAACTTGATTCGACTTGGTTTTCTTGGCTGAGGCAGACTCAGTTCAGGTCAGGCCAACAATACAATGGATCGGATCGAGTCAGAAGACTCAGGCTCGGTCCGAATCGGATCGGGTTCGAGCATTAAAAATTTCATAACGACTCGAGTTGGACCCATTCCCGTCCAACTCTACTCATACCCACCTCTAGTCTCGAATCTCAAATTATTCTGCTGCGTGGACCACGACAACGGAGGCGCATACGCCAAACTAGAAGGACTTTGGTAGACGAGTCTCCAATAGAAGCGCGCCGCTCGCGTGTACCCATCAAAAAACCACTCTACCATTGTACTCGCACATGCCAATGGCGTGCGTGACAGAGATCCGGACGGTTAATAAGGTGAACACATCCGGCATGCACTTCATGTTGAAGATCAGTGATGTAAGAATTGTATATGCGCCACAAATCTAGGTTAAATGTGAATTGTCAGGCGGATATTTTTAATTGCCACATGTTTGACGGACTACATGACTGAAATGGAATAATTTTATGACCGTGGAATGTGTACGATGGAACCCACGAGATGAACGATCTGGATCTTCCCAACATGATCCTTCAGCACATGTGGAGAGACGTGGATACGCGCACCGGCTGTCGCGAGTAGCGTTTGTATTTCTCGGGAGAGAAAATGACGAAAGGGGAGTTGGTGAGAAACGGCCTAACGGGAGCGGATTTGGTGTTACCCGGGAAACACTTCGGGGTGTTACTCTTACCTTGTAGGGCCTATCTTGATCTATATTTTGTATATCCATGCCGCCCATATATTCTATCAGCTAATTTTAGAACTTCATTTAAAAAATTAAGCAGATCCAACTCTCCGGTGGATCACACCACTCGAAAGGTGGTAAATCACCATTAAAAATATCTAAATAAGTTTTGGATCAAGCTGGTCTCTGTAATTTCTCTTCATCCAGGTCTGGTTGACCTTATCAACGGGTTAGATGGAAATAAACATTATGGATCTTCTTACGATGGGCTTTGGGAAGCTTTTAATGGTGAGCATTCAATCGCATCTGTTTCATGGGGGTGTGGTCTACTTAGATTTGTTTCACATGGTACCTTCTGGAGCCTACCTTGATCTATATTTTGTATGTCCATGCCGCTCATATATTCTATTAGCTAATTTTAGAACTTCATTTAAAAAATTAAGTAGATCCAACTCTCAGGTGGATCACACCACTCGAAAGGTGGTAAATCACCATTAAAAATATTTAAATAAGTTTTGGATCAAGCTGGTCTCTGTAATTTCTCTTCATCCAGGTCTGATTGACCTTATCAACGGGTTAGATGGAAATAAACATTATGGATCTTCTTACGGTGGGCTTTGGGAAGCTTTTAACGGTGAGCATTCAATCACATCTGTTTCATGGGGGTGTGGTCTACTTAGATTTAATTCACATGGTAAGATGAGTTGGAAAAAGGGCAATCTTTTAGTATAAACCTGCGTATCACTCAATATTTTTTAAACGAACCAAAAAAACCCCTAAATCACCGAAGTAAACCTCTAATAGCAGAGGAGATCCTAGAAATATAGAAATACCCTAGCTTTTTTCGGCTGCTTTACCATAATAGTTATGAATATTTTTATCAAAATTTTTACTTCCGTTTTTTTGTTTTTTTTTTTTTAAAGTTCTTTAAAAATCCACTTTAATAGGATGAGTTATTAAGCGAGAAAAAAAAAAAGAAGAGCATGGTATGAACTCATCTAGAGTACTAATTTTTTCCTAGAAAAACTTATTGACAGGTTTCCTAGATAAGAAACACATAATCCACTCCCGTCAGAAACTAGGTGATTTCAGCATGCTAGATGCGGCATGCATCACCCTCCATTCCGTGGGCCCCATTGAATGGAGCATAGCCATACTCTTTATCGGGTGACCATGACCATTAATTTGAACGCTGAAGTGAGAACATCTATGGCTTGATCAGGTTTTGTCATTTAGTAGGAGTCGGACCTGACATGCATGTCTACTAGATGGGAAGATCCTAGCCGTCCAGTAGTTAGCCTTTTGGGTTGAATTACAGTAGATTTTTATTTATTAATTTAATTCCTTTCGACTGGCCACCGATTGAAGGGTGGGATTTTCCCATGAGGGAGAATTTTGATGCACAGGGGCTCTGATATCAACGGTTTTGGAAATGAATCACGATCTCCTCCCGTAACAAGCTGAAAGCGGATTGCGTGAACCCGTCGGACAATAAGTCGTCCGACCAGAGCTCCTGTGGGGTCAAACGTGATGTATCTATTTATCCACGCCGTCCATTCATTTTATCAGATCATTTTAAGTTATAAACCCAAAAAACGTGTCAGATCCAATGCTCAAGTCGACCACACCAAATAGTGAGCTTTGGGTTGCATTAATGCACAAAGCATTAAATGCGGGAGTCATCTCTGGTGTGGTCCAGTTGAGCATTAGATCTACTTCATTTTTGTATCATGCCTTAAAACGATCTGAGAAAATGGATGGACGGCTTGGATAGACACATACATCAGAAAATGGATGGATAACTTGGATAAACAGATACATCACGGTGGGCCCCACAGGGGCACTGGTCAGACGGCTTATCGTCCGACCGGGATTCGGACGCAATCCGCTTCCTAAAAAGCTAAAACCCATCGTCAATGATAAGTAAACATGACGAAGGATGGCCCCACTCATACAAACTAAGACTAAGTGGGGCCATAGCTGAGAGACTATGAGGACTAACTTTTCATGTAGTCCGCGGCCTACGGAATTATACACCAGAGAAAAACGACGCACGAAGGTACGAGGATGGAGAGTCAGAGACGACTTTGATTGACTACAACATCGGAGCGAATAACGGGAGAAAAGTAACCAAAAAAAAAAAAACGCATGTTACAGTGGTAGTCCGAAGGACCACCAAGTTATCTGATCCCATCTCCAACAAATACAGAGGACGAATGCATCCATCCCCCTTATTGCAGTAAGATAAGCCTTTGAATATGGGGTCATCCTCTAATTATCCAAACTGTTCATCTTATATGGTGAATCTAACTTGTACGGTGGAAAGTTGACAAATAAAAGCTCTTGCTCTTCTGCTTTGAACATGAATGGTCAGCATAACTTGTTTAATCAAAATGTTTAAATATTCAATCTTGACCATCTACATTCTAGTGGAGGCCTATCAATTAAACAGTCTTGATCATTGAAAGCCTAAATCCAATGGCTAGAGTTCGGACATATCTTATTGAAGTAGGTATGTATTCGAGCAAAGCTTACAATCCTATCTCTCATTTCAGTTGGGTCCATTTAATAAGCCCTGTTTGGTAGATCCTTATAAATGAGTTATTGAGTTATTATTGGAAATTAAAAACGTAATTACCAATAAAATGAGTTCATTTTCTAAGGATGAAGATAGTAAATGTGCATTTGAAGTTAGCTAAGATTGACTCATGTTTAGGTTTCCACCAAACGGTAGTGGATTATGTGCGGCCCCAACCTTACCCAAGATGGTGTGGCCCTTACTGTGGGGCCCACCTTGATGTATGTATTCTATATTCATGCCATCTTTTTTAAGGCATGACCCAAAAAATGAAATAGATCTAAATCTAAGTAAATCATATTTATGGGAAACTGTGGTGATTGACCATTAAAACCTTATTGTGGGGTAAAGAAGTTTGGATCAAGTTGATATATTTTTTTTTAAATCTTTATTCGGGTTCACGTGACCTTATCGACCGAAATGTTAAGGTGGGCTTTAGGAAGTTTTAATGGTAGAGCATTCAATCACCACTCTTTCCTATAGTATGGTTCAGGTAAGATTTATTTCATTTTTAGGACCATGCTCTAAAATGATTAGGCAAAATGGCTAGACGGCGGGATATAGTATACATACAAGAAGGTGGGCCCTGCATTAAAGGCTGCATGGTCTTGGGTGAAGCGTGCCGCGCCTAATCTACTTCCCCACCAAACATGCTTACTTTATGGGACAGATTGGGTATTACCCCACTAGGACCTAGCTAGAGATGAATAGTCCTGTCATGGGATTCGTGGGGCCGGTCATGTTGTACATGTTTCATCTATGCCGTCCATTCATTATGATAGGTCATTTTAGGTCATGGAATGAATAAGGAGATAAATTGAAGGCTCAAATTGATTGTGTAAGAGGCAAGTTCCTTGCATGGGCAACACCCATCTGATGATTATGATGAGAACATTGAAAATAATGAGATTATCAACATATTATATATTGCAAGCCGTGATGGGATATAAAATATATAAATATGGTGAGTTTATGTGATAATGTGATTAATTCATTACAAGTACAATTCAAATTATACTTAAGTTGTAATGTCAATATCGAAAGCCTGTCGATCGGGAACGGTTCACGGGAACCGGAAACGTTAAGGAGGAATTCCTCATAATAAAATTTCAATAAAATCGCCATCATTAAAACTGATTGTATAAAAAGACACGTAATACACACTGAGTATATATTAAAGAGGTTAACATTACAAAAAATAATGATGCACAGTAGTACTGATCAACTTTACTTTTTTAATGCAAGTAGGAAATCTGTCATGATGCATGCCCTCACCGACAAATCCTATGCGACATATATTCAAACGTCTATTAATATCATTTATAAATTTATGGAAAATATTTTAAAGTTGTTATTAGTCCATTTCAAGCAGCGGGATTGGGAAATATACCAAAAAGCTATTAAAAACATGATCACTAGATCGTCAAACCAGATAATCTGTACGATAATGGTTATGTTTGGTTACACGCAATTGTTACACCAAGACCTTTTAACGATTAATAGATTACAAGTTCAATTTGAGAAACTTTTTTTTAATCGAGTATTCGATTATTACAAAGGGCTCGTATTATTATTATTACAAAGACGAATATAGTGTCCCATACTAATCCATAATCGGCTCATCGAGTCCGGTTGCTCAAAGCTCTCCACGGGATCGGGTTGATTTTTCATGCAACACCATGAAACCCCTGGCGTAGGTACAACTCGACCACGGTGTCCCATACCACCATATTTGAGTCTTAGCGGATCAATATGGTTGATTTTTGGTAAGTTTGGTATAAGTTTAAAAAAAACATGGTGAACATACATTAACAAATGATACTCACTAGATTTAATATTACGACATGAAGTGTATATATGTGACCTAACCATCGCCGACAAGCAACACGACTCGGGTTCATCAAACACGTCTTGCGTGGCGAATAGAGGCCAACCACGAGCTCAAATCTATATTGCCTGGACTATAACATAGCCTCAATATTCAATCGGATAGTTGATATGGATCAAGATTGATCATACAATCAAAGTTTGATATTATCCGCTTAGTTACATTGGAATCGTTACACCACTCCCCCATCACCTTTCACGGCTTTTATGGAATACAACTTAAACATGTAGCGTATCAAATATATTAACAAGCATGTTATAAAACACAATGCAAACAGGAAATCCAAACGCATACGTTTCATAAACATAAGATTAAACTAAACAACTTACATGAAGGAAATCATACACATCACTAAGGTAGTTGAGAATCCTATCTAAACACCGCTATTAAATTTAGTTTGTCATACAATTTTCACATAAGCATTTTATCAAAACTTATACTAATCCAACATACATGCTATGTTAATTTGACATAGAATAGGACAAATCCTTATAGCAAGGAGTTGATACACATCAATCATGTTCTTACATTCGGTACATATTTGCATAAATCATAAATCCATATTTATTTAGTCATTTCAACAAAAAATATACACATTAGCCCACATAAGCTATGTTAAAAAAAGTGTATTAGGGCGAATCCTTTCCCCAAACAGGTCATACATCCATAACTAGCATATATACACGACAAATACTCATGGCAATCATATCAGTGAAATTTATACGAATACGGTATTTTTTACAAATACCTAGAATACACAAAATTCCATATTCTTCGTATTTAACCGAAACGGAAAACAGACAGCATTTTATACATGTGCAATTGCATGCAGATCATGAATCTATCATTATCTGACATTGAAAGCGTTGAAAACCATAACCTATATACTTAAAGTCCACACCTTACGTCGTAGGAGCGTAGTAAACTCGATAGATTTGCTAGGCTTTCGCCTACGATAACTTGGTAACCTAGAGAATGAGATATATTAGTTATTTCATCATTTGCAATGTTTACAACCCTAGATCAGATTAGGGTTAGGGTTTCTTACTAGAAAACGTCGAATCATAGGAAAACGATTTTTTAGGTAAATAGCAGGAAGAAACCTCCCACAACTCTCACACTTTCTCTCTCTTTTCTCTCTTTCTCTCTTAGGGATTTCTCAAATTCGTATGGACTAGAAATGAGAGAGTTTAAGTTCTTATATAGGCCCAAAACTCACGAATAGACTCGGGAACAAAGTATACTTAGGTTATGTCCAAATTTCCGTTAGTCTCAATAGTCTTACAGCGGCCCCCTTGAGCCAAAGGTCGGACTTAAGCTCACAACATTGGATTAGGTCGAATTACTTTTCGGTCCGATCGGAAGTGATCGCCGTATATTTGGATTTAGATTCAACGAAACTCGATAAAAAATATTAGATATCAGAAATTTTATGATTCAAGGGTGTAATTTGTCCGATTTTTTGTATGAATCCTCATATGGCTCATGGCGACAAGTAGATTACTTAAATTTATATTTTACTTCTAAATATTTTCACCTTTTCACTTCTTCCCGGGTTGTGAAAGCTACCTTTGGGACACTATCCGAATTTGATTTTGAGATTATTGTCCACCAAGTGGTCCTAATTCCTTAACCGTGTTAATAGGACTTGGACCCCATCTAGATGAAGCAGTTTCAATGTGCGAACATCAATAGATTGCTCTAAGCGTCAATGATCTGGATCGTTTTTAAAGTGGATCGGATTTCGTGGCTAATCTAGTTTATACTTAGTTACCTTAAAGGATAAGGTAGTGAAAGTGAGATTTGTGAGTGGAAATGGAGCTGATTTTCGGTGAGATTGAGGACAAGTTAATAAGGTCACCCATTGCATGGGACGCCAACCAAAGTTGGCAAAAATCCGAGATGTTATATTGAAGGCTCAAATTGATCGTGTAAGAGGCAAGTTCCTTGGGGGCACCCATCTTGTTGCAGCCAATGTTTGAAATATTGGTATCACATTATATATTGTACCATTGGGATATGGATACGTATTGGTTATGGCATGGGATGTATCGGTCAATCACGTAATTTATTGTTGTTATTAGAAATACGGGGAAACGTTAAGAAATTGTCAAATTTTTTAATAAAACTTTAGTGATTTATAAAAAAGACACTAATACACACTTATAAATTAGAACATTACAAAAAATAAGTGCACATAATACATTTTCTTTTTATAGGGTCCTAATCTATGTGTCGTCTAACTGAAATTATGCAAATATATTTAAAGTCTATTAATATAATTTATAAATTTAAGAAAATATTTTAAAATACAAGCAATATATTCAAAAGCAAAAAAACAAAATCACTAGATCAGGTTGCATACATGTTTAATTTTATGTTTGGACACAAAGATTGTAATAGATTTGCAAGAATTTGAGAAATTTTGGTTTTTAATTTTATTATTATTATTATTATTTACGGGACTACTAATCTTTTCCAAATCTCAAAATTGAAGCTCTCAATGTATGATTTTTCATATAAAATATGAAAAGTCATGGATTTGTAACAATTTGATACCGATTTAGTATGATTGATAGAAAAAAAGAAAATAAAAAATAATATTCACTAGATTGAACATGTGGAATATATCCCACTACTTGTGGGTTTCATATTGCACAAGTGGAATACAAAGTATATTGTGGGATATATTGGTTGATATTGTTGATACTAAAAATACTAGTTACAACTATTCCTCTGTCCACAGTAGCAAATTCGTTTTTGTTTGCTCTCAGCATCGGCAAAGCACACCACATGTACACATCAGCTACTGTGTACGAAAATTCCACTACGCTTCACTTGTTCCATCCAACCTGTTCAATGGTAGAAATTTAATCCCACTACTGGTTGAGATGTGGTCCACTTGAGCCTTCAATATGCCTTTTTTCGGTTCCCTCGCTATAAAATGATTTGTCAAAATTAATAGACAACTTAAAATATACGCATAACGGTGAGCCTCATAGATCCCTTGATAGGACAGTTCATCTCTAGCTAGGTCCTGGTGGGGCAGGACTCAATCCATGCAGCTTCCTTTATAGTGTAAATAAGAAAATTTTCTATAATTATTTCAATGTTTAAAATGCAACGTATGGTAGATAATTTTTAATTTTTAATTTTTAATAGTTTTCTTTCAAACGATTTAAACACAATTTTTTAAATTAAAAATCACTTCTTTAGAAGTGATCAGTGTATATTCGGATTATGTAAAAATTAAAAATATTAGAAATCAGAAATTATAACAATTTAAATTGGATTTTTGTATTTTAATCTTGTTTGTAGACTATGTTTATACATACATGCAGTCATTTTTCAACTCTTCCCAGATCCAGCTAGTTGGACCGTAGATGATCATCCACCAAGTGGATATCTTCCAACCTGTAAATAGGTGGACCCCATCATGGGCATCCCCATATGCGAACATCAGTAGGCTCTAATCATCATGTGGATATTTTTTTTTTTTTTATCATTGGCTATATATATATATATATTTTATGGCGTGGCCCACTTGATGAGTGGATGGAGCTGATTTCGGTCCAAGGTGATCCTCATGGTGGGGCCAACCAATTGGATGGGTCGGATGTTGTGGGTACACGAAAAGTTGCATGTTGTCCATTGCATGAACGGTAAGTAATGGTCCAAGGGGCCGGACTTTGAGACCACCTCATTTTCTGTTCTCTTGGCGTTTCCATTTCCGAAATTTTGACCGTCCATTAAAATCAAATTAAATGGGGACTACGGTCCATTGCATGCATGAGTGGGTCCCACTATGCTTTGTATCGTTTCCACCAATGGGAGTGCTTAGGATCTACTGATTTTGGTGGTGCATTCAATTGTTTTTAGTGGACGCAGAGTAGGAGAGGCAGTGGCAACAGCTTAGTGGGTGAGGGGCCCACCTTGATGTATTGTTGTATATCCATGCCGTCCATTCGTTTTATTAGATACTTTTAGGACATGGTTCAATGAGGCAGATCCAATTATCAGGTGGATCTCACGACACGAAAACAGTGCTGATTGATCCCCCACCGTCAAAAACTTCTTAGTATTCACTGTAATGTTTATTTGCCAATCAACCTCTTGATACATGAAAGAAGGTAAAACAAAGATAGCAACTTGATCCAAAACTTTTGTGGCCATAAGAAGTTTTTAACGGTAACTGTTCGATCACCACTTTTTCATGTGGTGTGGCCCAGCTGAGATTTGGAGCTACTTCAGTTTTTGGGCTCATGTCCTAAACTGAACTGAAGAATTCATGAACGGTGTGGATAAAACACATACATCATGGTAGGGCTCACAAAACACTAATATATGAATTGCATATCTCAATTCATCATAGCTCATGAGCCAAAATAAATAGATTTAAATCCAAGATTATTGACCATTGAAACCTTCTCGTGGGCCAAAAGTTTTGGGTAAGGTAGTATTTTTTTTAAATTTTTTTTATCTAAGTTTGTGTGACTTCGTGGGTAGGTAGGATGGCAAATAAACATCACGAAAACATGCAGTGGGCCCTAGGTAGGATGGCAAATAAACATCACGAAAACATGCAGTGGGCCCTAGAAAGTTTTTAATAGTGGTCCCTTCAACTACCACTATTTCCTATATTATCATCCACCTGAGATTTTTATCTACTTCATTTTTGGGCTCATGTCTTAAAATGATCAGGCAAAACGGATGAATGGTGGGGATATGCAATATATAGTTTATGGTGGGCCCACAGTAAGGGCCGCATATACAATATATACTTTATGGTAGGCCCCACGGTAAGGGCCGCACCATCTTGGTGATGCCTGGGCTGCACCTAATCCGATCCTGACCCAACAGGATGGATAAGATTGTACCTTGGTGGTAGGAAGCTGATTGCCAGTGACCAGCACAGAGACATTCCGATGCCTGGTACTGCCTAGTGCTCACAAAGATGTCCTGGACGAATTCACTCCGCCTATCAGTTTTGAAAGACTACAATATTAGTGAAATCTAAAACCAAGAAGATCCAGGTGGGCCACATAAAACGAAGCAGTGAGAAAGGAAATATCCACCGTTGAAACCTTCCTGAAGCTGACCTTGATGTTTATATGTCATCCAGACCGTTCATAGGGATCTTACTACTCAGTTAAACTGTAATCACGAATATCATCCTGATACCAAACTTTCGTTGCCCCATGCATGCAATCCTCACTGTTTCGTGCGGTATAATTCACATGAGTTTTGGATCTGGCTGATTTTGAAATTCCTATCCTATCGTGGTCTTGCAAAATAGGTGGACGGAGTGGATTTATCAAGTACATCTATATGGGCTCCACACATCCCCGGGCAGAAGAATATCTATTCCAGTGCCCGGGGTCACCAGTAGTCCGCTTGCGTATTGGCGAACGCGGGGTCGACCGAAGGAGTTATTAAATAATGCTGTCAGAGTTTCTCCAAAAGTCTTGGATTTTCACTCCGTGCAAGTGGGCCACTTTCGGTTGATCCAAACCGTTGAAATTATTGGACCAACCTCATATGGGACCCATAACATCGCACTTCAACGGGACGCGTACTGCGTACTACCCCTGGCTGTCCCTAGCTCCGAACGGGCAGGTCTGTGGGCGGGCCCATTGTGATGTATCTGTACATCCAAGCCGTCTATCCCTTTTCTCAGATTATTTTAAGGTATCAAAACAAAAATGAGGCAGATCCAACGATCAAATGGACCACACCACGGATGATTCTTGCATTTAATGCAACTGACATTTAATGCTTTGTGCATTTTAATGCAACCAAGCAAGCTTATTATTTGGTGTGGGCCACTTGATCGTTGGATCTGTCTCATTTTTGTTTTGATACCTTAAAATAATCTGAGAGAAGGGATTGATGGCTTGGATGTACAGATACATCCAAACCGTTGAAATTATTGGACCGGACGGGCGGGGACCATAACATCGCACTTCAACGGTAAATACTCGGTAGCAAAATAGTAGAGCCATCTCTCCGCAGGACACGTGGCCGAAAAATGTCTCGATGGACCGTATTTGGAACAATGTGGGATTCCTCACTTTTTAAAAAACGAAAACGCACGAGACAATTTTATCCACTACTTTTTCTACAATTAATCGGACCGTTAAAATTTTTTCCACCGTCACGTTAAAACCCAGAGATCATATGTATAAAATTATCTAAGAATATAATTTTTTTTTAAGATATAAACCATCCATGAGAGGACCCCACATATTCACGGACCTGATTTTCACATTACCATTACACTTGTAAGGCAGAGAGAGATGAATCTACAGGCTCCACTTCTTCCGCCTCCACTGTATCATCTCCTTTTTTAACTCCGCGTTTCTCATTTCTCATATATTCTCTCGCGTATCGAGCTATATGATCCTCGACCCGCAGTGTGCACTGTAACTTACTTCGGCTTTAAGTCATGGAAAGTAGGACTATAAATCCAAAATTTCAATGATCCATTCAGTTGAATTCATGGGCCCCACCGTGGATGGACTATTAACAGAAAATATCCTTGCTCTCATAATCCCAACCCTTGAAACAGTAGCCTAGAAATAGACGGTCCAACAGAAAAACACAATAATACTCCATACTTGTAGCTCGCATCCTCCGATTTGTGAGTAATAAGATCCACAATCCAACTACGATGAAAAGAAAAACAAATGAATGATCAGGATTATGGAATCATGGGCCCCACTTATCAGACCTGAAAACCTGAGTATTATGTTCAAATCCTCGGATCGAGTACGGATAATTCTTCATATATATATACACTCTCTACACTGAGAACTATACACTGCCCGGGAGAGTACTACGAGTAGTCTCTCTCTCTCAATCTTCAAAGCAGGAGTTTCACGAGTTTAAGGTGAGATTGTTGATTGATTTTGGTGTGGATTTAATTTCTTTCAATACCCATTTGGAATTTTTTGTTCTCTCTCTTCCGAAGGATTTCTGGGAGATTATAGAGGTTTTTAACATGTTGGTGTTCTTCATTTCTTTAGAAATTGAATTGGCATTGCTGCTGGAATTTAGTGGAAGTTCTTATGATTCTCCATAGTTTTTTAATTTTTTAATTGGGTATTAGAGATCATAATTGTAGAAAGGTAATGGAATTTGACTTTTCATTTAATTGCATTTCATAAAAATGGATTTTTTTTTTTTTTTTTGGAAAATTCTCAAATTGGACATTTTAGCATCATTTAGGTGCTGACTATGGTGATAGGCTGTCGTGATTTTCATAATGGTAGTGGTTTGTTCACCGTATACGTGGCGTGGATCCTAACCGTCTAAATTGTGGAACCGGTTGTGGATGATGCATAGCCTCAAAGTCATGTCGATCGAACATCTGTAACCATTTGATGTTGTCTGTTGAAGTTAGACTAGACAACGGCTGGAATTGGATGGTTGGGGCTGTTTGATTGTGGTGATTTTTCATGCTATATCGATCCATCCGCAATTGGATTGTCTCTATCTGGAGAGTCTGGATTGTAGTACTTGCTGGGTCTATCTTCAACAATCGGAATCGGATGATTGTGGTTGTTTGATCGGAGCCCAATGGGACCAGTGATTTGTAAGCTCTGGATTGGGATTGTAGTACATGCGTACTACGTGTATGGTGGATGAGTCACCACTGTTTTTGAGACTGGTAGTGTTTCTTCTGCAGTTACATCTCTTGCAAGCTTGGCATTCATCAGTACTTAGTTTCCAGTGATAATTAACTTTTTTTTTTTTTTTTTTTTTTTGTTTGCAGAAATATAGTCAATATTTTTCTAGAATTGATATTACTTACTGTTATGATTTCACTGAATGCTTTTGTTCCTAATTTTCCGACCAATGGCTTAATAGGATGTTGATTTGGGTTTTTATGATTAATTTCCATTTCGGTAGAAAATGTAATCTCCATATCTTGTAGTTCTTGGATTTGATAATATAAAGCATAGAATAGTATTAGAGTTATCAAATGGCCCACTATCAGTAACTTGAGCCATTGGTATGGTGGGTCCTGTGATGGGATGGGGTATGGCCTAATATACCCCCTATCAGATGATCCTTGCGATCCAATCATAATAGACTCTTTACAATCAATGATCCACATTTAACACGGACCGAATTGGACGGTTAGTATCTTTTGATATCTCCAAGGCCAATCCAGCTTGGGGCTGAACATATGTGGGACCCACATACAGTTTATGGGGCAGAACAAAATCTTGATCGAACATCATCTATTCTTATAGGATTCTACTAGGCTTTGAATTTCATTCCACATCTAATCCCATTCTATGCTGAGAATCTAATTTGAAGATTCGTGTGCACCTTGAAGATTAGTGTACACTTTGAAGTTTTCCTTTGTGTGTACACTTTGAAGATTAGTGTTTTAGTCAACATGCTTTCTAATTTTGAAGGTTTTTATTTTGGATCTTACAATGAAGATAGCATAAACAAGACTATCTTTTTTCATATCAATAACTTAAATAACCTCATTTTCTAGCTAAAGCTGACAAACTCAAGACCATCAAGAATGAGAATCTAAGTAAAACATTGCACACAGCTTCTACTGGCAGATGACCCAGCCAAAATCAGGCAGGTCAAGTCCCAAGATATCGCTGTGGCTGTGTGTATGCTTCGCTGAACTTAGTAATTTACAGAGATGTGACAGTCTGTTATGCTAATTACTAGTTACTTTTCTGAAGGTATTTGTAGTTTTTGATTACTCTAATCGATTCGTTTCTCATCATCTTCTTTCTTGAAGACTGCTCCATTTTACTTCCATAGGGATGCTTATCCCATGAATTGTGTAGGGGATTTTACAACTTGAACTTGACTGTAGCTATGGTGGAAAGAGCAAAAGAAGATTACTTTTATGAGGTCTTCTTGTTCTTTTTTGTAGCTTCTGTGCTTATTGGTAAAATTGAATGATTGTCTGAAGGTCTGTTTTGATCCATCCATAAATATGATGGATTGGAATGTTGCCCGACCCATGTGCATTTTTGGGAAGCAGGGTCATCTGGCACATCTGGCAAAACGTGGATGGTGGGTAGCACTAAACATCTGCAAAAACCACTAAAACGAGATGCAGTAAAAATATTCTTGACCCATTATCTTACCATTCCTAAATTGGGACGGTGGACATTTCAAACTACCTCAATCAAAACTATATTTGGGTAGAAATGAATGACCATCTTAAGGCTTGTTTGGATGTATGAGACCCAACCAATATGCATTTTACAGAAGCAGAGCCATTGTGGTGCACTTCACCTGGCATGGGATGTGCTTAATGCTCCCATCCAAGAAATCCACCTCGAATGAGAATGAACTGAAAACAGGTCATTATGATCACTTTCTCAATGGGGAGAGTGACCACATGCTTCCATCTGTATTTGGGGACATTCCGGACAGGTTCTTATCTATATGATATCTGGTAACTTGGTTGAGGAGCTCTTTTAAGGCTTGATTATCTTTACAGTGCCTTTGGTTGCACCAAAATCACGAAATTTCGTGATATTTTGCACAAAATTAGGTCTCATTTGGCAGCTGGGATTGAGGACTTGCGGGGATTATTTTATTTATTTATTTTTATTTTTTTCCAGTTGTTTGGTAGCAAGGAATGGGAGGGATTTAGATTTTAGAGGAATGAAAATCCCCAAAAGAGCCCCTTTTTGCATTCCCACCTTAAGGCTGATTTGCAAAATCCACTCGATCCATAGGTTGCAAAATCCACTCGATTCAACATGATTTAAAATCCATGCTGCCAAATGAGCCTTTTGACTGATTAATCATGAAGTATCATGAAATTCCTTGATATTTGGTGCAACCAAATGCACCCTCTTCTATTGTATTAGTTTGAGCATTGTCTGTAATATCGATTGTCCTAATCTCACAAATAGTTGAAGTCGAAGCTTACATTCTAGCAGATATTGACTTGCTAACATGTATCTAGCTGTTGTATATTTTTTGTTGCAAGTAAAGCTGGGATCAGAGCCATGACCTCGAGATTGCAGCATGGAGAACCGTCCAATTGAGCTTATACCATTTCAATTCCAACTGTATTAGATCAACTCAAACAACATGGTCGGTAGGACGATTCAGGTTTCTGGTTTCCCTATGAATGTGTCTGCAGAAAGTGTGAAGGAGTTTTTGGAGAGATACACTGGTGAGGGGACTGTTTATGCACTGAAGGTTAGACCACCCAGGACTGTCGGGCCAAGATCTAGAGCATTCGTGATTGTTCAATTCACAGCTAGTAGTTATGCCGAAGATATAACCTATATGGCTAATCAGCGGCAGCTGTGGTATGAGGGTTCTTGTCTTACAACACGAGATGGTGAGCGTGATATTGTGCTGAAGCCGAGGATCACAATGTTTAATTTGGAACATGCGACTCTGCATATTGGCTGTCAGATTTCAGATGGAAGTTTTTATACTCTTTGGAGTGTTGCCAGCGTTGGAGTCAACTTTGGTTTTGGTCTACGGAAATTGGAGTTTTTACTGTCTTGCCGCAATGTCCAGTATAAGCTCGAACTCTTTTATGAGAGCATTTGGCAAATCCAGCTGCGCCGCCCACATGGACAAGATGCTAAGTTTCTCTTGATACAGGTATGTGTGTGTGTGTGTGTGTGTGTGTGTGTGTGTGTGTGTGTGTGTGTGTGTGTGTGTGTGTGTTAGTTGGTGGGGCTATCAACGGGTTTTGTTCTGGTTGGGTATCCTATAGTGCCCGTACTTGGGCTAACCAGGGTTCAGGTACCTGTGGGGTGCTCATTGGGTCTTTAGATCCAGGCTTTGAGTTAGGTTCAGGACAATAAGAGAATTTACATGGTCAGGCCTTCCCAATGGATGGACTAGAATAGATTGCACATGCAAGTGTCACTTTGACAAATGCATGGTGTATAAATGGGCTCTCTTACATGCACGTGGCTTTAAAAAACTGCATTTCTCTTCTAGAACCTCTATTAGCAAAACTCCAGTTAAACTCAGTATTTTTGGAATAAACTTTTATATTTGATTCATCATCATCATCCAAGCCGTATCCAACTAACTGGGGTCGGCTGTATCAGTCCTTTCCACCATTCCACTCTATCAAGGAACATATCTACAATTAGACCATGGGTCATCAAGTCTTTTGTTCTTGTCCCCACCCTTGCCATTTTGGGCCTTCCCCCTGCCGTTTTAGAGATTCATCTTGTACCAACTCACTCTTTCTAATTGGTGAAGTTCTTGGTCTCCATTTCACATGACTAAACCATCTAAGTCTACTTTCTCTCATCTTATTACCCACTGGTGCTACTCCTAAATTTCCTCGAATGTGTTCTTTTCTTATTCTATCATTCCTTTTTTTGCCAATTATCCATCTCAACATACTCATGCTTCACTCATCCTATTGTGACATGTTGTTCCTTAACTGCCCAACATTCTATTCCAATAAAATTTCTCTGAGTGGTACATGACAATCACATAAAACTCCATAGGCACATCTCCATTTCTTCCACCCAACTTAAAATTTATAGGCAACATCCTTCTCAATCTCTCCACGGATGAGTTATTGATGCAAGATATTGAAAGTGGTCATTTTGGGTAACTTCTTCGTCAACAATCTTAACTAATTGCTCGTTCCCACTTGTATTGTTACTAAAATTGCAGTCCATATGTACTCTGTTTGAGTCCAACTAATTTTGAATATCTATATTGATTAAATGTATACTTGATTAAACATTTAAAACTCCTTACTTTTCAGAAGATAGGTAAAAAACTTGTTTTTTGGGCAAACCGTATGAAGTACATCTTTTTCAATAAAACACATTTTATTCCAAAAAAATTTAACTTTTGAGGCAATGAGAATATAGAGATTGGTGGTGGCCACCTGTTGATAAATTGAGTAGTAAGGGGGAAGATTTTTAGTAGAGATGGACTGATTCATATGTGGATTACTTGGAAAGGGAGGATTTGAGGGAGACAAAAAACACCCTTTGGTCATCTATTTTGTTCATACATATAGAAATGCTAATTATTTGAATTAAAAATCTCTTTTAAGCTTATTTATACATCGTGTTTTAAATATCGATGATATTAGCTGATATATCCCACGATATATCTTGTATTCCACCTGTGCGATATGAAACGCATAGGTAGTGCTGTTATATCAGTGTCATATGGTTACAAATCTATGATTCTTTATGTTTTCCATGAAAAATCATGGATTCGGAACTTCGATTTCGAGATTTGGGGGAGATGGGTTAAGTTGCGGAAATTGGAGAAAAATAAAAATTTCTCAATTTCTCACCAAATCAATTGCAATCTTTTTATCCAAACACAAAATTAAACATGTAACATGATCTAGTGATTCTTTTTTTTACTTTTGAATGTATTGCTTGTGTTTCCATACATGTCTTCTTACGTTTATAAATGTTATGAATAGACTTTGAATATACTTGCATCAGTTCAATTGGAAAGCACATATATTAGGACCCCATACAAAGGAAACTCCTATTATGTGTACTTTTTTTTTTTTTTTTTGTAATGTTTTGATTTCTAAGTGTGTATTGATGTCCTTTTCAACAATAACTGAAGTTTCATTGAAAAATTTGACCAAATTCCCAATGTTCCCATGCTTCCCAACAACAATGATACATTACGCAATACGACCGATATATCCCATGCGAGAATCGATATTTATCCGTATCCCAAGGGTATACATTATGCGATAACGATATTTAAAACATTGCCAGTGTTTTAAATATCGACGATATCTGCCGATATATCCTACTATATATCTTGTATCCCACCTATCCAATATGAAACACACGGTAGTCCCAATATATCCCACATGTTCGATTCGAAGAGCATTTTCAATTTTTGATCCTTTTTTTTTTTTTTTTTTTGCTGAGATTATGTTAAATCAGTGTCAAATTGTTATAAATCCATTGGTTCTTCACGTTTTGCATGAAAAATCATGTTGTTGGAGCTTTGATTTCGATATCCATTGGTTCTTCATGTTCTCCTTGTTTTTTTTTTTTTTTTTTCAAAAATTTCTTTCACCAGCTGTTAATTGAGACTGATTTCTAAGTATTTAGAAGTATTTGATGAAATGATCATCACAAACACTCTAATTTCAAAATTTGAGTGGAGATGGTCCGATTTGGGGAAATTTTGAAATTTTCCCAAATTGCTTGCAATGCTTAACTCCAAACTTGAAATCAAGCATGTATGAGGGCTGATCTATTGATTTGTTAAATACTTGTCAATTTTCGGAAAATGAAAATTATTTTTAATTAAAAATTAATAAAAAAATATTTTTTTAATCAAAATTTGTCTTCAACCAACTTTCAACTGAGACTAGTTTCGAAGTATTTAGGAGTGTTTGATGAAATGATCATCATATACGCTCTAAATGTTAATGATTCAATTTGAATATAGTTGCATTAATTCAGTTAGATGACCCATATCTTTGGACCCTATACAAAGGAAACCTATTATGTGCACTTCTTTTTTGAAATGTTATTATTTAAAAGTGTGTATTAATGATGATATAACAAATTTAATAATAATTAATTTAATAATAATTATATATATATATATATATATATATATATACATATGTATGTATATATTAAATTCAAAACATGAATCATGATGTTGAATCTTAAAGATGAGATGAATGCAATGCTGGAATCATAGAAGTTCCATCGAAAAATTCAACCATATTCCCAATGTTTCCTGATGTTTCTCAATGTTTCCCAAAAAGTGTAATCAATTACCCGATACAAACGATATATCTCGTGTGATAACTGATACATATTTATATCCCAAGGATGCGATATGTAAGACGATACCAATATTTCGAACATTGGGCTACCCCATCATGTGCCCTGGTCCAAAAGAACATGTTGGTCCACTGCCCACACCAATGCACATGTGTGGGCCACTCAACGAAATTACCGACTTTGTTTTGGGCCGATGATTTGGTGGGCCATATGTGGATAGGTTGTAGTGCCCATTGGTGTGTGTTTTCAATGTCAGTTCTTGATTGTTGCTCTGTTTTTTGCTCAAACCGTGTCAACCGTCCAATCATGGTCCCCACTGGTTGGACAATTATACCACTTAAATTGCCTTTATTTTGAGGATGTAGCACATCCACATGATGGCCCTCCAGATAATTGGTCTTGGTTAGCTCATGCATGTGCCACATATACTGGTTGGCATTTTGCGGAACTCATGAAGCCCATGGAAATTTTTACAAACTCACTGGAATTATTCATCTTGACTAGCCCTTGTAGTTCAAATGCCACAATTTTCATACATGGGATATCTTGTGTGCCACACTAGGGAGTTGAAATTTGCATTGACCAGACAATTTGGTGGCCGTTTTGACCCAACCATCATTGTAGGCAATGGGCAATCCGACTAGGTCATCTACCCATCCATTGGATGGATGGTTATGATCTTATGAAGGGGTTCATGGCCATAGAAAGCATATTCCCTTAAAAATATTCCTAAGTTGCTGTGCCACCAATGAAAATGAAGGAAATAAGTTACTTTTAGAAGTTAAAAAACAATAAAAAAATGCTGAAAAAAATAAGTTACTTTTTCTTAAAAGCTACTTATTTAAGTTTAATAATCAAACTAAATTAAAAAAGTAACTTATTAACTTAGATAAGCTTAAAAAGCTACTTATTTGGTAGTATCCAAATGGGCCCTAAACCTTTCTTGGTGAGATGCAGTGATGCTTCTGCCTACCTTGAGACCCCATGAACTGGAGACCCAAAAGTGACCATGATTTGCCTCCCCACATGTGTGAGAGATGCCTTGTTTGGTTTCAATGGTTGGCGTTTTAAACATGCCTTCAATTTTGGGCTCACATCATAGCACAAACCGCTGCCACTGATGGATGAGCGGACGTCACAAAAACATCATGGTGGGCCCTATAGAGCTTTTTGATGCACAATCTCTAGAGTATTTATGTCATGTGTGGGCTACATAGAGAAGAGAAAGGTTGCTGCATGCTACTCTCATTAGAAATAACGGAAATAACCCTGGTTGAAGGAGCAGACACATCCATGTTCTTTTGTTTTAAAATCCTTTCAATGAATAATTGCAGAGAAAAATTGGTCAAATGCTACTCACACTATTTATAGTAAGGATATATTTTAAATGTATAATTTAGTATAAACTAGAAAAAATCTGGACAATCTTAGGAAAAATCTAGAAAGTCTAGGAAATCATAGAATATCTAGGAAACAAAATGAAAAAGAACTTGAGGATGAGTTGGTTGGAACTCAAATGAATCGAGTTTCTGTTGAGAGACTTGAATTATAGTTGAGTCAACTTGGCCGAGTTTCGAGTTGACATGTTGAATTTTTAAATTTTTAAATTTTAAAATTTTTTTTTTTGAGAGAGGGAGGGAGATGACTTGTGTTTTTAAACTATGGTATAAACATTTAAAATAGCTATGTACTCATCCTTAATTCATGAATATGGATATGCTTCTCAACTAGGATAACCAACATGTCAACGATGTTTCTTTAGGGGGCTTATAGCTAGCAAGGAAAGCGAGTTTTCTGGGTGTCTCCTTGTTTGTAAATGAGCCTTCAATCCCTGTACTGTTTAGCTATACTTGAACAAATATTGTATTCCATTTCCTTTCCGAAGGTCTGTTTCCTTCCCCATTCTGACCGTGTTTGTTTTAGCAGCTTCGTTTTCTTATTAAAAAGATTGGCTTTTTACTAATGTTGGGCATTTAATTTTGGGAAATCGAATTTTAGATATGATTAGTTCATTGGGTGGATTGCTGAGTGGATGGACCACACTCCCAAATTCCATGGATTGGATGGTCCTGTCCTTCTGAAGACTTGGACCTTTTCCTGTTCAGTTTTGACCATTGGATTGTCTGGGTCATTCACTGTTGTACCATGTGTCCATTTTTTTTTTTTTGCAGAAGCTCGCAATACTTGTGGGTGCACAGCGCACCAAACAGTGACCTCTTCAATGTTTTCTATTGTTTCTTGTAGTTATAGCGGAAACATAAATGGTGATGGTTAATATATTTCCTAATTTGTAGGTGCAAGCCGCTCCTAGGATTTACAAGAAGCTTCTGATCAGTCCACAATCTATATATGAAAATCCAATTTTAAACTTCTTCAAGGACATACAGGATGATCAATGGGTCAGAGCAACTGATTTCACTCCGTCTTCACCGATTGGGCAATCTTCTGCATTGTGTTTGGAGGTTCCACGCAGCTGCAAGCTTCCCAATATCCGCGAGAACTTTGTATATTTTAAAGAAATTGAAAGTCAATTTGTCCTGCAGAGTGGTTTTTCCTTCTCTCGTGGTTTGGATCTTGTCCCCATCGTCGGGCCTCGCCAGTGGATTCAATTGCCATATACAATTCTATTTAAGATAAACAGTTTGGTTCAGAACGGGATCATCATGGGGCCGACACTTGATGATGATTTCTATAGGTTGGTCGATCCTGGTTCGTTACCTATTCGCTACGTGGAACATGCCCTGGAGACTCTGTCTCAATTGAAAGAGTCCTGCTTTGAACCTGCAAAATGGCTTCGTGAGCAGTATGGAAAATACCGCTCATCTAGGCGTCTTCCAAAATCCACCACTATTTCGTTGGATCCTGGTTTGGTCTATGTCCACAGGGTTCAAATCACCCCCACTAAAGTGTACTTTTGTGGGCCGGATGTCAATGTCTCGAATCGCGTATTACGCCAGTATGATGAAGATATAGATAACTTCCTTCGAGTTACTTTCGTCGATGAGGAGTGGGACAAAATGCGGTCAACGGATTTGATATCACGTGCAGTTCTGGCAAATGGTGAAAGGCACACAGACATTTATAAAAGGATACTCGCCACTCTGAGAAACGGCATAGTTATCGGCGATAAGAAGTTTGAATTTCTTGCATTCTCTTCAAGTCAGTTACGGGAGAATTCTGCATGGATGTTTGCACCAAGGTATGGACTCGATGCAGCTGGTATAAGGAAGTGGATGGGCGACTTTAGTAAGATAAGGAACGTGGCAAAATATTCGGCTCGATTGGGTCAATCGTTTGGGTCATCCAAAGAAACATTGACCGTTGATAAGCATGAAATCGAACATATTCCTGATATAGAGATTGAATACGGTAAATATAATTTCTCGGATGGAATTGGAAAAATTTCGGCTGATTTTGGTAGAAGGGTGTCTACAAAGTGTGATATCAGAGGTTCGACGCCGTCTGCCTTCCAAATTAGATATGGTGGGTACAAAGGTGTCGTAGCTATGGACCCCAAGTCTACATATAAGTTGTCCTTAAGAAAAAGCATGCTCAAGTATGAATCAGACAACATGAAACTGGATGTTTTGGCGTGGAGCAAATATCAGCCTTGCTTCCTCAATCGGCAGTTGATCACTCTTCTATCAACGCTCGGAGTTAAAGATCGTGTGTTTGAAATGAAGCAAAAAGAAGCTGTAGATCAACTGGACATGATTTTAACAGATCCGATAAGAGCACAGGAGGCACTTGAGGTCATGTCTCCGGGAGAAAATAATAGGGTCCTTAGAGAAATGCTGATTTGTGGTTATATGCCTGATGCAGAGCCATTCCTTTCAATGATGCTGCAAACTTTTCGGGCATCAAAGCTGTTGGAACTGAGAACTAAGACACGGATTTTTGTTCCGAATGGAAGATCAATGATGGGATGCCTTGATGAAACTAGGACTCTTGAATATGGGCAGGTGTTTGTTCAGATATCTTGTGTTGGGCATAGGCAGATTTATGATAATGATTCATTTATGTTCGGTGGAAATCAGTCAGATCAGCAGTCCATTGTGATCAAGGGCAGAGTATTCGTAGCTAAAAACCCATGTCTCCACCCAGGTGACGTGCGTGTGTTGCAGGCCGTCAACATCCCAGCTCTACACCATATGGTTGATTGTGTTGTTTTTCCACAGAAAGGAAAAAGGTCAGACATTCTTGCAACTTACATTTAGAATTTAATTTTGAGACGTCAAATGCTTCTATGATTTTTTATTATTTATTTGTTAACGCTTCTAATCCAAACATTATCCAATTTACTATAACCTCGCATGGGGTGATTATAACAATGTATTGGATGCTTGTGCGGAATCCTAGCGCTTGTGAGTGGTAGTTACATGTTCTTCTGTCGTAAGAACCTGTTTAATGTTTGAGTATGTGAATGTGCATGAATTCCTTGCTTTTGAGCTTCGGTGGAACTCATGTAAATGCTCGACTATGAATCTCTATTAAGGGCATATCCTTTCATATTCAATGCAAAAGAAAACCTATAATTAGGGGTGTACACGAACCGAGCTAGCTCGCTCGACTCGACTCGAAAAAGCTTGATTCGACTCGGTTCGAAGCTGAGTTTGAGCTGGCCCCAGCTCGATTTGACTTGCGAACCCAGCTCAAATCAAACTCGGATCAAACTAGTTCGATGACTTGGTTACTATGATATTGATGTTGCTCACCAAGTGTTTGATGAAATGACTCAGAGAAGTGTGGTTGGTGGCAAGGAAGGTATGTATATGAAACCAACACCCTTTTTTTCTTGATTTTTATGTTGCTTAGAGTTAGAAGGTGTTTAATAAAATACCTGTAGAACCATTGCTGCTATCTCAAATACAGTGAAATTTTGAAGGTGCAGTCAAGGTGTTTGTGAAAATGCTGCAATGGTGAACTCGGCTCGAATCCCCCTGACCGGTCAGATTGCCGAAGAAGTGGTGGCTAGTAAGGCTCGAGGATCGAGCCGAGCCAAGTTCAAGCTGAGGTCAGCTAACGTAGAACGTGTCACAGAGATATTCCCAGCATGGTTGAGCCAAAAGGAGGTGGGCCGTAAATTGACCATAACTTTTGATCCGGGTATCGTTACGGGGCATACAACCTATCAATCTTTACTAAACGGGCCATCCGAGGTGGCAGACCCACATTGTGGGTCGTATCTGTCCGTTTTGTTGTCGAAAAACGCTTTCCTCAAAAACTTTTTTAGAAAATTTTTACTATTTTTAGTAATTAGATTTTTAATATTCTTTAGAGTTTTAGATTTTCTTTCCTTATAAAAATAACTTTTAGTTATACTAGGACTCTTCTAGAGAAAGTTTATTTGCAATTTTTATTTTTAGAAATTAGGCCTTAGAAGAGTTTTATTAGAATCAGGATTTCTATTATAGTTAGAATTTTGCTATTTTTGGTAATTACGAATTTTAGTTTTTTTTTTTCTATATTAATGGTGTAAGAAGACACATTAGGCAATTATCAATGATCAATTAATCAATTTCGAATTTCTTAGAATTTATTTCTATTTTTCCCTTTCTTTCTCGTGGATTCGAGAAGTCTCTGTGGGGAGTCCAGAGAAGCTCCGTGGATTCGGAGTAATTATCCTCATCACATTCATCCCTGCATCAATTGGTATCAAAGCGAGGATTCCCCTCGGGCCGATGACAAACAATGAAGGTATGAATCAAAATCTTGTGGACGGTAATCCAGGGATTCATTATCTTTTGGAAAGAATGGAAGCTTTCCACCGGGAGAGTTAGTTGACCATGCAAGGGCTGCAGACAACCCTCAACCATATTGCGGATGCGCTAATTCCGCCCTGAGCTCAAAGTGATGCTTAACCGCCTGTGGCCGCTGTACGACACAACTCCTAATTTCTACAAAGCACCATCAGATGATGGTAAATCACAGGCCACCACTTCGATTATGAAGAAGTCGTTATACATGCCAAAGGTAGAAATAGAATTGTAGCGAGACAACATCTTTCGAATAAGGTTCACTGCATACAAAAAAGTCTGTAATGTGATCATCGATGTTAGGAGTGATAAGAATTTCGTGTCGAAAATAATGGTAGAAAAGCTACAACTGAAAACAGAAAGACACCCATCTCCATACATGATTGGATGGATCAAGGAGGTCAATAAAACAGAGGTAACTGAACAATGTCATATATCTTTTTCCATTGGTAAATATTATAAGGATGAAATAATATGTGACGTGGTCGATATAGAAGCTTGCCACATGTTACTTGGTCAACCTTGACAAAATAATATTAATGCTACACATAGGGATCGGGATAACCTATTTATCTTTATTAAAGATGGTAAAAAGATTATCCTCGGCCCTATGAGAAGGGAGAACCAAACCCATGAGGAACAGTCTCTTACAATTGAACAAGTGCTTTTGTTAAACTATCTGAGGAAACAAGACATATATGTCCATTAGTTGAAAAGAAAAAATATATGGAGCCTGTGAATATCCCAGAAGATTTGAAGCCAATGTTACAGGAGTTTAAGGAGATTGTGCTCGATGAACCCCCTAATAAGTTACCTTCCATACGAGATATACAAAATCACGTTGATCCCATCTCAGGGGCAAGTCCGCCTAATTGCCCACATTATCAGAAAAAATATGAGATCTTAAAGAAAGATGTGAAGGAACTGATCAATATTAGTCAAGTCAAGGAAAGCATGAGTACATGTATTGTGTTAGATGTGAAGGAACTGATCAATATTAGTCAAGTCAAGGAAGGCATGAGTACATGTATTGTGTCAGCTCAAGAGCTTAATGCCAAGTACAAAAAAAAAAGGTTAATGAACATCGGCGTCAGAAGTTATCTCAGACTCATGTGCCAAGTCTCTTGCGTAACTCGAGGACGAGTTTTTTTCAAGTGGAGGGTCGATGTAGAACGTGTCACGTACATATTCCACATGGTTGAGCTAAAAGGAGGTGGGCCGTAAATTGACCATAACTTTTGATCCGGGTATCGTTTAGGTACTGACCTATCAATCTTTGAGATTTGAAACGGGCCATCCGAGTGATTTCAAAGTGGGTCGCATCTGTCCGTTTCGTCAGAAAACGTGCACTTTCAGCTCAAAAACGAATTTTTAGATAATTTTTAGTAATTCCGATTTTTTAATATTCTTTAGAGTTTTAGATTTTCTTTCTTTATAGAAATAACTTTTAGTTATACTAGGACTCTTCTAGAGAAAGTTTACTTGCAATTTTTATTTTTAGAAATTAGGCCTTAGAAGAGTTTTATTAGAATTAGGATTTCTATTAGAGTTAGAATTTTGCTTTTTGGTAATTACGAATTTTAGTTTTTTTTTTTTTCTATATTAATGGTGTAAGGAGACACATTAGGCAATTATCAATGATCAATTAATCAATTTCGAATTTCTTAGAATTTATTTCTATTTTTCTGCTTTCTTTCCTCGTGGATTCGAGAAGTCTCTGTGAGGAGTCTAGAGAAGCTCCATGGATTCGGAGTAATTATCCTCATCACGTTCATCTCTGCGTCATCAGCTAGTGGCCGAGCCGAGTCGAGCTGAGGCCAACTCGACACGGTTCAGCTCGATGCACACCCCTACCTATAATACTAACTACCTTATTTTAGCTCCGTTAAGGGATGTTTTGGAGAAACCAAGTTGGTATCATTGTACGTGGGCTTCGGGCTTGAAGGATTTGGATCCTTGTATCATTGTAGCCCTTTGGGCCTTTTAATATATTTTTTCTTTTTTAGTGGCTTTGTCCTCCCCCCCGGGTTTTCTAATAAATTTTCCTTAGAAAAAAAATCATTGTACGAGTACGAGTATTGGGAGTTGTTGGTGGGTTTTGCTATGCGAATCCTATTTGGTCATTCCATTCTATCAGCGGCCATAAATTTAGTTAGTGCCCATTTGGACACATCCGCAAAAGGGGTTTTTTGTCATTGAAACATTGTTTTGAGCCAAATATAATTCAGCTTTGTTTGGATCACATTTGCAAACGTGTCTATTGTCCCACTCAACAAAAGTGGCACTGAAAAGCCCACTTGTTGAATGCGAACCAAATTGGTTTTTGGGGAGTTCATGAAAAGGTTGACCAATGTAGGTGATAGTAAGGGGTTTGTAGGAAAGGAGGTTTGTAGAAGTTGATTCCAAACAGGCCCTCAGACGATTGGTCATCAAGTCTTTTCTTACTACCTCCACTAACGTCCTTTTGGGCCTTCCCGTTGTCCTTTTAGAGCCTTCAGTTCACCGACTTACTCCTAACTATCGTTATTCTTGGTCTCCGTTGCATATGACCGAACCATCTATGTCTGCTTTCCCTCATCTTATTACCTAGGTGCTAATCCTAAGTTCCCTTGAATGCATTCATCTCTAATTCTATCCTTGTTTTGGCTATACTCATCGTATGAACATGTTATTCCTTTACCGCTCAACATTCTGTCCCATAAAATATGGCTGGTCTTATAGCCATCATACAATAATCAGTGCTTTCTTATTCTCATGGGGGTTTAACTTAGGTTGTGTATGTTCACATGCTTCTACCTATGTACAACTGTCATGTTTGGTGTGTATGCTTTAGTTAGGGACATTGATGGATATGTGACCAATTTAGTAATTTCCATTATATTCAGTTTAACTATGTAACATCATCCATTATGGTAAGTGAAAATGAGAGCCAACGATGTCTTAGAGGGAGAGTGAATAGGACAATGCCAAATAATTAAAATAAAAATGGAATATATAAAGAATACAAAATTTCATTCGCCTAAGTATTGAAACCTTAATACCAAATAATTCGTAGGACAACCTTCACCTAAAATATTCGACAGGACAACCTTATTTCACGAATGCCTTTAAAATCAATCTTTCAAACTAGCAAGAGAAGATAAAAGAATTACAACATTTACCACAAGAATGAAATAAATACATCCGCCACAAAAAATAAATACACATTCACCACAGATGCACAATGAGTTATAGTAGTTCGGTACTTAAAACAACCACACCTACTCCACTCCCAAAATTACTACCCTCTTAATTTTGGCTTTTACTATAACAAGGTTTTCACTGGTTCACCTTAACAACCTTATATAATTCATTGTGATTTTCATGGGATCACCACAATAAAAACCCCTTTTGTGATTTTGATGGGCTACCACAAATAAAAACTCACTTTCTGATTTTCATAGGCTATCACAAATCAGCCCACTGAGATTTTCACAGGCTATCTTAGAAAAACCTAAATGAAATAAAGCAATAAATAATTTATTTTCAAGTGACGATTGAAGATGTACTAGAAGCTTGTAGCAGAGGAACTTCTTTCTTGAATGTGGAGGAGACAGTATTTGCTCAAAAGAAAGTATATCTAACTTCTAAAGATTTTTAGAAATGAAAAACCTAAATGCTTCTTGATTCAATTCTCGTAGATCTCTAAAGGAGTATAGAATATTCCTTAGAATAAGATTGAAATGATCTTGAGAAAAAAAAAAAAGAATTGAATAAGCTAAAATTAAATTATAAATACTACATAAATAGCTTGGCGAGGACTTGAGCTTCTCTCTCACTTGCAAGAGGTTTAGAGTGATTTTTTGTTGTAATTTAGAATGAGAGAAGGCTTCTATTTATAGCAAGAGATATTGAAAATTCGGCTAGCCTAAGAGTAGCTTCGGCTGGCTGGATTCCACCGGATTCGGTTTAACGTCTATCGGATTGTGCATAATAAGATTTATCCAAAATTCGGCTGGCTTGAGGTGAAATTCGGTTGGCCGAGTTCCGTGAATTCCTAAGAAATGCATTGCTGGAATTTGACTCGAACTTCACTATGGCTGGCCAAATTTCAAGTTTAGGCTAGCCAAATCAAAAGCTAGGCTGACCGAATTTTCAACAGAATTTGTTATTTTGCCCAAACTTAAAGTTAGGTTAGCCGAGGAAGTTAGGCTGGCCAAACTCCAGGGTTAAAACATTATTAAAAACCCAAAATTGATTTGACTTTTGAAAGTACCTAACCTAAGGTCTTTCTTGGGTTATATCATCTGTCTTTTAGCAAATATATGGGACAACTTTTCTTGAACTTTTTTTTTTTTTTTTTTTTCCAAAAGGCGGGGTCTCGCCCCTATATTTGACAATATGAACAGGGGATGTACAATCCACACTTTCAGGAGGGCACCACGAAAATGCTGGGCCTCACCTATCATATCAACTAACTTGCAAAAAGGAAAAAGAAACAAAACTACAGCCACCTACTAAACAGCCTCTCCTACTAACAGATCGACCTGACCCTGCACTACTACTGGATTGGATGCCCTCAAAACCCGCGAGCAGAGGCTGCTTCTCTGATCTGCAAAGACAATGCCCTGCAGAGAGAAAGCGAGACAGCCAAATCTCCTAACTGCCCACTCAAGACCTGATGCTAGTGAAGCAGAACTCCACGTCGAGATAAAGAGGCCTCAGAATCCTATTAGGGGCTGAGAAGCCGCAGGAATGAAAACTGGCTGGAACTGTCTCCAAAGCTAGAGACGAAGGAGGCCGCTGAGAAGCACTAAATCATCTGACCCCACCTTGGGTCTAGAATGTCTGAGTTGGCCAATGCTTGCTTTGTCAAGAAGCATGGATCCTCTGATGAGCCGTGGATGACCCCTATAATCCCTCTACTCGAGGTAAAGCTTATTCGGAGTACCATAGCTTGCACATTTGGCTAAACCATCAACTTTTCTTGAACTTGTCTTGAAATCGAGCGACAACTACTTGAGAAAATATGCCAATCTTGAGCTGTTCATAAGTCGATCTTGAGTTGATCTTCAGACATGTAGAGTAGTTGTGATTCCATACTTGCGATCTGACTTGAAATACTTTTATCTTACGAAATTTGACAATCAATGTGTTCTAAACATATAAGCACTTACAGTAAGAATTGACAATCAACCAAGGAATTTCTAATTCTCAAATGCTTTCACACTGAATTTGAGGTATTAGCAGGTCAGGCCACCACAACATTCTTACAAAACCATGATTCAAAGTTGCACTCATTCAATCATTGGACTATCAGATTGGCATTCATTTATATGATGGTTAAGAACGAAAAAGATCGATCATTCCTATTTCAACAAACAAGTGTCCTGAAATCAAAGGTTATGATTGTTCTACCTGCCAGATTTTGGTGCTGTGATTTTGCTACAGTGAGTTGCACAGTTTTGTTAGCTTAGTTTGAGATAGTGTATGGCTTGTGCATGACTTCTGGGTGCCTGGGTATCAAGTAACTCCCCATAAAGCCCGTTATGTTATGCTCAACAGGAGAATTAATTGGCTTGTATCTAACACATCACCACACGGGATAAGTTCGGCGCACATGTGAGAGAGAAGTTTTATTAACCTTATTCCTTTGCATTGCTACTGTTTGCTTCTTCTTTGGGTGCACATACATTTTCACACATTTTGTCATCTCAAAATGCTTCTGTTGATTTATTATTTTAGACCGCACCCAAATGAATGCTCGGGGAGTGATTTGGATGGAGATGTATACTTTGTGAGCTGGGATACTGAACTTATTCCGCCTCTTCAAAGTCAGCCCATGGAATATGTTGCCGAACCACCTGTTGTGCTGGATCACGACGTTCAAATTGAGGTAGAAGCCTTACAAACTGCAATTTTTCCTAACAAAAATTCAATTCTATTCTTTTCCATTCATGTTTTGATGCTCATTTTTCAATGAGCTGAGATTGCCATATGAGCTGTTTTTTAAAATCATTTTTATGAGCTTCTCTTGTTGAAATCACATTGACTTGTGCCAACTTGTTGGTTGTTTTGACTAAACTGCTTTTCTTCCGTAAATTAAGGGTGTGTTTGGATGCGCTATTAAATTGAACTGCAGTTACATATTCAGGTTGTGGGCTCCAAATTGCAGTTATTTTACTGTCAAGTCACACATAAGATGAATGTCACTGTAATTCAAAGGGTAACTTCATTTTTAATAATGGGAATGGTTATTAATAGTTCCTGCAACCTTCAATTCGTAAGTTTTCAATGATTGTTGCATTGTTTTATCGTAATATATGACCCGTAATTTGAAAAATAAAAATAAAAATAGAACCATATACACAGAAAAATGATTATTATGATCCGCTATGAGATAATCACAATGCTATCAGTGTGTCATATATCATAAACAAAGGTAGTATCTACGCTGACCATTTTGTTGGCACTTTCCCACCAGAAAATTAGGCGCTTTCCTGCTTCAAATCAGGGAAGTGCCACTGCTGTTAACCTATGCCATCAGTGTGCCCCCCTCTTCACAGAAAATGGAGAAATGAATTGATTGATTCATTGGATTGGAAGAGTTCACTTTGAGTATCCTGTTGACAAGTTGGGAGCCCTAGATCTTCATTCTCCTGCTTGGGAGAGAGTGTTAGTTAATGTCCTGATAACTTCATGTGGGTCCCAAAGCATCTGAACATGAAGAAAAAGAAAAAAAACAGAGCACATTCGATTTACCGCAGAAAATGAAAATTCTCAAACTTCAGTCCTCAGTCCTAACATGAGCAATAGGGGGCTGGCCACCATAGCTCAACTATGGTGCTGGGGTAGTTCCCCTACTGTACATGTGTCACGTACCTAAAATCCAAATTGCCCAAACAGTCGGACCTAACATGGATTTGTCATGTCGCTCAAAAATTGGTTAGAAATCTTGACTTTTGATTAATGGAAATTTGTTTATTGAATTTGGACGCTTTACTATGTTTTTACTGTCCATAGATGCCCATTATTTGTCAAGTTAGAATCATACTTCCAGTGTAGTTTTCGGGTTATGATCCATTTTCAGTGGGTCTCACTATTTGGGTGGCTCGGATCTGAGTTACTTGCCACATTTGAAAATCCTTTCACGAAACCACTTCCATCAATGGCATCTGTGTTCACAATGCAGGAAGTCGAGGAGTACTTCACGAATTACATGGTCAACGACAGCTTAGGCATCATTGCAAACGCCCACACAGTCTTCGCTGACAGGGAGCCATCAATGGCCAACAGTGGACCCTGCATAGAGCTTGCGAAGCTCTTCTCGATCGCTGTTGATTTCCCCAAGACTGGTGTCCCGGCCGAAATCCCATCCAAACTCCATGTCAAGGAATACCCTGACTTCATGGAAAAGCCAGACAAGCCCACCTATGTATCAACCCGAGTGATCGGGAAACTCTTCCGGGCAATAAAGGACATTGACCCACAAACCAGCCACATTAAATCCTTCACGAAGGAGGTCGCCCGGCAGTCATACGACCTCGACATGGAAGTCGACGGCTTCGAGGACTACATTGACGACGCGTGCTGGTACAAGGACCAGTATGACTTCAAGCTCGGTAATCTGATGGACCATTATGGGATTAAGACAGAGGCGGAGATCATCAGTGGCAGTATCATGAAGCTGGCGAAATCCTTCACGAAGAACAAGGACGCCGAGGCGATCAGCCTGGCTGTGCGGTCCTTGAAGAAGGAAGTGAGGGGGTGGTTCGATGAGAAGGGCAGCGAGGCAGGCCCACCCACAGATGATGAGGCATTAGCGAAGGCATCTGCATGGTACCATGTTACGTATCATCCTGATTACTTTGGCACCTATAATGAAGGTCTGAACCGAGCCCACTTCATCAGTTTCCCGTGGTGCGTCTACGACAAGCTGATTCGCATTAAGCAAAAGAGAATGCGGATGAAACGGGAGGCGGAGCTAACATCACTGCAGCATAGTTTCAGGTGGAATCTGAGGTTGGGTTGAGAATCTGAATCCTTTTTCTTTTGAATGTTTTAGTTTTAGTAATACGAGTGTTGGCATGGAATATTAAAATGCTCCCTAGAGACTGCATGTCGTCTCCCTCTGGGCAACGAACTGTTCATATGGTGGGCCGCACGGTGGAAGGGACATATGGACTTGAATTATCCTAATTTAATCAGATGGTTAGGATCATTTGATGGTGGAGATTTTGGTTTTGGGCACTGTTCCATCTCATGGTGTCCTGTTCGACCCAGCTGGGCTGAGCTTCATGTGGTACGTAAGCTCTGTAAATATATAAGCGTGTATTTTCTTGTCGTGTGCTTTGATAGAGTATATCAGACTGACACTGGCTTTATTTAGCACCTTTGTTCTTAATGTTTATATTAATGTGTATAAATAATGCTAACTGATTTTCGGTGTTCTGAGTCGATATCTAAAGTCTCTTTATCTCTATTTTTTTTATACGAGGTCTCGGTTCCAACCGGTGGGACCACATGTTACCATCTTCCCAGCACGTAACTTCCAACCTTTGATGTGTATGCAACATCTAAAGTGTACAACATTTCATGTGACAGATTTTTGCAAAAGGTGATAATTTTGGTGGGGCCAACCTTTTGATAATTTGGAATATGATTAAACCAATTTTTGATAATCAATGGTAGAAAATAGGTTCACAACATCAATTAATATTGACATCTTGATTTCAATTAAGTGGTAGGACAGCTTTCACCTAAAACCTTAGGTAGGACAATCTTATTTCACGACGTCCTTATTATCAATATTTCAAGATGATAAAAACATGAATAAGATTATTTGTTGGCTGGCCGAAGTACTATAATAATAAAAATTATTTGTTTCTGGAAACTTGACCTAGGTTGATCTCGGGCTGACCCGAGATGGTTTCACTGGTTGAAGAAAAAATTGGGCTGGCTTAACACCCTTGAATTTCATGTAAAAATGCCACAAGTTAAATCTTAGAAAACCACTAAGATATACTTTAACATAAGGTCTTTCCTAAGGTAATCTTTACCTATAGGTTTGCATGCAAATGATTTTTCTCTTGAAATCCTTCTGAGCCTTCTAATCTTGAGATGTTGAGTCATCTTTTAGTCTTGAAATGTTGAAGAGTGTTGAAGTTCCATACCTTATATATTTTGTCTATAAATTTGACTACATACTTGTGTGCTTAAAACATTAACACTTACAATCTCTCCCATTATCAATTTTGTGACAAAACATATCATATTATATATTCATCACATTCCACATTCATCATGCTCATCACATTACGAATACTTTATGATAACATAAACTTAACAACTATATTCAGAATACTGAAGGCTTCGAATCATGAACTTTTACTGCAAGATTTCTTATGAAGAATATGTTATCTGCTCCCCCTGTTCCCCTTGAAAAGTATACTAAAAACAATCTTGTTTCCACATATAATATATATGATCATCTCTCCCCCTTTTTTGTCATAATTTGACAAAGGAAGATGAATTTCAATAAGTAGGAATATGATCAAATATTAAACATTACCAAGTTCAAATGTTAAACAAGCATTTCAAGTCAATATGATTTGAAAATATAAAGCAAGATATCCAAGTAAGAAACTCAAGATAATACAAATCATTCAGATTCAAATGAAGATGTAGCAGGCATCTCAAGATCAGTATGCTTTAAGCTCTTACTCATACGATCAAAGTATTTTGTTTCATGTACTTCATATTAAGCTTTTGATTTAAAGTTAGAACTTCCTGAGAAACATGTAATAAATCTATCCCATGCTCCAAAAAAGATAAGCTCTCATCAAAACTAAAAGGACGATAGTCAGAATTTTCCTCATCTTCTGCCGATTCTCCCTCCAATTCATTGAAAATGTCATCCATGTTAACATCTTCTTCCTCTTCTTACCTATCACCATGTACGCCTTGTTGCTCATGCAGATGAGTTAAGTTAATCATATGTAAATTTGAAGAGTTAAAAGGAATCTCAGATTCTAGTGCCTTAATGGAAGGAATTTAGACATGAAAAGATAACCCGAGAGATGTCATGAGGTAACTGAATGGAAGAGAACCATGCTTTGGGTGCATCCAATTAGGGGTGTATACGAACCGAGTTGTGTGGGATAATTTTGAAGAAATTCTAGTTAATGATGTGGCTAAGATCAGATGTCTGCATTGCAAAGATCTGTACAACAAAAATCCCGAGGGGTCGACTACTCATTTAAACAAACATAGACAAGGTTGTTCAAAAAGACCAGGAATTCCACTTTCAGGCCAACAGTTGCTATCATTTACAAAATCTGAAGGAGATACTTCTCAAGGTAAACTTTTCACTCATAAGTTTGAAAAAGAGAAGCTGAAGGAGTAGTATGCAAGACTTTTGATTGTTGATGAACAATTATTTAAAATGATAGAGAGTAAAGTTTTCATGGAATACAGTAAATTTTTTAATCCTCATGTTGAGAAGGTTTTCAGTGTTACTATAAAGAGGGAGTGCATGAAAATGTACATAAGTGAGAAAATGAAACTGAAAAAAGTTTTGACATCAGTCTCAATGGTAAGTTTGACTTCTGATATGTGAACAACGTCTAATCAAAGAAATGGATACATTTCATTGACTGCACACTATGCTGATGAAAATTGAAACTTTGCAAGAGAATATTGAACTTCCGCCACCTTCCATCTTCTCATATTGTTTTGGTTATTTCAGATTGCATTTATAACTATCTACGAGATTAGGGCATTGAAAATGAAGTCTCTTCATTAACTTTAGATAATGCTTCAACAAATGACAGTGTAATATCATTCTTACGTAACCAGTTCAAGCTAACAAACAATTTATTTTTTGAAGAAAAAATATTTCAAGTTTGGTGTAATGCCCACATACTAAACCTAATTGTACAAGAATTGTTGAAAACAATTGACCAAACTATAGAGAATGTGATGAAGAGTATAAAGTACATAAGATGCTTACTTTCAAGATCGAGTATATGGAATGACATAGTCCAACGTTTGAATATGAAGTCTCCAAAAACGTTGAAGTTAGATGTATGCGCACATTGAAATTTGACTTTTGAAATGTTGGATTCGGCTGTCGAATTGGAATTTACATTTTCGAAATATACAGCGCGTGATAGAATGTATGCTTGGTTGCCTACTGAAGAAGATTGGAGCAAAGTAAAAAAAGTTAACAAGTTTTAAAAGTTTTTTATTACTACACGAAGATATTTTTTGAAAATAAGTTTCCCACAACAAATATATTTTTTCCAACTATTTAGAAGATCAAGGAAATCTTAAGAAAAAGTGCCAGTGAATGTTCAAATTTTGTGCAACGTATGACACTTTGTATGCAAATGAAGTTCGATAAGTATTGAGATGAATGTCATTTGTTAATGTCCTTAACAGTTGTTCTTCATCCTCGGTGCAAGATGAGTTATTTAAGTTCATTTTTATGAAGATATATTCTAATGAAAAGGCAGTAACTGAAACCTCGAAGGTTCGTGATACAATTGAAGCATTGTAAAATACGTACACAACCACAGGATTCACACCAAGCAATAAAGAAGTTAGATCTCATACTGTTACAAGCTCTGACACTATGCTCGACAATGAATATATGTCTTTTTTAGCAAAAGAAAATACAAACACTGAAATGAAAGAATCAGAGTTAGACTTGTATCTTAAAGAGTTAATTGTAATGCAGAATGATTTAAACTTTGATATTTTAGAGTTGTGGAAAATGAGAGTTAGTGAAGGAAAATATCCTACACTATCGGTGGTGGCACGAGATATATTGTCAATTCCTATTTCAATGGTGGCATTAGAATCTGCTTTTAGCATATGGAGTAGGGTCGTGAGCAAGATTCGAAGCTCTCTTGCACTAAATATAGTTGAAGCGTTATTTATACACAAGATTGGTTGCGTCCGAGTTGAGAAGGAAATAGTTCTGAGATTAATAAAGAAGATGAGGAGAATGAGTTTCAAGACACAACACATGCAACAACAGTAACATAAATAGAATTAGGTTAACATCTCCTGTTAATTTATTGAAACATGAAAATGATGTAATGTGTACTTTTTTATTATTTTATGTTATGTTAATGGATGCAATAAGTGCAATCCATCAATGACTTTTTTTTTCATTCATATAATGCTTTTGTTTTATGTCATATTTTATTATTGCTTTTATATGTTATATTTCATTATTATTTTTATATCTCATATAAATATTTATTTTATCATATGTTTTCATACTTCATTATTACTAAAATACTAATTTTTTCAACACAATATGTAGATATGTCTTCAAGTGAACCATCAACCGACGTTTGAGACTATGGTTCTTTATTCCATTCTCAAAAGTTTGGAAAATTGAAGATTTTATGTCATTTGTGTGGGGCCAAGTTTGTTAGCAAAACTAATCGGCTCAGGTTATACTTATCATGCCGGGGTGGAGATGCAAAACCGTGTCCTAAAACTCCAAAGGAAATTCAATTTCTTTTTTAAGTAGTTATTGATTTGAATAAAAAATATTCCACTCCCACATCCAAATTTTCTAAGGCAGAGGAGGAAGCTAGATTATTAGCATTGGAAGAAGAACAATTCCAACTCCCATTAAAGCGTAGTGTGTAGAGGTGGGCAACTTGGGCTCGATCCGGTGGATCCGACCCGACCAGACCCGACTCGGTACCGTTTCGGACAGAACCGATGGTTTGATCGATTCCGATCGTCTAGATCCGATAGTTTTTCGGATCAGGTTCGGATTGGCCCTGATCCGACCCGACCTTACCCGAAAACCCAATCTGATTAGATACGGACAGATCCAATCCTACCTGATCCGGAGTAGCTTTTATTAATCCTTCTACTTTTTCCTATGGTATGGTCCACTTGAGCTTTAGATATGCACCAATTTTGAGTTCAACCACTAAAATAATCGGTAAAAATGAATGGATGGTGTGGATAAATCACACGCATTCAAGGTAGGCCCCAACAGAGTTTGTTGTGTCCAATAGCAAGTAAATTTATCAGTGTACCGCACACAGCTATGTAGCTAGCTGTAGCCTGTAGGCGCTAGCTGTGTGTAGACGCTAGCTATAGTTACGTGTCGTGCCAAGACGAGCACTGACGCTCCTCGAGCTCCGAGTTGTACGAACGGTTCAAAGGATATCAAAGTTACATGGGCCCCACAGTGATGTATTTATTATATCTACACTGTTCATATATTTTTAGAGGCCATTATAAAGCATTGTTCAAAAAATGAATAATATCCAATGATCATGTGGATCACATCACAAATAGCAGCAGAGAATGATTTTCACCGTTAAACGATTTGTGTGGTCCACATGATAGTTAGATATGTCTTAATTTTAGTCTCAAGCCTTAAGACGAGCTCGCCAAATGAATGGACGGTTTGGATATAACACATACCCCACCATTAGACCCATATAACTTACTAAACTCAATAAAGCAAGTAACTTAGCGCGAAAAGAAAATCTTTGCATGCACGTCAACGTAATACATTAATAAATCAGAGAAAGCGTGACACACATTTTTTATAGTCACGTGGGGCCCACCTTCATATATATATGTTATCTAAGCCATTCATCCATTTTGACATATCATTTTAGGCGTTGAACAAAAAATTACGGTACATTAAAGACTGAAGTGGACCACACCGTATCAAATGATCCAAATAGTGCCCAACCCGATCCGACTCGGTTTCCCTGACCGAGTTGGACTCGGATCGGGTCAAGTCAATCAAGCAACGAATATGTCTGAGTCAGGTGACCTGGACTCGGTCTAGGATCGGATCGATTTCGGGTCAGCCTATTAGAATTTCAAATCTGACCGGGTTAGGCCCAATCCGGTCCGACCCGGACCGATGCCCAGCTCTGGTAGTATGTAAGAAGCTTCTATTCATCTACGATGTTCTCAATGACAAGATGATGTCAAAGCAGGTTAAAGCTGTACAAATAAAAAGAAGAAGAGTAACAAATCATCCAAGTTTTTCTCTAGCCTTAGTCCGTTTTACAGGGCGTTGGGAACTACATATAAATCTGCTCACAAAGAAAGTTTGAAAATTCTAATTCAAACTATACAACAAAACGCTAAAAAGCTATATCCACATTCTAATTCTGGGGAGGTGAACGAGTACGTATATGAAGACTTGGATATTAGCTCGAGCTCAGTAAACAAATTTCCTCTCCAGTAGTAATTAGTCTTCAGTTTGTATTTTATTTTTTATTTTCTGCTTTATTGTGTTATTAAATGTTATATACAATTATAGTTTTAACTCGATACTTCTGAGTTCGACATCGAAAACTCAAAAACTATAACTCAAACTCGGCTCGAAAAGTCGAACTCAAACTCGACTCGAAAGCTCGAGCTCGAACTTGGCTCGAATTGGTCTGATTTGCTGACCAAGCCGAGTTGAGCTGGACATGATGGCTTGGTCATCGAGCTGGATGTGTTTGCTGACCGAGCCGAGTCGAGCGAAGCGAGCTTGACTCGGTGCACACCTTTACATTCGATAATGAATGATAGAGTAACAAATGAGAGTCAAAAGACAAATTTTAACTACAGTAACTATCGCATGAAGGATACGAACCATGAACGGTGTGAGATTTTTTTATTACTGGCTTTTGGATAAACATTAGAAGTAAAAATTCGATAAAGAACGCAGTATATAGGAAATATTTTTCCAATAGGTAAAGCATTGTCCAATCTCTAATCCACATCAAATTCACATAGAACTCAAGTAATGGATTCTCGCCTAGAATTTGACATTTTGTCCATAAGAGGAGAAATTGGAATTCTATCCTCCACAAATTCAATTTTCATTAAAGATGCAATTGCGGAGGGTGTAATTGAAATTGTTTTCTCTAAAAAATTTACTTTGAAAAATATGACATATTCTAAAGATAGATTAGAAATAGAGGAGTACATCCCTTGCACTATTGATCGATATGCATTTTCTCCCCATTGAAGAACTTTTTCCCATCCAACATCAGAAAGAAGTTTATGCAACCCATATTCAGCGATATAATTCAGATTTTTTCAATTATACTGCTCTTTTACCTAAAATCCTAATGATTTTCAGGGTTATTCTTCAGTAGACGGATGGTCCGAATTTCATGAGAAACGGATCGAGACGAGGAACTGGCTTGCATTTTTCATACACCATGTTTAGATCGATGTTCCATCGCTTTTAATCAAGAAGGAAACAAGAAGATCAAGGAAATCAAATATATTCGAAATAACCCAACACAAGGGTTTCAAAACTCAAGAAAAGAGGTTGAATCATAATGAGAATGCAATGAGCAACATAAATCAGTAATAAAATGGACACAAATGCACTTACAAGCAAGTAATGGATGATGGGTAACCGAAGGAGGCACCGACGAGCTGAAGAAGAAAAAGAAAATTTAGGAAAAATGAGATTTTCGCACATTTTAAAAAGTGGGCAGCGTGGTCTTTGGCTAATCATAGTCCACGTTCGGCTGACCGGACAGTCCAATCACTATTCAGTTGGCCAAAAATAATTCTTTTAAAATTCAAAATAAAAATAATGATAAAGAAAAAAATATTAGCTTTAAGAAGAAGATTAAATAAAACCCAAGTCAATATTATGACTTAAATTAGAAAATTTAACACTGTCAAGTGACTTAGTTAGAATATCTGAAAGTTGCTTTTCAGTTTGAATGTTTTCCATCATAATTGTCTTTTCTTCTAGTAACTCTCGTATATAGTGATATTTGATGAAAATATGTTTTGTACAAGAGTGTTGGATATGATTTTTAGATATATTAATTGCACTGGTGTTATTACAATACGAATTCACTGTATCTTGAATTAAACCATAATCAACCAACATTCTCTTCATCCAAATAAGCTGAGTACAAGCATTTTCTTCAACAATATATTTTGCTTACACAATAGATAAGTGTTGGGGTACCAAAAAGTGACTAGAGAGAGAGAGTTAGAGAAAGGGATGAAAAGGAGAGGGAAAATAGTACAAGTTGTGTGGGACCTGAGTTGCACGAGATCTGAGTTGCGCAGGACCTGAGTTACGCTGGGGCGTGTAGGTTTCATCAGAGAAGGAGGATCTGGTGATGCGATGTAGGGCCCATGGCACAGGAGTCGAGGGCTCACACGTGTGAATGCCTATAAATACCCCCTTACCCCCTCATTTGAGAGATCAGATGTTTAGGAGGTCAGTCCCTATGACAGGTATTGAGGGCAGAGAGAAGGAAGGAAGGAGGGCTACGCTACTCGTAGCAAGTTGTGCGGGTCTGCGCAACTCGTCAGCTGCGTAACTCCTGTATGAGTTGCACGAGTTATCTTTGAGGGCAGTCATTATGCTAAAATTTCTGACAGACGATCAGACTATTTTGGATATTTCCAAGGGATCCTAGCATGGGAAACCCGCACAACTCGTCTCCCCTGGAGATTTGATGAAAATGCGCTGGAATTCTGCCGAAATTTACATTTTGATTATATTTGACTTGTGTATTTTTCTCTTTATTAAGAGATTCTATCTTGGAATCAAAGGATCAAGAGAATGTTAATGAACTCAGAACAAATGAAATTGATGAATATTCTCTTTGTTCCATCTTTATCGATGTTAAATAAGAAATTCTCCCAAATCAAATGCATTTTGTTTCTGGTTGAAACAAAATGACGACTCTGCTGAGGACACTCTTATTTAATGTTGATTTAAGGATGACTTAGAGGATTTTATCATATAAGACGCCAAAATGGTGACTCTCAATGGAAGCATCCTCCCTTTCATCTCTAGAATAGAATCTATTTATAGATAAACACCAGCTGACATTGCACATGATATTTGACAGGAACATATACATTCAAATTCCAAAATATTAGGATATATGGCACTCTTAGCAAGAAATACGACCTTCTACTTCATACAACGGGATTTGTAGTTGAGTATGTATTTGATCAACATCACACTCAGTAAAAGTAGCCTACGCAGAATTTAAAAAAAAAAACTTGGAGTCACTATTGGGGTCGTAACAGTCTCCCCAATAGCACAAGAAAATGAGAATGAATGGATAGTAGTGACGCGCCGGAGATCAAGGGTCGCAGTCAGGATGAGCCCGTCGATACCGAGAACTGGAGAACCCATTACACGGAACGCAGCAAAGAAAAACCCTAAACTTGCTCCTCCAACAATATATCTAGAAAAAGCTTCATTTTCATCATCACTCCAAGAACTTCCGGCTCTACCCACAGTAAGAATTCAATGGACTAGAAGACAAAATGGTAAATCATGTATGTACGATTCGCCAATTTGTGCATCACCTCGAAGTCTTTCGCCACAATTAGTTGAACTTTACGAAAGCACGGAAGGGTCAAGCAGAACGCCTTCTTCGATAAGTCCTTTCACACCGTCCTATTCTCGCTCTATCCCGGTAACAGTTTCGCTAGGAAACGGAGAAGCCATAATACGTATGGCTGGGATAAGTAAAGATCCTCTACCCACCACTGAGGATAGGTTAGTTGAAATGGCTCAAGCGCAAAAGGCATTGATGGACGAATGTAAGAATCTTCGGTAGCTCTGGCTACTCTCGCACATAATATAGCTCAAATAATATCACCTCCGATGATGGCTACTACGAATGAATGGGAACAACAACCTGAAGGCTCCCAGTTGCCTCAAGTGGGGTCTCATGGATCCATTCCTGCGACGAGAATTATAACACAGGAAGAAGTGCGACAAGTGGTTGCGGAAGCTGCAAAAGAGCATGATAGTACGAGAAGGTTCTGGTATCGAACGCCATATCTGAAAGAAGTAGAGAATGTGTCATTTCCTGCTAATTTTAAACACGTCGGGTTTCAGAAATTTAAAGGAGACGGGTCACCTGATGAACATCTGATGCAATTCATCACATCTATGGAAAATTTCTCCGTTGTTCCCCAATATTACCTATGTCTATTTAGGTCTTCCTTGACAAGCAAAGCATTTCGCTGGTATTCAAGTATAGCCCCGGAGTTAATACAAACGTGGGAACAAATGCAGTATGCGTTTTTGTCAAATTTCTTTTCGTCAGATCTCGATGTTAGCATAGCAGAATTAGCATCCGTAAGGCAAAGGGAAAATGAATCAGTGGAGAAATTCATCAGTAGATGGAAAACTTTAGGAGCAGCATGCCGTCAGTTGCCTGAAGAGAGGGAACATGTAAAAATGTGCTTAAGCTCCATGGATACAGGGATCGCATTTGGACTTACCAGTGCCAATATAAAGATTGTTTGAGATTTGGCCACCAAAGCACATGCGTTGGAGTTGATGACTAAAAAGATATCAGCATTCCAAGCTAGAACTAAAAGAAGAGGGCCAAATACGATGGTGGTAAATGCTGTCGATCAGGAGAAAAGGAAAAATACATTCTGCGATAAGAAGGAAATGAAAGGAAGAGAAGGATCGGACCGGCGAAGAGATTATAAGAACGATAAACAACCACGGCCGTACGATTCATATGAAGAGTATGCATTTGAAAAAGAGGATATATTGTTAATGATGGAACAATTATTGGCCGTTGGAACTATCAGATTGCCCTCACCAAGATACTCGGAGGAAGCTGTGATGACAAAGGAGAGGACTTATTATCGTTATCATCGTTGTTTGAGACATCAAACAGAAGACTGCTTCACGCTGAAAAATATACTGCAAAGAATGATAAGACGAGGAGAAATCATCCTAAGAAAGACAATGAAAGGCGACAACAAATCTAACAACTGTAAGAAGATCATCAGTGATACTAGTCAGAGAGATTGATTCAGAAAATCTGTTTTCTATTAGCGGCCAAAACAACGAATCAGTGAGGCAGTTTATTGATCAGAAGAAAAGCCTGGGGGCATCTATACTCAGACTGCCTGATAATGGAAAGTCAGAGTGTTGCAGCCTGAATACCCCGATAAAAAAGGAGCGAGGAGAAAGGTGTTAAGTATTTTTCACAAAAAACTCCTATGTCTGATTTGTCAATAACAAGCTAGCCTGTAAAGTGACAATGATTTTGGTTACAAAAGGTATTGATGACATACCTTTCAAACCCAAAGGGGGCAGGATAGGTAGTAAAAATAATAAATAGAATGCAGGACGCCAATGATTACGCCGATGATTACGCTAATGATTACGCTAATGATTACGCCGATGATTATCACCGTTATCATTAATCGCTTATGCAAGCTTATCTTATCAAAATTGCTATCATCGTCAGGCTGATATATTATTTTAAATATAATATAAATATTGGCAGAACATTATCAGCAATGGTGAAATATCAATTTTGATTTACCATTTTTGGCAGTGGAATAAGACTATATGGCTAACCACATTTATCATTTAAAGCAGCTTAGCCAAGCTAGGTATATGGCTGACTATGCATAAGGCCTACTATCATCAGTAGCATATATATTATTCAGACGGTAGTGGAGTCTTTGGCCCTAAAAAGCCCATAGAGAGCTTCATGTGCACTCATGCGGGCAATTGACGAAGCAGTTATGTAAGACTCATGCTGTCTGCATAGTTTCAGGCAGCATCATGAGAATGGCCGGAGGGTGTCCCTTGTGAATGGGTTTGACCTTGCAGGTGAAGAAAAAGTGAGTTTCCGAAGTAGGATGACTCCCTAGATCCCTAGTTTGATTTCAGTAGTAACTCATGGGGGCAAGTCTCTGAAGCAAGAGACCCTCCACTGATGGACTGGCGGCCTTAGATTTGGTACCCACGGTAGCCTTACCCGCCCCGCGAACTCTAGAGAGTTACTGTGGCCAACCCTGTGCGTAAATCCTATTGAGTTCACAACCCCGGTAGCTTCATTGGGCCCCTTGGATAGATCGCGATTTGTGAACTCCCCGGCCGCGATAAGCCCTATGAACTCTAGAGAGTTACAGTGACCATTCGCATAAGACCAACTCCAACTACTTATGAGTCTAAACTGTGGTAGCTCCAACTATTTATGAGCTTAAACTGTGTGTGCTACTAACTGGAACTAGAACTTAGCGTCGCTAACACGAAATAACACCATATAGGCAACACTATATGATTAATAATAAAACGTAACATAAGAAAATTGACTGATTAAGCACGATGTTTAGCTATTATGTTCAAACATGAAATTTGTTTACGATAAGCATGCATGACTCATCAAAGTTTGTCTATAATGTCAAAGAAAAAAGAGATAGCAAATGCGAAAATAAGCTATGATAAATATTAGAAAAAAAGAGACAAAAAGAAATTCCATATATCATCTGAAATTCCTAGAGCAAGCATGTAACGACGCAGGTCATCTCTCGGTTGAACTTCGACGGTTGCACTTTCAACTTCAGCCTCAATGATAAGCCTAGCCTGGTTTGGAATGTCGATCAGCTCCTGCTCCAAGGAATTTATCACCTCCTCCCCTTTTGAAACTTCCAGCTGCTCCGGATCGGCTATCCGCCTGTTAACTTCAATATAAGCCTCGAGTTGGCTCACCTTTGAATTTATTTCGCATTATTGAGCCTCCAAATCCAGGATTTGCTGCTTGAGGTTTGCAATTTTCTCTGTTATTGTCACCGAAGAATGCTTGGTAGCCTTTACTTGCTCCTCCAAAGAATGAAACTCCTTATCATAAATAGAAACTGTTGCCGCCGCTTTTGAAACTTTTTCTTTGACTGTAATAATTCTTGTTGCCAAGCAAGAATTTCAGGTGCGATAGTCATATTGCTGACATCCACTGATTTGCGGAAGGTCTTACAAAAATGGGATAAAGACTCGAGCAAAGGAGAAATATTGAACCTAGCAATTCGCGCAGCATTTTCCAGCGAAGATAGCAATATCTCTAAGTTGGACCATTGAGATGGATCCTTAAAGATGTAAATGGCTGCTGATATGGAGCTTCGCAATAAAGATAACGCTGGGGGAGAAATCTTTTCTAAAGATATGGTATTTAATACAGTGACGATAGAATTTGAGCTTGTAGAGCCACTAGAGACAGCATAAACTGTGAAATACAGGTAAAATGCATAAGTTAAAGGATATATATATATATATCAGTGTTTTCATAGCGCCCGTAGTGTAGCGGTAGCGTACGCTACGTAGCATAGCGTAGCGAAATCGCTATGTAGTGCATCAGGTATCGTATATTCCTTGTAGTGTGCGCTACAGGGGTCGAAGCGTACGCTACGGCTTCGTAGCGTGTAACGCAGGTAGTGTGCGCCACCTGTCTAGTATTTTTTTTGTTTTTATTTTTTAAGTGTAAGAAACAGTGGTGAACTCACACCACAAGCCAAATTTAAGTTAAAAAAGAAAAAACCCTATTCCAAAGGGCTTCCCCACCCAAACCAAAGCAGCCGACGTAGCTGCTCTCCCCACCCTTCCATTTGGAGGCCAAAAATCCTCCTACAGGCCCAATTCGATGCTGCCGACGCTGCTCCTCTCCCCACCCTTTAATGTTGAGGTCGAAAATCTGCTGCCAAGCGCAAACCGACGCTACTGACGTTTCTCCTCTACCCACTTTTCAATCTTGAGTTGGAAAAACTACTTTCAGATGCAAACCGATCGCTGTGGAGCTTCAACATTTGCAGTTTTCACTAATTCAATCTCATTTTGAGATAAAAATAGGTATGCTCCTTCCTTTTTTCTTTGAATTTTTTTGATGTACAATGAAAATAAATTAGTATTTTCAGTTTTTTCCTCATTTTTTTCTTTTAGAATGCTAGTTACTGTCGATTTTTTGTTTTTATACTTTTTTTAGTGGTATGTCCACTTGGGCCCCACTGAGGTACGTGAAGGGGTGGGATGTGCATTATTTTCTATGGTGTGGCTCACGTGGGGCCCACTGAGGTGCGTGAAGGGGTAGGATGTACATTATTTTCTATGGTGTGGCCCACGTGGGGCCCACTAAGGTGCGTGAAGGGGTGGATGTGCATTATTTTCTATGGTGGGGGCCCACTGAGGTGCGTGAAGAGGTGAATTTGCATTATTTTCTATGGTGGGCCCACTATGGTGTATGTATATGTGTGCATTGTGTGGTCCATGTGGGAACCATTATATTATTTTTCACAAGTTAATGTTGATTTTTGTGATTAACAAGTTAATCTATTTGTGACATTTATATATTTTACTTTTTTCTTGCTATTTAATATATATATATATATATTTAAAATAATAAAAAATAGACGTATTGTATAGCTTACGCTACACGCTGCAGAGGATTGAACGCTACGCAACACGCTACCGCTATTTAAAACACTGATATATATATATATATATATATATATATATTACAAGAAAGTTAATATGAAGCAGGGAAATAAAGTAAAGTATACTAGCGACTACCGAAGTAAATGGAGCTAGAGTCGCCGCTTCGACAGATGGCCTTTCCTCCAAGGGAGGTTCTGGTAAATTTGAAGCCTTGTTAGCAAAAGATGGCGCTCTAAGTTCAATACTGGACGCCACAGTAGTTGGGGTCGTAATAGTAGTAGGTTCTGTTTGAAAATTTATGCCACGAACTGCTCTGCTAGTCTTGATGGGAAGTTTGGGAGGTTCTCTCTTCTTTTTAGCAGAACGCTTATCAGAGCCAGAGGTGGGAAGAGTAACTTGAACCGTATCCACGGGAGCCGGGAGAATCTCCGAAGATGCCACGATATCAGTCGGAGGATTTGAAGGCGCTACATGTGGGAGGGGAGAATAATTGCTGCTGAAAGATATAGTTAAGTCAGCTCCGACTATGTCCTCATAGTCTCCATAGTCCAGGGATTCTTCTCCCTCATCAGCATCTCCAGTGATGACCGGAGGAATGTCTACTTAAGGAAGCTCCTCGTTAATCCCAGTAGTCGCTCCGACTCTGTCGTCCTCGCCAATATCCGCTTCCCCTTCTTCCACTTCTTCTATGACATCAACTTCTTCTGCGTCGGCATCTGATTCACCTTCTTCTCCTGAGCCGCTAGAAGAGGGTGTCCGACTAGTAGAAGTAGAGCTGCGAGAGACGAACTCTTCTTCTTCTTCCTCAGAAGACGATGAAGATGATGACGATCTCAGAGGAGATTCTTCGGTAACCGCTTGTTTTCCCTTATGTATAGATTCCCTCCTTTTGGCAGAGGCTAGGTTTTCTCTAGCAGTAGCCATGGGGGAGATAGAAGATCTTGCTCGCATTTGTGACCGGGTCACAGACGATAAGGATTCTCTATGAGGAGGTGGTGATGGAACAGGCGAAGGTACTTCTTGGGGCTCTGAAGGCCCAACAGCTTCTGAGGCGTGAATATGAACTGTAGGAGCCAGAATATGAGGTGCTTCGTCGACGTCTGTGGGGGCATTTTCCTTTGTCGTAGGCTTTTTCTGAGATTTGAAATGCATCAATGGAAACCCATGAGCAATCCAGCCTTCAAGAGTGTTAACTGGTTTAGCTTCACGAATGTGTTCTCCTACGGAAATCTTCATGCAAATATAGCCAGGAGTAGGGGCGTGATCATGTTCAACAGTATAGCCTATCCCATCTCTTTTGTTGCGTTTCCTGAGTTGAGGGGTGGGGATCCATATTGGCAAATTTATTGGCAAGCATCGGCGAATGAGGAATGATTGATGTGCCCACCACCGCATCCACGGATAAGTTGTGCGAACGAAACAACCAAAACCTGGTAAAATGAACTTTTAGTTGATGCAAGCTGCAAGAAGTTGTCTCCAGATTAAGCCCTAGTTGAATGGCCCTGTACCATAACAGGGCATGTTGCGAGTTAAAAGTGTCCTGGTTTGTCAAGTTACGTGAGTGTTGAGTCAGATTCTCTATAGAGCCTGATAGGAAGATCAATTCAAGAGTCTGCTTCAACCGTATGTGTGCAAGCTCGCCACAAGTAAACCTAAAGTCTCACATCTCATAACCCAAAACACCAGGTGAATAAAACCCTTAAAAATAAGTTAGAAATCATAGGGTTTTAAGGTGAGAAAACTTTTTTCAAAATAGAAAAATCTTTAAGTTTTTCTCGCCTTGTTGATCTCATCGGAACACCCTCGATATGATTGACCTGCTTTGTCGATGTCCTCGATACCTTAACGATATTATCGATGTGATGACCAAAAGTGTCCAGCAACTAAATATTCATCTGGAACTAAATATTCATCAAGTATAGGGTTGTGATGGATTTAAATCGATGTATCGAATACATCTATTGTTATCCGAAAATCATCGAACTACAAGAAATCTAAATATGTGAGGAATAAGAAATAATTATCTAAAACAACAGGGATTCAGAGGATCCACTTGTAGAGTAGAATCAGGAGAATTACACGAATTATCGATGTATCGATGAATCGATCACCTATCGATTATCATTGATATTCAAATCTCGAGTCCATACTCCAAGCCAGAGTGGCTCGATAAGATCGACTAAGAGGAGAGTGGGCTGGAACCCTTAAACAAAATAAAATAAATAAAAAAAAAAAAAAAAAGAAAAAGAAAAGAAAGAAACAAATCTACCTCTGCTTTTTAATGAAAATCTCAAATTCCTTTATAGATATATCGATGTTTTCGGAGCGATAAATCTTGAAATCAAATATCTTTGGCGCGGATAACGATTTTGCTATCGACTTCATGATGGAGATCCATCGATGATATCGATCGATCACGAAGCGCACTGCATTTCTTACATGAGATATTTAAGTCTTCACTTATTTTTTAATTGGATGATCGGGGCCCTTCGATAGAATCGATATTCAAATATCAATGATATTAGAATGGATTTTCATCATTTGTCAAATCAACCAAGAAGTCATGAAAAGCTCTGAAAGAACCTTAAAGACAAATCAATTTGGATTTATCGATGCCTCGACTCGATCTCGATATCATCGACATTCAAATTCGATGATCTCGATGGTTCCCCAATCATTCATGAAAACTGAAATATTTCAAAGTCAAGTCTCTCTCATTTTTCAAGTGTCGATGATCGAACCTGTCATCAATGGAATCATATGAAAGTTGGGCCAGCAAACCGATGACATCGACAATAGTTTCGATTCATCGGTCCAATTGATATTGCAAAGAGTTTCATAAAGCGTATGACATTGAGTCCAAGTCATCAAAAAGGACCATCGATGCTATGGGGAGAGTATACGCTCGATGATATCGAACAGTCTCGTGCTCAATGATATCGAACTTGTGATCTTTCATCATAAATGTGAAATTTTATATATCGCGGATCTCGGTGTGAAAATCTTTTGCCTATATATAGATGACTTGTCTTTTGTTGCTATGAGAGAAAGAAGAGAGAGCTTTTGAGTGTTTCAACTTATATCTTATATCTAAAGCCCTTTCTCTCAAGGGAGTTCATCCTCCAACCCACCCTTATCATTGACATTCAATAGAGTGGATTGAGGAATGAACTTCCACATTTAAGGATCCTCCAACTACTACCTTAATAGCAAATCATTAAGCTAGGATGCCTTGAATGCATAAGATTGGAATCGCTCTACATTCCTGATAGGAAAATATTTTGAGAGAAAGATTTCATCTTTACCTTGACCCAACCTGAAGCCGAGTATTGGTATATCATTTCATGTTGCGGATCAAGGGAGCAGAAGACTCTTCGTCAACAAGGAGGAGGAGATCTTCGGCATTGAGCTCCCAAATTCATGAGACTCATCAAAGTCAAGCTTATTTGTAAGTATCCGAGTCTAAGAGGACATTTGTGATTCATTCCAATTAGCAAAGAGTTTCTAGGATTGGGTCTTAAGTGGTTCTCACCCTTTGAAGTCCTCAATGAGGCCTCGGCATAAATGTGAGTGTATGTGGTGGGTGCGTTGTGTGGACCCTTGCTCTGTGAGAGAAAGTGGAGAGCATAAACATCCGGTTAGGAGTGAACCACCCTTAAAACTCGGGTTTTAGGTGAACTACTACCTTAATGGGTAAAACCTTAGGGTTTGAGGTCATTGGTATATCATTTCATGTTGATCGGATCAAGGGAGCGAAGTCGTCAACAAGGAGGAGGAGATCTTCGGCATTAAGAGCTAAAAACTTATTTGTAAGTATCCGAGTCTAAGAGGACATTTGTGATCATTCCTTTCTCAGATTGGGTCTTAAGTGGTTCTCACCCTTTGGGGAAACCTCCAGTAGGGTCTTATGGAAGATCCTTGGCCAGTGTGCCTAAAAGTGGGTGTGTTGTGTTGACCCTTGCTCGTGTGAGCATAAACAGTCAGCCTCAGTGTAGGTTGTAAAGGTTGAAGGTGAACCTGATTTAAAACCTGATTTAAAACCTTAGGTTAGAGGTGAACCATTGTGAAACCTCCTTAGTGAAATCCGGTACACTCGGGGGTTAAGTGCGGTTACCGGGAGTGGAGTAGACTTATCATCGAACCACTATAAAATGACTGTGTTTGAGATTGTTATTTTGATTGAGTGATTTGCTTTAATACTTCTATATCTGATTATCTGATCACTCCTCACACACCTACACAGTCATATCCATCATGAACTAGATTACATATTGTTTACTCCTTAAGCAGTTTGTGATTAGATCCTCTACCAGGCCTGGAAGCCAGTAGAGTTACATTTGAGTAATCCTGAGAATTGCATGATCATAGGATTAGTAAAGTAGGATTTTTAAATAACTCATAAAAACTTTAAAAAGTCATATTCACCCCCCTCTAGGACATATTGGCATATTCCTTCTTCAACTAGTGCGGTCTTCACTGCCATTTCAATTGGTATCAGAGCAGGTCTCTCTTTAAGGGCTTCACCGCCTAGAGAGTGATCTTGACTGAAGTTGGGAATATGGCCAAAGGAGAGGGCTCATCAATCACTAGACGTCTAGTATTTGACGGCTCAAACTATACATATTGGAAGGCGCACTACTTTCTGAGATCTTTGGATCATGACGTTTGGGATATAGTTGAAAGTGGATACGTGCCACCAACTGAACAAATCATACTTGATAGTGGCACAACAATCACAAAGCCCAAACCCAAAGAAAAGTGGACAACATTCGACAAAGAAAGACAAACATCTGAAGCCAAGGCTATGAATGCTATCTACTGTGCCGTGTCCCAGGATATATATTCAATCAGATAAGTATGTGTGGGACATCCAAGGAAGCATAAGATTTATTAGAAACAGCCCATGAAGGCACAAGCACTGTGAAGCGATCCAAACTTTAACTCCTGACTTCACAGTTTGAAAGTCTCAGAATGAAAGAGCATGAGACATTTATGGAGTTTTTCACAAAGTTAAATATAATTTGCAACTCCATGGGTGGATTGGGAGAGAAAGTTCCGGTACCGAAAATTTGTAGGAAAATTCTAAGATCCCTACCGGAACGATTTAATCCCAAGGTTACAACAATTGAGGAGTGTAGGAACATAGATGAAATGAAAGTAGAAGAACTGGTAGGTTCCCTACAAACTTTTGAACTACACTTCAAACAATCCCAAAAATCCAAAAACACTGTCCTAAAAACTTTAAAGAAAACAATTCATGAAGACAGTGAAAGTGAAAAGAAAGATGAAGATGAAGGAGTGGCCTTGCTGGCACAAAAATTCAGAAGATTCTTTCAGAAGAATCGTGGCCGTCCTTCTAGAGGGAGAAAGGTGAACTATAAATCTTCTGCAGGCAAATTTGGTAAAAGAACCAAAGAACCACAATGCTACGCTTGTCATGAGTATGGACACCTATCTACTGATTGCCCAAATAGAAAAACTAAGGGCAAGGCTACGGCTGCCACGTGGGATGATACTAAGGAATCAAATTCAGAATCTAGTGACCCAGAAAGTGAAGGAGATCAGAAATCATTGAAAATACTCATGGTCTCCACCGCTTCAATCATTCCCACTGTATCTGAGAACGAGAAAGAACAACAAGCCATTGAATCATTTTCATCTGATAATGAGGAAACTGGTGAAGAAAAAGAAGAAGAAATCAAAAAGAATAAACTGCAAGATGCTTATAATCAACTCTATATTCATAGCATCAACATTCTTAAAAGACTCAGAATAACGGAAAACAAAAGTAAGCTGCTGCAGAAAGATTTGGATAAAACTTTGGAAATCAACACACAATTAATAAATGATCTGTAGCAATACCATATGAATAATGATAGACTTGAATGAATTAATACCTTTCTTGAAAACGAGTCTGATAAACTGAACAAACAGGTTGAACTGCTAGAAAATAAGAATAGACTTCTTTGGAATGAAAATCATACACTTCAGTTTGATCTAGAAGAATCCAAGAAAATGGCCAAGATAAACTACAAGTTTTCCCAGAGTGGCGAAAAGCTAGAAAAACTGATGGGAATGGGAAGACCTTGAGAGGATAAAAGCGGCCTAGGATATGAAAAATTTAAGCCAAAGGCTGGAAATGCAGCACCTAGATCTGAAAAAATTGCTGCTTCCGGGAGTAAAACTAGAACAACTCCAGTGTGTCATTTGTGCAGTGATTCAGGTCATTATAAGGATGAATGCATAACACCTAGGAGGACTAAGCCTAACTCTAGTCAGAATCATGTTAACGAATTATCAACCAGAGAAATACAAAACTTCAAAAGTCCTCTTAAGGATATGGATAGAAGCAATGCCCTTGCACCACCACTCAAATCTATCAACAAAATGAAATGGGTAAGAAAGAATTAGTTCAGACAATGCAATAGAATCTGAACCTGTGCTTAAATGAGATTTTTTTTCTCTGAGCTTAAAATGATATATCTGAGGTTCCTTGCCTTAATCTTTTGCATAAACATTCATATGTTTATAATTTTGCTGTGTACAGTACATGTACATAATTTTTGTTGAAGTATATGTTGATAAGAAATATGAAAAGTATACTTAAAGAATCGTCTGAATGCTGAAAATTGAAAATCTTCATCTTCGATATGACTATCGATATGACCTTCTTGATATATCGATAAAAGGACGATATCATCGACGCCTCTTGAGAATATGAATAGTCGTGTGACCAAGATTGATATCGAAGACAGACTCGATAGAATTGATCAACAACCTCTCGATGATATCGAACCAATGATCGATAATATCGACAAATGTCGCTCGATAAAAGTCAGCGAAGTGAAAAAGGGGTTCATTTTCTCAAGGGTTTCGGTCATCCTCTCCACACGATTCTCTCAACCAAAACTGCTGGAAGCCTTGTCGGACTACTCAAACCCCTCCACAAATCGAGTACTACCCTTTTGACACGTCAAGAGTCCATTCTCGTTTGGGTATTTTCTTTGTTCTTGTTAGGTTTTTTGTCGTTTTTTCCAACTTGTCCCCATAGGAAAAGACAAAGGGAAAGGATCCGGACAGGGGGAATCTTCGAAAACCTCCCGACAAAAGGTGCTTGCCTCTAAAGCTAAAGCAAGTGCTTCCGTACGTGGGATCCCCATAAAGCAACGCTCAAAACATGGTGGGTCCCAGTTGGAAGAGCAGACACCTCCACCAATGCAAGTCAATCCCGTCTTGATAAGATTTGCAGGAAGGAAAGTCATTCCCGAAAGGAAAGTCGACAGAAGCTGCCTGATTCCATATAATCTGGAACCTCTATTTTCAGATATAGATTGGTCACCAGTTCTCGACTTTGGAGGATCATATCAGCTTGAATGAACTTACCATTTCTTTGCTGGCTGCCATTCTCCGACATCTGATCCTCCATCCATCTTCGTAACTGTAGATGGTGATGATGTGCTGCTCGCTCCAGGGTCTGTTGCAAGAATATTCAATCTTATCTTATCTCCTATAAGAATCCCTGATATAGACATGGAAGACCCCGAAGTTCGGTCCAAGGTCACTAAATTTCTCTGTCATAATCGTGATGTCGAGTGGTATCAAGGGAATGCCCTGAAAGTCAAGTTCATGGAACCACGTTATCGAGTCCTGCATGGTATTCTTGCTTCGAATATTTACTCTAGAGGTTCCAACAGAGCTGACCTCACTAGCTTCATGACTATGATAATCTATTCTTGAGAAGTACCACTAGGCCTTATTTGACCTATCGTATTTGGCCATGTACAAAAATAGGAACTCGTCTGGCGTCAGCCTCTGATTCCCCGCCTGATGCCAGAGAATAAAGTTGGAGGTGAGGATCTTCCAGGAGTTCGGAACCAGCTGCCCCGAAGCTATTCTCGGCTGTGCGGTCAGCTCGCGCAAGAATGAATGGATGGGGAATTAAAGCCTGCACTGAAAGGCACATATGAAGATAGCAATCTCCCCCTCGACTGGAGAGCCCGCTTGGTCCGTGGGGGCAGGGGCTCGGATGTGCATCGAGTCAGGAATTTGATAGTCTTTGCAGAGTTGGGCCATCTGGGACTCGACCAGGATCGAGCTCCCATGGACTAACGGTTTCAACCTGCCTCCCGAGGAGCTTGCCTTCGACCACCCCGAGGGATCTCTGAGAGCCCTCTTCAGTCTCTTGCCTTGGCTTTTGGCCCTCTGACTTATTTTTCTCTGTGTCGGGACCGAAGTGCCAAGGGGTACGGCCTCAAAAGGGCCTTCAGACTCTCTAGGTTCTGAGGCGGTAGTCTCTGATTCAGAATTTGAACCAGCTCCTCAGACCTCTTCCACTTCGTCAGAATTGCTCGAATGATGCAAGGAAAAAAGGCATTAAAGTGGTGGAAGAGTCACAGCGTTGCATGCGATCTCCTCCGTCAGAAATTTTCCTAACTCCGACGGCTTCCTCTGAGCAGAATCTCTTCTCCGATGGTCGAAAACCCTTTATCCGACGGTGAAAATCCTCTTTCCGGCAGAGGCGACTTTCAGCGAAGGGCAATTTTCGGCAGAGGGCGATTCGGAAGGAAAGAACAGAGAAAATTAGAAATGAGTGCGTGAGAAGTGTGAGAGTGAGAACGAGAGGGGTTTATATAACTGCCTCATTACTCAGCATCATCATTACAAACGGCCGTTCCCGAAACCAAGGTGATTCGGTACTGGCACCAAGGGACACGTGGAAGAGAACTATACATCTGAACCCACGCTTCGAGGTCAGAGTCTTCTCAGTATTTAATGCCATTAATGATGTAGGGGGTTCCTCACCCCTCCGCATACATGTGGCGCTGTCTCCTTCACTCCGCCGATTGCGAATCGTAACCGTTGCCACACATCATTCGCCAAAGGGGTAGAAGTCGAAGGGTTACGGCTGCCGTACAACACGTGGAATCTGAGGCGTATGTATCGCATTAATTGTGCCCTAATCATCCCAATCGCCATCATGAACAGAGGCATGGAGACGTCATTTCATTTCCCCAGGCGTTTACTCTCTAAGTTCGAATCGGACCAAGAGAGTAGGGGGCTTCTGTTATGGGGAAATCGGGACAAGGAAAACCGAGGTCAACCTGAGCTACCCGAATCAGTTAACAGGGCCTCAGAAGGAGGATACCACGTCAAGTATGAGCTGACTCCTAAGTTACGACCGTAGGTTAGCTGAGACAAGCTCTCCAGTAATGAATTACAACTCGGAACTATAGTCCTGATTGGCCGATCCGAACCCTCATCCTCATTCGAAGAAGGATGACTGAGCCGAGATCTGATCCTCGTCCTCAACTTCATTCAGTGAACTCCGACCTCGGTGATCTACTGACAAACTCCGACTACTAGTGCTCGATCTCGAGATTACATAGTCTGAGGTCGAGCCCGGGTGCGGATACTCCATATGCCGAGGCTGAGGTTGAGCCCGAGCCCGGGTGAGGATACTCCGTCTGCCGAGCCTCGAGACTAACCTAAATACGGACGTGACAGAATATCTCGCCCAAGGATACGTGCCTTTAAGACATGATACGCCGCACGACCCAAAGATTACGGATAATATCTCCACGATCACAATATCTTGTTGATCGAGCAAATCATGCCGAGATTAATTGACGTGGATCATTTAACCCACAGGTATAAATACCAGGGGACCCCATTGCTACAGGTACGCAATATCTCGCACCCTCTCTCTACATTCAACTTAGACCCAGATTCCCTATCCTGACTTAGGCATCGGAGGGTCCCCTGACTGAGCCAGGGTCTCCTTTGCTCACCCTTTTGTGCATGACCAGGGTCGTCGAAGGTTCATGGCATTGAGTGGAGGGTGGTCCAGATTTTGACCTCAACAATATTCATAAGCATATAGTTAATATGTTATGCGACTCCATTTGACCCCATTGCTATAGGTACGTAATATCTCGCACCCTCGCACCCTCTCTCTACATTCAACTTAGACCCAGATTCCCTAGCCTGACTTAGGCATCGGAGGGTCCCCCGACTGAGCCAGGGTCTCCTTTGCTCACCCTTTTATGCAGGACCAGGGTTCGTTGAAGGTTCATGGCATTGAGTGGAGGGTGGTCCAGATTTTGACCTCAACAGTTTTCATAAGCATATAGTTAATACATTATGCGACTCCATTGGACCCCATTGCTACAGGTACGCAATATCTTGCACCCTCTCTCTACATTCAACTTAGACCCAAATTCCCTAGCCTGACTTAGGATCGGAGGGTCCCCCGACTGAGCCAAGGTCTCTTTTGCTCACCCTTTTGTGCAGGACTAGGGTTCGTCAAAGGTTCACGGCATTGAGTGGAGGGTGGTCCAGATTTTGACCTCAACAGTATTTATAGGCACTACACAGTTCTTTGTACTCCATAACAAAATGGAGTCGCATAACGTATTAACTATATGCTTATGAATCATGTTAGGAGCATACTGAGTTCGGCTAGGCTTGAGCAATATTTTTTGATGAAGCTATTAACATATTTTGTTACTTGATAAATCGTTCTCTTACTACTATACCAGATTACAAGATCCCTGAAGAGGTATGGCCTGAAAAACCTATTAATTATTCGTTTATTGATACTTTTGGTTATGATGCTTATGTGTGGATTTCTAAAAAGCAAAGAACTAAGCTGGATGCAAGGTCCTAAAAGTGTATTTTTCTTAGTTATATAAATGTAACAAAGGGGTACAGATTATGGGATCCTATTGCTCCACAAGTTAGTAATTTATCGAAATGTCATTTTTAATGAAGATTCATTTCAGATAGATAAAACTATCAAGCTTAGATTCGCAAGAGGTAATTAAATTGAAATCTTCAAATAATGTCCAAGATCAACCCACTAATTCAAAAGATTAATAAATTAATGATATCATTGAAGATGAAGTTGACGAATGGCATCCATATGAGATACCAGGTATTGAAACTCAAAGTAATCAAAGTCAACCGAAGAGAGTTACAAAACCTATCTCAAGAAGTTGGAAGAATTAAAATTCAAAAAGAAAGTGGTGGTGATTTACTATGACAGTCAAAGTACATTGCATTTTGTTAAAAATTAATCTGATATTTTATGCTTGGACCAAGAACATTGATGTCCAATATTATTTTATTCACGACATGGTGGAATATGGGCATATCTCATTGCAAAATATTCACACCAATGACAACATAGTAGAGATGATGATTAAAACCTATTGTAAGAGAGAAGTTTTTTTAGTGCAGGAATTCTTTTGGACTTATTGTTGCCTAATAATCAATGACATTTGAGTAACTGTTATTGAGAGTGTTTTTCACACTATTAAAGAAATTAGCTTCAAATGGAAGAATGTTGTTGTGGTGGAAACTCCACTTGTATTAGTGAGTGGTGACATCTTCGGTAAGAAAATCTCTCTCTCTCTCTCTCTCTCTCTCTCTCTCTCTCCTATGTTAGTCTCTTAGTGAGAGACATTCTATTTAAAATCACTTGTATTATGGCGCGGTCCACTTGTCATAATGGATGAACGGTGTGGATATATGATATGCGTCATGGTGGGATCTACAAATGTTTTAGTAGGTATTCTCTGTTTTACCCCGAAAATGTAGGCTCTCCGAACAAATGTGGACTAAAGTGCGGCAATTACATAGGGAAATAATTATTACCGTTTTTAGGGGGCATTTCCTACGGAATTGGAAAATTAAACAAGTTCATCCATTTCTCCGTACCATTTTAGTAAGGTATCCAATAAAAATTTTGTAGATTAAGATATCAGACGGTTTGAGTGGTGATTGGGTGGTTCAACAAAGGGCCCATCACGAGGAGATTCCTAACATCTTGATAATGTCAAGAATATCTGGATGAAGGGGAAATGCAAATAATAATAATAATAATAAATCTTTATCTAAAACTTTTGTGGCCCACAAAAAGTTTCAGTGGTCATTCATCTCTTTCTATTGGTATGGTCCACCTAAGATATGGATATTTCTATTGGTATGGTCCACCTAAGATATCTTCATTTCTAGTGGTATCAACCTTCGAAGTCAAAGTAGCTGATAGAAAAAACAGATTTAAAGACTTTTATCTAAGTCAAACTCAAAAAAACATCAAATCTCTCCCTTTTTGACCTGGGAAATTCACCTTCTTCAAGTGACACTAGGTTTCTACAAACCTCAAATTTGCCCTTGAGCAAAGCCTTGGTCATCGAATGTCTAACCCATTAATTCTGTGTGGACCTTTCATGTAACACCTTTTGTTCCAAAGTATCCACGATCCGCAGTGATACCAAATCTTCTTTGACTTGGAATCCGACTTGGATTCTTGCTCAAGTGTATAGCACTCGACTATCAATAGACCACGTGCTCCTGGCTTCATGCTAAGTTCCCTGTGGGAACCTCTTCATCAAAGCATCTCTTTACATGTTGGGATCTGCGATGTATTCGGTCTCGTTGTCGACAATGCTACGACCGTAGCTTGCTTGCTCGCCAAGAAACCGCTTCCCTTGTAACATGAACCCCGATGTAGACTTCTGGAGTCTATGTCACTGCCATATCTCATCTCGTGTAACCCTCTAACACGAAAAGTTTTCCGTCACCATAGCATAGGCTCAACCTGGATGAGCCTCAAGATAAAGTATCATTTCATCGCCCAAAGGATTGGCAAGGTAACCGACAACACCAACCGCATATGCTATGTCAGGCGTGTATACACCATAGCATACATCAAAACACTCGAGTTATTTTCTGCATCTCTTCCACCTCTGTCTTCATCTTGGGACAATGTTTGTCGCTCAATCTGAAGTGATCATCCAGTGGAGTACTGACCGGCTTCGCTGCATTCATATGGAACCACTCTAGGACTTTCTCAATATACCGCTCTTGTGACCGCCAAAGTTTCCTGCTGCTTCTGTTACGGGTTATCTCCATTCCTAGGATCTGTCTAGCCAGGCCCAAGTCTTTCATTGGAAAAGACTTGCCCAACTCCTATTTCAGCCTATCGATCTTCTTTATGTCTTTTCCCATGATGAGCATGTCATCAACGTATAATAGCATAATTAAGAAATCACCATCCGAGAAAAGTCAAATCCAAATTGTCATACCCATGTTTCAACATGAACGAGTCAAACTTCTTGTACCATTGCGTGGAGCTTGTTTGAAACTTATACAAGCTCTTCTCACCTACACACATATGCTCATTGCCCTTCACTTCGAACCCCTATGGTGCATGGTGCATGTATATCTCTTCTTCCGGATCACCATGAGGAAGCAAAGTTTTAACATAACCGCTCTATCTCCGGATCCATCATTCTAATAGCCGCCAACCCAAGCAACACCCGTATGGATGTCATCTTCAAGATGAGAATATCTCCTCGAAGTCTATGCCTTTCCTCCGACCAAACCCTTTCACCACAAGTCCGGCCTTGAACCTCGTCAGGTGAATTCTTCGCTCAATCTTCTTTCTGAACACCCACTTGTTGCTCAAAGCTTTCTTGCCCTTAGGTAATTTCACCATATCATAGGTGTGGTTCTTATGCAAGGATTCCATCTCCTCTTGCATAGCTTTCAACCACTCCTCCTTATGTTCGGCTAGGGCCTCATCTTTTCGCTCTCCCCCATCAATCGTATCCATTGCATAATGTACTCATGTGGCAGTACCTCTTGGGGTATCCGTACTGTCCCTAGATGACCTCCTAACTCGTGGCTTGTGGATCAAGTGGGGCCGCTAATCCCCTGGTCCATCATCATGAAGGAAGGAACTCTCTCATCCTTCGCACCTTTGTTGTACTCCCCGTCATCGGGCACCACGGGAGGAATAATCGGATCCATGTCCTCTAGCTCACCCGAACTAGGGATTCTTTTATTATACACCGATCTTCAAAGAAAACCACATTCTAAGCTAAACGATTAAGCTTCCTCTCGGTCGGATCCCACAATCTGTAACCAAACTTTTCATCACCGTACCCTAAGAAATACACACCTGAACTAGTGCAAAATGTTGCCGATCTTCGTATCGAGCTTGGACCTCTCATCCTTTGGTACGTGAACAATGCTCTCCTACATCCAAATACCCTCGAGATATAGTACGATGGATCGTCAGTCCACACCTTCTTCTTCTCATTTAATGGGGTTGATGGAGACCTATTTATCCTTGTGTGCATTGCTTCTGAACGTCTTGGGCAATTTGCATGGGATAACATGCATCCGATTCTCTCTACAATGGTGCGATTCATTCTCGAGATACACCATATCTTTGGGGTCTTGGGAACCGAGATGTGTGATCATCTCCGTATACCGAGGGACTTGAGACTCATTGTATTCACCACCATTGTCGGTGAGATGCACTTCAATGGTCTACCCGTCTCTCTTTCGACCATAACATAACAGTTTTAAACATGGAATGGATTTCAAAGCATAAACCCAAACCCTCCTAAGACATGCATGCATCTATAAAAGACAAAATACAATGCCCCGACCCAAAGGTTTTTGTCCTCATAGGACCACAAACATTGAATAAACTAAATCTAATGCATGCACTTTATTAACATGAGAAGCAGATTTAACAAAGAAACTCTATGTTGTTTCCCCGATAAACAATCAAGATGTTTTGAGAGGTGTAATATCATGGAAGGACCCTTCTTTCTAGTACACGAAGCCCTTTTTCACTCATATCCCACTCGACGTCGTGCCACATGTCAATAGTGAGCCCTGCGTCCTTTGCCACCCTTGCACATACCGACACTTGCCTTGTAAGGTGCAACACTTCTTCCCTGAGTGGAGGGTGGTCACGATCAACAACCCTTGATGATTCATCGCCCATATAGAAACCGGCTTTCATGCCATCATCATGATTTCCCCGACATCAAGTTGAGGCGAAGGTCCGGGATATGCCTCACATCTCGAGAACCTCGCACCCACATCGATCTTCACACATATATCAACGACTCCCACGATCTTTGATATGCCAAAATTTCCATCTTCACTGGAGGGTCCCATAGTCACCGACTGTAGCTTGTGAAGAAGTCCCCGATGGAGTCGCATGAAAGAAGCTCAGTGGCATTAGTGGAGGGTGTCCAGTTTTGACTCGTAGTCATAAGACATAGTCGTGATACATTGAAAGAATAACTACAACGTCGCCATCTGAAGTGACTGTAGTAAAATCTGATTCATCTTCCTTCCCTTTTCCTTTCTTGTCGTTTTTCTTACCACAACATTCATGCTTGCAGTGGCCCTTCTTGCCACAATTCCAGCAATCAACATCTTTTAGTTACTCGACTTGCCTCTTGGAGGGCCTTTCCGCCCGAGCCGTTCTTTCCTCTCCCCGTTTTGTGTCGGGAGGGCCTCTTACCGAGTAGTTCCCAAAGACTTCATCCTTGTCTCCTCATTGAAGAGATAACTGGAGGGTTACCTGTCCATGGATATTTGACCTCGGCGCGGAGTTTTAGAGACACCACTAATGTTCCCCCAACCGTAAGCAAGAACTAAGCATAGTAAAGTCCTCATAACGTATTAGGGACTATATCTTCATGAATCATGTTAGTTCACTATATGCCGACCTCATTCATGTGCTCGGCCAGAACCACCATCCAACTTGAGATTTTTATCGAAAAATTTTATTAACATATTTTGTTACTTGATAAATCGTTCTCTTGTAATTTTACTATATAGCCGAGGTTTAAAGACACTGGAACAAGAATCATCCAACCATTGTCTAATAAAACCTATTAATTATGAAGTTTATTGATACTTTTGGTTATGATGCATATCCTTGGATTTCTTGAAGAACTAAGATTGGAGATAAGGTCCTGCAAAAAGTGTAGTTTTCCATCTTAGTTATATGGTGTAAGAAATTGAGGGTGATCATCCTTGATGAGATCCATAATTGCTCCACAAGTTAATGAATTTATCGAAATACTACATTTTGTTGGGATGCCTTATAAACCTTATAGATCTATCAAGAAACAATTTCAGCAATTATGGATAATTAAATTGAAATCTTCAAATAATGTAAAGTATCAATCACACATTAACAAGAGATTTTTAAAAAATTAATGATAAATCATTGAACGGATGAAGTTGATCAATAATCCACTATGAAGAACGTTACAATCTTATTCACTCAAACGCAAAGTCAACAATAAGAGAAATACAAAAACTATCTAACCGAATGGAGAACATAAAATTCGAAAAGAAAAGTAGAAAGATTTACACGATAGAACCTCCCTTCATAAGCCTCTTGCATTTTGTTCTTTAAGCCCTAAATATTTTATGCTTGCAAAGCTTTAGAAACCCTCATTGATGTCCAATAAATTTAGGCAACCCCTTTTATGTTTTGGAATATGGGCATATCTTCATTGCAAAATGATTCAAACACCAAAATCGCGGAACAACATAGTAGAGATGATGATTAAAACCTATTGTAAGAGTCTTTGAGAAGTCGTAGGACCCCTTCGACTAGTCGAGAATCTTTTGGACTTATTTTGACACCAAAATCCCATATCAATGGACTTTGAGTCGTATGGGCCACATCATTCGAAGTATTCCTTGACACTATTAAATAGTAAAAAATTAGATTTAAATGGAAGTCAAATGTTGTTCAAAAAAACCCCATCACAAACTCCACTTTCATGTCAGTGGATTTGACATCTTTAAGATTTCTCTCTCTGGACCCATGCCTTAAAATGATCTAGCGATTTATCACAAACATCACGTGGGCCCGTGAGTTGTTCAAGGGAGAAAGGGCTTTCATGCATGTGTTTTATCCCTGGAGCATGTGTTGGCGCGACTGTGGGGCCCACCATGATGTGTGTGTTTTATCCATTTTATATATTCGTTTTGCTAGCTCATTTAAGGACGAGCCAAAAAATGAGGTAAATCCAAAGCTCAAGTAGACTACATCATAGGAAAGAGTGGGGATAATGATGGCGCCCTAATGAAAAATTAAAAAATACCGTGGTGATGTGTTGATAAAAATAGTGGGGTTTAACACCACCCATAGTGATATCAAACCTTTGGACATCCACTCCAATTTTTATGAATGGAAACTCAAAAACTCAAACTCCTAACATACGTGGGCTTACTATACAATGATTAATGGTAATTTGATTTTGCATTCAACTTCATGGTTTTATTTTTTGTGGCCACTTACTAGTAAGTTCCAATTTGGAATGGATGTCACGTTGTTTTCCCGAAATTCGGGGGTCTATGAACTCAACTTCATGTTGGGCATGACTTATAAATACACAATGATGGATCAAAAGTTATGATCAATAAAACAATATAATTATAGTAAAAATGAAAATAAAATGGAGTTTTGATGGTATATCTGAAAATGATCAAATTGTATCTTTAAAGTATGTAAGGAAACAAAATTTTGGGTTGGTTGCTTTTGAGCATATACACCCAAAATCATATAAAAGTCAAATAATCATCTAAAGATGTTTGCGTAATCACTTCCTTGTAATCGGGCCTTTGCAAAGCCGTCAGAATCTTCGCCATAGAGAGAATCATGGCCTCTCTACATCAGTGGCTCATGGTTTCTCAAGGTCATGGGATGTGCTCTCATCCTATGGTGTGGTCTATGTAAAGGAAACCACGTACGGAGAGGTCATTTCAATCATCTTTTGGAGTATTTTTCTGGTGTGAAAGTTTTTATATATAGGAAAGGTGGGAGAGAAATAAGCTTTATATTTTTTATTCTTTTGATTTAATAAATAACAAAGTTAAAAAGTTACCCGTCAAATATAAATATATTTTCAAATCAGGTGAATCTTTATACTTATTGTTTCTTAATTTTCTACAAAATGCGGTGCTATGATGAACATGATTCCTTGTTATTAGATTCCTTTCAAAGAATAAGTATTGGGAAAAAGGTACCTTTTTTTCATTGCTGTATATCTAGCATGTTTTTCCACATGGAATACCTCTTGTTGGCCATTTCAACAGACCCCACACCACATTCGCACGCCGTCAGTCTTGTCTCCATGCACTTCCAGATGTTTGAAAGATGTTGGAGTTGCATGGCTAACCTGCGCATTGGAGGCAGGTTAAGAGCTTGGCTAATGTTGAACCTGCAAGGTTACATAGATTCTCCATTAACACTACGACAAATGACTAAATTACCCCTGCATGGGTACTTACGTAACATGGCTAACTGGATTCACTCATGGCAACATGACGCAGGCTCGGTTGGTAGTCCGCCACCGTTTTAAAAAATGGTAGTGATGCGTCCTCCTTGCACGTGGCATACTTGTGCGGCCATCCAGACCGTCCAAAAATTGTGGGCACGTTGTGGATGGAGCGTAACTGGAAAATCATTCCGATTGAGCAACGGATCGTACCATGAGTTTCACCAAATGGACCAAAAGAGACAAGTTTAAGCAGATGATATCGAGTGGGCTGATATTGAAAGGGCACCCACATTGATACTCACAAATGGTTTGGGAACATCCCCATGGCGCATGAATCTCATCAGAATCAAAAATATCTTGAAGACCAAATAAAAATCAGCTTGATCCAAAACTTCTGTGGTCCCAGGAACTTTTCAACGGTAGCCGTTCAATTCTCACCGTTTCCTATAGTATGGTTAACTTAAACTTTGGCTATGCATTAATTTTGAGCTCATGCCCTAAATTGAGCTGAAAAAAATGGACGGACAGATAGGGATACAAACACATATTATCATATGAGGCCACACAAAGTCCTGACAACACATGGAGGCCTACATGTCTAAGGTAGCAGAGCAATCCGCATCAGAATCAAGATCACGAGTTGATTTACCCACAAGATTTCATTTGCCTAGGCGTTCAATGATCCACTGTTTAACATGTTGTCATGTGGTCCATTTGGATTTTTAGATTTGCATCACACCCATTTTACTGGACCCATTTTTCCTTGAAATCACAAAATCTCAGCGATTATTTATCACAAAATCATGGGAATTACAATCACTATGTTTATCATGTGGCCCACTTGATTTTTGAATTTGACTTATTTTTGGGCCATGCCTTAAATGGGAGAAAGGGTTAACCTTCATGCATACATCATTATCCCGACAAATAAACATGTCAAATTCGACAGCTGTTTAATACCCATGTTGGCTTGAGTTGTGGATCTGTCTGTGGGGCCCACCATGATGTGCGATGCAGTTTTACAATCCATTTTATAAATTCGTGGACCTTTGCTAAAGCTCTTTTTTTAAGGATGAGATCTAGCGGGAGTTTTTAAAAATGAGGTAAATCTAAAGCTCAAGTAAACTACATCCCATAGGAAAATCACGTTGAGTCCCATGATTTGAGGAAGCCCTCCCAAGTGGCTTTTCAATACCTCATTTTTAGGAACGGGGCATAGGGTTTTATCCCAAATTCGTGCATTTTGAGAGGGGCTAAATTTTGAAGTCCATAAAACCGATTGACAGACCTGGTGTTCAATGGGTTCACAATAAGACTCACTTTTTTCAAGAGTGGGGTTTAATCACCACTTTAGATTTCATTCCCAGAAAATGATCTAGCGATTTATCACAAACATCACAGTGGGCCCATTGTGGTAAATGCCCTTTGTGACATGTGTCCATCCATTGGATTTGCGAGCTATTGGAAGGACGTAAGCCCAAAAACTAGGCAAATCCAACATTGGGGTAGGCTACCTCACGCAACAATGATTAATGGTAATTTAAATAGTTTGCATTCAATCCCACTAATTTATTTTTTGTGGCCACTTACTTAAGTCAACAATGATTAATGGTAATTTAAATAGTTTGCATTCAATCCCACTAATTTATTTTTTGTGGCCACTTACTTAAGTTCTGAATCCTCCAGAATGGATGTCACTTGGACACTGCAGTACACTCCACCAAACTTACCCCAAGGATCACACCAAACAGTGCCACACAAACAACGCCTTGAACTGCTATTTGCTGCAAAATGGAGTCCCAGCATGAAATGAGGTAAAACTGTGGAAAGCAACCGTTATAAAATGTAAAAATGCTATTTTTCCTTTCACCTAATGTCTAAAAGAGCTAACCTTCTATCAGTCAAAGCCAACATATCCATAGGTTAACAACGACGGTTATTTTATGAAAATAGTTTAAAAGTATAAAATTTTTTATTTATGACTTTAATGGTAGTTAACTATATAAAAAATTATCTATTTTTAAAATTTCCATTAAATTATCGCTAGATTTCCAAACTTAATAATAGAATCACTTTTCAATGTATGATTTTCAAGCTTAATTATAGGTGCTTTGAGTGTTGGATCTGCTTCATTTTTTGGGCTCATTACTTAAAATGGTATGAGAAAAGAGATGTACAGCGTATATTAACAGATACATCATGGTGGGCCCCACATAGATCTGCCCACTCCTAGCTAGAGATGAGTACGGGTAGGACACAATCCAAAGAGAATGAATCATTATTACATTTGAGGAAGATTATATATTAAAATGTGATACTATAATTAAGTTTGCTAGAACACAACTATAGCCGTCCTGGGCTCTAGCTAGCTTCAAATCTTTAGATCATTTGACTATTTTCCTTTAAATATGGATGGTCTCCTTAACTTTTAAATAATTCAACGGTTAAAATATTTCATTGCGATTTTTTTATTTGCTCATCTAGGATGAGGCTCATTATATAAATGGTTTGGATCACCGAAAGAGACCCATGTCCAGCACATACAAGTCCCAACCGCCCTATATTAAACGATCGAGATCTCCTTTGGGCCATTTGGATACCACCAAAAAAGTTACTTTTTCTACTTTTCCAGCAATAGATAGGTAACTTATTTAAGATAAATAAATTTGATTTATGATCAATTATAAATAACTTTTTTATTTAAAATTACTTGATCACATTAATTTAATAAGTAGAAACTAAAATTAGCTACTTAAGGCATAAGCTAACTTATCTTAAATAATTTAAGATCCAAACGCTCTTTACATGTAGTCGTCCATGATGCATGGCCAACACCATTTAGAAAATGTTAATAAACTATCACCTGATTTTATTATATCTAAACGAGGACTGGACCAAACGACGACTTCCTTCTCAAGGCATGAGACGGGACCACCTTTTCAAGGTATCCGTACGATCGTGGGCCCCACCCGTACTTGTTTTAAAACCATGATCCAATAACCCCTGGTTTCTTAGTAAGCAAGCTTTTCCTGCTTCTGGCATCTTTAGGTCACCTTTATTCGGTATCAGCTGTGATGATGCGCTATTTCCTTGAATGGAGATTGTGGGGCCCACCTCCCAGGAGAGGTGGACAGCATGTGATGAGGGAGAGGCCACGTTCCCACCCTTTTGAAGCTGTGGGGTCCCATCCATCATAGGCCATGCATAGGTGACATAGAATCCCACTATGGATGGATAAGAGTCCGAAATTCACACCAATCAGACGATCTTAACCATCTGATTCAGATATTAAATTGGACAAGTGAGCATGATTACATTAATTGTACAATTGATGGTGAGGATCGTCCAGTCTCTCTCTCTCTCTCTCTCTCTCTCTCTCTCTCTCTCTCTCATCAACAGTAATAGGACGAGTAACCTAAACTGGTGTGATGATGGACAGCCATCTTTCTCACATAAGTGGGCCCGCCTAGTGGGGTTGGATTGGCTCTTCCTCACTGGGAACATACAGGGCCTCTGAGGGGCCACCATGATGTATGGATTTTATCCACCCTCTATCCATTTTGCCATGGTACAATCCCATAAATGAGGTACATCCAAGGTTCAGATGGATCATGCATATGGGAGATTAAACACCTACCATTGAAAACATTTGGAGGGCCATAGAAATCTGCGGTCAAGCTGATATTTGTGTTTTTCCCTTCGTCCAAGTCTATATGAACCTATGAACAGCGGATGAAAATAAACCACCATGATGGGCTGCTTAAAAAGGTTTTAACAGTGGGTGTCATTATCACTACTATTTTTTATGGTGTGGTACAATTGAGGCTTGGATCTGCTCAATTAATTTTAGAATTATAGCCTAAAATAATATGGCAAAAATGAATGGACAGTGTAGATATAGTGGCACTCATAGCCCGTGTCAGTTCATAACTAGGGAAGGAGGAGTAACCGTTGATTGCATACACATGATTTATGTGTCTTATCTATGTCATCCATCTATGTTATTAACTCATTTTAGAACATGAGCCCACACTTGAAGCATATACTAATTTTAAGTGTACCACATCACAAGGGAAAAGCATGAATTTGTATGAATTTATACTGCTAACATTGAAAACTTTCTTAGAGGTTATAGAAGTTTTGATCAAGCTAATATTTGTGTTTTTCCTGTGCCTCTGTGAACTTATGAACAAGCTAGATGACAAATAAATATCATTGTAGACCTTATGAAGATTTTAAGGGTGGATATTATCATCCCACTGTTCTTTGTGATGTGGCATACTTGTGCCTTGCATATGCTTCAATTTTGAATTCTCTCCTCAAAATGAGCTGGAAAAACAAATGGATGGCGTGGATAAGGCATATACATCCACGGGACCCAGAGAGTTTAGTCGTGCTCAGTACGCAATCCGCTTTCCTTACACGCTTCCTAGGAACTTCCTGCGGTGTCGTCGCAAGCAATCCGCGTCCCAAATGATTCTGCGCGTGGACCCCAGCTGGACCGGCCTGTTTGATTTTTAAGTGCACCCTGGAAATGGATAATTATTTCCGTTTCACCTGTTTGAATATTCGTGAGAATTTATGTTTTGAAAACTGTTCAAAAGTAGTTTAAATTCATGGACTCCACCTTAATGTATATGACATATCTGTTCCTGCCATTCATTTTACCACAACATTTTGAGACATCAGATAAAAAATGAGGTAGATCCAACACTCAGCTAGCTCATACCAAAAGAAACGGTAGTCCAGGAAGATTTTAACGGTAAATATTTGATTTATATTTTTTCTAGTGGCATGGTCCACTTGAACTTTGGATATGCCTCATATTTTGGCTTATATCATAAATTCATAGGACATTATGGATGGATGGTGCGGACATATAATATGTATCATGGTGGGACCTACAAATATTTTAGTAGGTATTCTCTGTTTTACACCGAAAAAGTAGGCCCTCAGAACAAATATGGACTAGAGAGGGAAATAATTATTACCATTTAGGGGCATTTTCCAGGGAATTGTAAAATTAAACACGCCCACCCCTGGACGATGTGTTGTATATCCATGCAGTTCTTCCATTTCTCCGTACCATTTTAGTAAGGTATCCAATAAAATTTTTGTAGATTAAGATATCAGACTGTCCATGACATAGGAAACAGTGGTGATTGAGTGGTTCACCATTAAAATTTCCAAAGGGCCCATCACAAGGCTTTCTTAAATTTTTTTTTGTTGAAATCTAACATCTTGATAATGTCAAGAATATCTGGATGAAGGGAAAATGCAAAAAATAATAATAATAATAATAATAAATCTTCATCTAAAACTTTTGTGTCCCACAAAAAGTTTCAATGGTCATTCATCACTCTTTCTATTGGTATGGTCCACCTAAGATATAGATCTTCTTAATATTTTGTATCGTGCCCTAAAATAAGATGGAAAAGAATATGGACGGCGTAGATATTCATAAAATACGTCAAGGTGGCCCCACATGGTTAGAGTAATTCCAACTAAGGTGTTACCCGGGTAACAACTAATCCGCTCCCGGACGTTGGTTGACTGGCGGAGACTCTCTAACAGAACCGCGCCTCTCGCGAGTAGCCATCAAAAGACCACTCTACTAGTGTACTCGCACGTGCCACTGGCATGCGTGGCACAGATCCAGACCGTTTATAAGGTGAACACATTGTACATGCATTACGTGCTGATGATCAATAATGCACAAATTGTATATGCGCCTCAAGTCTAGGTTCAATGTGAATTGTCCGTCCAATATTCTTAAATTCCATATTTTTTTACTGTGAAATGGAATAATTTTTTGGCCATGGAATACGTAAGATGGGACCCAAGAGATGTACGATCCGGATCTTCCAAACGTGATACATTGGTACGTGCGGAGAGAAGAGGATACGCACATCGGCTGTCGCGAGTAGCACTTGCATTTGTCCCGATAGAAAATAGTGAAAGATGGAGGAACCGCGTCCGAGAGAAACTATATGACGTCAGCATGCGTGATGCGACATACATCCCGTTCCAATCCGTGGGGCCCACTAAATGGACGATAAGTCAAAAGTACACTTGATCCAGTAATCATGAGCATTAATTCGAATGTGGTTTTTCCATTCTGTAGGAGTCGGGTCCCACATGGACGTCTACCATATTGGAAGATCTTAGCCGTCTATACTTGGCTTTTTAGGTTGAATTATCCTTGATGTTTTTTATTCCCTTGAAACTGGCCACCGATTGAAGGGTTGAGATTTTCCTATAAGAAAGATTTTTGATGCATGGGGCCTCTCATATCAACGGTTAGGGGAATGAACCATGGCCCCCACTTGAAACAAGATAAGATGAGCCATCCAAGACGAGGGATGGGTCCTTACTCTTACGCGGGTGGTAGACTCCTTGGAGTTTCAACACCGGTCAAGGGTTCGAGTACCCATGGTGGTGAAATCCTACAGTGTGCGTGTGGCGTGAGTGTGTGGGGGTGTGTGTGCGTGTGTAAAAAAAAAAAAAAAAAGGATGGGCAGGACTGAATTTCATTTTAATTTCCCGCAGCGTACCTAATTAAACACTTTTGGAGGGAGCGGATTAGGTGCGGTCCTGAGCGTGGGGCCCACCTAGAAGTATATTTTGTATATCCACACCGTCCATTCGTTTTTCCAGCTCTTGTTGGGGAATGATGCCAAAATCGAAGCAGATACAAATATCAGGTGGACCATACCAAAAGAAACATTAGTGATTAATCATTAAAATATTCTTGTGGGCCACAAAAAATTTGAATCAAGCTGATATTTATTTATTTTTACCTTCATCTACATATGTGTGTCCTTATTAACAGGTTGGATGTAAAATAAACATTAGGGTGGGTATTTCAGTGGGCCCTAGGAAGTTTTTAATGGTGAGCATTCCATCCCCGCTGTTTCCTATGGTATGGTTCCTTAGATTTGAATCTCCTTCATTTTTCGGACCGTTTACTAAGATGATCTGGAAAAACGGATGAACATTAGATCTACAGAATATACATATCAAGGAGAGATCCACATCAGGGCCGCACCGTGTTGGGTGTGGCCGAGCTGCAGCGTATCCGCACCCTTCGTGGAAACCCCGTCGGTGTGATGATGGGGACGGACTTCGATTGACTTAGACTATGAAAAGCGAAAAAAAAAAAAAAAAAAAAAAAAAAGGAAGAACAAGAAAAAAAATGACAACCACAACAACGACGACAACGACAGTTGCAGCAGCATAGAAACAACAATAGTAACGTAAGCCTAAAAATTCGGTACTACAGTTGATAGTCCGAAAGACCACAAAAGTCATCTGATCCCACTTCCCACTAATACAAACAATCCTAGGTGGGTATCTTGAAATATATCAATGGCTAGGTGTATTTTTCTATAGTAGGCCCACTTAATGAGTGGATGAGGATGATTTTGGTACAACGTGATCCTAGGCCAACCAATTTGGGTGGGGCTTTAAGACCTCATCATCAAACTTGTACCTTCCATTTTCCATGTACCTTCTATATATTTGACTGTCCATTAAAATCAAACTAAATAATAGCTACCGTCCATTCCACGCGTGAGGGGGACCCCTCATGCCTCCCATTGTTTCCAGGGACACATATTGCAAATTGACCCACGCATAGGGCCTGTGAGGTTTTTAATGGTAAGCCTTCCACCACCACTGTTTTCCTGTGTTGGGGCCTATTTGAGATTTAGATCTACTTATTTTTTAGCAGTAAAATAATAATCCAAAATTAACAGACAACATGGGTAAGCATATGCATTATTGTCGGGTCCACGTAGCACCGTCTTGTCTTCTGCCCAGTCATTAGCAATCCCCTAGCTCCGGCGTATCCCTATTGTTGGAAGTTGTGTGGCCCACAGTAAATCCCGCAACAAAATCACTCCCATCAGTTTTTAAAAGACTACAGCAGGACCAAAAGCTAAAAATAAATTAGATCAGAATTTCAAGTGGGCCACACTACTAAATAGTGGGAACATGACATAGGGAAGGAAGCTCGAGCACTGTCTTCTTGAGGGGGATAATTGTTCTGAATCCAATCTACGGAACTTGCTTTGACTCTTCACAGAGACTCTCAAATTCACGAAAAAAACAACAAGAAAAAATAAAATAAATTCTATAAAATTTGAAATTGATTGGTGAATGAAATAACCGAGTTCACAACCTTTAAATAGGATAACAAGCAATAATAGAAATTTCGTAATCATATTACAACTAAAACTCTTAAAATTCGCAACTTCCTATAAATAGTAAACTTACGACGTTCGTGATGTCTAATGTAGCGGAGTTAGGTGGCTAAATTAAACAATCATATATTTTACAAATCATTCCAGATTAGTAGATATGTCTGATTTAAGTTTTGACGGTACAGATCACTTCTATCATCGACCAAGCATTTTCTGATCCATCTTTACCATGAAAATGTCCACGACCCGCTCTACATAAGAACAAAAACATCTTTTAAAACCATCTTCAAGATGACCAAGATGTTTATATGTCATCCAAAACATTCACTAAATAAATGGTAAGCACAGATGTATCTTTTCAATCCCAACTGTTACAGTGGGCATTGCCTACCTGAGGCTCTGATCCGCCTGAATTGTAGATTCTTATCTTATCTTGATATTGTCAAAACTGATGAACGGGGTGAATTTATCACGGCCATCCACGTGCGGGCCCACAGCTTCTGACAAGCGGGAGTACAGCCAATGGTGGAAACGTAACGCGCATTCCGAATCGGATCACCTGAGCTCAGAGCACAGAGATCCCCTCTTAAGGTGTGTGGGACCTAAAGAGATGCCCATGATAAATCCACTCCGTACGAGATGGAAGATTTTTAAAAATCAGGAAGATTCAAGACTAAGGTAAGCCACACCAAAATGAAACATTAGGAAAGGAAACGTGTGGTATGGCCGTCATGAATTTTGGATCTGTCTTATTTTTAAATTCCAGTCTTATCGTGATCTTCAAAACTGATGGACGGAGTGGATTTTTCAAGGGAAAATCAGCCAGGCCAACACAGCTTCGACAACAGGTGCACATGAATATCTCACAGGCAATGCCTATCCTTTCCACGTTTCTAATTTTTCCCTCGTTTACTTGCGTACAGACGGATATGATCCTCGATCGCAGTTTGCCCGTGATTTACTTAGTCTTTAAGTCATGGAAAGTGGGTCCCGCATTCCAATCTTTCAATGATCTACGCCGTTGAATACATGGACCCCACTGTGGATGGGCTATTACCAAAAAATTCTCCTTGATGTCACAGTCCAACCCTCGAATCAGTAGTCTAGAAATTGACGGTCCACCAGGAAAAAAAAAAAAAACAATAATAGTCCACACATGTAGTTAGAGTCCTCCCATTTATGAGTATGCTGATTACAGTCCAACCATAATGAAAAAAAATAAAATAAAAATTTAACGATCAGGATTCTTACAGAATCATGGCCCCACTTATCAGAGCTAAAACCCGAGTATACTGTAAAAATCCTCTGCTGGAGGACCGAAATTCTTCATATATATACACACGCTGTCGCTCAGAATTAAAACTACCCGCCATGCTCACGCACACACTCACTTTCTCTCTCTCAAGCTTCATAGTCAGAGGAATTTCTCGAGCATAAGGTGAGATCATTGTTTGATTTTGATGTGGATTTGATTTCTTTCAATGCCCATTTGAGATCATTACTTCTGTTTTTATTTTTTGAAGGATTTTTTTGGGGGATTATACATTGTTTTTCTTTCATTTTTGCATAGTAGTGTTCTTCATTCCTTTCAGAAATTTCTCAAGTAAAGTTGAGATTATTTGATTGATTTTGGTGTGTATTTGCTTTCTTTCAATACCCATTTGAGATTTATTTTTTTTGCTTGCTCTCTTTTTCCAAGGATTTCTGGGAGATAACAGAGGTTTTTGCATGGTGATGTTCTTCATTTTTATAGAAATTGAACTGGAATTTCTGCTGGAATTTAGTGGAAGTTGTTATGATTCTTCATAGTATTTATTTGTTTGATTTTTAATTCTTTTTATTCTACATTAGAGGTCATAATTGTAGAAAGTTAATTTGATTTTTCATTAATTGCATTTCATAAAAATGGATTAATTTATTTATTTATTTTAAAAGAATGCTCAAATTGGATATTTTGGTATTATATGGGTGCTGACTATGGTGATAGTCTGTGGTGATTTTCATAATGGTGGTGGTTTGTTCACCGTGCACGTGGCATGGATCTTAACCGTCTAAATTGTGGAGCAGGTTGTGGATGGTGCATAGCCTCAAAGTCACATTGATCAAACAACCATAACCATTTGATGCCGGCCAGACAATGACCAGGATCAGATGGTTGGGGCTGTTTGATCGGTGTGATTTTTCAGGCTATGTTGATCCATCCATTGGGCTTGCCTATTTGGACGGTCTGGATTGTAGTACATGCTGGGTCTAACTTCAACAGCCGGAATAAGATGATTGTGGTTGTTTGATTGGTGTGATATGTTGTATATGGGCCATGGGGCCCTCTTGTGGGCAACCATGGGAGGATGGGTCCCACTCAAGTTTCCTTCTAATTAATTTCTCTACTTTATTATTTGTATTTTTGAGTTGAATTTCATATTCAACATAAATATGATTGGGAAGAGGGGAAGATCGGATGAAATGGGATAATCTCTCTCTCATCCAAAGCCTCCGAGGAGGCAATCCCTCATATAAGGTATTTAAATTCCAAGATAAATACCTGAGAGAGATCATACTCATATGTTCATTTGGCCCACCTTTGGATGATCTAAGCCATTGATCATTATCTGGGGGCCATCTCAACCGTAGAATCAGAGGGATGATCAAGATCCTCTTGCTAGTGGTTAGGCGGATCTCTAGATGTTTGCCATTCATCTTTGGCTTTATGGAAAGGTCCCAAGATTGTGTAGACTGTTGGATCCTGTGGGCCCATTCATCTGAGCCATCTTTCTTGATATTTAGGCACTGTTTGTTAAATCTGAAATCTAAAGCCTAAATCTAAAATCCGAACACGAAATCTAAATCTGAAGTCGAAAATTTTGTTTGATATTGCTGAAGTATGAAAATTAAGTATTGAATTTGAAATAATCTGTTTGTTAACGAATATCTGAAATGTCTAAAATCTGTTAATTTGACACATTTTCCCTATCTCAGGTTTGGAAATGTTTTACATTATGAAGAAATTATTTTTTATTAAATAAAAATAAAATCATTCCATTTAATTCAAATAACCTCAAGTACTAAATAGAAAATTAAAATATCATTATCCAAAAAAAAAAAAAATAGAGCAAAAAAAATATTTCTAATATTCTACAAAGAGGCTAAAAAAACAACTAGAGAAGTGAATGAGAGGATTGTTGTTTTCTTAGCAAAACTTGAACGTTAATAGTTTTGTATTGGTTAAGTTTTTGGTGTTTTCACTTCATTTCAATGAAAATGACCTTATAAACAGTTTGGATAGCATATAAACATCAAGGTGGAGCTAGGAAGGTTTCGACCGGAGGCATTCATTTCCCCACTGTTTTGTATCGTATGGCCACTTGAGTTTCATATCATATGACCCACTGAAAATATGTAAAAACTATAAAATATAAATTGTATGACTTATATTGCAATGAATTAAAAGAATAAATAAAGATACCTTTTTTAGTTTCCTCTAATGTCTCAATTGGATTTAAATTATTTTCGTACGTGTAACTGTAACAGAAATAAATAGATATAAAAGTTAGTAAAATTGATGGTTCTAAACCAGTATTATTAACATATACTTATCTTATAAGTATTAACCATACACATTAGTTAAAAATAAATTTTAGTTAGTGTTGTACCTTGCACTCCTAAGCATACTTTTGGCCCTGATTTTGAGTTAATTATGGCCAAGCTTGCTTGATGTGCCTTACCCATTGACATTCCTAAATTTAGCAGCATATAAAAGAAATGAAATAAAAATTTTCAGGAACAAAAAAAATATTTAAAAAGAAAGAAATTACCTAGCTAGATTATTTATTACAATGAAACACATTTCATTCTTAATTCACATTTATATGATTTCGAATCTTTACAAGCAAGAATTGAGTTTAAACACATTTGTATAACCTATTTATAGAGTTACAACACACATTAGGAGTGAAGGGACAACATATATTAGGGGTGAAGGGACATACATTAGGGGTGAAGGAGTTATTGAAGAGTTAGTTAGACAACGACACATGTAACTAGACGAAGGATTAGTATTTATTTAATATTAGTGGAGGACGATGAAGGATTAGGATTTATTTAGTATTAGTGGAGGAGGAAAGTAAAGGCAGGTGAGGAAAATAAAGGTACTTCAGGAAAGAGAAAGTAGGAAATGAGATTCTGTGTGGGGCCCACTGCGATGTTTTTAAAAAAGCCACTCTGTCCATCCGTTTTCCGAGCTTATTTTAGGAAATGCAGCCAAAAATATGGTGTATCCAAAACTTAACTGGGCCACACGAGAGGAAACAGTGGAGATTTAGTGACCACCGTTGATACATTTATATGGCCACAAAAGTTTTGTATTGGTTTAAATTCTTGGTGTTTTCACTTCATCTCAGTGAAAATGACCTTATAAACGGTTTGGATGGAATATAAACATCAAGGTAGAGCTTAGGAAGGTTTCAACAGTAGTCATTTCTTTCCACACTATTTCATCTCGTATGGTTTTGAATCCTCTTAATTTTTGGTCACATGTCCTAAAATGATCTGAAAAACGGATGGATGGGTTGGATTTCTCACAAACATGAGAATCCTTGCGCAGTAACCTCGTGCCCACGAAATCTGCGTATAGAGGGATTGCTGGAAACGGAGTGGCTACTCCCCTGCCACCAACCCAGTGGCGGGTGGTCAGTGCTCTGGGGCCCATCATGATGTATGTGTTTCATCCATTTTTACAGATCATTTTAGGTCTTCACACCAAAAATGAGAGGGATATAAATCTCAGGTGGACCACACCACAAGAAAACAATAGTGATTGGATATCCACCATTAAAATTCTCCTAAGGCCCACTGTACTGTTTATTTGACATCCAATCTGTTGATTAGGTCATACAGGCCCAGATGAAGGGAAAAAACAAAGATCAGCTTGATCCAAAACTTTTATGGCCCCCAAAAGGTTTTTAACGGTCGACGCTCATTCAACATTGTTTCCCGTAATGTGGTCCACTTGAGATTGGGATATACCTCATTTTCAGTCTCATACCATAAAATGATTTGGAAAAATATATGGACGGCATGGATGAAACACATACATCATGGTGGAGCCCAAAGGCCAGTGGCAATCCATCCACACCATTGGCAGGTAGCATGAATGTGCAACCTGCATGGGATGTGGATTCCACGCAAAAGGCTTTCGAAGGAAGTTTCTACCTAGGGATTCTAGGTGGGCCGTGTTAATGGCTTTGTGGGGCCCAATGTTTTAAATATTGTTATCACATAATGTATTTCGCCCTTGGGATACGGATACATATTGGTTATCACATGAGATATATCGGTTATATCGCGTAATGAATCGCTATTGTTAGGAAACATGGGAACATTGGGAAATTGGCGGAAATTTTCAATGAAACTTCAAGGATTGTTGAAAAAAACATCAATACACACTTAGAAATAAGAACATTACAAATAATAATAATAATAATGATAATAATAATCCATATTAGGGATTTCCTTTGCATGGGGTCCTAATATATGCGTTGTACTATTGAACTGATGCAAGTATATTCAAAGTCAATTCATATAATTTATAAACATAAGAAGACATGTATGGAAACAGAAGCAATAAATTCAAAAGCAAAAGAAGAATCATTAGATCAAGTTACATACATGTTTGATTTTGTGTCTGGATACAAAGATTGCAACTAATTTGCGAGAAATTGAGAAATTTCGTTTTTTCCTAATTTTCTGCAATTTTGAACATCTCCCTAAATCTCGAAATCAAAGCTTTGTTGCGTAGCACGCTAATAACGCAGTGAATCGAGATCCAATCTTCGGTCTCACCCACAAACGATAAACAAGAAGAAATATAAACTAGAAATAGAATCAAAGCATACTAAGCAAACCACAAGACAACATATACGTGGAAAAACGACAAACAAAGGTAAAAAACCACAGGTGCAAACTTCCACTATGAAGAAAACGAGATTACAAGCAATATACTAACTTTTTCCCTTTGATGTATAGAGAAAACCCTTTGCCCACACTTTAGAATAACTCTCATTACCCTAGAAAAGCCCTAGGGACCCCTATTTATAGTTTAGGCAACTTTCCTTTCGCACCTCTGCGAAAACCGACTCAAAAATCCGCAGTCCGTGCAAAATCCGGAAACGAATCTGCGTAACCTTGACTGGTCGAGCGGACCCTCGACTGGTCGAGCATGGGCCTCGACCGGTCGAGCAACTCGGAACCAAAAAACTGATGCTCGCTGGACTTTGAGTCGAGCCAGTCCTCGACTGGTCGAGAGGGTCACTCGATCGATCGAGCAGGGCACTCGACTGATCGAGCAGCCCTGTCCAGATGTGGTTCCACATCTCAACAAGCTCCAAATCCATGATTCTTCATGTCCAAATCTATAATTTTTCATGGAAAACATGAAGAATCATAGATTTATAACCATTTAACACTGATTTAATGTGATTTACAAAAAAAAAAATGGATCGGAAATAAAAAATGTTCACCAAATCGATTAGGTGGGATATATTGGCACTACCTATGCTTTTCATATCGCATAAGTGGGATACAAGATATATCGTGGGATATATCGGTCGATATCGTCGATATTTAAAACACTGGCAGGGCCTACGGTGATGTATATGTTTTATCCACACCGTCTATCCACTTTTTCATATCATTCGGGGGCATTAAAAAAAAAAAAAAATTTAAATGAGGTAGATATAAGGCTCAAGTGGGCCACATTGCAGGAAATAGTGAAAATTGGGTGCCTACCATTAAAATTTTCTCAGGGCCATAGAAGGCCCTGATCATGCTAAAATTTGTATTTTTCCTTTTCTTCAAGGTACATGTGACCTTTTATTTTATTTTATTTTATTTTACACACGCACACACACCCCACACACTCACGCCAGGGGAATTTCAGCACCTATGGGTACTCGAACCCTTGACGGGAGTTGAAACTCCTGAGAGTCTACCACCTGAGCAAGAGTGAGGACCCGTACGTGTGACCTTATGAAGAGTTTATATGAGAAATAAACATTACATTGAATTCTAGGAAAGTTTCAATAATAGTTTTATTCAATTTCTGTTGGTTTCTATGGTGTGGCCTACTTGAGTTTTACATGTACCTCATTTTTGGGCTCATGCTCTAGAATGATCTGAAAAAGTTGATGAACTGTGTGGATCAAACACATAAATCATGGTGGGGCATAAAGAAGTTTCACATGTTAAAAGTTAGTTTTCTATTACGCAAACAAGTTAAAGAGAAAAAAATTCTGTAGTAACTTGAAAAGGGATTAATTTTGGAAGCAATTTTTTTTTCTTTTATAGAAAAATTTATGGAGCACATTCCACATTCACCATTAAGCCAAACTCCTATCGCGGAAAGAATTCAATGAAAAATCACTTAGCGCTTTCTGATTTCGGCGTTAATAAACAACTCTTGATACAGAGCATTTTCTCAATTACGCGTTAAGTACTATTTTTCAGAGTTAACAAACAGGCCCTTACGCTATGTTGATCCATCTACAATGGGGCCGGCGATTTGGACAGTCTGAAAAGTAGTTCACACAAGCCACATGTATGGTGGATGAGTCACCACTGTTTTTGAGACTGCCAACGTTTCTTCCACTGTTACTGTTCTTGCGAACTTGGCATTCATCAATTCAGAGTTTCTGGTGATAATAATCTTTTGATTTTGCAGAATCATAGTCAACAGTTTTTCTAGAATTGACATTACTTCTGTTATGATTTCACTGAATGCTTTTGTTTCTAGTTTTCTTGTCAATGGCTTAATAGGATATTGATTTGGGTTTTTACGATTAACTCCCTTTTCAGTAGAAAAATCCATATCTCGTAGTTCTTGGATTTGATAGTATAAGGTAGAGAATAGTTTGACCCAACAATGGCATGGGTGGCCCACTTTTGGTAACTTGAGCCATTGGTATGGTGGGCCCTGTGATGGTATCGGCTATGGCCTAATAATACACCCCCATCAGTTGATCCTTGCGATCCAATTAAAATAGACTCTTACAATCAATGATCCACATTTGACACAGACCGAATTGGACGGTTAGTATCATCTGATATCTCCATGGCCAATCCACCGTGGGCCCCACTATGCAGGACCCACATGTACAGTTTACGGGGAAGAAAAAAACTTAATTGAGCATCCTCTATTCTTATGGGATTTTGGTAGGCTTTGAATTTCATTCCACATCTTCACACCAGTCAATTTTCTCAAGTTTTCCTTTGTGAACTCTTTGAAGATTAGTATCTTAATCGAAAAGCTTTCTAATTGTCGTCGGTCTTTATTTTGGATCTTACAATGAAGATACCATAAACAAGACAGGTTGCTTTTTTTTCTTTTCCCTAATAATATCATTAACTTAAATAAACTCATTTCTACAAAAGACGACAAACTCAAGACCATTAAGAAGGAGGATCTATGTATAAAATCTCTCGACGGACGTTGCATGCAGCTGTCACTGGTAGAGTTGTTCCACTGCCACCACAACCTGTGGTGGCTGGCCATAATGATGGATGGATTGGATTTACCTTACATATCATAGCGGGCCCAAATAGTCATGTGTTTCAACCATTGTGCTCTGCTATGTATAATGTTTTTTACTCTAATCGATTCGTTTCTTATCTTCTTCGTTCTTGAAGACTGCTTTTTTTCTTCCATAAGGATGTTTATCCTATGAATTGCATAGGGTATTTTACAACTTAGAACTTGATTGTAGCTTTGGTGGAAAGAGCAGAAGAAATAACTTTTATGAGATTGTGTCCTTTGTTGTAGTTTCTCAGCTTATGCGTGAAATCAAATGACTGTCTGAGGGTCTGTTTGATGCACCCAAAATGATAATGGATTGGAATGTTGCCCGACCCATGTGCATTTTGAGAAGCAGAGTCATCTGGCTCAAAACGCAAACTGCAAAAGCTACTAAAATGAGATGCAGTAAAAGCATGCTTGATCCATTATCTTCCCATTCCCAAACTGGGATGGTGGACATTTCAAACCTCCTCAATCTATATTGTATTTGGGTAGCAATGAAGCACCTGTTTGGATGTACGAGACCCTACCAATATCCATTTTGCAGAAGCAGAGCCATTTTGGTGAGCCTCACTTGGTGTGGGATGTGCTTAACGCTCCCATCCAAGAAATCCACTTTGAATGAGAATGAGCTGAAAACAGGTCATTATGATCATGGCCTCATGCTTCCTTCTGTATTTGGGGACAATCCAAACAGGTCCTTATCCATATGATATCTGGTATTTTGGTTCTGACTCAGAGATGAACATGATGAGGATAAATACTCCGAATCCACGGAGCTTCTCTGGACTCCTCACAGAGACTTCTCGAATCCACGAGGAAAGAAAGCAGAAAATAGAAATAAATTCTAATAAATTTGAAACTGATTAATTGATGAATAAAAACAAATTCACAACCCTTTATATAGGGATACCAAGCAATAGGAAAGAAATCGGAATCAAACTATAACTAAAACTCCTAGAATTCACAACTTACTATAAATAGTAAACTTACTATTTATAGACGGTCGTGATATCTACTAGTGCGCAAGGTTTTCGGCCAAAAATAGTAAGTGTCCTATTTGGCTTCACCAAACCGTTCTCCTAATTATTCTAAGCTCTTTTCACGTTGGGCGCAACTCCTAAAGCCCGACGGATGAAGAGTTATAATCAAATTAAAACTTACTATTTATAGTAAAAACGAAATTAAAATAGGGAAACGACTGTCGATCCAGGGGTTTTTCGCAATTCCGAGCGTCGCAACCCGGCGTAGTGGGGTTGGTTGGCTAAAGTAGCTCGTTCTACCCCAAAATCATATATTTTACGTCAGCTAACTCATTCCGGATTGTGAGATACGCCCGATTTAAGGTCCGATGGTCTGGATCACTTCTGTCGCCGACCGGGCCTTTTCTGATCCATCTTGGCCATGAAACTGTCTGCGACCCGCTCTACATCAGGTTTATGAGCCCTTTTAAGGCTGGATTATCATAATGGGTACTTTTGGTTTCACCACATATCATGAAATTCCATTATATTTTGCATGAAATTCAGGCTTGTTTGGCAGCAGGAAATGGGTAGGATTTGTGGGGATTTATTTATTTTATTGGTCGTTTGGTAGCAAGGAATGGTAGGGATTTGGATTTTAGAGGAATTAAAATTCATCAAAATAGCCCTTTTTTCCATTCCCAACTCAAAGCTGATTTGCAAAATCCACTCGATTCCACGGGATTTAAAATCCATGCTGCCAAATGAACCTTTAGACTGATAATCATGAAGTACAATGAAATGCCTTAATTGTATGAGTTTGAGTCTTGTGTTTCTAAAGATTGTTCTAAATCTCGCAAATACTTGAAGTGGAAGCTTACATTCTACCAGACATTGACTTGTTAACATGTATCTTGCTGCTGTAGATTTTTTGTTATTGCAAGTAAAGCTGGGATCAGAGGCATGATCTTGTGATTGCAGAACGGAGAACTGTCCAATTGAGCTATACCATCTCAATCCCAACTATATTAGATCAATTCAAACAATATGGCAGGTACGACAATTCAGGTTTCTGGTTTCCCTACGAATGTGTCTGCGGAAACCGTGACTCAGTTTTTGGAGGGACACACGGGTGAGGGAACTGTCTATGCACTTAAGGTTAGACTGCCTAAGATTATCCGGCCAACATCAAAAGCATTCGTGATCGTTCAATTCACGACGAGCAGTTGCGCTGAAGATATAACCTTTATGGCTAATCAGCAGCAGCTGCAGTATGAGGGTTCATATCTTAAAGCTCGAGATGGGCAGCGTGATATTGTGCTGAAGCCAAAGGTCACGATGTTTAAATTGGAACATGTGATTCTGCATTTTGGTTCTCAGATTACAGATGGAAGTTTTTCAGCTCTTTGGAGGGTCGCTGGTGTTGAAGTTAACTTTGGTTTCGGTCTGAGGAAATTGGAATTCTTACTGTCTTGCCGCGAAGTCCAGTATAAGCTTGTACTCTTTTATGAGAGCATTTGGCAAATCCAGCTGCGCCGGTCACATGGACAAGCATCTAAGTTTCTTGTGATACAGGTATCCACTGCCAAACCATATTCTATTTTATTTTATTTCTTGATTTTGAGATTAGAAATTTATCTTTTAGGCATGATTTTATATTTATTCTGTGTATTGAATAAGTAATTGCTCTTAGTAAGTGGGTCTGTTAATGGGTTTGTTTTAGATTGGGTATCCTATAGTGTTTGTACCTGGGCTAACCGGGGTTTGGGTACCTGTTGGGTATCTGTTGGGTCTTTACATCCAGGCGTCGAGTTGGGTTTGGGACAAATAAGAGAATTTACATGGTTAGACCCACCTAATGGATGGACTAGTTGCACGCGCAAGTGTCACTTTGACATATGTATGTAAACGGGCTCTCTTGGATGCGTGTGGTTTAAGAAACCTCACTTCTCCGCTAGAACCTCTGTTGGCAAAATAACGTGTTTTTTTTTTTTTTTTTTAAACGCACACTCACACACCCACCCACACCGCAGAGCCATGGAACCGGACCTAGCAATGGTTAAACTCTATATTTTGGAAAAAAAAAACTTGTATAATTGATTCATGTGAATTTTACAAAATAATACCTCATTAATATGATATTTAAATTGTGTTGCCTTTCTCAATAAGTGGCCTCATTAATTTAAGTAATTATCATTGGACTACCTTCTGTTAGATTTTTTAATATATGTTAGGTTTGGGCATGCAACTAAGGGATTGGCAGCTTGGGTGAGCACCACCGTGATGTTTATGTGAAATCCACCTTGACCACTAGGTGTGTCACCCTATCTTAGGCCTAGGGGACAAAAATCAGCCCCATCTATAATTCAGGTGGACCACATGATTGGAAATAGTGTACAGTGCAATGCTCACCCTCCAAACTGTTTCCTTAGTGTGACCCACTTGAGTCATGGATAGGTCTGATTTTTGGACCATAGGCTTAAATTTTAGTGAGGAATCAAATGGTTGGAATGGATTTCATATAATCATCACAGTGGGCCCTATAAAAGTCAAGTTTGGTTGTCTCTCTTCTAATTGTTTCCTTTGGTGTGGCCCACTTGAATCACATGTCAGCTTGATTTTTTGTCCCCACGACTAATGTGGGATTATACGTCTAATAGTTGGGGTGGATCTCGCATACACCTCAAGGTAGGCCCTGTAAAAAAAATCAAGAATGGGTGTCCCATGAAGGTTTTTTTTTTTTTTTTTTTCTAGTTGATTCATCCGTGAAATTTTAATAAAAGTTGGGAGATGGTTGCTCACCATTGATTTTTTAACGGGGCCCACCATAATGTATATGTGAAATCGATTTCGACCATTAGATGTGTAATCCCATGTTTTTTCTAGGCCAAAAAAAAAAAAAAAAACCAAACTGTGATTCAAGTGGGCCACATCAAAGGAAACAACGGGGAGAGATATGTTCACCCTTGATTTTTATAGGGCTCATTGTGATGATTATATGAAATCCACTCCAACCATTTAATGCTATACCAAAACTTAGGCCAAGGCCCAAAAATCAGATGTATATGTGGTTCATATGGGCCACACAAAGGGAAACAATTTAGAGGGTGAGTATTGTCTTGTACATTGTTTCCAATTGTGTGGTCCACCTGAATCGTGTATGGGACTGATTTTTTAGGCCTTGGGCTTAACATGGGGTGACGCACTTGGTAGTCGCAGTGGATTTCACATAAACATCATGGTGGGGCCCACCCGAGCCACTAACCCTAGCTTGCACAACCAACCCAACTTCTGTTAAATAAACCTAGTGGAAGGTACCCAATGATAATTACTTAAATTAGTGGGGTAGCTTATTGAAAACCTTTTTGAACAAGGTACTGGGATGTAAATACAATATTAATGATGTAGTAGTTTTTATAATTCTCTTGATTCATCATCATCATCTAAAGCCTTATCCGGACTAATGGGTTTGGTTGCATGAATCCTTTTCCACCATTCCACTTAATAAAGGGCCATAACTTCACTTAGACTTTGGGTCAACTAGTCTTTTCTTAATACCCCCACCCATAGAATTTTGGGCCTTCCACTTGCCATTTTAGAGCATTCAACTTGTACCAACTCACTATAATTGTTGTAGCTTTTGGTCTCCACTTACCATGACCAAACCATTTAAGTCCACTTTCACTCATCTTATTACCTATTAGTGCTAATCCTAAAATTCCTAAAATGCATTCATTTTTTATTTTATCCTTCTTTTTCTTGCCACTCATCCATGTCAACATCTTCATTTCAACTACATGTCCTATGGTGACATGGTTTCTTTAACTGCCCAACATTTTGTTCCATAAAGCATGGTTGGATAGTCTTATAGCCATCTATAAAAATTTCCTTTGAGTTTGAGTGATACACATTGATCACATGAAACTCCAGAGGCACATCTTCATTTCTTCCACCCTGCTTAAATTTTATGGTTCTTTTACTACCCAACATTCTGCTCCATAAAGCATGGCTGGATAGTCTTGCAGCCATCCTATAAAATTTCCCTTTGATTTTAAGTGGTACACGATGATCACATAAAACTCCAGTTGCACATCTCCATTTCTTCTCCCCTGCTTAAATTCTATGGGTACCATCCTTCTCAATCTCTCCACTCATGAATTATCGACCCAAGATATTAAAAGTGGTCATTTTGGGTAACTTCTTGGTCAGCAATCTTAACTAATTCCTCGTTCCCACTTTTATTGTTACTAAAATTACACTTCATGAACTCTGTTTAGTCTGACTAATTTTAAATCTTTATATTGATTAAACGTTTAAAATTGTATTTTTCAGAAGACAGGCAAAAAAACTTGTTTTCTGGAAAAACTGAATTAAACATGTATTTAATTTTATTTTTTAAAAAATATTATTCACAAAAAATGGGGAGGGTGATGTAAAGTGGATCGTGGAAAATTTAATGACAAAGACGGACTGGAGAAGGTCCGATCGGAGGTAGAAGTCATTAAGACCGTTAGAACCTTAAAACATGCATATCTCGCAAACCGGAATGAGTTACTTGACGTACCAGATATGAATTTGGGGTAGGACAAGCTACTTTTGCCAACCAACCTGGCCATGTCGGATTACCCACGCCGAATTTTCGAGATTCCATCATATCGACAATCAAATTTCATGTTTAATTATTCCCATTTTTACTATTTTTAGTAAGTTTTAGTTTGATTACAACTCTTCATCTGTTGATGTTTAGGAGTTGTGTCCAACACGAAAAGTTCTTAGAATAATTAGGAGAATAACGTGGTTAAGCCACTAGGACACTTACTATAAAAAGTAAATTTACTATTCATAGTAAGTTACGAATTTTAGGGAGTTTTAGTTGTAGTTTAATTTCAAAATTTCTTCCAAGGCTTGGTATCCCTATGTAAAGGGTTGTAGATTCATTTATTTCATTGATCAATCAAATAATGAATTTTATAGAATTTATTTCTATTTTTCTTGCTTTTTCCTCGTGGATTTGAGAAGTCTTTATGAGGAGTCCAGAGAAGCTTTGTGGATTCGAAGTAGTTATCCTTTAGGAAGACGGTGATCGACCTCATCACGTTCATCCCTGTGTCAATTGGTATCAGAGCGAGGACTCCCCTCGGGCCGATGACAAACAAAGAACGTATGAACCAAAATCCTGTGGACGGTAATCTAAGGTTCATTATCTTTCAGAAAGAATGAAAGCTTTCCACCGGGAGAGTCAGTTCACCATGCAAAGGCTGCAAGCAACCTTCAACCGTATTGCGTATGCGCTAATTCCGCCCCAAGCCCAAAGCGATGCTCAATCGCCCGTGGTCGCTGTACGGCACAACCCTAATTTCTGCAAAGCACCATCAGATGACGGTAAGTCGCAGACCACTACTTTGATCGTAAGGAAGCCGTTATACATGCTAAAGGTAGAAATAGATTTACAACGAGACAACATCTTTCGAATGAGGTGCACTGTAAGCCAAAAAGTCTGTAATGTGATCATCGATGTTAAGAGCAGTGAGAATCTTGTATTGAAAATAATGGTGGAAAAGCTGCAACTGAAAACAGAAAAACATCTATCTCCATGCACGATTGGATGGATCAAGGAGGTCAACAAAACAAAGGTAACCGAATGATGCACTGTCTCATTTTCAATTGGTAAAAAATATAAGGATCAAGTACTTTGTGACGTAGTCGACATGGAAGTTTGTCATATTTTACTTCGTCGACCATGGCAAAATAATATTAATGTTATTGCTACGCATAGAGGTTGGGATAACATATTTATATTTACTAAAGACAGTAGAAAAATTGGCCTCGTGCCTATGGGAACGGAGAACTAATCTAAGACTTCTAAAGTTGAGGAATAGTCTCTCACACCCAAAAAGGATTTCGTAAAACAATCTGAGAAAACAGAAGATGGAGATACATTAGTTGAAAAGGAAAAATATATGGAGCCTGTGAACATCCTAAAGGATTTGGAACCAATTTTGCAGGAGTTCAAGGCGGTTGTACTCGATGAACTTCCTAATAAATTACCTCCCATACCAGATATACAAAACCACATTGATCCCATCTCAAGGGCAAGTCTGCCTAATTGCTCACGTTATCAGAAAGAATGTGAGATCTTGAAGGCAGAAGTGAAGGAACTGATCAATACTAGTCAAGTCAAGGAAAACATGAGTACATATATTGTGTCAGCTCAAGAGCCTAATGCCAAGTACAAGAAAATGGCTAATAAACATCGGCGTCAGAAGTTATCTCAGAATCATGATCCAAGTCCCTTGAGTAACTCGAGGACAAGTTTTTTCCAAGTGGAGGGTCTAATGTAGAACATGTCACAGATACATTCCTAGCATGGTTGGACCAAAAGAAGGTAGACCGTAAATTGATCATAACTTTTGATCCGGGTATCGTTATGGCTCACCAAACCGAGTATCAAGAACCGAAGCAGCACGAGAACTCGAGGACGAGTTCTTTTGAAGTGGAGGGGACTGATGTAGAACGGATCGCGGACACTTTCATGACCAAGATGGACAAAAAAGGCTTAATCGGAGGCGGAAGTCATTAAGACCATTAGAACCTTAAAACATGCATATCTCGCAAACTGGAATAAGTTATTCGACTTACCGTGTATGATTTTGGGGTAGGACGAGCTACTTTAGCCAACCAACCTGGCATAGTTGGGTTCCCCATGTCGAATTTGCGAGATTCCATGTTTATTTCCGTTTTTACTACTTTTAGTAAGTTTTAGTTTGATTATAACTCTTCATCCATTGGGCTTTAGGAGTTGTGTCCAACAAGAAAAGTGCTTAAAATAATTAGGAGAATAACGTGGTTAAGCCACATAGGACACTTACTATAAAAGGTAAATTTATTATTTATAGTAAGTTACAAATTTTAGGGAGTTTTAGTTGTAGTTTAATTCAGAAATTTCTTCCAAGGCTTGGTATCCCTATTTAAAGGGTTGTAGACTCGTTTATTTCGTTGATCAATCAAATTGCGAATTTTATAGAATTTATTTCTATTTTCTTGCTTTTTCCTTGTGGATTCGTGAAGTCTCTGTGAGGAGTCCGAAGAAACTTCGTGGATTTGAAGTAGTTATCCTTGAGGAAGACAGTGATCGACCTCATCACATTCATCCCTACGTCAAAGGGGGAGTGCAATTAGAAAATAAAGATTGGTGGTTCCCACCCATTAATAAATTGAGTAGTAAGGTGAAAATTTTTAGTAGAGACAAACCGATTTATATGTGGATTACTTGAAAAGGCAGGATTTTAGAGAGGCAAAGAATACCCTTAAACTATCTAGAATACATTATTGTTCATTCGTATAGAATTTCTAATTATTTTAAAACTTTTCTCCTTTAAGCTTACGTACATAATAGATAGACACAAATATACACGTATAGCCATTTTTTCACTCTGTTTTGTAGTCCAATCCATATTAATCCTAAACTTTCCATTCATCAAATTTTTGGTGTTTTTGTTTTTTTATAAAAAAAAAATTTAACAATCAATACCAAATTAAACACAAATATTTGCCATCCAACTTCTTTTTTTTTTTTTTGGTCGTATGCCGTTTTGCTAATTATTTTTAGAATAATCAATATATATTTAATGCACGTAATAGTATCATGAAAACTAACTAGACCCAACTCATAACCAACATGGCATGATTTTAACCGGATCCAAGTTGATGGACCCTACCCGAACCTGGCTAGAACTAGTTTTTATCTGGGTTCAAGAAGTTGAGACTTGAACACAACATGATTTATTAATGGGTCCAAAAAAAAGGGACCCAAACCCATTAAAATCGAGTCAAGTCCATTGGGTACCCGGGTCTGAGTACCCATCGACAGGCCTATTAGTTCTAGTAATGACATCCCTTTTCCTTGTGAAACCTTTGCTACCCTTTTTTCTCTTAGCAAACTAGAAGGCATAAAACATGGTTCAGGAATCCAAAAACATAACTTAATTGAACTCACCATTCCATTGGTTGAGTTGCTTGGACGACTCATTTGAAAATTTAGAAGTAAATATTCGATAATTAATAGCTATTTTGAATGTAAAAATTCACTATAAAATTCATCAGCAATGTTTTAAGTCGTATAAAATCTTAAGATTGTTAGAGGGCTGAGATCATAAATTGTAAGATCATAAGATTGTTATTAATTCATTTCGTAAAATATAGAAAACTATAAAACAATTTTTTTAAAAGGTAAAAATATTAAATTATATTAAAATATAAAAGTGGGATATAATCATAGCTTCTAAATTCTATCATACCACGTTGGGATACATGAAAAAACATCAGCATAATATGACAACCATTGTTTAGTATCGGTATCGATGGGTGTATCGCACCCTTGGGATATGGAAATATATTGGGTTTTCCATGGAAAATATCATATATATCATGTATTATATTACTATTTTTGGAAAATGTTGGAAATTGGTTGAATTTTTCAATGAAACTTCAAGAGATGTTAAAATAGACATCATTACATAGTTATAAATCAAAAGATCATTAAAAAAAAAAAAAAGGAGTGAAAAATGACAAGTTTCCTTCATATAGGATCCTATCATATGCACTGTCTGACAGAAGTGATGTAACTATATTCAAAGTCAGTTCATATAATTTATAAATCTAAGAAGATATATATGAAGATATAAGAATACATTCAAAAGCCAAAGAAGTAAAAATTATAAAAGCAATACTTGTGATGTGCTCCTAGGTCGCATGTGCGGTTGTGCCTCAAACCCGCATAAAGTTACATAACGTGGCTTAAAGTTATCATCTCCTTCTCCATGGGGCTGGCCATAGTATTGCTCCTCCATGAACTGACAATACAGTACCCAGGTCATAGCAGAATTATACCGATGTGCGAACCAACTATCATGTGAGATCAAGTAGCAAAATTAAGGTAATTAATATTTTAAAAAAAACACAAACCTAGCCTAAGTTATCAACACACAAGATCATTAAATAAAAGTAAACTAGGATCTAATAGATATAGGGACATCTAATTAGCATAGAGTATAGTCTATCTCAAAGTAGAAGACCTAATACACCCTAAGGTGAAATTATAGTTAAAAGAGATTGAGAAATCTAAGAATAAATTGGGTGAATTGGTTAAGTGGACTGATGGATTTAGGTATTGGTAAAGAGGAATTAAGGTTTTGGATGAAGTAAAATTAGGGATTTTGAGAAAAAGATAAGAGGGTTTTCATTTAAGGGTGATGAAAAACCAAAAGGAGCAAGGTGTGGCCGTACGGTCACACGTGTGGCGCAGGATGGATGGGTTTAGGTTGGTTAGGGTTTGGATGGTAGATAGGTAAGGGAAAGATGGGTTTAGGAGAAAATGAAGACTTAGGATGGAAAGTTGAAGAACTTAAAGAAAATACATTGATGGAGGAAAGAGAGAAGATGATGTGGGGATAAATGGAAACCTCGTACCTCCGTTGATGAAGATTAGCCTCGCACTAATCTCCTTTCCAAATCATATGGAAGTATCTTCAAATCTCATTAAGAAAAGAGCAAAAGCCTCTTCCTTTCTTTTTTTCACAAAACCTAATGAGGGAGAGAGTCACATGCCCACCCTCTTTTTATAGCTTCACCAAGTTTTACTAATTACAAAAAACACCATCTTATGAAATTTTAATAAAAAATGGCCCTAGTCTAAAGAGAATCTACTAAATCTCTCATAAAGGTAACCAAACATAAAATAATCAAAACCAAATCCTAAAATATCATAAAATCTAAACAACCAAATCTTAAAAGAGCAAAAGCCTCTTTCTTTCTTTTTTTCACAAAACCTAATGAGGGAGAGAGTCACATGCCCACCTTCTTTTTATAGCTTCACTAAGTTTTACTAATTACAAAAAACACCGTCTTATGAAATTTTAATAAAAAATGACCCTAATCTAAAGAGAATCTACTAAATTTCTCATAAAGGTAACCAAACATAAATAATCAAAGCCAAATCCTAAAATATCATAAAATCTAAACAACTGATGTGGACGATCCACGATCAATGGCCCAATCATGTGATCCATGCAATCCAACGGTCTAGATCACTCCATACAGCAACCCATGTGCATTTTCCTGGTGTAAGGTCTTTTAGATGCTTGCGCATGCATATGGGGTCTTCAGCACGATCACAGGTACTCGCCTAGCCACATAAAATCGGTGTGGCCTGACTCCTCCTCTGATACGTACGCAAAGGTGTACATGAAGTGACGTCCTCATCAGATACCAATGAAGATACTCTCTGATATATTATTGATACTCATCCTCTCTGAATTGAATTAGTATGCCCATCCGTGAGTATTGTATAATTTCCATCATTTGTAGCCGATGTGGTCGATGAGGAAGACAAAGCCCTAATTTTGTTGACATCTTTCCCCGAGTCATTCGAGTATCTGGTTGATACTCTTTCCTATGGTAGGGATACTTTTAACATCAAGATCGTTATCGCAGCCTTTCAGTCGAAGTTGTTGTGACAATAGAGCGGCGGTGAAGATACCTCCACGGATGCGTTACTTACTTGGGGAAGAATGTCTTAGCACGAGAAGGGAAAATCGCGATCTAAATCCAAATCAAAAGACAAATGAAAGTTAAAGTGTTGGAATCATCAGAGGATGAGACATTTAAAGAAGGACTGTCAGTTTTCCAAAGCCCAGGAGGATGAGAAGTCAGATGATTTGCCAAAGGAAGCTAATTTGGTTGAATTTTGTGAAGGCTCAAATGGTTGTGATGTATTTGTCAGTAACCAAGATCAGGAATTTCTATCAGGAATGGATCTTGGATATGAAGGCATCGTACCATATGTGTCCGCATCGGTGCTGGTTTACCACATATAATGAGTATAATGGTGAGTTGGTTCTTATGGGCAATGACCATGCCTTTAAGATGATTGGATTGGTTCGGTTCGCATCAGGATGTTTGATGGGATAGAGCATACTTTGACAAATGTGATGCATGTTCTAGACTTAAAGAAGAATCTGATCTTTCTACGAGCTCTAGATGTAATTGGTTACAAGTTTGCCAGTTATGATAGTGTCTGGAAGTTTTCAAAGGGGGCTCTTACAGTAATGAAGGCACAACAGAGCGATAATCTTTATCAGTTGATTGGAAATACTATATTTGGTGGAGCTACAACATCTGTAGCAAATTCCACGTTAAAACATTTGTGGCACGTGCGACTAGGCCACATGAGCAAGCGAGGTATGAAGGTATTTCTCGATCGCAAGTTAATTTCTAGTTTTAAAAGCTTTGATTTAAATATATGTGAGCATTGCATATATGGGAAATAGTCGAGGTTGCGTTTTAAAACCAAGAAACATGTTAGTACATGGTAGTTTGATTACGTGCATTCTGATGTGTGGAGGTTGTCGCCCGTTATTTCTGGAGGAGGATCATTTTACTTTTTCACATTTATAAAGTTTTCTAGGAAGGTTTGAGTATATATTTTGAAACATAATTCTGATGTATTTTCCACTTTTAAGATATGGAAAGCGATGGTTGTAAAATAGACAAGGCGGAAAGTGAATGTTTTGAGGACAGATAACGGCAAGGAATTTACTTCAAGAGAATTTGATTAGTATTGCAAGAATGGGGGAATAGTTAAGTACAACATAGTGAGGCATACATCAGAGCAGAATGGTGTGGCAGAATGTATGAATCTGACTCTTTTGGAAAGTGCTCAGAGTATGTTGAGGAATTATGGGTTGGACAAAGAACTTTGGGCTGAAGCTGTTTTTACAGCTTATTATCTAGTGAATAGGTCTCCCTCTACAATTATTGATTATAAAATTCCTAAGGAAGTATGGAGTGGTCAAACAGTCGATTACTTGAGTTTGAGGATTTTTTATTGTGATATTTATTCTCATGTACCGTCTGTTGAGAGAGATAAGCTAGACCAAAGAGTGAAAAAGTGCACCTTTGTTGACTATGGTGATAGGATGAAAGGTTATAAGTTGTTAGATCGTGTTTCACGGAAGATCATTATTAGTTGGGACGTCAATTTTGATGAGGGTTCATTGTTTCACAAAGATGAGCAAAAAGAACTGAAAAAGTTAGTTGTTGATGTGGAATTAGACAAGGGTGAGACACTTAAGGAACTTGAGCGGCAGGTTGAGGTACAGGAAGATGCGGAGCCGCCACTTGTCAAGAGAAATCCACCGAGGGATCGCAAGTTACCGTTGAGATATATGGATGACTCTAATGTTGCATTTGCCCTCATGACAGATGAGGGGGGATCTATCTACTTTCCATGAAACTTTAGAAGATAAAAATGCAAAAAAGTGGATGGAAGCTATGCATGAAGAGATGAATTCTCTATCTAAAAATCAAACGTGTGAGCTAGTTGAGTTGCCTGTTGGAAGGAAGGTGATCGGGTGTAAGTGGATATTCTGGAAGAAACTGGTTAGGTATAAGGCCAAATTGGTAGCGAATGGATATACTCAGAAGGAATGTGTCGACTTAAGTGAGATTTTCACACCATTGGTAAAGCAAGTATCTATTAGATTTGTATTAGATCTGGTTGCCTAATACAGTTTGGAATTAGAACAGTTGGATGTTAAAAATGTGTTTCTACATGGGGAATTAGAAGAATAGATTTACATGAAGCAACGGAAAATGTTCGATATGCAGGGAAAGAAGGATCTTGTTTGCTGGTTAAAGAGATCATTGCACGGCCTGAAACAATCAACTAGGCAGTAGTATAAGAAGTTTGATTCTTTCATGTTGAGTCAGAATTTTACTATAAGTGAATTTGATCATTGTGTTTACTTTATAGCAGCGAGTGGCCGGAATTCATCATTCTAGTGTTATATATTGATGACATACTTATTTCTAGCCATAGTATGTTTGAAATCAACATGTTGAAGGCTGAATTATCCAAGACGTTTGAAATGAAAGATATGGGAGCTGTAAAAAGGATTCTTGACATTGATATACATAGGGACAAGGAGAGAGCAACCTATGGTTGTCTGAGGAGGAGTATCTTAAGAAAGTTTTAGTCAAGTTTGGATTAGAAAAGGCGAAATCGGCTAACACTCCCCACGTTGCTTACTTTCGGCTTTCTTCAGAACTATCCTACTTCAGATGAAGAAAAGCAGTATATGTCTCGTGTGTCCTATTCGAGCATAGTTGATAGTCTTATCTATGTCATGGTTTGTACGAGACTGGATATTTCACATGCAGTTGGTGTTGTGAACAAGTACATGTCAAACCTCAGCAAGTAACATTGGGAAGCAATGAAATAGTTACTTTGGTATATACGAGGTATGACGGATTACGTCTTGTGTTTCAGAGATTCAGAGGAGAGACTCGTGAGCTATGTTGATTCGGAATATGTAGGGAATGTGGACAATACAAGGTCTACTTCCAGTTACTCATTTATAGTAATAGGTGGAGCTATCAGTTGGATGTTTAAGCTTCAATCTATGGTTGCACTTTCCACTACCAAAGCTGAATACATGGCAGTAACGAAGGCATGCTAGGAATTTTTTTGTTGAAAGGGATGATGAATGAGTTGGGGCTTCAGCAAGAAGTCATGGCTGTACATTGCGACAGTGAGAGCGTGATTAATTTGGTGAAGAACTCAGTATATCACTCCCAGACTAAGCATATTGATGTTCGTCATCACTTTATCCTGCAGATATTAGAAGAATGAGATGTTACTCTTAAGAAGATTCACACTGGTGAGAATCCAGTGGACATGCTTACAAAGGTCATTCCTACAGAGAAGTTCAAGTTTTGCTCGACTTCTCTGAGCTTGGTAAGAAAGGAATGGATAGGGAGGGTGCACGAAACGATGATAGTGATGCTTAGAAGAAGATTGGCAAGACAAAGAATTGATTTTGCTATAAAGGTAGAGATTGTTAAAATTGTGACACCAAAATCACTATGAGATTATTCACTTTTATGAGCCCATATAACCCATGTTTCACATGCTAGTAAGGCCCAAGTTTTAGTGGACCATTGGAGGGGTATTTTTGACATTTTCCTCTTGAAAGAGCGATTTTTAGGGTTAGTTATGTTAGGGTTAAGAGAGAGTTACGATTTGGGGTTGTTTTTTGGTGTTTTGAGAGCCTCCAAGGAGAGAGAAATAGGGTTTTTGTTGTAAGTTCACTCTATCCGTGTAATCTTCTCTAAATACTAGATTGATCATCGTTTTGTGCTTTGGTTTTTTTCCCGCAAGGGTTTTCCACATAAAAAATTGTTTGTTCTTTGTGTGGTTGGTTAGATTTTTTCATTTTTGCTTATTTGTTTCAATCTAGATTAAGGTGCTTCTGCAGGGTAGGTTCTCAAATCTCACCAAACTTTATGGACTGACTGGGGATTTTGGACATAGCTTGATAGTTTATAGGGATTATGCAACTATAAAAAGATCCAAAATACCATACAATTTATTCATAAACTTTTTAAAGACATCCGGTTGAATTTGTGGCCCCACAAGTCAATCAGTCCATTAGACGGGCCATCAAATTGGATCTGTGGGTCCCACATTCCAATTGGTCTGTTGATCTAGTACAGAATAGCTATCACATCATTTCATCTCCAAATGATGTGGTCCCAATCTTTTAGTTTGATGGTTGGAAGTCTTTCTTCAAGTTGGGACCTTGGGTGGTTAAATAGGCTTGATCTGTGCGATGGATTGTTGGATGGGTCTGATCTGCTCTGCTCTATGGTCTGAACCCTTAAATGGGCTGATCACATATTGGTCATATCTAGGCCTCTCTAGGATGATTGAGTGGTTCAGTTGCATTAATTCATAATTTCATATTTAGATGCAAAAGTACTTAGTTTTTGCTAATGGAGATTTGCTATTTTCTATTACTTCATTTTGTTGAGTTTTTTTACTGAACAAATGCACCATGGATACCCATACAAAAGGGGAACAAACAAAATGCTTTTATAAACAGTTCAAGATTGTCTTCAATATAAACTGTGATTTTAAAACTTGAAAACACAACTGATTCAGAAGTCTATCGAGTTCAGTGGTACTGAAGACTCAATGGACAACTCGAAAACAATCGAAACAAAATAGTCAGAATTAAATAATTAGTTATATACATTAGGGGGTGGAGAGAGGGAGGAGAGAGATCGGAGGGGAAGGGAGTGGCTAGGTGTGGGCTACACGCACAGACGAATGATGCCTGTATTGGTTTCAACGTTTGGCTAGGTGTGGGCTACACGCAATGATTTGGCCCATTTGAGTTTTAAATATGCCTTGGTTTTGGGCTCACATTATAGCATGAACTGCTGTAGCTGATGGGTGAGTGGATGTCACAAGGACTTCATGGTGGGCTCCACAGAGTTTTTTGTTGCAAGAAGAAAGAAAAATTTTAGGTTATGGGCTGCTCTCATTAGAAATAACGGAACTAGCCCGGTTAAAGGGCCAGACACATCAATATTATTATGTTTTGAAATTCTCTCAATGACGATTTGTGGAGAAAAAATTGGCCAAATGCTACTCACTTTATTTATAGTAGAGATATATTTCAAGTGTATAATTTAGTATAATCAAGGAAAAACTTAGAAAATCTAAGAAAAATCTAGAAAGTCTAGGAAACAAAATGAAGAAACTTAAGGCGACTTGGTAGGAACTTGAATGAATCGAGTTTCTATCGAGAGACTTGAAATCCAGTCAAGCCAACTCGGTCGAGTTTCGAGTTGACATGTCGAGTTTTTAAACTACAGTCCAATTAAAATAGCTTTGTAACCATTCATGAATATGGATCTGCTTCTCAGCTAGGATAATCGACATTTCAACAATATTTCTTTGGTGGGCTTATATGCTAGCAAGGAAAGTGAATTTTTTGGATCTCTTCTTGTTTGAAAATGAGTATTCTTTTAATCTCTGTACTGTTGAGCCATACTAGAACTAGTGTTCGAAATATCGGTATCACGTTACGTATCACATCCTTGGGATATAGATTATAGATACGTATCATTTATTGCACTGGATATATAGTTTATATTGGGTAATTTATTGGACTTTTTGGGAAACATGGGAAAACATTGTGAAAATTGTTGAATTTTTCAATGAAACTTCATGGATTGTTAAAAAAAGACCTTAATACACACTTTTAAATAATAACATCTCAAAAAAGAAGTGCACATAATAGGTTTCCTTTGTATAGGAACTTAAGCTATGCATTGTCTAACTAAACTAATGCAACTATATTCAAATTGAATGCATAACATTTATGTATGTGATGATCATTTCATCAAACATTCCTAAATACGTAGAAGTTAGTCTTAATTGACAGTTGGTAGAAGGGAAATTTCAAAAATATATAGTATTTTTTAATAATTTCTTTTAATTAATTTTAAATTAAAAATGAATTTTATTTTCCGAAAATTGACAAGGACACAAAAAATCAGTAGATCAGCCCTCATGCATCCTCAATTTCATGTTTGGAGTGCAACATTGCAAGCAATTTGGATAAAAATTGGAAAAAATTTAATTTTTCCCCAAATCAGACCACCTACACTCAAATTTTGAAATTAGAGTGTATGTGATAATCATTTCATCAAATACTCCTAAATACTTCGAAATTAGTCTCAATTGACATGAAGAATCAATGGATATCGAAATCAAAGCTCTATCTCCATGATTTTCATGCAAAACATGAAGAACAAATGGATTTGTAACCATTTGACACTGATTTAATATAATGTCAAAAAAAAAAAGATCGGAAATTGAAAATGCTTACTAGATCGAATATGTGGGATATATCGGCACTACCTATGTGTTTTGTATCGCATAGGTGGGATACAAGCGATATCGTGAGATATATCAGCCGATATCGTCAATATTTAAAACATTGACTAGAGCAAATATTGTATTCTGTTTCCCTTCCGAAGCTCTGGTTACTTCCTCATTCTAACTGTGTTTGTTTCAGCAGCTGTCTTTTCCTTTTTTTCCCAAGATAAGTTTCTTACTACTGTTGGGAAATCAAATCTGAGATCTGATCTGTTCATTGGGTGGATTGCAAAGTGGATAGACCACACTCCCAAATTCCATGGATTGGATGGTCCTACCCTTCTGATGACTGGGAGTCTGGGACATTTTCCTGTTCAGTTTTAACCATTGCCAGAATTCTTTCCTAATGTCCATTTGTCAGTCACTGACAGCATGGTTAAGATCATCTGATCAGTGAGGTTTTTCTACCATGCTAATGCATGGTGGGACCAGCCCAATGGCTGGTTTGGGTTATTAACTGTCATTAACTGGTTTGGGTCGTTAACAAAATGCACAGTGCACCAAACGGTAACCTCTTCAATGTTTCCTGTTGTTTCTTGTAGCAGAAATTTAAATGGTAATTGTTGATATGTTTTCCTAATTTCTAGGTGCAAGCTTCTCCTCGGATTTACAAGAAGCCTCCAATCAGTCCACAAGCTATATATGAAGATCCGATTTTAAACTACTTCAAGGACATACCAGACGATCAATGGGTCAGAGCAATCGATTTCACGCCGTCTTCTTCAATCGGCCAATCTTCTGCATTGTGTTTGGAGGTTCCAGACAGATGCAAGCTTCCTGATATCCGTGAGAACTTTGTACATTTTAAAGAAATTAAAGGTCAATTCATTGTGAAGAGTGGTCTTTCTTTCTCTCGTGGTTTGGATCTTGTCCCCATCGTCGGGCCTCGCCAAAGGACTCAAATACCATACAAGATTCTGTTTAAGATAAACAGTTTAGTTCAGAATGGGATCATCATGGGCCCCACACTCGATGATGATTTCTTTAGGTTGGTTGATCCTTGTTTGGTACCTAATCACTATGTAGAACATGCCTTGGAGACTCTCTCTCAATTAAAAGATTCCAACTTCGAACCTGCAAATTGGCTTCGTGAACAGTACAGAAAATACCGCTCATCTCAGCGTCCTCCAAAATCCACCACTATTTCATTGGATCCTGGTTTGGTCTATGTCCACAGAGTTCAAATCACTCCCACTAAAGTGTACTTTTGTGGGCCAGAGATCAATGTCTCGAACCGCGTATTACGCCACTATGCTGAAGACATAGATAATTTCCTTCGTGTTACTTTCGTCGATGAGGAGTGGGACAAAATGCGGTCGACCGACTTGGTACCACGGGCAGTTCCGGAAAATGGTGAAAAACATACTGATATTTATAAAAGGATACTCAACACTTTGAGAAATGGAATAGTTATTGGCAGTAAGAAGTTCGAATTTCTTGCATTCTCCTCAAGCCAATTGCGGGAGAATTCTGCATGGATGTTCGCAGCAAGAAGAGGACTCAATGCAGCTGGTATAAGGAAGTGGATGGGTGACTTTAGTCAGATAAGGAACGTGGCGAAATATGCTGCCCGACTGGGTCAATCGTTTGGGTCGTCCAAAGAAACTTTGAGTGTTGATAGGTTAGATATTGAACGTATTCCTGATATAGAGATCAGGAAATATAATTTCTCTGATGGAATTGGAAAAATTTCAGCTGATTTAGCTAAAGAAGTGGCAATTAAGTGTGATATCAGAGGTTCGACGCCGTCTGCCTATCAAATTAGATATGGTGGATACAAAGGTGTTGTAGCTGTGGACCCCATGTCTCCATTTAAGTTGTCCTTGAGAAAAAGCATGCACAAGTATAAATCAGACAACACAAAACTGGATGTTTTGGGCTGGAGTAAATATCAGCCCTGTTACCTCAATCGGCAGTTGATCACTCTTTTGTCAACGCTCGGAGTTAGAGATCAGGTGTTTGAAATGAAACAAAAAGAATCTGTAGATCAACTGGACATGATTTTAACGGATCCAACGAGAGCACAGGAGGTGCTTGAAGTAATGTCACCGGGAGAAAACAATCGGGTCCTTAGAGAGATGCTGATGTGTGGTTATAAGCCTGATGCCGAGCCGTTCCTTTCGATGATGCTGCAGACTTTTCGGGCATCAAAGCTGTCAGAACTGAGGACCAAGTCACGGATTTTTGTTCCAAAAGGAAGATCAATGATGGGATGCCTAGATGAAACTAGGACTCTTGAATATGGGCAGGTGTTTGTGCAAATATCTGGTGTTGGGCGTAAGCAGTTTTTTGATAAGGATCCATTTAAATTTGGGGGAAATGAGTCAGATCAGCAACCTATTGTGATCACGGGCAGAGTATTCGTTGCCAAAAACCCATGTCTCCACCCAGGTGACATTCGTGTGTTGCGGGCCGTCAACATCCCGGCCTTACACCATATGGTTGATTGCGTTGTTTTTCCACAAAAAGGAAAAAGGTCAGACATTCTTGCAACTTACATTTAGAATTTAATTTCGAAACTTCAAATGCTTCTATGGTTTTTGCATTATCACTTCTAATCTGTATATTATTCAATTTACTATAACCTTGCACTGAATGATTATAACAATATATTAGATGCTTGTGTTGAATCCTGTGAGTGGTAGTTACATCTTCCTCTGTCCTAATAACCTGTTTAATGTTTTGAGTATGTGAATCTGCGTGAATTCCTTGCTTTTGAACTTCAGTGGAACTCATGTAATTGCTCGACCATGAACCTCTGTTAAGGACATTTCCTTTCATATGGGACATGAAATAAAACTCATCATGCAAACTCACCCTTGTAACTTATTTTAGCTCTGGCAAGGGATGTTTTGGAGAAGCCAAGTGGGTAAGATTGTACATGTATCAGGAGTTGTTGGTGGTTTTTCTTTCTTATTATCATCATAATCTAGGCCTTATACCAACTAATTGGGGTTGGCTATGCGAATCCTGTTTCGGCATTGCACTCAGGGTCGGCTATGCGAATCCTGTTTTGGCATTGCACTCTATCAAGGGGCATACCTTCAGTTAGGGCCCATTTGGATGCATCTGCAGAAGGGGTTTTTGCTGCTGAAACATTGTTGAGCTAGACATTGTTTGGCTTCTGCATTTGGATGCACGTTCGCAGATGTGGTTAATGACCCAATTGACAAAATCGGTACTAAAAAGCCCACTTGCTGAAAACCAATCAGATTGGTTTTTCGGCAAGTCGATGAATAAGTTTACCAATGAAGTCAACAAAAAAGGCATTTGTCGGAAAAAGGAGTTTGTGGAAGTTGCATCCAAACATGCCCTCAGACCATAGGTCATCAAGTCCTTTTTTACTACCTCCACTTACATCCTTTCGGGCTTTTCCTTTGTCCTTTTAGAGCCTTCAGTGCACTGATTTTCTCCCAACTATTGCAGTTCTTGGTTTCCATTGCACATGACCAAACTATCTAAGACACCTTCCCTTATCTTATTACCTAGGTTATACTACCTAAGTTTCCTGGAATGCATTCATTTCTAGTTCTATCCTTCCTTGGCTTTCCATGTCCAGCTATGTTGGGATCACAACAAGTCCTAACACGACTTGTTAGGCATAGAAGCAACCTCAAACAGAATCAAACAATGCAATAGAGAAGGAAAATTTGGAATTTTGGAATTTTCTCAACTCTCTCTTCACTAGCAACAACCTATGTTTCCTCATTTTCCCATCTCCAAGCCTTTTGTTTCTGAGCCCCCAAGCTCAGATAAAGTACCTCTTTATGATTTGCAGCTACCATGGCCCATCCCCTGTTGGATCCCTCGTACCTCCTCAAATTCTTCACTGGCTCTCTAATCTCCAATTTATGGGTGGCAATGGTCTGTGTTTGGGCCTAGCCTAGCCTGACCCACGCCTAGCACAAGCCTAGCACAGCAGGCCCAAGCCTGATATCAAGAAAAGTTGATTGGGCCTGGACCTGACCCAAAAAAAAAAAAAAAAACTGATAAAATCTCTATTTCTCACTTGAATGTTTCTAATCTATCCATTGATCAAGTGGCCCACACATACACAAAGAAATGGACATTTTAGAGGAATGAAACCATCAATCTACATTCAAGATGGATGGATTGCCTAACCAAGGATTGAAATGGCATGTTCTTGGGATATAACAAGTATGTATAAAGTTGGGCAGGCTGGGCTGAGTCAGGTCTGGTTAAGATGAGTTGAGCCCAAGCAAGACAAGAAAATTGATCACGCCATAAGCATTAAAGATCCTCTTCTAATCATCCCTCCTAGTGTTATAGGCAGAGTGTGAGAGATGATACTCAGGTGCTTAGATGCTACTTAGAAATTGCATATGCAACATAGTAAATCAAACTGAACTGTCCGAATTATGGGTCCCAGTTTATGTGCATCAAGAACCAAAATTACACTTATTCGATTATCTGACTATCAGATTGTCGTTCATTTATTGGACAGTTAAGAATGAAAAATATTGAACATTCCTATTTCAACAAACAAGTGTCCAGAAATCAAATGTTAGGATTGTTCGGCGAGCCTGTGAGTTGCACAGTTTAGACAGCTTAATTTGAGTTAATGTATGGCTTATGCATGATTTATGAATGCCTGTATCAAGCGTCATACGCAGCTGGAAAATCAAATAACTCCCCATGAAGCCCCTTATGTTAAGCTCAAGAGGAGAACAGATTGGCTTAACACATCAGCACATGAGATAAGTTCGGTACATGCAAGAGAGAAGTTTTGTCAACCTAATTGCTTTTCATTGCTACTGTTTGCTTCTCCTTTTGGTGCACATACATTTTCATCCATTTTGTCATCTCAAATGCTTATAAATGTCTGTCAATTCATTATTTTAGACCGCACCCAAACGAATGCTCGGGGAGCGATTTGGATGGAGATGTGTACTTCGTCAGCTGGGACCCTGAACTTATTCCGCCTCATCAAATCCCGCCCATGGAATACGATGCTGAACCACCTGTTGTACTGGATCATGATGTTGAAATTGAGGTGCGAGTCTTACACACTGCAATCTTTCATAACAAAAATGCAATTCATTTCTATTCAATTCATGTTTTGATGCTCGTTTTTCAATGAGGTGGCAATGCCATGTGAGCCTTTTTTAAAATCATTTTTACAAGTTTCTCTCGTTAAAATCTTATGGACTTGTGCCAATTTGTTAGTTGTCGTGATTGAACAGCATGTTTGGATGCACTATTGAATTGAAATGAAGTTACACAGTGAGGTTATGGGCTACAAATTGCAGTTATGTTACTGTCAAGTCAGACATAAGATGAATATTGTCACTGTAATTTGAAGGGTAACTTCTTCATTAATAATAACAGGAATGGTTATTAATAGTTTCGACATCCTTCAATTAAGTGAATGTTCACAATTTAATTCACTTGGACATCCAAACACGTCCTATATTCATAAATTTACTAAAAATGTTAGATCATTCGGGAGAAACTCAATTATTGATGCATTGTTTTATTGAAATACATGAACCGAATTTTGTGTGTGTGTGTGTGTGTGTGTGTGTGTGTGTGTGTGTGTATATATATATATATATATATTAAACAAACAGAACTATATACACAGAAATTGAATATTATGGTTTACCACGAGATTATGACAATTCTATCGGTGTGTCAGATATCATAGCTTGAAGTAGTATTACCTATGCCCACCATTTTTCTGGCACTTAAACCCTGAAATTAGGTGCTTTCCTGCTCCAAATTACCATCAGGATAACTTCAGGTCGGTCACAAAGCATCTGGACAGAGAAAATGATGGAGCACATTCGATCCACCTCAGAAATTGATAATTCCAAAACTCCGGTCCTCTGTCCTTAGGGGGCTGGGCACAGCTCCCCTACTGTATATGGGTCATGTACCTAAAATCCAAATCACCCATATAGTCGGACCCACCATATTTTTGTCATATACATGAAAATTCAGATCAATAGAATTCTTGACCTCTGATTAATGGAAGTTTGTTTATTCAATTCAGATGCTTTACTTTGTTTTTACTGCCCATTAGTTGCCCATTATTTATAAAGTTAGGATCATACTTCCAGTGTAGTTTTTTGGGTTATGATCCATCTATAGTGGGACCTGCTCTTTGGGTGTGTTTGTATCTGAGCTACAAGCTACATTTGAAAATCTTTCTCCTATCACTTCCATGAATGGCATTTGTGCTCACAATGCAGGAAGTAGAAGAATACTTCACCAATTACATGGTCAACGACAGCTTAGGTGTCATCGCAAATGCCCACACTGTCTTTGCCGACAGGGGGCCATTAATGGCCAAAAGCGAGGACTGCATAGAGCTTGCCAAGCTCTTCTCGATCGCCGTTGACTTCCCCAAGACCGGTGTCCCGGCCGAAATCCCACCAAATCTCCTTGTCAAGGAATATCCTGACTTCATGGAAAAGCTCGAGAAACCTACCTATGAATCAACCCGAGTGATTGGGAAGCTCTTCAGAGCTATAAAGGACATTTCCCCAGAAACCAGCCACATCAAATGCTTCACTAGAGAGATAGCCCGACAGTCATATGATACTGACATGGAAGTCGATGGTTTCGAGGACTACATTGACGACGCCTGCTGGTGCAAGGACCAGTACGACTTCAAGCTCGGTAATCTGATGGAGCATTATGGCATTAAAACAGAGGCAGAGATCATCAGTGGCAGTATCATGAAGCTGGCGAAATCCTTCATGAAGAACAGGGATGCTGCCGAGGTGATCAGCCTAGCTGTGCGGTCCTTGAAGAAGGAAGTGAGGGGGTGGTTCGATGAAAAGGACAGCGAGGCGGGCCCACCCACAGATGGTGAGGCATTAGCAAAGGCATCTGCATGGTACCATGTAACGTATCATCCTCGCTACTTTGGAACTTACAATGAAGGCCTGAACCGAGCTCACTTCATCAGTTTCCCATGGTGTGTCTACGACAAGCTGATTCAAATCAAGAAGAGGGTGCGGATGAGAAGGACGGCCGGGCCGTCGTCGCTGCAGAATAGTTTCAGGCGGAATCTGAGGGTGGGTTGAGAATCCGACTCCTCCTCTTTTTAATGTTTTGAAGTTCAGTTATATGATTGTTGGCACAGTTAATTAAAATGCTACCTACGGACTGCATGTTGTGCCCCTCCTGGTGACATAAACCATTCATATGGTGGGTTGCATGGTGGGCCTGTGTTGAATGTGGACCATTGGCTTTAAAGTATGTTTTCATCAGATGGCTAGGATCATTTGATGGGGGGAGATTTTGGGTACTGTTCCATCCCATATTACATTAGCTCTGTAAATATATGTGTGGTTGTGTTTGCTTGATGTATGCTTTGATAGACTGACAGTGGCTTTATTTAGCTGCTTTGTTTCTTGATGTTTATATTAATGTGTATAAATAATGCAAACTGATTTCTGTGTACTGAGTGGATATCTAAATCTGTGTATCTCTATTTTTTATGTGAGGTCTCAGGTCCAACCGGTTGGACCACATCTTATAGTCCATCCAGCGGATAACTTTCAACCTTTCATGTGCATGCAACATCGAACTTGTCCAACCTTTCATGTGACTGACTTTTGCTATTGATGTCTTAAATCTTTCAGCAATAGGGTCGGTCGATGCTATCGATAGACCGTTCGATGCCATCGAGAAAATCCAAAAATTCCATGTTAATTCCTGGACACTTTGGGGTGTCTTGCTCGATGCCATCAAAGGAGGTTCGATGACATTGCCAAATCGTCAATGCCATCGAAGTTCCATTGATGCCATCGGAAAAATCTGAAAAATCTATATTTTATCACTGGAACATTTTGGTGTATACTCGATGACATCGAAGGAGTACAATGTCATCGACAGACTATCGATGCCATTGAGCACACACAGAATTGTGCAAATGCGGGATTTGTATCCGATTTCAATTGTGATTCTCATGTAGGCTATATATATATATATATATATATATATATATATATATATATATATATATATATATATATATATATATATATAGTATGAGTGTAATCAGGATTTGAGCGATAGAGATGGCTTTCTAATTCGTTTCTAGGGTTTCAAGGGCATAGTTTGGGCTTGTAAGGGAGATTTGAGACTTGTTCGAATCGGATAATCTCTCTCTTGTAATTTTCTACTTTCATAGTGCATCACTATTGCTTTATGCTGTGGTTTTTTTCGGTAAGGATTTTTTCATATTAAATTTGGTTTGTTTATGTTTAAATTTAGTTGTTGCAATTGAAGTACTTTGCTTGATTCATCTTTATGTGCTTCCGTGGTTTCCCAACAATTTTTGCATAAGGTAATCTGGTGTTGGTGCCAACCTGTTGAAAGGGTTGGATGTCGCATGCACTTAATATATTAAGTTGGAAGTTATCCAGCCGGTGGACAATAACTTGTGTCCAACTGGTTGGACTTTAGACCTCTTTGTATATGCCGCCACAAGTGCAGATGTGGCACATGGGTGGGACTTCCGAGCCCGTCCATCATGTGGGTCCCACATTGCAGATGATTTTGTACATTAGTCACATTGTTTGTAGTTATTGGAAATACCCAACTTTCAGTTAGTTGTTCGATCACTACATAATCTGAGAAAATGATGGAACTACTCCTACCCTGAAACCTCTCTCTACAATACAAGAAAACTCCAATTAAAATATTACCTTTTTTTTTTTGTTAGATTTCATATGAAGGATTTTGTTATCTTTCATATGAAGGAATATTAAAATTTTATGTTCCTATGGAGGATAAATTTTTTGGTGAGTAGTATTTTCGTCAATTTCTAACTGTTGGCAAAGGAAGTAATTAAAAATTGGTATTTTCAATAATAGTGAATTAACAATGTGGTTAGTTGCAAACCATTTCTTTTAATGTGGAGTATTGAGGAATGCTCGCCTGCACATGAGAACTCGTGAGAACTTTTTGAGAACTAACTCATGTGATATGAGCCCAAGATCTAAACCGTCCACACGATGCAACACCCCATAAAACCCCCAAGACTCAACTTTTACCTTAACCCAAAACTTTGGTGGGCTATGGCAAAGCAAAATAGTTTCCTCCCTTGATTTGCCTCCCTCCCATGGCCCACCAAAGTATTGAATCAAGGTAAAAGTTGGCCCTGCGGGATTCACAGGGTGCTGCATCACATGGACAGTTCATATCTTGGACTTATATAATGGGAAATGAGTTCTCAAAAAGTTTTCATGAGTTATCACCCGGAACTTATGTGGAGTAGAGCATTCCTTGTATTTGCAAAGTACCATCTTATTGACGCAGGGGAGGACGTGAGGTCGAGCACCGTCTTCCTCAAGAGGATAATTATTCCGAATCCACGGAACTTCTCTGGACTCCTCACAGAGACTTTCTCGAATCCACGAGAAAATGTGAAAAATAGAAATAAATTCTAAATAAATTGAAATAGATTAATGAATGAATAAAAACGAGTTCACAACCCTTTAAATAAGGGTACAAAGCAATAGGAAAGAAATCGAATCAAACTACAACTAGGACTCCTAGAATTCGCGACTTACTATAAATAGTAAACTTACTATTTATAGACGGTCGTGATGTCTACTTTCCAAGGTTTTCGGCCAAAAATAGTAAGTGTCCTATTTGGCTTCACCAACCCGTTCTCCTAATTATCCTAAGCTCTTTTCACGTTAGAAATCCTGGCTGCTTGAACGGATGAAGAGTTATAAGCAAACTAAAACTTACTATTTATAGTAAAAATGAAATTGAAACAGGAAACGACCATCAAATCAGGGGTTTCTCACAATTGAAGCGTCGCAACCTGCATAGCTGGGTTGGTTGGCTAAAGTAGCTCGTTCTACCCTAAAATCATATATTTTTCTCCATATTTGCTAACTCATCCCGGATTGTGAGATACGCTGATTTAAGGTCGATGGTCCAGATCACTTCGTCATGCCGACCGGGCCTTTTCTCGATCCCTCTTTGCCATGTAATTGGATTGACCCACTCTACATCGAGTCTCCTCCACTTCAAAAGAACTCATCCTCGAGTTATCATTATGCGTTGGTTCATGATACTCACCAGTCCGCGACATTGAAAGTTCGTGAGATCGCCATATCATCAGAAATCAACAACATAAGCGTTGTCATTGATCTTTCGGATGATTGGTACCTGGTCCAATCTTTTTATTCTTCAACTTGTTGTATGTTCGGTCGGAAATCTTTCTTTTTGAGATGGACCATTACTTGGTCGCCCACCTCGAACACTTCTGTCGCCGATGCTTGTCCGCTTGCTTCCTTGTACTTTTTGTTCGAGGCATGTAGCTTGTTCTCTACCTCTCGCATGAATGCCCATGAGATTTGTCTCGCCATATGTTCACTGCAATGCTCATGCCGGGAGCTTGGGTAGAGGGACCAAGTCTAGTGTATGGCGAGGTACTCTTACTGTAGATAACCCTGGAATGGGGATTTTCTGTCGAGCGGTTCACCATGTTATTGAATGCAAACTCGCTTGAGACAATGTCAAATCCCATTTTTTTTTCTCTGAAATACATCGAAGGAGGTTTCCCAAAGTGTGATTCACAACCTCGGTTTGACCGTCGGCACCATGGGTGGTATATTCGCCTGAAGGCGTGTATCGAATTGAGTCCACAAAGTACGCAAAAGTGGCTTATGAACTTTGTGTCACGGTGAAGTAATAGTCTTGGGAACCTATGTGTAGCCGCACAATTTCTCGAAGAATAGATTCGCCACGTGTATTGCATCGAGAGTTTTCTTGCATGGAATAAAGTGCGCCATCTTGGAAAAATGATCTACTACCACGAACACCGAATCCATGCCGCGTTGTAGACCAAGCACAAAGTCCATAGATAAATCCTTGCACGGGTAACGGGTGTAGAGGCCTCGTATTATGAGATTGCCCCTTGGAAGTCCGACAAATATAACGGCGTTGAATTTGCCTTTCCCACATCACGTACTAATTGCGGCATGTACTGGTTCTTCCACAAGAGCTCGCGTCTTGTCTCGCCCAAGGTGTCCATTGAGGCCACCTCCATGTAGCTCTTGGATTATCTGTTCCTTTGAACTCTTTGGGATACATAGTCGATTTCCCTTAAAAAGGAACCCGTCTTGTATATGTAAGTCACCGGGGTGACATCTAATCCATGCGTCCTTGAAGTCGTCGTCGTCGGCATATATATCTTTGAGGCGATCGAACTCGACAACTTCATTGCTCATAGTGACTAACAAAGTTGCACGGCGACTCAGCGCATCCGCTACTTTGTTCTGTTGCCCTGACTTATGCTTTAGCACGAATGTGAATTCCTGCAAGATCCATCTAGCATGCACACGGTTAATGTTAGCTTGACTATTAATAAATTTGAGGGCTTGATGGTCCGTGTAAAGTATGAATTCCCTTTGAATCAAATAATGTCGCCAGTGTCGCAGTGCTTGGACCACCACATACAACTCGATCTCATATGTTTGCGTGCATCACTAAGTTTCTCATAGAAGGCTACCGGCCTACCTTCTTGAGACAAAACTCCCCAATCCCGACATATGAGGCATCACATTCAACTTCAAAAGTTTGTCGAAGTTGGGAAGTACAAGAACTGGGGTCGTGGATAATCTACGCTTGATTTGCAAGCAAAGCTTCGTCGGCCTCGTCACCCACCGAAACGCGCCTTTCTTCATGCAACCGTGATCGGTGACACAATGCTTCGAAATTTTTCACGAACCGACGATAGAATGTCGCTAGTCCAAAAACTTCGCACTTCGTGAATATTTTTGGAAAGCCATTCTCTCGATTGTCTTCACCTTTTCCTCATCCACTCATGCCCGTGGATGTAACCACAAAACCCGAAACAATAGGCTATCATGTCATGAAGCTACACTTTTTAAATTAAAGTACGGTTTATTTTCGGTGAGCACTTGAAGGACCTTCTTGAGGTGCTCCATATGGGAGGTTTCGTCTTTACAGTATATCAAAATATCATCAAAATAAACCACAATGAAACCCAATGAAAGGTTTGAACTTGGTTCATCAACCTAAATGAATGTGCTAGGCGCATTAGAAAGATAGAAAGGCATGACCATCCATTTTACAATCCTTCCTTGGTCTTGAAAAGGTGTTTTCCACTCATCAACCGTATTCGAATCGATGGTAGCCGCTCCTTAAGTCCAATTTAGAGAATATTTTTAACGCCCTCTAGCATATCCAACATATCATCCAACCGTGGTATAGGAAACCTATATTTTATGGTGATCTTGTTGATATTTGTCGACACACATGCGCCAACTCCCATCTTTCTTTGGAGTTAGCGAGATTTAGTGGTAACACATGGGCTCATGCTTTCTCGAATAAGACCCTTACGGATCAGTTCCTCCACTTGTGGATGAATCTGCACTCACTCATTCGGACTCATTCGATAATGAGGACGATTAGGTAAATGGACCTGGGGACAAGGTCGATATGGTGTTGGATACATAGGGGGTAACCCATCGGAAGGTCCTTGCCGATTTCTTGGAATTCATGTAACAAGGGCCTTAATCTTTCGGGGATGATGGTAGGCTTGAGTTCTTCCCCTTTTACAATTAATGCATAAGTCTGTCTTGTTTCTTTGGATTCTTTGAATGGTTAAGAGAAAACGACTCTCCACTTTAGAAGTTTCGTGTGGTTCTTCCGGATCCATAGGAGCCAATATGGTCTTCCGCCCGTCCTTGACGAAGATATATATGTTATCTCGCCCTTTATGAGTGGCGTCACGGTCGAGATTGCGGGGTCGACCGAGTAGTATGTGACATGCTTCCATGTCAACATCGCATACTACTTCATCCTTATAATGTTTTGCCGATTGAAAAAGATATGGTGCACGATTCGATTATGACCTTCTTGATTCAACCGATTGTTTTCAATTGCAATTTTTCCACCATGATCTTGGATACGATATTTGCTGCCAAATCAATGATCACGTCACAAACCTTTCGATTCAGTACACCTAGTGCGGAAGATGTTATGCCGCCTTGTGGATGCACTTCTTTTCTTGGCGCATATAATAGTCGCCTCACGATGAGCGACTCGCCATGATCTTGTTGAACCCAATCTGAATCATCTGTCTCGTCCTTGGTATGCTCCTGTTCTTCAATATCTGGATCTTCATAAGCGTTATCAGCACTACCATCATTGATAGCGAGGTTTGCCACTTTTCACTGGAGACAAGTATTTGATAGGTGGCCCGGTTGGCCACAACGATAGCAGTTGTCGGGCCTTGGCCGAGCATAGGGGTTCGGGATTCTACTTGGACCAGCAGTAGTCGATATGCCCCTTTGAGGTCTAGTCTGATCTCGGTTCTCAGGCGTAGGAGGTTGAGTACGTGCTCCTACGGGCTCCTTCCCCTTGGGTTGTACAGTTCCTTGGGGTAGACCTGTCACAGGGATCCTTGCAGTAGGATAGGTCCGTGTGTTAGGACGTTCAAGTTGCGCTTCTGCCCGAGTAGCCAACTTGATCGCATCATTCAACACGGATGCATCCGGGACCCGATCCTAGATAGCCATACGCAACCCACCATTGAATCGGGCGACTTGCTGTCGCGATTCGGTCTCGACTAAATGGATTGCGCCATTTGGCAGTAAAATTCTTCTGCGTATTCTCTCACCGACCGACTACTCGTCTACAATTTTGGTATTCTTTGGAATAAATGCCGATCGTTCGATCATCGCTAGGGAGGAATCGGGCACGTAGCCGCTTCATCCGCCGCTGCCAGTGCGGATTGTTTTCATCTGCACTGGTTCGCGCGAGTCGTAGTTGTTCCCACCAAGCTGAAACTCCTCCTTTTAGCTTGTAGGCCACAAGCTTGACCTTCTTTGCTTTAGGGATGTCCATATAGTCAAAAAATCGCTCAACTTCAGAAAGCCAATCGAGGAAATCCTCAATGTGTAGTTGGCCATTGAAAAGGAATATCAACCCGCATCTTGAATTTCGATCCGTTCGATCTACTCGATATGTCGGGGTGTTGAAAAATTATGTCGTCGATCTCCTCCTCATGGAGCCCCGTCCTCGGGCATGACCCTTGGATGCACTATGGACTATCCTGCGATCGGGCCGATTACGAGTCTCAAAGAATTGGCGGTGGAGGATTACCACCAGGAACACGGAGTTGCCCTAGGGTTTCGCAAGAGATTCGCTATGTGGTCCATGGAATCGGCCCTTGCATGCATGGCTTCCGATTTCTTCTTCATACGCTTGGAAAGTTGCCGCCATTAAAGGCAAATTTCCTGGAGCACCGCATATGGGATTGTTGCCCGACCCGTCGTTAGAAGCCATCGACCCGAGAAGAAACCTTGCTTTGATACCAAACTGACGCAGGGGAGGACGTGAGGTCGAGCACCGTCTTCCTCAAGAGGATAATTATTCTGAATCCACGGAACTTCTCTGGACTCCTCACAGAGACTTTCTCGAATCCACGAGAAAATAGAGCAGAAAATAGAAATAAATTCTAAATAAATTCGAAATAGATTAATGAATGAATAAAAACGAGTTCACAACCCTTTAAATAAGGGTACTAAGCAATAGGAAAGAAATCAAAATCAAACTACAACTAGGACTCCTAGAATTCGCGACTTACTATAAATAGTAAACTTACTATTTATAGAGGCATCGTGATGTCTACTAGTCGCTAAGGTTTTCGGCCAAAAATAGTAAGTGTCCTATTTGGCTTCACCAACCCGTTCTCCTAATTATCCTAAGCTCTTTTCACGTTGGGCGCAACTCCTAAAGCCCGATGGATGAAGAGTTATAAGCAAACTAAAACTTACTATTTATAGTAAAAACGAAATTGAAATAGGGAAACGACCATCAAATTAGGGGTTTCTCGCAATTCCGAGCGTCGCAACCCGGCATAGCGGGTTGGTTGGCTAAAGTAGCTCGTTCTACCCCAAAATCATATATTTTTCGTCGGCTAACTCATCCCGGATTGTGAGATACGCCTGATTTAAGGTCTGATGGTCCAGATCACTTCTGTCGCCGACCGGGCCTTTTCTGATCAATCTTTGCCATGTAATTGTCCGCGACCCACTCTACATCACTTATTGAGGGGGGAAACTGCAAAAACCCCTTTCTTTTTTTCTTTCATATGTCCATGTTCAACATAGAACTATTGCCCATGTGATGAGTGAACCACCCTAATCTTTTGGCCAGGGCATGTAAATAGAGGTGCCCACATGATGAACGGTTTGAATTTCATACCCTAACGACACTTCTTTTTTTTTTTTCTTTCCTCTTGAATTTTTAGTCTGGTCTAAGGAACAGAGTTCCCCTCCAGATAATATACTCTTAAATAATTGTTTAGAAACTTGGCTGCTTGGAATTAACCAGAGTTGAGTTGACTCATCGAATTAGCCGAGTTGACTCACGGAATTAGTCGGGTCGACTCAGATGAGCATCGAAACGAGTCGAGTCGCATATCGTTTGGGCAACTTTCGTGAACCGTCATGGTTAGTAAAATTCCATATAAAACTCTATATATATTCATGATAATGCTCAATGTTTAACTCCATATATTTTAGAAGATACACAAATCAGGGAAATCGAGTTAAACATGTTTTTTTTTTTCTAACAGAACACATTTTATAAAAGCTTTTGTGAGGAGTTAAAAAATAGAAATGGATGGTAATTAATTCTTGAGAAAATTGAGTAGAAGGTGAAATTTTTCAATAGAGACAGATTAATTAATTTATATGAAAATTACTTTTTTTAAAAAAAGAAATCAAGAAAAACAAACAACACTATTTCACTATCTATTATATACAATGTCATGCATATAAAAATTTTAAATATTAGTTGAAGTTTTCTATTTTAATCTTATTTATAAATAGAGGAATACTCACCTTCGTACCTTCTTATGTGAGCACCTGTGTGTGCTTTTGCACATGTGTCATGGGCACATAATCTGAACGGTCCACGTGATGCGGCACCCCTTGAAACCTCATGTGTCCAATTTTCAGCTTGATCAAAGACTAGTGGGCCATAGCAAAGAGAAATGCAAATCAATGGAGGAAATTATTTCCTTTTGCCATGGCCCACCATAGTTTTATATTGGCCTAAAAGTTGGGGTAGTGAGGTTTCAAAAGCATATCCTTCTACTTGAGAGCTTCGGGGCAGACGGAGCCTTTGATCCGGGTGACCAGGGATGGTATTTGTTGGGGAAAAATATAACAAGTCCAGAGACTCAGTTATGGAATGGACCAACTCTACTGACACCGCCCAAGGGAGTATGTCAGACCAAGACGAGATAAATCCTAAAGGAAAGATTCAGCTCGGATTCATAAGGAACAAATCCCGACTGAGATTTAAAGAATCAAGAGCCATAGGCGAAACACATAAGACACATGAAGTTGACTCAGTTAACGAGGCAGCAATGTCTAAAGAAGCCAATTAAGGCCCTAATGTTAAAAGCCACCCGACCACCTGTAAAACCGATCCATACAAGGCCAGTTATAGTGTCGGTTATCGGATTAAGGAAGGACATATGCCATAGGCCGACTCTGTTCCGTTCGATATAAGGTAAAAAGCACAACCTTTATAGCCAGCCGAGACTCAGTTATTAACTGAGTCGGTTGCGGCCGAGCCAAGTAAGGAAGATACGGTGTAAATTCAAATACCATCCGAAAAATCTGGTAAAAGGATTCTCGACCCCGAAGATCTCGGGATCGGGCAGAATCCATGAATAAGATTGCAACCAAATCAAATCTCCTAAAAACGGGGAAGTATACCGGGACCTTCCACTCCTATAAAATAAAGACTCTCTAAGATTAATGGTATGCAGAAAATATCCACTTAAGCATCAGAGGCTTCCCAGGCTATAGCTAGGTCCCCTTTTCTATCTCTCTTGTGCAGGTGACGGCTGGAAGGAGGCGTATCAGTTTTTTGCATCAACGGTATTTCATGGGGCAATGCACATGTGTGAGAATTTCTTCCATTGCAGTGGTTCAAACTTCAAAATACCTCTCGTCGGCTATTTCGTCGGACACCAGCATGCCGTCGGTCTTGTCTCCGATCACTGCCGGGATGTTTTATAGATGTTAGAGGTTTATGGCTAACTTGCGCATAGAGGCAGGCATGGCCTTTTATAAAAAATTAAAATTAAAATTAAAATAAATAAATAAAGAATAAAAAATAAAGAATAAAGAATAAAGAAAAAGAGAGAAACGATTTACAAGCTTCTATTTCAGGAGGCAGGCAAGTTAAGAGCTTGACTACCGTTGAATCTGTGTACCTGGTGGTTCATTAACACAACGGCAAATGACCAGACTACCCCTGCATGGGGACTTACGTAACGTGGTTACGTGGATTCATTCGTGCATGGGGCAACATGGGACAAGGCTCGGGTGGTAGTCCACCACCGTTTTTTAAATGGGGGTGATGCATCCTACTTATACATGGCACACTTGTACGGCCATCCAGACCGTCCAAAACTTGTGGGCACGTTGTGGATGGAGCATAACTCGAAAATCATTCTAATTGAGCAACCACAACCATCCGATTGGTAGTCACCAAATGGACGGAGAGAAGTATACTAGTGCTTGGTCTCAATTTGACGGCAAAACCACACTGCAATGATATTGACCGTCTGATTTTGAAAGGGCTCTGCATTGAGACCAAACAGGCAAATGGCTTGGATTACCCATGGCCCCACTCATCAGAATAAAAAATATCTACCGTTTGCTTGGGTTTTCATTTTGTACAAGTGGGAGCCATGGTCCAACCATCCGAACCGTTGACATGATAAGTGCAGCTGAGGATGGCCCATGCACCAAATTTCTCGGGTGAATTCTTAATCCTAGAATCAATGATCGTGAAACGGTTGAAAAAGAGATACAACAATGGTCCACAATCAATAAAATCGAAAGGCCAAAAATATGAACGCTTGGATCGTAGAAACTTTTTAATTAATTACACATTTTTATTTTTCAATAAAAATTAATTAATATTTTCAATAATTCTAGTAAAATAATAAAATTAATACTCTTTCTTTTATCTTTCAATTAATTTTTGCCTTATTTTTTCTATTATTATAAACTTCGTTTGATGGTACGATATTTTATAAAATTTCACTATTACTTTTATCTAATTTAAGTACAAAATATTATGAAATTTCATGATATTTAGTGCAACTTAATGTAAGTTAGAAATAGCACTTAACTTACACTATATTAAGGACCGACAACCGCTTACTTTTAAATTATTATCATAAAAATTATTTTTTTTATTACTATTATTCAATAAATTACTTGCCGCTAATCTTATATACAATTTCACCATTATATTTTTATATTTACGAAACTGACCTCCAATAATCTAATCGTTCTAATCGATGCGACACCACACAATGTAGCTGCAACCCCACGATCGAGGCAAGGCCCACCGTTATGTTTTCAAAAATCCACCCCATCTATTCATTTTATTAGCTCATGTTAGGACTTAAGCTGAAAAATAAAGCAGATCCAAAACTAAAGTAGGTCACACGGTAAGAAATTACATTGGCGAGGGAAATGCCTTCCATTGAAACCTTCCCAAGTTCCACCGTGCTGTCTATATGCCATCCAAACTGGTGATAAGGTCATTCGCATTGGGATGAACTGAAGATGCAAAGATAGTAGCCAGATCCAAAACTTCTGTAGGCCTACCACTGCCCCACGAGCATTTCAACGATGAGAGTTCAATACCAACTGCTTCCTGTCGTGTGGCCCACTTGAATTTTGAATCTACTCCATTTTTCAGCCTGCCCCCTAAAATAATATGCGGAAACTGGTAGGACGGGATGGATTTGTCAGAAACATTACGGTGGCCCTCGAGTGTTTAAACGGTGGCCATTCAATCTCCACTGTTTCTTGCTGTGTGGCCCACTTAGAATTTTGGATCTATCTCATTTTTGGTACACCACCTAACATGATCTGGAAAAATGGATCAACAGGTGGATTTTTTTAAAACATGACGGTGGACCACAACTATTTCAACTGGTGGCATTCAATACCCACTGTATCCTGCTGTGTGGCCTATTCAAGTTTTGGATCTTACTTATTTTTTGGGCCCACCTCCTAAAATGATCCAGAGAAACTGATAGACAACATGTATTTATGAAAAATACTATGGTGGGCCCAAGAAATTTTCAATGGACATTCCTAAAATGACTGGGATGGAAACAGAGGCAGTGATGAGTGTGCAACTGTTTCCTTCCCTGTGGCCCACTTGAGCTTTGGATCTGTCTCATTTTTGGGCCTACCCTCTAACAAATCTAGTAAAATGGATGGATTGGATGGAATTCTCAAAATCATAATAGTGAGATCATGATTGTTTCAATAGTGGGCCCTCAAAACCCACTGTTCCCCGACACATAGATCTGACTCATTTTTGGGCCCATCCAGGAAAACTGGTAGGCGAAGTAGATTTATTACAAACATCACTGTAGCCGATGAATATTTCAATGGATGTTCCTGTAATGGAAACAGAGTATGTAGATTGCCAAGTGACACTACCACCATGGACTTCCATGGTTTTAGGACCTTGTGGGGCCATCGTAATGTATGTGTTTTATCAACACCATCCATCCATTTTATGGGCTCATTTTAGGGTATGAGCCCAAAATTGAAGAATATCCAAAGGTCAAGTTAACCACACCACGAAAACATTGGGGATAATGACTTTCCTAAGAACCACTGATGCTTATTTGCCATTCAACCTGTGCGTAAGGTCACACACGCCTGAATGAAGAGAAAAAAAAAAAAATTATTAGCTTGATCCAAAACTTCCGTGGGACCTAAGAAGTTTTCAACAATAGACATTTAATCCACACTATTTCCTATGGTGTGGTCAACTAGAGCTTTGGATATACATTAATTTTAGTCTCACGCCCTAAAATAAGCCAGAAAAAGATATGAATAGCGTGGATAAAACACATACAGTATGGTGGGCCCCATAGAGTCCTAACACTAGGGCAGTGTAGTGTAACCCCACGATGTTTCCTTCCATGTGGTCCACTTGAGTTTTAGATCTATGTCATTTTTGGGCCCAACCCCTATCATGATCTGAAAAAACAGATGGACAGGGTGGATTTCTCGAATACATAACGAGGAGCCCCATAACTATTTCAATGATGGGCATTCAAAACCCATTATTTCCTACCATATTGGCCCACCCCGGTTTTGGAGCTGAATTATTTTTTAGCCCACCCCCTAAAATTAAACTGGTGGATGGGAATTTGTCACAAACATTACAGTGGGATGCACTCTCTGTCCACATTCAATATCCACTCTATTGTGCTGTGTGGTCCGCTTGAGTTTTGGATCTACCTCTTTTTCGGGTCCATGCACTAAAACGATATGGTGAAAGTTGTGGACGGGTTGGATTTGTAACAAACATGACACTGGACTCCACAAGCTTTCAAAGGAGAGATTCAATGGTGGGCGTTCAATATGCACTACTTTGTGCCGTGTGGCTCACTTGAGTTACTGAACTACTTCATTTTTGGGCTCCCACCTAAAATAATCTGGTTAAAATGATGGATGGGGTGGATTTATCACACTGGTCATGATGGGCCCTATGAGTTTATTTAGGGAAGAGATTTAACAATGGAAATTAAATATTCACTTTTTGGTGCCGTGTGGCCCACTTGAGTTGTGGATCTGCCTCATTTTTGGGCCAGAGAAAGTGGTGGATGGGGTAGATTTTTCACAAACATCACTACAGGCCCATAAGTTTTTCAAGAGAGTTTCAACGGTGGGTGTTCAATACTCAATGTTTGGCAATGGTTGGCCCACTTGAATTTTGGATTTGCCTCAATTTTGAGTTCACCTTCTAAAATAATATGGCGTGACTGGTGGATAGGGTGAATTTGTCACAAACATCAAAGTGAGCCCCACGTGTCTTTCAAAGGAGAGATGTTAACTGGTGGGCACTCAATACCCACTGTTTCATGTCATGTGGCCCATTTGAGTTTTGGATCTATCGTCATTTTGAGCCCATGTTTTAAAATGAACTTGCAAAAGTGGTGGAAATTTTGCTAGCCCCAAAAATGAGGTAGATCAAAGTTCAATTAGACCACACCACAAAAACTGTGGGATAATGACACCCACTGTTGAAACCTTCCTAGGCCCATGATTTATGTGTTCTATCCATGCCAACCATCTCTTTTGCCAACTCATTTTAGAGCATCTGCCCAAAAATGAGGCAGATTTAAAGCTCAAGTGGACCACAACATAGAAAAATGTGGGGTTAATGATGCCCACCTTTGAAACCTTCTCAAGGCATACCATGATGCTTGTGTTTTATCCATATTGTCCATTTGTTTTGCCAGTTAAGAGCACGAGCACAAAAAATGAGGCAGATCCAAAGCTAGAGTGGACTACACCACATAAACATTTAGGGTAATGATGCCCACAGTTGAAACCTTCTTATGGCCCACTATGATGTTTATTTGTCATCTAACATGTTTATAAGGTCAAATAAACCCGAATGAAAGGAAGACACTCAACTTGAAACTTCTATAGCCCTTAAGAAGTTTTCAATGATGGACATTTGTGTACACTCTATCCAGTTAGCAACTTGATGAGACATGGATGATCTTTGAAAACAATTTTCTTTAGCTCTAACTTTGCCTAATCTTTTAAACCATAGGCCATACTCGTACCATCAGCCAAGCCTTAGCCTTACCCCATGAATTAGCCACTTTTCATGCTTAACAAGCTAGCCAGCTGAGCTTTAAGGCAAAGTTGTAACGCCTCGAAAATTGACACCCGAGTATATATACTTCGATGCCGAGTTCCTGGGTATTAACCAATTGAAAATGTACGTGTAACCTCGTTTATATTCAAGTTCATTTCACACACAGGTAATCAGAGTTGCGCAATTCAACTTAACGGAACCAAAGTGAGGTAGAATTAACAAAAATCCGTAAATGTAGGGCTAACAATAAAAAAATACAGTTCCAATAGTGGTGTTCATCTAAAATGGGGATTATACAAGCCACAATCCACAATATACATACCTAAGATGGTTAAAGTATAAAGGTTTCAGTTTACGCCCAATTCTCTAAAACATAGCGGTGTTGGCACAACTCGATATAAGCCTACTTGTCTGAGGTCTCACTAGTACCTGCATCAATGATATACGTAGTTGGTGTTTTAAAACATTGTCCCAGGTGAGAGTGAGTAGCTAACTCAGTGGTTCCATTAGTTCTAAGTTACACATGCTATTGACACAATCAGTGCAATTAATGATAAACAAAAAATCAAACAATTCCTAAATATTCTTGTTAAATGTGCATATGAAGATATGACATGATGTATCCCATTTCCAAACAACACTCCCTCACACGTGACTTCAACGCCTATTTTGCAAATGCCAACACTTCCTCATCACGCGACTCCAATGTCAGGTCGTCACATCCTATCTAATGTAATGCGATTAATGCGTACGTTAGCTAAGTAATTATTATGTTCCATTCATCCAACATATTGGCGAAGCTAGGATACCGACGTTATATCACGAGTCTTTATCTAGATCGCGTGGCTCGTTGCCGCACGTAGTGACTCCTTACCAATGTCCCTTGATCCAATTTTAGGTGACACCTGTTTATCTCACAAATTACCAATTATAAAGGTATGATATGATACCTAAATATATGAGGATCAACCCGGTATAGGTCGTCACCCAAACCGAGTATGATCACTTAGTTCCGAAGTTGTAACAGCATGTTGCCTCGACCGACTGGAGCGTTATTTTCGAAGGGGATCCAGATCAAACGGCTCACCCCAACCCACGCTCAAACCATAGCTCAGATGAACAATGGTTAGGGCATTACAGAGGTGCGGGCTTATCACATAAAACCAAATTACCGTAAGAAAATGGCTCGTCACCCAATTCGATTCATGCCCGAGTCATTCGAACGGTACTCTGGCACGCAACCATCGATCGGGTAATTTGATGGGGGTCGTTCAAATAATGATTTATCACCTCCATTAGTACTCACTAGTCACTATGGGGAGGCTCGTCACCCAAGCATAGGCTAAGAGCTTGGACACGGTGTCCCATACCACCATGCTTGGCTCATGACTCTTAGGGGAATCGTATCGCACTAATGGTTATGAATGGACAATCCATTGGGAACAGGGTATCCTAGATTTAATTTAGTCGTGTCATACATTATGAACATACATGATCAGTCGGCCAGTGGACTAATTTCATTTTATGAATCCTACCAGCTCTTTGGCGGGGTCCATTCTCTTCCAGATATCCCGTCAAAATTATTGGTTCCTTCATGATCCAATTATCCACGGAAACAAGGATATTTCGTCGATCAAATGGTTCACTATATAAAATTGACCAGTGACTCCATAAATTGATGGGAATGACGGTTGTTTCATTAGCAAAGGGGTTATGAAGATCTAGAGTTTCTTTATTTATTTCTACATAATTCCAAGAATGTTGGAGAAACCGTTTAGATCCAAAAGAAGATGGATGATTCTTTCTTCTTGAAGAGGAAGCCTGCGTGCGATGCATGTTTATAAGCCAAGAGTTATCAGGTCAAAGATGAAGCTTTAAAGAGTAAGGATTCAAAGGCTGAAGAAGGATTTTGAAGATTTAAAAGTTTTCAGACTTAAAAGGAATTTTTCGAGCGATTCTTGCAAGCTTGAATATGAGTTAGTTGCGTGGTATTGCGTAAGAAGAGAGAGACTCAATGTCACGCCTCGAATTCGAAAACCAGGCTCACAAAATTCTCGATCACCGAATTCGGCGCCGACAGCCTCCGTAGTACCCCATTCTCGGCTCCCGGCACCCATACACCAGGTTCAGATCCTGAGATTCTACAAGAAGGATTTCTAACATGATTTTGATTCATAATGAGCATAACCATAAACATAACCCATGAACAATAACCACAAGAACACTATCACAAAATCCACTATGATAAAAAACTTTGAGTACAATACATATGAAGGGAAATACAAGATAATGATAATAACGAAAACTTAGAAGATGAAGCTCGTCGCATTTTGCTACTATGCTAAGCTACTGATCGCATCCCGTCACCGCACGCATCAATCGTGCATAATTTATAAAAGCTTAGCAGAGGGCAATAAGTGTGTGCATAATATAAAAGCGTGGCATATGTAGTGCATAATATGAGCGTGCAGAATGCAATGTCAGAATAATGCGGAATCATGCTAATGAGTACATGAATACAATCAGTCGTACCAAGGTTATGCGGTGCAAGATATGAATGTTATCGGCCATATCAAGACCATGCGATGCGCAATGCAACTCATGCATGTCAACCCTCATCCACATATCAATGCGGCTCCTCACTAAAGCATCAAATATCAGTACGGTTCTCACTCTGGATAATCACCGAGGTTTAGTACACTCCAAATGGCACTGCCCCTTTTCCAGGTTTAGTTCAAGTGAGCGTAAAAAACCTCACTATCCGCCTGGCCAATAGTCTGTCAATACCTATCTGGAACGTCGATAGCAGACCCATTCACGAGCTGGTCATACTCAGCCTAGTAATGCCTCATACCCTCGGGTGGGTAAGGCCACACCCCTTTCCAACCGACACCACACAAAGTAGGAGAAAATAGTATTCTCGGCCCTCGACCGTGGGCTCATGTATCCACTCGGTCTCGACGTTAGAGTCATCCTGAGACGGCACCATCGGCTTTACTCGGTCTCTTTTCATCCTCTGGGACCATCGGGTTTAGGAATTTTCACCCAGGGACATCTATGACGCCCCGATGCTTAGTAACAATATTTCCGGTGTCCGATCCTGCCATCTACAATGTGTCTTTGGAGGTCATAGCCCTGATGTCGCTAGAGCGTATAGAAATCATGTCATACAAATGTGAAGTGCATGAATCACACTACCAGTCATGCAACAATCCTGTGCGTACCGCGCGCTCATGAAGGACAACTCTGCCTATCAGGGAGCCCATAAACAATCTGCCCGATGGCATATGCTATGATCAATCACTCCTCATATCAAGCATACGTATGATGCATATAAGCATGACTCATGAAATTATACTAAACATGTTATGTGGTGATTGATTCTGTTTATAACGAAGAGGGGTCTAGACGGCTTACACACTACAAGTATGGGCCTATCAATGAGCCTTAGGGAGAGTTACAATGCGGATATTTAACCATCATTGTTCTTACAATGTGGACGTTAAACCATCATTGCTCCCAAGGCACGGCCATCAAAACATCATTACATGCATCATGGTGGAATCTCACATCGCAATGGGCTTCATATACATCACATTTGGCCCACACAAAGGCCTCACATACGTCTCATTGGGCCTCATATAAATCAAATGGGCCGAATCGAATGGGCCGATCGAATGGGCCGAATCAAATGGGTTGATACAAATGGGCCAAATCAAATGGGCCGATTCAATGGGCCAAGTCAAATGGGCCAATTCAAATAGGCTGAGTCAAATGGGCCGATTCAAATGGGCCGAGTTGAATGAGCCGAGTCCAACACACCATTTATCCACATACAAAAATGAATCATATCCAAAAGATCATCTGGACCATACCACAAATGACAGTGGTGGTAATGATTTCCACAGTTAAATTTCTTGTGGGTCCACCATAGTATTTATTTTCCATCCATATTTTTCATAAGGTCACAAGGACCTGAACAGGGAAGGAAAACAAATATTATATTAAATCAAAACTTCTGTAACCTAAAGGGGTTTCAAGGGTGGCGTTCAACACCACTATTTTCTGTAGGGTGGTCCACTTGATATTAGATCTGCCTTATTTTTAGTCTCAAGCCGTGAAATGAGGTGGCCTAAAATAGATGGACGGTTTGGATGTAATACAAACATCAGGGGTGGGGTCCACGTATGTGGCCCACCAGAGGACTAAATCTACTTCATTTTTCGTCTTGAGACAAAGATCAGCTCGCCAGATGAATGGACGGCGTGGAAACAAACATACATCATGGTGGACTCCACCTGTCTAATTTGCTGGACGGCGTGGATACAAACATACATCACGGTGGACTCCACCTGTCCAACTGATGAATGGACGGCGTGAATATAAACATACATCACGGTGGACTCCACTCGTACAGATCGTTGGACGGCGTGGATACAAACATACATCAGTGGTGGGTCCCACGCTCGTGGCCCACCTTACATATATATATATATATAATATCATATTATAATATAATATATTATATATATACATAAAACAAATTCAGTAATCCGAGACCCTAGATGTTCTGGACGGTGGAGATCTCATACATATTTACATGGTGGGTCCACACGTGTGGCCCACCTCATATCATAATAATATTATATATATATATATATATATATATATATATATATAATACATGTCCAGCGTCCAGGGGCTCTGGACGCTCTGGACAGCATGGATTAATCCACATCAACATGAGGGTGGGCCCCGCCGTCCTGACCCTTGGACGGTGTGGAGCTATTACATATACCATGGTGGTTCCACACATGTGGCCCACATCGGCCTCGAATCAAACCGATACTTGTGTTTTCCTTCAATCAGGCCCATCCAAACAGATTGCCATGTGGGCCACTCGGTGGACGACATGGATGAAATACTTCATGATAGGCCACACACACACCATTCCATACAAGAGAGAGAGAGAGAGAGAGAGAGAGAGAGAGAGAGAAACGGTGAGATAGAGGGACCCCGCCACTATGGGCCCCTCTTTACATTGCATACATCAATGTGGGTCCCACAACAAGTGGGTCATTAAATTAAAAATCAATGGTAGATCACCCACCTATCGCACTCCTCCTTGATCCCTTGGACTTGTATGCTCCTTGCCTTCACTTTTAATGGAGGTTGATGGTGATTGGAAGGTTGAGATGGGAGATAGGAAGGTGGGTCACACTTAGTATTTGGGAGAGAGCTTGGACATTGGAATTTGTTGCTTGGGAAATGAGTTTTGAGAAATGAGAGAAAGAGAGAAATAATGGATTAAAGGGTGTGTTTGAAATTTTGAAAAAGAGGGATGGGTAGGGGAGAGAGAGAGTTAACTTAGGGAAAAAGGAGGGATAGGTGTTGGTACTTGTGGTATGGAGTGTACTTGACTTGATTGATTGATTGATTGATGGGACATGTTGTAGAGATTCCCTCAAAATTAGTAACGCGCGGCGTTTCTTTGATGGAATGAACACGCCTATATCTCTGGCCGAGGCTCGGTGAGGTATCGCGAGTGCACGAGTTTGGGCGTTGGAACTTCGCGACGGTCTCATTGATTGCTAAGATCACAAGTTTCGGGTGAGCTCGGCCGAACGAGGTCTCGATTAGGATGTCGTGGCATTCAAAAGGACAGTTGTGCGGCCAGGGAGGAGGTTGGAAGGACCACGGAAGCTCGGACGGTATGGTCTAGGATACGGGTCTTACACTCAAGACTTTGAAAAATTTTGAAGAAAGGCTTTGCATGAGATGAAGATGATTGTGCAGGAGTGCGCAACAAACAAGTTGTTACACACCGGAATAGATGGATGTGGAGTTTGCTGAAAAGAGGAGAATGTGTGTTGCGCAAGAACACGCAAATGCAGTACTTAGCGCAGGAGTCACTGAACGGACAGAGCTTTCGCAAGGAAATGAAAGGATGAAAATGAAGAGTCGATTCTAGTATTTATAGAGAAATGGACCCGATTACAGGACCCAATTAGCCTTGGCACAGGTACGCGCAATGACGTTTGCAAAAAGGATGAAAGAAAGGGTTGATCCTATTTCTTTATCTAAGAAGGGATAAACAAAAAGGATCGAGGGGGGCATCTGTTGAGGCATAAAAATAAAGGATCAAGAATGAATAAAAAAGAAAGAGATTAAAGAAGAAAGAAAGAAATGAAGAAAATACATAGAAAAGGAAGGAATTTATGGTTATTGTTAGAGGTGTGCATTTGTGACTTGATCCGGCGGATCCGACCCGATCCGGCCCGTTCCGAACAGAACCGACGGCCAAGATCGGGCCTGATCAGGTTGTGGTTTCCGGATTCGATTTTTTTTTTTGGGTCGGGTCTGGATAGACCTCTGTCCGGATCGACTCGACCCGGATCTGAACCGATGGGACCCAAACCAAACGGACCGGACCGATAGGCCGGCGGGTAGTATAAAATACATTTTTTATTTTTTACCTTATTTTTCCTAAAAATGGATGTACGGTGTGTGGATAAAATACATAAATTGCATAAAATATGTTGATCAAGTCATGAGGACCCAGATGAAGGGAAAAAAATAAATATCTGCTTAATCGAAAACTTTTATGGCTTACATAACGTTTTTAATGGTCAAAATTCATTCAACACTGTTTTCTATAATGTGGTCCACTTGAGATTTCAATATACCTCTTTTTTTTTTTTTCTAATGACTTAAAATGATCTATAAAAATAGATGGAGGGCATGGATGAAACACATACATCACGGTGGGGCCCACAAAGCACGGACGTCCGGGTGGCACGGGAGCCCTGAGTCCTGTTTCCGGGCAGACGAATGTGTACTACGCCTGGCCTCCTCGAGCTGCAGGTGCTCCTCAAGCTCCGTGTTGTACGGACGGTTTAAAGGAGATCAAAGTTATGGGCCCTTTGATGATATTTATCATATCTACACCGCTGATATACTTTTAGAATAGAAATTATAGAGTATTATTCAAAAAATAAATAATATCCAAAGATCATGTGGCCCACACCACAAATAGCAACAGAGAATGATTTTCACTGTTAAACCATTCGTGTGGTCCACTCGATAGTTAGATCCATCTTATTTTTCGTCTCAAGCCTTAAGACAAGCTTGGAAAATGGATGAACGGTTTTGATATAACACATACCCTATGATTAGATCTACAGACCTCTCTCACTTTGGATTAAGAAATCACCTTGTACAGCTATGCTTGCTTGAAAGGCAAGGAGTTTGATTTCGTGCACTGCATGTCAAAGATTCAGTAAAATCACTGTAGACGGTAAATTGAAAGTTCTTTTATAGTCATGTGGGGCCCACCTTCATGTGTATGTTTTATCTAAGCTGTTCATCAATTTTTACATATTATTTTAGCCATTGAGTACAAAAATTAGGTATATTAAAGGTTAAATTAGACCACACCACGTGAAGCAATTTAATTAAATTTATATATCCGAATTCTACCCAACTCGATCCGACTCGGTTTTCCTAACCGAGTCGGACACTGTTCAAGTCATAGAAACAATGCATCGGATCTGTCCAAATCATGTGACCCAGATCCGGGCACGGATCGAATCGGATTCGGGTCAAGCCTGTGGAATTTCGGATCAGGTCGAGTTGAACCTAATCTGATCCGATCAAGACCGATGCCCAGCTCTAGTTATTGTGCAGACCCGCGCAAATGGTATTGATTGTGCGAGTTAGCGCAAACACCATTGTTGGTTGCGCGCACCTGCTCAATGCTGGTATGACCAGGATGAATGGGATGGCTAGGATCTAATGAAAGGTGAGCCCCACGACACAAAGTTCGAGGGTTCACATGTATGGAGGCCTATAAATACCCCACTCCCCCTCTCATTTGGACACATTGAAGATTCAGAAGAAGATCAGAGCTTCAAAAAAGAAGAGGAATCTGAAGGTAATAAGAAGAGAAGGAAAGAAGAAGAAATAGGAGACATTGTGCTGAACCGTGCAATAACATAGTGTTGTGTAGGCCCGTGCAACACCTTGTTGTTGCGCGACAATGAATATCAAGGGGGGCAAAATGCTATTGAAATTGTCAGATGGAATTAGATCTTTCTTCTATGAAGGAATACGAGTTCAAGAAGGGATTTATGATGGTCATATCCGCACAATATTCCTCTCAATGAGATAACCAAATCACAAGCCGAAATGCCGCCGGATTCGACATTCATATTTAATATTCAAACTCTTTCAATTCTTGTATTCTGGATAATCTATCTTAGAATCAAGGGAAATCAAATGATGTACATGAACTTAAAATGAATAGATATGATGATTGTTTCTCTTTCTATTTTCACTTTGTTACTATTAAACAAGATAATTTCTCAAACCACATGCATTTGTTTGTTGTTAAAACAGTTGGTATAACGGTCCTCACCTTAAAGGCTTGGGAAATAATGAAAAGATAAAATTAGATAGGAATATTTCACCCCTTGGATCATTTTACTCTTTTCTTTGAATATAAACAGCCTCCTTAACCTTTGAATAATCCAAAGTTTGAAATATTTCGGTGTAATTTTTTTAGGTGTACCCATCCAGCGTGAGACCCATTATATAAACGGCTTGGATCATTGAAAGAGACGCATGCCAGTAGATAAAGTCCCAACCGCCCCATATTATATTGAATGATCCAGATCTCATTACATGCATGCCATGTTTATGGCGTATGGCTAACACCATTTAGAAAATGGTTATAAGCTATCACCTGATTTTGTTAACGGTGCTCTGTGGGCCCACTTGCCTGCCAAAGCCTTTCCTGGAAACTTCCTGCAACAGGGAAGCTAGATGGGTCCATTGTGATGCTTGTAATAAATCCATTTCATCCATCCGTTTGTTCAGATCATATCAGGACATATCCCAAAAAATGAAGCAGATCCAAAATTCAGTGGGCCGCATGACAAGAAGCAGTGATGATTGAATTTCAACGGTTGAAACATACATGGAGCCACAGAAGCTTGGGATTGGAATAATATTTTTTCCTTTTCAGTTCATCCCAATAGAAATGACCTTATGAATGGCATAATGGTATATAAACATCACAGTGGATCTCACGCAGGTCTTAACGGTGGACATTTCCCTACCCACTTTTTCTTGTTGTGTGGCCCATTTGAATTTTAGATCTATCTCATTTTTGGTGCCATGTCTTAACATGATATAGAAAAACAAATAGGCGAGATGGATTTCTCACAAAAATTATGGTAGCCCCACTTAGCTTGATGAATAGAAAAACACAAATGTAGCTTGATTCAAAACTTCCTAGCCCCAAGAAATTTTCACCCGTAGTAGGCATTTAATCCCCACTGTGTAGTCACCTTGACCCTTGGATCTGCCTCATTTTTGAGCTTATGCCCTAAAATAATATGAAAAATTAAATGGGCGGTGTGGATAAAATCCATACATCATGGTGGCCCCTCAGAATACCTGACCGTACCAAGTTGGGAACAGGTGGGGTAGTACCCAATTGGCGTCCCTAACAAGTACCCTGGACGAAAGCGAGACTGAGACGGGACTTTAGACCACATGACGACTTCCTTAGGAAGGAATCACAGAGGGACCACCTTAAGAAGTGTATCCTTTCAAATGTGGGCCCACCCGTACGTTGCTTTGAAACAATGATCCAATCAGCCCTAGTTTCTTGGTAAGCATGCTTTCTCTTACATTTTTGGTCACCTTTATGTGGGTCAGGTTGGATGATTGCTATTTCCTTTACTAAAAATTGTGGGGCCCACCTCCTAGTACAATGTATGGTGGATATGAGAGAGAGGATTCCGATTGCTTAGCAGATCATCCAGCACCAACGTCTGTGCAGAACGCAGATTGCGTGAAAAAACCTTTCATAGAAACTTCTAGTAAGTGGGGCCAACTATGGTCTATGAGAAATTCACTGCAACCATCCATTTTTCGGATCATGATGGGACATAAGCTAAAAATTCATAACAACCAACCGTTTTTCCGGATCACGATGGGACATGGCCAAAAAATGAGGCAGATTCAAAGCTTAGGTGAGCACATATGAAAATACTGACGGTTGAAACCTTTTTGGTCAACACTAATGTTTTTGTGCCATTAATGCTATTCATGAGGGCCCATTTGGGAGCATGGATTTGAATCCCTCGGAATTCAGGACCCCTGGATTTGAAACTACCCATATTTGAAATCCTCCCATTGTGTTTGGCACTCTGAATTGGGAATCAACTTTAATACAAAAGTAACTATGCATGGTATATTTGCATGGGCTTGAATTTAATTACTAAATTAACTTTAGTACAAACATATGTAATGTTTGACACAATAGTTGTAATAAGTCTATTGAAATATATGATTTGCCAGAAAATGATAAAATTCCAATTCTCATATGGGCCACAAGCACAAAATTATGCTAGAGTGACTAACTAACGATTTTTAACCATTGATTTACATAGACAATGTTTGGATGATGTTGATCATCATATTAAAGTAATTATAGGGATGCAATTGATAATCTAATTGTTTTGGGACATTATTAGTGGGTCATGTGCCTAATAGAATAATAGTCCGGTGACATACTGTTACACATGCAACTCTCAAAGGATTTTAAATGTAATGAAGCTCTCTCACCGTAGTTTGAATGATTTGAAACTTTATGGTGCCAAACAAAAAAGGAATTTGAAATCCCCCAAATCTACAGTGCCAAACGATTTATGTGCCATCCAATTAAAAATACAAAAATATTAGCTTGATTCAATACTTCTCGGACACATGAATGTTTCAATAGTAGATGCTATTTCTTATCATGTGGCCCACTTGAGTTTTGGATCTATCTGACCTTTTGGGTCATATCCTAATATGATCAGGAAAAACGGATGGATGGAGTGGATTTCTCACAAATATCATGGTGGCCCCACTATTACAATATACATGTTTCATCAACCCGTTGATTGGTGGGAATGGTGCCGTGTGTTACACAATCACCATTTTGAATTGTGGTGTCCCATCCATCACAGTGGATGCATAGGTGTCATCGAATCCCATTGAAGATGGATAAGAACCTGAAATTGATACGATCAGACGACATTAACCATCTGATTCAGATAATTAAATTGGACCACTGAGCATCTTAACCTTAATTGTACAATTGATATTCATGATCACTAGGGCCCCACTTTTTTCCACCAACACTAATTGGACGAGTAACCCAAACTGATATGTTGATGGACGGCCATCCTTCTCTCTGAGTAGGGATTAACAATCTGCAGTCAGATATATAATCATCGAACCGATTAAGCACATGTCATCTAGCTTTGTGAGAATTTGGCCCGTGCGTCATGGACGGCTGATCCGGTCCGTTCATCTGATGGGCCTCAACATTTACAAGGACCCCAGAAGCTCTTCCATATTGAACAGTCCAAACATATTCTAACAGCGGACGGTAAATAGACGGTTAAGATGAAAATACATCAACAGTACACGTTGAACATAAAGTACCAAAAGTTGAATGTCTGAACTTCTCACCTGGGTGCCTGATGGGCCCCACAACGCTTTGTAGACCATCAGATCTAGATGTTTCGTTCCCACTGACGTGGGCCCCACCCCTTGAAAAAACTCGGAGCCCAAGGCATTTCAGTAACCTTTAGCATTTTCAAAGAAAGATACTCTTTTACGCGGATTGGTTACTACACAGCACCTTCCTAGGTTAGATCGAACTGGGTCTCTGAGGGCCCACCGTGATGTATGGTTTTTATTAACACCGTCTATACATTTTTCCATATCATTTTAGTATACAATCCCAAATAAAGTTCAAGTGGATCAGACGGTGGGGATTAAATATGTACGGTTAAAAGCTTTTTGGGGGGCATTGAAGTATTGGATCCCTTCATTCAGGTACATGTGAAGAGGTTAGATGGAAATTAACCATCTCAGTGGGCCCTAGGAAGGTTTTAATGATGAGGTAAAGGTTAATTTATTTGAACCTCAACTCAATTCAGGAATGGACTATGACGAAAGCGATCTCATTCCAAGTGTGCACTACTGGACGGAATTAGACAATGATGCATGTTGAGATGACTATTATGAACCTGCAGCCCAAATTCCCCTAGAATCAATCTCAAGTTTGGTACAGATCAATGATCAAGACATACACAAAGTGGTTGGTCATAATGAGCCACTCCCCTCGCTTGACATGTCTGATTTAAAAGTGGAGGATGTGCCCCTTATAACCGACCCTTTTAACTCTTGTGAAACATGTTTGGACCACTCCTCTGAATCGAATGATGATGTGATTCGAGGAAAGGACGAGTTGCTCACTACAACCTTGGAATTTGAAACCACTCAATTGAGGCCACCATCTGAGCTGTACACGTTTGACAATTCAATGCCTCGATTAAGTAGTTTCAATGAACAGAGTGATCACATCGATGCTTCCCCTATTGATTTTCAATCTGTCTGTGCAGAACTGGAGCAAGAGAGTGTACCTCCATCCACTTTCAAGGATGATGGATTCCTTAGGCAGATCATCACGAGCTCTAATGTGGAAAACAAGTCGCTCTCAGCCGAATTTCCCAACTCTTTGGATGATTGCTTGACATACTTTGCAGATTCAAACGATCCCATGTCAAAAGACAAAGTAGATGCCTTGCAAGATAACATGTCGGTAAATCCCCCTCCTTCCCCAGACCCTAAATGTTTACCATTAAAGGAGGAGCTGAAAATTGAACCGAAGTCTGATACTTCAAAATGTGTCAAGACTACATCACTTCTTGCGAAGTTTTTTGAAATTTATTTACTTGTAGTCTCTGATTCACCATGAGATAATAACACTGAAACTTCTTTTGTCACAGGTGAATCGTATATACTCTGGATACCTTAAGCGATTCAACGATTTTTTTTTTATAAGGTACATAAGTTTCTCTGGAAAGTCATACTTCAAGGCATCCAAGCCTATTGCAAAAAGGGCTTTTAGATGATCCTGTTGAGGAACTTACTAAGAAACTTATCAAGATATTGGTTGGAAGAGGAACCATGCAACATGACTGAGTAGTTTTTCCATGCTTTCATATGACTAGGGTAGTTTACTTTATGTTATTCTAGGTTAGACGGTTTTATGTCATTAGGTTAGTTTACTTTTTTACATCATTCTAGGTTATTGCTTTTCACTCTCTTGCTGACTCGCATCCATGTTGAGATCTCTGTAGAAAAGCCTCTTAATTTCTTCATCCAAGTACTATCTTTCCGTCACTTTTCCTTTACGTTAGTTGTCCCATGTGCATTACATGCTCATATATCTTTTACATTGAAGACAATGTAAATTTTAGGTTGGGGTGGGAGATTAGGTTACCTAATCAATGTTTTCTTGGTCTTGAGCAAAAATTGTGAAATTTTTTAAAATTTTCTGGAATTTCTTGTGAATTCGAAGTGATTTTGACGGCCATCCTGGATTTAGAATTACAAGATAAGTGATGTTGGTAATTTATGATTCTTGGATTCAGTTATTTGTTAGATTTCATAGTTAAGTTCGAACTGTTAATCCATGATTAGAAGTTTTAAACATTGACTGAGTCATGATTTCACAAGACACATCTCACTTGCACATTAAGGTTTCAGTTCGATATTGAATTGTAACTTGGTGATCATTAAGCATTTAAGGAACCAGCCTGGAAAATTTGTTCGTCATGATCAATTGAAGAAAAAGAAAATACCCAGTAAAAAAAAACAGATACCTTTGGAAAGGGTTAGGCAAATAAATTTCACCATAGGTTTGCTCCCTATATGTGTAGATTTAATTCCCCATGGGTAATATATGAAAAGGGTTGGGTGTATGGTCTTCACCATAGGTTTGCTCCTTATAGGTGAGGATTTGATTCCCCTCCTTGGAGTTGCTTTTAATGAAAAAAAAATAAAAACTGGAAGAATGAAAAGATGATCTGTAAGGCAAGTTTTGGTTTAGGTTGTTCTAAATGCTCTTTTGATCGTCAATGTTATCATAGAAATTGACGATTGGATCTCTTAATAATGATAAGCCGGGGATTACACTATACACCCATGGAACTCAATGTTTAGAATTTTCTTTCGGATTGATGGATTAATACTTTAAACTTGATTATGAAGTTTATTGTGCACTTGAGTCTAAGAGAAAGTAATACCCAACATTCATGAATCTTAGAATTCTCGTATCTGGATTATTTTGCAAAATTCACTCGAGTATATAGAAATTATCCTGTAGTTCTCAACTTATTTTTCGCATATCTTGCTCGGGACTAGCAAAATGCTGGTTGAGGGTTGTGTTAAGGGTCGAATATTATATATTAAACCCCAGTTATTACATGATTTTATGAACATGATACTGTTTAACGCCTTATTTTAATCATGTTTATAATGCATTGTGAATTTAGGAGCCCGAACTGAAAAAAGGGTACTAAAAGCATGTATTTAACGCTCTAAAATCACCAAGGCAAGGGAAGGACCCCAGAGGACCGAGATCGAAGAATTTACATGCTAGAGATCCGAGAAAATTACGCTACTCGCGTTAAACAGGTATGAAAACTGTCCAAAATGTAAGATCACAGGCTTCCCACCATCCGTTCAACTCAAAACTTTATATCCGGTCTAAGGATCATAAATTAACCCTACATGTCAAATTTCAGTCATTACATCCTTGTGAAAGTGTCCCAACGAATAGATCAACCCCTAAAAACACTGATCTAGGGCCCACCTGATATCTGGATATACTTCGAATTTGGTTCAACTCCTTATATTAGATGAGAAAACATATGGACGAAGCAAATTTCTCATGTACATGACATTGGGCCCCACTGGCAGTTGCCAGTGCACAGTGCACAAGTGCACTCTCGGTGCACCGGACTAGCAAAACTTAGTCAAAAGTGTTTGACCGACTCATCTCCTCAAAATTCCAAAAAGCCCAGCAACGCACTTGCCAAATTTGGGTTTTGATAGTGGGCCCCACCCATCATCCAAATTGATAATCTGGACCGTCCATTACGTCCTTGGGGTAGGCATTACCATTGCTTAGGTGGTGGTATTTCAAAAGACAACAGATATCACATCTCAACCATCCAAAGGTAGGACGAATGGTAGAAGCACAAGTTCCGTGTTCCACACTAAATCTGAGCCAAAACAGACCATAGCTGACTGGTTTTTCGAGTAGAATCCGGTGGACGGCCTGGATTTCGCAAAGGATAGATGAAGAAGACTCCACCAAGAAATTTGCGTAGCCTGGACCTGTCAGAACGCTGTCCGTCTGCTGGGAGTTGAGGTGACCCACCACGATCATCAAATGGATGATCCGAGATGTCCATCATGCCCAGGGGAGGGTGTCGACTAAAACCCAATCATTTTCATGCACCCATGCAAACATTCAAAAACGCAGCAGTAAGGAACAAGCTGCCATGTCAATTAGTGGTGTGGTCCACCCATAGTAATCCCGAAAATGATAAGTGACTCACAAATCGACACCACATATTGCAAGATTGATTCTTCAATAATTATAAATGGCCCCACCAAGAAATAAACAAGATACAAAATCACGAATTCACCGACTTACATTCCTTATAAAGGAGAGGATCCGGATGAGAGAAGATTTTATACGAGTCAAAATTTTCAGAGACTGGGAGTAGAGTTAATCGAGTACCAATTACATTATTTTTTTTATCTGTTTTAATTTTAAGGTAAGTGGACCATGTCCGAGCTCATGAACTTCGATGTGGTCATGAGCTTTGTTTTGATTCATATCTTGTTGAAGGATAGATTCTAGTGATTAAGAAGATGATTTATTGTGACTCAAACAATGGGAGAAATTTGCGTAACATGTTGTTCACCATCAATGAAGAATGATCGGTGTGGAATCATTTCTAACTTTACTCAATGCAAAAATGATATGACAGTTGACAGTTGCCCACCATCTTTATCAATTTTATCATCAAATGGATGATCCGAGATGTCCATCATGCCCAGGGGAGGGTGTCGACTAAAACCCAATCATTTTCATGCACCCATGCAAACATTCAAAAACGCAGCAGTAAGGAACAAGCTGCCATGTCGATTAGTGGTGTGGTCCACCCATAGCTCTAATCCACTTCAATCTTGGATAAGTGACCTAAATCGACACCACGAATCTATTGGACAGATTTGATTCTTCAATAATTATAGAATATGAGCTCCACCAAGCAACAATGTAAGAAGGAAGTGCCAAAAACGCAGCTTGCTGCGAACGTCTAGCCAACTTACATTCCTTATAAAAGGAGAGGATCTGGACGAGAGAATGGGGGAGCCGTGGAGGCCAACGAAGGGAGACTTGCAAGCAGAGACAAGGAGTAGAGTTTTTTTTGTTATTTTTATGTTTTAATTTTAAGGTATAGTGGAATCATGTCCATGAGTTGCTAAACCTCTTAGCTAGGGCTAAGAGGTGAAGCTTGTAGTGTGGTTAGGATGGTTGCTTTGTTTTGATTCATATCTTGTTGAATCTTATGGATTCTAGTTTGATTATTAAGGAATACTTTTAGTTTAAAGGAAAGTTGATTTAATGACTCAAATTACTAGTAGATTCGAACACGTATTTTAGGAGCAATTTGAGTATGTTCTTTTCATTATGAGATTGTGAATTTTTGATTTTGATATAAAGATTGTTCACCATCGTCTCATGGTAAGCATGATTGGGTGATGGAACCCTTCCTAACTTTCACAATTCTCTCATAAATTGGTTGTGAGATTGGTAAATTTCATAATTCTGATCTATGTCAAGGTTGAAGTGTTGTTTACCATAGTCTCACTGGGCATGATTAAGTGACGGAATCACTTCCAAATCTTTACCAATTTTATTGAGTTAGATGATTGATTAGATCTGAAGAAGTTCGGTAGATGATCGACAAATCTCTTCTCATCAATGGATAAGATAGGACTTAATTCTTGCGTGAGGACCACTTTTGTTCCCAGTTGAATGGATAATAAAAGGTAACTTACATTATGAAATACAAGTGGATTTTTATTAGAGAGAGTTTAGTTTATCTTTACGACAAATTCTAAGATCATCTATTTATTTTAATTTGGCTTATGAACTATTTCATACTATCTCACTCTTCGTGGAATATTTATAGATGAGATTGATTGTTTTATTTTTAATCGGACTGATGTATTAGACATTTATTATTCAGAAATTGAAATGAGTTTATTAAAACTTTAGATATCACTTTAAGTTGGGTCTTGATTTTTACGGAGTTTATGTATACTTCTCAAACTGGAGTTAAAAATGAATTTACATGTGGGATTTAAAAAGACGGATTAACAAGTGTAAGGTACATCCAATGTATGGAAAGTTCTGATTCAACCCAGGATCTTGGATAAGTGACCTAAATCGACACCATGAATCTATTGGACAGATTCTGATTCTTCAATAATTATAGAATATGAGCCCCACCAAGCAACAATGCAAGAAGGAAGTGCTAAAAACGCAACCATAAAGCAAAGGTGAAACGTCTCTACAAGGAGAGGATCTGGACGAGAGAATGGGGTAGCCGTGGAGGCCAACGAAGGGGGACTTGCAAGCAGAGACAGGGAGTAGAGTTTTTTTTTTTTTTTTTGGTTATTTTTCTGTTTTCATTTTAAGGTATAGTGCAATCATGTCCATGAGTTGCTAAACCTCTTAGCTAGGGCTAAGAGGTGAAGCTTGTAGTGTGGTTAGGATGGTTGCTTTGTTTTAAGATCTTGTTAAATCTTATGGATTCAGTTTGATTATTAACAATACTTTTAGTTTTTAATGATTTATTGTGACTCAAATTAAGAGATCCGCAATAGCTTTGATATGTTCTTTTCATTATGAGATTGTGAACTTAGGAGAAATTTTATATTCAAAGTGTTGTTCACCATCGTCTCATGGGCATGATTGGGTGATGGAACCCTTCCTAACTTTCACAATTCTCTCATAATTGGTTGTGAGATTGGTAAATTGTTGTTGTTTACCATAGTCTCCTGGGCATGATTAAGTGACGGAATCACTTCCAAATCTTTACCAATTTTATCTATTGATGATTAGATCTATGAGAAGTTCGTAAATCGACTTTATCAACTAGATAAGATAGGACTTTGATTCCAGCTTGTGTCCCGAATCAATACAATACTTTAAAGTGGATCCTTGGCACCTTAGCTACCTCTCAGATTCATCTTATTTTATTTACTATTTCACCATTATTCTCTCAAATTACAATCGATTTAGATTTCATCTTATTCTAGTTCTAGTTCTACTTAATTTCAAATTACGTATAGGTTTCAGTCCCCGTGGATTCAACCTCGGTCTCACCGAGTTTATTACTACATCACAACCCTATACTTGGGGTGTGAACAGCTATCAGTGATACTAAGATGTTGAGCGACACGAAGAAATTCTTATCTCAAATATTTGAAATGAAAGATCTTGATGAAGCTTCTTATGTCATCGGCATTGAGATTCACTATGACAGATCACTTGGACTGCTCAGCCTGTCACAGAGGGCCTATATTACTAGGGTACTCGAAATGTATGGCATGCAAAATTGTGCTTCCGGACAGTCGCCCATTGTGAAGGGCAACAAATTTGGCCTATTTCAGTGTCCAAAGAATGATTTGGAAAAGAATCGAATGAAGGAATTTTCTTATTCATCGGTAGTAGGGAGCATCATGTATACTCAAGTATGTACGCGACCGGATATTGCCTTTATTGTTTGAATGTTGGGAAGATACTTATCTGATCTAGGAATGCAACATTGGATAGCTGCAAAGAAAGTATTACGGTATCTACAGAGAACGAAAGACTTCGGACTCACATACAGAAGATCTGATCGATTAGAGCTTATCGGATATTCATACGTAGACTTCGCAGGCTGTGTTGACACTAAGAAGTCTATCTCAGGATACGCCTTCATGATGATTGAAGGGGCTGTATCGTGGAAAAGTGTTAAATAGTCTACCACAGCCTCGTCCACTATGCAAGCTGGATTTATTGTCTGCCACGAGGCATCTAATCAAGCACTATGGTTGCAGAGTTTCTTCTCAGGTTTGCGGGTACTAGAGCATATCGTGAAACTATTGAGAATATTTTGCGATAATTCAGCTATTATTTCCTTCTATAGCAACAAGAAGCATTCATCAAGGTCGAGACATATCGACATCAAAAATCTTATTATAAAGGAAAGAGTTCAGAATCATCAAGTGTCCATGAAATTCATCGGCATTAAACAGATGATTGCAGATCCACTCACTAAAGGGCTCCCGATCATGCTATTTTAGGAGCATGTGACATCCATGGGAGTCATTGATCCTACAGATGTTTTTAGATAATGGGAGTTGAGTGTACTTTGATTTTCACAGACAATTAGAGGTCTCATTTTATACAGTTTTGATGATTTTGATATAAGGATTTATTTCTGTTTCTCTATATATATGCGTAAATTTTGAGTAAGTAGAACTACAGTCACATCTCGTTGGAGACATGTAAAAGCTTCAGGACCTTTTAAGGATAAACACATATCATCACACTAAGTGTGTAATCTTTATACCACATTTCATAATTCTTGATCTATGTCATTAAGGTTGAAAGTACTTGTGATCACGCTTAATCTCATTTCGCCTAAATTAAATGTTGTAACGACTACCGCAGTTCGATACTAACAGTCTTGATGGACCAGATTGAACACATATTGTCCAACAATTTCATTGGTTAACCATTTGGATATTTTCTTAAATTAAAACTTATTTTTCAAAAGTATTTCTACATGATTAATCATTGACATTGCTCAACGTGGCTCAAGTGGGAGAATGTAAGAACTCTATAAGGTGAGCCTTATTGATCAACGGTCTAGATTGATTTGAATGTCGGACTGTGATTATGTAAACTAGTGGACCCCACTTCTACGTGATTTACGCAAATACTCTGCGTTAGGGGTGGAGTGTTATAGCCTTACGCAGGGCTGCGCAGGGTTGTTTGAGTTGAACTAGGATACAACAATGTAGAGCAGTGGGAGAGAAAGAGTTATGATAGAATTCAAACTCTCATCTCCACATATTTTATATAAGAGAGAGTTGGGTCCCCAATCCTACACAACGACAGAATTCTAAGTCCCATCTATTATTCTCTATATTGGTGTAACGCCCTGAAAATCGGGGGTCGAGCATAAGTTCAACTCCCGAGTTCCAATGCATTATTTATGCAACATAGATAATGATGATTAAATGTTGTCCATGTTAGTGCATTGAACATGAGTGAGATTACACCAAAACAGCATATCATACTCCAGAGACAGTTAAATTACGCAAGCGGAAGAACTGTGATAGATATATAAAGAATATAAACTGTTGTAAGTCTCCAGAGTGTGAACATGTTACCAGGTTAAATATATACATGTATACTTCTCAAAATGGACCAAAAATGAATATACATGTGTGATTTAAAAAGACAAAATAGCAAGTGTAAGGACATCTAGTCAACATCCCAGAAGTCCCCGTCGATCAGGCCACGGCTCACATGAACCTGCCTGAAAACTGCATGAAAGAAAATGCCTCCACGTCATCCTCATAGTCTGGCTCCGCCTCATAGGCATCGCCTCCACCTGCAACTAAGATAGGGTCTGGTTGGTGTGTACAACACCGTCCCGTAACGTGGGAGTGAGTGATCAACTCAGTGAAACCATAAAGCAAAGGTTAACATGTTATCAATTCAGTCAAGCAGTAATGATAAAACAATACAATCAAACATCCCTAAGTACTCTGATTAATGCAGGCATGGTATGTAGAAATGATGCATGCCCTCGTCTGCACTCCATCTGCGATCTTCATCTCACGGTCGCGTATGTCAGTCACTTCCTCAGTGCTCTACCCAACGCCAAATGGCACATGCAATGCGGTGCATGAGCATGCTTACCAAGTTCTTATTAGTCCTTTTCATACAGCAGGATTGGGAAGCTAAGGTACCGTCATTTATATCATTAACCCAAACAATGATCCATTTAGGGTCGTCAATCCTAGTTAATCACATACGATAGGCAAGTTACCACCAATGCCCTACCAACTGACAGTTTATTTTCGAAGGCTCGTCACTGACCCAACTGGGGACCACAACCAAGCTGCACCGGGGTAGGCCTATTTCATACTCGAGATCACTCCACCAACGCCCTACCAATTGGTAGTATATTTTCGAAGGCTCGTCACCAACCCGACTGGGGACCACAACCAAGCTGCGCCAATGGAGGCCACAGCTAGAATACAGTATCTCATACCACCGTATTCAGCTCACGAGTCTGGGTTGCTCACTGGTCACTACGGGGAGGCTCGTTGCCCCAGCGTAGGCCGACAGCTCGACCACGGTGTCCCATACCACCATGTCCAGCTCATGAGTCAGGATTGAGGTACCAAGGTTAACGGGGTTTCCACTGGTGAGTTAGGTACCTTAGGTTCAAGCAGTAGCGTCCATACATGGTGAACATATATCGAGTCAATCGGGTTACTTGACGAGCTCAACTGGTACGAGCGCATTTCGAGTTAATCGACATGAAGTGCGTAAGCACTTTGTGTGGCCTAACCACTATCGACCACCAAAGTACGGATCGAATTTATCGAACACGTCCTGTGTGGCGAAACGACCTCAGCTACCAAATCGGGATCCATTACCGATTGCCTGGACTACATCGTAGCCCCAAATACACTTTAAATAAGATAGGAATACATATGTGCTAGTACAAAATAGCATGTAGCAACCAACTTAAATATAAGTTTCATTTGAGCATTTCAACAAACACAGTGTACATATTAGCATATATAGGCATTCAACCCTAAAGCATGTAGTAATGATATAGGATACATAAAGAAAATTATAACCATAGTTAAGGGAAATGATAATCATATCTCAACACCCTCATTACATGCATTTCAACAGGTATTTCCTCATTGAGGCATTTTATCAAACACGTAGGCTACACATTTCAACATACACAGATTAGACTAGATATAACATATATCCTGACAAGCTCTTTTACAAAAGAGTTGCCACAAACACAACAAGCATATATCCATGACGGATAATCATGGCAAGTACGAATCCAAATTTCATACCCATTCAAACATTTCAACAAATACATAGAATACGCTATACTTGACATAGTTCATACGTATTCGTAAAGCGAAACAAACATCACGTTTTGCATGTGAAATAGCACCCACATCAGTAATAAATCATTAACCGACATTGAAAGTCTTGAAAACCATAACCTAAACATATATAGTCTGCACCTTACGCCGGTAAATGCGTAATGGATTCGTTTTAGACACTTAGTCTTTGTCAACGGCGGATTGACAACTTATAGCATGAATTAGGTTAGCTATTTCATAACTTACACTATCTAAAACCCTAATACAGATTAGAGTTAGGTTTTCTTACTCAAGTATGTTGTCGAAAATGTCGGATTTGTGATATAAATAGGGTGGCTAAGTGCGTGGAGCTACGGGATCAAATCCCAGGATGAATCTCCAACTCTCTCTCTCTCTTTTTCTTTTTTCTTTCCTTTTCTTCTCCTCTCTTTCTTAGGGTTTTAAAATTTGTATGGAATATGAGAGAGAGGGTTTAAGGCCCTTATATAGGCCCAGAACTGATAGGAATGGCCCCAGGGTCATGATATACTTAGGTTATAGCCAAAACTCACCCCCTTTCTGCGTGTGGTCGGACTTAAGCTCCCTGACATTGGATCTAGGTCAGGCTGAGTTTTCATTTCGATCGATTTTACCGATCGACTGTGGCGGACCAGTTTCAGTTCAACGGTCACCGGTACTCGATCAGGGTCACAAGTGTACTGACATATGTGGAAAATTTCTTCTGATCCAAGGGTTTATTAGGGTCAGATTCTGACGGTCTGAATCCTTATATTTAGCCCGCAAGCAACACGTCTCAGTTTACTTAAGTTTGGATTTTATTTCCAAAATTATTCACGTTTCTCATACACTTCGCTCCGGGCTCAAGTTGTAGATTTCTGGACACAGTCAGGACTTGATTTCCAAGATAGTTGTCAAGCCCAACAAGGCGGTCATAATCGTTTAGTTTCGTGGTAATCGGACTTTCGATGTGCGGTCCAGGTCTGATACGGAGCTTCATGATGCTCCCGAGAGCAATTGGGTAATGAGATTGATCCTAAATTATAGGGTAATGTAGCGTCGATGATTCTGCAAGTTTTGAGTCTTGCAGTTCGTATTTAAAGTGGTTCAAGCGAATTTCTCAGCTAATATAGTTTAACACTTAGTTAATTTCATGTAATTTCTAAAGGATTTGGTCTTGAGTGATTTCTGCCTGAGGTAGTATTCGGGTCTTTGTACGGATTTTTCGAGACGTTACAATTAGTGTGAAGGAGAAGAAGATTACAGCATAGGTTTTCTGGTTTCTAATATGGCATATATGGCGTCTCAATTAGGTAAGTTGTCTAAACCCTAGATCTCTATGTCCTATGCACAGGTAGATCTCTGGGAATTCCGCATCCAGATAATGTTACATGTATATGCCTAAACCCATGCACTCCCAAACAGTCTATGTGTTGCAGTTGCAAGATGGCCAAATCCCATCCGCCATCCCAAACGGATTTTTCAATTAATCCCGGGATATTCCGATCCATCCAAAGATGTAATCCACTCTGTCCCGGGATTTTGCAAACCGGTGGAAGCCATGTACAACCACTAACAGCTGCCATCATAACCTTAAATCCTATACCATCCCTCCTAATCCACTTTATTGCGCGAGTACCATCCCAAACTGGCTATCGAAGGCTTGAGAAATAATGAGAATATTTCACCCCTTGGATCATTACATGACGTTTTTCTTTGAATAAAAACAGCCTCCTTAACCTTTGAATAATCCAAAGTTTAAAATATTTTGATGCAATTGTTTTGGTATAGCTATCCAGGGTGAGGCCCATTATATAAACGGCTTGGATTATTGAAAGAAACCTATGTCCAACAGATAAAGTCCCAACCGCCCCATATTATATTGAATGATCCAGATCTCCTCACATGCATGTCATGTTTATGGAGTATGGCCAACACCATTTAGAAAATGGTTATATGTTGTAACCTTATTTTGTTACAGTCCTCCGTGGGCCCCACCTTGATGTATGCATTTTATGAATATGGATTGCCTGCCAAAGCCTTTCCTGGGAACTTCTTGCGACAGAAAAGCCAAGTGGGTCCATTGTGATGCTTGTAAGAAATCTATTTCTTCCATTCATTTTTTTCTGATCATGTCAGGACATGGCCCAAAAAATGAAGCAGATCCAAAACTTAGTGGGCCACATGACAAGAAGTAAGTGATGATTGAATTCCCACAGTTGAAACATACATGGAGCCACGTAAGTTTTGGATTGGAAAAATAATTTTGACTTTTCAGTTCATTCCAGTAGAAATGACCTTAGGAATGGCATAGATGGTATATAAACATCAAAGTGGATCCCAGGGAAGTCTTAACGGTGGACATTTCCCTACTCATTTTATCTTGTTGTGTGGTCCACTTGAATTTTGGATCTATCTCACTTTTGGGGCCGTGTCTTAACATGATATAGAAAAACAGATAGACAGAGTGGATTTCACCATGGCCACACTTAGCTTGAAAAATGAATGGAAAAACACAAATATCAGCTTAGATACAAAACTTCTTAGCCCTCGAGAAATTTTCATCGGTAGGCATTTAATCCCCACTATGTGGACAACCATCTGTCTTAAAACAATGGATCACGTTTCATGGTAAAAGCATCACAACTTTCCTCTTTACATTTTGGTCACATGGCCAAAAAAACGTGGGTCAGCTTGGATGATTGCTATTTCCTAGACTTAAAATTGTGGGGCTCACCTCCTTGTACAATGTACGTACGGTGGATAACGCGGATTGCATGAAAAAAACTTTCATAGAAACTTCTAGTAAGTGGGGCCAACTATGGTCTATGAGAAATTCCCCACAACCATCCGTCTTCAGGATCCCGATGGGTATTTTGGTCCGTCCGGACTTGAAAAAATCGCCTTTTTCAACTAAGTTTCCCGCCTTAACCTGAGGGTATTTTGGTCTGTCCGTACCTTAAAAATCACCTTCCGTCGACTAAGTTTCCCACCGGCGAAAAAACTATTTACCCTAAAAGACATCGTCTACTTAGCTAATTATTTCAATAACTTTAATACAAAAGTAGCTATATATGGTATATTTACCTAGGCTTGAATTTAATTACTATATTAACTATAACATGAACTTATTTAATGTTTGACACAATGGTTGTAATAAGCCTGTTGATATATATGCTTTGCCAAGAAATGATAAAATTTCAAGTATGGGATGGAACACTGGCACAAAATCATGTTGGAGTGACTAACTAACGATTTTTAACCATTGATTTACATGGATAATGTTTAGATGGTGTTGATCACCATATTAAAGTAATTATAGTGATGCAAGTGATAATCTAACTATTTTGGAACATCCTTAGTGGCCACGTGCCCAATAGAATAATAGTCCAGTGACATACATGTTACACATACAGCTCTCATAAGGAGATTTTACCTTATGGTGCCAAACAACAAGGTATTTGAAATCCCCTCGAATCCCCCTACATCCATGGTGCCAAATAATTTACGTGAAATCCAACTAAAAATATGAAAATATTAGCTTGATTCAGAACTTCTCAAAGCCATGAATGTTTCAACAGCATATGCTCTTTCGTACTGTGTGGCTCACTTGAGTTTTGGACCTATCTCATTTTTTGGACCATATCATAATATGATTTGGAAAAACGAATGGACCGAGTAGAGTTCTCACAAATATCATGGTGGCCCCACCATTATAATATATTTGTTTCATCAACGCAGTGGGGAATGGTGCCCTGTGTTACACAATCACCATTTTGAATTGTGGTGTCCCATCCATCACGGTGGATGCATAGGTGTCATCGAATCCCATTGAAGATGGATAAGAACCTGAAATTGATACGATCAGGCGACCTTAACCATCTGATTCAGATAATTAAATTGGACCACTAAGCATCTTAACCTTAATTGTACAATTGATATTCATGATCGCTAGGGCCCCACTTTTTTCCACCAACACTAATTGGACGAGTAACCCAAACTGATATGTTGATGGACGGCCATCCTTCTCTCTGAGTAGGGATTAACAATCTGCAGTCAGATATATAATCATCGAACCGATTTAGCACATGTCATCTAGCTTTGTGCGAATTTGGCCCGTGTGTCATGGACGGGTGATCCGGTCCGTTGATCTGGTGGGCCTCAACATGTACAAGGATCCCAAAAGCTCTTCTATATTGAACAGTCCAAACATATTCTAACAGCGGACAGTAAATAGACGGTTAAGATGAAAATACATCAACAGTACACGTTGAACATAAAGTACCAAAAGTTGAATGTCTGAACTTCTCACCTGGGTGCCTGATGGGCCCACAACGCTTTGTAGACCATCAGATCTAGATGTTTCGATCCCACTGACGTGGGCCCCACCCCTTGAAGAAACTCGGAGCCCAAGGCTAGAGGTGGGCATCGGTCCTGTTCTGATCGGATCCGGGCCAACCCGATCAGAACCGAAATATTACTAGGCTTACCCGAATCCGAACAGATCCGTTACCGGATCTGCACCATCTGAATCGGACAGATCCGAAAGATGGATTGGCTGATCCGATCAGTGCCCGACTCGGCTTTCCGATTGGGCTAGGTTCCGATCGGTCCAGATGTAAGTTATCAAGCATCAACTATATATTATTGGAGTGGTTGTGTATCAAGCGTCATACAAAGCCAGAGTACCATACAGAAAAGGTTTAAAAGCAACTTTACTTTTCAATCTCTCATTCTCTCTCTCTCTCTCCTTCTTTCTTGGTCTTTTTATTTTCTTTCTACCCCAAATGGAGCTCACGGACTCCATTGGTACGATCACGGTGTGCACCATCCATTAATACGGTGGGGCCATCCATTACGGACTCCATTGGTACGATCGGTGTGCACCATCCATTACGGGCGGACCCCAAATGGAGCTCACGGACTCACATCAGGGTGTGCACCATCCATTAATACGACTCTCTCTCTCTCTCTCTCTCTCTCTCAATCTCTCTGATCCAGGTCATTTGGGTGCGAGAGATTAATGGCTGAAATGATTTTTATTTTTATTTTTTTGATATTTTTTTTGGATCGAATCCAATCGGATCGGATCTGGTCGGATTAGGCTAATCCGAATCCAGCCGAAAAGAATTCGGATCTGGATGGTGCTACCCGATCAAGACCGATCCAGACCGTCGGTCTGATTCGATCGGGTAAGGTCTACGATCGGGTCGGATCCATCGGATCGAGTCTATTTTGCCCACCTCTACCCAAGGCATTTCAGTAACCTTTTGCATTTTCAAGGAAAGATATTCTTTTACGCGGATTGGTTACTACACAGCACTTTCATAGCTAGGATCGAACTGGGTCTCTGAGGGCCCACCGTGATGTATGGTTTTTATTAACACCGTCTATACATTTTTCCATATCATTTTAGTATACAATCCCAAATAAAGTTCAAGTGGATCAGACGGTGGGGATTAAATATATACGGTTGAAAGCTTTTCGGGGGCCATTGAAGCATTGGATCCCTTCATTCAGGCACATGTGAAGAGGTTAGATGGAAATTAACCATCTCGGTGGGCCCCAGGAAGGTTTCAACGGTGAATGTCATTATCACCACTTTTTTTGCGGTGTGGTGTAATTTAATATTAGATCTTACTTATTTTTGGTCTTATATCTTGAAATTATATGAAAAACTGGATGGACGGTGTGGATAAAATCCATACATCATGGTGGCCCCTAAAAGCCCATATCCGTTTCTTGTTAAGGATGGGCGGTGGTAGCCACCCGGCGGGAGCCGATCAGGGGTTAAACGGTTAACACTTCCCCTGACCATGGGCCCACCTTGATGAATGTGTTGTATATTCACGCTGTCCATCCGTCTTTTCAGATCATTTTAGTACATTGTCTTAAAGCTTAAGTAGATCCGATTTTCAGGTGGATGTGCAGTGAACGGTGGTAATTGAATACTCACCGTTAAAAACTTTCTAAGGGCCACTATAATGTTTATCTTCCATCCAACCTGTTAATAAGGAGACCTGGATGAAGGTAAAATACAAATATTAGCTTAATCAAAAACTTTCATGGCCCGTAATAAGTTTTTAACGGTCAGTTACCATATTTTCCAGTGGTGTGGTCCACCTGAGATTTGGATTTTGCGAAGTTTTTGGATTAAATCCTAAAATGAGATGGAAAAACGGATGGACAGCATGGATCTACAATAAATTCATCAATGTGGGCCCCATATGGTAAGAATAACACTCACTAATGTATTACCCGAGTAACACCTAATCTACTCCCTTTGAGGAAACGTACTGGCTACTCCCACTGCCACCAGCCAATGGCTGATGGTCGGTGCTCTGCGGGACCCACGATGATGTATTTATTTCATCCATGTTGTCCATATAGTTTTCTATATAATTTTAGGGTACGAGACCAAAAATGAGGTATATCCCAATCTCAAGTGAACCACATTACAGGCAACAGTGTTGAATGAATTTCGACCATTAAAAACTTTTTGGGGCCATAAAAGTTTTGGATCAAGCTGATATTTGTTTTTTCACTTCATCTGTGTCTTTATGACCTAATCAACAGATTTGGATGTCAAATAAACAGTACAGTGGACCTCAGAAGGATTTTAATGGTGGATATCTAATTAGTGAGTGGTGTGGTTCACCCGAGATTCATACTCCTCTCAATTTTTTTTTTTAGGCCTAAAGGGATCTTTAAAAATGGATTAACGGAATGGATGAAACACGTACATCATGGTAGGGTCCACAGAGCACCGACCATCAGCCACCGAGGGTGGCAGGGGAAGTAGCCTATCCATTCTCAACTTTCGAACGCGTGTTCCGTTCAGCGGTGAGACTTTGGAAGACCCTAGACGCGGGGCCCACCGAATATAGCATAACTGAAAAGGATGGCATACATCACTCTCCAATCCGTGGGGCCCACCAAATGTTGCATAACCGAAAAATACTCTTGATTCCGTGATCGTAAGCATTAAATGTATTTCTGAAGTCGATAACATCATAAGCAACTACGTGCATGTCTGCCGGATTGGAAGATCCTAGCCGTCCATTACGTGGCTTTTTGGGTATAATTCTCGGTGATATATTTTTATACCTTACGACTGGCCACCGATTGAAGGGTTGAGATTTTCCCACGAGGGAGATTTTTTATGCATGAGTCCTCTCGTATCAACGGTTTGGACAATGTAACACGGCAGCACTTGTAATAAGCTAAAAACAGTAATTAACGATTAGCCATCCACGACGAAGGATGGGCCCCACTTACATAAAGGCACAAGGATGGGCCCATTGCTGAGAGACTATGAGGACTGGACATGGACTGCATACCAAGTAACTCAGCGCTAGCGTGCTGATTAAACTTTGTGGGGCCCATTCTGATATATGTATCTTATCTAATATGTTCATTCTTTTCAGCTCGCTTTAAGGCATAAACCCAAAATTAAAACACATCAAAAGCTCGAGTGGATCACACTATAGGAAATAATGAGAATTGAATGATTTTTATTGAGAGGGGGTAAAGGGGACCATATAAGTTTTGGATCAAGCTAATATTTTTATTTTCCCTTCATCTATATCTGTGTTACCTTATGAATAGAATACATGACAAATAAATATCACCATCAGTCATAAGAAGGTTTCACTAGTAGATGTCATCATCACCATGGTTTCCCGTGGTGTGGTCCACTTGAGATTTAGATATGCTTTAGTCTTGGGATCTCACCTAAAATGATTTTAAAAAAGAGATGGACAAAGTAGATAAGACATACGTCATGTGGGCGTCACAAAGTTTACTTATGTACCGAGCTTTCCGCCTCTTTTAGAGTATGAGCCCAAAGATTGAAACATAATGGGCACCTATAGGAAATTATGAAAATTGAATGCTCTTGGTTGAAAACTTATTAGGGGCTACACAAGTTTTGGATCAAGTTGATATTTGTGTTTTTCCTTCCTCCATGTGTGTGCTACCATACGAATAGTTTAGATGACAAATAAACATCAATGTGGCCTTAAGGTGGTTTCAATAGTGGACGTCATCATCCCACTTTTTCATGTGGTGTGGTCCACTTGAAATATGGATATGTTTCAGTTTTGGTATCACACCCTAAAATGATCTGAAAGAACGGATGGACGGCGTGGATAAGATAAATACATCATGGTGGGCCTCGCAGAATTTACTTATGTAGTAAGCAATCAACCCTAATGATGATTAACCTTTTTTTATAGCCCGCGGCCTACCAAATTATTCACATTCCTGAGAATCCACGTGGAAAGGTGCGACGATGGAGACGACTTCGATTGACCATAGCATTGGAATATGTAATGCGAAAAAAGACAAATAAATAAATAAAAGCACAAGTAAACAATATTACAATTGGTAGTCCAAAGGAACACCTAAGGTGACTGATCCCACCTCCAACTAATACAAACAATCGTAGACGCGAATATATTCTCTTTATTACAATAACATCCGTCGGGCATTTAGCATTTGAATGATCCAAACCGCTTGTAGGATGAGTGTGGCTTTGTACGGTGGAAAGACGACTATTAAAAGCTCTCCATTATATCATTTAAACCTTTTAATAATTTAATTCTTTTGCTTTAAATATGAACGGTCACGATATAATCAAAAGGTTTAAAAATTCAATCCTAAATTATTATTTATTAATTATTATTTTTTAACCATCTTACATTCAAGCATATGCTTATCAAATAAACGATCTAGATCATTGAGAAAAAAATCCAAATCCACTGGCTGAAGTTCCTACATATCTTTTTTTTATTTTTTTATTTTTAAAAAATATTTTAATAGACCCATCAAACCTCACATTACTAGCCCTCATTTTAGTTGGGTCCATTTCATAATTTAATTTGCAAAACTCCATTTTTAATATATAATTAATATTAAGTTTCTACAAAAATAATGTTAAGATAGTTGATCATTTATCACATACAAAGATTTTTAATATATATTTAATGTTAAATAAAATAAGATTAACTCCTAGTGTTTCTACCAAATGGAAGTGGATTGCTTGCTGCCCCTACTTGCATGGAATTGGTTGATGCAAGGGATTTGTACGGCCCACCATGATGTGATGCATGGATTTCTACACCGCTCATACATTTTTTAAATCATTTTAAGGACTAAGTTAAATTTAAAATAAAATAAAATAAAAAATAAGAAAAATCTAACGTTCAAGTGGACCACACAATGGGTATTGAATTCTTTTGAAAATTTATCGGGGACACAAGTTTTGGATCAAGTTAATATTTTTGCTTTCACTAATCCGTGTGTTTTTTTAATCCCATGAACATGTTGGATGGCAAATAAACATAATGGTGAGCCCTAGAAAGGTTTCAACGGTGGGTATCATTATCACGAGTGTTTCCTACTACTTCCTATGGTGTGGTCCACTTGAGCTTTAGATCTTCCTCGTTTTTTAGATTTTACATTAAAATGATACGGGAAAATGGATAACCAGTGTGGATAAAAGCCATGCATCATAGTGGGCCCCACATAGCTCCTTCGGACACAATCTACTTCCCTACCAAATGGGTCCTTTTAAGTTAAATTTTTTTTAAAGATACCTCGTTTCAACCCTGAGGTCTTGATATCGATCAGGGGTGGCTAACAGTGAAGTGTGAAGTTACAGTGGGGTGTACTAACAAGCTAACAAAAACAAAAGTTAAAAAAGATTGATATATATATATATATATATATATATATATATATATATATATATATATATATATATATATATATATATATATATAGAGAGAGAGAGAGAGAGAGAGAGAGAGAGAGAGAGAGAGAGAGAGAGAGAGAGAGAGAGAGAGAGAGAGAGAGAGAGAGAGAGAGAGAGAGAGAGAGAGAGAGAGTCATGCTCTCCTGTGCACCTGCACGTGCGCACCTTTGCACACATGCCATTTCTGTCTAATCTGAACGGTCCATGTGATGCGGAATCCCATAAAACCTTATGTTACAAATTTTCACCCCGATCTAAAATTCTGGTAGGCCATAGCAAAGAGAAATGCAAATCAAGGGAGGAAACTATTTTCATTTTTCATGGCCCATCAAAGTTTTAGATTAAAGTAAAACTTGGGACCAGGAGGTTTCACAAGGTGTTGCTTCACATGAACGGTTCAGATTTTCGATCCACATCACGTATGATAGGTTCTCAAAAAAGTTAGTATGTAGTAGGTACCAACTGGTTCGCAGGTGAACGTTTCCGTGTATATATATATATATATATATATATATATATATATATATATATATATATATATATATATATATATATATATATATGGAAAAGGTACTATGCGCTCTAGCGTAAAGCGGTCATCCATGAGGTCGAGTTGGGGTGGGCCCCACCGTGATTCCTTTCGAAGATCCACACCGTCCACCAGATGCACCGCTCCAAGTGGGACCCATACGGCTGGAAATCGACCGTCCACGGAACTCAGGTGGCTCATACCTTCTGAAAATATAAGTATACACACGAAAAAATGTAAAAGCACTTGGTGGGCCCCACCTAAGATGTGGATATCACCTGAAAAGTGGTCTAAAATTACATTCAAGTGGGACACACATGATGGACGGTTTTGATCATGAAAAAACCTCTCGAAAGGAGCCCAAAACTGGTTTTGAAGGTTTCGATGGTACACGGCCCCTCTCCACTTCTGTACGTGGTGTGGCCCACAAAAGTCACAGATTGAGGTGATTTTCAGATGTGTGGGCCCATCCAGGGATGGTGCATCTGACTGAGGGGGTAGATGTTCGAACGGCATCACGGTGGGGCCCACCCCAGCTCGACCTCATGGAGACCGCTTTACGCTCGAGTCGCATAGTACCTTTTCCCATATATATATATACACACTTTTACAGGAAATGATCGGTCTATATATGGATTATTTGAAAATTAAAGCCATTAAAAACTATTTGTAACTGAAGTTTAGTATTTTAAGATTGTTTGTATACAATGTTGATGCATTTATTCTTTCACTCTTTGTTTTGAGTTAAAACGGAGTTAAACTTAAGACGGTCTCAGATCCAGCTCGTTGGACCATATATTATCATCCACCGAGTAGATATCTTGTAACCTTTAAATATGTGGGCCCCACCATGGGCATCGCCATATGAAAAAATCAGCGAGCTCCACTTATTAGGTGGGTATTTTGTTATTTATTAGTGGATATATGTCATTTTATATGGTGAGGCCCACTTGATGAGTGGATGGGAATGAATTCGGTATAATGTAATCATCAGGGTGGGGCCAACCAATTGGACGGGTTGGATGTCAAGCGCACACAACAAGTTGTAATTTATCTGCTGCATGAACGGTAACTAATGGTCCAACGGATTGGACTTTAGACCTGAACTTTTCATTTTCAATTTCTGAAATTTTAACCGTCCATTACAATCAGATCAAATACGGTCCATTACGCGCATGAGTGGGTCCCACCATGCATCGCATCGTTTCCACGAACGGGAGCGTAGGATGTACTGATTTTGGTGGTGCAGTCGAGTGTTTTTCGCATCAGCTTCTTTGACTTGCTGCTCAAGTTTGGGTAATTGGTCTAGGATTTGGTGATTCAAGCCGCTGATATGATGGGCCCTGTCGTGGATGGATGGACAGAGCAATCCTAACCCTTTGATCAATGGCTGAAAGTCACTCTCCCTATTGACGGGAGAAAATCTACGGACTGGATGGCTGGTATCTTCCAGTAAAGGAGATTTCTGATCCATCGCCCATCCATGGTGGGTCCCACTATAACAACGGTCCGGATAACTGGAACAGATGGCCTGATCACGCGGTACTGTTGCGATGTTTTCAAAAGATAGGCAGTATTTAATTTCTCGGGAATTTATCTTGAAATTATCGTGATTTTTTATTTGCAAAATAAATGTCTGATGGTTTAACCACATTTACCTTACCCAAAATCTAAAATTTTGAAATAATTTATTAATTATGATAATATTTTTAATATTTTATTTTTAGCGAGATTTAATTCCCATGCGGAGATATTGCCGAGAACGAGATTTGTCACTGTGCCCACCACACGCGTGAACTACGTGAGAGTTCATTGGACAAATCAGCGGCCATTTCTGCTAATCTTGACCGTTTGATAGATGGGACACCTCTTGGATTGACTGTAGCCGGGATAACTAGCTGAACGAATGATCCCAACCATCCAAAGTGCTACCTAATTTTTATCAGTATTATCATTTGATATAGAAAATTTACGGATTTGGTAGTTAGGGAGACCATATTGATCTGATTTTTAAAGGTGGCCCATCCACGTGGCATGGAATCTATTGAACGGTCTGGATTAATCACATTCCGAAGCCACAACATGCTGTTTCTCCTCAAAAGCTTGTATGAACACTGGATCTGGACCATCTGATAGATAGAAGAGGACTTAAGAATCAAACCTACTCGATTGTCCCAACCGTTCGATCATTTTGTAAAAATTTTGGATGCTTGATAAGGGCCCACAAAAAGTCCATTGATAGGAAGTCAGGGCCATCCAATTGGTGTGAATTTTGGATTAGGTCAATTGTGCATTGGACGGTATGGATGGATGGATGAAAATGCATCTGGGTACCAGGACGGATGCCCACGTTGTAAAAAGAAAACCCAGGAGGTAATCTTATCCATTACGTTTTCTACAGTTTATCTGACTATTAAAAATTTTTTTTTTCACCGTCACATTAAAATCCATGACAAGGCCCCACATGTTCACGCACCTGATTTTCACATTACGCTTCCACGTGTAAGGTAGAGAGAGATGAATCTACCGGTTCTTCCAGCTCCACCGCATCGATCTCCCCTTCTCAACTCCCCTTTCTCATTTTCTCTCATTCTCCAGCGTAAAGACCATACGACCCTCGATCCACTGTTTGCACTGTACCATACTTCGGCTTTAAGTCTTGGAGGTGGGACCTGCATTCTAAATTTTCAATGATCCACGCCGTTGATTTCATGGACCCCACCGTGGATGGACTATTCCCAGAAATCTCGTTCACCCTACATCCCAACCCTTGAATCAGTACCTAGAAATAGACGGTCCACCAGAGTTCATAGTCCACATTTGTAGCTAGCATCCTCCAATTTATGAGTACTCTGGATTACAGTCCAACCATGATGGAAAAACAAACAAATGAACGATCAAGATTACGGATTCATGGGCCCCACTTATCAGAACTGAAAACCTGAGTATATTGTTCAAATCCTCGGATGAATGAGGATGATTCTATATAAATAGAGACTCTCTGCACTGAGATTCATACAATGCCCGGGAAAGTACTTCCAATACTCTCAGTCTAAATCGAATTCCTCAAGTTTAAGGTGAGACTATTGATTGATTTTGGTGTGGATTTGATTTCTTTCTATACCCATTTGAGATTCTTTGTTCTTTCTCACTTTTTCGAAGGATTTCTGAGAGATAGTAGATGTTTTTTCAATGGTGGTGCTCTTCATTTCTTTAGAAATTGAACTAGCATTGCTGCGGGAATTTAGTGGAAGTTCTTATGATTGTTGGTAGCATTGTTTTTATTATTATTGGTTATTAGATATGATTGTAGAAAGGTATGAATTTTTTATTTTTCATTGAATTGCATTTCATAAAAATGGATTTTTATTTATTTATTTATGGAAAATGTTCAAACTGGACATGTTGGGAGGTTGGGGATGATTATGGTGACAGTCGGCAGTGATTTTCATAATAGTGGTGGTTTGTTCACTGTACACGTCGCATGGATCCTAACCGTCCAAAATGTGGAGCCGGTTGTGAATGGAGCATAGCCTCAAAGTCACCTAGATCAAACAACCGTAACCATTTGATGCCGACCGTTGAAGTTAGACCACTCAACGGCTGGAATCAGATGGTGGGGGCTGTTTGATCTGTGTGATTTTATACGCTAATTTGATCCATCCACAATGAGATTGCGTATTTGGACGGTCTGGATTGTATTACATGTTGGGTCTAACTTCAACAACCGAATCAGATGAGCGTAGTTGCTTGATTGGTATGACATTCAGTCTATGTTGATCCATCCACAATGGGCCACCGATTTAGATGGTTGGGATTGTAGTACACGCATGCCACGTGTACTGTGGATGAGTCACCACTGTTTTTGAGCAGCATTCTTGCAAGCATTGGTATTCCGTAGAATTGTAGTCAACGGTTTTTCAGTCAATGACTTGATAGGATGTTAACTTGGATTTTATTTTTATTAATAATTCTATGTTTGTTTGAAAATGTGAATTCCATATCTTGTAGTTGTTGGAGCTGAAAGTATAAGGCAGAGAATAGTATTAAAGGCATTATATGACATTTATTACGTCCGACTCAAAAATGGTAAGAGTGGTCCACTTTACGTAACGTAGGCCATTGGTATGGTGGGCCCTGTGATGGGTAGGGCTATGGCTTAATATACCCCTATAAGATGATCCTTGCCATCCAATCAAAATGGACTCTTACAACCAATGATCCACATTTAATATGGACTGTATTGGACGTTTAGTACTATGATTAATCTAGCATGGGCCCACCACATGTGGGACCTGCATGTACAGTTTACGGTGGAACAAAAGCTTGATCGAGCATCGGCTATTTTTATAGGATTTTTCTAGGCTTGGAATTCATTCCATGTCTTCCCACCTTTGGATGGGTCCCCTCTTTGAATATTAGAATCTTAATCAACTTGCTTTCTAAGTTTCTTTGGTTTTTTATTTTGGATCTTAGAATGATGATACCATAAACGAGATGGTCTTATTTTCCTAATAATATTAATAAATTACATAAACTCATTCCCTGATTAAAAATGGCAAAGTCAATACCATTAATATGGGGTCTGCTTTTGATGTGGAAAATGGATTGCATGGACTCAAGCGACAGAAATAGAAAAGTTAAAAGTTGAAAAGCAAAATTTAAGAATTTATAGAAATAAATTATTACTTTTATCAAGTATAAAATTTCTCTATGACATTGAACGCGATTGCTAGTGGTATGGTACACTTGAGCTTTAGATATACCTAAATTTTGATCTTGACCATTAAAATGATATGAAAACACGAATGGACAGAGTGGATAAGAAAAATACATTGACAGTGGGCCCAACTGAGTTTACTCAGTACGGTAAGAGTGTACTGAGTAACTCAGTACCCAATCCGACTCCCTGAAGCGGATTAGCTAGTGACAAGTTGAGCACCGAGGCTCGCTGCTGAAGTGACGTCACCAAGTTATGTGGACCCATGATGTATCCCCACCGTCCATCCATTTTTAGAGATCATTTTAGGACATCATCCAAAGAATGAGGCTGATCGAAATCTGGAGTGGACCCCACCATGGAAAACAATGGGGGAAGAGTGACGCCCACCGTTGAATCCTTCCTAAGGTCGACCTTGATGTTTATTTGATATCGAACTTGTTCATAAGTTAACACAGACATTAAAGACAGACATTAAAGAATGGAAAACACTAATATCAGCTTAATCCAAAACTTTTGTGGTCCTTAGAAGTTATTAGTGGTGGGCATCACTCTCTCCACTGTTTTCTGTGGTGGGGTCCGCTCGAGCTTTGAATCTAATTCATTCTTTGATGAATGCCCTAAAATGATCTCTCCAAATGGATGGACAGTATGGATACAAAACATACATCATGGTGGGGCCCACAGAATTAGGTGACGTCACTTCATAGCTAGTCTAGCGACTCAATCTGTCCGTAGCTAATCGGCGTCCGGATAAGACATCTACATCGACGGTGGCCCTACAGAGTTTCCTGTACTTCAAAAGCGTACTGAGCTCCTCAATACGCAATCCCCTACCCTAATCCGCTCCCGTCCTTTTTGTATTCCCAAAGAAACCCCTCTACACAGATACCCCCGTCGTTATACATAACGGCTGCCAACGATTCCTGCTGCAGATGGGTTTCGCAGCGCTGGAATTGAGGGCATTGTGCCAGGATCTAGGGCATAGAGAGGTCCCTGTCTCCGGCAGTAATAACGATGAACGAATTGCAGCAGCTGTCGTCGGTGGTACTCGACATTGCTGTTCCCACACACAATTCTCAAGAGGGATGCCTGCAATAGAAACCGCCATTAAAGCCATCTTCTTCTTCTTCTTCTTCTTCTTCATTCATTCTCACAGCTCTCATACCACATGTAAACGAAGGAGATTTAATTCCTATCCGTTGAATCAATGCATTCCTGATGAATCCGCCATTAACGATGGGTTTCGAAGCTTGCTGAGTAGATGGTCCCTCGCCCACTCGGATCTTCCAGTGTCTTGCTTGAAGACTGCTTCTTTTTTATTCCGTAGGGATGCTTATCTTCTGAATTGTGAAGGGGATTCTACAACTCGAACTTGAAACTTTGGTGGAAAGAGCGAAAGAAGATAACTTCGATGAGATTGTGCTGTTCTTTGTCTTGAATCTGTCTGAGAGTCTGTTTCGATGGCACTCAGAATGATAATGGATTGGAACGTTGCCTGACCCATGTGCATTTTGAGAAGCAGAGTCATCTGGCTCAAAATGCAAACTGCAAAAGCTACTAAAATGAGATGCAGTAAAAGCATGCTTGAGCCATTATCTTCCCATTTCCGAATTGGGATGGTGGATATTTCGAACCTCATCAATCGATACTGTATTTGGGTAGAAATGAATGACCATCTTAGGGCCTGTTTGGATGTACGAGAGCCAACTGATATGCGTTTTGCAGAAAAGGAGCCGATTTGGGGCGATTCACCTGGACGGGATGTGCTTAACGCTCCCATCCAAGAAATCCACCTTGAATGAGAATGAGCTGAAAACAAGGTTGTTAAGATCACATTCTCAATGGGGACAGTGGCTGCACGCTTCCATCTGCATTTGGGGACATTCCGAACAGGTCCTTATCTATATGATATCTAGTAACTTGGTTGAGGAGCTCTTTTAAGGCTTGATTATCTTTATCGGTGATTTAGGTTGCACGAAATTAGGGCTCGTTTGGCAGTAGGGAATGGGAAGGATTTGTGGGGATTTGTTGTCTCTTTTTTTTTTTTGGTCGTTTTGTACAATAGAATGAGAGGGATTTGGATTTTTGAGGAATCAAAATCCCCCCAAAGAGCCCTTTTTTGCATTCCCACCCCAAAGCGGATTTGCGAAGTCCACTGAATTCTACAGGATTTAAAATCCATGCTACCAAACTAGCCTTTAGACTGATTAATCATCAAGTATCATGAAATTCCTTGATATTTAGTGCAACCAAACACAACCCTATACCATTGTATGAGTTTGAGTTTTGTGTGTACTAATGATTGTTCTAAATCTCGCAAATACTTGAAGCTTACATTCTAGCAGACATTGACTTGCTAACATGTGTCTTGCTGCTGTAGATTTTTTGTTGCAATTGAAGCGAGGGTCAGAGCTGTGGCCTCGTGATTGCAGCACGAAGAACCGTCCAATTGAGCTATACCATCTCAACCCCAGCTATATTTGATCAACTCTAACAACATGGGAGGTGGGACAATTCAGGTTTTGGGTTTCCCTTCGAATGTGTGTGCGGAAAATGTGAAGGAGTTTTTTGAGAGATACACGGGTGAGGGGACTGTTTATGCACTTAAGGTTAGACCACCCAGGGACATCAGCCCAAGATCAAGCACATTCGTGATCATTCAATTCACAACGAGTAGTTGTGCCAAAGATATAACCACTATGGCTAATCAGCAGCAGCTGTCGTTTGAGGGTTCTGTTCTTAAAACCCGAGATGCGGCCCGTGATATCGTGCCGAAGCCAAGGACCACAATGTTTAAGTTTGAACCTGCGACTCTGCATTTCGGCTGTCAGATTACGGACGAAAGTTTTTCTGCTCTTTGGAGTGTCAGCAACGTTGAAGTTAACTTTGATTTCCATCTGCAAAAATTGAAGTTCTTTCTGACTTGCCACAGTGTCCAATACAAGCTTGAACTCTTTTATGGCAACATTTGGCAAATCCAGCTGCGCCACTCACATGGACAAGCTGCTATGTTTCTCTTGATACAGGTATGAACTGCCAAACCATGTTCTATTTTATTTTTTCTTGATTCCAAGATCAATAATTTCTCTTTTAGGCATGATTATATATGTTTTATGCACTGAATAAGTAATTACTCTTAGTTAGTGGGGCTGTCAATGGGTTTGGTTCAGGTTGGGTAAACAATAGTGCCCGTACCTGGGTTAACTGGGGTTCGGGTACCCATCAGGCATTCATTGGGTTTTCAGATCCAGGCTAGGCTTTGAGTTGGTTTCAGGACAAATAAGATAATTTACATGGTCAGGCCCACCCAATGGATTGACTAGATTGCACAGCAAGTGACACTTTGACACATGACGGTGTGTAAACGGGCTCTCTCGCATGCACGTGGCTTAAAAAACTTCACTTCTCTGCTAGAACCTTTGTTTGCAAAACAAAGGTTAAACTCTGTATTTTTGGGGGAAAAAAATCATATAATTGATTGACCATCACCATCATCATGTAACCTTATCCAAACTAACTGGGGTCAGCTCCATGAATCATTTTCCTCCATGCCACTCTATCAAGGGCCATAACTTCAGTCAGACCATGGGTCATCAAGTCTTTTCTTACTACCTCTACCCATGTCATTTTGGGCCATCTCCTTGCCGTTTTAGAGCATTCAATTTGTACCAACTCACTCTTTCTTACCAGCACAGTTCTTGGTCTCCATTTCACATGACCAAACCATCGAAGTCTACATTCCTTCATCTCATTGTCTATTGGTTCTAGTCCTATATTTCTTCGAATGCATTCATTTGTAATTTTATCCTTTTCTTGCCGCTCATCCATCTCAACATCCTCATTTCAGCTACACTCATCCTATGGTGACATGTTGTATCCTTAACTGCTGATGCAGGCCCACGGCCTACCTAAGCCCATGACCCACCATAGGGCCCAATATGTGTTGATGTTGAGCTACTAATTTATAGATTTGGGGGAGATATGGGAGGATGTGATGGATGATATGAGGTTTATTTGAAGATGTGATTGAAAATTTTGAGGATTATTTCCTAGATTTGCTTTTACTATTATTATACTTTTGCCATCTTAAGTAGATGAGATCACACATTGGCTATATCTAGGCCTCTCTAGGAGATTGAGTGGCCTGGTTGCATTAATTCGTATTCAGACACAAAAGTACTTGGTTTTTGCTAGCAGAGATTTGCTATTTTCTATTACTTCTGTTGAGTTTCTGACTAGACAAAGCATACTCATACAAAGGGGGAAAATGCTTTCATAACGGTATAAAATGTGGTTTTAAAACTTGAAAATGCAACTCGATTTAGAAGTCCATCGTGTTGGGAGGTACTGAATACTTAATGGACAACTCAAAAATAGTCAGAATTAAATAATTAGTTACATACACTAGGGGGTGGCACATGGGATGCACGTCGAGAGAGGGAGAGGGATCGGAGGGGAAGGGAGTGGCCAGGTGTGCCATCACTATACCAATGTTTCCAGTGATTTGGCCTACGTGAGTTTTAAATATGCCTTTGGTTTTGGGCTCCAATCATATGATGAACCGCCGTAGCTGATGGATGAGTGGATGTCACAAAGACATCATGGTCGGCCCCACAGAACTTTTTGTTGCATTGTCTCATAAGTATTTGCGATGTGTGTGGGCTACACCAATAGAGGATAGAAAAGGTTAGGTCGCAGCCTACTTTCATCATAAATGAGAGAAATACCCCCGATTGAACACATCAATATTCTTTTGTGTTAAAATCCTTTCAATGACTAATTGCTGAGATAAAATTGGCCAAATGCTGCTCACGTTTTTGTTGTGGGGGTATATTTTAAATGTTTAATCTATTATAATCTAGGAAAAACCTAGATAATCTTAGGAAAAATCTAGAAAATCTAGGAAAGAAGGTGAAAAAGAACTTGAAGGAGACTTGGTTAGAACTCATCAAATGAATTGAGTTTCTGTCGAGAGTCTTGAATTCTAGTTGAGTCAAGTCAACTCAGTTGAGTTTTGAGTTGACATGTCAAGTTTTTAAACTATGGTATAAACAATTAAAATAGCTTTGTGCCAATCCTTAATTCATGAATATGGATTTGCTTCTCACCTACAATAACCAACATTTCAATGCTGTTTCTTTAATGGGCTTATATCCTAGCAAGGAAAGTGAGTTTTTTTTTTTTTTTCTGGTTCTCTTCTTGTTTGGAAATGAGCCTTCTTTTAATCCCTGTACCATTTAGCCATACTAGAACAAACAAGTATTCTGTCTCCTTTCCGAAGGTCTGGTACCTTCCTCATTCTGATCATGTTTGTTTCAGCAGCCGTTTTATCCTATTTCTAAGTTTGGCTTTTTACTAATGTTGGGAAATCAAATCTGTGATCTGATCAGTTCATTGGGTGGATTGCAGACTGGATGGACCAAATCCCAAATTGCATTGATTGGATGGACCTATCCTTCTGATGACTGGGACCTTTTCCTGTTCAGTTTTGACCATTGCCAGAATTATTTTCTAGTGTCCATTTGACAGTCACTGATTGCATGGTTAAGATCATCCGATCAGTGAGGTTTTTCTACCATGCTGATGCATGGTGGGACCCACCCAATGGCTGGTCTGGGTAATTAACTGTTGTACCACGTGTCCAAATTATTGCAGTTGCTCACAACAAGACTTGCGGATGCACAGCGCACCAAACAGTAACCTCTTCAATGTTTTCTGTTGTTCCTTGTAGCAGAAATTTAAATGGTAATGTTTGATATGTTTTCCTAATTTGTAGTTGCAAGCTGCTCTGCGGATTTACAAGAAGCCTCTGATCAGTCAATCTATATATGAAGATCCTAATTTAAACTACTTCAAGGACCTATTAAGCAATCATTGGGTCAGAGCAACCGATTTCTCTCCGTCTTCTGCAATCGGCCAATCTTCTGCATTGTGTTTGGAAATTCCATACGGCTGCAGGCTTCCTGATATCCATGAGAACTTTGTATGTTTTAAAGAAATTGAAGGCCAATTTGTCTTGGACAGCGGTTTTTCCTTCTCTCATGGTTTGAATCTTGTCCCCATTGTTGGGCCTCACCAGGGGATTCAATTACCATATACAATTCTGTTCAAGGTAAACAGTTTGGTTCAGAATGGGATCATCATGGGGCCCACACTCGATGACGATTTCTTTAGGTTGGTTGATCCTCATCTGGTACCTATTCACTATGTGGAACATGCCCTGGAGAGTCTATCACATCTAAAAGATTCCTGCTTTGAACCTGCAAAATGGCTTTACGAGCAGTATGGAAAATACCGTGCATCCCGCCATCCTCCAAAATCCACCACTATTTCATTGGATCCAGGTTTGGTCTATGTCCACAGGGTTCAAATCACCCCCACGAAAGTGTACTTTTGCGGGCCTGAGGTCAGCATCTCGAATCGCGTATTACGCGAGTATGCTGAAGATATAGATAACTTCCTTCGTGTTACGTTTGTTGATGAGGATTCGGAAAAAATACGGTCGACGGATTTGGTACCGCGGGCAGTTCTGGCAAATGGTGAACAGCACACTGATGTTTATAAAAGGATACTCTCCACTTTGAGAAATGGCATAGTTATTGGTGATAAGAAGTTTGAATTTCTCGCGTTCTCTTCAAGTCAGTTAAAGGAGAATTCTGCATGGATGTTTGCAGCAAGGTGTGGACTCAATGCAGCTGGTATAAGGAAGTGGATGGGAGAATTTAGTAAGATAAGGAATGTGGCAAAATATGCGGCCCGATTGGGTCAATCGTTTGGGTCATCGAAAGAAACGTTGAGCATCGATAGGCGTGAAATTGAACATATTCCTGATATAGAGATTAAAAACAAGAAATATAATTTCTCCGATGGAATTGGAAAAATTTCCGCTGATTTTGCTAAAAGCGTGGCTATAAAGTGTGACATTGGAGGTTTGACTCCATCGGCATTCCAAATTAGATATGGTGGGTACAAAGGTGTTGTAGCTGTGGATCCCATGTCTCGATCCAAGTTGTCCTTGAGAAAAAGCATGCTCAAGTATGAATCGGACAACACAAAACTGGATGTTTTGGGGTGGAGCAAATATCAGCCTTTTTTCCTCAATCGACAGTTGATCACTCTTCTGTCAACGCTTGGAGTTAGAGATCGTGTATTTGAAATTAAGCAAAAAGAAGCTGTAAAACAACTGGACATGATTTTAACGGATCCGATAAGAGCACAGGAGGCACTCGAGGACATGTCTCCGGGAGAACACAATCGGGTCCTTAGAGAAATGCTGACGTGTGGTTATAAGCCTGATGCCGAGCCATTCCTCTCAATGATGCTGCAAACTTTTCGGGCATCAAAGCTGTTGGAAATGAGGACTAAGACACGGATTTTTGTTCCAAATGGAAGATCAATGTTGGGATGCCTTGATGAAACTAGGACTCTGGAATATGGGCAGGTGTTTGTTCAAATATCTTGCGTTGGGAGTAAGCAGCTTTATGATAATGAACTGTTTACATTCAGAAGAGATGACTCTGATAAGAGGTCTACTGTGCTCGAGGGTAGAGTACTTGTTGCTAAATGCCCATGTCTCCACCCAGGTGACGTGCGTGTCTTGCGGGCCGTCAATGTCCCGGCTTTACACCATATGGTTGACTGCGTGGTTTTTCCACAAAAAGGAAAAAGGTCAGACATTCTTGCAACTTACATTTAGAATTTAATTTCAAAATATCAAATGCTTCTATGGTTTTGTGTTAACCCTTCTATTACGGATATTATTCATTTCACCATAACCTTGCTCTGGATGCTAATAACAATATATTATATGCTTGTGCAGAATCTTATTGGTTGTGAGTGGTAGTTACATGTTCTTTTGTCCTAATAACCTGTTTAATGTTTTGAGTATGTGAATGTGAGTGAATTCCTTGCTTTTGAGCTTTAGTGGAACTCATGTAATTGCTCGGCTGTGAAACTTTGTTAAGGGCTATCCAGTGTTCGAAATATCGGTATCGTGCTACATATCGCACCCTTGGGATGCATATACGATCGGTTATCGCATGGGATATATCATTTATATTGGGTAATTTATCGCACTATTTGGGAAACATGGGGAAAATTGGGAAAATGGTTGAATTTTTCAATGAAACTTTCGGGATTGTTAAAAAATACCTTAATGCATACTTTTAAATCATAACATCTCAAAAAGGAAGTGCACATAATAGGTTTCCTTTGCATAGGGTCCTAAGCTATGCACTGTTTGATGGAACTAATGCAACTATATTCAAATTGAATGCATAACATTTATAAATGTATCAAGACATGTATGAAAACACAATTAATTCATTCAAAAGCAAGAAAAGAAGTAAAAATTGAGAAACATACCTATTAATGATGTGACTGGCTATGGCTTAGACCCACAGAGTTGCACGGTGGCTTGTAATCATCGTCCCCATGTTGACGGGGCTAGGAATAATACCGTTGCTCCACAAATCGACAGTACTGTGCCCAAGTCATAATAGAATGGTACCAGCTAAGATACTGGACATAATGTTGGTACTTATCCTCTCCGAACTGAACCAATACGCCCATCCGTGGGTACTGTGTAATAGTCAGAGTTTATGGCTGATATGGATTTGGGATGGGCATAGATGGAACTCATGGGTATCCGTACTGCTCTCAATATCCATATTGTTACCCATTTCCCTGCCCATATGCGGAAGTGAAGTCATGATTGTAGTAAAAAACGATGAGTTGTAATTGCTGGAGTCACTCCTTGCATATCCACTAGCTCCATATTCATACCTATATTGTGGCAGAGAGCTTGAGCTGTTCTTCTGTGTTTGTGATCCATAATCATGTTGTGGCCTAGAACTCAAGCTCCCCTCTATCCTCCGTGATCCCTGACTAGAGCCTCTAATACTCCCACGACCGTATGTGTCCTTCATGGATATGCCTAGTAATCGCTCCTCTAATTATGTTAGTTGTGTGGTCTTCTTCTTCTCCAGTAACTTCTTACGAGTATATGCCTTGTTAATGACAAGACGGGGCCGTGGTTCATTTGGACGAGAACCATGGTTAGTGTCCTAAGTGGCATGATCAAAATTTCTCTCCCTGATGCATGGGCTAAGAGGCATTTGAGACTCTCTCTTGCCGCCACCATCCCCGTCGCCATCATCACCATCACCGCTACTATCATTAGAGTCACCATCACTCTCATCATCATCGCTGTCATCACTACCTTCGCCAGCATCACTCTTTTTTTTTGAGTCTTGGTTTCAGATAATGTTTACTCGCCACATGTCCCATGTGATAGTGATTGTCGAGGGCTACCCTCTAGACTCCTCGTCAATGGGTCGAATGCCTTATCTGAAGATTTCTGTTGCTCTTTATGTGCACCAACATCAATCCCTTGTTCAGTTGCCTCTGCCGTTACATGTGGCTTTGCTTGCTCATCTGAAGTATCCAAGTCATCCAACCTAACCCACGAGTAAACTTGATCCTCTTCCTCGGACTCAACAAATGCTTGATGTCCGACCACCATCAAGTCTAATGGGTCTCTTAAGCTTTTCTTCTTTTTTTTCCTCGGATCAGCCCCTCTCCTATCTTCATATTGTAGTGATAATACACTAGCTTCTAAAGTCTATCAAACAGTCTGTTGCACTTATTTGTGTGGATGAGGGAAAATGTGCTCAAATTGCTTTCACATGGTGAGTAGGAGACCGTCTACGCGAGCACACAAACAACCAACTGTTATAAAATCTTGTAGTTAGTCCCATACATTGCCCGCCATTCGCTTGCGAATTTTAAACTTATTTAATAAGTTTCAATTTTGATAAAATAATATGAAAACTAACTTTAAATGTACCAACTCATATGGCATCATGATGCTCCTCGACCTCATTGGGGCCTGGTAGCTAAACATTCCAATTGTGTCGCAGAATTTAACAATATGTTGATGGCATACAATAGCAAAGGTAAGTTTGAAATAGTTGAAATGTAGATATGGAGAATGTAAGTGCCGAATATATTTACCTCAATACCAAATGTGCCTTTCCCCGGACAGTCGAGGAATAAGTGGCATACACTTCATATACAAGCCTCTTAAGCGATTGTCTTCGAAGAGATTTCGGCTATAGTTGAATTTTGGATTTAGGAAATACATTGAAAACCAACATGATTCAAATATTTAGACATCAGTACAATAAAATATGAACACATGATATGCGAAGGAGTAGCAAAGTATTGAAGCATATAGGCAATCTGTTTGTATTGTTTTCCAGCATTGTTGATACACCCTCCAATATTGATATTCAAAACCTTCTTTCTAGTTGCACCAGTCTTTTCAGAGTCACCTTCTTTGCTAAGGGTGTGTTTGGTTGCACCAAATAATGTGAAATTTCATGATATTTCATATCAAATACCTTAAATAATTTTCTTCTACTTGATCCACTTATTTGAGAATCTTCTCCTCTTGCTTCAACCAACCTTCCACCCTTGCCCTCGAGTAATCCTCCTTGCTTGCGGCACTAGTATCCAGTTACTACTTATGCTAACAAAACTATATAGATGGAAACTTACATAGAGACACTGAAAGAGATTACACAGAAATATTTACAGAGATTCAAACAGTTTTGTTAGAAGACTTGTAGAGGATTACAAAACTAGAAATTCTCACAGAGAGTTCTCACTCAAAGATTTCAAAGACGCTCAAAAGAAAATACTTAGAAGAAAACATTCAAAAACAAATTTATCACAGTTAATCTCTATGCTTCAATGATGCTCAGGCTTTGAGGCTTCTCTTTGATTATGTGGAGGAAAGGCACTTCAATGATTTAGCCTTCTTATAAAGAGATGCCATCGTACCGTAATAATGTTACTTTTATTGTATAGAGAGATTCCATAATACTCCAAAGATGTTGTTTTTACTGTTGATGAATGCTTGGAATCTACTTTTGTGAATGGCGATGCTTTTACTTTTTAGAAAATGAATATGCTTTTTAACGATTGATGAAAAATTAGTGACATGTCCTGGATGAGGTGGAGTTAGTCTGGCTTCGTTAGAGAGAGATCACTTTGTCCTTTAGTGATGAGGACTATTGATAGTGAATCATTATGCTTCCTTTTGAAGATGCGAATTTGCCTAAGGAATTCAAAGGCCTCTTTGAGATTCTTGATTAAGAGAAATGTTGATGACGGTCTCCTATAATAAGAATTTAAACTTATTCTGAATAGTTAAATGAGGGGTTAATAACCTAAGTCCAAACATCTCGGGTTAGATTCTACGTAATACACATAGAACCCAACGATACTTCGTATCCAATTCATCAAATAGTAGCAAAATGCTTTCCTCTAGGAGGTAAATACCTTATAGCCCCATCACGTGGTAAAACTTAGGAATACTATTCTAAAGTCCTTCAGGACTTAGAAAGTGTTCAAATCAAACACTTTTATGGAGAAAATGCCTCAGAAATTACCTATTCACAATTTCCAATATCATTTCTCCCCCCCTAAATGGGGAATCAATAAACTTTATAGGCCCTAAAAAATAAAATTTCCTTATGATAGTTGTGTTTATTACAACTACTGGGGCTATGTAAAAGGCTTGGGACAATGTGTTTTTTTTTTAAAAATTATTATATCAAAATTGATAGTTTAAAAACTCTTGGTTTCTCCGATTTGATTCTTCTTTCAACTCTAGCTTCTCTGTTTGGTTTTTCTCATGGTGGGAAAATCTTGGAGTAACTGCACAACTTCTTCTCTCAGCCCTTTATCCCAAGTTCAAATAATTGAAAACTAAATTCTTCTCCATCTCATTGCGATTGAATTCTTTATATTTGTTTATTGGTAATTTCGTTCCTTGGATTCTAAGATGGGAATTCACATTTAATTCCTAATCCTTTCTGCCTATTCTTGAAAGGCATATTGACCTTAAGTAGTGGGACAAATTCAAATTTGAGTATTTGCTAAAAGATAGTTTCTGTATCCTCAAAATCCCCTACTGTGAAAAATTCACTTTGAGAAAGTCTTAAATAGAGGATTTTAATTTGAAATCCAGACTTATAAAAAGACGAATTGTTTGATAAATTTGGAGATGCCCTCTTAAAGGAAGTCAATATGGATCTCGGTATCCCCAAAATTCCTAAGGATCTTTTAGAAGCATCCCATGGAAATGATAAGGAAGACGATTGTCTTAATCTTGATCTAGTTATATCTCCAGCATCGGTAACCTCAATGCTTTAAGGGAGAGAAGGGGAAGATTGATTAAAAAGAAAAAATCAACATTACTCTTGATTAAGAATTCTCACAGCGGCCTTAGAATTCCTCAGTTGAATTAGCATCAAGGCAGCATAATGATTCACTATCAAGGCTCCCTATTACTAAAGGACAAAATGGTCTCTTTCTTTTTGATGAAGCTGTACCAACTCCACCTCATTTAGGATAGGTAGCTAATTTTCTATCAATTGCTAAATAGTAGATTCCTTTTCTAAAAAGTAAAGTGTCGTCATTTGCAAAAGTAGATTCCAAGTATCCCTCTATAGTAAAAGCAACATTATTGGAGTTCTATGGGATCTCTTTATAGGAAAGGAAACATTATTATGGTACGATGACATCTCTCTACAGGAAGGCTAGATGATTAAAGCACCTCTCTTCCTTCATATAATCAGAGAAAAGTCTCAAATATTGAGTGTCACTCAAAATTGAGAGATCTAGTGTTATATATGTGTTTGAGTGTTTTCTTTTGAGTATTTTCTTCTGAGTACCTTATGAATTTTTGAGTGAAAATTTTGTGTGAGAATTTCTAGTTTTGTAATCCTCTACTAGTCTTCCAATATAACTACTCAAACCTTTGTTAGTATTTCCATGTAATCTCTTTAAGTCTCTCTGTGCAAGTGTCCATCTCCTCCCCATGAATTACCCGATGCAGGTGGTTGGCAGGTGATTGCCTGCATCCACAGGGAATATTCTTGCCTAAAAGGGGCAGGCAGGGACACCCTGTTGTCATAAAAATAAATAAATAGATATAGTTTTGCTAGCATAAAGTGATACTGTTTATTGTTGTTGTTGTTGGTACAAATATCCAGTTATAGCACCATGATTGCCATCACTGCTATGGATTCCAAGGTCTCCACCTCCCAAGGATTGGGAGGGATACCGGTGAGCCAAGTCCATCACGTGCAGCAGCCCATGAATGCCCAAACACCCTACAGAAAGAGATAAAACAGTGAGCTAAGGGAAAGACCTGTTTCTGATTTGCCAATCCTTATCCTCTCCCTAGCTGAATGGACTAGAAATAGAATCCTGTTTTGATCCAGCTTCCATGGAAATAATGTCTTCCATCTCTACTATACCCAAGCAACCCAACCAGCTAGACTAGCATTGATAGCCCCTTCAAAGAATTCAATTTTCATTCTTCCATTCGAACAACCTTTTCGAAATGCTGAATTTCCTCAACCATCTCTTCACCAATAACAACCTATGTTTCATTTTCCGATATCCAAGCCTTTGTTTCTAATCCCCCCAACTCAGATGGAACACCTCTCCATATGATTTGCAGCTAAAATGGGTCTCCTTCCCCATTGGATCCCTACCACCTCGTCCTCAAACTCACCTCTGGCTCTCTGGTTTGCAATTTAGGCTGTCAATGGACCATGTTTGGGCCGGGCTACAATAGGCCCAGGCTCAAGTCTGGCCCACGTCCGGCACGGGCCTCGCACAGTAGGCCCAAGCCCACACCCGGCACAAATCAGGTTGTGTAGGGGTGAAGAGTAACCTGCCCACAACCACTAAAGATCCTCTTCGGATCATTCCTCCCAGTGTCATAAGCAGAGTGTGAGAGATGATACTCAGGCACTTAGATATTACCTAGAAATTGCATATGCGATATAGTAAATCAAACTGAACTATCCAAATTATGGCTCCCAGTTTGTACACAGCATGAACCGAAATTACACTTATGCAATCATCTGCTATCAGATTGGTGGACATTTATTGGACAGTTAAATATCTAACATTCCTATTTCAATGAACAAGTGTAAGAGGTTGGGATTGTTCGACCAACCAGATTTCTCTACTGTGGTTTTGCTACAGTGAGTTACAGTTTGTGGGCTTAATTTGAGTTAATATATGCCTCGTGCATGATTTCTGAGGGCCTGCATATCAAGCGTCATACACGGCTGGAGTATCAAATAATTCCCCATAAAGGCCCTTATGTTAAGCTCAAGACGAGAAATGATTGGCTTGAATCTAACACATCAGCACACGAGATAAGTCCAGTACATGCACGAGAGAAATTTTCTCAACCTTTTGCATTGCTACTGTTTGCTTCTTTTGGTGCACGTACATTTTGTCATCTCAAAATGCTTATAAATGTCTGTCGATTTATTATTTTAGACCACACCCAAACGAATGCTCGGGAAGCGATTTGGATGGAGACGTATACTTTGTAAGCTGGGACGACGAACTTATTCCACCTCGTCAAATCCCACCCATGGAATACATTGCCAAACCGCCTGTTTTGCTGGATCACGATGTTGAAATTGAGGTACAAGTCTTCCATACTGCAATCTTTCCTAATAAGTATGCAATTCATTTCTATTCCATTCATGTTTTGATGCTCATTTTTCATTGAGTTGGCAATGTCATCTGAGCCGTTTATTAATCATTTTTATGAGTTTCTCTTGTTAAAATCATATGGACTTGTGCCAATTTGTTAGTTGTTGTGATTGAACTGCTTCTCTTCTGTGGATTAATGTTGCATTTGGATATGCTAATGAATTGAACTGCTGTTATGTATCGAGGTTACGGGCTCCAAAATGAAGTTATGTTACTGTAATTTGAAGGGTAACTTCTTCATTAAGAATAATGGGAATGGTAATTAATAGTTCCCGCATCCTTTAATTAACTGAATGTTCACAATTCCATTCACTTGGACATCCAAACACATCCTAAATTCATAAATTTACTACAAATGTTATATCATTTGGGAGAAACTCAATGATTGATGCATTTTTTTTTATTGTAATGTGCACTGTAATTGGTAAAAAAAAAAAGAACTATATACACAGAAAATGAATATTATGGTCTGCTGTGAGACTTAATGACATTGCTATCGGTGCATGGGGTTACATAAATAGACATACTATCAATGCCTGCCATTTTGCCACCACTTTCCTCCAGAAAATTAGGTGCTTTCCTGCTCCAAATTCCCATCTGGATAATGTTAGGTGGGTGACCGAGCATCTGGGCAGAGAAAACGATGTAGCACCTTTGATCCACTTTAGAAAACGAAAAATCCTAAAACTTCGGTCCTTGGTCCTGACACTAGCGATAGGGGGCTGGGCACCATACCTCAATTAAGTGCTGGGGTAGCTCCCCTACCGTACTTGTTTCATAATTGTAATGAATTGTAAAAGTGTAATGATTACAAATGACAATACCTGTCTCCTAGTCAACAATATCAAGAATTCCCATGTTGGGATAGGCATGGTAAAAGTGCAATGATGATACTTTTATATTACTGAGATGTCAAATCAATGGAAAAAATACAATTAATCTGATGTTTGGATAAGTGATTTCTATTGTAAGGTATTGTAACTTTGTAATAATTAGAAATTCCTTTACCTATCTTTTATCTACATTTGACCATTGAATTATGTGCCAATTAACATGTTTAAATAATCACTGTAAAATCGTAATAATGGCGCTTTTACATTACAATACAGTCAATTACAACTATCCAAACAGGCACTAAAATCCAAATCACCCAAGTAGTCGGATTGACCATAGATTTGACATATCCCCGAAAAATCAGATCAGTTAGAAAATCCTGACCTCTGATTAATGGAAGTTTGCTTATTGAATCTGGACCCTTTAATTATGTTTTTACTGTCCATGAATGGCATTTGCTTTCCCCATGCAGGAAGTCGAGGAGTACTTCACGGACTACATGGTCAATGACAACTTCCGTGTCATTGCGAACACCCACACAGTCTTTGCCGACAAGGAGCCGCTCAAGGCCAACAGCAATGCATGCATCAAGCTTGCGAAGCTCTTCTCGATTGCCATCGATTTCTCCAAGACCGGCATCCTGGCTGAAATCCCGCCCTATCTCCATGTCAAGGAATACCCTGACTTCATGGAGAAGCCCAACAAGCGCACCTATGAATCAACCAGAGTGCTTGGGAAGCTCTTCCGGGCAATAAAGGACTTCGCCCCGCAAGCTAGTCACATCAAGTCCTTCACGAGGGAGGTCGCCCAGCAGTCATATGACCCTGACATGGAAGTCGATGGCTTCGAGGACTACCTCGACGAGGCGTGCTGGTACAAGGAACAGTACGACTTCAAGCTCGGTAATCTGATGGAGCATTACGGGATTACGACAGAGGCGGAGATCATCAGTGGCAGTATCACGAAGATGGAAAAATCCTTCATGAACAAAAAGGAAGACAATGTCAAGGTGATAAGCCTCGCTGTGCGGTCCTTGAAGAAGGAAGTGAGGGGGTGGTTCTATGAAAAGGGCAGCGAGGCGGACCCACCCACAGACAATGAAGCATACGCAAAGGCATCTGCATGGTACCATGTAACGTATCATCCTGACTACTTTGGCAAATACAATGAAGGGCTGAAACGAGACCACTTCATCAGTTTCCCATGGTGCATCTACGACAAGCTGATTCAGATCAAGCAGAAGAGTAAGGAGGCCGAGCTGTTGTCAGGCTCAATCTGATGTTGGGTTGAGATCCCAATCCATTTTCTTTTATAATGTTTTAGTTATATGAGTGTTGGCATTGTAAATTAAAATGCTCCCTCCTGGCGACGCAAACTGTTCATACTGCGGGCCGCACGGTGGAAGAGACGTATCAACTTAAGTTATCCTAATCGTCCAATTTGGTCAGTGTTGAATGAGGACCATTGGCTTTAAAGTCTGTTTTCTTCAGATGGCTAGGATCATTTGATGGGGGGAGATTTTGGGTAGTATACCATCCCATGGTGTGTCCAAGCCAAAGGTGGGTCCCATCCAACCATGTTGGGCTTAGCTTCATATGGTACATTAGCTCTGTAAATATTTATATGGATGTGTTTGTTTGATGTGTGCTTTGATAAGAGTATTAGACTGACAGTGGCTTTATGTAGCTGCTTTGTTTCTTGATGTATGTATTAATCTCTATAAATAATGGAAACTGATTTTTGGTGTTGTGAATGGATATCTAAAATCTATGAGTCTCTATTTTTATATATGAGGTATCAGGTCCAACCGTTTGGACCACATGTTACGGTGCAGCTAGCGGATAACTTCCAATCTTTCATGTGCGTGCAGCATCCCATCCTTTCAACCTTTCGTGTGGCTGATTTTTGCCAACTTGTGTCCAACTGGTTAGAATTGAAACCTCTTTCATGAATTGGCTAGGTTTGCTTGCCTGGTACACGTGTAAGGTAGTCTACATGCAGCCACATGCGTTGATGTAGCACATGGGTGCAACCTCCAAGCCCATCCATCATATGGGTCCCACCTTGCAGATGATTTTGGGCAAAAATCGAACTTGTGCTGATCATCAGATGGACCGCCACGTTAGAATGCAAATAGGCAGCTTAGAAGTTGTTAATTTCTTTAGGGTTTTTCAAATAACTATCGAAATTATTGGGTATTTGTAAATACTGATAATTGCATTGTTAATCTATGGTTATTTTAAATATCTATTTTTCATAGTGGTTATGATTATTTTATTTTATTTTCATATTTTTAGAAAATGATGAAACTACTATCCCAAAACCTCTCTATAGTTCAAAAAACTCCAATTAAAATTACTATTTTTTTCCACTTATGTTTCATAGGGAGGAAGATTTAAATATTTATTCCATATGGGCATTTTTGTCATTTTCTAAAGGGTCATTTGACACCACAAATTTGAGGGGATTTGAGGGTATTCGAAATTCATCGGTTGTTACGCAGGATGGATTAGAGGGTATTCCAAATCCAAGGGATTTCAAATCTTTGCTTTTGGTGAGTTCTGCAATCCCTCTCCTTTGCTTGGATTTTTTTTTTTTTTTTTTTTTCTCTTTTTTAAGGAAGAGTTGCACATGCAACATATGTTTCACTAGGCTATTAACCTACCAGTAATGATATTCCAAAACAATTGGACTATCATCTACATCACTAAAATTATTTTAATAGAATGATCTCAACCGTCCAAACATTGTCCATGTAAATCAACGGTTAAAAATCATTGGTTAGTCACTCGGTTGTGATCCCATGCTCGTGGCCCATTTAAGGCATGGAATTTCATCATTTTTATTTATTATTATTTTTTTTTTGCCATAGTATATATTTGAATGAGCTTATTACAATCATTATGTCAAACATCACATAAATACACTAATTACCAATATGAAAGTTGATTTATTAATTAATTTTACACTCTTGTAAATATGCTATTTAATTTTACACTTGAGGTCTTGGTATCGAGCCCTAGTGGGGGTGGCTAACAGTGCATTTACTGACAGTTGGTGTATACCAACCAGCTAACAAAAAAATAATAATAAAAAGATATGTTATTTAATTTAAGTGCAGGGCTACTTTTGGATTACAAGAGATTTCGAATCCAGGATGCCAAACACAATTGAAGAATTCATAATCTAAGGCATTCTAAATTCAATGGATTTCCAATTTGGGTATTCCAAATCCACGGGCCTAACTTTTGCTACCAAAGTTTCTTTTTTTTTTTTATTATTTAATTTTAAGTAATGGAATATGGAGAAATAACGATTTGGTTAGTTGAAAACCAATAAAAGTGAATTAACAATGTGGTTAGCTACATAACATATATATATATATATATATATATATATATATATATATATATATATATATATATATATATATATATATATATGGGAAAAGGTACTATGCGCTCGAGCGCATACGGTCGTCCATGAGGTCGAGTTGGTGTGGGGCCCACCGTGATGCCATTCGAACATCTACCCCCTCAGTCAGATGCACCATCCCAAGTGGGGCCCACACGGCTGAAAATCACCTCAATCCAAGACTTTTGTGGGCCACACCACGTACAGAAGTGGAGAGGGGCCATGCACCATTGAAACATTCAAAACCAGTTGTGGGGGCCTTTCGAGAGGTTTCTTCATGATCAAAACCGTCCATCATGTGTGTCCCACTTGAATGTAATTTAATCCACTTTTCAGGTGGTATCCACATCTCAGGTGGGGCCCACCAAGTGCTTTTACTGTTTTTGCTTGTATACTTATGTTTTCAGATTCGATGGCCCACCTGATCATGGTGGATGAAATATTTTAGGCTGTCCAGGCCCAAAATGGGACGGTGCATCTGGTGGACGGTGTGGATCTTCGAACGGAATCACGGTGGGGCCCACCCAGCTTGACCTCATGGACGACCGCTTTACGCTCGAGCGCATAGTACCTTTTCCCTATATATATATATATATATATATATATATATATATATATATATATATATATATATATATATATAATATATGAGGAACGCTCACTATATTTGCCAGTGCACGTCATTACGTGCGAACCTTGCTATCAACCGTCAGATAAGGCCGATGGTCTAGATGAAAGTGCTCTTAGCGCGAGTTTGAAGGAGCGAGTTTCCTTCTCTCGTACACCTCTTCACCATATTCTCTACCTCTCCGAAGAATGCGGCGAAAGCCTTTTTCACGTGAAATTCTTCCACTGGGATGCCAGATGGATCCCACCAAGATGTTAATGATAAATCCATGCCGTCCATACATTTTAAAAAATGATTTTATAGTATATACCCAAAACCGAGGTAGATCAAAATCTCAAGTGGGCCACACAGTGTTGATTGAACTCTCACCATTAAAAACTTCCTGGGGCTACTAAATTTTTGGATCATGCTAATATTTGTTTTTTTTCCATCATCCAGGTCTGTATGACCTAATCTACAGGTTGGATGTCAAATAAATATCACGGTGGGCTCTAAAAAATATTTAACGATGAGAATCATTAACATCGCTGCTTCATGTGGTGTGGTCCACTTAAGATTTGGATCTGCCTCAGTTTTGAGATAATACCCTGGAATGATAAGAAAAAAACAGATGGACAGAGTAGATTTCTCAAAAAACATCATGGTGGGCCCCACCTAGGTTTCAAGTAGGTGAAAGGCTTTCGAAGGAAATCCGCGTTCGAAAAAACCGCCCAACGGATTTCCTGTGAAAGCCTTGCTGGAAACCTAAGTGGGACTCACTGTGATGTTTTCGAGAAATTCAAATCGTCCATCCATTTTATGAGATCATTTTAGGACATTTGTACAAAAATGAGTCGAATCTAATACTAAGTAGGCAGAAAACGTGAAGATTAAACTTACACAGTTGAAATATTCGTATGTCACAAAAGTTTTGAATCAGGATAATATTTGTGTTCTCAGCTAATCCCAGTAGGAATGATGTTATGAATGGTATAGATGACATGTAAACATCCATGTCCACCCCAAGGAGGTTTCAATGGTAAGAATTTCCCTACCCCTTTTCCTTCTGTACAGCTCCATTGAGTACTATGTCCTGCTCAGTTTTGGTCTACCATCCTAAAATGAGCTCAAAATACGGATGGACGGGATAGATTTTTCACATAAATCATGGTGGGCCCCACCTTGATTTCCAGATAACTTAGCAAGAATGGCTACTCCCCGCCACCATCCCCGTGGCTAGTGGTCAGTGCTCTATGGGCCCCACCATGATGTATGTGCTTCATCCATTCCGTTCATCCATTTTTACCGATCATTTTAAGGCTTGATCCAAAAAATGATAGGAATATAAATCGTAAGTGGAACACACCATTGGAAAATAATAGTAATTGGATATCCACCATTAAAATCCTCCCAAGGCCCACTGTATTGTTTATTTGACATTCAATCCTATGATTAGGTCATAAATACCCAGATGAAGGGGAAAAAAAAAAAACAATGATCAGCTTGATCCAAAACTTTTATGGCTGCCAAAAAGTTTTGAATGGTCAATGTTCATTTAACACTGTTTCCTATAATGTGGCCCACTTGAAATTGGGATATATCTAAGTTTTGGTCTCATACCATAAAATGATATATAAAAATAGATGGACGGAATGGATGAAACACATACATCACGATGGGCCCACAAAGCACCAACCACGGGTCATTGCCTGGTGGCAGGGGAGTAGCCAGTCCGTTTCCGTCTCGAAGGCAACCGCAGGACGCGGATTTCCTGGAAAGCCCTAAACCGCGCTAGGAACCGGTGGAAAGCCCACTCTCCCCACTATTAGGAACTGTGGTGGGGTCCTCTGTGATGTTTATGAGAAATCGACTCATTCTTTCATCATGCCTTTTTGATGTTAATGGATGGATATTAAAAAAACATACATCATGGTAAGTGGGCCAATGAACGTGAGTGACGTCACTTCATTGAAATAGTTCTGAGGCTACTCAAGTTTTGAATCATGTTAATATTTGTGTTTTCGTTAATCCCGTCGAGGAATGAGGTTACCTGAAAGGTCTAAATGGCATGGTAAGCATCACCGCGACCCATGATTTCAAAGGGTCTTATCCTAACCACCTCTTTTAGTGCGGCCCATTTTTTGAATCCGATCATTTTAAGCTATTGAAATCCGAAAATGAGATCCAAGACATATGGCCTACACAGTGGGGATTAAACCTACTACAAACATCATGGTGGGCTCAAAGGACCTTGGATGGAGCCAGAAGATCTATGAAAACTTTTGAGAAATGGATGGCAAATATAAATCATCGGGGGACCCTAAAAAATTTTAACAGGTTGAGAATTATTATCGAGAATAGTTTTTCAAAGTGAAAAGTGCATGTTGAAAACTTAGGTGGACCGACCATAATATTTTTGTTGTGAAATCCCCATCCATCTGTTTTTCTTATCATTTGGAGAGCATAATAATAAATAAAAAAAGGTAGATCCAAATCTGGGGTGGGACACCACATGAAGTAGCGGTGATAATGAGTGACACTCATCATTAAATACCTTTTAGAGTCCACCATGATTTGTATTTGACATCCAACCTATAGATCAGTGTCATACAGACTGGATGAAAGAAAAAAAAACAAATATTAGCTTGATCCAAAACTTTTGTGGCCTTAAAATTTTTAATGGTGGTGAGTTCACTCTCCCACTATTTTCTGTGGTGGAGTCCTCTAAATTTTGATCTACTTCATTCTTTGGATCATACCATAAAATTATTTTTAAAAATGTATGATAGGCGTGGAAACATAACATCATGGGTGGCCTAACAGCACTCCAAATGGAAGAATTTCATCAAAAGTCTTGGCTACTCAACCTGTCAGTAGAGAAATGGTGCACGTCGATGGGACGTGAGGGAAGCGTCCTCACCTCCATTCCGTCTCTGGGAACAGGTGGTAGCATCTGACCTGGCTACCACGGTTGATATAAGGGTTCTTATCCATACCGTCCATCCTTTTTTTTTCTGTCATTTTAAGCTATTAGCCTAAAAATAAGAAGATCCAATATATATATATATACATATATTATATATATATATAAATATTTATGGGGCCAAAGGAGCTTTGGATGGAGCCAAAGATCTATGTAACTTTATAAATAGGTTGGATGGCAAATATAAATCTCAGTGGGCCCTAAAAAATTTTCAACAGTGAGAATTATTATCAGTGCCGTTTTTTCAAAGGAAAAGCATGTTGAAAACTTAGGTGGGGCCTACCATAATATTTTTTGTGAAATCTACCCCATCCATCTGTTTTTCTTATCATTCCAAACATAAGTATACAAAAAAAAAAAAAAAAACTTGGTAGATCCAAATCTCCCACCGAGATGTGGATAATGATTCTCATCATTAAATATTTTTAGAGCCCACCGTAATGGATTAATTTGACATTCAACCTGGGATTAGGTCACATGATGGATGGTTTTGGAAAAAAAAAAAAAGAAACAAATAAAGGATCCCAAAATTTGATTGAAGTTTTATTGGTGATGAGCCCCTCTCAATCAACGTGGTGTGGCCCACAAAAGTTTTGATCTACTTGAGTTTTATGTACATACCATAAAATTATTTTTAAAAATGTATGGACGGCGTGGATTTATCATTAACATCTTGGTGAGACCCAACTGGCATTGTAATATCCTGGGTTGACCCAATAAAATTAAAACTTTTAATGATATCCCATATATATATATATATATATATATATATATATATATATATATATATATATATATATATTGTGTATTGTGTATTCGCAAATATCCTGGTATATTGATGTGGGAATCTGCAAAAACCTCATTTCCTTTTCTTTTGGATGTCCATTTGCAATATAAAACTACTGCCACATGATCAGTGAACCACCCTGATCTTTTGGCTAGGGTATGCACATGGAGGTGCGTACATGATGAACGGTTTGGATTTGATAATTACTTAAATTAATAAGGTATCTTATTGAAAACTTTTTTGAAGAAGGTATTGGGATGTAAATGTTATATTAATATGATAGTTATTTGTAAATTTCTCTTTTTAAAATATCACAAAAGTAATATTTTACCTATTTTTTGATCAATTATTTTCGGATTTTCAAAATCTGGACCACATGTGTGATCCAATAATCCAGCGCTCTGGACTTTGGATGTGGGTTCATCTTTCAATGATCCAAACCGTTGGACTGTCCTCACCTTGGAGGCTTGAAAAATAATAAAAAGATAAAATTAGATAGGAATATTTCATCCGTTGGATCATTTGACTCTTTTTCTTTGAATACGCTCTGGCCGGCCTCCTTAGCCTTTGAATAATCCAAGGTTGAAATATTTCACTACAATTGTTTTGGGCATGCCCATTCAAGGGTGAGGCCCATTATAGAAACGGTCTGGATAACTTAAAAAGACCCGTGTTCAGTAGATAAGGTCCCGACAGCCTCATATTGAACGATCCAGATCTCCTTACAAGTATGCCATGTGTATGATGTATGGCCAACACCATTTAGAAAATAAGCCCACTGTGATGTTTATTTGCCATCTAACCTACTGTTAAGGTCTCCTAGACCTGGATGTTGTTAAGGTCACGTGGACCTTGATGAAGGGAAAACATAAATGCCAGCTTCGTCCAAAACTTATGTGGCCTGAAGAAGTCTTTCAATCCTCATTAATTTATGTGGTGTGCTCCACTTGAGCCTTTGATCTACCTTCATTTCAAGTTCATGCCTTAGAATGATTCATCAAAAAAATAAACGGCGTGGATAAAACATATACATCACAGTAGGCCCAATGGAGCCCCTGATAGGACTGCCAATCTATAGCTAGGTCCTAGTGAGGGTAATACCAGTGTAATAATTTTATTGGGTTTTTGGTCTAGGTGGCTCGGTAAGATGACGTGGTTGTATCAGGAGCTCTTTACGAATCTTTACAGACCGACGAGGATAAGGAATTCTAGCCCTAAAGCTACTTTTTCATTTTTAGGATAATAAAAGTGCCTCTTCTACCACACTATTCTCGGTATGACAGACTCTCATTTTGGGAAGTGAAAGGTCATTTTAAAAAGGGATGTGTGCCCCATTCAAAATTGAAATCCGGCTGACCCCTTGGCTGATCCGGTCTATTCATTTTAATCAGGCAGTCGTGATCCTACGGAAGGGTTTTTTCAGTTTTATGTTTGATGATATTTGTGGCCCACAACTTTTAACACCCTGTACTTTTGCATACTCAGGTGTTACCTTGAAGATCCGAATTAATCACACGTGCGTGGTGTCACGCTTGGCTGATCACCTTATACATCAACATCTAGTTGATTCCTAATTGGTGAATCTCAATCGTCTGGTACAACATTCATTCGTATATCGAACCATCCTGTAATGTTATATATATATATATATTTGTTATATTATAAGTTTTACACCGACATAGATCAAAAAAATTATGGATGTACCTGATAATTTATTTTTCATATAAATAATGTATGAAAATGTGTTGAAATAGAGCGATATGTATATAATTAATGTATATAAAATATTATGAAGATAATATATATTACGAGTAATAATTTTACAATGTATAATTGAACTATAAATACTAATGTAGTACTAAATATCTTTTATAAATATGTGTACAAAATTTAGTAGATATTTTAATAAGATTTTGTATTATTTAACAATATTATGGAACACAAATATGATTTTAATTAAATATATATTGTACAGTCTTAAATTCATTCATATGTACAATATAATATTATATATATTGTGAATTGTATACTAATAAACAGGTGATCCATAGCATGTATATGATAGTATATTAATATTAAAATTAATATATTATTTGAATAGTAGCAGGTGATGGTGTGCTTAGACACATAAGTGATCCCTTAGGACAGTTTGACCATTGATGGTCGAAATGGAACTAATCCGACCGTTGGGTCGACACAACCGAGGATAAAGGGCGTTAATTCAACTAGTATGACTCACCCGAGCTTTGTAACCACCTGATCTTCGGTTAAATTCCATATTAGGGCCCATCTAGTGAAATGGACAGTGTGGATTTATCATGAACATCACGGTGGACCCCTCACAGGAGCGGTGTGCATGCAAGAGGCTGTACACCAGCCGTGCGCGGAGCCTACCTACTTGATCAAACTAGGTTTGACCGAGCTTTCTCTAAAAAGAGAAAGTCTCTCTCTCTTTTTCCCCTTTCGTCAAATCCATTAAACGGACGGTCTGAGCGTGAGTTGTGGCCCACCTACACCGACCCTATAGACAATCCAAACCATCCATCTGATTTAGGAGGTGGACTTGATCAAAACCCAAGTGCCATAACAAGTTTTCATGTACATATGGGCATATATTTCTTGGCGCAAGAAGAGCCTACAAACACATGTTTCTGAAAATGGAAACATTTCTCACCACCAGCTTGGCGATCCGAGTGCGCCCCTCATCCTCAAATCTTGGCCGTTCATTGAGGTAAATCCCAGCCATTCAATGGCTCTTCACGTGGGAGAGGATTTCCGCCCACGGAGAACCAAAACCATTGTCAGTTTTTCATTACCGGCTGTATTTGGAGCCGTTGCAAAACAGCCCCATCTAAGCCGTTCACTCCTATCCTACGGTCAAGGAGGCTTAGGTTTGAGATAAAGAGACCAAGGAATTAAATAGAAGGGCCCTTTCTCCTCTTATTGCAGTAATACAAAGAAGACCAGCTGTTCTCTCTTTTCTCTGAAACCACCAACTAAACGTTCTGCAAGCTCCGATTTCTCCGTTCTAGGAGCTTCCTAGAGCTAAGACGGATCGTCTTCATGCAGTGGGATGAAGAAAAACCCAACGAGTTCTATTTTGACATTATAGCTACCTCCTTCTTCCTCATTCGCTGATTGTGCTACACCACATCTAGTCACAGTGGGTCGGAGTGAGCTCTGGTCGGGTTGACCTGGTGTGGGCACGCTCCAGTCCTTGTCGGAATTTCGGCAGAGAATCAGAGGGAGACGAGTGGATGTTGCTACTCGTTGTGCTGATCTGACTCGACCCGCATCTAGATGCTCCGGGCCGAGTTGCTGGCTGCTGAGACTGCTTTGGGGATGCTGAACCACCCAAACCACCCTATGGTCACTTCCTTAGGAAATCGCGTCCAACCGAGCCTTGGCAGGCTGAGTCGACTTGATGGTCGACTCTCTGCTACTCAGGGCATTTCCTGATGAGTTGGGACCCTCTGGTTGCCAAAAGCCAAGGTTTCTTTCCCCTTGCTATAACAATGGTTAGTCCATCTCAGTCAGAAATGCACTGATCAGTGCATTATTCACATCACAGTAGGCCGCACCATTTTTAAACAGAAGGTGGGCCAAGTGTAGCCCATAACTTAGGCTGCGGTTTGGACCGAGCCCAACCATGTTTTGGGCCATGGGGTGGGCTGAAACTAGCCATACGTTGGGCTGTAATTTGGTCCAGGCCCAGCTATACATTGGGCCGGAAATTGAGCAGAAACAGGCCTCAACCGAGCCTTCAATTTGAGCTGACCCATGGGCTTAGCTAGGCTATCCACTTGTTGGGTTAAGGATAGACTAACCTAGCCCCATTTTTGGGCTTGTATTGGGCCCAACAGCTAGGCCAAAACAGAGGCTCAGTCCGGCCCTTGGTTAAGAATAATTTTGGGCCCGTATTGGGGCCATTTGTTGGACAGGAATCTAGTGGGCCTGGTCTCTCTAGTGTTGGCCCAAATAATCTTATTCATGGGGCCCTTCAAACCCACACTAGACTCCTTTTAAGCTTTACCATAATTATCATTATTAGGATTACTAATATTAGAAATGTATGGCCTTTAGTAAATTATCTATACTGATATTAGATATTACATGTAAAGATTATTATTATTAAATATTAATGTTTTATTCTATCATTATTAAATATTATCATTAAGGGTAGATCATATTATGTATTTTCATCACAATGATTATTAGCATCACATTAGCTAATATTGGGTATATTATTAATATTAATGGTTATTTTGAAATCATTAATATTAGTCCTTATTATATTGTCATTAGTAAATATTTTGTTATTATTACTTAGGAGATTATTAGTCATTAGATAATGACGGTGCATTCAAATATGAACTTATGAACCCTCATTATTAATATTGATGGATTACTTGTATTATGAATATTATTCGACTCATTGTATAATAATAATAATAATATAACGTAGGATTCAAATCCTAGAATCTAAAGCCTATAACTAAACTCTAAGATGAAATTCTAATTCTATACTAAAACCCTAAAGGTAATCCAAACCCTAAGTCGTATAATCTTGACCATAGATACTTGGTAGAACATTGGTTTCATGTACAACTTCACAATCCATGGTAAGACTCAACTCTGAGGGTGCACGTACTTTCTAGCAACGTCAGTTAGCGATTCAAGTATAAGGTGATGATTTCTTTCCCTTGAGCTTTCCATTTTTCCATTTGCTTAAGTTATAGTTTGTATTTTAATTTATAATTGATATCTCCCTTTTATAATTACATATGTTAGCTGGTGAAAATTGAATTGCTATATTTCATTCTGGATGTTTATCTTGCATACTTATTTCATACTTATGGATTATTTATGGATTGTTTATGGAAATTAAACTGGTACATCAGTGGGAAACCTTCACCTATAAATGTACACCCATACTTGAGATGTAACCTGACTAGTTGTGATTGAAATGGACCTTCAGCTTAGTGGTTATTGAGTGGTGGTCTAAATGGATCATTGATGTGGGCCTACCATCTAGGGTTGTTGTGTCTAAGTGGTTTTCAAGGATGGTTTTTATCACATGGTTTTGATACTCGCCCTACATGGCTTATTTTGATATTTGCCCTATGTGGTTTTGGTATTTTTCCTATATTAACTCGATGCTTTATATCGTGCAACTATGTGATGGTAAACTCCATATACTGTAATATGATTGACCACTAGTCGATAGGGTTCCATTAAACATCTTAAGATGATAGTCTAATGAGTCGGGGATGGTGGTATGAGACCTATGCTCGAGCTGTCAGCCTACACTGGGCTCCGAGCTCCCCGTAGTGACCTTTAAGCTTATTAAACCTGTTAGTTGTAAATAGATTCATAACAGTTTGGCTAATCATGCATTTATAGTATTCGGGAGATGACGGGTGGTAAATTCTAGATGTTGTAGCACGTGCCTAATAGGATTTTCTTGGGGTATCGTTGAGCTAACTCCCAGACCATTGACTATCGACTCACTTTTGGTGAGTTTGGCACTACGCATGTACTATTTACTTTCACTGGTGATCGGCCACATTGCATGGGTTTTACCCAAAAGCCAACTAGATGAGCATCCCCAGTTGATGTGCACTCATACATCCATGCATTTAATAAGACTGCATCATGTATTATTTTGTATGCCTGGTATGTTGTTATAACTATGCTTACTTAATGGAGCGGTGTGTAATCTTGAGGGGAATTCACACTGAGTTGGCCATTCATCCATCAATTATACAACCGTACAAGTAGTACTGGTGGCTTAAGTGATATGCAGGTTCAGACTGATAAGGAGCCGTTATGATGGCCAAGGATGCGTGGTTGTACTTGTCAAGGAAGCTGCGCGATCTTGCGGCTTTCGTTTATATATTTTTTTATATTTCTCATGTATGTAAATAATTATTAATGTAGAGGCATTGGTTTGTATAAGTCATTATGGGCAATCTCTTGTATATTCTAAATGTAATTACAAATTTTCTTTTATGCTTACTTGTCCATTCTACGCTCATCTGTTTACTCTAATAGTTGAAAAAATATATACTCGAATTTGACCATCCTTTAAGGTTGACACCTGAGTTTTTGGGAAACAGGTCATATACTCGGGTCCTGAAAATACGGGGCGTTACAATTGGTCAGAGAATTCCATGGTGCGGATCTTTTCCAGGGTTGTGCACTGTGTATTTTGGTAAAAATCAGCATCCGGGGGTATTTTGGTAAAAATCAGCATCCGGGGGTCTTTTGGGTATTTTAGTAAAAGGGAGTGAGTGAGGGTATTTTGGTAAAAGGGAGTGAGTGAGGGTATTTTGGTAAAAGGGAGTGAGTGAGGGTATCTAGGTAAAAAGGAGTGGATGGGTATTGCCTTGTATGAAGGAAGAAGTGGTTGTACACCATTTAAAGGAGAGCTTGGTGGACACCATTGTTTAAGAGAGGAGGTTGGACATTATGTGAAGGGAGAAGTGGTGGTGATCACCATTATGTAAGAGAAAGAGGCCTATAAATACCCCTCCTCATGCCTAATTTGGAGGGGAGTCAAGTGGTTAGTTAGAAGACAAGAAGGGAGAGAAGGTAAGAAGGAAGGAAAAGCAAGATGGAAGAGAAGATGAAGAAGGCTGCGCGCACCCGCGCAAGAGAGAATGCATTGCTCGCACTTGCGCAAGGGAAGAGCTTTGCGCGGTCCCGCGCAATCACTTGGAGAAAGGGCCTTTGCGCCACTTTTAGAGGAGCCTTGTCTTGAGGTTGGGCTTTTGCGCCATTTAAAAAGGAGAGAGAGAGAGAGAGAGAGAGAGAGAGAGGCACTTGCGCCACTTTACATGAAAGGTTATCCTAATGCAAGGTCATTGCGCGGTTCCGCGCAATTGATGTTGGGAAGAATGCGTTGCGCGATCTCGTGCAACCTCTTTGACAAAAGCCTGAAACGCCACTTTGTGTGGAAGTTTGTCCAGACAAATGCTTGGAATGCCACTCCATGTGGAGTATTGTCTTGAAGGGAAGCTTTTCTTATCTTAACAAAAGTTTCATGCGCCACTTCATATGGATGCTTGTCCTAACTCAAGCCTTTTGTTGTCTTAAAGCCTTCCCCATGCGCCACCTCTTGTGGAGGATGTCCTAAGGCTTGGTTTCCAACGCCACTTCCCATGGAGAGATGTCCTAAGGCTTGGCTTCCAAACGCCACTTCCCATGGAGGGTTGTCTTGAAGACATGCTTATGTTGTCCTGAAGCCCCCTTGGTGTGCCACTCCATGAGGATTTTGTCTTGATAGAAGCCTTTTGTCCCAAAGTAAACCTCATATACTCCATATTCCTTGTTTAAGCCTGTATAATTTTACCTTCAGACAAATGGTCTTCACACCTTCAGAAGTTGAGTATCAAGGAATTCATAGAGAAGAGAGAGAAAGTAGAGTATGATCGCCGCTCCGCATTTCAAGGGATGATCACCGCTCCACATTTCAAGGGATGATCGTCGCTCCACATTTCGAGGGTTTTCACTGGAAGAATAAACGGAAGGATGATCAGGACTGATCTCAACGGTCAGATTAAGGAAAAATGAATGGAAAGATGATCAGAACTGATCTTAATGGCTAGATCAAGGGTTTTAAGCCCACATAACCTTTTCGCCTTGGCAATGAACATCAAAAGCGTCGAAATGCTGCCAGAATTGCCATTACAACTATCTTCTCTTTCATTTATTTCTTTGATTGATTGTACTCTGTTTTCAGAATCAAGAGAATCCAAGGATGTAAATGAACTTAGAATAAATGTGATCATTGTTCTCTTATCGAATTCTTTGTTATCGTTGAATAAATCTCCCAAATTAAATGCATTTGTTTCTTGTTCGAAACAAAATGGCGATTCTGCTAGGGATTCTTTTCAATGATAACTTAGAAAATATTTAGAGAACATTTATCACTTTTTGGCATTGTATAGATGTCAAAATGGTGACTCTCAGTGGGAAGATCCTCCCCTTCATCTCTAAAAATAAAGTACAATTTTATCTAGTCAAAATAACTAGCACTCTATTCTGAATGACAGGTATACCGCAATGACTTTTCTCCCAGTTAACGTGGTTGTCTACTTCACACCTAACGGGTTTTCACCAGAAAACACCAGAAAATGTTAAATCAATCCTAATTAAGGACAGATAGTGCCAGATAACGTCTGGAGTAGTTTTTGCCTCACTAGTAGCACAACAAAACAATGAAGAACGAATGATAGTGTGCTGGTGTACAAAATACACGAAGTTTCCATCATACATTTCTTTTGAGAGATGAGGATATCAAAGACAAGAAAGAAAGAAGATTAGAAAGAAGGAATACGTAAGGAAGAATGAAGTAAAGAGTAAGAATTCATGTATTTGCGTCAGCTCACGCAAGCTATGACCGGTTGTATGAGGCCGTGCAAATGGTGTAGGAGGTCGCATGCTGCGCAACATCGGACTGACAAGTGTGTTGAGACCTTTGCGCCGACTCGCGCAAACTATGATTGGTTGTGTAGACCCATGTAAAGGGTATATGGTATTGCACGTACAAGAACAATGGTGATTCGATCAAGCTGACGGCTGAGATTTGATGAAAGGTGGGCCCATGACATGCATATCAAGAGTTCGCACATATGGAGGTCTAAAAAAAAATGAAACATAGTGATATCTGAAAAATGAAGGGTTCAATCTTCTTTTACAAGGAATATCATCCTGCCGAGTACGGATAACAGTACATTCGAAGTGTGTAGAAAATAGAAAATTTGCCAACCAGATGTTAATCAGCCTTCACCAAATGAACGTGTTATTGAAGACCCTAGTTTTCCAACAGCGACCACCGTGAACAATAGTGAACCCTAAGGAAAGCCTTTTGATAAGAATTTAGTTCGATTGAATCAGACGTTGCTCGCCAACAAGTAGATGAATCAATTAGCGAATCAACGAATTCATCAGTCAATAGAGAACCCTGGGGGTATCGTCATAATTTGTCATAATAGAAAAGCAAGTCAATACGCAATTTGAAAAGAGTCAAAGTGAAGCTACTCAACCCTCATATGAATCAATTATTTCAAAGTCTTAAGAGAACGACAACAGATATTGCCGAAGAAAGAAAAGAAAAATGAAGGGTTGTCAAAAAGTAAAGAATTGAATCTTCTAATGAAGAGAACATCGACGCTTTTACAAATAAGAAAGTAGAGAAAGAGTTTGGACAATTCAAGAACTAGGGGAAATATACGGTTGATGAAGACGATATATTGTTTATGAGGAATCAATCGCTAGCTGCAAAGGCAATCAAACTACCACGGTTACAATATTCAAAGGAAATGAAGCAAAGAAGAAAAGAATATTCTACAGGAGATGATTGACAATAGTAAAATTGTCATAAAAGAAGACATAAAATAAAAGAGAAAGTAATGACATATGATCCCGATGGAAAATAGTCACTTGATAGAAGAACAGGCAGTTTCGACTTAGAAGATTCACGACGTAATACTTCAAAACTAAAAAGAGGGCAAAGCTTCTCAAGCATATCGGACATTTCAAGATTTGATCAAAGAAGCTTGCAGCTTAGAAATGATTACAAGGGTGTCTGACTTTTATACGGAACCAGTTGACTTCGAATCTCAGAAGAAATTCAGGGGATACTATTGAAGAAGAAAGAAAAGTGAATGGGCAAGGAATACCTGATATAAGAAACATGACTAAACATATGGCCAAGAAAATAAAGAAAGAATTTGCACAGCCCAAGACTGTGGGTGTATTCACTCGAAGAAGATGATATACTTCCTATGCTGAACGTCGAGCGGAAAATCGTTTCAGCTTGAAGAACAAGTTATAGAAGACGATTGATAAAGGCAAAATTGTTAAGGTGTACGACATAAAAGAAGAAATAAGAGTACACAGGCCTGATTTGTTCAAGACTGGGGGCAATGCTAATCTTTGGCAAAAAAGTATGAGGTGATGCGACGTCAGTATATTTGTTAAAGGTCGTAACATCGTGATTTTGATTACGAAGATTCCCAAAGTAATGCTTCCTAATCAAAAGGGGGCATGACAAGTAGAACGATGAAAGGGCTACAAAAGACAAAGTCATGTACTTCTATTCATGTGAATGAATAGGCGTGCGTAAATTTTTAAAGCGTTGATGATAGTTGTCAAGCGTTGATGATCACTGTCAAGCATTGATGATCGTTGCCAAGCATTGATGATTACTACCAAGCATTGATGATCACTGCCAAGCGTTGATGATCGCTGTCAAGCGTTGATGATCGCTGCTAAGCATTAATGATTACTGCCAAGCATTGATGATTGTTGTCAAGCGTTGATGATCGCTGTCAAGCGTTGATGATCGCTGCCAAGCATTGATGATTGCTACCAAGCATTGACGATTGTCGCCGACGCCGAAGATTTTCGTCAAAATCACCAAGTACCGATGATTATCGCCAAAATTAGAAACTATCGCTGTCGTCATCAATCGCTCATATAAACTCATTTTATCAAAATTGTTATCATCACCAAGCGGATACACTATTTTAAACATGATATGAATGTTCTCAGAACATTATCATTAGTGGCGAAATATCAATTATTGATCCACCATCTTTTGGCAGTGGAATAAACTATATAGCCAACTACATATAAAGTTGATGACAACAATGGTTGCTAATCATTTAAGGTAGCCTAGCTAAGCCCTAACAGCTAACTATGCATAAAGCTTATCTCCATTGCCATTCGGGCAACGGTGAGAAGCTAGTGGCCCTAAAAAGCCCGTGAAAGTCATCGTACGCATACCCATGCGGGCAGCAGATGAAGCAGTGACTTAAAGTCCTAAAGGGCCAAAAAGTCCTCAACGGCTAATCACGCGTAACACCCATGTTATCCGTATAGCTTTCCAGTAGCGTCACGAGGAACAGATGAAATTGCCCTCCCTTGAATGGGCTCGACCTTGCAAATGAAGAAAATGTGGGCTTCAGTATGCGCTCTTTGGCCATTGTCCATAGATAGGCCAACTATGCATAAGACCCCCCAGATCTTTGGCTTGATTTTACTAGTAACTCATGAGGAAGGGCCTAAACGTACTCATTGATGGACTGACGGCCCTGGATTTGGTACCCCAAAGGTCGCCTTATGCGCCTTGTGAACTCTAGAGAGTTACTGCAAACAACCCTATGCGTAAATCCAACCGAGTTCATGGCCCCGGTATCTTCATTGGGCCCGTCTGATGGATCGCGGTTTGTGAACTCACCAGGTACTGAGAAGTCCAGCGAACTCATAAGAGTTACAGAGACCATCACGTGAGACCCGACTCCACTACCCAAGAGTCTAAAAAACTGTATGGGCTCCAACTACTTATGAGCTTAAACTGTGATCGCTCCACTACTCAAGAGCCTAAACTGTGTGTGTAAGTATCAATCCAGTAAGTTTCAGTATAGTAGTGTCACCAGTGTCGATCCCAAGAAGTGTCCGTCCAAGTAAGTTTCAAGACAGAGTGTCGGTCCAAAGAGGTGTCGGTCAGTAAGTGTCACCCGGTAAGTTTCGATGAAAGAGTGTTAGTCTAGTGTCCAGTAGTGTCAATCTAGACTAGTCAAGTCGAATCGAGTCAAGTCAAGTTCAGTCAAGTCCAGTCTTGTCCAGTCAAAGTATGGTCAGTCAAAAGTACACTAGCTCCACTACTCAAAAAGCATAAACTATGTGTAGCACTCAAAATGCCGCAGATACATATTTCGCCTTAGATATGCTCAAATATGCAATTGCCTGATGAAAATTTTAAATATTGAATAAACAACATGCAAAAATGCATTTATCTTGAATCAGATTCAAATTGTAGCACAGCAAATGCCTTCAAAATATGGGCAATTATTTACTCAAAAGTTTAAATCTTCAAGATCAATTATTAGTCTTCAATTGCAATATATTTGTTCTACTGACAAGAGCCGTGAGGTCTTTTTGTCTCTTGCCTTCTTGATGTAGAAAGATATTATCGCACAAGATTCTCAAAGGCGGCAGAGAATAAACTAGCGAAGAACCATCATTCTCTCCTGGACAATTTAAAGATCCAGATATATTCTTTAGATTCGTTAGAGAAGTAGCAAAGATTATCCATCCTTCAAGGGTATCAGCAAGCTTCACTTCAGAAATATTATCTTTTGAAGAAATCCTTATGCGACATTGACCTGGAAAGGGGGCATGATCTATCTCTTCAAAATAATTTATGCCTTGGTTTTTTTAATAATCTCTTATGCACAATGGAGAAATTCATATTTCGATGTCGTAACTTCTCATTATTCTAGTAATGATATCGTAAGATTTTAAGCACCGGATTTGAGAGAGACAAAGAACAGACGGAATCATCATCAGTAACTTCTATGTCTTTCGAAAAGTTATTAAATAAAAATTGAAAGAAGTCTTGTCTAATTTTCAGAATCAGCAAAGATCCAAGGAAAAGTCTATGAAGAAATACTAAGGAGCACAAACTAGAAAAGACTCTGCGGTTGAACCGTTGGGGTTGGAGATGACATTTCCAAGAGCGCGATATAAAGAATACAAAGGATACAATGCGAAGCACGATAACAAGCACAAAGATGAAATAAATAAATCATTGTCATATTATGAATATCACAATCAGCCTAAAAAGAGAAGAAGCCTTCAATATATTTCAAAATTATAAATACTTCATAAAGCTAAATTGAAAAATTATAATGACTTGAGATACTAATTCCTATCAATTTAGTAGGAAAGACTATCATTCGAAAGCTTGGGTTATGCAGATTATGAATAAAGGAAACAATCGAAAAAGTTGTTGCAGCAGGAGTAGCATTAAAGAACAACTCCCTAGACACAGAATTCAAAGAAACAATCACAAGAGTTGATTAGAGAGACTGTTGCAACAGTAGCAACATTGAAAGATAGTTCTCTGACCAAGATACTCAGGGACGAGGTCATCACAATCGTTACAGTGGTAAGTTTCGATGAAAAGAGAATTTTATCCTCTCTAATGAAGCATCCGCTCGATGCTGCTGGCAAGGGGCATTCAAGTCTTCCGTTCGAGCGCGATCATCCAAATCTTCCATTCAAGTGCGATCATTCAAGTCTTTCGTTCGAGCACGATCATCCAAATCTTCCGTTCGAGAGCGAACATTAAATCTGCTAGGCAAGCATGATCATCCGTCATCTTTCAGTTGCAGTTCATTCAGTTCTTTGGTCCGAAGAAGATCGATCCTCCATTTAATTTCATAAATCAATCAAAGAAGGAGCAAGGGGGCATCTGTTGAGGCACAAAAAATATTTCATTGCATTGGTCAGAGAATTCCATGGTATGGATCTTTTTTAGGGTTGTGCACTCTGTATTTTGGTAAAAATCAGCATTCGAGGGTATTTTGGATATTTTGGTAAAAATCAGTATCCGAGGGTATTTTGGGTATTTTGGTAAAAATCAGTATCCGGGGGTATTTTGGTAAAAAATCAGTATCCAGGGTATTTTGGTAAAAGGGAGTGAGTGAGGGTATTTTGGTAAAAAGGAGTGGATGGGTATTGCCTTGTATGGAGGAAGAAGTGGTTGTACACCACCATTTAAAGGAGAGCTTGGTGGACACCATTATTTAAGAAATGAGGTTGGACATTATGTGAAGGGAGAAGTGGTGGTGATCACCACTATGTAAGAGAAAGAGGCCTATAATACCCCTCCGCATGCTTCATTTGGAGGGAAGTCAGGTGGTTGGTTGGAAGTTGATAATCCTTTAAGGTTAACACTCGGGTTTTTGGGAAACAGGTCGTATACTTGGGTCGTGAAAACACGGGGCGTTACAGTTGGTATCAGAGCATAATTTGGACAAACTTAGCCTTGGAAAATGATCTTATACAAACCTTAAATGTCTCAATTAGGACATTTAAAATTAGAAATTCGAACTTAGGTGAATCTCCCTTAGACTTAAGAGAATGAATGAGGATGTAGAAACCCAAACTTAGGTTCCCTTAGAAGTTATTTGGATGTCAATCCAAACTTACATGACATTCCATCTGAACTAAGGACAAATTGAGAATATAGAGACTTCAACTTTAGGCTCCCTTGGAAGTTTTGGCTAGACCTTTGGGATTCAACATACGTAGAAATCCCTTAGAATAGGGAGGAAATGAGAATATAGAAACGAAAATATTAGGCTCCCTGAAAAATTGTTTTGATAACTATAGGACTTAGAAATGAACTTAGGTCCCATTGGAAATTTTAAGTTTAGAGATTTGAACTTAGGAACAAAGATTTTGGTTCCCTTGTAAGCTACCAAGATAGTGGTTTGGTCTTAGGAAGTAAGGGTGTTCCGTAAGAGAACGGGTACCCATTATGATGTACATAACGCTATAAACGAGTATTCCTTATGCTTGACTTCTAATTGAAAATCTTCCAGAAACCTAGGATAGGAACTTTCCTAAAATTTCATAGTTAGGGATAACACTATTGCAAAAATCAGCAAATGGATTGAACGTAGACTTGTAGGAATTTCCTTAGCAACTATATTGTATATTGGATCGAAAACAAGTGCTCTTTGTACTTAAGGGATTGTACTACGAATCGTAAATTGAATTTTCTTATGTTTATATCTTTACTGAGGAATAACATTTCCTACCATTCCACTACATAAAATAAATAAATAAATAAAAATTTATTTGAGGCGGAATTATAGAATTTTAAGTCAATTTTCAATCCTAGACTAAACATATCGGAATTAGAATTTGAATCCCAGTTAGATTTACCAAAAGTTTAAACTTAGGTTTCATGTGGGGATCCTAGACAAAAAATAAAAAAAAATTCCAAGTGGTGCTTAGACAATCAGAGTGCGCAGTGAAAGCGTAATGGGCCACGTAAAATTTTCGGTTATGAAAGTAAGAACATTACTTAATATTCCCAAGAAGACTAAAATAATTGGGGTGACAAATTGATGGAACCATATTTAAGCGAAGTTGACTGTTTGATCCAAATTCCATATCCTAGTAGATTCTAATGGTCTCAATGCCCTGATCAGGCAGAAGATCGGGATTTATCAGGATTAGGAATTGATACAGTGAGTCCTCTGTTTTGCGCAGGCAGATAATCAATGTATCAGGCTCAAACCTACCACGGTCATCTATTCGTGTTAGCTCGAACACTAATAAACAGAAAAATTATATTGTCCCTTAGGCAATGGAGGACTATCATTAGAAGTAAAAGAAAATAAAGAGAAAGGTAAAATATTATCATTAACGGTCGCCTAACTCTTAGTGGATGCGATAGGACATTTGATGTAGGTAAACCTTTAAATAAATCCTTAGTATTGGTTAATGCTAGAGCGGTTCCAAATGTTTAGTAGGAATTGATATGCTAGACTAGATGCTTAGGGATGTGGCACATTTAAATATAGCTTGTTAACAGTGCAGGACATGATTGCACAAGCGAGAAATAAAGTGCACTATTAAAATGAAATTACTGCTTGTAATGTTAACACTTAAGGATATACATAACAAATCTCGGGACGAGATTTTTGTTAAGGGGGGTAGATTGTAACACCCCGTACTTTTGCGTACTCGGGTGTTACCTTGAAGATCCGAATTAATCACACTTGCGTGGGGTCACGCGTGACTGATCACCTTACACATCAACATCCAGTGATACCCAATTCATCAATCTCAATCGTCTGGTACAACATTCATTTATATATCAAACCATCACGTAATGTTTAATAAGTGTGTGTGTGTGTGTGGGTGTGTGTGTGTGTGTGTGTGTATATATATATATATATATTTGTCATATTATAAGTTTTAAACAGACATAGATCAAAAGAATTATGGATGTACCTAATAATTTATTTATCATATAAATAATGTATGAAAATGTGTTGAAATAGAGCGATATGTATATAATTAACGTATATAAAATATTATGAAGATAATATTACTAGTAATAATTTTATAATGTATAATTGAACTATAAATACTAATGTAGTACTAAATATCTTCTATAAATATGTGTACAAAATTTAGTAGATATTTTAATAAGATTTTGTATTATTTAACAATATTATGGAACACAAATATTGTAAGACCCGTATCCTAGCCTGTACTGTTCCATAAGCTTCCATAGTCCTTTCGGTCAAATTTCGGCAACCCGCGACACGTAGATAGCATTTGTGCGCAACCCTCAGTCATATCCTGTATTTCAGAGTTGACTTGACTCGAGACTTGTACTAGTGTGATCACGTCGTCGCCGCGACTTGCGCACCGACCCGATACCCAGGTTAGAAGCTGTGTGCTCGCGTTTATTTCGAAGAAGCGTTGCACGTTTACAATCCTAAGAGAATCTCTACAATATGTCCTATCAATCAATCACTCAAATCAATTAATCAATCACCTCATGTTAAGTACAAGAGCAACCCATACTTTCTTTCTCCACAAGTCAAGCAAACCCCAATAGTCAACAAATCTCTCACCTCACCCATCAATCAGCTCACATCCATTACTCACCTCATATCCATCACCTCTCCCTTACAACCACCTCTCTCTCTCTCTCTCTCTCTCTCTCTCTCTCTCTCTCTCTCTCTCATTCACATATTCCAAGCAAGAGGAGAGGGTGGACGTCCATGCATTTCTAAGGAGAGAAAGTGCATATGTGTGGCCCCACTTTTCACCCAAAAATCTTTCATCCTAGTCATTCAACTCTCATTACCTTCCATCAAAGTGAAGCACAAGGAGACCGGCGTTCCTTCAGACCAAGAAGATCAAACGATGGGTGCTTTTATAGGCTAAATTTTCATATTTTTATGATGGGCCAAGTGAGGCCTACCAATTGATGGTATAAATTTCACTTTGGACCCTTGATGTGGCCGATGGTCCACCTTGATTTTCATTATCATTCCATGATGGGGCCATTCTCCATGGACCCCATCATGATGTTTACTTTCCTAAGATCTAAAGAGGTCATCTAGACCTTCCATTTTGGTGGAGAAGTAATCTCCACCATTGATTTTTGATTTAGTGGGCCCACATGTATTGGGACCCACTTGATGTATGATTGAATGGTTAAAAAGGAGGGCCCTAGTGTCGGGGTCCCTCCATCACACGTATGTCCCACTTTTCTCTCTCTCTCTCTCTCTCTTCATTTCTTCCTATTGTATGTGATGATATGGCCATGTGGCCCACCCGGATGGACCCCACCATGAAGCATGTATTTTATCCAAGCCATCTATAGGTGGGGCCCACTTTACATATGTGTTGTATCCACACCATCCATCATTTGGTGGCCCACTTGAGCAGGGCCCACCTTAAGTATGTGTTATGCCAAACCGTCTAGCGTCCAGGGACGCTGGACGTGTAATGAAAACACAAATATTAGCTTTGGTTCAAAGCCTTTAGGAAGGGCCGCTCATGCAGGCCCCACCTTGCTGTGTGTATTTGATCCAAGCAGTCCATTCCATTCCTCAGGTCATTTTAGGCGTTGAGCCGAAAAATGAAGTCAATCCGGTTTTCTGGCGGGCCATAACATAGGAAATAATGGTTTTTACTATTAAAATCTACCCTGATGTTTTTATACACCAAAATACCTTAAATATTGGGCTCGTTTAGATTGTCGTGAGCCATGGAAACCAATGGCTGGGTCAGATTTACCTGATGTGGGCCCCACATGTGAAAAACCATGGAAAAATCAATTTTTCAAAGAAAAGAAAAAAAAACCATGGATTCACCTGCTACTGCTGACGCAACAGCAGAACGCTGTTGCGATTTGGCGGACGGACAGCAGGGACCCACGGTCCCAGCCATGGGCCCCACCATGATGGGTGTAGAGCATCTACACCGTGCATTTTGTAGGCCCCTTCTTGTGGTGGGCCCCCTCCAAACATCAGCCGCATATGGGACTCAAGTGGCCCACATCACAGGAAATAGTGGGATTGAACGTCTGCCATTGCAACCCTTTTAGGTGTCCTAGAAGTTTCGGATCATCATGAAATTTATTTTCCCTCTTCATCAAGGTCTGTGTAACCTTATCAATGGTTTGGATGAAAAATAAATAGTTATGGTGGGCCCCACATGGGACCCAAGGATGTATGTGTTTTATTCACAGCGTCCATGGACGGTGGAACCCACCACGATGTATGTGTTTTACACATGCCGTCCACCCATTCTGTAGGAATGGTGGGTCCCACTACTGTTGACATCGGCAAGGTCTGTGGAACTCACATATGATGTATGTACACCACACCGTCCATATCACTAGACGGTGGGACCCACCACGATGCATGTGTTGCATCTAAACCATACAACCATTTTGAAAGATAATTTTAAGGCTTAAGATTAAAAATAAGACAGATCCAAGGATCAGGTGGGCCACATTATAGAGAACAGTAGTGGGTTTGAAGGTCCACCATTAAACCCTTAGGAATTTTAATGGTGGAAATCCACCACCTATATGTGGGTGTGGCCCATTTGATATACACATAGCCCATGTGATGTGGCCCACTTGCCATATTTATGACCCATTGTTGAGGCCCACCTTGATATGTAAGGCTCACGTGATGAGGCCCACCTAATGCATATAAGTCCCATGTGCGAGGCCCGTCGTTACGGCCCACCTTGATATATGAATTTTATATAAACGCCGTCCATTTAGACAGTGCTGTATGGGCCGACCATAATGTATGTGCTTTGCAGCAACACCGTCCATCTGTTTTGTGAGACGGTTGGCCCCTTGATGCATGCGTTCTATACCCAGCTATCCATTTGTTTTGTCGTAGGAAGGGTAGGGCCCACCTTTATTCACACCGTCCATCCACGTGGGTCCCATGTGATGTACCTGTTTGATCCAAGTAACACGATGTGATGTATTAGGGCCCGTGGGTTGAGGCCTATTGTGATGTTTTTGGAGCTTATGGGTAGAGGCTCATTGTGATATATTTGCGGCCTATTGTAATGTATTTTTGGCCCATATGTCATGGCCCATTGAGATGTGTATTAGCCCATTGATGTGGCCCACTTAATGTATAGGAGGCACATTGGTGCAGCCCGTGGACGCGGTCCACTTGGTGTATATGAGGTCCACTGGTGTGACCCATGTGATATGGCCGACTCGATATATAGAAGGCCCATTGGTGCGGCCTATTGAGATGTATTTTGGCCCGTGCGAGAGACCCATTATGTTGTATTTGTGGCCTAGTTGATAAGGCCTGTTGCGATGTATTTGTCGCCCAGTTAATAAGGCCCATTGTGATGTATTTGTGGCCCGCATGGCTAGGCCTGATGTGGTATATATGTGGCCCAATGCGATGAATGTGCAATGATGTAATGTGTGATTCTACTATAATGCATGTAATGATGTTTATAGCGAGTCATGCCTTGGGAGCAATGATGGTTTGATGTCCACATTGTAAGAATAATGTTGGTTAAATGTCCGCATTATAACTCTCCCTAGGGCCCATGGATAGGCCCATACTTGTTGTGTGTAGGTCATTAAGGCCCATCTTTGTTGTGAGGATAGTTCATCACCATATAAAATGCTTAGTATAACTCCATGATTCATGCCCATACGTATCATATGTATGTCTGATATGAGGAATGTTTGATCATAGCATACACTATTGGGCGAACTATTTACAGGACTCCTTATGAGACGGAGTGCCCACATTATCGCGCCGTACGCGCAGGATTACTGCATGACTGGATCGTGTGACTCATGCATCTCGCATATATGTGACTTGATCATTATACGCCCTAGCAACATCAGGATCATGGCCTACACAAGCACATCGTGGATGGCTAAATGGGGCAACGGAAATACTTGGTTATAGCACTGTGGGCACTTAGGATGTCCTTAGGTGAAAATCCTAGAATCTCCGAGGCCAGGAGGTGCTCCAATGTCTAGACCGAGTGGAACATGAACGCCCTAGTGCTGAATACCAGTAGGCCGCGTCTCTCACTGTATTGTGGTTGGTTGGGATGGGGTGTGGCCTTATCCGCCCGAGTGAGGGGCTATAAGCTAGGTTGAGTATGACCAGCTCATAAATGGGTCCGCTATCGACGAGTCAAGTAGGTATTGGCAGACTGCTAGCTAGGTGGATAGCGAAGTCTCTTCCACTCGCTGGGCTGTACGGCTAGGGAGGCAGCAGTCGGTGTGGCGTGTAATAGACTCCAGTGATTTCCCAGAGAGTAACCATACTGATATGTAGACTTATTAAGCAGGAATTGCATATCCATTCATTCATTCATTCACTATCTACTCGGGCTGGTGGTGCGTAACTATTTGTTATGTGTACCTTCGTATGGTTAAGATTTCGGTTAAGCACATGATTAACCTGAGATCAGGAGTTTACCACATTGAGTCTGACTATCTAAATTTAGGTATGGGACAGGTTTGGATAGAAGTCCCTTGCGATAGACCCCATAGCCTGCGATACTACGTACTATCATCCTGACTTCACATTCCGGCATGGTCATTTCATTCGCACCACATATTACATTGCATCTGCAGTACTTAGCATTTTGGGTTACTATGTTTTTGCACTTATATGGCCTAGACGGACTTAGTAGGATTTGCATATTGCATTGCATCATCGATATCTGATATTTGGCTTCCACATTTACATAGCCGATCCACATTGCGTATTCTGTTATTGAATGATTCATGGACTTACCAGTATCTTTTTGCTTACTCTGATATTGTATGATTCATGATCTTGTCAGTATTTTTGCTTATCCCGATAATATATGATTTATAACTTTTATTGTATACTTGGTACTTACCTTGTACACACTTTCACCACTCTCTAAGCTTTCTATAAGCTTATACACGATAGATGCATGCATGTGGCGTTAGGTTGCAACAGCGTTGAGCTTGGAGCGTGCAACTGTCTTCTGGAGCTCTGATTTCGATATATGTATTTCCCTTTCAGCATTGTATTCAAATATTTATATTAGTGGATTTGTAATGATAATGTTTTGTGACTTGGTTATGCTTGTGGTTATGCTCCATTATAAAAAAATTTCATACTGAAAATCCTCCTTGTAGGATCCCAGGATCGGAATCAGGTATGTGAGTGCCGGGATTCAAGAATGGGGCACCACGGAGGCTGTCGGCGCCAGATTCAGCGATAGGAAATTTTGTGAGCCCGTTTTCCGAGTTTGGGGCGTGACAAATATGTTTTTAATTAAATATATATTGTACAGTCTTAAATTCATTCATATGTACAATAAAATATTATATATTGTGAATTGTATACTAATAAACAGGTGATCTATAGCATGTATATGATAGTATATTAATACTAAAATTAATATATTATTTGAATAGTAGCAGGTGATGGTGTGCTTAAACACATAAGTGATCCCTTAAGACAGTTTGACCATTGATGGTTGAAATGGAACTAATCCGACTGTTGGGTCGACACAACCGAGGATAAAGGACGTTAATTCAACTAGTATGACCCACCCGAGCTTTATAACCACCTGATCTTCGGTTAAAGTCCATATTAGGGCCCATATAGTGAAATGGACAGTGTAGATTTATCACAAACATCACGGTGGACCCCACACAAGAGTGGTGTGCATGCAAGAGGCTGTGCACCAGCCGTGCACGGAGCCTAGTTGAGCTTTCTCTAAAAAGAGAAAGTCTCTCTCTCTTTTTCCCCTTCCGTCAGATCCGTTAAACGGACGATCTAAGCGTGAGTTGTGGCCCACCTACACCAATCTTATAGACAATCCAAACCGTCCATCTGATTTAGGTGGTGGACTCAATCAAAACCCAACTGTCATAACAAGTTTTCATGTACATATGGGCATACATTTCTTGGCACAAGAAGAGCCTATAAACACATGTTTCTGAAAATGGAAACATTTCTCACCGCCAGCTTGGTTATCCGAGTGCGCCCCTCATCCTCAAATCTTGGCTGTTCATTGAGGTAAATTCTAGCCATCTGATGGCTTTTCATGTGGGAGAGGATTTCCACCCATAGAGAACCAAAACCACTGTCAGTTTTTCATTACCGGCTGTATTTGGAGCCGTTGCAAAACAGCCCCATCTAAGCCGTTCACTCCTATCCTACAGTCAAGGAGGCTTAGGTTTGAGATAAAGAGACCAAGGGATTAAACAGCAGGGCCCTTTCTCCTCTTCATGCGACAATACAAAGAAAACCAGCCGTTCTCTCTTTTCTTTAAAACCACAACCTAAACCTTCTGCAGGCTCCGATTTCTCCGTTCCAGGAGCTTCCTAGAGCTAAGAACGATCGTCTTCATGCAGTGGGATGAAGAAAAACCCAATGAGTTCTGTTTTGCCATTAGAGCTGCCTCCTTCTTCCTCATTCGCTGATTGTGCTACACCACATCTAGTCGCAGTGGGTCAGAGTGAGCTCTGATCGGGTTGAACTTGGTGTGGGGACGCTCCAGTCCTTGCCAGAATTCCAGCAGAGAATCAGTGGGAGATGAGTCGATGTTGCTGCTCGTTGTGCTGATCTGACTGGACCCACCTGAGTCGCGGGGTGAGTCTATGGCATCTAGATGCTCCGAGCCGAGTTGTTTGCTACTGGGATTGGTTTGGGGATGCTGAACCACCCAAACCACCCCTATGGTCACTTCCTCAGGTAATCGCCTACAACTGAGCCTTGGCGAGGCAGAGTCGACTCGATGGTTGACACTCTGCTACTCAGGGTGCTTCTTGATGAGTTGGGACTCTCTGGTTGCCAAAAGCCAAGGTTTCTTTCCCCTTGCTGTAACAATGGTTGGTCCATCTCAGTCAGAAATGCACTGATCAATGCATTACTCACATCACAGTAGGCCGCACCATTTTTAAACAGAAGGTGGGCCGAGTGTAGCCCATAACTTGGGTTGTGGTCTGGACTGAGCCCAACCATGTTTTAGGCCATGGGGTGGGCCAAAACTAGTCATACGTTGGGCTGTAATTTGGTCCAGGCCCAGCTATACATTGGGCTGGAAACTGAGCAGAAACAGGCCTCAACTGAGCCTTCAATTTGAGTTGGCCCATGGGCTTAGCTGGGCCGTCCACTTGTTTGGCCAAGGACAAGCTAACCTAGCCCCATTTTTAGGCTTGTATTGGGCCCAACAGCTAGGCCAAAATAGAGGCCCAGTCCGGCCGTTGGTTAAGAATAATTTTGGGCCAGAATTGGGGCATTTGTTGGACAGGAATCTAGTGGGCCTGGTCTCTCTAGTGCTGGCCCAAATAATCTTATTCATGGGGCCCTTCAAACCCACACTAGACTCCTTTTAAGCGTTACCATAATTATCATTATTAGGATTACTAATATTAGAAATGTATGGCCTTTAGTAAATTATCTATACTGATATTAGATATTACATGTAAAGATTATTATTATTAAATATTAATGTTTTATTCTATCATTATTAAATATTATCATTAAGGGTAGATCATATTATGTATTTTCATCACAATGATTATTAGCATCACATTAGCTAATATTGGGTATATTATTAATATTAATGGTTGTTTTGAAATCATTAGTATTAGTCCTTATTATATTGTCATTAGTAAATATTTTGTTATTATTACTTAGGAGGTTATTAGTCATTAGATAATGACGGTGCATTCAAATATGAACTTATGAACCCTCATTATTAATATTGATGGATTAATACTTGTATTATGAATATTATTCGACTCATTATATAATAATAATAATAATAATAATAATAATAATAATAATAATAATAATAATATAACTTAGGATTCAAATCCTAGAATCTAAAGCCCATAACTAAACTCTAGGATGAAATTCTAATTCTATATTAAAACCCTAAAGGTAATCCAAACCCTAGGTCATATAATTTTGACCATAGACACTTGGTAGAACATTGGTTTCATGTACAACTTCACAATCCATGGTAAGACTCAACTCTGAGGGTGCACGCACTTCCTAGCAACGTCAGTTAGCGATTCAAGTATAAGGTGATGATTTCTTCCCCTTGAGCTTTCCATTTTCCCATTTGCCTAAGTTATAGTTTATATTTTAATTTATAATTGATATCTCCCTTTTATAATTACATGTGTTAGCTGGTGGAAATTGAATTGCTATATTTTATTCTGGATGTTTATCTTTCATACTTATTTCATACTTGTGGATTATTTGTGGATTGCTTATGGAACTTAAACTGGTACATCAGTGGGAAACCATAACCTATAAATGTACACCCATACTTAGGATGTAGCCTGATTGGTTATGATTGAAATGGACCTTCGGCTCAGTGGTTATTGAGTGGTGGTCTAAATGGATCATTGATGTGGGCCTACCATCCAGGGTTGTTGTGTCTGAGTGATTTTCAAGGATGGTTTTTACGCATTGTTTTGATACTCGCCCTACGTGGCTTATTTTGATATTTGCCCTATGTGGCTTATTTTGATATTGACCCTACGTGGTTTCGTTTTGGTATTTTCCCTATATTGGTTCGATACTTTATACTGTACAACTATGTGATGGTAAACCCCATATACTTTAATATGATTGACCATTAGCTAAAGGATTCCATTAAACATCCTAAGATGGTAGTCTCATGAGCCAGAAATGGTGGTATGGGATCTATGACCGAGTTGTCGGTCTACGGTGGGCTCTGAGCTCCCCGTAGTGACCTTTGAGCTTATTAACATACTGGTTGTAAATGGATTAATAACAGTTGGGCTAATCATGCATTCATAGCATTCGGGCGATGACGAGTGACAAATTCTGGATGTTATAGCATGTGCCTAATAGGATTTAGTTGGGGTATCGTTTCGCTAGCTCCCAGATCATGGACTATTGACTATCGACCCACTTTTGGTGAGTTTGACACTACTCATGTACTATGTACTTTCACTAGTGACCGGCCACATTGCATTGGTTTTACCCAAAATCCAACTGGATAAGCATCCCCAGTTGATGTGCATTCATACATCTATGCATTTAATAAGACTACATCATGTATTGTTTCGTATGCTTGGTATATTTTTACAACATGCCTACCTAATGTGGCGGTGTGTAATCTTGAGGAGAATTCACACTGAGTTGGCCACTCATCCATCAATTATACAACCGTACAGGTAGTACAGGTGGCTTAAGTGATATGCACGTTCAAACTGATGAGGAGCCGTTATGATGGCCAAGGACGAGTGGTTGTACTTGTCAAGGAAGCTGTGCGGTCTTGCGGCTTTCGTTTATATATTTTATTTTATATTTCTCATGTATGTAAATCTTGTAATTGTTAATGTAGAGGCATTGGTTTATATAAGTCATTATGGGCAACCTCTTCTATATTCTAAATGTAATTGCAATTTTTTCCTTTATGCTTACTTGTTCATTCTATGCTCATCTGCTTACTCTGATAGTTAAATATATATATATATACTCGAATTTGACCATCCTTTAAGGTTAACACCTGAGTTTTTGGAAAACGGGTCGTATACTCGGGTCCTGAAAACACGGGGTGTTACACAACTACACTAACGTTGTGTGTTAATTCTAAACATTTTCTCATATGTTGTTAATTTGTGATGAGTTTGGCCCTCAAACTTAGGCCGCCGAGATGAAATTAAAACTCCATACATATGGATGGGATGAATTTGCTTCTAGATAGCCTAATGGGTCCCACATAAGATGTGAATATATTCAAAATGTGGAGCTCTTCTACACAAAGGCCATTTGACCGTTTTTTCTTTCTTCCTTGGTTTTTCTCATAGGAGTGAAGGATTGTATTTTTTAGCTCCATTCCTTCTTCCTTTACTGGTTTCCTTTATAGTAATTTTTTAGGTTTTTTTTTTAAAAAAAAATTAATATAAATTGTGTGAGTTTGTGAAAGGGAATATGGTGTGAAAGAATACTATAATTGATGGCTTTTTATAATAGATGTACATTGGAATGGATAAATTTTGTAATAAAAAAATGTTGTAATGCTTGAATTTTTTAATGGAAGAATGTTGTAATTGATTAATGTGATGAACGACATTGGAATGAATGAATATTGTAATTGATGAAATTTTGTAATAGAAGAATACTAAGATGGGAGTATGTTATAATAGATGAATGTTGTATGATGTATCATTGATATTTACTGTGAATCGCTCATATTCACCGTGGGTCATCGATATTTTTACTATGAATTGCCAATATTCAGTGTAAATCACCGATATTCACCGTGGACCGCTGATATTAAGAGTGGATCACTAATATTCATTATAGACTGAAGAGTGTATCGCTGATATTTCACTCTAATCACAAATATTGAGTATGGGATACATGTCTAACAAAATCGGTCATAACTCTCCCGTTACATGTTCCATTTGAGTGATCTTATGCTCATTGTAAATGTAATTTGATAATATCTCAAATGTATTTAGAATCAGATCATTTGGACACCATTTGATTGACCAAAATTATGCCAAAAATTCATTAAGATCACGGTGAATTGTTGATATTCACTGTGGGCTATTGGTCCAACGAAAATGACTATCTCCCTTGTTACATGCCCAATTTGGGTTATTTTATGTTCGTTAGAAAGTTAATTTGATTAGATTTCAAATGGGTTTACAATCATCTCATTTGGATATCATTTTATTGCTAAAAAGTAGGCCCAAATTTTATCATAATTATTGTGGGCCGTCAGTCTGACGAAAACGGTCATAACTCACTCATTACATGTCTGATTTGGCTTATTGTGCATTTATTGAAAATGTAATTTGATTAAATTTTTAATAAGTTTAGAATCGTCTCATTTTGATACTATTTTATTATCCAAAAGTGGGCCCAAAGTTCAACATTCATTGTAAATCTTTGATATTCATTGATGCATACATTTGGGCTCACTTTTTAGCAGTCAAATGGTGTCCAAATGAGATGACTCTAAACTCATTTGAAATTTCATCAAATTACCTTTCCAAAGAGCATAAGATCACCTAAATCGGATATATAATGAGAGGGTTATAATCATTTTCGTTGGACCGGTACCCATAGTGAATATCAATAATCAACAGTGATCTTGATGAACTTTGGGCCCACTTTTGAATAATCAAATGGTGTCCAAATGAGTTGATTCTAAATTCATTTGAAATTTCATTTCCAATTAGCATAAAATCACCTAAATCAGACATGTAACAAGGGAGTTATTGTTATTTTCATCGGATGTGTACGCCATAGTGAATATCAGTAATCATAGTGAAATATCAGTAGAACGCTCCTAATATTACGGTCCACAGTAAAAATTAGCAATCCACTTTTAATATCAGTAGTCCATAGTAAATATCGATGATCTACACTGAATATCGGCAATCTACCATGAAAATATCGACGATCCATAGTGAATATAGGCAATTCACAGTAAATATTGATGATCCACTACACAATATTCATTTATTACAACATACTTCCATCTTAACATTCTTCCATCACAAAAATTCATCAATTACAATAATTATCTAATCTAACATTTATTACATTCATCCATTATAACATTCGTCCATTATAAAAATTCATGCATTACAACATTCTTCTATTATAAAATTTATCCATTCCAAATCCTTGCATTATAAAAAGTCATCCATTACATTATTCTTCCACGCTCTATTCTCTTTTACAAACTCTCACCATTCATACAAATAAAAATCTAAAAAATAATTATAAAGAAAAAACCAAGAAGGGAGCCAAAAATACCATCCTCATCTCTCGCGAAAAAACCAAGAAAGAAGGAAATGGCCAAATGGCCCTCGTGCGGATGGACCCCACATTTTGAACTTATATATCTTATGCGGAGCTCACTGAGTTGTTTAGAAGTAAATCCATCCCGTCCATATGTATGGGGTTTTAATTTCATATTGTCAGCCCAAATTTAAGGGCAGAGCTCACCGCAAATAGACCACACAGGAAAAAAAAGTTTAGAGTAACGCACAACAATAATAGAGTTGTGGGCCACAGATAGCTTCAAACATAAAAGTCAAAAGATCATTTCTTAAGTTCACAATTGTCCAATTAAAATGAACAGATCAAATCAACCAAGGGGTGGATCGAATTCTAGTTTTGGATGCGGCCACATCTCATTAAAAAAAAATATTTCTATTTTCAAGACGAGAGGTCACCATAGGAGAGGCAACAGTGGCAAATGAGCATTTCCATTATCCAAAAAGGGCGGTATTCATATGCACGACTGGGAAACAACAGCATCCCATCCCATCTTCCTCGATCCCATCCCTTCATTAAGATGAGGGATTTCAAGAGATTTCGAAATCCCGTCGAATACAACTCTTCTCCATCGTATGCTCCTATTAGTTCGACATCATCAGATTCGGTAAATGTTGTAGTATACCAAACAGGTCTTCCTTCAATCGTGAACCTGCCAATTCCAAGTGCACGAGGTTTGAAAGCGAGGAATCTAATGTGTCAACTCTTCTAAATGCCCTTTCAGAGATACATACTCAAGGAGCGGTGGAAGAAATGATATATACTTAAAATCAAGAAGCCCAGTACGTAGGTTTCCTAAAAAAGTAGAAAGCGAGGAAAGACATATCATCTTCTCAATGGAAGCACACAGACCCAACCCATCTTCACTTGTAACTCCGAAATACCCAACCACTTGAGTTGTGTCAGCTCTCCTAGCTCTTCTATCAAAACGCCTAGGACCACACTTGTGGGGAATATGCATAGTACTGCGGCCGTTACACCAAACGGGATGGATGTATTGTAAGAACTCTATAAGGTGGGCCTTGTTGATCAACGGTTTATATTGATCTGAATGTTGGACTCTGTGATTATGTAAACTAGCGAAACCCACTTCTATGTGATTTACGCAAATACTCTGCGTTAGGGGTGGAGTGTTATAGCCTTATACAGGGCTGCTTGAGTTGAACTAGGATACAGCAATGTGGAGCAGTGGGAGAGAGAGAGAGAGTTATGATGGGATTCAAACTCTCATCTCCAGAGATTCTATATAAGAGAGAGATGGGTCCCCAATCCTACACAATGATAGAATCCTAAGTCCCATCTATTATTCCGTATATTGGTGTGAAGGAGAGGAATATTACAACATATGTTTTCTGGTTTTCTAATCTGACATCTATGGCGTCTTAATTAGGTAAGTCGTCTAAACCGTAGATCTCCATGTCCTATACACAAGCAGATCTCTGAGAATTCCACATCCAGATAATGTTACAGTTGGTATCAGAGCCACTATGCAAAGGCATGGATGATCAGATTCAGATTCATCCATTAGAGATTCAAATTCAAAGTTAGATTTTCAAATTCCCAAATTAGGCAAATTGGGATTTCGAATTTTGAATCCGATTAGGAATTTTCATCCTCACTTCCAGTATTAGGGGTTTCGAATTTAAAACCCTAAATCCAGTTAATTAGGGATTATTCGAGCCCTAAATCCAGTTAATTAGGGATTTCAAATCTGAATCCCCAAATTGTGAAATTAGGGATTTCGGATTCAAATCCTCATATTGGGTAATTAGGGATCTTCGAATCCCTGCATCCAACTGTATCAATATCAGGGATTTAAAACCCTAAATCCGGCATAAATCAGGGATTTCAATCCCATTAGGGCTTAACAATCATGCCGTTCTAGTTGCTTACCTTGATCGCCTAGGCTGACAGCCATTGCTGACCCTTGAATCAACAGACGAGGGCTGTGGCTCGCCATTCTGGAATCTTCCCTACTTCAGGAGCCATTGACAGCGTCTACAGGTCCCATCTTCATTACTGGCGACCGTAGAAGCTGTTTCCGTAGCTTCTCAGTCTGGTCTTTTGGTGTCGGGATGCTGGAGATCCAGGTCGGAGAGAGAAGCCTGATCTCTTCCCTGCTCATTAGGCGCACAGCGAGAGAAGCTCTCTTTCTCTCTCTTGTATGCAGTCGCGCGTAGCGAGAGAAGCTTTCTCTCTCTCTCTCTGTTGTAAGCAGTCTGAGAAAACAGACTTATTGGGACCCGATTCGGGTCCGCTCAGATAATGTGGACCCGCCTTAGGTCCATTCGGATCTGAGGGCCTATTTAGAACCTGATCAGTGGGCCTATAGTGGATTTTCAGATCTGGAATAGGCCTGACCCTTGGGTCTATACCGCTTTTCCAGATCTGGAATGGGCATGATACTTGGGCCTATAACGGGTCTTAGAGCTGATCACCTTATGGCATGAGTCCTTGACTGCGCTTAATTTTAAGAACCATCGGATTTCAGTCCAAATTCCTGGACACACTCCAGTTATATTTGGGCCCTATTAAGGCTAGGTGATTGTACATATAAAGATCTTAATTTATAGTGTGTGATATTAAACATTCTCAATTCTGACTCATTCACTAGATATCCATACAGATACAAACTTTCAGGACATGGATCTGTAAAACATGACTTGATTTGTCTGTCATATGGACACCTATGCATGGGTCTACCCATCCAGTTAAATAATTTCATCTATCATATAAATGTCAAGGGTTAGACTTGTAATGTTTATTTATCATGCGGAGTCTTAATTCGGCCCAGTTATATTCCATTACCCATCCTTGGAAGTTGATATAGACCATTAGAACATATAATGTGAAACCTATACATATGTTTCTTTTCAGGTTCCTGTATGTTCTAATGATCAATACCGACCATCTCGTGGGATGCATCAGACTCATTAAGATATAATCCATTAAGAGGCAAGATTATAATTGTGATCCTAAGTCTATATTTGTAGTGTTGGACTCGGTTGTGTTAGCCGCCATAGTGACCTTAATCAATGAAAATTTTACAAGTGCAGACTTGTAACATTGGGATATGGAGGATTGCATACAGTTACGTTCACATTTTCATGCGTACGGTAACGAAAATACAAATGATTACCGTTTGACAGTCACGTGAACGAGTGAAGTAAATGATACTGGTAATGTAAAGCTGAAAGACTCATCTTACCTACAGGTGTTAAGTGTCTCAGATTTACATCACTGACATCACTTAGCTTCATGTTCAGGAGAATCACTAACATGTTATTATTACTGCCCATAGGAGGAATGATGATGATGTAACAGATTCTCACCAGGATGTGGGCCCATATTCATCTTGGATGATTCAGTTGATGTCTCCCTTAGCAACTGTTTCGAACAAGAAACAAATGCATTCGATTTGGGAGATTATCTTGTTCAAATATTACAGAAAAAGAGTACATTAAGAACAATCATCGTATTATTAATACTGAGTTCATTTACATTCTTGAGTGTCCCTTGATTCTAAGATAAATTATCTAGAATATAGAAATTGACAAAGTTCAAATGTCGAAGCCGGATGTCAAATTCGGTAGCATTTTGACTCGTGATTTGATCATCTCTTTAAGAGAAATATTATGCAGATCTGATCAGCTGATTTCTCTTTCTGAAGCTTGAACAGAAGAAGAACAAGAGCCTGATCATTTTGGTAGTATTTTGACCCTTTATCATAACTGACTGCTTGACAGTCTGGTTGCGCGGACCCGCGCGCGGGTCCGCCCAAACCCTGGGCTTCTTTTCATTCCTACCTTCAGTCTTCTCTGCTACTTTGCTCTTTTTTCAAAATCTTCAATCCTCCTAAATGAGGGGAGAGGGGGTATTTATAGGCTTCCACACGTGTGAAACCTTGATCTTGGTGCCAAGGGACCCACCTTTCTTTGATTCTGAATATCTACGGACAACGAGTCTAGAAGTCGATTACGTGCGCGACCCGCTGTTGTTTTATTGGTTGTGCGATCCCACGCAATCAATATGTCTTAAAGATACTTGTTCTTCTTCATCTTCTGTTTCCTTCCACTTTTCACATTTAATCTTCTTTGTCTCTAATTCTTTCTTGTCTTTTTTATCCCTCAACAGATGCCCCCTTAATCCTTTCTTTGTTTCCCTAGAAATTAAAGAATCAGGATCAATTTCCACTCTGATAGGGTTTAGTGCGGATCCGCGTAACTGACGGTCGTGGACCGTACTCAGCCATTCTTGCTATAAATACTCCAGACTTCATTCATTCTGCACTTTGCTTCAATTCGCAACGAACCTTCACCTCTCCACCGAATCCCCACGCAACAGCTTTCAGTTGCGCGAACCCACGCAACCGACCTTCTATTCGCGTAAGGCTCTTTGCCGTTGCACTGCCTTGCGTAAGTGACCTTGATTGCGTGAGTCCGCGTAACCGGGACTTAGAAAAATTTTCAGATCTTGAACCTTTCTTCTTTAAATACTCTCAAGTCCTTAACCCTTTTTCATTATGGCCCGTATTAAGCGAACATTTCGTGCTATTGACCCTCCTACTGCACAACCCTCTCACCAAGATTTGCTAGACCCATATTCATTCCATCCTTCTCCACCCTCTGATCAACCTCAGTAAAAGCACACAAAAATCACTGCTCGCCATCCTACATATTTCAAGGAGCCCGCTTCCGACCTTCGACTTTACCGATCGCATTTCCTCGCTACAGTCTCCTATTCATCAAGCAATTTCGATGGGAGACATAGAACGACCTCCGAAGCATGGTCGTGAGTACGACTGGGATGAGTAGCTGAAATCAACCGCCCACATCCGCACTGATAGCCAAAGACCTCCCGCTCGAGAGGATACACCTCCCGCCTCTCGATCAAAGAAAACTTGCTGCAATAAGGCCAAAGAATTTGAGGAGAAGATCAAGGAGCATAACAAAAGGAAGCTCCAAAACTCATGGGAAACGGTCAGAGTGATCGAAGGCATCATGAAGTTTGATAACCCGCACTCGGAGGGTATGACCGTGATTCCTCTCAATCTTCATCGCCATCAGTCCATGCTTGACTGTGAGCCAAGAGATCACATGGCTGGAGAGAGACTGATGTATGCTTCTTCTTGGTCGTCGAGAGAACCACGCATTCTTGAGGGGATCTTGCTAGCACCGCACAAGCCGCGGCAACGCATCGGTGAGGTCTACCCAATGATTATCCTCACTCCTTCTCACAATTCTCACAACCTATTCCCCACATATTTCTACGAGATGGTCCAGCAACGTTTCCAAGACCGTGAGCCGCTTTGGGGACCAGAGGAATTTTGAACGAGGGGTCTCTTAACTTCGCGTCGTTATTACTTAGATTGGGCGGAAGCTATCTTGACCAAACATGCCAAGTTGCTCATCAAGATAGGTTTATACAATGCCATAGAAGTTACATCCCAGTACTTCTACAAAGAGCCAACCGTAATAAAAGGCTTCCTCGACTACTGGTCTCCCACCACCAACTCCTTTCATTTGCCAGTGGGTGAGATGAGCATCACACTCTGGATCTCCACCGAATAGTGGGCCTTCCGATAACAGGGAAGTTTTACGATGAATTCGTCCTGTCCAACAAGGAGTTAGTGTTCATTTCTTCACCTGATCGCAAACCCTCCATCTTGGAAACTACTATTGAACTTTTCAAGGAAATGTCAAAATTTTCAAACATTCACAAGATTTCTCCTCTACAAGGGCTTGCACATTTCTCCAGGGCCCTCAAGTAATTTTAAGTCCACGAATCTATTGCTTTCTTTATTTGTACTTCTTCTCACCCATTTTCAATTTTCCTACAGATTCTGCGACTGTCATTCTCAAGAACTAACGGAACTTCGCAACAACATCAAAGAAAGACCGAAGTGCAACTTATATGGGGAGCTCGCAGCTTTCTTAGCATAGTGGCTAAGAATTGTAGTGCTTCCTAGTTCGAAATGGGCAAACACTATTCACCCCAGGGTCTTTGCAGTCATTGGCGCCTTGGCGGAAGGCCATAAGCATTCTCTTGCACCTCCAGTGTTATGCTCTATTTATAAAGCCCTTGGGGAGATAGTCACTCACGTTAAGAATCCCACCATTAGGGATTCTTCAGCGTACACCCCATGGCATTATATCACTGGCTGGATGGGGGTCTATTTTCCTTGGACTTTTGAAGCACCGGAGAAGGCATATGTTCATCCTTCACACCTTCCACTCTGGTTTTTTCAACAAAGGGCCATGGCAAAAAGATCATACAATTGGGTAGCCAATAAGATTTGGGACACTGATCAAGTTGATTTCTTTCAATTCTGTCTCTACCGCTAAATCGAAGATACTAACATGGTAGACACCTCGACGCTAACTGTAGGAGAAAGGGCATTCTTTCTCTCCATAGGTTCTTGCAACCTGCCACTATGGGAAGGAACGGAGTTTTGGAAAGAACCGTACTATCCCAGTCGTTTTACTCGTTAGTTTGGTTTTGTTCAGGCTGTTCCAGAAGACTGTGAATTAGTCACCAAAAGAATGCACTTCTATGACACTGGTCCTTACAATTGGGCCATGGTATGGAAATAGCTACTAGGAGGTCATGTTGATTCCACTTTCATAATCCCCAGCTGCAATCATATAGTTCGTGCTTCTTATAGCTAGATGCAATGATGGGATCACCAATCATACTTGGTTAAGAATCGTTTGCTAGTAGATGAACCCATCTGGCTTCCCCTGCCTAGGCTAAGAGGTAGGAAGCTCGAAGACGGAATTGGCTATATACCGGAGAAGAGCCGCGCACCTTTTCAGGCCAAATTTGCAGAAAAATATCGCTAGAAGATCCAATCCGTGAAAAGAAGGCCATCAACACTTTGGAAGGCTAGATTGCTCATGGGGTCATCGCGGAGTTTGAACAAGTCCCTCGTGACTTCGTTGGCCGGGTTACAGATGATGTTGAAGGAACATCTTCTCCCATTCCGGCAGACACTGCTGCAACTTAAGATGAACCAGTTCCTCCTTCATAGCCTACTCCTCCTAGCTCATCTTCTCCCATGCCTAGGTCTCGGGCGTGCTTGCAAGTGTCACTATCTATTCCCCAAGAAGGAAGTAGACAGGCCTCTCCATCCCCTTCGATTCCAGTTAACAAAGAGTCTCAGCCAGAAGGTGGTCAAGCTCCTCCTTCTAAAGGGAAACAGGTCATGATTGAAGAAGTCGACGAAGAAGACTTAGGGGATGAAAGTTCAGCTTCTTCATCGGATGGTACTGCTTCTGCTGAATACGAAGATGATGAAGATGACAAAAATGGTGAAAATGATGATGATGATTTCGAAGAAGGAGAAGTCAACATAGATGGCGAGGAGGATGCCATTGCAGAAAGTGCTGACAAAGAGCATCCTCCACCAAATTCTGAGACTCTTCCTAGTATCAATGTTCTTGCAAAATCCCCTGCAGAAATAGAGGGGGAAGAAGATAAACCTTTGGATTATGGAGAATATGGATATTCACCAAGTAAAGAATTCTCCCTTCTCTCTTCTCTCTCTCTCTCTCTCTCTCTCTCTCTCTCTCTCTTTTAAAATTCCATATATATATATATGTACGCATTTTACGATAGTTATCTTATTATAATTGTTATATCTTTATTTCAGGTGCTCATATTGTTAATGTTAGGACGAGTGATACTCCTCATACGAATCCTTCTCCGACTGCACCGGTGATTTCACCGAGGGCTCCTCTGGTTCCTTTGGTAGCACCAAAAGTGGTAGCTCATGAAATTATTTTCCAAGTAAAGACCACTGATCTGCCAACTCCCACAACCAGAGATTCAAGCACAGAGGCCAGAGCGCCTTCTTTTGCCGATATGTTAGGAGTTGGTCCTTCTACGGTCCAGGAAGTTCCACCTCCTGTCAGTCGTACTTCCACAACAGGTGTATATATATATATATATATCGATTACCTTATCGAGATTTCCACATCTTTTAGCCCTGTTAACACTATTCTGAGTTCTTTTCTTCTTTATATTACAAGAAATCCTCCTTGTAGTGGAGCAATAAGCTCCGAATCTGTAGCCACTGCATCTAAACTATTGTCATTTGTGAAGATTCCCACACACAAGATGCTTTTGATGAAGAATTCCATGTCGGCAATAGTTCATATTTTCAAGGATCCTGAACAATGGTCGGACTTGGATATTGCTATCGAAATCCTAGAAAGTACTGTAAGGATGGCGAAGATCAACATTTTCGCCCTGCGTGATTCTCTCTTCAGATTTCGTGATTCAATAATTTCTTTAGCATCAACAGAAATGTCACCATTGCACCTAAAATTTTGGAATACGGGAAGCAACTAGCTCTTTCCAAGGAAAAGGCTACCCTCATCACTTCTACTATTTCTGAATGTGTTGATGATAGGACAGTAATTCAAGACCGCATTGCTGCTTTAAAAGAAGAAATTTTGAAGTTGGAGTTAAAAGATCATTCGAAGGAGTTAACCATGAAGGAGATCGAAGAAAAGATACGGGTCAATATCCAATCTGCTAATGCTGAAAGATCTGAACTACTCAGAAGTGAAGAGATGATCACATCCTTGGAATATAAGCTAGCTGGAATTCCTGATCAGGCAAAGATCATCCTTGAAGAAAAGTCAAAACATGTCGTAGCCCAAGTTCAGTTAAAGGAAGATTTGCAAAAGTACATGGGAATATTAGGAATTACAGATGAGCTTTAAACATGTAATTTTATTTGTGTTTTTTTTTTTTGAACATGTAATTTCCTTGACTTTTAGCACATATCAATGAAGACATGATGATACTTTCGAGATATTTTGTTCTTTCATAAATTTTTACATCATGGATCATTTCAAGCATATTCATTTATGCAATAATCTTGACATGATATTTAATGAAGAACTGATATAAAAACATCAACATATCATGATTGTCAGTATAGGATTTCCTATATGAATTTTTAGTTGGCGGTACTAGGTTTCAGTTTAGTTAGATGATCACACACAGTTTAAGCTCTTGAGTAGTGGAGCAACGTAGTTTTTTAGACTCTTGAGTAGTGGAGTCGGGTCTCATGTGATAGTCTTTGTAACTCTCATGAGTTCACTGAACTTCTCACAGCCTGGTGAGTTTACAAACCGCGATCCATCAGAGGGGCTTAGTGAAGCTATTGGGGCCGTAAACTCGGTTGGATTTACACACGAGGTTATCTGCGGTAACTCTTTAGAGTTCACAGGGCACACAAGGTAACCTTTGGGGTACCAAATACAGTGCCGCCAGTTCATCAATGAGTACGTTTAGGCCCTTCCTCATGAGTTACTACTGAAATCAAGCCAAGAATCTGGAGGGTCTTTTGGATGGTTGTCCTATCTATGGACAATGGCTAAAAAGCGCACACTGGGGAGGACAATTTCATCCGTTCCCCGTGACACTATCGGAAAGTTATACAGATAGCATGGGTATTACGCGTGACTGGCCGTTGAAGACTTTTTGGCCCTTTTAGGGATTTTAGTCGTTGGCTTCGTCCGCAGTCCGCATGGGTATGCATATGATGGCCTTCATGGGCTTTTTAGGGCCACATGCTTCTCATTGTTGCCCATATGGTGATGGTGATAGGCCTTATGCGTAGTTGGCTGTATAGGGCTTGGTTAGGCTGCCTTAAATGATAAGCTACCATTGTTGTCGTCAACTTTATATATGGTTGGCTATATAGTTTATTCCACTGCCAAAATTGGTGAATCAATAATTGATATTTCACCGTTGCTGATGATGTTCTGAGAACATTCATATTATGTTTAAAATAGTGTATCAGCTCGGCAATGATAGCAATTTCAATAAAATGATCTTGTATGAGCGATTGATAATGACAGCAATAGTTGTTAATTTTGGCGATAATCATCGACGTTTGGTGAATTTAACGATAATCATCGATGTTGGTGGCAATCGTCTATGCTTGGCAGCAATCGTTAATGCTTTAGCAGCAATCATCAATGGCAGCGATCATCGATGCTTCTGATACGTTTGAGAAGCTTTACTTAAAAATTTAAGCTTTTTATTCATTCACATGAGGGGGAGTACATGATTGTGTCTTTCGCAGCCCTTTGCCCTTCTACTTGTCGTGCCCCCTTTTGATTAGGAAGCATTGCTCTGAGAATCTTTGTAATCAAAATCACGATGTTGCGCCCTTTAACAAATATATTGTCGCTACATCATCTCACACTGTTTGCCCAAGATTAGCATTACCCCCAGTTTTGAACTAATCAGGCCTGTGTACTATTATCTCTTCTTTTGTTTCATACACTTTTCTTATAATGTTTTCACCTTCATCAATCATCTTCCGTAACTTTTTCTTCAAGCCGAAACAATTCTCCGTTCGATGTCCGAGGAAATGATGGTAATAACAATAATCACCTTTACTTATTTTCTTCATTTCCTTTGGACGTTTCAACCATGGCAATTTAATTTTTTTGGCTGCCAGCAATTTGTTCAACATAGGGAGCATATCATCTTCTTTAAATGAATATTTCTTATAAGCCTTAGGCCGTGCAAATTCTTTCTTCGTTTTCTTGGTCGTATGTTCATTCACATTTCTTGTACTTGAACCTCCCTACTCCTTTTGTTGATTCTTCATCTTTCCTTCTTCTTTAATCATATCAGTCGGATTTCTTCCGAGGTTCGGAACCAACTGGTTTATATAAAAATCAGCTACCTTTGCAATAATCCTTTCTGAACTTCAAGCCTCTTCAATCAGGTCTTGAAATGTCTGTAAATTTAAACCCTCAAGACTTAGCGCAATACTTGGCTTTATACATTCCAAGCATAACTTGCTCCTTTTCTTCTTTCACCAATCATATGTGTGATGCCTCCAGGATTCTTCATCGATTAATGAATTCTCCCACCGGTTCATCCTCTATTTGGCAAATAGAAGCTAAACCATGAGTGACTTCTTTAGAAGATAATTCAACAAATTGGATTTACCATCTAATGAATCATTTGGGCCCCTGTGGCTTTTAGGGAATAATCCCTTCTGATCGGATCATTAAATTGAACATTTGGCCCTTGCAGCTTTGATAAAATATTTGCCCTCCTGTGAGGCTCTAATGGTTTATTTTATATAACCTTGCGGTGGTATGTGCACTTGTAGAACTACGATTAGCCACTAGTTGTGTAGGTTACCTTTAAATATCCTATTTAATAGTCTAATGAGCCAAGGATAGTGAAATGGGACATTATGCCTGAGCTATCAGCCTGTATTGGGTGACAAACCCCCCATAGTGACCTTTGAGCTTTCTTAAAATGATTATTTGAAATTGGAATAATAATGGTTAGGCTAATCATGAATTTTCATGGTATATATATATATATATATTACGGTTTTTTCCGGTGGTTAGTTCTCCTTAGGTGTACTTTTGTGTACTTTTTCGAGTGACTAATTCTCCTTGGGTGATCTATATATTATTATGGTCTTTTCTGGCTAACTAGTTCTCCTTGGGCATACCTTGTGTACTTTTCTGGGTGACTAGATCTTCTTAGGCGATTTATATATTATCATGGTCTTTTCCGGGTGACTAGTTCTCCTTGGGCGTACCTTATGTACTTTTCCAGGTGGCTAGATCTCCTTGGACGATCTATTTATTATGGTATTTTCCAGGCGGTTAGTTCTCCTTGGACGTACCTTCGTGTACTTTTTCGAGTGACTAGTCCTCCTTGGGTGATCTATATATTATAGTCTTTTCCAGGTGGATAGCTCTCCTTGGGCGTACCTTTGAGTACTTTTTCGGGTGGCTGGTTCTCCTTGGGTGACTTTTTATCAACTGGAAGTACATCCCCAGGTCTGTGAGCATGTGTATACATCCATGCATTTAAACAAGACTATCTTCTGTAATTTATTTAATGAATGCGTATTTGATGAACCTTACCTGATTTTCATGATAATCATTGTGTAATATTTGTTATACATTTTCTGATAATTATGGTTAATTATCTTGATAATACGATAAATCTTGAAAGTTATACCTCACTGGATAGTCATTGACACTATCAAATCGTATTCAGTGTGCAGGAGTCGCAGAGGATACGTATGCTGGTGTTCATGTGGAATGAGAGGAGTCAGATGATCTTGCGACTCTCCATTCCTGATTTTATTTGTATTTAATTTATATTGTTATATTTGTAAAGGTTAAGACATTAGTTTGTATAAGTTTTCGGGTAACTGCTTGAAACATTTGGTTTTGTATATTTGGACTCTCTCTTATACTTGATTTACTTCTGTCCCGCAAGTTTAATTAACTCTGATAAAAAAAATGTATGTGAAATTTGGGTATTTTCAAAGGTTAATGCTCGGGTTTTGGGAATCGGGGTGTTACAAGCAATGTGGAGCAGTGGGAGAGAGAGAGTTATGATGGGATTCAAACTTCATCTCCACAGATTTTATATAAGAGAGAGTTGGGTCCCCAATCCTACACAATGACAGAACTCTAAGTCCCATCTATTATTCTCTATATTGGTGTGAATGAGAAGAAGATTACAACATAGGTTTTCTGGTTTTCTAATATGGCATCTATGGCATCTCAATTAGGTAAGTTGTCTAAACCCTAGATCTCCGTCCTATGCACAGGTAGATCTCTGGGAATTCTACATCCAGATAATGTTACATGTATATGCCTAAACCCATGCATTCCCAAACAATCTATGTGTTGCAGTTGCAAGATGGCCAAATCCCATCTGTCATCCCAAACGGATTTTTCAATTAATCCCGGGAAATTCCGATCCATCCAAACATGTAATCCACTCTGTCCCGGGATTTTGCAAACCAATGGAAGCCATGTATAACCACTAATGGCTGCCATCATAACCTTAAATCTTATACCATCCCTCCTAATCCACTCTATTGCACGAGTGCAGTCCCAAACTGGCTATTAAAGGCTTGAGAAATAATGAAAAGATAAAAAAGATAGGAATATTTCACCCTTTGGATCAATACCTGCACTTTTCTTTGAATAAAAACAGCCTCCTTAACCTTTGAATAATCCAAAGTTTAAAATATTTCAATGCAATTGTTTTGGTATAGCTATCCAGGGTGAGGCCATTATATAAACGGCTTGGATTACTGAAAGAAACCTATGTCCAACCGATAAAGTCCCAACTGTTGGGATGCCTTGCACAAACCTTAGGATCTAGCCTCCCGAAACAAACCAGAATTATGGATAATAAAGTAATGAAATAAATCAAAGCATCAATCACACACCACACAAGAGATTTTTACGTGGAAAACCCTCAAAGAGGTAAAAACCACGGGACCTCGTCCAGATCAACAATCCACTATGAAGTAGAACGTTACAATCTTCTTCACTCACGCAAGAGTGGATAAACAATAAGAGAAATAGAGAAAACGGAGAGATCTAACCAATTACGAGGACATCGAAGCGCTGAGATATAGATTGCACAGTAGAAAACTTCCACGAGCAGAACCTCCATTCTATAAGCTTCCTCTCTCTTTTCTCCCTCTCTCTCACCTTTGATAGCCTTAAACCCTTTAGCAAATCCCTTGAAAAGCTTTAGGAAACCCTCTTGTTGTACCTAGAAAATCCTAAGCAACCCCTTTTATAGTTTAGGAAACTCCTTTCCGCATCCCTGTTGCGAAAGGACTCAAATCCGCAGTTTCGCGCAAAATCGCGGAACAAACTGCGTAACCTTCGACTAGTCGAACCTAGTCTTCGAATAGTCGTAGGACCCCTTCGACTAGTCAAGACATCCCTTTGACCAGTCGTAGCTACAGTAAAAATAACAAAAATACTCGCTGGACTTTGAGTCGAAGTCACGACTCGAACCTTCGACTGGTCGACCACCAGCCTTCGACCGGTCGAGCAGGGCTCACGACCGGTCGAAGATGGGTCAAAAAAACCCATCAAATCTCCCCCTTTTTGACCCAGGAGGGATCCACCTTCTTCAAGCCAGCCAGGTTTCTACAAACCTCAAACTTGCCCTTGAGCAAAGCCTTGGTCATCATGTCTGACCCATTATCGTCCGTGTGGACTTTCTCAAGTGTAACACCTTTGTTCCAAAGTATCCATGATCCAAGTGATACCTGGTATATCAATGTGTTTCGACTTAGAATGCTGACTTGGATTCTTGCTCAAGTGTATAGCACTCTGACTATCGCAATAGACCACGTGCTCCTCCTGCTTTAGGCTAAGTTCCTGTAGGAACCTTTTCATCCAAAGCATCTCTTTACATGCTTCTGTGATTGCAATGTATTCGGCCTCTGTCGTCGACAATGCTACGACCTTCTGTAGCTTGCTCTGCCAAGAAACCGCTCCCCCTACAAACGTGAACTGAACCCCGATGTAGACTTCCTGGAGTCTATGTCACCTACCATATTTGCATCTGTGTAGCCCTCTAACACAGGTTTTCCGTCACCATAGCATAAGCTCAACATGGATGAGCCTCTTAGATACCGTAGTATCCATTTCACCGCTACTCAATGCTCTTTACCAGGATTGACAAGGTACCGGCTAACAACACCAATCGCATATGTTATGTCTGGGCGTGTACACACCATAGCATACATCAAACTTCCTACAGCTGACGCGTAGGGTATTTTCTGCATCTCTTCCACCTCTGCCTTCGTCTTGGGACACTGCCTGTCGCTCAATCTGAAGTGACCATCCAGTGGAGTACTGACTGGCTTCGCTGCATTCATATTGAACCGCTCTAGGACTTTCTCAATATACCGCTCTTGTGATAGCCAAAGCTTTCTGCTGCTTCTGTCGCGGGTTATCTCAATTCCGAGGATCTGTCTAGTCGGGCCCAAGTCTTTCATCGCAAAAGACTTGCCCAACTCCTGTTTCAGCCTGTCAATCTTCTTGATGTCTTTTCCTATGATGAGCATGTCATCAACATATAACAACAGAACTAAGAAATCACCATCTGAGAACTTGCGCGTGAACACACAGTGGTCCGACTCCGTTCTGTCATACCCATGTTTCAACATAAACGAGTTAAACTTCTTGTACCATTGCTATGGAGCTTGTTTCAACCCATACAAGCTCTTCATCAGCCTACACACCATATGCTCCTTGCCCTTGACTTCGAACCCCTCTAGTTGGTGCATGTAGATCTCTTCTTCCAGGTCACCATGGAGAAAGGCAGTTTTAACATCTAACTGCTCTATCTCCAGATCCATGCTAGCTGCCAACCCAAGCAACACCCGCATGGATGTCATCTTCACCACTGGTGAGAATATCTCCTCGAAGTCTATGCCTTTCCTCTGACCAAAACATTTCACCACAAGTCTGGCCTTGAACCTCGTCTGTGAATTCTTCTGCTCAATCTTCTTTCTGAACACCCACTTGTTGCTCAAAGCTTTCTTGCCCTTAGGTAATTTTACCATATCATAGGTATGGTTCTTATGCAATGATTCCATCTCCTCTTGCATAGCTTCAACTACTCCCCCTTATGCTTGTTGGCTAGGGCCTCAGAATAATCTTCTGGCTCTCCCCCATCAGTCAGCATAATGTACTCATGTGGCGAGTACCTCTTGGATGGTTGTCTGTCCCTAGATGACCTCCTCACTTGTGGCTCAACAGGTGGATTAAGTGGGGGCTACTCCCCTGGTCCATCTTCTAAAGGAACTCTCTCGTCCTTTGCACTTTGTTGTACTCCCCCGTCATCAGGCACCACGGGAGGAATAACTGGATCCATGTCCTCTAGCTCACCCGAACTAGGCTGATTCTTCTCTGGCTTACCAACGTCTTCTATACACTAATCTTACCAATGTCTTCTATACACTGATCTTCAAAGAAAACCACATCCTTGCTCCTGACGAGCTTCTTCTCGGTCGGATCTGAATTTTTGATCACCGTACCCTAAGAACACACACTGCCTGATCTTCATATCAAGCTTGGACCTCTCATCCTTTGGTACGTGAACGGATGCCCTCCATCCAAACACCTTGAGATGACTGTACGATGGATCATGTCCAGTCCACACCTTCTCAGGTACTTCTCCATTCAACGGGGCTGATGGAGACCTGTTTATCAAATACACCGCTGTGTGCATTGCTTCTCCCCAGAACGTCTTGGGTAATTTCGCATGGGATAACATGCATCTGATTCTCTCAACAATGGTGCGATTCATTCGCTCAGCTACACCATTATGCTGGGGGGTCTTGGGAGCCGTCTGTTCATGCCGTATACTTAGGGACTTGCAGTACTCATGAAAGTCACCAATGTATTCACCACCATTGTCAGTGCGGATGCACTTCAATAGTCTACCTGTCTCTCTCTCGACCATAGCTTGAAACAATTTAAACACACCAAAGACCTAGTCCTTGGATTTCAAAGCATAAACTCAAACCCTCCTAGATGCAACATCTATAAAAGTAACAAAATACAATGCCCCACCCAAGGTTTTTGTCCTCATAGGACCACAAACATCAGAATAAACTAAATCTAATGCATGCTCTTTATTAACATGAGAAGCAGTTTTAATGAATGAAACTCTATGTTGTTTCCCTGATAAACAATCAAGACAGGTTTTGAGAGGTATACCTATCACGTCTGGAAGGAGTCGCTTCCTCGCTAGTAGTTGAAGCCCTTTTTCACTCATGTGGCCTAGACGCCTGTGCCACATGTCAATAGCTGAATCTTCCGCTGCGTTCAATCCACCCTTGCACATACTGACACTTGCCTTGTAAAGGGTGCAACACTTCTTTCCTCTGGCCACGATCAACGAACCCTTGATGAGCTTCCATCGCCTACCAGCAAACCGGCTTTCATAGCCATCATCATCCAACCTTCCCGTCGACATCAAGTTGAGGCGAAGGTCTGGGATATGCCTCACATCCCTGAGAACCAATGTCCAGCCCACATTGGTCTTCACACAAATATCACCGACTCCCACGATTTTTGATATGCTAGAATTTCCCATCTTCACAGTCCCATAGTCACCTGACTTGTAGCTTGTGAAGGAGTCCCTGTGTGGAGTCACATGAAAAGAAGCTCCTGAGTCTATCACCCAGTCGGTGTCCTGACTCGTAGCCGTGAGACATACGTCATGATCTGTAAAAAGAATAACTACCATGTCGCCATCTGAAGCGACCGCAGTAGAATCTGATTCATCTTCCTTCCATTTTCCTTTCTTGTCGTTCTTCTTACCACGACATTCATGCTTGTAGTGGCCCTTCTTGCCACAATTCCAGCATTCAACATCTTTTCTGTTACTCGACTTGCCTCTTGATTTATCTCGGGCCTTCCCGCCCTTCCTGTTCTTTCCTCTCCCCCGTTCCTGCGTCACAAGAGCTTCTTACTGAGTAGACCCCTGAGACTTCCTCCTTATCTCCTCATTGAAGAGACAACTGGTTACTTGTTCCATGGATATCTTTCCGTCTGGCGCGGAGTTACTTAGAGACACCACCAATGTCTCTCAACTGTCAGGCAATGAACTAAGTAATAGTAAAGCCTGCAATTCATCATCCAGGACCATCTTCATAGAGGTGAGTTGGTTCACTATATTGCTGATCTCATTCATGTGCTCGGCCACAAAACCACCATCCTTGAACTTGAGATTCACAAGTCGCCTTATCAGAAATATCTTATTACCGGCTATCTTCCTCTCATACAACCCTTGTAATTTTAGCTATAGGCTTGCGGCTGAGGTTTCCGTAGACACATGGTGGAACACAGAATCATCCAACCATTGTCTAATAAACCCCACCGTCTTTCGGTCCGTCTTCTTCCAATCATCATCAGTCATATCCTTGGATTTTGCTGATATGCCTAAGATTGGAGAATATAGGTCCTTGCAATAAAGCAAGTCCTCCATCTTAGCCTTCCATATGGTCCAGTTAGAACCATTGAGGCTGATCATCCTTGAGCCACCTTCCATAATTAAAAAACCGATCCTTCTCGTTCAATGAACTTAGCTTTGATACCACTTTGTTGGGATGCCTTGCACAAACCTTAGGATCTAGCCTCCCGAAACAAACTAGAATTATGGATAATAAAGCAATGAAATAAATCAAAGCATCAATCACACACCACACAAGAGATTTTTACGTGGAAAACCCTCAAAGAGGTAAAAACCACGGGACCTCGTCCAGATCAACAATCCACGATGAAGTAGAACGTTACAATCTTCTTCACTCATGCAGGAGTGAATAAACAATAAGATAAATAGAGAAAACGGAGAGATCTAACCGATTACGAGGACATAGAAGCGCTGAGATATAGATTGCACAATAGAAAACCTCCACGAGCAGAACCTCCATTTTATAAGCTTCCTCTCTCTCTTTCTCCCTCTCTCTCACCTTTGATAGCCCTAAACCCTTTAGCAAATCCCTTGTAAAGCTTTAGGAAACCTCTCTCATTGTACATCCTAGAAAACCCTAGGCAACCCCTTTTATAGTTTAGGAAACTTCTTTCCGCATCCCTGTTGCGAAAGGACTCAAATCCGCAGTTTCGCGCAAAATCGCGGAACAAACTGCGTAACGTTTGACTAGTCAAACCTAGTCTTCGACTAGTCGTACGACCTCTTCGACTAGTCGAGACATCCCTTCGACCAGTCGTAGCTATAGTAAAAATAGCAAAAATACTCGCTGGACTTTGAGTCAAAGTCACGACTCGAACCTTCGACTGGTCGACCACCAGCCTTCGACCGGTTGAGCAGGGCTCACGACCGGTCGAAGATGGGTCAAAAAAACCCATCACCAACCGCCCCCATATTATATTGAATGATCCAGATCTCCTTACATGCATGTCATGTTTACGGCGTATGGCCAACACCATTTAGAAAATGGTTATATGCTGTCACCTTATTTTGTTACAGTTCTCTATGGGCCCACTTTGATGTATGCATTTTTTTTAATATGGATTGCCTGCCAATGCTTTTCCTGGAAACTTCCTGCGACAGAAAAGCTAAGTGGGTCCATTGTGATGCTTGTAAGAAATCCATTTCTTTCATTCTTTTTTTTTTTCGATCATGTCAGGATATGGCCCAAAAATTGATCAGATCCAAAACTTAGTGGGCCACATGACAAGAAGTAGTGATGATTGAATTCCCACCGTTGAAACATACATGGAACCACATAAGTTTTGGATCGGAATAATGATTTTGACTTTTCAGTTCATTCCAGTAGAAATGACCTTATGAATGGCATAGATGGTATATAAACATCAAAGTGGATTCCAGGGATGTCTTAACGGTGGACTTTTCCCTACTCATTTTATCTTGTTGTGTGCCCACTTGAATTTTGGATCTATGTCACTTTTAGGACTGTCTTAACATGATATAGAAAAACAGATGGACAGAGTGGATTTCACCATGGCCACACTTAGCTTGACGAATGAATGGAAAAACACAGATATCAGCTTAGATACAAAACTTCTTAGCCCTCAAGAAATTTTCATCGGCAGGCATTTAATCCCCACTGTGTGGTCCACTTGACTCTTGGATCTGCATCATTTTTGGTCTTCTACCCTAAAATAATATGAGAAATTAAATGGACGGTGTGGATAAAATCCATACATTATGGTGGCCCCTCAGAATCCCTGCCTAGGACAGGTGGGGGGTAGTACCCAATCCGCGTCCGTAACATATACCCTGGACAAAAGCGAGACTGAGACGGGACTTGACCACATGACGACCTCTTTATGAAGGAAACACCGGGGGACCACCTTAAAAAGTGTATGCTTTGAATAGTGGGCCCATCCGTACGCTGTTTTAAAACAATGATCCAATCAGCCGTCGTTTCTTGGTAAGCATGCTTTCCTCTTACATTTTTTGGTCACCTTTACGTGGGTCAGCTTGGATGATTGCTATTTCGTAGACTAAAAATTGTGGGGCCCACCTCCTTGTACAATGTACGGTGGATATAGGAGAGAGGACTCCAATTGCTTAGTAGATCATACAGCACTAATGTCGGTGCAGAACGCGGATCGCATGAAAAAACCTTTCATAGAAACTTCTATTAAGTGGGCCAACTATGGTCTATGAGAAATTCACTACAACCATCCGTTTTCAGGATCACGATTGGACAGAGGCTAAAAATTCATCACAACCATCCATTTTCCCGGATCACGATGGTACATGGGCCAAAAAATGAGGCAGATTGAAAACCCACTAAATTGAAAACCTCCTGGATTTGAATCCCCCGCTATTTGAAATCCTCCTGTTGTGTTTAGTACCCTGAATTAGGAATCAACTTTAATACAAAAGTAGCTGCTATATTTACCTAGGCTTGAATTTAATTACTAAATTAACTTTAATATGAACATATTTAATGTTTGACACAATGGTTGTAATAAGCCCGCTGAAATATATGCTTTGCCAGGAAATGATAAAATTTCAAGTATGGGATGGAACACAGGCATAAAATCATGTTGGAGTGACTAACCAACGATTTTTACCCATTAATTAACATTGACAATATTTGGACGGTGTTGATCATCATATTAAAGTAATTACAATGATGCGATTGATAATCTAACTATTTTGGGACATCATTAGTAGGCCATGTGCCCAATATAATAATATTCCGGTGACATACATGTTACCCATAGGGGTGTACACGAACCGAGCTAGCTCGGTTAGCTCACTCGACTCGGCCCGACTCGAAATTGAGTTCGATCCGAGTTGGGCCGTTTTGTATAGCTCGAAAATGAGTTCGAGTTGATCTCGAATTGACCCCAGCTCGACTCGACTCAGCCCGACTCGCTCGTGTTGTGTGTGTGTGTGTGTGCGTGTGTGTGTATACACCCTAATCCCTTTACCCTTTTGTAAACACATCGCCTGACCCCAAATTTTCAAAAATCAAAACCTTAAATCCTTAATCACCTTCTCTCTCTCTCTCTCTCTCTCTCTCTCTCTCTCTCTCTCTCTCTCTCTCTCTCTCTCTCTCGCCCCCTCGCAAGTCTCACCTCTCTAATCTCTCTCTACTCTCTCTCACCTCTCTAATCTCTCTCTCTCTCTACTCTCTCTCACCTGCTCGTCCCATAAATGGCCCTACAAATTGGGACGCCCTGGATTTAATGCATGTTCATGCCACGTGTATGGTGGATGGTGATCTATAAGTGTAGTATTTCATAGCTGGATTTGAGAAGCCTGTATCTGGCATCGCCAATCCATTTCTATTCAAGCACACGCACTCGACTCTTTTTCTCTCCACCAAAACCCAACAGCAAATCCTCTCTCAGACCCTTCAAAACTTCTATCTTCTCTCTCTCTTCCTTATCTCCATATCTCACACCCCACTCCTCACGTAAGCATCTCTCTCTCTCTCTCTCTCTCTCTCTCTCTCTCTCTCTCTCTCTCTCTCTCTCTCTCTCAGCTTGAAATCAGCTCCAAAGCTCAAAGCTCGAACTGGTCCGATTGCTTGCCGAGCCGAGATCGAACTAGAGATGTTGGCTCAGTCACTGAGCCGAGCCGAGTTTGAGCTGGGTGTACCTGGTGACCGAGCCGAGCCGAATTTGAGCTGGGTGTGCCTGGTGACCGAGCCGAGCCGAGCTAAGGCTAGCTCGACTTGGTTCGGCTCGATGTACACCCCTAGTTACACATGCGACTATCGGAAGGAGTTTTTACCTTATGGTGCCAAACAACAAGGGATTTGAAATTCCCTCAAATCCTCCTAAATCCATAGTGCCAAATAATTTACGTGAAATCCAACTAAAAATACAAAAATATTAGCTTGATTCAAAACTTCTGAAATCCAACTAAAAATACAAAAATATTTGCTTGATTCAAAACTTCTCCGGCCCATGAATGTTTCAATAGTAAATGCTCTTTCTTACCTAGCGGCTCACTTGAGTTTTGGACAGATCTCATTTTTTGGGCCATATCATAATATGATTGACAGAGTAGATTTCTCACAAATATCATGGTGGCCCCACCATTATAATGTACGTGTTTCATCAACCCCGTTCATTGGTAGGAATGGTGTCATGTGCTACACAATCACCATTTTGAATTGTGGGGTCCCATCCATCACGGTGGATGCATAAGTGTCATCGAATCCCATTGAGGATGGATAAGAACTTAAAATTGATACGATCATACGACCTTAACCATCTGATTCAAATAATTAAATTGGACGACTGAGCATCTTAACCTTAATTGTACAATTGATGGTCAGGATCGCTAGGGTCCACTTTTTTCCACCAACCATAATAGGATGAGTAACCCAAATGGATTAGCAATCTACAGTCAGATATATAATCATCGAGCCGATTATGCACATGTCATATATGTTGGGGATTTGCACTGCGGAATCACACAGATCTAGATCTAGGATATCAATTCAATAGTAACAAGCAATCACAGAAGAACACAAAGTTTTAATGTGGAAAAACCCTTGCGGGAAAAAACCACGGCACAAAGCGACAGAAATCCACTATGAAATAGAAATTACAAGAGAGAGGACTTACCCAATTCGAACAACCTCGAATCTCACCCTTGCTACACCATTTTGTTTCCCTAGAACCCCTTTAGAAAGCTTTTGAATTATTTCTTATACCATTAAAAAAGCCCTAGGGACACCTATTTATAGTTTAGACAACTTCCCTTTCACACCCTTGCGAAAGGTGACTCGAATTTTCGGAGTCCGCATCGGATTCAGAAACGAATCTGCGAAACTATGACTAGTCAAGCCAAGGCTACGATTGGTCATGAGACCCCCTCGACCAGTCGAGTCATCCCCACTACTGGTCGAGCGGCCCGGACACCAAAAGGTGAGCTTGCTGGACTTTGAGTCGAGCGAGCCACCACTGGTCATGTGGACCCCCTACGACCGGTCGAGCAATCCCTACGACCAGTTGATGAAGGTGAAGACTTTTCTGACAACAATCTCCACCAAGTCTTCAACCTTCAACCGTGTAGCTACTTGATCTCTTCTCTAATCTCTTCATCGCATTATAGCTTCAATCAACGCTTCTCGTGCACACTCCGTCCTTCTTTTATGCTATCGCCAAGCCCAAAGAAGTTGCACAAAACTTGAACTTCTCTGTAGGAACGACCTTGGTGAGCATGTCTGCTGGATTCATGCTAGTGTGAATCTTTTCCAGTGTGACGCCTCCTTCCTTAAGCACCTATCGAATAAAGTGGTGACAAATATCAATATGTTTAGTACGTGAGTGATAAACAAAATTTTTAGCCAAATTGATAGCGCTCTCGCTATTACAGTTAACTGGCACAGCCTCCCGCTGAAGTCCCAACTGATTTATCATCCCCCTGAGCTAAACACCTTCTTTAAACACTTTCGTCATTAACATATATTCTACTTCGTTCAGGGAAAGAGCCACTACTGACTGAAGCTTCGACATCCAACTAATTGCTCCACCCGCTAGTACAAACGAGTATCCTGAAGTACACTTCCTAGAATCTATACTGTCTACGTAGTCAGAATCCACATACCCTACCAAATTTGTCCCTATTTTCTCAAAAGTTAATACTTAGTCTTTCGTACCTCGAATGTATCGAAGTAGCCATTTCACCGCTTCCCAATGTTGCTTACCGGGGTTTGACATGTATCTGTGAAATATCTAGTCTTGTACAGACCATAACATACATTAAACTATCAACCGCATTTGAACAAGACACATGAGACATAACCTGCTTTTCCTCATTGGAATTAGAACATTGTTCTGAGGAAAGCTTGAAGTGAGCCGCGTGGGGAACGCTCACCAGCTTTGCTTGATCCATCCCATACTTGATCAATACCTTTTCAAGGTATTCTTCCTGTGAAAAACAAAGCCTGCTTCTCTTCCTGTCTCTATGAATATCTATGCCGAGAACCCTCTTTGCAACCCTCAGATCTTTCATCTCGAATGTCCCTGATAACTGAGTCTTCAGTATGTTGATTTCAGACATATCATGACATGCGATCAATATATCATCAACATACAGTACTAGGATGATGAATTTTCCATCACTCAGTGTCTTGTAATAGACACAGTGATCGTATTCACTCTGAGTAAATTTTTGACTCACCATGAAAGAATCAAATTTTTTATACCACTGCCTAAGAGACTGTTTCAGGCCATACAACGACCTCATTAACCTGCAAACCTTTTTCTCTGCCCCTTTAACTTCGTAGCCCTCTGGTTGCTTCATGTAGATTTGCTCTTCCAATTTCCCGTGTAGGAATGCAGTCTTCACATCCATTTGTTCCAGCTCGAGATCGTATTAGGCAACCAGCGTCAACACGAATTTGATAGATACTTGCTTTACCACCGGTGCGAATATCTCTGTAAAGTCGATCCCTTCTCTCTGAGCATAACCCTTCGCTACCAACCTTACTTTGTACCTATCCTGTTTTCTATTGAATAACCACTGCATCCGATCGATTTTCGGCCCATAAGAAGCTCCACCAGCTCCCATGTGTGATTTTTGTGCAATGAGTCCATCTCATCGTCCATAGCCGCCTTCCACTTTTCTGCATCAGGCTCATCAAGAGCCTCCTGAATAGTAGACGAATCCCCCTCATCTGTAATGAGGGCATATGCAATATTAGAGTCGTCCCTGTATCTCGCCGGTAACTTGCGATCACGCGGTGGGTTCCTTCTCACAAATGGCTCCTCCACCTGATCATGTACCTCTGTCTTCGCATCTGTCTCTGCCTGAGTATCATCTGTGTCACTCTGGACGTCTACGATCACCCTTTCTGGTTACTCTTACTTCGTTTGATCATTCTTGAGAAATAGGGAGTTTTCATTGAATCTAACATCACGGCTAGTGATGACCTTGCGTGTGACCTTGTTGAATAACCTGTAACCTTTCATACCAATGCCATAGCCAACAAAGATATACTTTTTGGCCCTGTGGTCTAGCTTATCTCTCTCAACTGAAGGTACATGAGAGTAAGTCTCACAACCAAATATGCGTAGATCTGAGTAGTCGATCTTCTGACCACTTGATACTTCCTCTGGAATTTTACATTCAATTGTCATTGAAGGAGATCGGTTCACCAAATAACAAGTCATGTTAACGGCCTCTGTCCATAGGTCCTTACCCAATGCAGCATTACTTAACATGCATCTAGCCCTTTCCAGGAGAGTCCGATTCATTCGCTCAGCCACACGGTTTTGCTCTGGCGTGTGGTGCACTGTGTTATGCCTGATGATCCTTTCATCCTTGCAATACTCATTAAACTCAGTGAAAGTAAATTCTCCACCATTGTCAGTCCTTAAAACCTTTATTTTCCACCCTGACTATTTTTCCACAATTGCCTTTCATTGCTTGAATATGGTAAAAAATTCGGATTTACGTTTCATGAAGTAAACTCAAACTTTCCTGGAGTAGTCGTCAATGAATGAAACAAACCGTGATGACCCTCCAATGAAAACTTCTGGCGATGGCCCCCATACGTCAGAGTGCACATAACCAACACTCCCTTACAAACACGTTTTCTAGATTTAAAAGATAGTCTAGATTGTTTACCATATATACAATGCTCGCATATATCTAAATAAGAATTTTTAAAAACTGGAATCAAACATCGATCAGAAAGTACCCTCATGCCTTGCTCGCTCATGTGGCCCAGACGAGCATGCCACATACGTAGAGACGTGGAGTCTGCAATAACTGTTGCCGCTCCACCTGCTGAAGTGCTTTCAATCAACCTGTAAAGGTTTTTGTGCTTTTACGCTCTCATAACCACGAGTGCCCCTTTTGAAACTTTAAGGAGACCATCAATATCGGTGAACTTGCACCCTATAGCCTCGAGTGCACCGAGAGAAATCAGACTTTTCTTCATATCAGGAACGTGCTTGACGTCAGTCAAGGTACGCTCTATCCCATCAAACATCTTGATGCTAACTGTGTCAATAGCTATAACATTACAGGCATTGTTATTGCCTATAAAAACCTGTCCACTATTGCATTCCGTGTAACTGGTAAACTAACTCCGATGAGGAGTCATGTGATAAGACGCTCCTGTGTCAAGTATCCATTCGTCTTTATAATTGTCGTGCAAGTGACCAATCATGGAAACAGACAGAACATCACCACCACTTGATTCTTCATCAGATGTGACCACATTGGCTGCCTTGAAAGAAGCCGTTGAATTTTCTTTCTTCGTTTTAGGATTTCTACAATCCTTCTTCATGTGTCCAGACAACCCATAATTCCAACACTTTAATTTTCTTTTGCCCTCGCCCTTCGATTTGGATCTAGGTCTTGAGAATTCTGTACCTCGCTTAGAATCTCTGCCCCTCGTAATCAATGCATCAGAAGATGCCCTCATGTCGTCGTTTAACTTTCTCATAGCCTTCCCTTGATGAGCTGAGATAATGGTGTCAACACTTAGGGTTTTATTTGCTGTGCACATCGTGTCCCTAAAAGACTCATATGATGCAGGAAGAGAATTCAACAATATACATGTCTGTTCCTCATCTTTGACCACTTCTTCCATATCCAGCAATTTGCACATCAATTTATTAAAGTTGCTGATATGGCCTTCTAGATCTCCACCATCTGCCATCTTGAAAGTGTAGGCGATTTCAAAGGACTTCTTTGCATAGATGTTCTCTAACTTCGCCCACAAACTAGCCACAGTTTTCTCATTCAAAACATTATAGAGAACCTCATCCGTGAGACATAAACTCATAGAGGCTAAAGCATTACTATCAAGGTTTTCTCATTCATCATCTTTTATAATAGATTTTCGCTCCGCAAGAGCCTTAATCTTGTCTTGTTTGGTTAACAGACTAATCATCTTAATCTTTCATAACTCAAAATTATTTTTGCCTGAGTACTTATCAATATCAAACTTGTCGTTTCCCATTATTACTAATCCTGCAGATTTAGATCTGTGCCCCGATGATTGCTTTGATACCACTTGTTGGGGATTTGTGCTACGGAATCACACAGATCTAGATCTAGGATATCAATTCAATAGTAACAAGCAATCACAGAAGAACACAAAGTTTTAACGTGGAAAAACCCTTGCAGGAAAAAACCACGGGACAAAGCGACAGAAATCCACTATGAAATAGAAATTACAAGAGAGAGGACTTACCCGATTTGAACAACCTCGAATCCCACCCTTGCTACACCCTTTTATTTCCCTAGAACCCCTTTAGAAAGCTTTTGAATTATTTCTCATTCCATTAGAAAAGCCCTAGGGACACCTATTTATAGTTTAGGCAACTTCTCTTTTGCACCCTTGCGAAAAGTGACTCGAATTTCCGCAGTCCGCATCGGATTCAGAAACGAATCTGCGAAGCTACGACTGGTTGAGTCGAGGATATGACTGGTCGTGGGACCCCCTCGACCACTCAAGTCGTTCCCACAACCGGTCGAGCGGCCTGGACACTAAAAGGTGAGCTTACTGGACTTTGAGTCGAGCGAGCCACGACCGGTCGTGTGGACCCCTACGACCAGTCGAGCAATCCCTACGACCGGTCGAAGGCGGTGAAGACTTTTCTGACAACAATATAGCTTTGTGCAAATTTGGCCCATGTGTCATGGATGGGTGATCCGGTCCGTTGATCTGATGCGCCTCAACGTTTACAAGGACCCCAAAAATTCTTGCACATTGAACAGTACAAATATATTCTAACAGCGGACGGTAAATAGACGGTTAAGATGAAATACATCAACCGTACACTTTGAACATAAAGTGCCAAAAGTTGAATGCCTGGACTTCTCACCTGGGTGCCTGATGGGCCCCACAACGCTTTGTAGACCACCAGATCTAGATGTTTCGATCCCACTGACGTGGGCCCCAACCCTTGTAAAAACTCGGAGCTCAAGGCATTCCAATAACCTTTTGCATTTTTAAAGAAAGATACTCTTTTACGCGGATTGAGTACTACACAGCACTTTCCTAGCTAGGATCGAACTGGTGCATTACCCGAGTAACACCTACTCTGCTCCCTTTAAAGGATGAAAACTTTCGAGGAAACGGCTTGGCGACTCCCAACGTACAGCGGTGAGACTTTGGAAGACCCTTAGCCGCGGGGCCCACCGAATATAGCATAAGCTGCGTAACTGAAAAAGATCGATGGCATACATCACTCTCCAATCTGTGGGGCCCACCGAATGTAGCAAAACCGAAAAATACTCTTGACTCTGATGGTAAGCATTAATTGTATTTCCGAAGTCGATAACATCATAAGCAACCATGTGCATGTCTGTCAGATTGGAAGATCCTAGCCGTCCAATACTTGACTTTTTGGGTAGAATTATCAGTGATATATTTTTATACCTTACGACTGGCCACCGATTGAAGGGTTAAGATTTTCCCACGAGGGAGATTTTTTATGCATAGTCCTCTCATATCAACGGTTTGGGCAATGTCACAGGGCAGCACTTGTAACAAGCTAAAAACAGTAATTAACGATGAGCCATCAACGAATGAAGGATGGGCTTAAAAACAGTAAATAACGATGAGCCATCAACGAATGAAGGATGGGACCCACTTACACAACGGATTGCATACCAAGTAACTCAGCATGACATTGTGCTGATTAAACTTTGTGGGGTCCATTGTGATATATGTATCTTATCTAATATGTCCATTTTTCAGCTCGTTTTTGGGCTCAAAAGCTCAAGTGGACCACACTATAAGAAATGATGAGAATAGAATGAGAATGATTTTCGTTAAAAACTTATAGGGGGTGGGGGAGATCAAGCTGATATTTATGATTTCCCTTCATCCATATCTATGTTACCTCATGAATAGGTTATATGACAAATAAAGATTACTATGGGCCATAACAAGGTTTCACTGGTGGATGTCATCATTGCTACTGTTTCGTGTGGTGTGGTCTACTTGAGATTTAAATATGCTTCAGTTTTGGGATATCACCTAAAATGATTTGAAAAAATAGGTGGACAAACTGGATAAGACATACATATTGTGGGCCCCACATAGTTTACTTATGTACTAAGCTTTCAGCTTGTTTTAGAGCATGAGCCCAAAAATTGAAACATAGTGAGCACCTATAGGAAACTATGAAAATTGAATGCTCATTGTTGAAAACTAATTAGGAGCTACACAAGCTTTGGATCAAGTTGATATTTGTGTTTTTCCTTCATTCATATTTGTGCTACCTTATGAATGGTTTAGATGACAAATAAACATCTCCGTGGGACTTAAGAAGGTTTCAATGGTGAACGTTATCATCCCACTTTTTCCTGTGGTGTGGTCCACTTGAGATATGGATATACTTCATTTTTGATATCATGCCCTACAATGATATCAGAGAACGGATGGACGGCGTGGATAAGATAAATACATCATGGTGGGCCTCGCATAATTTACTTACGTAGTAAGCAATCAACACTAATGATGACTAACCTTTTTTATAGCCCTCGGCCTACCAAATTATTCACATTCCGGAAAATCCACGTGGAAAGGTGCGACGATGGAGATGACTTCGATTGACCATAGCATTCGAATACGTAATGCGAAAAAGAAAAATAAATAAATAAAAGCACAAATAAACAATATTACAATTGATAGTCCAAAGGACCACCTAAGTTGACTGATCCCACCTCCAACTAATACAAACAACCGTAGACACGGATGTATTCTCTTATTGCAATAATATCCGTCGGGCATTTAGCATTTGAATGTTCCAAACCGCTTGTAGGATGAGTGTGGCTTTGTACGGTGGAAAGACAACTATTAAAAGCTCTCCATTATATCATTTAAACATTTTAATAATTTGATGCTTTTACTTTAAATATGAACGGTCACGATATAATCAAAAGGTTTAAACATTCAATCCTAAATTATTATTTTTATTTTTTAACCATGTTACATTCAAGCATATGCCTATCAAATAAACGATCTGGATCATTGAGAAAAATCCAAATCCATTGGCTAAAGTTCCTACAAATCTCTTATTATTATTATTATTATTATTATTATTATTATTATTATTATTATTATTATTTATAGACCCATCAAACCTCACATAAATAATGTTAAGATAGTTGATCATTTATCACATACAAAGATTTTTAATATATATTTAATGTTAAATCAAATAAGATTAACTCATTATGTTTCTACCAATTGGAAGTGGATTGCTTCCTGCCCCTACATGGATGGAATTGGTTCATGCAAGAGATCTGTAGGGCCCACCATGATGTGATGCATGGATTTCTACACTGCTCATACAATTTTTTTAATCATTTAAAGGACTGAGTTAGAAAAAAAAAAAATGTAAATCTAATGTTCAAGTGGACCACACAGCGGGGATTGAATTCTTTTGAAAACTTATTGGGGAAACAAGTTTTGGATCAAGTTAATATATTTGCTTTCACTAATCCGTGTGGTTTTTTTTAATCCCATGAACATGTTGGCTGGCAAATAAAGGCATCATTATCACCAATGTTTCCTACTACCTATAGTGTGGTCCACTTGAGCTTTAGAACTTTCTCATTTTTTTTAAGATCTTATACTAACATGATAAGGGAAAATGGATAACCAGTGTGGATAAAACCCATGCATAATAGGCCCACGGAGCTCCTCCAAACACAAGCCACTTCCCTACCAAATGGGTCTTTTTAAGTGTCTGTGTATATATATATATATTGAAAATGGTACAATGCGCTCGTGCTGATTTTAACGTCCCATGAGGTCGAGCTGTGTGGGCCCCACCGTGATGCGTTTCGAACATCTACCCCATCAGTAATATGCACTATTCCATCGTGGGCCTAAGTCTCAAAAATCAAGTCAATCCGTGACTTGTGTGGGCCACACCACATACAGAAGTTGAGAGGGACCGTGCACCATTAAAACATTCATAATCATTTTGTGGGACCACCGAGATGTGGTTTGCAAATCCAGCTCATCCATTATGTGTGTCCCATTTGGATGAGGGTTCAGACCAAGTTTCAGCAACATTCAAAACTCAGGTGGGCCCCACCAAGTGCTTTTATATGTTTTTGGCATGTCTTCACATGATTTTAGCTGGTATGGACCACCTGAGTTCCGTATACGGCTGATTTTTTGGATATCCCATAATTTAAAGGGGATGCATCAAAGTGACGGTGTTGATGTTCGAAACACATCACGGTAGGGCCCACACAGCTTGACCTCATGTGACGTTAAAATCAGCTCTAGCGCATTGTTCCTATATATATATATATATATATATATATATATATATATATATATATATATATATATATATATATACATGGTAAAAGGCAATGCGCTCGAGCAAATTTTAACGTCACATGAGGTCAAGCTGTGTGGGCCCCAGTGTGATGCGTTTCAAACATCTACCCCATCAGTCAGATGCACCATTCCATCGTGGGCCTAGGTCTGAAAAATCAAGTCAATCCGTGACTTGTGTGGGTCACACCACATATAGAAGTGGAGAGGGGACATGCACCATTAAAACATTCATAATCATTTTTTGGGCCCACCGAGATGTGGTTTGCAAATCCAGCCCATCCATTATGTGTGTCCCACTTGGATGAAGGTTTAAACCAAGTTTCAGCAGCATTCAAAACTCAAGTGGGCCCACCAAGTGTTTTTATATGTTTTTGGCATGTCTTCACATGATTTTAGATGGTATGGCCTACCTGAGTTCCGTATACGGCTGATTTTTGGGATATCTCATAATTTAAAGGGGACTCATCAAATGCACGGTGTTGATGGTCGACACGCATCATGGTGAGGCCCACACAGCTCAACCTCACGGGAGCTTATAGCCAGCTCGAGGGCATTGTACCTCTTCCATATATATATATATATATATATATATATATATATATATATATATATATATATATATATATAAGAGGAAAGGAGACTTTTACAGGAAATGATCGGTCTATATATGTATTATTTGAAAATTAAAGCCATTAAAAACTATTTCTGATTGAAGTTTAGTATTTTAATATTGTTTGTATACAATGTTGATGCATTTATTCTTTCACTCTTTGTTTTGAGTTAAAACGGAGTTAAACCTAAGCCGTTCTCAGATCCAGCTCGTTGGACCATATATTATCATCCACCGAGTAGATATCTTCCATCCTTTAAATAGGTGGGCCCCACCATGGGCATCGCCATGTGAAAAAATCAGCCAGCTCCACTCATTAGGTGGGTATTTTGTTATTTATTAGTGGATATATGTCATTTTATATGATGTGGCTCACCTGATGAGTGGATGGGGTTGAATTTAGTATAAGGTGATCATCGGGGTGGGGCCAACTAATTGGACTGTTTGGATGTCACGCGCACACCACAAGTTATAATTTATCTGCCGCAGGAACGGTAACTAATGGTCCAACGGGTTGGACTTTAGACCTTCCATTACACCTGAACTATTCATTTTCCATTTCCGAAATTTTTACCCTCCATTAAAATAAAATCAAATGAGGGCTGCGGTCCATCATGCGCATGAGTGGGTCCCACCAAGCCTTGCATCGTTTCCACGAATGGGAGCAGGATGTACTGATTTTGGTGGTGCAGTCGAGTGTTTTTTCGTATCAGCTTCTTTGACTTGCTGCTCAAGTTTGGGTAATTGATCCAAGGTTTAGTGATTCAAGCCGTTGATATGATGGGCCCTGTCGTGGATGGATGGACAGAGCAATCCTAATCCTTTGATCAATGGCTGTAAGTCACTCTCTCTGTTGACATTTGAGAATCTACGGACTGGATGGCTGGTATCTTCCCCTAAAGGAGATTTCTGATCCATCGCCCATCCATGGTGGGTCCCACCAGAACAACGGTCCGGATAACTGGAACAGATGGCCTGATCTCGATATTTTCAAAAGATAGGCAGTGTTTAATTTCACTAATCCATGTGTTTTTTTAATCCCATGAACATGTTGGCGGGCAAATAAGCATAATGGTGAGCCCTAGAAAGGTTTCAACAGTGGGCATCATTATCATGAGTGCTTCCTACTACTTCCTATGGTGTGGTCCACTCGAGCTTTAGATCTTCCTCATTTTTTAGATCTTATTCTAAAATGATACAGCAAATTGGATAACAAGTGTGGATTAAACCCATGCATCATAGTAGGCCCCACAGAGCTCCTCCAAACACAATCCACTTCCCTACCAAATGGGTCTTTTTATGTTTTATATATATATATATATATATATATATATATATATATATATATATATATGGAAAAGGTACAATGCCCTGATTTTAATGCCCATGAGGTCGAGTTGTGTGGGCCCCACTGTGATACGTTTCGAACATCTACCCCATCAGTCAGATGCACCATTCCATCGTGAGCCTAGATCTCAAAAAGCAAGTCAATCCGTGACTTGTGTGGGCCACACCATATACAGAAGTGGGGAGGGGCCGTGCACCATTAAAACATTCATAACCATTTTTGAGGGCCCACCTAGATGTAGTTTGCAAATCCAACCCATCCATTATGTGTGTCCCACTTGAATGAGGGTTTAGACCAAGTTTTAGGGGCATGAAAAACTCAGGTGGGCCCCACTAGGTGCTTTTATATATTTTAACGATGTCTTCACATAATTGTAGATGGTATAGCCCACTTGAGTTCCGTATACGGCTAATTTTTGGGATATCCCATAATTTAAAGGGTACCCATCAAATGAACGGTGTTGATGGTCGAAACACATCACGGTAGGGCCCACACAGCTCGACCTCACGGGAGCTTATATATATATATATATATATATATATATATATATATATATATATATATATATATATATATGGGAAAAGGTATTATGCGCTCGAGCGTAAAGCGGTCTCTATGAGGTCGAGCTGGGGTGGGCCCACACAGCTCGACCTCACGGGAGCTTTTATATATATATATATATGGGAAAAGGTACTATGCGCTCGAGCGTAAAGCGGTCTCTATGAGGTCGAGTTGGGGTGGGCCCCACCATGATGCCGTTCGAACATCTATCCCCTCAGTCAGATGCACCATCCCTGGATGGGTCCACACGGCTGAAAATCACTTCCATCCGAGACTTTTGTGGGCCACACCACGTCCAGAAGTGGAGAGGGGCCGTGCACCATTCAAACATTCAAAACCATTTGAAGCCCCCTTTTGAGACGTTTTTTGATGATCAACACCGTCCATCATGTGTATCCTACTTGGATGTAATTTTATACCAATTTTCAGGTGGTATCCACATCTCAGGTGGGCCCCACCAAGTGATTTGACATGTTTTCGCGTGTATACTTATGTTTTCAGAAGGTATGGCCCACCTGAGTTCCGTGGACGGTCGATTTCCAGCCGTGTGTGTCCCACTTGGAGCGGTACATCTGGTGGACGGTGTGGATCTTCGAACGGCATCACGGTGGGGCCCACCCCAGCTTGACCTCATGGACGACCGATTTACGCTCGAGCGCATAGTACCTTTTCCCTATATATATATATATATATATATATATATATATATGGGATAAGGTACAATGAGCTCGAGGGTATTACGTTCGTCCATGAGGTCGAGTTGTGTGGGCCCCACCGTGATGCCTTTCGAAAATCAACACCGTCCACCAGATGCACCATTCCATCGTGGGCCTGAACGGCCCAAAATCAGCCGTATACGGAACTCAGGTGGGCCATACCATCTAAAATCATGTGAATACATGCCAAAAATATATAAAAGCACTTGGTGGGGCCCACCTGAGTTTTTCATGCACCTGAAACTTGGTCTAAACCCTCATTCAAGTGAGACACACATAATGAATGGGCTGGATTTGCAAACCACATCTCGGTGGGCCCTCAAAATGGTTATGAATGTTTTAATGGTGCACGACCCCTCTGCACTTTTGTATGTGGTGTGGCCCACAAAAGTCACGGATTGACTTGACGGCCCAAGATGGAATGGTGCATCTGGTGGACGGTGTTGATGTTTGAAAGGTATCACGAAGGGGTCCACACAGTTCGACCTCATGGACGACCCTAATACCCTCGAGCTCATTGTACCTATATATATATATATATATATATATATATATATATATATATATATATATATATATATATATATATATGCATTTGGTAGTATGCGCTCGACCTCACGATAAGCTCCTGTGAGGTCGAGCTGTGTGGGCCCCACCATGATGTGTTTCGACCATCAATACCGTGCATTTGATGGGTCCCTTTTAAATTATAGGATACGCCAAAAATCAACCATATACGGAACTCAGGTGGGCCATATACCATTTAAAATTATGAGAAGACACCGTTAAAACATATAAAAGTACTTGGTGGGGCCCACCTGAGTTTTGCATGCACCTGAAACTTCGTATGAACCCTCATTCAAGTGGGACACACATAATGGATGGGCTGGATTTGCAAACCACATGTCGGTGGGCCCTCAAAAATGGTTATGAATGTTTTAATGGTACACGACCCCTCTCCACTTCTGTATGTGGTGTGGCCCACACAAGTCATGGATTGACTTGATTTTTAAGACCTATGCACACGATGGAATGGTGCATCTGACTGATGGGATAGATGTTCAAAATGCATCACGGTGGGGCCCACACAACTCGACCTCATGGGACGGACTCGTGAGTTCGAGCGCATAGTACCTTTTCCACACACACACACACACACACACACACACACACATATATATATATATATATATATATATGGAAAGGTACTATCGCTCGAGCCTAAAGCGGTCTCCATGTGGTCGAACTGGGGTGGGCCCCACCGTGATGCCGTTCGAACATCTACCCCCTCAGTCAGATGCACCATCCCTGGACAGGCCCACACGGCTAAAAATGACGTCCATACGAGACTTTTGTGGGCCACACCACGTCCAGAAGTGGAGAGGGGCCGTGCACCATTCAAACATTCAAAACCACTTGTGGCCCCTTTTCGAGACGTTTTTTGATGATCAACACTGTCCATCATGTGTGTCCCACTTGGATGTAATTTTATACCACTTTTCAGGTGGTATCCAAATCTCAGGTGGACCCCACCAAGTGATTTTACATGTTTTCACGTGTATACTTATTTTTTCAGAAGGTATGGCCCACCTGAATTCTGTGGACGGTCGATTTCTAGCCGTGTGGGTCCCACTTGGAGCGGTACATCTGGTGGACGGTGTGGATCTTCGAACGGCATCACGGTGGGGCCCACCCCAACTCGACCTCATGGACGACCGCTTTACACTCGAGCGCATAGTACTTTTCCCATATATATATATATATATATAAGAGGGAAGGAGACGTCCAGGAAATGATCGGTCTATATATGGATTATTGGAAAATTATAGCCATTAAAAACTATTTGTAATTGAAGTTTAGTATTTTAATATTGTTTGTATACAATGTTGATGCATTTATTCTTTCACTCTTTGTTTTGAGTTAAAACGGAGTTAAACCTAAGACAGTCTCAGATCCAGCTCGTTGGACCATATATTATCACCCACCGAGTGGATATCTTCCAACCTTTAAATAGGTGGGCCCCACCATGGGCATCGCCAAGTGAAAAAATCAGCCAGCTCCACTCATTAGGTGGGTATTTTGTTATTTATTAGTGGATATATGTCATTTTATATGGTGTGGTCCACTTGATGAGTGGATGGGGTTGAATTCAATATAACGTGATCATCAGGGTGGGGCCAACTAATTGGACGGGTTGGATGTCACGCGCACACGACAAATTATAATTTATCTGCTGCATGAATGGTAACTAATGGTCCAACGGGTTGGACTTTAGACCTTCCATTACGCCTGAACTTTTCATTTTCCATTTCCTATATTTTAACCGTCCATTAAAATAAAATCAAATAAGGGCTACGGTCCATCACGCGCATGAGTGGATCCCACCAAGCCTTGCATCGTTTCCACGAATGGGAGCAGGATGTACTGATTTTGGTGCTGCAGGCGAGTGTTTTTTCGTATCAGCTTCTTTGACTTGCTGCTCAAGTTTGGGTAATTGGTCCAGGGTTCGGTGATTCAATCCGTTGATATGATGGGCCCTGTCGTGGATGGATGGACAGAGCAATCCTAATCCTTTGATCAATGGCTGTAAGTCACTCTCTCTGTTGACATTTGAGAATCTACGGACTGGATGGCTGGTATCTTCCCCTAAAGGAGATTTCTGATCCATCGCCCATCCATGGTGGGTCCCACCAGAACAACGGTCCGGATAACTGGAACAGATGGCCTGATCACGCGATACTGTTGCGATGTTTTCAAAAGATAGACAGTGTTTAATTTCTCGGGAATTTATCTTGAAATTATCGTGATTTTTTATTTGCAAAATAAATGTCTGATGGTTTAACTACACTTACCTTACCCAAAATCTAAAATTTTGAAATAATTTATTAATTATGATAATAATTTTAATATTTTATTTTTAGCGAGATTTAATTCCCATGCGGAGATATTGCCGAGAACGAGATTTGTCACTGTGCCCACCACATGCGTGAACTATGTGAGAGTTCATTGGACAAATCAGTGAGCATTTCTCCTAATCTTGACCGTTTGATAGATGGGACACCTCTTGGATTGACTCTAGTCGGGATAACTAGCTGAACGAATGATCCCAACCATCCAAAGTGCTACCTAATTTTTATCAGTATTATCATTTGATATAGAAGTTTTACGGAACGAGATTTTTAAAGGTGGCCCATCGACGTAGCATGGAATCTATTGAGGGGTCTGGATTAATCATATTCCGAAGCCACCGCATGTTGTTTCTCCTCAAAAGCTTATATGAACATAGGGTCTGGACCATCTGATAGATAGAAGAGAAGGACTTAAGAAACAAACCTACTCGATTGTCCCAACAGTTCGATCATTTTATAGAACTTTTGGATGCTTGATAAGGGCCCACAAAAAATCCATTGATAGGAAGTGGGGGCCATCCAATTGGTGTGAATTTTGGATTAATCTCTTGTCCAATAGGTCAATTGTGCATTGGACGGTATGGATAGATGGATGAAAATGCATCTTGGTACCAGGACCGATGCCCACTTTGTAAAAAGAAAACCCAGGAGGTAATCTTATCCATTACGTTTTCTACAGTTTATCTGACCATTATTTATTTTTTTTCCCGTCATATTAAAATCCATGACAAGGCCCCTCATGTTTACGGACCTGATTTTCACGTTACGTTTCCACGTGTAAGGCAAAGAGAGAAGAATCTACCGGTACATCCAACTCCACCGCATCGATCTCTCCTTCTCAACTCCACGTTTCTCATTTTCACTCATTCTCCCGCGCATAGACCATACGATCCTCGATCCACTGTTTGCACTGTACCATACTTCGGCTTTAAGTCATGGGAAGTAGGACCCGCATTCTAAATATTCAATGATCCACGCGGTTGAATTCATGGACCCCACCGTGGATGGACTATTCCCAGAAATCTCGTTGACCCTACATCCCAACCCTTGAATTAGTAGCCTAGAAATAGACAGTCCACCAGAGTTCATAGTCCACATTTGTAGCTAGCATCCTCCAATTTGTGAGTACTGTGGATTACAGTCCAACCATGATGAAAAACAAACAAATGAACGATCAAGATTACGGATTCATGGGTCCCACTTATAACAACTGAAAACCTGAGTATAGTGTTCAAATCCTCGGATGAGGACTGATAATCCTATAAAAGACACTCTCTGCACTGAGATTCATACAACGCCGAGGAAAGAACTTCCAGCATTCTCTCTGTCTAAATCGAATTTCTCCAGTTTAAGGTGAGACTATTGATTGATTTTGGTGTGGATTTGATTTCTTTCAATACCATTTGAGATTCTTTGTTCTTTCTCTCTTTTTCAAAGGATTTATGAGTGGTTGTAGATGTTTTCTGCACGGTGGTGTTCTTCAATTCTTTCGAAATTGAACTGGCATTGCTGCTGGAATTGAGTGGAAATTCTTATGATTGTTCCTAGTACTGTTTATTTTTATTTTTATTTATTTTCATTGGGTATTAGAAATGATTGTAGGAAGGTATGGAATTTTGATTTTTCATTGAATTGCATTTCATAAAAATGGATTTTTATTTATTTGTTTATGGAAAATGTTGACATTGGACATGTTGGTATGAGGTAATGTTGGTATGAGGTAGGTGATGATTATGGTGACAGTCGGCAGTGATTTTCATAATGGTGGTGGTTTGTTCACTGTACACGTGCCATGGATCCTAACCGTCTAAAATATAGAGCCGGTTGTGAATCGAGCATAGCCTCAAAGTCACCTAGATCAAACAACCGTAACCATTTGATGCCGGCCGTTAAAGTTAGACCACTCAACGGCTGGAATCAGATGGTGGGGGCTGTTTGATCGGTATGATTTTTTTTACGCTAATTTGATCCATCCACAATGAAATAGTGTATTTGGACGGTTTGGATTGTATTACATGTTGGGTCTAACTTCAACAACCGAATTAGATGAGTGTACCTACTTGATTGGTATGACATCAATCTATGTTAATCCATCCACGATGGGCCGCTGATTTAGATGGTTTGGATTGTAGCACACGCATGCCACGTGTACAGTGGATGAGTCACCTCTGTTTTTTAGCACCATTGGCAAGCTTGGTATCTTGTAGAATTGTAGTCAACGTTTTTTCAGTTAATGTCTCGATAGGTTGTTGACTTAGATTTTATTTTTATTATTAATTCTCTGTTTAGTTGAAATTGTGAATTCCATGACTTTTATTTCTTGGAGCTGATGGTATAAGGTAGAGAATAATATTAGAGGCAATATTTATTACGTCCGACCCAAAAATGGTATGAGTGGCCCACTTTCTGTAATTTGGGCCATTGGTATGGTGGTCCCTGTGATGGATTGGGCTATGGCTTAATATACCCCTATAAGATGATCCTTGCCATCCAATCAAAATGGATTCTTACAACCAATAATCCACATTTAACATGGACTGAATTAGACGCTTAGTACCATCATGATTAATCTAGCATGGGGCCCACCAATGTGGACCTACATGTACAGTTTACAGTGCAGAACAAAAGATTGATCGAGCATTGGCTATTTTTATAGCTAGGATTTTGTTAGGCTTGGAATTCATTTCATATCTTCCCACCTTTGATATTAAAAGAGAGTTAAAAAAAGGAAATTTAAAAGTTAAAAAGAACAAATTAAGAACTTATGGGAATAAATTATAATTTTTTATCAAGTATAAAATCTCTCGATGACATTGAATGTGATTGCTATTGGCAGGGTTGCACCATTACCATCTATTTATTTTGAAAGATCATTTTAGGGCACGAGTCTAAAACGAAAGCCTTTCAAAGATTCTAGTCAACCACAACACGTGAAGAAGTGAGCATATAAAGCCTAATATCCAAAACTTTTTGGAGGCCACGGAAGTTAAGGATTAAATAGATATTTATGTTTTCTCTTTGGGAGACAAATATCATGGTAGGCCCATGGAGTTTTCAACAATAAGAGTTCAATCCCCAGCGATTCATATGACTTGGTCCACTTAAACCTTCAATCTACCTTCTTTTTGACCTCATACCTTAAAATAATCTCTCAAAATATATGCACCACGTAAATAAAAAATATAAATTACAGTGGGCCTCATAGAGCTTTTGTCATGACCGTCCTACTCTTGCTAGGTACCAGTGGGGATAGTACTCAATCCGCACGTGAATAAATCTGGATCATGAATCTCAAACATAGGTCAAGCGGGCCTGGTTTAGAGATTGAGCACAATTCACTTTGAGGATTTGGACAGTGGTGATGGGTGATCATACCTTACACCAATTAGCCCAGAAAAATAAGCCGTCATGCCACATATAATAAGGAAGATCCAAAGCTAATCGGCGTAAAATAAGGCTAATACACACGTAGAAGAATAATGAAGATCCAAAGCTCAAATAGAACCCACCATAGAAAATAGTGGGGATTGAACGCCTACAATTAAAAACTTTTTTAGGCCACCAAGGTTTTCGATCAAGCTAATATTTATTTTTTCCCTTATTCCACAACTGTATTTTGGAAGGTAACAACGGTGGAAGTCATTGTCCCTATTGTTTCCATGGTATGGTTTACTTGAACTTTTTGATCTACCTCATTCTTTGTCTGGTACACTTAAATGATTTTCCAAATGTACTTATGATGTGGATACAACAAATACATCATGGTGTGGACCAAAGAATGTGGTGACGTCACCTCAGTAGCCAACTCGCTACTGTTGGGCTCAATAGCTAATCCATGCCAGGGACCGTCCGTCTCTATCAGGCGTGGATTAGGTACCCTCCCTAACCCCTGCTTTGTTCTGAGCTGGGGACAGGCAGAGCCTTCGGGGGCCACAGAGTGGCTACTGTGATTTATGAGTTTTATCCACACCATCCATCCATATTTTCATATCATTTTAGATTAATAAACCAAAAATAAGGAAGATCTAAGGCTTAACTGGACCACACCACAGGAAGCAGCGGTACTAAGGACACCCATCATTGAAACCTTCCTAGGGTCTACTGTATTGATTATTTTCAATCCAACCTGTTGATATGGTCATTTACGGTTGGACGAAGCGAAAAAAAATATCTACTTGATCCAAAACTTCTGTGGTCCCTAAGAAAATTTCTACGGTAGGAATTTAATTCCCACTGTGTGGTCTATTTGAGTGTTGGAAATCCGCTATTTTGGGCTTCATATTCTAAAATGATAGGTAAAAATGGACGAATGATGTAGATAAAATTCATATATCACATATTGGCCCCTCAGTAGCCATTCGAGCCTCCGCCTATCCGAGCTCCGAACAGGCGGGGGTAGTACCTAATCGCCGCCTGTCTCTCTAGGTAGTCCCCAACTGCAACCGATGGACCGTGTGATAACGGATTAGATACTGACAACCGATGGACCGTGTGATAACGGATTAGATACTGACAGGTTGACTAGCAAGACTAGCTACTGAAGTGACGTCACTAACTTTTGTGGGCCACACCGTGATGTATGTTTTGTACCACACCGTCCATCCATTTGGAGAGATGGAGAGATCATATTAGAATGAGTCAGATCCAAAGCTCGAGTGGACCCCATCACAGAAAACAGTGGGAGAGTGACGCCCACCGTTAAAAAGCTACTGAGCTCCTCAATACGCAATCCACTACCCTGATCCGCTACCGCCCTTTTTGTATTCCCACATGAACCCCTCCACACAGATACCCCCGTCGTTATGCATAACGGCTGCCAACGATTCCGGCCGCAGATGGGTTTCACAGCGCTGGAATTGAGGGCCTTGTGCCAGGATCTAGGGCATAGAGAGGTCCCTGTCTCCGGCAGTAATAACGATGAACGAATTGCAGCAGCTGTCGTTGGTGGTACTCGACATTGCTGTTCCCACACACAATTCTCAAGAGGGATGCCTGCAATAGAAACCGCCATTAAAGCCATCTTCTTCTTCTTCCTCATTCATTCTCACAGCTCTCATACCACATGTAAACGAAGGAAATTTAATTCCTATCCGTTGAATCAATGGATACCTGATGAATCCGCCATTAACGATGGGTTTCGAAGCTTGCTGAGAAGATGGTCCCTCGCCCATTCGGATCTTACAGTGTCTTGCTTGAAGACTGCTTCTTTTTTATTCCGTAGGGATGCTTATCTTCTGAATTGTGAAGGGGATTCTACAACTCGAACTTGAAACTTTGGTGGAAAGAGCGAAAGAAGATAACTTCGATGAGATTGTGTTGTTCTTTGTCTTGAATCTGTCTGAGAGTCTGTTTGGATGGCACTCAGAATGATAATGGATTGGAACGTTGCCTGACCCATGTGCATTTTGAGAAGCAGAGTCATTTGGCTCAAAATGCAAACTGCAAAAGCTACTAAAATGAGATGCAGTAAAAGCATGCTTGAGCCATTATCTTCCCATTTCCGAATTGGGATGGTGGATGTTTCGAACCTCATCCATCGATACTGTATTTGGGTAGAAATGAATGACCATCTTAGGGCCTGTTTGGATGTACGAGAGCCAACTGTTATGTGTTTTGCAGAAAAGGAGCCGATTTGGAGCGATTCACCTGGACGGGATGTGCTTAACACTCCCATCCAAGAAATCCACCTTGAATGAGAATGAGCTGAAAACAAGGTTGTTATGATCACATTCCCAATGGGGACAGTGGCTGCATGCTTCCATCTGTATTTGGGGACGTTCCGAACAGGTTCTTAACTATATGATATCTAGTAACTTGGTTGAGTAGCTCTTTTACGTCTTGATTATCTTTATCGGTGATTTGGGTTGCACGAAATTAGGGCTTGTTTGGCAGTAGGGAATGGGAAGGATTTGTGGGGATTTGTTCTCTTTTTTTTTTGGTTGTTTCGTACAATGGAATGAGAGGGATTTGGATTTTTGAGGAATCAAAATCCCCCCAAAGAGCCCTTTTTTGCATTCCCACCCCAAAGCGGATTTGCAAAGTCCACTGAATTCTACAGGATTTAAAATCCATGCTACCAAACTAGCCTTTAGACATCATCAAGTATCATGAAATTCCTTGATACTTGGTGCAACCAAACACAACCCTATACCATTGTATGAGTTTGATTTTTGTGTGTACTAATGATTGTTCTAAATCTCGCAAATACTTGAAGCGTACATTCTTGCAGACATTGACTTGCTAACATGTGTCTTGCTGCTGTAGATTTTTTGTTGCAATTGAAGCGGGGGTCAGAGCCGTGGCCTCGTGATTGCAGCACGAAGAACCGTCCAATTGAGCTATATCATCTCAACCCTAACTGTATTGGATCAAGTCAACTCAAACAACATGGGAGGTGGGACAATTCAGGTTTTGGGTTTCCCTTCGAATGTGTGTGCAGAAAATGTGAAGGAGTTTTTTGAGAGATACATGGGGGAGGGGACTGTTTATGCACTTAAGGTTAGACCACCCCAGGCCATCAGATCAAGCACATTCGTGATCGTTCAATTCACAACGAGTAGTTGTGCCAAAGATATAACCGCTATGGCTAATCAGCGGCAGCTGTTGTATGAGGGTTCTGTTCTTAAAACCCGATATGCGGCACGTGATATCGTGCCGAATCCAAGGACCACAATGTTTAAGTTGAAACCTGCGACTCTGCATTTCGGCTGTCAGATTACGGACGAAAATTTTTCTGCTCTTTGGAGTGTCAGCAACGTTGAAGTTAACTTTGATTTCGATCTGCAAAAATTCAAGTTCTTACTGTCTTGCCACAGCGTCCAATACAAGCTTGAACTCTTTTATGGCAACATTAGGCAAATCCAGCTGCACCACTCACATGGACAAGCTGCTAAGTTTCTCTTGATACAGGTATGAACTGCCAAACCATGTTTTATTTTAGTTTTTTTCTGGATTCTGAGATCAGTAATTTCTCTTTTAGGCATGATTATATATATATATATATATATATATATATATATATATATATATATATATATATATATATATATATATATATATTTTATGTACTGAATAAGTAATTACTCTTAGTTAGTGGGGCTGTCAATGGGTTTGGTTCAGGTTGGGTAAACAATAGTGCCCGTACCTGGGTTAACTGGGGTTCAGGTACCCATCAGGCATTCATTTGGTTTTTAGATCCAGGCTAGGCTTTGAGTTGGGTTCAGGACAAATAAGATAATTTACATGGTCAGGCCCACCCAATGGATTGACTAGATTGCACAGCAAGTGCCACTTTGACACATGGTGGTGTGTAAACGGGCTCTCTCTCATGCATGTGGCTTAAAAAACTTCACTTCTCTGCTAGAACCTTTGTTTGCAAAAATCAGGTTAAACTCTGTATTTTTGGGGGGAAAAATCATATAGTTGATTGACCATCACCATCATCATCTAACCTTATCCAAACTAACTGGGATCAGCTCCATGAATCCTTTTCCTTCATTCCACTCTATCGAGGGCCATAACTTCAGTCAGACCATGGGTCATCGAGTCTTTTCTTACTACCTCTACCCATGTCATTTTGGGCCTTCTCCTTGCCGTTTTAGAGCATTCAACTTGTACCAACTCACTCTTTCTTACCAACACAGTTCTTGGTCTCCATTTCACATGACCAAACCATCGAAGTCTACTTTCCTTCATCTCATTGCCTATTGGTGCTAGTCCTATATTTCTTTGAATGCATTCTTTTGTAATTTTATCATTTTCTTGCCACTTATCCATCTCAACATCCTCATTTCAGCTGCACTCATCCTATGGTGACATTGTTGTTCCTTAACTGCTGATGCAGGCCTACGGCCTACTAAAGCCCATGACCCACCACAGGGCCCAATATGTGTTGATTTTGAGCTACTAATTTATAGATTTGGGGGAGATATGGGAGGATGTGATGGATAATATGAGGTTTATTTGAAGATGTGATTGAAAATTTTGAGGATTATTTCCTAGATTTGCTTTTCCTATTATAATGCTTTTACCATCTTAAGTAGATGAGATTTGCCTCTCTAGGAGATTGAGTGGCCTGGTTGCATTAATTCGTATTCAGACACAAAAGTACTTGGTTTTTGCTAGCAGAGAATTGCTATTTTCTATTACTTCTATTGAGTTTCTGACTAGACATAGCATACTCATACAAAGGGGGAAAATGCTTTCATAACAGTATAAAATGTGGTTTTAAAACTTGAAAATGCAACTTGTTTTAGAAGTCCATCGTGTTGGGAGGTACTGAATACTCAATGGACAACTCAAAAATAGTCAGAATTAAATAATTAGTTACATGCACTAGGGAGTGGCACATGGGATGCATGTCGAGAGAGGGAGAGAGATTGGAGGGGAAGGGAGTGGCCAGGTGTGCCATCACTATCCCAACGTTTCCAGTGATTTGGCCTACTTGAGTTTTAAATATGCCTTTGGTTTTGGGCTCCAATCATATGATGAACCGCCGTAGCTGATGGATGACTGGATGTCACAAAGACATCATGGTTGGCCCCACAGAGCTTTTTGTTGCACTGTCTCATAAGTATTTGCGATGTGTGTGGGCTACACACAAAGAGGAGAGAAAAGGTTAGGTTGCAGCCTACTTTCATCAGAAATGAGAGAAATACCCCCGGTTGAACACATCAATATTCTTTTGTCTTAAAATCCTTTCAATGACTAATTGCTGAGATAAAATTGGCCAAATGCTGCTCACATTTTTGTCATGGGGGTATATTTTAAATGTTTAATTTATTATAATATAGGAAAAACCTAGACAATCTTAGGAAAAATCTAGAAAGTCTAGGAAAGAAGGTGAAAAAGAACTTGAAGGAGACTTGGTTAGAACTCATCAGATGAATTGAGTTTCTGTCGAGTGTCTCAAATTCTAGACGAGTCAAGTAAACTCAGTTGAGTTTTGAGTTGACATGTCAAGTTTTTAAACTACAGTATAAACAATTAAAATAGCTTTGTACCCATCCTTAATTCATGAATATGGATTTGCTTCTCAACTACAAGAACCAACATTTCAATGGTGTTTCTTTAATGGGCTTATATCCTAGCAAGGAAAGTGAGTTTTTTCTGGTTCTCTTCTTGTTTGGAAATGAGCCTTCTTTTAATCCCTGTACCATTTAGCCATACTAGAACAAACAAGTATTCTGTCTCCTTTCCGAAGGTCTGGTTCCTTCCTCATTCTGACCATGTTTGTTTCAGCAGCCGTTTTATCCTATTTCCAAGTTTTGGCTTTTTACTAATGTTGGGAAATCAAATCTGTGATCTGATCAGTTCATTGGGTGGATTGGAGACTGGATGGACCACACTCCCAAATTGCATTGATTAGATGGACCTATCCTTCTGATGACTGGGACCTTTTCCTGTTCAGTTTTGACCATTGCCAGAATTCTTTTCTAGTGTCCATTCGACAGTCATTGATCGCGTGGTTAAGATCATCTGATCAGTGAGGTTTTTCTACCATGCTGATGCATGGTGGGATCCGCCCAATGTCTGGTCTGGGTAATTAACTGTTGTACCACGTGTCCAAAATTTTGCAGAAGCTCACAATAAGACTTGCAGATGCACAGTGCACCAAACAGTAACCTCTTCAATGTTTTCTGTCATTTCTTGTAGCAGAAATTTAAATGGTAATGTTCGATATGTTTTCCTAATTTGTAGTTGCAAGCTGCTCCGCGGATTTACAAGAAGCCTGCGATCAGTCAATCTATATATGAAGATCCTAATTTAAACTACTTCAAGGACATATCAAGCAATCATTGGGTCAGAGCAACTGATTTCACACAGTCTTCTGCAATCGGCCAATCTTCTGCATTGTGTTTGGAAATTCCATATGGCTGCAGGCTTCCTGATATCCATGAGAACTTCGTATGTTTTAAAGAATTTGAAGACCAATTTGTCTTGGAGAGCAGTTTTTCCTTCTCTCATGGTTTGAATCTTGTCCCCATTGTTGGGCCTCGCCAGAGGATTCAATTACCATATACAATTCTGTTCAAGGTAACCAGTTTGGTTCAGAATGGGATCATCATGGGGCCCACACTTGATGACGATTTCTTTAGGTTGGTCAATCCTCGTCTGGTACCTATTCACCATGTGGAACATGCCCTGGAGAGGCTATCACATCTAAAAGATTCCTGCTTTCAACCTGCAAAATGGCTTCACGAGCAGTATGGAAAATACCATGCATCCCGCCATCCTCCAAAATCCACCACTCTTTCATTGGATCCAGGTTTGGTCTATGTCCACAGGGTTCAAATCACCCCCACGAAAATGTACCTTTGTGGGCCGGAGGTCAGCATCTCAAATCGCGTATTACGCGAGTATGCTGAAGATATTGATAACTTCCTTCGTATTACTTTCGTTGATGAGGATTCGGACAAAATACGGTCGACAGATTTGGTACCACGGGCAGTTCTGGCAAATGGTGAACAGCACACTGATGTTTATAAAAGGATACTCTCCATTTTGAGAAATGGCATAGTTATTGGTGATAAGAAGTTTGAATTTCTCGCATTCTCTTCAAGTCAGTTAAAGGAGAATTCCGCATGGATGTTTGCAGCAAGGAGTGGACTCAATGCAGCTGGTATAAGGAAGTGGATGGGAGACTTTAGTAAGATAAGGAACGTGGCAAAATATGCGGCCCGATTGGGTCAATCGTTTGGGTCATCCAAAGAAACTTTGAGCATCGATAGGCATGAAATTGAACATATTCCTGATATAGAGATAAAAAACAAGAAATATAATTTCTCGGATGGAATTGGAAAAATTTCAGCTGATTTTGCTAAAAGCGTGGCTATAAAGTGTGACATTGGAGGTTTGACTCCATCTGCATTCCAAATTAGATATGGTGGGTACAAAGGTGTTGTAGCTGTGGATCCCATGTCTCCATCTAAGTTGTCCTTGAGAAAAAGCATGCTCAAGTATGACTCGGACAACACAAAACTGGATGTTTTGGGGTGGAGCAAATATCAACCTTTTTTCCTCAATCGACAGTTGATCACTCTTCTGTCAACGCTTGGAGTTAGAGATCGTGTGTTTGAAATGAAGCAAAAAGAAGCTGTAAAACAACTGGACATGATTTTAACGGATCCGATAAGAGCACAGGAGGCACTCGAGGACATGTCTCCGGGAGAACACAATCGGGTCCTTCGAGAAATGCTGACATGTGGTTATAAGCCTGATGCCGAGCCATTCCTTTCAATGATGCTGCAAACTTTTCGGGCATCAAAGCTGTTGGAAATGAGGACTAAGACACGGATTTTTGTTCCAAATGGAAGATCAATGTTGGGATGCCTTGATGAAACTAGGACTCTGGAATATGGGCAGGTGTTTGTTCAAATATCTTGCATTGGGAGGAAGCAGCTTTATGATAATGAACCGTTTACATTTGGAAGCAATGACCCTGATAAGAGGTCTACTGTGCTCGAGGGTAGAGTACTTGTTGCTAAATGCCCATGTCTCCACCCTGGTGATGTGCGTGTCTTGCAAGCCGTCAATGTCCCAGCTTTACACCATATGGTTGACTGCGTGGTTTTTCCACAAAAAGGAAAAAGGTCAGACATTCTTGCAACTTACATTTAGAATTTAATTTCAAAATATCAAATGCTTCTATGGTTTTGTGTTAACCCTTCTATTACGGACATTATTCAGTTCACCATAACCTTGCTCTGGATGCTAATAACAATATATTAGATGCTTGTGTGGAATCTTATTGGTTGTGAGTGGTAGTTACATGTTCTTTTCTCCTAATAACCTGTTTAATGTTTTGAGTATGTGAATGTGAGTGAATTCCTTGCTTTTGAGCTTTAGTGGAACTCATGTAATTGCTCAGTTGTGAAACTTTGTTAAGGGCTATCCAGTGTTCGAAATATCGGTATCGCGCTATGTATCTCACCCTTGGGATGCATATACGATCGGTTATCTCATGGGATATATCATTTATATTGGGTAATTTATCGCACTATTTGGGAAACATGGGGAAACATTGGGGAAATGGTTGAATTTTTCAATGAAACTTTAGGGATTGTTAAAAAATACCTTAATGCATACTTTTAAATCATAACATCTCAAAAAAGAAGTGCACATAATAGGTTTCCTTTGCATAGGGTCCTAAGCTATGCGCTGTTTGACTAAACTAATGCAACTATATTCAAATCGAATGCATAACATTTATAAATGTATCAAGACATGTATGAAATCACAATTAATTCATTCAAAAGCAAGAAAAGAAGTAAAAATTGAGAAACATACCTATCAATGATGTGACTGGCTATGGCTTAGATTCACATAGAGTTGCACGGTGGCTTGTAATCATCGTCTCCATTTTGACAGGGATAGGAATAATACCGTTGCAGGAATAATACCGTTGCTCCACAAATTGATAATACTGTGCCCAAGTCATAATAAAATGGTACCAGCTAAGATACTTGACATAATGTTGGTACTTATCCTCTCCGAACTGAACTAATACGCCCATCCGTGGGGTACTGTGTAATAGTCAGAGTTTATGGGTGATATGGATCTAGGATGGGCATAGATGGAACTCATGGGTATCCATACTGCTCTCCATATCCATATTGTTACCCATTTCCCTGCCCATATACGGAAGTGAAGTCATGATTGTAGCAAAAAACAATGAGCCATAATTGCTCGAGTCACTCCCTGCATATCCACTAGCTCCATATTCATACCTATATTGTGGCAAAGAGCTTGAGCTGCTCTTCTATGTCTGTGATCCATAATCATGTTGTGGCCTGGAACTCAAGCTCCCCTCTATCCTCCGTGATCCCTGTCTAGAGCCTCTAATACTCTCGCGACTGTATGTCCTTCATGGATATGCCCAGTAATCGCTCCTCTAATTCTGTTAGTTGCGTTGTCTTCTTCTTCTCCAGTAACTTCTTACAAGTATATGCCTTGTTAATGATAAGACGGGGCCGTGGTTCATTTGGACGAGAACCATGGTCAGTGTCCTAAGTGGCATGAACAAAATTTCTCTCCCTAATGAATGGGTTAAGAGGCATTTGAGACTCTCTCTTGCTGCCACCATCCTCGTCGCCATCATCACCATCATCGCTGCTATCATCAGAGTCACCATCACCATCACCCTCATCATCGTCGTTGTCATCACTACCATCACTCTTTGTTTTAGTCTCGGTTTCAGATAATGTTTGCCCGCCACATGTCTCATGTGATAGTGATTGTCGCGGGATGCCCTCTAGACTCCTCGTCAATGGGTCGAATGCCTTATCTGAAGATTTTTGCTGCTCCATGTGTGCACCAACATCAATCCCTTGTTCAGTTGCCTCTGCCGTTGCATGTGGCTTTGGTTGCCCATCCGAAGTATCCAAGTCATCCGACCTAATCCACTAGTAAACTGAATCCTCTTCTTCGGACTCAACAAATGCATGATGTCCGACCACCATCAAGTCTAATGGGTCTCTTAAGCTTTTCTTCTTTTTTTCGCCTCGGTTCAGCCTCTTTCCTAGCTTCATATTGTAGTAACAATACATTAGCTTCTGAAGCCTATCGTACCCCAATCTGTTGCACTTATTTGTGTGGATGAGCGAAAATGTGCTCAAATTTCTTTCACATGATGAGTAGGAGATCGTCTGCGCGAGCACACAGACAGCTAGCTATTATAAAATCTCGTTGTTAGTCCCGTACATGGCCCGCCATTCGCCTGCGAATTTTAAAGTTATTTAATAAGTTTCAATTTTGATAAAATAATATGAAAACTAACTTTAAATGTACCAACTCACATGGCATGATGATGCTCCTCGACCTCATCGCGACCTGGTAGCTGAACATTCCAATTGTGTCGCGGAATTTAACAATATGTTGATGGCATATAGTAGCAAAGATAAGTATGAAATAGTTGTGATGTAGATATGGAGAATGCAAGTGCTGAATTTATTTACCTCAATACCAAATGTGTCTTTCCCCGGACAGTCAGGGAATAAGTGGTGTACACTTCATATACAAGCCTTTTAATCGAATTGTCTTCGAAGAGATTTCGGTTGTAATAGTGTTTTGGATTTAGGAAATACGTTGAAAACCAACATGATTCAAATATTTAGACATCAGTACAATAAAATATGAACACATGATATGCGAAGGAGTAGCAAAGTACCGAAGCATATCGGCAATCTGTTTGTATTGTTTTCCAGCATTGTTGATACACCCTCCAATATTGATATTCAAAACCTTCTTTCTAGTTGCACCCGTCTTTTCAGAGTCACCTTCTTTGCTAAGGGTGTGTTTGGTTGCACCAAATACTGTGAAATTTCATGATATTTCATATCAAATACCTTAAATAATTTTCTTCTACTTGATCCGCTTATTTGAGAATCTTCTCCTCTTGCTTCAACCAACCTTTCACCCTTGCCCTCGAGTAATCCTCCTTGCTTGCGGTGGCACTAGTATCCAGTTACTTCTTATGCCATCAAAACTATATAGATGGAAACTTACACAGAGACACTGAAAGAGATTACACAGAAATATTTACAGAGATTCAAACAGTTTTGTTGGAGGACTTGTAAAGGATTACAAAACTAGAAATTCTCACTCAAAGATTTCAAAGACGCTCAAAAGAAAATACTTAGAAGAAAACATTCCAAAACAAATATACCACAATTAATCTCTATGCTTCAATGATGCTCAAGCTTTGAGGCTTCACTTTGATTATGTGGAGGAAAGGCTATTCAATGATTTAGCCTTCTTATAAAGAGATGCCATCGTACCATAATAATGTTACTTTTATTGTATAGAGAGATTCCATAATACGCCAAAAATGTTGTTTTTACTGTTGATGAATGCTTGGAATCTACTTTTGTGAATGATGATGCTTTTACTTTTTAGAAAATGAATATGCTTTTTAGCGATTGATGAAAAATTAGTGACATGTCCTGGATGAGGTGGAGTTAGTCTAGCTTCGTCAGAGAGAGATCACTTTGTCCTTTAGGGATGAGGACTATTGATAGTGAATCATTATGCTACCTTTTGAAGATGCGAATTCGCCTGAGGAATTCTAAGGCCTCTTTGAGATTCTTGATTAAGAGTAATGTTGATGACGGTCTCCTATAATAAGAATTTAAACTTATTCTCAATAGTTAAATGAGGGGTTAATAACCTGAGTCCATACATCTCAGGTTAGATTCTACGTAATACCCATAGAACCCAACGATACTTCGTATCCAATTCATCAAATATTAGTAAAATGCTTTCCTCTAGGAGGTAAATACCTTATAGCCCCATCACGTGGTAAAACTCAGGGATACTAAGTCCTTCAGGACTTAGAAAGTGTTCAAATCAAACACTTTTATGGAGAAAATGCCTCAGAAATTACCTATTCACAATTTCCAATAACATTTCTCCCCTAAATGGGGAATCGATGAACTTTATAAGCCCTAAAAAATAAAATTTCCTTATGATAGTTGTGTTTATTACAACTACTGGGGCTATGTAAAAGGCTTGGGACAATGTGTTTTTCTATCAAAATTTACAGTTTAAAAACTCTTGGTTTCTCAGTTTTTTCTTTTTTTAGTCTGTTAGTACACACTCACTGTCAGTACACACTGCACTATTAGCCACCCCCACTAGGGATCGATACCAAGACCTCACATGTTGAAACGAGTTATCTCCACTCAGTCTACCAGTTGAGCTATGGATCAGGGTGTTCTTGGTTTCTCAGTTTGATTCTTCTTTCAACTCTAGCTTCTCTGTTTGGTTTTTCTCATGGTGGGAAAATCTTGGAGTAACTGCACAACTTCTTCCCTCAGCCCTTTATACCAAGTTCAAAAAATTGAAAACTAAATTCTTCTCCATCTCATTGCGATTGACTTCTTTATATTTGTTTATTGGTAATTTCATCCCTGGATTCTAAGATGGGAATTCACATTTAATTCCTAATCCTTTCTGCCTATTCTTGAAAGGCATATTGACCTTAAGTAGTGGGACGAATTCAAATTTGAGTATTTGCTAAAAGATAGTTTCTGTATCCTCAAAATCCCTTAATATGAAAAATTCACTTTGAGAAAGTCTTAAATAGAGTATTTTAATTTGAAATCCAGACTTATAAAAAGACCAATTGTTTGATAAACTTGGAGATGCCCTCTTAAAGGAAGTCAATATGGATCTCGGTATCCCCAAAATTCCTAAGGATCTTTTAGAAGCATCCCATGGAAATGATAAGGAAGACGATTGTCTTAATCTTGATCTAGTTATATCTCCAGCATTGGTAACCTCAATGCTCCAAGGGAGAGAAGGGGAAGATTGATTAAAAAGAAAAAAATCAACATTACTCTTGATTAAGAACTCTCACAGTGGCCTTAGAATTCCTCAGTCGAATTAGCATCTTCAAAAGGCAGCATAATGATTCACTATCAAGACTCCCCATTACTAAATGACAAAGTAGTCTCTTTCTTTTTGATGAAGCTGTACCAACTCCACCTCATCTAGGATAGGTAGCTAATTTTCTATCAATTGCTAAATAGTAGAATCCTTTTCTAAAAAGTAAAGTGTCGTCATTTGCAAAAGTAGATTCCAAGTATCCCTCAATAGTAAAAGCAACATTATTGGAGTTCTATGGGATCTCTCTATAGGAAAGGAAACATTATTATGGTACGATGACATCTCTCTACAGGAAGGCTAGATTATTAAAGCACCTTTCTTCCTTCATATAATCAGAGAAAAGTCTCAAATCTTGAGTGTCACTCAAAATTGAGAGATCTAGTGTTATATATGTGTTTGAGTGTTTTCTTTTGAGTATTTTCTTCTGAGTATCTTGTGAATTTTTTAGTAAAAATTGTGTGAAAATTTCTAGTTTTGTAATCCTCTACTAGTCTTTCAATATAACTACTGGAATCTCTGTTAGTATTTCCATGTAATCTCTTTAAGTCTCTCTGTGCAAGTTTCCATCTCCTCCCCGTGAATTACCTGATGCAGGTGGTTGGCGGGTGATTGCCTGCCTCCGTAGGGAATATTCTCACCTTAAAGGGGCAGAGACACCCTGTTCTCATAAAAATAAATAAATAGATATAGTTTTGCTAGCATAAAGTGATCCTATTTATTGTTGTTGTCATTGGTACAAATATCCAGTTATAGCACTATGATCGCCATCACTGCTATGGATTCCAAGGTCTCCACCTCCCAAGGATTGGGAGGGATACCGGTGAGCCAAGTCCATCACGTGCAGCAGCCCATGTATGCCCAAACACCCTACAGAAAGAGATACAACAGCAAGCTAAGGGAAAGACCTGTTTCTGATTTGCCAATCCTTATCCTCTCCCTAGCTGAATGGACTAGAAATAGAATCCTGTTTTGATCCAGTTTCCATGGATATAATGTCTTCCATCTGTACCATACCCAAGCAAACCAACCAGCTAGACTAGCATTGATAGCTCTCTTCAAAGAATTCAATTTTCATCCTTCTGTTCGAACAACCTTTTGGAAATGTTGAATTTCCTCAACCATCTCTTCACCAATAACATCCTATGGTTCATTTTCCGATATCCAAGCCTTTGTTTCTAATCCCCCCAACTCGGATGGAACACCTCTCCATATGATTTGCGGCTAAAATGGGTCCCCTCGACCATTGGATCCCTACCTCCTCCCCAAACTCACCTCTGGCTCTCTGGTTTGCAATTTTGGCTGGCAATGGACCATGTTTGGGCTGGGCTACAATAGGCCCTGGCTCAAGTCTGGCCCACGTCCGGCACAGGCCTCACACAGTAGGCCCAAGCCCACACCCAGCACGAATCAAGTTGTGTAGGGGTGAAGAGTAACCCGCCCACAACCGCTAAAGATCCTCTTCGGATCATCCCTCCCAGTGTCATAAGCAGAGTGTGAGAGATGATACTCAGGCACGTAGATATTACCTAGAAATTGCATATGCAATATAGTAAATCAAACTGAACTATCCAAATTATGGCTCCCAGTTTGTATGCAGCATGAACTGAAATTACACTTATGCAATCATCTGCTATCAGATTGGTGGACATTTATTGGATGGTTAAATATCTAACATTCCTATTTCAATGAACAAGTGCAAGAGGTTAGGATTGTTCGACCAACCAGATTTCTCTACCGTGGTTTTGCTACAGTGAGTTACAGTTTAGTGGGCCTAATTTGAGTTAATATATGCCTCGGGCATGATTTCTGAGGGCCTGCGTATCAAGCGTCAAATAATTCCCCATAAAGGCCCTTATGTTAAGCTCAAGACGAGAAATGATTGGCTTGAATCTAACACAACAGCACACGAGATAAGTCCGGTACATTCGCGAGAGAAATTTTCTCAACCTTTTGCATTGCTACTGTTTGCTTCTTTTGGTGCACAAACATTCTATCATCTCAAAATGCTTATAAATGTCTGTCGATTTATTGTTTTAGACCTCACCCAAATGAATGCTCGGGAAGCGATTTGGATGGAGACGTATACTTTGTAAGCTGGGATGACCAACTTATTCCACCTCGTCAAATCCCACCCATGGAATACATTGCCAAACCGCCTGTTTTGCTGGATCACGATGTTGAAATTGAGGTACAAGTCTTCCATACTGCAATTTTTCCTAACAAATATGCAATTCATTTCTATTCCATTCATGTTTTGATGCTCATTTTTCATTGAGTTGGCAATGTCATCTGAGCCGTTTTTCACTCATTTTTATGAGTTTCTCTTGTTAAAATCATATGGACTTGTGCCAATTTGTTAGTTGTTGTGATTGAACTGCTTCTCTTCTGTGGATTAATGGTGCATTTGGATATGCTAATGAATCGAACTGCTGTTATGTATCGAGGTTACGGGCTCCAAAATGAAGTTATGTTACTTTAATTTGAAGGGTAACTTCTTCGTTAAGAATAATGGGAATGGTAATTAATAGTTCCCGCATCCTTTAATTAACTGAATGTTCACAATTTCATTCACTTAGACATCCAAACACATCCTAAATTCATAAATTTACTACAAATGTTATATCATTTGGCAGAAACTCAATGAATGTTGCATTTTTTATATTGTAATGGGCACTGTAATTGGTAAAAAAAAAAAAAAAAAAAAACAGAAAAAAAAAAAGAACTATATACACAGAAAATGAATATCATGGTCTGCTGTGAGACTTAATCACATTGCTATCGGTGCGTGGGGTTACATAAATAGACATACTATCAATGCCTGCCATTTTGCCATCACCTTCCTCCAGAAAATTAGGTGCTTTCCTGCTCCAAATTCCCACCTGGATAATGTTAGGTGGGTCACAGAGCATCTGGGCAGAGAAAACGATGTAGCACATTTGATCCACTTCAGAAAACGAAAGATCCTAAAACTTCTGTCCTTGGTCCTGACACGAGTGATAGGGGGCTGGGCACCATACCTCAATTAAGTGCTGGGGTAGCTCCCCTACTGTACATGTGTCAATAGTCGTAATGAATTGTAAAAGTGCAATGATTACAAATTACAATACTGTCTCCTAGTCAACAATATCAAGAATTCTCATGTTGGGATAGGCCTGGTAAAAGTGCAATGATGATACTTTTATATTACTGAGATGTCAAATCAATTGAAAAAATACAATTAATCTGATGTTTGGATAAGCGATTTCTATTGTAAGGTATTGTAACTTTGTAATAATTACAAATTCCTTTACCTATCTTTTATCTACATTTGACCATTGAATTACATGCCAATTTACATGTTTAAACAATCACTGTAAAATTGTAATAATGACGCTTTTACATTACAATACAGTCAATTACAACTATCCAAACAGGCACTAAAATCCAAATCACCCAAGTAATCAGATTGACCATAGATTTGTCATATCCCCGAAAAATCAGATCAGTTAGAAAACATGACCTCTGAGTAATGGAAGTTTGATTATTGAATCTGGACCCTTTAATTATGTTTTTACTGTCCATGAATGGCATTTGCTCTCCCCATGCAGGAAGTCGAGGAGTACTTCACAGACTACATGGTCAATGACAACTTCCGTGTCATTGCGAACACCCACACCGTATTTGCCGACAAGGAGCCGCTCAAGGCCAACAGCAAAGTGTGCATCAAGCTCGCGAAGCTTTTCTCGATTGCCATCGATTTCTCCAAGACTGGCATCCTGGCTGAAATCCCACCCTCTCTCCATGTCAAGGAATACCCCGACTTCATGGAGAAGCCCAACAAGCGCACCTATGAATCAACCGGAGTGCTTGGGAAGCTCTTTCGGGCAATAAAGGACATCGCCCCACAATCTAGTCAAATCAAATCCTTCACTAGGGAGGTCGCCCAGCAGTCATATGACCCTGACATGGAAGTCGATGGCTTCGAAGACTACCTCGAAGAGGCGTGCTGGTACAAGGAACAGTACGACTTCAAGCTCGGTAATCTGATGGAGCATTATGGGATTACGACAGAGGCGGAGATCATCAGTGGCAGTATCACGAAGCTGGAAAAATCCTTCATGAACAAAAAGGAAGACAACGTCAAGGTGATAAGCCTGGCTGTGCGCTCCTTGAAGAAGGAAGTGAGGGGGTGGTTCTATGAAAAGGGCAGCGAGGCGGACCCACCCACAGACAATGAAGCATACGCAAAGGCATCTGCATGGTACCATATAACATATCATCCTGACTACTTTGGCACATTCAATGAAGGGCTGAAACGAGACCACTTCATCAGTTTCCCATGGTGCATCTACGACAAGCTGATTCAGATCAAGCAGAAGAGTGAGGCCGAGCTGTTGTCAGGCTCAATCTGAGGTTGGGTTGAGATCCCAATCCATTTTCTTTTATAATGTTTTAGTTATATGAGTGTTGGCATTGTAAATTAAAATGTTCCCTCCTGGCGACGCAAACCGTTCATACTGTGGGCCGCACGGTGGAAGGGATGTATCGACTTAACTTATCCTAATCGTCCAATTTGGTCAATGTTGAATGTGGACCGTTGGCTTTAAAGTCTGTTTTCATCAGATGGCTAGGATCATTTGATGGGGGGAGATTTTGGGTAGTATTCCATCCCATGGTGTGTCCAAGCCAAAGGTGGGTCCCATCCAACCATGTTGGGCTGAGCTTCATATGGTACATTAGCTCTGTATATATATATATATATATATATATATATATATATATATATATATATATATATATGTGTGTGTGTGTGTGTGTGTGTGTGTGTGTGTGTGTGTGTGTGTGTGTGTGGATGTGTTTGTTTGATGTGTGCTTTGATAAGAGTATTAGACTGACAGTGGCTTTATTTAGCTGCTTTGTTTCTTGATGTATGTATTAATCTCTATTAAAAATGGAAACTGATTTTTGGTGTTGTGAGTGGATATCTAAAATCTATGAATCTCTATTTTTATATATGAGGTATCAGGTCCAACCGTTTGGACCACATGTTACGGTGCAGCTAGCGGATAACTTCCAATCTTTCATGTGGCTGATTTTTGCTAACTTGTGTCCAACTGGTTAGAATTGAAACCTCTTTTATGAATTGGCTAGGATTGCTGGCCCGGTACACGTGTAAGGTAGTCTACATGCAGCCACATGCGTTGATGTAGCACATGGGTGCAACCTCCAAGCCCATCCATCATATGGGTCCCACCTTGCAGATGATTTTGGGCAAAATTTCCATCATATGGGTCCCACCTTGCAGATGATTTTGGGCAAAAATCGAACTTGTGCTGATCATCAGATGGACTGCCACGTTAGAATGCAAATAGGCAGCTTAGAAGTTGTTAATTTCTTTAGGGTTTTTCAAATAACTATCGAAATTATTGGGTATTTGTAAATACCGATAATTGCATTGTTAATCTATGGTTATTTTAAATATCTATTTTTCATAGTGTTTGTGATTATTTTATTTTATTTTCATATTTTTAGAAAATGATGAAACTACTATCCCAAAACCTCTCTATGGTTCAAAAAACTCTAATTAAAATTATTATTTTTTCCACTTATGTTTGATATGGAGGAAGATTTAAATATTTATTCCATATGGGCATTTTTGTCATTTTCTAAAGGGTCATTTGGCACCACAAATTTGGGGAGATTGCAGGGTATTCGAAATTCATTGGTTGTTACGCAGGATGGATTAGAGGGTATTCCAAAACCAAGAGATTTCAAATCTTTGCTTTCGGTGAGTTTTGCAATCCCTCCCTTTTGCTTGGATTTCTTTTTTTTCTTTTTTTTTTTTTTTTTAATTCTCTTTTTTAAAGAAGAGTTGCACATGCAACACAACATAGGTTTCACTAGGCTATTAACCTATTGTGCACATTACCCAGTAATGATATTCCAAAACAATTGGACTATCATCTGCATCACTAAATTTATTTTAATAGAATGATCTCAACAGTCCAAACATTGTCCATGTAAATCAACAGTTAAAAATCATTGGTTAGTCACTCAGTTGTGATCCCATGCTCGTGGCCCATCTAAGGCATGGAATTTCATCATTTTTTTATTTTTTTTTTGCCATAGTATATATTCGAATGAGCTTATTACAATCATTGTGTCAAACATCACATACATACACCAATTACCAATATTAAAGTTGACTTATTAATTAAATTTACACTCTTGTAAATATGCTATTTAATTTAAGTGCATGGCTACTTTTGGATTACAAGAGATTTTGAATCCAGGATGCCAAACACAATTGAAGAATTCATAATCTAAGGTATTCTAAATTCAATGGATTTCTAATCCGGATATTCCAAATCTACAGGCCTAACTTTTGCTACAAAAGTTTTTTATTATTATTATTATTATTTTTTAAGTAATGGAATATGGAGAAATAACAATTTGGTTAGTTGAAAACCAATAAAAGTGAATTAACAATGTGGTTAGCTACAAACCCCCCCCCCCCCACACACACACACACATATACACACACACACATTGTGTATTCGCAAATATCCTGGTATATTGATGTGGGAATCTGCAAAAACCTCATTTCCTTTTCTCTTGGATATCCATTTGCAATATAAAACTACTGCCACATGATCAGTGAACCACCCTGATCTTTTGGCTAGGGTATGCACATGGAGGTGCGTACATGATGAACGGTTTGGATTTGATAATTACTTAAATTAAAGAGGTATCTTATTGAAAACTTTTTTGAAGAAGGTATTGGGATGTAAATGTTATATTAATATGATAGTTATTTATAAATTTCTCTTTTTAAAATATCACAAAAGTAATATTTTACCTATTTGTCGATATTTCAAAATCTGGACCACATGTGTGACACAATAATCCAGCGCTCTGGCCTTTGGATGTGGGTTCATCTTTCAATGATCCAGACCGTTGGTACAACCGTCCTCACCTTGGAGGCTTGAGAAATAATAAAAATATAAAATTAGATAGGAATATTTCATCCGTTGGATCATTTGACTCTTTTTTGTTTGAATACGCTCTGGCCGGCCTCCTTAGCCTTTGAATAATCCAAGGTTGAAATATTTCACTACAATTTTTTTGGGTATGCCCATTCAGCGATGAGGCCTATTATAGAAACGGTCTGGATAATTTAAAAAGACCCATGTTCAGTAGATAAGGTCCCGACGGCCTCATATTGAACGATCCAGATCTCCTTACATGTATGCCACGTGTATGATGTATGGCCAACACCATTTAGAAAATAAGCCCGCCGTGATGTTTATTTGCCATGAAACCTATTGTTAAGGTCTCATGGACCTGGATGTTGTTAAGGTCACGTGGACCTTGATGAAGGGAAAACATAAATACCAGCTTCACCCAAAACTTATGTGGCCTGAAGAAGTCTTTCAATCCTCATTAATCTCTTTGGTGTGCTCCACTTGAGCCTTTGATGTACCTTCATTTCTAGTTCATGCTTTAAAATGATTCGTCAAAAGAATAAATGGCGTGGATAAAACATATACATCACAGTAGGCCCCATGGAGCCCCTTATAGGACTGCCCATCCATAGCTAGGTCGAGTGGGGGTAGTACCCAGGGTAATAATTTTACTGGGTTTTTGGTCCAGGTGACTCTGTGAGTTCTTACGGATCTTTACGGACCGACAAGGATAAGGAATTCTAGTTCTAGAACTACTTTTTCATTTTCTGACGATGAAAGTGCCCCTCTGCCACGCTCCTCTTGGTATGGCCGACTCTCATTTCGATAAGTGAAAGGTCATTTTAAAAAGGAAAGTGTACTCCATTCAAAATTGAAATCCAGCCCGCGCATTGGCTGATTCGATCTATTCATTTTAATCAGGCAGTCGTGATCTTACGAAAGGATTTTTTTCAGTTTTATGTTTGAAGATATTTGTGGCTCACAACTACACTAACATTCTACGTTAATTCTAAACTATTTGCTCATATGTGTTGTCCATCTATGATGAATTTGGCCCTCAAACTTAGGCCGATGAGATGAAATTAAAACTCCATACCTGTGGATGGGATGAATTTGCTTCTAGATAGCCTAATAGGCCCCATATAAGATGTGAATATATTCAAATTGTGGGGCCCTTCCGCACGAGATCCATTTGTCCATTTCCTTCTTTCTTCCTTGGTTTTCTCGCGAGAGGGAAGGATTGTATTTTTTGGCTCCATTTCTTCCTTCTTCTTCTTTCATTGGTTTCTTTATAGTAATTTTTTAGGTTTTTTATTTTATTTTATTTTAAATTTAGTACGAATTGTGCAAGTTTGTGAAAGAGAAAATGGTGTAAAAGAATACTATCATTGATGACTTTTTATAATAGATGTATGTTGCAATGGATAATTTTTGTAATAGAAAAATGTTGTAACACTTGAATTTTTTAATGGAATAATGTTATAATTGATGTATGTGATGAACGTTGGAATGGATGAATATTGTAATTGATGAATTTTTGTAATAGAAGAATACTAAGATGGGAGTATGTTGTATGATGTTTCTTCGATATTTACTCTGAATCGCCTATATTCACCATGGATCGTCGATATTTTCACTGTGGATCGCCAATATTCAGCGTAAATTACTGATATTCACTGTGGACCGCTAATATTCATCATAGACCGTAGAGTGTACCGCTGATATTTCACTCTGATCACAAATATTGACTATGGGGTACATGTCTGACGAACGGTCATAACTCCCTCGTTACATGTTCAATTTGAGTAATCTTATGCTCGTTGTAAATGTAATTTGATGAAATCTCAAATATTTTTAGAATCAGATCATTTAGACATTATTTGATTGCCCAAAATTAGGCTAAAAATTCATTAAGAATCATTGTGAATTGCTGATATTCAACATGAGGTACTGGTCCAACGAAAACGACTATTTCCCTCGTTACTTGCCTGATTTGGATGATTTTATGTTCATTGGAAAGGTAATTTGATGAGCTTTCAAATGAATTTAGAATCATCTCATTTGGACACCATTTGATTGCTAAAAAGTGGGCCCAAATTTTATCAAAATTATTGTGAACCATCAATCTGACGAAAATGGTCATAACTCACTCATTACATGTTCGATTTGGGTGATTTTGCACTCGTCGAAAATTTAATTTGGTTAAATTTTTAATAAGTTTAGAATCGTCTCATTTTGATATTATTTTATTGTTAAAAAGTGAGCCCAAAATTCATCATTTATTTTGAATCTTTAATATTCATTTAGGCCCACTTTTCAGTAGTTAAATGGTGTCTAAATGAGATGATTCCAAATTCATTTGAAATTTCATCAAATTACCTTTTCAAAGAGCATAAGATCACCTAAATCGGATATTTAATGAGGGAGTAGTCATTTTCGTTGGACCAGTACTCATAGTGAACATCAACAATCCAAAGTGATCTTTATGAACTTTGGCCCCACTTTTGGAAAATCAAATGGTATCCAAATGAGCTGATTCTAAATTCATTTGAAATTTCATTAAATTACATTTCCAATTATCATAAAATCACCTAAATCAAGTATATAATAAGGTAGTTATTTTTATTTTCTTCGGATTGTGTATGCCACAGTGAATATAAAAAATCATAGTGAAATATCAGCGGTACACTCCTAATATTGCGTTCCACAGTGAAAATCAGCAATCCACTTTTAATATCAATGGTCCACAGTAAATATCAATTATCTACACTGAATATCGGCGATCTACGATGAAAATATCGACAATCCATAGTGAATATAGGCGATTCACAGTAAATATTGATGATCCACTATACAATATTCATTTATTACAACATACTTTCATCTTAACATTCTTCCATTACAAAAATTAATCAATTACAATAATCATCTAATCTAACATTCATTACATTCATCCATTATAAAAACTCATGCATTACAACATTTTTCTATTACAAAATTTATCCATTACAAATCATTTCATTATAAAAAGGCATCAATTACATTATTATTCCATGTCCTATTCTCTTTTACAAACTCTCACCATTCATTTTAAAAAAAAAACCTAAAAAATAACTATAGAGGAGACCAACGAAGGAAAAACACCATCCTCATCTCTCGCGAAAAAACCAAGAAAGAAAGAAATGGCCAAATGGCCTTCATGCGGATGGACCCCACATTTTGAACCTATGTATATCTTATGTGGAGCCCATTGGGTTGTTTAGAAGTAAATCCATCCCATCCATATGTATGGAGTTTTAACTTCATATCGCCGGCCCAAGTTTAAGGGCAAAACTCACCACACAGGAGAAAAAAAAGTTCAGAATAACGCACAACAATAATATAGTCATGGGACACAGATAGCTTTGAACAGAAAACTTAAAAGATCATTCCTTAAGTTCACGATCATCCAATTAAAATGAACGAATCAAATTATGAATTGGATTGGCTAAAAAGAAAAAAGAAAAAAGAAACAGCTCATAAAAAGAAAATGCCTAACCATTATTTAGAACCTTAAGGGATTGAGTATACCATTCATATTTGCATTTGTTGCCCACACTCCTATATAAATTTTTCTAAAATTAGCAAAAGATAGTTTGACCTAAGAGAATCTGTAAATTCTTCACTCTTCACTATCTCAGATACTTTCCTTTTTCTTTTCTTTTCTTTAAGGTTAACTGCATTAGTAAAACAAGGGGATTAGAGGCTCTTAGATGCATTATATTTACCAAAAATGGACTCTGATGTTGTAATCAGGTATTTTCTTGCCATGCAGTGTTACTGTTTTATGGAAAATTCAAAGCGTGTAATCCTTGGAGGATGATGCCAAATTGCTCTCTAAGTCTTGGACTCGTTTCCAAAAATGGACTGTGTGATGATGTAATCGGGTTTGTTTTATGGTTGTTTGTATCTTGGTCGATCAGGTTGAATGTTGGAATTCATGTTCAGCCTACGAGATAAGGTTTAAGATTGCATGTATGTCCAATCTGTAAAAGGGTCAGTGGAGCCTTACACATTTACAGTTAAATGAGTCTGGTAAGACTTGATGAATTTTTAACTGAGCCTATTGGGTGAGAGAGTAATGGATTCTGGGTTGGGTTTTAGTGGGAATTTTTTAATTGAACTATCAGCATTTATCTTATGCAAATACCTTGCACTTGAGTGTGTAGAGAATGGCATAGTTTCTGTAAAGACAGATGTTTATGCATTTGGAATTGTTCCATTGCAACTGATATCTGGACGCAATGTGATCAATGAAAATCAAGAAGAGCAAAGCTAGTCTCTACTTCAAATTTGTGGATATCTGTTGATCACAAACTCTTTTTAATTAAGTTGTGAAAGAGAAATGCCCCCACACTCTTTATCATGGCATATATCTGTAAGATCCATGAGATTCATCAGTTGATCCACTTAAAGTTTGTGTCATGTCCTAAAAATCAGGCCAGTTGAATCAACAAGTGGCAAAATGTATGTTGAATGTAAGTTGCTTGTTCTCTTTTTCTAACAGCCCATTTCATGTACTTTTGGCCCATCTGATGAATGAACCAGCTGATTCTTAGGCTATGGAACAGACTTTTTGGGATCACCCTATGAACAATGTGGTTCTTGCACGTGCCATGTCAGCACATGTGGGGGCGTTTGTGTTGTTTGCTTCAAGATGGGTGTCCAGAGACAGCATTCCTCATTCTCAATCTCTCTTTTACTATGGAATGCATTGCAGATGTTGGTTATATATGGATGTCAGATATTGCTAAATTAATTAGGCCTTATGAAATTCTCTGTCCTGATTTCGACAAATATATCTACGCTTTTACTTATATTTTAGGCAGAAGTGTTGATCGAAAAGCTTGCATTACATGAATTGATTAATCCTCATATTGGAGAATCTTACGACACATACGAACTGTACCATATGGCTAGGACAACATACTTGTGTGTTAGGAGAAGGCTGGAAATGCGCCCATCCATGGGACAGGTAATTAATTGAAACTTGGTACTCTGATTTATTTTTTTTTTATTTTTTTTGTGATTTTTAGTTGCAAAATGTCAAATGTTAGTTTCTTGTTTGTAAACAATGGTTTTCATCTAATCTAACAGTGAGGTGTAGCAGAAGACATTCATGTAAAGCCTAATTTGTTGGGAGCCGTTGCACAAAACCTTAGGATCTAACCTCCCAAGAACACCAGAATTATGGGATAATAAAGCAATGAAATAAATCAAAGCACAAACCACACGACACAAGAGATTTTTTACGTGGAAAACCCTCAAAGAGGTAAAAACCACGTGACCTAGTCCAGATCAACAATTCACTATGAAGTAGAATGTTACAACCGATCACAAGCACACATCGCTTAGATCAAACCTTCTTCACTCATGTAGGAGTGGATGAACAATAGAAGAATGAGAAAAACTGAGAGATCTCACCGATCACGAGGACGTAGAAACGCTGAGACGTCGACTGCGAAGTAGATCACCTCTACGAGTAGAATCTTTCCTTCCACAAGCTTCCTCTCTCTCTCTCTCTCTCTCTCTCTCTCTCTCTCTCTCTCCTTGGATGTGAAAATCCCTTTTGAAAAGTCCTTGCATACCCTAGAAAAGCCCTAGGGACCTCCTATTTATAGTTTAGGAAACTCTCTTCTGCACCTTGGCGAAAACCGCCTCAAAATTCCGCAATCTGCACAAAATCGCACAGAATCTACGTAACCCTCGATCGGTCGAGCAAACTCCTCGACTGGTCGAGCAGCGCGGAAGAATTAACACAATTGGTCGCTGGACTTCAAGTCGAGCCAGGCCTTGATTGGTCGAGCATCACCCTCGACTGGTCGAGCCATGAGGAGGAAATCCCATCAAATCTCCCCCTTTCTGACTCAGGAGAAATGCTTCATCTTCAAGCCAGCCAAGTTTCTACGAACCTCAAACTTGCCCTTAAACAATGCCTTAATCATAATGTCTGACCCATTATCATTCATGTGGACCTTCTCAAGCTGTAACACCTTCTGTTCCAAAGTATCCCTGATACAGTGATACCGATTCTTTATGTGCTTTGACTTGGAGTGCTGACTTAGATTCTTGCTCAAGTGTATAGCACTTTGACTATCGCAATAGACCACGTGCTGCTCCTGCTTCAGGTTAAGTTCCTGTACGAACCTCTTCATCCAAAGCATCTCTTTACATACCTCTGTGACTGTAATGTACTCGGCCTCTGTCGTCGACAATACTATGACCTTCTGTAGCTTGCTCTGCCAAGAGGTCGCTCCCCCTGCAAACATGAACATGAACCCCGATGTAGACTTCCTGGAGTCTATGTCAACTGCCATATCTGCATCTATGTAGCCCTCTAACACAGGTTTTCCATCACCATACCATAGGCTCAACCTAGATGAACCTCTTAGATACCGCAGTATCCATTTCACCGTTGCCCAATGTTCTTTGCCAGGATTGGTAAGATACTAGCTTGACAACACCAACTGCATATGCTACGTCTGGGCGCGTACACACCATAGCATACATCAAACTTCCTACTGCTAATGAGTAAGATATCTTTCGCATCTCATCCACCTCTGCTTTCATCTTGGGACACTGCCTGTCACTCAATCTGAAGTGACCATCTAGTATAGTACTGACTAGCTTTGCTGCATTCATATTGAACCGCTCTAGGACTTTCTCGATATAATGCTCTTGTGACAACCAAAGCTTTCTGCTGCTTCTGTCACGAGTTATCTCCATTTGTAGGATCTATTTAGCCGGACTCAAGTCTTTCATAGCAAACGACTTGCCCAACTTTAGTTTCAGCCTGTCGATCTTTTTGATGTCTTTACCCATGATGAGCATGTCATCAACGTATAATAACAGAACTAAGAAATCACCATCTGAGAACGTGCGCGTGAACACACAGTGGTCCAACTCCGTTCTGTCATATCCATGCTTTAACATGAACGAGTGAAACTTCTTGTATCATTGCCTTGGAGCTTGTTTCAGCTCATACAAGCTCTTCGTTAGTCTACACACCATATTGCCCTTGACTTCGAACCCCTCTGGTTGGTGCATGTAGATCTCTTTTTTTAGGTCACTATGGAGAAATGCAGTTTTAACATCTAACTGCTCTATCTCCAGATCCATGATAGCCGCTAACCCAAGCAACACCCGTATGGATGTCATTTTTACCACTGGTGAGAATATCTCCTCGAAATCTATACCTTTCCTCTAACCAAACCCTTTCACTACAAGTCTGGCCTTAAACCTCATTTGTGAATTCTTCTACTCAATCTTCTTTCTGAACACCCACTTGTTGATCAGAGCTTTTTTACCCTTAGGCAATTTCACCATATCATAAGTGTGGTTCTTATGGAAGGATTTCATCTCCTCTTACATAGCTTTCAACCACTCTCCCTTATGCTCGTTGGCTAGGGCCTTAAAATAATCTTCTGACTCTCCCCCATCAGTGAGCATAATGTACTCATGTGGCGAATACCTCTTAGATGGATGTCTGTCCCTATATGACCTCCTCACCTGTGGCTCAACAGGTGGATCAGGTGGGGGCTGCTCTCCCGGTTCATCTTCTATAGGAATTCCCTCGTCCTCTGCACTTTGTTGTACTCCCCCGTCATCAGGCACCACGGGAGGAATAATCGAATCCATGTCTTCTAACTCACCTGAACTAGGCTAGGTCTTTTCTGGCTTACAAATGTCTTCTATACATTGATCTTTAAAGAAAACCACATCTCTTCTCCTGATGAGCTTTTTCTCAGTCAGATCCCACAATGTCCCTGAATTTTTTATCACCGTACCTCAAGAACACACATGTTTGATCTTCGTATTAAGCTTGGACCTCTCGTCCTTTGGTATGTGAACGGATGCCCTACATCCAAACACCCTGAGATGACTGTACAATGGATCTTGTCCAGTCTACACCTTCTCAAGTACTTCTCCATTCAACGGGGCTGATGGAGATCTATTTATCAAATATACTACCGTGTGCATTGCTTCTCCTCAAAACGTCTTGGGCAACTTCGCATGGGATAACATGTATCTGATTCTCTTTACAATGGTGCGATTCATTCGCTTAGCCATACCATTATGCTGGGGGGTTCTTAAGAACCATCTGGTCATGCCATATACCCAGGGACTTACAATACTCATGAAAGTCACCGATGTATTCACCACCATTGTCAGTGCGGATACACTTCAATGATCTACATGTCTCTCTCTCGACCATAGCATGAAACAATTTAAACACACCAAAGACCTCGTCCTTGGATTTCAAAGCATAAACTCAAACCCTTCTAGATGCATCATCTATAAAAGTGACAAAATACAATGCCCCACCCAAGGTTTTTGTCCTCATAGGACCACAAACATCAGAATAAAATAAATCTAATGCATGCACTTTATTAACCGAGAAGCAGATTTAATAAATGAAACTCTATGTTGTTTCCTTGATAAACAATCAATACAGGTTTTGAGAGGTATACCTGTCACGTCTGGAAGGAGCTGCTTCTTTACTAGCAGCTAAAGCCCTTTTTCACTCATGTGGCCTAGATGCCTGTGCCACATGTCAATAACTGAATCTTCCGCTGCGTTCAACCCACCCTTACACACACTGACACTTGACTTGTAAAGGGTACAACACTTCTTTCCTCTGGCCGTGATCAATGAACCCTTGATGAGCTTCCAGCGCCCACCAACAAATCGGCTTTCATAGCCATCATCATTTAACCTTCCCGTCGACATCAAGTTGAGGCGAAGGTCTGCAATGTGCCCCACATCCTTGAGAACTAATGTGCAGCCCACATCGGTCTTCACAAAAATTTCACCGACCCCTACGATCTTCGATAAGCCAGAATTTCCCATCTTCACAGTCCTAAAGTCACTTGACTTATAGCTTGTGAAAAAATTCCTACGTGGAGTCGCATGAAACGAGGCTCCCGAGTCTATCACCCAGTCGGTGTCCCGACTCGTAGCCGTGAGACAAAATCGTGATCTGGTAAAAGAATAACTACAACGTCGCCATCTGAAGCGACCGCGGTGGAGTCTGATTCATCTTCCTTCTCCTTTCCTTTTCCTTTCTTGTCATTTTTATTCTTATGACATTCATACTTGTAGTGGCCCTTCTTGCCGCAATTCCAGCATTTAACATTCTTCCTAGTACTCGACTTGCCTCTTGATTTATCTCGGGCCTTCTCGCCCTTTATGTTCTTTCCTCTCCCCCGATCTTGTGTCACAAGGGCTTCTTGCTTAGTAGACCCCTGAGACTTCCTCATTGTCTCCTCATTGAAGATACAACTAGTTACTTGTTCCATGGACACCTTTCCGTCTGGCGTGGAGTTACTTAGAGACACCACCAATGTCTCTCAACTATTAGGCAATGATCTAAGCAATAGCAAAGCCTGTAATTCATCGTCCAAGACCATCTTCATAGCAGAGAGCTGGTTCAATATATTGTTGACCTCATTCATGTGCTCAGCCACAGAACCACCATCTTTGAACTTGAGATTCACAAGTCGTCTTATCAGAAAAATCTTATTATCGGCTGTCTTCCTCTTATACAACCCTTGCAATTTCAGCCATAAGCTAGCAGCTGAGGCCTCTGTAGACACATGGTACAATACAGAATTGTCCAACCATTGTTTAATAAACCTTACCGCCTTTCGGTCCAACTTTTTCCAATCATTATCTGACATATCCTTAGACTTTGCTGATATGCATTGAATTGGAGCATACAAGTCATTGCAATGAAGCAAGTCCTCCATCTTAACCTTCCATATGGTCCAGTTAGAACCATTGATACTAATCATCTTTGATGAGCCACCTTCCATAATTCAAAACTAATCCCACTCCTTTCAACCAACTTGGACTCTCTAATACCACTTTGTTGGGAGCCGTTGCACAAAACCTTATGATCTAGCCTCCCCAAAATACCAGAATTATGGGATAATAAAGCAATGAAATAAACCAAGGTACAAACCACACGACACAAAAGATTTTTTACGTGGAAAACCCTCAAAGAAGTAAAAACCATGGGACCTAGTCCAGAGCAACAATTCACTATGAAGTAGAACGTTACAACCGATCACAAGCACACACTGCTTGGATAAAACCTTCTTCACTCACGCCGGAGTGGATGAACAATAGAAGAATGAGTGAAACTGAGAGATCTCATTGATCACAAGGACATAGAAGCACTGAGACGCCGACTGTGAAGTAGATCACCTCTACGAGCAGAATCTTCCCTTCCACAAGCTTCCTCTCTCTCTCTCTCTCTCTCTCTCTCTCTCTCTCTCTCTCTCTCTCTCTCCTTGGATGTGAAAATCCCTTTTAGAAAGCCCTTGCATACCCTAGAAAAGCCCTAGGGACCTCATATTTATAGTTTAGGAAACTTCATTCCGCATCTTGGCAAAAACCGCCTGAAAATTCTGCAATCTACACAAAATCGTGCAGAATCTGCGTAACCCTCGACTAGTCGAGCCAGGGCATTGACTGGTTGAGCGGCACCCTCAACTGGTCGAGTAGACTCCTTGACTGGTCAAGCAATGTGAAAGAATTAACACAATTGGTCGTTGAACTTTGAGTCAAGCCATGCCTCGACTGGTCGAGCACCACCTGTCACGCCCCGAACTCGGAGACCGGGTTCACAAGATTGCCGATAGCCGAATCCGGCGCCGACAGCCTCCGTAGTACCCCATTGTCGGCTCTCGGTACCCATATACCAGGTTCCGATCCTGGGATGCTACAAGGAGGATTTCTAATATCAATTTGATTCGTAATAAGCATAACCACAAGCATAACCCACGAACAATAACCACAAGAACACCATCATAAAATCCACTATGATCAAAAACTTTGAGTACAGTGCGTATAAAGGGAAATACAAGATAGTGGTAATAGCAAAACTCCAAAAGCTGAGCGGCACGCTCCAACTGCGGTGAAACTACAGCTGCGTCCTGGCGTCACCTGCACGCATCAATCGTGCATAAGCTTATAGAAAGCTTAGAGGGCGGTGTAAGTGTGTGCGAATGTGCTCAGAATGCAATGCCGTGAGTAATGTGGAATCATGCTGATGAGTACGTAAATGCAACCAACCGTACCAAGGCTATGCAGTACAAGATGTGAATGCTATCGGTCATACCAAGGTCATGCGATGCAATATGTAAGTCAAGCATGTCAATCCTCATACCAATGCAACTCCTCACTAGAGCATTAAATCAATACGATTCTCAGTCTGGATAATCACCGGGGTTCATTACACTCCAAATGACATTGTCTCTCTCCAAGCAGCACAGTCCAAGTGAGTGTAAGAAACCTCACTATCCACCTGGCCAATAGTCAGCCAATACCTATCCGGCACGTCGATAGTGAACCCATTTTTGAGCTAGTCAAACTCAGCCTAGTAATGCCCCCTGCTCTCGGGCGAGTAAGGCCACCACTCCTTTCCAACCGACTACGACACAGTGGGAGACGCGGCCTCATGGTATTTGGCCCTCGTGCGCTCATATATTCACTTAGTCTCGACGTTGGAGTCATCCTCTGATACCATCGGGTTCAGGGACTCTCACCTAGGGATATCTATGGCGCCCCAATTGCTTAGAACACGGTTTCCGGTATCCAACCAGCCACTCACGATATATCTGTGGAGGCTATGGCCCTGATGTCACTAAGCCATATCACAATCACACAGATGCAAGTGCATGAATCATACTGCCAGACATGCATCAATCCTGTGCATACCGTGCGCTCATGTAGGGTAACTCCACATATCAGGGAGCCCATAAATGATCTGCCCATAGGCATATGCTATGATCAGTCACTCTCCATATCAAGCATACATATGATGCGTATGATCATGAATCATGGATCTATACTAATCACGATATAAAGTAATGGGTCTGTACAAAGCGAAGATGGCCTAGATGGCCACTGCACTACGAGTACGGGCCTACCAGTGGGCCTCAGAGAGAGTGGTGGTGCGGACCTTTAACCGACACCGACCATGCAATGTGGACGTCAAACCATCATTGCTCCCAAGGTATAGCCTGCTATAAATATTATTATATACACCACGGGGAATCACACATTGCAATGGATATAGTTGCACTCCATTGTGCCTTAGGTAAATCAAATGGGCCGTATCATAAGGGCCTTGTATATATCCAAGTGGGCCTCAATATCGGGCCTTACGTACATTGCAATGGGCCATAACCCATGGGCTTTGCATATATCACATTAGTCACATAACGTGGATCTCAACTATAAAAAGGTGGGCCTAATCATATGGGCCTCATATACATCAAAGTGGGCCTTAATATTGAGCCCATATACGTGCCAAGATGGGCCTAAATACATGGGCCCATATATACCGAAGTGGGCCTCAATAATAAGCCTATAAATATCCAAGTGGGCCTTAATAATGGGCCCAAAAAAATACATCAAGATGGGCCCAAGTACATGGGCCCATATGCATCCAAGTGGGCCACATGTGAAGCCCACCATAATGTTTATTTGAAATCCAACCTATTCACGAGGTCACGTGGACCTTGGGCAGGGCCCACTGTAATGTTTATTTGAAATCCAGCCTATTCACGAGGTCACGTGGGCAGGGCCCACTGTAATGTTTATTTGTCACTCAGACTATTCATAAGGTGGCACGGTCAGGGAGGGCCACTGTGACGTGGTTCACAAATTTGATCCACCCATTAGGTGTGTCCCACTTGGCTAAGGGTTTAGACCAAATTTCAGCCGTGTCCAATTCTCAGGTAGGCCCCACCAAGTGGTTTTTTATGTTTAGGCATGTCTTCACATGACTTTAGATGGTATGGCCCACCTGAGTTCTGTATACGACTGATTTTTGGGATGCCCCACAATTTAAAGGGGAACCATCAAATGCACGGTGCAGATGGTCAAAACGCACCACGGTGGGGTCCACAGCTGGGCCGTGAGGCCCAGCTCGTCCGTCGCCATCATGGCCTGGGCAGCAGGGCCCTGCACTGCTGGGAGAGCAGTTGAGCCGCTATTTCTTGTTTCCTCTCTTTTTTTTCTTTTTTTTTTTATTTTGTTTTGGGGCCCACCGAGATGTGATTCACAATCCAGCCCACCCATTAAGTGTGTCCCACGTTTCTGGCCGTCCAGACCGGGTTTCAACTACATCCAAACTTCAGGTGGGTCCCACCAAGTACTTTTATATGTTCTGACATGTCTTTACATGGTTTTAGAGGGTACGGCCCACCTGATGATCAGATCACCTTAAAATTTTGGCTCAACGCCTAAATTGGGCTAGAGAACAGAATGGACGGCATGGATCATCCTCATACATCAAGGTGGGGCATGCATGAGCAGCCCACCCCAAAAGTAAAATCTTTTTTTTCCTTGCGAGTACACACCCCTGTCAGTGCACCACACTCCCTGTTAGCCGCGCGTCCAGGGACGCTGGACGGCATGGATGTAACACACGCATCATGGCTGGGGCCCACGTGTACCCGGCCCACGTTCATCAAGGTGGGTCCCACATTGTCGTGGCCCACCATAATGTATAATATATTTATATATATATAATATAATATAATATATTACACACATTATTATCTACGAGATGAGATCTCCCTAAAATGTGGTGGGCCGCTCTATCTGATGGGTAGAGTAGATTTTACAATATTTGGTGGGGCCCACTACATTCTAAGGAGGGGAGAAGGAGAGAGAGATACACGGTGAGATAGATGAGGGACCCCGCCACTATGGGCCCTCCATTTCATACATGCATACATCAAAAACGGGTCCCACCAACAAGTGGCCCTAAGAAAAGAAATTTAACGATGGATCACCCACCTTGTTGTGATCCTCCTTGCTCTCTTAGCTTGAAAACTCCTCACCTACGGTTTTTATGGACGTCGATCGGGTTTTAACGGTGCGGATGATGATTGGACGGTTGAGATGGAAGTTGAGGAGGTGGGCCACACTTAGAAATTTTTGGGAGATTGGATTGCTTAGAGGAGGTTGGACGTGTGAGAGAGAGGGAATGAGAGAATGAGAGAGAGAAAGAAATAAATTAAAGGAAGAAGGGATGGAGGGAGTGGTGTGATGATGTCATGGGTAAGGGTGGCTTTGAAAAATGGGAAAGAGAGTTGACTTTGAGTAAATGAGGCATGGGTTGCTTGTACTTAGGTATGGAAGTACATTTATGGTTGATTGATGGGACATCTCGTAGAGATTTCCTCGAGATTCGCAACGTGCGGCGTTTCTTCGAACTGAACGCTGACTGACATCTTCCCACCTAGGTTTCGATTCGGTGCGCGAGTCGCGGCGTTGGAACCTCGGCGACGGTGCGATCGCCAAGGTATGAGTTTCGGATCGAGCCGCCTTCGGTAAGCAGGACTCGGCTTAAGATCGCGCGCAACGTCGGATATGAGTCGAGAATTGCCGGAATTCAACCGGAAGGATCGCGAAAACCGACGGAACAGTACGGTCTACGATACGGGTCTTACACCACCCTTGACCGGTCGAGCCAGGCCCTCGACCGGTCTAGCCATGAGGAGGAAATCCCATCATTATTAATCTTTTATATTAGAGATTAATAAGGCTTTACATGAATGAAGTACAACATGCATGGGATATATAGCGATTGGGGCAGTAGATCTGGTGGGTTACCACATAGTTTGGCACTAGGCCAAAAACATGTACATTCATGAGTTTTCCCTGTTAAATGTTGTTTGTTACTCATCATTCTCGTTTAGCCTCCCCCTCTTTAAGGCTAGTGATAAGATCCTTCCCAGATTCCAATCAATATAGTTTTCAGAACATGGCCCATTCAAGGCACATAAAATCATTGATAGGATATGCAATGAGCTTCCAAGATAATGGTTTTAACTTTTGGTCCATGATCCTTATGAAGTTGATCCTTTCAGGTGGGGAGAAGTTAAGCTATAGGGCCAATTAGGGTTAGAAGGGATGCTGCAGCTCGTGCTATGTGGGGTTGGCACTCTCAACGTCTTCTTAGCAATGGTTATGATGGCGACTCACCTATCAAGGTTTGCAGAGATTATCAAATGTTATGTTTATGCGTTTGGTTTTGTGCTCATACCATGTTGTAAAATTTCTTCCATGTGAATAAATATGTTGGATTAGGTCTAATCAGAAGGCCTTCATTGTTTCTAGTCATCACATTGTCTACACTATCAAAATAGAGAATTGGGACAAATCACTCCATCTGGTCATACTGTGCTGTAAAATTGTCCACATCTATACATTGGTTAGTATTATGCAGCTAATTTACCTATGGCATTTTGATTTCTATGCATTAGTTGTAACAGGCTCATATCAAAAGCGTTTTCCCTGCACATTGTCTTCCCTCAACTTTACCCAGTGAGAATCTTAGCATATTAATCTCTCAGATAACACTGCATTTTAAAAACATCTGAAACTATATGCAAGTAGAATTGCTGGTGAATTATGTATTGTTGACCATCTGAAACTTCATCTCACAATAGATAATGAAGTAAAATGAAATACCCAAAACTACTAAGAACATCAACAGAGTTTGTATTCTTCTCTCTGATACAAGAATATAGATTTCTCTAATTATCAATACAAGGACTAGAACAGCAGATATAAGAAAAGGGAGAAGTATCAAATAAGAAGGCTATACTATAGATTAGTGGCAAGATGATCTATGATATGATTTATTCAACATTCAATGTGAATTCTGCTTTTCTCCGTTGAGGGGCCAATTCATGGAAATCACTTGTCCTTGTACAATGATGTAGCCTTGGGAAAAACCTATGACTTTTTACTTTTTTGAGCCATTTCTATACATGTACATGCATTTGAAGGTCGTTTTCTTTTGTTTCTCTGTGATTTTTTTAAAGGAGGATTTATAGGAACATTCAACCCCTGGGCTTTGCACATTTATACTCTGGCTTTCAGTTCTGACAAGTTGAGCCTGTGGTGTAGCACCCCGACTTTTCAAGACCCGAGTATATGACCCGTGTCCCAAAAACCCGAGTGTTAACCTTAAAGGATGATCAAGATTAAGTGTACATTTTTTCTTCATTCAGAGTAAATAGATGAGCGTAGTATGGACAAATTGACATAAAGGAAAATTTCATTATCATTCAAATATACAAGAAGCTGCCCATAATGACTTATACAAATCAATATCTCTAAAATTAACAAATACAAAAATTACATGATCCAATACATGAGAAATAGTAGAATGCAAGTAAATTTGAGCCGTAAGACCGCGCAGCTCCTTTTAGCAATACGGCCGTGCATCCCTGGCACTTGTGCCTGGCTCCTCATCATCCCGAACCTGAAAATCACTTAAGCCACCTGTGCTACCTGTATGGTTATATTTATTTGATGGATGAGTGGCTAACTTAGTGTGAATTCCCCTCAAGATTTCACACTGCTGCATTAGGAAAGCATAGTTATAAGGTAAAACATACAAACTAATACACGATGCAGGTCTTATTAGATGCGTGAATGCATAAAGTATGCAATCATCGCCCCGGGGATGCTCATCCGTGCGGACAGTGGGCTCGTCACCCATGCAATCATCGACCCGGATAAAACATCAAGACGGTCTGTGCACCGGGTAAGATATCTAAATAAGCAAATATGTACATAACGTACGATAGCAATAGATGTTGGTCTGTGCCATAAATGCATGACTAGCCAAACCATTATTAATCCATTTACAACCAGCAGGTTTAATAAGCTCAAAGGTCACAACGGGGAACTCAAAGCTCAGCGTGGGCCGACAGCTCGGGCATAGTATCCCATGACTACCATCCCCGGCTCATGAGACTACCACCTTAGGATGTTTAATGGAAACCAGTTAGCCAATGGCCAATCGTATATAGGGCTTACCACCGCATGGTTGCATGGTATAAAACATCGAACCCATATAGGGAAAATACGAGAACAAAGCCACATAGGGCGATATCAAACAAGCCACATAGGGTCATTATCAAAATAGGCCATGTCACGCCCCAAACTCGGAAACCGGGCTCACAAAATTTTCGATCGCCGAATCCGGTGCCGACAACCTCCGTAGAACCCCATTCTCGGCTCCCGGCTCCCATTCGCTAGGTTCCGATCCTGGAATGCTACGAGGAGGATTTCCAATATCACTTTGATTCGTAATAAGTATAACTAAAGGCATAACCCACAAACAACAACTAAAAACTCCATCACATTTCCACTGATAAAAAACTTTATAAGTACAATGAGCATAAAGGGAAATACAATGATAATGAACAAAAGGCTCCAAGATGATCGGTTATGCACTCCTACCTCAGCGCTACTGCAGTCCAACGTCACCTGCACGTAACGGTCGTGTATAAGCTTATGAAAAGCTTAGAGGGTGGTGAAAGTGTATGCGCAAGGTAGTAATATAGTTATGCAGTATCAGAGTAAGAACATACTGATGAATCCATGAATATCATAAGTCGTACCAAGGCTATGCGATGCAAGGCATGAGTGATGTCGACTATACCAAGGTCATGCGATGCAAAGCATGAATGATGTCGGCCATACCAAGGCCATGCAATGCGAGATGCAACTCAGTATACGAATCCTCATCTAAGTCCACATATCATTACAGCTCAAATTTGGAATATCACCAGGGTCTAGTACACTCTAAACCAGATTGTCACCCCATCGCGTATAATAAGGTAAGTGGAAGAGACATCACTATTCGCCTGCCAATATCGGGCTCGGCTCGTCGATAGCGGACCCATTCCTCAAGCTGGTCAAACTCAGCCTAGCTTCGTCCCCTCCTCTTGGGCGGGTAAGGCCATACCCCCTTCCAACTGATCACGACACAGTGGAAAGCGCGGTCGTCTGGTAATCGACACTCGGCGCTCATGCACCCACTTGGTCTAGACATTGGAGCAACCTCTTGGTACCATAAAGGTTTAGGGACTTTCACTCAAGAATATCTATAACACCCCATGTAAAATAAGATTTTCGGTATCCCAATCCTACCAACCACGATATGCCTGTGGCGGCTATGGCTCTGATGTCATTAGGGCGTACAATATACATGTCACACAATGCGAGATGCATGAATCACGCAATCTAGTAATACAACAATCATACGCGTACCACGCGCTCATGCTAGCATCTCCCTTTACCAAGGAGTCCCATAACAATCTACCCAATGACATGGGCTATGACCAATCACTCGTCTCATCACAAGCATGTAAATGATGCGTATGGGCATGTATTATGATGTTATGTTATCACATACTCATAATCGATATTGATAATCGGCGTCGACCTCGACAATCGGCACCGATAATCAGCATCAGTAATCGGCACCGATAATCAGGGTCGATAATTAGCGTCGGCCTCGGTTATGAAGTCATTCATCTACAACGAATGAGGCCCACTTATTTGAGTTAACCCATGAAGAGAATGGGCCTAACAAGGCCTAAGGGAAGGTCACAATGAGGACATCTAACCATCATTGCCCATCAATGTGGACGTCAAACCAACATTGCTCCCAAAGGGGTGGCCTACATACGGCTAAACATATAGTGGGCCCATGGCCTCACGTACAATCATGATGGGCCTCATTTACTTCACATGGGCTTCATCACACGGGCCAACATACATCACATCGGACCTCGAATATATACAACAAGTGGGCCTCGCACCAGGGCCTCGAATACATCTCAATGGGCCTCTTATGTCAAGCGGGCCACATCACATGGGCCACACTATATGGGCCACACCAACGGGCTTCATGTACATCAAATAGGTCACACCGATGGGCCTCATGTATATCAAATCGGGCCCACCCTTATGTATATTTGAGATCCGACCTATTCACAAGTTAACATAGAGATAAGTGAAGTGGAAACAATATTGGGAACTAGGGTGGCCCATAGAAGTTTTGAACTGTGGATGTCACTGTCCACTGCTTCGATGGTGGGCCCATTTGAATTTTAATTCTAACTCATTCTTTACCTCATACCATGAATGGTATCTCAAAATGGTTGGATGGTATGGATACAACACATGCATCATGCATGATGGGCCCCACCGTCCAAATAGGGGATGGTGTAGATAAACATGTGCATCATGGGGCTACAGAACTTGCTGACTTCAACTCACCGGCCATGTAGCTGGTATGAGGTACCCCAGCCAATCCGTTCTCCTACTGGTGGATCCCACCATCTCAACCTGATGGACGGTGGATACAATACATGAAGTATGGTGTAGTCCACGTCCCATGCTGGACGTACACAACAACATAGTTGCTGCATGTTGCAGCTACAACTGCTTTATGAAGGCAGAGGTGGGTCTCACGTAGGGCCTACCCTCATGCAATATAATATATATATATATATATATATGAAAGGGGTCAGCTGTTGAGGGTCAAATATTACATATTAGATCCCAGTTATTCTCTGGATTTATGAACATGATACTGTTTAATGGCCAATTTAACCGTGTTTGTGCTGCAAGGTGTATTTACGAGCTTGGACTGAAATAGGAGGCTAAAAGTATGAATTTAACACTCAGGAATCACAAAGGCAATGGACAGGACTCTAAGGGACCGAGATCGAAGAATTTACACACCCGGCATCCGAGAAAATCGAGAAACTGAAGCTCAAGTGGCCCGAAATTGGTCCAGAACACAAGATCATAGGGTTCCAACCATCCATTCAGTTCAAAACTTCATATATAGCCTGAGAACCATAAATTAACCGTACACATAAAATTTCAGCCATTGGATCCCAGTGGAAATGGCCCAACGGATAAATCATTCCCATAAACCATCGATTTTGGGCCCACCTGATCTCTGGATACGCTTCAATTTTGGACTCGACGCCTTAAATGAGGGAAAAAAATGGATGGACGGCACAGATCTCTCACTTGCATCGCGATGGTCCCCACCCTGGGGTGCATGCACACCTATAACATGTAAACCCGCCGTGCATTGAACCAGCCAAAACAGTCAGCGACCGTTGACCCAAATTTAAGAAGGATTTGGAAATCCTCCTTCCTTTTCACATGCAAAGCTTGAAACAGAGCTTATGGACGTGTTTTTGTGGGCCAACATCATGATGCGAAGATCCGATCTGGACCGTCCATTAGACTCAAAAGGGCCGTCTAACCAAGGACTAGAGGAGGATCTTTCAAAGAGACAGCAGAAAATGGTTTTCAACCGTTCAAACATCTGTTAGATGGCAGAGAGAGAGAGAGAGAGAGAGAGAGAGAGAGAGAGAGAGAGATTCTATGGACCGTACCAAATCCGAGAAAAAAGTCCATTCCAGACTGGTTTTTCGAGGGGAATTCAAAGGATGGTTTTGATTCATCAAAAACCAAGGCATGTAGGCCCCACAGTTAACGTGAAATCACTGTTTCCGCATATATTACATGACAGCGGCTCTTCGCTGTGAAATCAAGAACAGGGACCTGCGGTCCTCACTTGTGGGCCATCATCAAAGTTCTGAAGTCCAATCCGAACCGTCAGTTAGAATCCCAGGGTCCATATTACTAGGGCTTAGGTGTTGAAACTTCAAGAAGATAGCAAGAACGGTGTCTCAACCATTCCAACGCCGGATTAACATCTGTAAGATGGATCAGATGGGTCGCATCAACGAACAACCGAAACCATCCCTCTCGACCTAAAAATTCAACGTTCATTCAATGAACGGTCTTGATTTCTCAGAAGATCTCCTTCATGGGCCCCACCGTCAGCCAGCGCAATCCAAAACGCTCCATGTTCGCATGACTGGGGAGCCCGGAACACCCTGGGATGTTCCATGATCATAGGACAGGATCGGTCCATCGATCCTGACCGTCCAAAAACAGTCCAGGGGATGGCCGACTAAAGCCATGGTGATTGAATGGCTTGGATCTTGCATAAGGGACGTCCACAGGCCGAAAAGCAGCGTTGTGTCGCTGTGTATTAGCCGTTTCTGCAAACGGACCCTCCAGTCGACCTCCATAGCTATAAAAAAAAGAGAGAGTGAGAGAGAAATTCATTCAGATCTTGAAGAGCTGGGGTGAACGTGGTGCAGGGAGAGTGTTTCTTTTAGAGTTTTTATTTTATTTTATTTTGTTTTATTTTATTTTTATTCTTATGAGTTCTAGCCTAATCATGTTAATAGGCTAAACCTTTTAGTCAGGGCTAAGAGGTGAAGCTTGTAGCATGATGGGAGAACTTTGTGCTATGCCTTTCGTTTAGACTGAACTAATGTTGATTTTAGTTAATTAAGGGAATGTTTTTAGTTTTTAATGGTCTGTTGTGACTAAAATTATAATGGATCTGCGATAGCTGTGAGCATGTTCCTTTCCTTTTGATGTTTATGACGTCAGGAAGTCTCCTGGGCATGGTCGGATGACGGTACCCTTTCTAACCTTCATGCATTGTTGATTAGTTGATAATTAGTTTAATTCTGTTGTTTATTTGTCTCCTAGGCATGGTTTAGTGATGGAATCCATTCTAATTCATATACCTTTCATCTTTTGAAAACTATATTAAGTAAGTTCAGTTTGATTTCCATGGTAACATTCTTCAACTGGATAAAGATGGGACTCTAAGTTCAGTTGAGTTTTTGATGCAGGCATAAGATCTCCCTGATCTCTACAAGTGGATTCTCTGAATCCCTAGTTTCCCTCTTCTAAATTCTTTAAGTTTAAATTAATACTTCACAATTATTCCTCAAATTACAATTGATTTAGATTTCATCTCATTCTAGTTATAGTCTTACTTAATTTCAGATTACGTATAAGTTTCAGTCCTTGTGGATTCGACCTCGGTCTCACCGAGTTTATTACTACATCACAACCCTATACTTGGGGAGTGAACATCAGCTACTGTACGTACAACTTTTCTGCATTAAAAGAGAGAGGTGGGTCCTATGTAGCGCCCACCCTCACATGCCATATATATGATATATATAATATATATTATACTGCTGCACAGCAGCTTCTATGTACAAAAGAGAGGGCAGAGGTGGGTCTCACGTAGGGCCCACCCTCTCATAACATAACATATATAATAATATATATATATATATATATATATATATATATATTACTTCCAACGTCCAGGCTCTTGGGAGGCCTGGACGGTTACCTACATCAAGGAGGGCCCCACACGTGGGGTGTGTCCTACCTTCAGATGGACGGTGGACACAATACATGTGTAACACCCCGAACTTTTTGATGCTCGGGCATTGAAAGTCCTCGAGCGTTACCATAAGATTCAAAGTGACATATACATGTGTACAATACCAATCCAACTATTCTTAACTTACATTCTTGCCCTGACACTAACTTAACCGTTAGGGATGATCTTCGTTCATAAATCAAGCCATCTTGAATTTCAAGACAAACTCATCCATCACGTGATTTGACGCAAGTACTTTCCCTTAGATGACGTGACGAATAACTCCATATCCATAATGATTTAGATATACGTTCTTTTGTAAGAATTGCTTAGAAACGTGTTTATAACCATGTGGAGCCATTAGATTTCTCAAAACTCATAAATCGGCAGTAATTATGAATTGCTACTAGCCTAGACTCCTGAACACTAGATCACATGGTTACCACTGTCCGTTTCATGTGAAATTGTATATCATGCCTAATAATCACAAATTAATCGTACACCTCGAATTTCAACCCTTAGATCATAGTAAACTACCTACTTGACCTCTACATCCGTTCGTACACTTATCAGATCAAGATTTTGATCCGTTTATCTTGTTCATCACCTATGAATAGGCTTAACCCACCATCAGAACTACGATCTGAGAAACCTACACATGTGAATAAGACACTCTAATCTGACGATACACATGCTTTACCCATAATCTTTCAAAAACCCGATTTACGTCTATCCATTTACGAAACTGACCGTATATACGCCTATATACATAGTAAGAGTGCTAACCATTAAGTTTCCTTATTTTTAGCTAGTCATCTGACCCTCAGTTATATTCGGATCTGCCAAACGGGCCACAAGAACATCACGATAAATCAATTATCATGAAGATCTTAGGTTCTAAGTTCAAACCACCTGGTAACTTATCAATCAGAAGTGTACAAATGTTATTTAGAATTACGGATTGTGTTAGCCACTAAAAGAGCATCTTGGTCATCCTTGATGGATCAGGGTCCAAATTTAACCCGTAGAGAGGGTGTGAAAAATAATGATCACCTGTCAAATTTCACCTCGTTTGGACGATAAAGTTGAGAGTTACAGATGACAGAAGTTTAGATAAAATAAAGGTTAAATTTGTAAATAATATATACTATTTCCACGTCACCGTGCGTAAGAGAATTTCAATTGAGTTTTTAACGGTGAATGTTTTCGAGTACTAGGTTAGAGTCTATGGCCCACCCACTTGATTTATGGAATTACTTCATTTTCAACCTCATATCTTAAAATAGCGTAGTGAACTGGACAGACGGAGTGGATTCCCGAAAGAAATATTCATGTGACCCCACCTAATCCCATAACCAATCACGTGACTTTGTTGCGCTGGTTCAGAGTAGTTTAACCATGAGGAAGCATCCACTTATCACACGCGTGTGGCACACCAAAAACCTATACTAGCTCCATATTTTGGCCCAACGCCTAACATGGCCCTACAAAACTATTGAGTGGAGTGGATTTCTCAAAAAAAGTCAGTGGACGCCACTTTAAGCTGCACATGTACACATCGTGTGCACAATTGAAATGCACCGAACCAAGTTTCAGTTATATTGGGCGCTGACCCGATATTTTCAAAAAAAAAAAAAAAAAAAAGGAAAGGAGATTCCTCTCCTTTTTAAGGATTCCTTCCAGAGGCCGTTCGAACGAACACTCGTCCGCTCGATCAAGTGATGGCCCACCATCTTAGACCAACCTGTTGATCTGAACCGTCCATTGAATGTAGACGAGGGATCTGATAAAAACCTCAGGTTTTTCCATGATGGAACACACATGCGTTCGCTTAAATACAAGCACAAGCGGAGATATTCATGGGTTATTTTCAGAAACAGAAATCTGTTTCGTTGTCAGGCTCGAGATTCGTTCCTCTCTCATCATCTCAGCCTTCCATTTAGATAGATCCCAACCGTCCACTCCAAACCACCTTAGGGTTCTCCCATCCGCAGTAAAGAGAAACCGGCGGTCGGTTTTGGGTTTTGTCAGTAGCGTTTGAACGGTGGATGTAAAGCCTGTCAATCCCAGCCGTTCATTTATAGGCTTTTATGCTTAGGAAAACCCTAGCTTCCAGGAGAAAACCAACAGCCGCAGCAGTCCTTCCGGTTTGTTTCAAAATCGAGCCGGAAGCTTCCACCTTCGAACCCACCATAAAAATGCCAATGGAGCTTCGTTTTCTTGCTCCTACAAGCATCACATGGAAGGCCTAGACCTTCCAGCAGCCTCGTTTCGAAGAAAGGTGGGCTGTAGTTGAATCCGCCATTAGAGCCGACCCTCTCCTCCATCGTTCTTCCACACCGAGTGGGACCGAGTCTGTCCGAACTCGACGTCCATTGTTGGACGTTTCCAGCTGGAAGAGAAGTAGGAAAAGGAGAAAGAGGGAAAGAGCAAGGAAGGGAGAAGAAGTGAAAGTAGAGAGAGAGAGAGAAGACGAATGGGGTGCTGGTTGCCCGTTGCCGCTCTAGGGCCCAAGTCAAGCCAAGTTCTGGGTCGAGTCAGAATGATCTGACGTCCATTGTTGGACCATCAGAGAAAAACAGAAAGAAGAGATGAAGAGAGAAGAAGAGAATGGAGAAGGAAGCACGAAGAAAGGAGAAGAAAGGAGAAAGAAAGAAGAGAGATTGTTGTCCGGATGAGTTGGGTTCTTGAACTGACCCGAATCCGAGTCGGTTGAGTTGAGATCATCAGTCCAGCTGCTGGACGTTAAAGATAGAGAAGCAGGAGGAGGAAGGAAAGAGAAGAGAAGAAAGAAAAGAAAAAAGAGATAGAGAAGGAAAGTGAATCAAGCTGAGCTGACTCAGTGAGTCGACCTGCCATTTCAACGACGAGTCGGGCTGCTGGGTCCGAGTCTGGCTTGAATTCAGACCTTGTAGAAGGCCAAAGAAACGAGAAGAAGGAAAGAAAGATGAGGAAGAAGAAGAAACGAGAGAGTGGTGCATCCGGTTCAAAACTGGGACCAATCCAAGCATTTCCGAGTTGACTCAGTCGGGTTCACTGAGTCTATCATTAAGGAAACCCGAAGTGAGATTGTTTAAGCCTCGTAGACTCCAAGGGTTGGTATTGAAGGCAAGTTCGTGGTTCTACCGAGTTAGGCCGAGTCGGGTTGAGTCAACAACTAGGATAACATGTCCCCTCGACTTGGAATTTCGATCAACCGAGTCAAGCTGGGAGTGCAAGTTGAGTTGAGGATTCAATTCTAGAACGAGTATGCACGAATCTATCAAACCCGAGAGCCGGGTCTGACCCCAAGGTGAGGATTACCCTTCAAGCTTTTCTACATCTTGATAGTCGGCGTAGCTTGCCTATTTAATCTCTTGCCTAAAATAATACTTAGTGAAAGTGTTGATAAATGCTAGTTTCTAATTTAGTAATTCTTTATAATGACTGGTGGTTAGATTTATATTCATTTACGAACATGCGATAGGTCTCAAATATTCATCTTTACATGTGTAATTACTTTGGCAATGAGCTTGACTTGTTTTGTCACTTGCGGTTATTTTATGATGTTTGTGGAAGTCCTTGAACTAGTGGCCTTTCTGTCAAATAAATTAAATGAAATTTCTTTATCGTGGACTTACCACATCGTGTATCATTTGTGCCTACATGGCTTTTGGGGATTAATCCCTTTTTAATCACACCATTAGGTGGAATATTTGGCCCTCGCCGCTTTTGTGAAATACTTGCCCTTTTGCGGCTTTAATGGATTATTTTATACAACCTTGCGCTGGTAAGTTCTACTTGTTGGATTACAATTGGCGACTAGTTGAAGGGGTTACCCTTAAAACATCATATTTATTAGTCTCATGAGCTAGAGATGGTGGAATGAGACACTATGCCTGAGCTGTCGGCCTATGCTGTGTGACCAACCTCCCATAGTGACCGTTGAGCTTTCTTAAGATGATTATTTGAAATCGGAATAATAATGGTTGGGCTAATCATGCATTTTCATGACATATATTATCATGGTCTTTTCCGGGTAACTAGTTCTCCTTGGGTGTACCTTGAGTATTATTCCGGGTGGCTAGGTCTCCTTGGGCAATCTATGTATTATTATAGTCTTTTCCGGGTGATTAGTTCTCCTTGGGCATACCTTTGCGTATTTTTCGAGGTGACTAATTCTCCTTGGGCGATCTATGTATTATTACGGTCTTTTCCGACTGGTTAGTTCTCCTTGGGCGTACCTTTGCATATTTTTCCAGGTGACTAATCCTCCTTGGGCGATATATGTATCATTACGGTCTTTTCCGAGTGGTTAGTTATCCTTGCGCGTACCTTTGTGTATTTTACCCGGCGACTAGTCCTCCTTGGGTGATCTATATATCATAGTTTTTTTCGGGTGATTAGTTCTCCTTGAGCGTACTTTTGAGTATTTTTCCGGGTGGCTAGTTCTCCTTGGGTGACTTTTTACCAGCTGGATGTGCATCCCTAAGTCTGTGAGCATATGCATGCATCCATGCATTTAAACAAGAATATCTTGTGTGATTTATTTAATGAATGCGTATTTGATTAACCTTATTTGATTTTCATGATAAGCATTGTGTAATATTTGTTATACTATGTCTTTGATAACTATGCTTAATTATTTTGATGAAATGATAAATCTTGGGGGTTATACCTCACTGGATAGCCATTGACGCTATCGAACCGTACTCAGTGTGCAGGAGACGCAGATGATGCGTACGTTGGTGTTTAGGAGGAATGAGAGGAGTCAGATGATCTTGCGACTCTCCATTCTTGATTTTATTTGTATTTAATTTATATTGTTATATTTGTAAAGGTTAAGACATTAGTTTGTATAAGTTTTTGGGTAACCACTTGAAACGTTAGTTATGTATATTTGGACTCACTCTACTATCTAGTTTATTTCCATCCCGCTATATTATTAACTCTGATAAAAGAAAAAAAAAATGTACGTGGAATTTGGGTGTTTGCAGAGGTTAACGCTCGGGTTTTTGGAAACGAGTAATGTACTCGGGTTTCGGGAACCGGGGTGTTACAACATGCATCATGGTGGGGCCATCTTATACGGATGGACGGCATGGATGGGTCCCACAGACCCCACAATCTGTCCACACCCATGTCAGTACACACTCCATGTTAGCCACCTCCACAGGATCGATACCAAGACCTCCAGTGTTGAAACGAGGTATCTTTCACTCGGTCTGCCACCTGAGCTATGGACTGGGTGGGTCCCAGCGTTGAAATGGGGTATCTTTCACTCAGCCTACCACATGAGCTGTGGAGCTGGGGCCCACGTCAGATTACACTTCACTAGTGTCCAGCGTCCTTGGACGCTAGATGGTTGTGGATACAACACAGATATCATGGTGGGTCCCACATAGACGTGGCCCACCTGATTTAGATGGATCTGATATTTGTGTTTTCCCCCCTACATCCAGCTTGTCCAGACGGGATGCCAAGTGGGTCCACTCGATGGACGGTATGGATAAGACACATACCTCATGGTGGGGATCATCCGGGTGGGCCGCACGGTTGTATCATCATCAACAACAATGAAAGGGAGGGAGAGAAAGAGAGGAAGAAGCTTATAGGAGAGGGACCCCGCCACTATTGGGCCCTCCCTTGAACAATACATACATCAAGTGGGTCCTACAACAAGTGGACCCTTAAATCACAAAAAAAAAGGATGTGGGTCCATGATCACCCACCGTCCACTCCTTCTTGGTCCGATAGGAAGGTAGTCGCCTAGGCTTCAACTTCAACTGAAGAGATGGGGTTTGGATGGTTGAGATGGAAGATGAGAAGGTAGGAAGTGGGCCATACACAAAGCTCTCTTGGAGGAGAAAGAGCTTGGACGTGTGGTGTTTTCTTGCTTGGGAAAGAGAGTTTGAGAAATGAAAATGAGAAAGAGAGAGGGTTGTAAAGAGAGAAAGTGAGAGATGTGTGATGGATGTGGTGGGTGATGGATGTGTAAGAAGCTTTTTTTACTTCTGTGGTAGATTGTGTAAGAAGGGGTATGGGCTTGTAAGAAACTTTTGACTTTAGGGGTTGCTTGGGGAATGGTGAAAGGTGATGTATACTTGACATGATGGGATTAATTGATTGATTGATTGATGTGACAAGTCGTAGAGATTCTCTCGGAATTCGCATGGGCGGCGTTTTCCTCGCACCAAACGCTGGCCCACATCTCTTGGCCAGAGTATCGGATCGGCGCGTGAGACGCGGCATCGAAACCGCAGCGACGGCACGGTCACTAGGTATGAGTCTTGAGTTGAGTCAACTCGGGTTGACGGCGTATAACTCAGGGTCGCACGCAAATACCGGTAAGGGTCGAAGGTTTCCGGAATTCGACCAGGAAGACTGTGAAAGTGTACAGAACGGTACGGTCTAAAATACGCGGCTTACAGGCCACATACGGCAAGTATCAAAACCATATGATAAAAGACCATACTTGAAAACCAATGGACATAACAACCCTGGATGGTAGGCCTACATCAATGGTCAAATTAAAACACCATTCAATAACCACTAAGCCGAAGGTCCATTACAATCACAACTAGTTGGGTTACATCCCAAGTATGAGTGTACATATATAGGTGGGGGTTTCCCAATGATGTACCAGTTTAAGTTCCATAAGCAATCCACAAATAATCCACAAGCATGAATAAATATGCAGGATAAACATTAAGCATGTAATATAACAATTCAATTTCCACCAGCTAACACATGTGATTATAAAAGGGAGATATCAAGTATAAATTAAAATAAGAACTATAACTTAAGCTAATGAGAAGATGGAAAGCTCAAGGGGAATAATCATCACCTTGTAGATCACCACTACTGTTGCTAGGAAGCACGTGTGCCTTTAGAATCAATCCTACCATAAATTGTAAAGTTGTATGGTCAGATACAAGTTTTATACATTCCCTATGGTTAAGACCATAACCTAGGATTCGGATAACCTAGTTTTAGGGTTTTAGGGTTTTATCTTAAGGTCTAACCCCATACATAGATTTTAGGATTTGAATTCTAACTTATTATTATTAATGTTATTATCATCATTATTATTATTGTACAATGGGTCAAATAATATTTATAGTAGGAGTATCAATCCATCCGTATTAATGATGAAGATGCACAAGTTCATATCTAAACATACCGATATTATCCATTATTCTTGTAATGATTAATAGGGCAAGTAATAATAATAAGATTTCCTTACCAACACTATTATAATAAGGATTTATACTTATAATCATATCAACAAGGATCATACCAATCCCACAAGGAGAACGATAAATATTTTCTAATGATAATACTAATAATAATAACTATCTATAATGGATTTAGTCAAGGTAATAGATATTATGATCTACCATTAAGAATGATGTTTAAGAGAGTTACATGAAATTCTACTATGTAATAACTAAAACTTGTTTATGATAACTAGGTTAAGCACAAATACTTTACCAATGGCTAATCACACCTAAGGTTATCAATCCTCATAGAATAGTGGTAAAAATGGTAATACATAGTGTGATCTATTATCAATGGAAATATTTAGGAATAAATACTAATATCTAACATCCAACCGTTGTAGTTTTATAGTAACTAGTACTAGCACAAATAACCTTCTAGTAGCTAAACGCATTTAATAACCGCAATAGTTATAATAACACCAATGATAATAGTGAATTAAACAATTTAGGCTAGGAGAGAAAGCTGACCCATGTAAGTTAACTCAACGGCAAGTCGACTCAGTTAGAGTCAAGTGAGTTGATTTTCCTCCTTTCTCGAGCAAGTTCTTCTCACTAAATGGGCATGTTGTTTCCTCCATTTCCTTGAGTATAAAACTGAGGACCCATGCTCGACTTGCCCATCTAACTCGGTCCCAAACCGGGTTGACTCGGCTCAACCCACACTTCTTCCATCTTTCTCTTTTCTTTCTCTTCTTTCCTCTTTTCCTACTGGAGGTCCAACAACTGTTCAAACAAGGCCCACCAAACGTATTGACTCAGCCCACAACTCGGTTGGGTTGAGCTAGCTGCGGCAAAACTCACCCCCTCTTTGGTTTTCTTCTTCTCCTTCTAATGCTTTCCTTTTCTCCTCTCCTTTCTATCTTGCTGCCAAACAGTCCACAACATCTGGACTCAAATGTGTTTCCTTTTAAGATGCTGGTCCCGAAGACTGCTATGTTTGACAGGGATGATCAAATCGGTTAATCTGAGCTGTTCATCAGGCCCACCCCACATTTCAAGGACCACCGAACAAAAATCTCACATATCGTACGATTCTAACCACCTCATCCAACGCCTATAGAAGAAAAACCTTGTCCTCTAGCATAGAGAGGTTATTGTCTGACTCGAACTCGGACGAGACTCGACTCGATCTATTTTGGAGTATTTTTGAGGAAGTCATTGTCTCCAACATGCTAACCGGATCATGATGGAATTAACAGGGATCGAATACGATCAAATGAGCTACGAAATGGATGTCTTGGATGTGCGACTGATGATCGGATTGGGCTCAACTACTGGTGTATTTCGGCGAGGAAGAAGAGCTCCGATAATGGTAGCTTGCAAACGGGGGTTTATTTCTTCGAAGTGATTGTTGTATGTGGTGTGTATGAGCTTAGAGGAGCTTGGAGAATGGTTAAAGTGAAGCCCCAGGGAGGTTATTCATGGGTGGGTTTGAGCAAAGGAGGCTGTGGCCGATTTTTTTCCTTGGACAGCTGCAAGAATGGAGGGCAAGGTCCTATTGCTCGATCCATCCCATCTTATTTACAATCCCTAACGTCCCAGCACCGTCGGATCAGTAACAAATGGCCTTGATATTCTCTGCTGATCAGAGGTATTTGCAAACGGCTGGCGCGGTAAAACTAGCTACGGTTTTGGTTTCCGGTTTGCTAAGGAAAACCTAATCCACGTGGAAGGTTGTTGGATGGCCGAGATCTTGTCAAATGGACGACTAAGATCAAAGGAAAAGGAGTCACGCGGATCGCCCTGTTGGTGGTTTCCATTTTTGGAAACGGGGTGCTTGTAAGACCCTCTTGCAGCAAAATTTGTGCGTATGCACGCGTGATCCCAGCTATGGGATCAGGTGGGTTTTCGTCAGAAAGACCGTCCGCACAAGATGGACGGCTCTAATCATGGACCTGGGCCCTGGCTTGTGGGCCACCATCGAAAACACGGACGCATGTCCGTTTGAAGTGAAACCGAGCGGGAGAGAGAAACTCTCTCTTTTAAGGAAGTTGCGGGTTAAGGGAGTTTGACCGAGCAATTCCGTCTAGTGCACAGCGAGTGCACGTCCCTCCTGTGCACTTGTGACTCGAGGTGGGGTCCACCAAGATGCTGACGTGAGATCACCACCATCCATTCCCCTTAGAGGCCCTACTAAGGGCCCCTGACCGAAGATTGGTCAGATCCAAAGCTTGGGTGGGCCATAATACTCCATTCCATGGTTTTAACTAGCGATTACCTACACTTCAACGGTCGGATTATTTCTTGATCAGATCACTAGCATTCCTGAACCTTCCCAGGCTTATTTGAATGGATTCCAGTGGTCATTTTCATAACTTGGTACCCATGTGAGCACTTTCGTCCCACGGTAGTGTTCAGTGATATCCACTTTGTCCCCTCATCCCAAATAGAGCTATTGGGCCATCAGGCCGAGGATGGGGCAGATCAAAGCTTAGGTGGGCTATTCATCTTAATTTTAAGTCTTCACTTATGGAATTTCCTCGATCTGGTAGTCAGATCACTCTCTCTCTGGACATTTATGGTTAAAAGGGTCTTGGAGCTCATTTAAGTGGGTTTCAACGGTACATTCCGTTACCAGAAGTTGGGATAAGGATGATCAATTAGTGGGCTATGAACTTGAGTGTTGTAGGCCCGTTAACGGTGTGGGCGTATAGTTAGATTCCTAACTCAACAATCGAATTGGCCTTAAATTGGAGTCGGAGTGTCCACAGGGCTTCTCCCTAAGGATCAATAGTTGGATGATTTGATTAAATCAAATCAAATGATCAATTGGGTTCCTTAGAGTCGTACGGTGTGAATACATGGGTAGGTCCTCAGATCGACAGTCAATCCACATAACCTACGGTTAGGTTGTTTCAAAGAGACCAACTTATGGTCTTATGATTTTCTTAGAGGTGTCTAAATGGAATTGATTTACCTGATCTAAAACCAAACGGTTGTCTTAACGTGAATTCCAAATAGGTATAGTATAAATCGGATTTAATAGTTTCTAGGCTTGTCCAATTATAACCTAAAAATTCAATTTACAACCTGGTGGTTGGATTAAGGGAATCAAGTATTAGGGCGATTGAATGGTGGATCTCGCGACGTAGATTTCCAAAATCCACAGTGAATGATTGGATTGACCTATCCAAGAGATGGAAATCTTGAAAATAGATTCCTATGTCAATGTGGAGGTGCATTTTGAAGAATAACAAATGGACAACTTGATGTATGTGTGCGGGTTGTTTTCAACGGTTGGATTTAGGCTGGAATGTACATGAACGTTTGCTCAAATTAGGCTTGTATTAGATTACATGGTAACACCCAAGTACTGGGAAGTACGGGGTGTTACATGTGGTCCGGTGGCTCAGACCATTAGTCTATTGCATGTGATCATGGAAGGTTTATGCATTGACAATCTCTTGGATAGGACAATCCTCATCCTTCCATTTGTAGTATACAATAGATGGTCAGGAAGAGAAATAAATCAAAAAGCCATATTTTGGCTAAATGGTACTCAATGGTGTATAAGCATAGGTTATGGCTGCGAATGACCCATGCTTATACCTTCTCTTGCAGACATTTGTGTAATTTGCATTCTCTAGGGGCCTTATTAGCAGCCACCAGTTTTTGCCATTATCACTTTTATCTTCTACTTTATTTCATGTTGTTTGGTGGTGTCTGAACCTTGGAATTACGCATTTCTGATGCATTTTAGGAATATGAGTAATGTAATTAAATGCGATGGACTAATTTTCCATCTATGGACCACAACTACAGCAGTAGATCCTTGTCATGAGGAGCTGACATGTTGTGTGGTAAGTGACTCCTTTTATCAGCTTGCATTAATATAGAGTTTGTGGGAATTGAATGAGTGTTACCTGTAGACACATGCTGCCACTACAAGAAAATGGGCCTTTAGCCATGGTTTTTTACCTGCAGACACATGCTGTTATTTTTGTTGTTGTTTCTAGTCCTAGATCAATAGTTAAAAGAACTATGATTGACTTAGATCTATGTTGGGTTGAGTTTGGCCATGACCAAACTTATCTCAGCAATAACAGGTTTGTTAAGTCCACGCCCACCTAGATGCAGGGTACTTGTGTCTTTTATTTACTTTGTGAAGGGGGAAGCTGGCAGTAAATCCAAAGCTGCAGATATTTTCGATAGTGAGATGTTTGAATGGTGTTCACTCCCCAAGTATAGGGTTGTGATGTAGTAATAACTCGGTAAGACCGAGGTCGAATCCACAAGGACTGAAACCTGTACGTTATCTGAAAATAACCAGATGTAGAACTAGAATGAGATGAAATCTAAATTGATTTGTATTTGAGGAATAATTGTAAGATTATTATCTAAAACTTATGAGAAATTCAGAAGAAGGAAACTAGGGATTCAGAGGATCCACTTGTAGAGATCAGGGAAACCTTATGCCTGGATTAAAAATCAGGGAAATTAACTGAACTGCCGTTGATATAGTTTTGAAAAGATGAAAGGTATATGAATTAGAATGGATTCCATCACCAAACCATGCCCAGGAGACAAAGCAAACAACAGAATTAAACTAATTACCAACCAATCAATGTATGAAGGTTAGGAAGGGTACCGACATCCAACCATGCCCAGGAGACGATGGTGAACAACAGAGCTTCCTGACGTCATAAACATAAAGAGGAAAAGAACATGCTCAAAGCCATTGCAAACCCATTGTAATTTCAGTCACAACAGACCATTGAAGACTAAAAACACATTCCCATAATAAAAATCCAAATCAACATCAAATTCAGTCTAAACAAAGGCACAAGCAAAGAGGCCTCCCATCATGCTACAAGCTTCACCTCTTAGCCCTAGCTAAGAGGTTTAGCCTATAAACATGTTTAGGCTAATCTCTTAAACAAATAAAAAGAAAAAGAAAACAAAACATAAAAATTAAAAACTTAGAACTCCCTGTCTCTCTCTCTCTCTTCACGTCAGATCTCCAAGCTACCGCCTTCTCCCTTCACGTCAGGTCCCCTAGCTACAGCCTTCTCCCTTCTTTTTATAACAAAAACAGCTCGTTGAGAACCCAGGAGTCAGTGCGAAACGCAGCGTAAAGCTCCTGCAGTTTGCGGCCGAACAGGACTCTGTTTCTGAAAAACGGATCTCTTCCGCTGAGTTGTGAGTGAGGCCCACTTCAGTTGGCGTGTAGGAAATCCACTCCGTCTATTGTGTTTGCAGCGAGATTTTAGCTGGAAATAACCAGTTTTTGGAATGTTTTTGACGCGGCCCATGGTAGAAATTACGATATAATCAGTGCAAGCTGTCCGATTGTGATCATTGATCTTAACACGTGTGCGTGCATGGGTTTGGAGAAACTCCTTCTGTACGGTCGGTTCGACCTTCTAGAACGAATGGACGGTCCGGATTACGCATACACACGTGATCTTGATCACGTTTTTGGCCCACAGCCGTCCTCCGCAAGCTCTGTTGCGTAACAGAGCTTCCGCGGCGATTGTTGTGATGATAGTGGGCCCCACATAGATGTCGAGTGGAAAATCCACTCCGTCCATAAGATTGCTCTCGAAAAACCGTATGGGAAGGGTGAATTTTACTCAGTTTCGGGGTGGCCCACAGAACTTTTCATTCTGCCGTTCATCTCGCGCTTAACGGTGTAAATCGTGTGATTACGTGGGTGGAAGAAAAACGTCAGCATGGATAGAGTCGTGGTCACCCCCGGACTTGAATGAACGGTCCGGATCATGGAATGGACTCAAGATGGGGGCCCACAATGATCAGCCGGACGAACAGAGTCCGTCCGCTGGATGCCTTACGCAAGAGAGACGGGTCAGCCCGTCTTTTGACCGGGCTGACCGTCCGGTGCACATCTGATGCCCTGTGTGTTGTGCACACACACCACGTAAAGTGGGTCCCACCTTGATATTTTGAGAGATCCAATCCGTCTAATCCCTTTATCATCTGAATTAAGGTGTTGATATCAAACTTGAAACATATCCCAAAGATCAGGTGGACCCCAGATTGAGATTTATGGGCTGATCTGCATGTTAGGCCACTTTCGGGGAGGATCCGACAGCTGAAATTTGACGTGTACGGTTAATATAGGGCGTTCAGGCCACGTATGAAGTCTTGTGTCAATCGGATGGCGGGAACCCTGTGATCTTGAATCTTGGACGCCTTTCAGGCCGCTTGAGCTTCAATTTCGTGATTTCCTCGGATCTCTGATGTACACGTCCGACGATCTTGGTCTCCTGAGGTCTGTCTCATGCTTTGGTAAATTCTGAGCGTCAATTCCATGCTTTTGGCACTCAATTTCAGTCTCAGCTCGTCATCACATCTTGCATTACAAACACGATTAATTCGGACCATTAAATAATATTATGTTCGTAAATCCAAGTAGTAACTAGGGTCTGATATGTAATATTTGACCCTCAACAAATGGACACAAAGAGCTTGCTCTCCTGAACTTTGTTCTACACCCATGAAAACACAGGTACTGCTATTTTCAGAGGAATGTAATGGTCCTTGATCTGAGACCATAAAATGTATAATATGCTTTATCTCTTAGATTCTACATGTGAGGCTCATGGTTAAACTGCTTTATTCTGCTATGAAAAACTTAAGTAGGGTTCTTAAGTAAAGCATGTAATGTACAACTTTGCTTATGGTTTCTATTGCCTACAACTCCGTGTTGAAATGTATTTTATTGTTTCATATGGAAGGGTGTCCCGAAGTCAATGTGTACTCTTTTCACCCAGAGATGAACATAACTCGATGAGGTATATAATACTCAGGTTGTGTATGACGCTTGATACGCATGCATCCAGAAACTCAGATAAAACCTTCTAAATTGTGCAACCACTGTCGCGAAGTCTCAATCCCAAGATCAGATTGTTTGAAAAATCCAAACCTCTGATCCATGGACACTTGTTTGTGTAAATAAGATTGTTGGATATTTTTCATTTTAACTGTCCAATAAATGTCCACCAACCGAATAGTCAGATATCAAATAAGCTTGATTTTTGGTCCATGATACATCTACACTGGGTAGCAAAATTTTTATGGTTTAACTTGACTAGTATGCCACGTGTGCAATTTCTAATTTCGAGTGCCTGTGTATCACACTCATCCAGAGTATCAACATTCATCTCAAACTCAATTGAGTTTTGCTGGTGGTTTCTGTGCAAAACGACGAATAACTGATTGTATGGAGCTGTACTGAGAACTTGTCTGCAATGATCAGATTTTGCATTTCCTCTTGAGTCCCTTCAACACATTAGTGATTTCTAGATCGTATTTCTTCAAGCTATATGTTTGCATAAGTGCTTTTAGGTTTCAATTATGTTACACCGGTTGGGTGAAATTTTGGATTTGTTTCTAGTTTTTTTTTTTTTTTTTTTTTAAATGGATTCTGCATTATTTGGGTTGATTTTTCAGGTTTTTTTCACCCCAAATTGTGGTTGAAGTAAAAATAGGAATGTCCCAATCTTATCTCAACCATGATTTGTTGAGAACGCATTCTGTTGGATATGGAAACAGAATCACCCAAATAAATTGTATATTTCCATTCCCTACAACACTACAAAACAATGAATTGCAGACGCTTGGGGGGACCCTTTGCTGGCGCTAACAATCGGGTGCCAGCTTCTTATGAGGTATTTGACCGATACTAGCTCTTGAAAGCACTTTGGATTACTTGCATCTTGATAAAGCTGCTGAATTTAAACGACATATTTTCACTACCGTTTTAGCCATTGATGTTTTGAATGCCTTTGGTCGCAAAATTTAAATATCATCATCTATCACTGATTTGGATAAGCTCCCTTGTAATTTGCTTCCTCCACTTGCCTCAGTTGTCTTATTGTTGCATTCGTTACATGGGTATTCAAAACCCTCCATGCTATTTTGTCCTTTGTTGTTTCTTTCTTATGCAGCATAAATGACAATGTCTGCTTCTTACCTCTGACAATAGGCTAGTCTACTCTGCCCCAATGACTCTCGAGCTCCAAGCCCCTCTGGTTTGCCAGAAAATCATGGTTTTGAACCCCAATTATCCAAGGAGCCCTGTGGCATAACTGGAGCTTCAGCCAAAAGCTTCACCCTCAGAGATGTTGAATCCGAACCGTCTCCATCAAGATTTAGTGCCAATGATTAAAAGAAATATGGCCCATGTCCTAACTCTTTCCACAATGAGCACAAAATTGGCCATTCTTAAAATTGTCAATATTAAGAAAGGCCAATTTTGTACTCTTTGGAATGTCGATTACATTACATTACAAATGATTGAGATGTAGACTCATGTAGCTCGAGCTTTGAGTACCATGGAGATGGATTCTTGCTTAAGAACTCAAATCCAGGATTGTAACTTCATCACCAAAGACGTGAAAATGTAAGTGCTGAGATGAAGTTACAATGCTTCTCTCACTATTCTGGACAGCTTAGGTGGAATGGTATATATCTTCTCTCTCCCTAGCTAGGATTTTGCTTTTTTCCATTAAGGAAAGAAATCAATGGGCATTTTTTTATCGGTTATGTTCCTGAATGCATTGTTTATGTATTGTGGACAAAATCTGACTGGTACAATGGTCAAGTTTACTGAATGCATATAGCAAATGTTGATAGTTTGTAAAAATTTTAGCCGTTCATTTCTTTCATAGACATGAGCCTCTTATCTGGGCCACAACTCTAGATGGTATAGTCCATTAGTTAAATGAATGGAGTGGATAGGAAATGAAATCCTACTTTTGCCAGTAGTCATCATGAATGGGAATGTCATGCAGGGTGAGATAGGAATGCAGCAAATGGGTTTGCAAGCACGCCTTACGAGAAAAGCACTGCGTAAGATGTCTGGCAATGCCTCGAAAGCTGGTTTTACTCTCATTTTCTTGAATTAAATAAGATATAAGGTACTTTTTTTTTCTTTCTTTTTTCCTGTTGTGATTAGTTTTCTTTCAAAAACCAGTAATTTGTTACTCTTATTGGATTTGGTAAGATTGGTGTATGTTATGGGAATCCTAATAGACATGCTCATCATTTATCTGGTTATTTCGGTTGCTCTGACACAAATTCACTTGCAATGACAAGCAATTGAATTGACAACATGCCAAAACAGAAACCGGTTTGCATATGGTAATTACTAACTACTTCATGTGCATAAGGTATAAGTGCACAGGATTCAGGTATGCAAGCACAATGGTTCGATTTTCAGATCCATTGCTCCAATGACAATCGGATATCAGATCCAATTAGAATTGGACAACAAAGAAGAAACAGGTCTGGACAGAAATGTATTTCAAGCTAGCCAATACTCTTGTTATGTTTTCTATTGATTTCATAAAATTAGTATCATCGCTTATTTTAATAAAAGAAGCTTTCAATTGATGACGAGGACCATTGTGTGAATGTCTTGCAGGTATTTTTTCATCACTAATCTTGAACTAGTGAAGATGATTGAATTTGTTTCTCTGATACAAGAAGGATTTGATTATCCAAGTTAAACCCTAACAGGAATTGTGTCATGATGTTGTTTCCTTTCATATTAAGGAATTATGGATGATACAGGGTTCATGATTCCCTAGTGAATGGCCTGTTAGTCACCATAAGTGTCAAATATTCTTCCACCTCGTCTACTAAATCCAATGTTTATTGAATTGGAATGGTATAAACGATTGGCCTAAACCACCCAAAGACCTTCAAATTCTTGTGCTCACTTGATTATTGGACTTAATTTTTTAGGCTCACATGATCATCATGGTATAATGAACCTGTTGTATGGGTTGAATGTGACGAACACACCATGGGAGCCCTGGACACTTTTTAGGGGAATATCAAAAGCAAAAAAAAAAAAAAAAAAAGGTATTTTGGTCAATTGATTCCCCTAAAAGTGTATTCTAGTGCTTTGATAAGCTGAATTTGCTGGTGGCAGGTGCCGAAATTGAAAGTTTGCAACGGTTTTCAACCGTCCGTTAATTTTCTGATGTTATATTTAAGAAATTTACGACGGTTTTAAACCGTTCCTAATTTTTTCGACGCCCGATTTGACCACCGGTGAAAACCGTTCCTAAATAGAAATTTTGGCACAGTGAAATGCCAATCTCAGGTGAACCACACCATAAAATAGGAGACGGATTGGCTACTCCCCCTTACACCCACCCTGTGGCTAGTGGTCAGTGCTGCATGGGCCCCACCATGTTGTATGTGTTTCATCCATTTAGTTCATACATTTTTAAAGATCATTTCAGGGATTGATACAAAAAAAGGATAGAGATATAAATCTTAGGTGGACCACACCACAGGAAAACAATAATGATTGGATATCCAACGTCATAATCCTACTAAGGCCCACTGTACTGTTTATTCAACATCCAATCTACTGATTAGGTCATAAAGACCCAAGTGACAGGAAAAAATAAATATCAGCTTGATCCAAAACTTTTATGGCTCCCAAAATGTTTTTAATGGTTAACATTCATTCAACACTGTTTCCTGTAATGTGGTCCGCTTGAGATTTATATATACCTCATTTTTTCTTTCATAAGATAAAATGATCTATAAAAATAGATGGACGGCATGGATGAAACACATACATCATGGTGGGGCCCACAGAGCACCGACCACCAGACAATGGCAGGTGGCAGCGGGAGTAGCCAATCCGTTTCCTAAAATATAGTGGTGATTGAATGCCCACCATTAAAAAACAAAATTACGTACAAAAGTTTTAGTTCAGGCTAATATGGGTTAGCAAAAGTTTTTAATGGTGGTGGTTCAATCACCACTGTTTTCCTGTAGTGTGGTTAACTTGAGATTTAAGTTTGTCTCATACCTCTTAAAATAAGCTGACAAAATAAATGTACCGAATGGATTAAACATATACATTGGAAGGCCCACATAACATTGGGATGTGGCTTGAGTACTTACCCACATGTACCAAGCTCCACACAGGAAAGGCCCCTGGAGAGCCATTGTGATGCATGGGGTTTATCCACAGTCCGTACATTTTAATATATCATTTTAAGGCATAAGGCCAAAAATTGGGTAGATCCAATGCTCAAGTGGACCACATCAAAGGAACTAGCATTGATGATGACGCCCGCCAATGAAACCTTCCTAGGGCCCACTGTGATATTTATTGCTGTACAATCTGTATACCAAGTCAAATAGACATGGATGAATGGAAAAACACAAATATCAGCTTGGTCCAAATCTTATATGGCCTTGAAGATCCCCACTGTGTGGTCCACTTGTCCCTTAGATCTGCCATATTTTTGGACTTTTAACATAAACTAATATGGAAAAATGGATGGACGGTACGGATAAAATCCCATACATCATGGTGGGCCCTCAGGACCCCTGGCTGCACCAAGTTATATACAAGCATGGGTAGTACCCAATTCACGTCCCAGTATGCAATTTGCATCCGTAGAGAGGACCCTGGACGAAAGCGAGACAGGACTTAGACCACACGACGGCTTCTTTCTCAAAGGGATAAAGAGGGGATCACCATAAAAGGTGTATCCCTACGATCGTGGGCCCACCCATATGTTGTTTTAAAAACAATAATCCAATCAGCCCTGGTTTCTTAGTAATCATGCCTTCCTCTCGCATCTTTTGGTCGCCTTTACTTGGGGTCAGCTTTGATGCTTGCTATTTCTTTGGCTAAAACTTGTGGGGCCCACCTCCCAGGACAAGGTACGGTGGATATGGGAGGAGAGGACTTGGATTGCATAGTATAGTACATTGCACTAATGTCAATGTCAGTTCTGATGCAGATGGTCTGACAAAAGCCCTCCATCTGCCTCCTTTTCTGGCTCATGCCTTAAAATGACCTATTAAAATGGATGGACGGCATGGATAAAATATATACATCACAGTGGGCCTCACGCACAGAGCCCATAACAGGACTGTGCGTCTATAGCTAGGTCCTGGTGGGGTGGTGCTTCCCCCTTGGAATGGGCAGAGGCTTTGAGAGGTCACCCTGATGTAGTGGTCTTATCTACACTGTCCATTCATTTTTTTGTTTCAGATCATTTTAGGCAGTAAACCCAAAAATTAATGAGGTAGATCCAAGGTTCTAGTGATGTTTATTTATCATCCAACTTGTTCATAAGGTTAAAAAGACATGGATGAAGGGAAAACACAAATATTAGCTTGATCCAAAACTTCTTTAGCTCCAAAAAGTTTTCAATGGTATTCATTTGATTCCCACTGTGTGGTCCACTTGAGTCTTGAATCTATTCCATTTTTAGAACTAGACCCTAAAATGATCTGAAAAAATGGATGGACGGTTTGGATAAAACTTACACATCATGGGGCAGCACCCTATTTGTGTTCATTTTGTTGAGTTTAAAAGGGCGGCATACTTCACTGCAAGCAGTGACATGCTAGTGTATGGTGCTCTGTGGGCCCCACCATAGTGTATGTATTTTCTGGGCATGTACATCCATTTTTCCATCTCATTTTAGGGCATGAACCTAAAAACAAGGTAGATTCAAATCTCAAGTGGACCACACCATAGGAAACACTAGTGGTGATTCAATACCCACCATTAAAATTTTCTTGGCACCACAAAAGTTTTAGATCAAGCTGATATTTATATTTCTCCTTCATCAAGGTCTTCTGACCTAATCAACAGATTTAATGGCAAATAAACATTATAGTGGGCCATAAAATGTTTTTACTGGTGGGTATTCAATCACCATTGTTTTCCTGTAGTGTGGTTCACTTATATTTAACTGTTTCAAAACTCTTAAATGAGCTGATAAAATAAATGGACAGCATGTATAAAACACATACACCATTGTAGGGCCCACCTAAGAACACCGACCCAGTTGGGTAATTACACGCATGTCCCAAGCTCAGCACAAGCAAGGGCTATGAGGGGCCACCATGATGCAAGGGCTTTAATCAAATGGTCCGTCCACTTTTTTCTATAATTTTTTCATATCATTATTGGTCCTATAAGCTCAAAAATTAGGTAAATCCAAGGCTCAAGTGGGCCACATACACCCACCATTGAAACTTTCGTACGGCCCACTGCCATATTTATTGCCATCCAACCCGTTTATCAAGTCACATAGACCCGGATGAGTGGAAAAACATAAATATCAGCTTGGTCCAGAATTTCCGTAGCCCTCAAGAAGTTTTCATTAGTAGGCATTTAATCCCTTTTGTGTGGTCCACTTGACCTTCGGATCTGCTCACTTTTTGGGATTATGACCTAAACTAACGTGGAAAAATGGATGAACGGTATGGATAAAGCCCATACATCATGGTGGCCCGCCCTCAGAACCCCTGGCTGTACCAAGTTCAGGACACACAATAGTACCCAATCCGAGACCCACCATGCAAGACTTAGACCACACGACGACTTCTTTCTTATGGAATCACAAAGAGGACCAACTTAAAAGTTGTATCCGTACGATCAAGGGCCCACCCATACGCTGTTTTAAAACAATGATCCAATCAGCCTATTTTCTTCGTAAGCATGCCTTCCTCTAGCATCTTTTGGTCACCTTTGTTTGGGGGGTTAAGCTTTGATGCTTGTCATTTCCTTGAAAAAAAAAAAAGTTGGGGGCCCACCTCTCAGGACAAAGTATTGCAGAGGATAGCATAAGGGTGTACTATAATATTTGTGAAAGATTCATATACATGTCAGGACATCCACCCAAAAATAAAGCGGATCCAAAACTCACGTGGAGACACAGTAGGAAAAGGTGGGTACCATCTCAACCTTCCTAAGTTCACCTCTGGAGGGTAAGCTTTGATGCTTGCCATTTCCTTGAAAAAAAAAAGTTGTGGGCCCACCTCTCTAGACAAAGTATTGCATAAGATAGCCTATGAAAACCTTTTTGAAAACCTTTTGCATAAACTTCAATAAGAGTCTACTATAATATTTGTGAAAAATTCATATACATTTTAAGTTCATGTAAGGACATCCACCCAAAAAATAAAGTAAATCCAAAACTCACTTGGAGACCGTACAAAAAGTTGGGTACCATCTCAACCTTCCTAAGGTCACCTTTGTTTGGGGGGTAAGCTTTGATGCTTGCTATTTCCTTTTTCTTTTCTTTTTTTTTAAGTTGTGGGGCCCACCTCCCTGGACAAAGTATTGCAAAGGATAGCCTATGAAAACCTTTTGCATAAACTTCCAATAATGGTCTATTATAATATTTGTGAACAGTTTGTATACATTTTAAGTTCATATTAGGACATTCACCCAAAAATAAAGCAGATCCAAAACTCCCGTGGAGACACCGTAGGAAAAGGTGGGTACCATCTCAACCTTCCAAGTTCACCTTTGTTTTGGGGGGGTAAGCTTTGATGCTTGCTATTTCCTTGAAAAAAAAAAAGAAGTTGTGGTGCCCACCTCCTGGGACAAAGTATTGAGGAGGATAGCCTATGAAAACCTTTTGCAAAAACTTCTAGTAAGGGTCCACTACAATATTTGTGAAAAATTCGTATACATTTTCAGCTCACGTTAGAACACTGACCTAAAAATAAAGCAGATCCAAAACTCAAGTAGATACACCGTGGGAAAAAGTGAGTATCATCTCAACCTTACTAAGTTCACCATGAAGTTTGTAAGCCATATATGCTATTCATGAGGTAATTCTCACTAGGATGAACTGAAAATATAAAAATAATAACTTGATCTAATACTTATGTAACTTTATAAATGTTTTAACAGTAGATGTCCAATCCTCAGTATTTCTTGTTATGTGGCCTACTTGAGTTTTGGATATGGCTTACTTTTAGTCACATGTCTTAACATGATGTGAAAAGTGAATGAATTCTTAACTCGTGAAAGGTGCAACAATGGAGATGACTTCGTTGACTATAGCATTCGAATGCGCTAGAAAAGAAAATTAAATAAATAAATAAAAGAACAAATAAACAATATTACAATTGGTAGTCCAAAGGACTACTAAAGGTATCTGATGCCAGCTCCAACTAATAGAAACAATCATAGTCGCGAATATATCCTCTTTATGGCAATAAGATATTCTGGCATTTAGCCTTTAAAGTGTGGGCCAATTTTCAATGATCCAAACCGTTTACACGATGAGCATGACATTGTGCGGTGGAAAGACGACAACTTAAAGCTCTCAATTATATCATTAAAGACTTTTGATAATTTGATTCTTTTGCTTTAAATATGAATAGTCACCATATAATCAAAAGGTTTAAACATTTAATCCTAGAGTTTTTTGGACCGTCCCACGTTAAAGTGGAGACCCATCAAATAAACAAAAATAACCCAAATCAACTAACTAAAGTTCCTACATATTTTATTGGAATAGAACCTATGAAACATCTTTTATCCCTCATTTTCAATTGTCTATTTCATAATTTGCAAAACTTCATTTTAAACTTTGCCCTTGTTTGATAAATACCTAAAATTGGTTAATTTCATTTCAATTAACCGAAAATAGAAATTATCCATTGGATATCTTGATTTCTAATACATAAATACTATTAATATAACTTGTTATCTATCACAAATAAAGATTTCTAATAGATAATTAATATTAAATAAAATTAAATTAACTCATTTTAGGTGAAGCGGATTGAGTCTTACCCTACCTAGACCAAATATATCCATAGAGGGCTCTATGGCCCAATCATGATGTATGTGTTTTATTTGGCCGTTCATCTATTTTCCTAAAACAAAATCTGTGAACCCATAAATGAGGCCGATCTTATGGTCGAGTGAACCATATGGTGGGGATTGAACTTTTACCATTGAAAACTTGGGGGGTCATTATCACAATGACTTCCTGTGTTGTGGTCCACGTAAGCCTTTGATCAGCCTCATTTTTGTGATCCTACTCTAAAATGATTTGGAAAAATAAATAAACATCGTGGATAAAAACCATACATCCTAATGGGTCCCTTAAAGCCCCTGCCTAAATACGATATCTATTCAAGCAGGTGCAGGGCTTCCCTACTAAGCATGTTTTTTGGCTAAAAATATTGTATTATTATTTGAGATTTTTCTCATTGTAAATCTTACCTTTACCTACTAGCTTTTCTAAATCACCCAAACTTTACTTTTCATAACTAAACCACTATCTTTTTTATTAGACGAGAATATCCCTATAATATAAATCCATTTTTTGAAATCTTCTCTCCCCCCTTCACACGATAATACCCTACCACCAAAAACTCATTTTCTTAAATCTTCTCTCCCCTTCATACGAAAATACCCTACCACCAAAAACCCATTTTCTCAAATCTTCTCTCCATTCGTACGAGAATACCCTACCACCAAAAACTCTATAAGAATATCTTATACCAAAAATCCATTTTCTAAAATCTTTTCTTCTCTTCCAAATATTCTCCTCTTTTCCTCGTTAGATCTTTTTTTCGGATGAGAATACCATTTCTACCATAAACCATCTTCTTTTTCTTCATTTTCTTTTTTCAAAGAATGACAAAAATAGCGCATCCATCAAAGAAGCCATGCATGGGAAGAAAATGGAAATTTTGTGAAATGTTGTATTTTGTTGTGAATGCATGATATCTTATATAAAAATCATGTGAGGCTTGGTCAATTTCATGTGAGGATCAGTTAATTTCATATAAAGCTCGGTCAATTTCAAAAATTACTCGTTCAATTTCATGTGAGGCTCGGTCAATTTCATGTGAAGCTCAATCAAATTCAAGAAGTATTCGTTCAATTTCATGTGAGGCTCGGTCATCAAGAAGTACTCGTTCAATTTCATGTTAGGCTCGATTACTTTCAAGAAGTACTCGTTTAAATTTATGTGAAGCTCAGTTAATTTCAATAAGTACTTATTCAATTTCTTGTGAAACTCAATCAATTTCATGTGAGGCTCGATCAATTTCATGAAGAACTCGGTCAATTTTGAGTTGTTAAAACAATTCAAAGGAGATCATAGTTAAATGGGCCCCAAAATGATTTATTTATTATATCTACATTGTTCATCCATTTTTAGAGATCATTTTAGAGCACAAGCAAAAAAAATAATCATATCCAAAGCTTAAATGGACCACATCAAAAATAGTAGTGGGAATAATATTTTCACTGTTAAAACATTCATAAGTCCCACCATAACGTTTATTTTCCATCCAATATATTCATAATGTCAAAAAGACATGGATGAAGAGGAAAAACAAATATCATATTGATTCAAAACTTCTGTGACTTCTAAAAGAGTTTCAATAGTGTCAGTGTGATAGTTTGTCTAATTTTTTAAAAGAATCCGAAGGTGCCTCCGTGATATCCACAGTGCCACCGTGGACAAGACAGAGTCCCATGATAGAACCGTGGATCTCATGGGCTACCGTGACCATCTGTCTAATTTTTTAAAAGAATCTGATGGTGCCACCGTGATATTCGTGGTGCCACCGTGGACAAGACATAGTCCAACGGTGGCATCGTGGATATCACGGTGCCATCGTGAAAGTAAGGATATTTTCATGTACAAAGAGTTAATCTATACCGCATTGGTTTAATCATGAAAAGTAAAGTTTGGGTAATTCACAGAAAATTCAATGGGTAAAAGGTGAGATTTACAGCTGGAAAAATCACTTATTATTTCACTATTTAAAATGTCATGTATTTAAGTAAATAAGAATAAATAAAAAAAGAAAAATATAAAGAAAAAAACTTTTACAGAAATGGTCAATTTATATATATGGATTATTTGAAAAATAAAGTTATTTTAAAATAATTTTAATTAAAGTTTAGTATTTTAATCTTGTTTATACAGGATGTTGATGCTTACATGAGATCTCAGGTCCAGCTGGTTGGACCATAAATTATGGTCCACCGAATAAATATCTTCTAACCTAAAAATTGGTGGGCCCCACCATGGGCATGGCCAAGTGCAAAAATCAGCCGGCTCCGCTCATTAGGTGGGTATTTTGTTATTTATTAGTGGCTATGCATTGTTTTCTACAGTGTAATTCACCTGATGAATGGATGGAGCTGATTTCTGTACAAGCTGATCTACAGGGTAGGGCTAACCAATTGGACGGGTCAGATGTCACGCGCACATGAAAAATTGTAATTTATCTGCTGCATGAACGGTAACTAATGGTCCAAGTGGTTGGACTTGAGACCTTCCATTATACCTGAACTTTTCATTTTCCACGTTTTTAGCGTTTCCATTTTCGAAAATCTAACCGTCCATTAAAATAAAATCAAATCACGCCAACGGTCCATTACGAGCATGAGTGGGTCCCACCAGTGTGGGCATAGGATCTACTGATTTTGACGGTGCAGTGGAGTGTTTTTTGGTATCAGCTTCTTTGACCAAGAAACTATATTATCGCTGTAATGTCATGTCGTGAGATTTTCAAAGTATAGATAGTTTTTAATTGAAAATTTAACAAAAAACTACCAAATTAATATGAAATTATCATTCCGGTGCCTTTTTAAAAAGCTACCTTATCTGAAAGCGGGTGTGAGAGAAAATGGATGTGTGGCTGGGATGGGCCTCACTATAATGTTTATGTAAAATCCACCGTCCAATACAAGAAAAATTACATGAGGAGAAATTTCCGAGAACGAGATTTCTCAGTATGGGCCCGATGGATGAGTGAACTATTTTAAGATGCGGCTTGGATGGATCGTGGATCTATGACGTGGGGCCCACCGTACGTGATATATATGTCTTATATCCATGCCGTCCATATGTTTCGCAAGATCATTTTAGGGCATGAGGCCACGCATGCAGTAGATCGAAATCTCAGGTGAACCACACCACAGGAAACAGTGTCCATTGACCATTAAAAACATTTTTGTGGTCCACTAAAGTCTTGGATCAAACTGATAATCATGTTGTCCTTTCATCCAAATCCATGTGACCTTATCAACAGGATGGATGGAAAATAAACATTCCGGTGGACCTCAATAAGTTTTTAATGGTCAGTATTCAATTGCCACTATTTCCTGTGATGTGGTCCACCTGAGATTTGAATCTGCTGCATTTTTTCAAGCATGCCTTAATATGATCCGGCAAAACGTATGAATGGCATGGATATAAGACACATATATCACAGTGGACCCCACAGTCTAGGATCCACCGAAGCAGTGTCCACTGTTTTAAAGTTCGCTGGACAAATCAGTGAGCATTGTCGCTAATCTTGGCGGTTTGGTAGATGGGACACCTCTTGGGTTGACTCTAGCCAGGATAACTGATGAATGGATGATCCCAACCATTCAACGTGCTACCTTTTATCATATTATCATTTGATATAAAATTTCTACAGATTTCGGAAGTAGGGTCACCGTATTAATATCTGATTTTTAAGGGGTGGCCCATCCACGAGGCAGGAAATCTATTGAACGGTCTGGATTGATAAGCTATAATCACTTTCCCAAGACGCAGCATGCTGCTTCTTCTCAGAAGCTTGCATGAACATTGAACATGGAGCATCTAATAGATAGAACCCTCTTATAATTAAGATAAAATTATCACTGTAGACGCCACCTTTTATCCAGCGTCTGTTTTGAGCCGTCCAAAACTTACCTTCCCAACTCAGACCTTTCACATAGGCTTTTCAGCGGCTGAAAAGCAGGAGTATTTTCGTCCTCAAATGCTCTGTCCGTACATAAAAGGTCTAAGGGAAGGTAAGTTTTGGGCAGTTCAGAAAAGAAGGTGGATAAAAGGTGGCGTCTACAGTGATAATTTTTTGGCTAATTAAGAATCACACCGACTGGAATATCTTAACCGTTTGATCAATTTGCCGAACATTTGGATGGTCGACAAGGGCCCATAAAAAGTCCATTGATAGGAAGTTAAGGCCATCCAACTGGTGTGAATTTTGGATTAATCCTTGTCCAATAGGTCAATTGTGTATTGGACGGTATGGATGGATGGATGAAAATGTATCTTGGTGAACGTGCGGTGGACGATGAGTTATTAAACAATGCTAATATGGGGTTTTCATTCCGTGCAAGTGGGGCCACTTTCGGTTGATCCAAACCGTTGAAATTATTGAACTAACTTCCGATTGCCCGCATACCACCGTACTTCGACGACAGATATACGGTAGAGACGGAGAAAATAGTAGATCTGTCATCTCTCTGCAGGACACGTGGCAGGGAAATGTGAATGGGATCTATCTTTTACTGGGACCAGAGGGATGCAAAACGTTTTTAAAAAGAAACCCAGGAGACGAATCTTTTCCACTACTTTTTCTACAGTTTATCTGACCGTTAAATTATTTTGCTTTCCACCGTCGTTTTAAAAGCCATCGATCGGATGGATAGGATTATCTACGAGGTGTGATTTTTAAGATATAAATCATCCATGAGAGGGCCCCACATATTCACGGACCCGATTTTCATATTACCCTTCTACTTGTAAGGCAAAGAGAGATGAATATTCCAGTTCTTCCAGCTCCACCGTATCATCTCCCTTTCTTAACTCCTCGTTTCTCATTTTTCACTCTTTCTCTTACGTACCGGCCATACAATCCTATATGCACAGTTCGCACTGTAACTTACTTCGACTTTAAGTCGTGGAAAGTGGGACCCGCATTCTAAATTTTCAATGATCCAAGCGGTTGAATTCCTGGACCCCACCGTGGATGGACCATTCCCAGAAAATCTCCTTGATCTCACATCCCAACCCTTGAATCAGTAGCCTAGAAATAGATAGTCCACGTTTGTAGCTAGCATCCTCCAATTTGTGAGTATTCTGATTTACAGTCCAACACAGTGGAAAACAAACAATTGAATGGTCGAGATCAAGGATTCATGGCCCCATTAATCAGAGATGAAAACCCGAGTATACTGTACAAATCCTCGAGAACTGATAATTGTTTATATAAAGAGACTCTTTACGTTGAGAATGATACAATGCCCGAGAGAGTACTTCCAACATTCTCTCTCTAGATATCTTCAAAGGAGGACGAATTTCTCAAGTTTAAGGTGAGATTATTGATTGTTTTTGGTGTGGTCTTAATTTCTTTCAATACCCATTTGAGATTTTTTGTTCTTTCTTTATTTTTCCAAGGATTTTTGAGAGATTATTGAGGTTTTTTGCATGGCGGTGTTCTTCATTTCTTTAGAGATTGAACTGGCATTGCTGCTGAAAATGAGTGGAAGTTCTTATGATTCTCTAGCATTGATTTCTTTTCTTCTTTTTTAAATGTTGGGCGTTAGATATCATAATCGTAGAAAGGTACGTATGGAATTTTGAGTTTGCATTTAATTGTTGTGAAAAATACTGATTAAAAAATATTTATATATATATAAGTTTTTGTTTGAAAACCTTGAAGTTTTAACATTTTTGAGAATAATATAATATCGGAAAGGAGATAAGAAACAGCTGTGTTTATATATATATATATATATATATATATATATATATATATATATATATATATGGAGTATTTTAATAGATTCGTGGAGTACCGGGACTGCGGATTCCCATGCACATGAGTGGTATGGAGTACCTTGTTATTTGGTTGATCCGTTTTTCTGTCTAATGTCCTAAAATGAGTTTTGGATCCCAAGGATGAGCGGTCTAGCCTTCTTTGAGGACTCTTTTCCTCATAAGTCAGAAAATGGTGGGAGTGATCCTCTAAATCATGATATAAGGTCTGTCAATTGGTTTGAACCTAACAGTTCAAATGAACCTGATGTTTTACCCCGGACTAGTAAAAGGGAAATGGTTGCAAAGGATTTTGGACCTAACTTTTATTCCTGTAATGTAGAGAGTGACCATGTCTCATTTCTAGAGTCTATGCATGTCTCATTTTTAGAGGCTATGTCGTGTCATGATGCTTCTTTTTGGAATGAGGTTATAGATGTAGAGATGGAGTCCATTATGGCTAATCATACTTGGAATATAGTTGACTTACCCGTTCCACTAGGTTATAAGTAAATTTTTATAAAAAAGTTAAGACCTAATGGTTCTATAGATATGTATAAGGCTAGATTAGTTGTCAATAGATTTAGATAGAATGAAGAAATAAATTACTTTGATACCTATTTACTTATCTCGAGGATAGTTTCAATTAAAATATTCATCTCTATTGCATCCTTATATAACTTAATCAATATTAAATAACGTTAAAATTACATTTTTGCATATAGATCATAATGAGGAAATCTATATGGAATAACCCGAGGGGTTTGTATACCCCTATCAACCTTCAAAGGTGTGCAAACTGGTTAAATCCATGTACGTCCTTAAATAGGCTCCTAAACAATAGCATGCTAAGTTTGACTCTATTTTAAGAGATAATGGTTGTAACATAAGTGAAGTTGATAAATGCATATATTATAAGAATGATGGTGCAAAGAGTGTCATTATCTGTTTATACGTTCATGACCTTCTAATATTTGGGTCTAATCATGTCCTCCTAAATTTTTATTTAAAATAAAATAATAAAAAAAACTTTTTTATCCACTAAATTTTAAATGAAAGACTTAAGAATGGCGAATGGGATCCTTAGGATCAAGATTTGTATATATATTGGATGAGCGGTTTGGCCCGTTTGAGTTTTGGATCTACCTTATTTTTTGTCTGATGTCCTAAAATGATAGGAAATGTATGGATGGGGTGGATTTCTCACAAACATTACAATATGCCCCACTCTCATGTCAACTTCATGCTAGAGGCTTTCCTAGGAAATCCATGTCCTTGAGTGGATTAGTAACCTAGTTACACGATATTGGATGTTGTCGTAACTGTGGGGTCCGCTTTGACAAATATATTTTATATCCATGATGTCCATAAGTTTTTCTAACTTATTTTAGGGCATGGGCTAAAAAACGAAGCATTTCCAAATCTAAGTAGACCACACCACAAGAAACAATGGTCATTGAATGGACTCAGCTAAAAACATCCTACGGGCGACCATAATATTTATTTGCCATCCAACTTGTTTATATGTTCACAAAGACCTAGATGAAGGGAACAGACATATATTAGCTCGATCTAAGACTTTTGTTGCCCCTAAAAAGTTTTTAATGGTAGGAATTCAATATGTGGTGTGGTCCACTCGAGATCAGGATCTTTTTCATTTTTGTGACCATATAAGAAAATGATTCAGAAAAATAGATGGACTGTGTGGATATACAACACATACATCAAGGTGGGGACCACGATCCAAAGTTATCCTGGTAACACTTAATCCACTTAGCTTTGGAAGGACACTAACCGGGACCATTGTGATATTTATGAGAAATCCACTCCGTTCATCCATTTTTTTTATATCATGTTAGAGCATGGGTCCAAATTAGGGGCAATTTGATAAAATGGTCAAATTTTAGACATTTTTATCAAACAGAAGATTTTGGATCTTGCACTAAATTTTAGTGTTCTAAATAGGCATTCCAGCACTCATTGGTACTTAAAATTCAGTACACGATGTATGCAGTACTTAAAATTCAGTACACGATGCATGCATTACTTAAATTAATTTTAAACTTTTTATTCAATTTACCAAATGCAGCCATGGTGTTTCTTCTCTAAGTTTCATAATAATCTTTTGTATTTTGTAGAATTGTAGTCAACGTTTTACTATGACTTGATAGGATGTTAACTTGGAGTTTTTATGATTAATTCCTTGTTTGGACTTGGGCTTTTGGAGACTTGGGAGTTGATAGATGGTAGCATAATGGGTTTTTGCAATTGGTCCTCACAACTTATCTGGAGTCCAATCACACCCTGAATAAATCTGGATCGTCGATCTCAAACATAGGTCAAGTGGGCCTGTTTAGAGATTGAGCCCAATTCACTTCAAGGATTTGGACAGCCGTGATGGGTGATCATCCCTTATCCATTGGTGATTAGCTGGTCCTATATTTACCAATTGGCACATAAGGGCATGTTTGGATTCGCGTATAGTATTGGATAGGGAAGTAAAATTGTCCCATCAACGTATTAATGGTCCTGCAACAGTAATGCATCTGCAAATTGCAAACCACTCACAATGTTTAGATAAGAGTGCACTTGTAATTTGAGGAAACCATCGTTTCCGAAATCAGTGTTTGGGAATGGAATGTTCATCTCTTGGTAACATCCTATATCATCAAACGGGAATACTTTCTCCCCGAATCGATCCAATATGCATGTATTTTACACTTTGTAGGGCACGCCATGATGTATGTATTGAATAATCACTCCATCCATCAGTTTTTCCAGCGAAAATGAGAATGAAAATAAAGAACTTAGGCATTAAGAAAGATCCAGGTTGCAGTTGGATTGAAGTAGGCAACGCAGTTCATACGTTTGTAGCAGATGATGAAAACCGGCGAACTTCCGCCCTTACAGATTTTTAAAATAAAAAATCCTATTTCGCCCACCGACAGCTGTGGAGGCAGGATCACCGATCGTTACCGCTGCTAACAGAGGCAGCGGCTGCGATTAGGGTTCGACCGTTGCGTTTCAAAGGGAACAACAACGGCATCAGCGTCATCATCTTCTCTGGTGCCTGTAGGTGCAGCTGTGTTTCAGCCATTGAAATCGGCAGTCATCAATCGTTGTCGCCGCTGCTACAAGGCTGTGTGGCCATTGTTACCTAGTGGTAGACCCACCATCACTCTCTTCCTTCATCTTCTTCAGAGCTTGCGCCAACACCATCATCCTCTTCCATCTAAATCCCTGTCATGTCAACCGTTATAGTCTACAATCAGCGGCATTGAAAAGGAAGTCATGGATTCTGACTACCGGTCGTTGGTGGTTGTGAGTTCAGCCGCAAGATGAAGGGGCTGAGGGTTTTGCGATGATGGTGATAGGATGGCAGCTAGGGTTTTTTCAAACCTTGCTGGAGAAGAGAGGCTGCTGAAATTTTGGGAGTTGAACATGGGGATGTGGTTGATCTGTTTCAAAAAAAAAACTAGGATTTTTTTTTTTTCAATCGCGGTGCAGTGCAATGAAAGTACCGCACTGCGGCCTGCACTGTACGCTGATAATGAGACGCGTGGTTTCAATAAAGTGGGTTGGCGTGATACTCAGCCTGCCAGCGTACCACGTGACAATGTTTGAATATAGTAGCTGTGAATTGTATATTTTATTAAATTTTACAGTACTATATGATATGGCCCGGCATCCAAACACGCCCTAAGAGTAAGGCCTACTAAGGGACAATGTAGGCCCAATAGCCAAGGCCCAGCATGCTTCCCTCTTTCTCGAGCAGCTTAGGTGAGACCCCAGCCTCACCAAGACGGTGCAGCCCTTATTGTGGGGCCCACCTTGATGTGTCCATTCTGTATCCACACCGTTCATGTATTTTTTTCCAGATCAATTTAGGGAATTCTGACAAAAAATGAAGCAAATACAATTATCAGTTAGAACATACATAGGAAACAGTGATGATTGAACGCTCTACCATTAAAATTTTCTTAGGAAGCACCTTAATGTTGTCGTAATGTTTAGTTGCCATCCAATCTGTTGAGAATATCACATAAGCCTGGATGAAAGGTAAAAAAAAAAAAAAACAAATATGGGCTTTTTCCAAAACTTTTGTGGCGCATTAATGATTAATAACCATTGTTTCCTATGATATTGTCTGCCTGATAATCAATCTGCTTCATTTTTGGAATAATATCCTAAAATAATTTGAAAACATGAATGAACAGCATGGATGCAGAATACATACATTAAGGTGAGCCCCACGGTAAGGCCACACTGAGGCCAGGTCTCACCTAATCCTAAGGCTGTCAACGGGCCGGGCATGGATAGGTCTCAGCCCGGATTTTGAGCTGTTTTGGGCTATTCAAAATTCAGATTTTTCAGGCCCGAGCCGAGCCCATCGACGCCCCTGCCTAATCCGCTCCCCTCTCTGCCTTCAACGTTGATGGCCTGTAGTCGGATGCTTTGTGTGCCCACATAGATACTCGTATGACAAATCTATTCCATCCATAAGTTTTCCAAGACCACAGCAGACAGGAGTCTAAAATCAGGCAGATCCAAAACTCACGTAGCCACACCACACAAAAGAGCGGGGATTGAACGCCCACCATTAAAAAATTATGGCGCCATAAAGTTTATCTGAGTAGTAGTAACCTATGAACGGTTTGGATAGCATATAAAAATCATGGTCAGCTCCAAAAAAGATTTCAGTGGTGAACATTTTCGTTTCCACTATTTCATTTCATGCGGTGGTCCACATGAGTTTTTAAATCTAATTGATTTTTAGATTCCTGTCATATTGTGGTCTTGCAAAACTTATGGATAGAGTGAATTTGTCACGGCCATCTCTATGGGCAGTCCAAGTCCCTTTTTAGGGAATGCATTAAGTGTGGAAGCCGATAGCACAGTGAGTAAACTCTGTAGGGTCTACCATGATTTATTTCTTACCTAAAATTGAAGCCTATCAAAAGCTCAAGTGAACAACATCATAACGAAACAGTGTGCATTGAACGCCTACTTTTGAAAATTTCTTGGGGTTTACAGAAGTTTTCGATCAAGTTGATATTTTTGTTTTCCCTTCCTCACAAATTAACATCACCATGGGCTCTAGGAAGGTTTCAACAGTGGATAGCTTCCTGTGGTGTGATCTACTTGAGCTTTAGATATGCTTCAATTTTCGACTTATGCTCTTAAAATGATATGAAAGACTGGATGGACATTGTGGATAAAAGGCATACATCTATGGTGGGTCTCATAGAGTTTACTCAGTACCTTAAGCTTACTATCACTCAGTATGCAATCCGCTTCATTAGGTGTTGCTAGGCCTCACCAAGACCGTGCATCCCTTACCGTGGGCCCACCTTGATGTATCCATTCATTTTGTCAGATTATTTTAGGTCATGAGTAAAAAAAATGAAGTAGATTCAACTCTTACGTGGACTATACCATAAGAAACAATGGTGATTGGCTATTAATGGACCACATAATAGGAAATAGTGATTAGTGACCATTAATGGGCCACATAAGTTTTGTATCAAGCTTATATTTGTTTTTTCCCCTTCATTCAACGAGCCCTATGAAGTTTTCAATGGTAGGGCGTTCACCACCATTTCCTCTGTAGTATGGTACACGTGAGATTTGAATCTTCTTTTATCAGGCAAAACAGATGGACGGCGTGGATATGGAATACATGCATTAAGGTGGACCCCATAGACCTAATCTGATCCCCCTTGCATTCTCAAGGGAAGTGGATTGCATAAACTCCATGGGGGGTACTATGGATGCTTGTCTTATCCACGCAATGCATCTTTTTTTTTTTTAGATAATTGTAGATCATGAGCCCAAAATGAAGCATATCCAAAGCTCAAGTTGACTTGCCCATGTGAAATAGTGGAGATAATAACATCCACCGTTGAAACCTTCCTAGGGCCCACAACAATATTTATTTATCAATTATATGTGCAATTCAATCAAACACAAGGCCACATAAATGATCGAGGGCATGTATTTGGTTTTTGAATGCGATTACGAAGTGTGGGCATGCCTAAGTTGTACTCGACTCAATGTTTTGATTGAACGCTAATGGACCCTGTACTAAAACAATTGAGTAAGATCGGATTTGAAAATCTAGTTGTCGATCTAGCCACGGGTTGTGATCAACAATTAAGCCATTTGCAAAAGGGTAGGGGTGAGGCTTTCTTGATGGATTCTTTTTGCCTTATGTCTAAGGACCTATTCTTTCACAAAAAATTACAACCATTGTATTTCTCAAAAGAATAAAGATGAACAAATAAATAAAAGAAAGCTAAAATAATGCTAATTTTATTAAATGTGAGTGAAGCTCATTACAATAGATAGAGTATCAAAATAAACTAAAGAGATAAATAAAACAAGAGATAAATACTGATCCATTTGTGAGAACAGGTGATCAAGGCAGATGGTCAGCAGGATGTGACCAGAAAAATGATCGCTCAAGTAAGGAATCGATTGATCAGGATCTAACAACTTAGGTTTGTGGATGTTTAATCTAATCCTACGATAATATAGTGATTGCGTTATATAGTAACGATCTATGTTAAGACTAATCTATGCTAAAATAAATGTAAAAGAGAGATTGTGTTTGACGTGGACCCTGAGCTCTTCATCGTATGCTCCTTTTCTACGTTGTCCAAGCGTCAAAATCTTCTATGGGTTTCTTTACTAATCCATAATCATTTGCATCTACAGCATGCATTCTAAACAGGGAGATCTTTGTAAATCTAAATTTGATAGTTTTCGTATCTCCACTTTTACATAGATACTCTTATATTGGAGACTTTCAGGACCCTACTATATTTAGATTTGAGATTGATCATATACATCTTTACCATTCATCCTAGACCTCAAATCGATCAGGTCATCATTGCACCTGAACAACCCGGTCAACATTGTCCACCTTTCCACGATCTTGCTCCCGTCTGATCGTAGAACTGGTGGGACCAGATCAAGCTCTCCCATTCTTTTAATTTTGATTGATGTATAGACATGGACCCAACCTACTGGTGTCCACCATCTCCTGATTTGGGTTCGTGTTACAACCAATATGTTGGATATCGGTTTGATCTTCATACATTCAGAATCTTCGTGATCACCGCAATGCATCTGAATGTCCCTGGGAAGATCTCTCATTTTAGAAGGATTGCAAGAGACAACCTTACTGAGTGTATCATAAACATATTTGTGGTAAGAGTCTCTTTTATCGGTAGGTTTTTTTTATAGATATGCTCAATACGCTACATCAATAAAATGGCGCACTAATCACAGACACATGGCATGCGACGTTTTGCTCTCCTGAAGGCATGCATATGGTTGTTATTGTTGGGATGCCTTGCACAAACCTTAGGATCTAGCCTCCCGAAACAAACCAGAATTATGGATAATAAAGCAATGAAATAAATCAAAGCATCAATCACACACCACACAAAAGATTTTTACGTGGAAAACCTTCAAAGAGGTAAAAACCACGGGACCTCGTCCAGATCAACAATCGACTATGAAGTAGAACGTTACAATCTTCTTCACTCCAGAGTGGATAAACAATAAGAGAAATAGAGAAAACGGAGATATCTAACCGACATTACGAGGACATAGAAGCGGCCGAGATGTAGATTGCAAAGTAGAGAACCTCTACGAGTTAACCTCCCTTCTATAAGCTTCTCTCTCTCTTTCTCCTCTCTCTCACCTTGATAGCCCTAAACCCTTTAGCAAATCTCTTGCAAAGCTTTAGAAACTCTCTTGCTATTTTCTCGTGATACCTAGAAAAACCCTAGCAACCCCTTTTATAGTTTTGAGAAACTCCTTTCCGCATCCCGGTTGCGAAAAGGACTCAAATCCATATTTCACAAGAAAATCGCGGAACAAACAATGCGTAACCTTCGACTAGTCGAGACATCCCTTCGACTGGTCGAGGCCCCTTCGACGATCAAAGGTTCCTTCGACGGTACCCAAGCTACAAGAAAAAACAAAGAAAATTACTCATTTGGACTTTGAGTCGAAGTTTTCGACTCGAACCTTCGGCCGTCGACACCACACTCGATATCGCCGAGCGGGGGGTCTCGACCGATCGAAGATGGGTCAAAATAACCCATCAAATCTCCCCCTTTTTGACCCAGGAGGGATCCACTTTCTTCAAGCCAGCCAGGTTTCTACAAACCTCAAACTTGCCCTTGAGCAAAGCCTTGGTCATCATGTCTGACCCATTATCATCCGTGTGGACTTTCTCAAGCTGTAACACCTTCTGTTCCAAAGTATCCCTGATCCAGTGATACCGAATCTCTATGTGCTTCGACTTGGAATGCTGACTTGGATTCTTGCTCAAGTGTATAGCACTCGACTATCGCAATAGACCACGTGCTCCCCGCTTTAGGCTAAGTTCGTAGGAACCTCTTCATCCAAAGCATCTCTTTACATGCTTCTGTGATGCGATGTATTCGGCCTCTGTCGTCGACAATGCTACGACCTTCTGTAGCTTACTCTGCCAAGAAACCGCTACCCCTGCAAACGTGAACATGAACTCCGATGTAGACTTCCTGGAGTCAATGTCACCTGCCATATTTGCATTTGTGTAGCCCTCTAACACAGGTTTACCGTCACCATAGCATAGGCTCAACCTGGATGAGCCTCTTAGATACCGTAGTATCCGTTTCACCGCTGCCCAATACTCTTTGCCAGGATTGGCAAGGTACCGGCTGACAACACCAACCGCATATGCTATGTCTTGGCGTGTACACACCATAGCATACATCAAACTTCCTATCATCCCGACATAGGGTATTTTTTCGCATCTCTTCCACCTCTTCCTTCGTCTTGGGACACCGCCGTCGCTCAATCTGAAGTGACCATCTAGTGAGTATCTTGGCCACAGCATTCATATTGAACCGCTCTAGACTTTCTTAATATACCGCTCTTGTGTGATCGAGCTTCGCCGTCACTGTCACAGTTATCTCCATTCCCAGATCTGCATACTGGGCCCAAGTCTTTCATCGCAAAAGACTTGCCCAACTCTTGTTTCAGCCTGTCAATCTTCTTGATGTCTTTTCCCATGATGAGCATGTCATCAACATATAACAGCAAAATTAAGAAATCACCATCTGAGAACTTGCACGTGAACACACAGTGGTCCGACTCCGTTCTGTCATACCCATGTTTCAACATAAACGAGTTTAACTTCTTGTACCATTGCCGTGGAGCTTGTTTCAGCCCATACAAGCTCTTCCTCAGCCTACACACCATATGCTCCTTGCCCTTGACTTCGAACCCCTCTGGTTGGTGCATGTAGATCTCTTCTTCTATGTCACCATGGAGAAAGGCAGTTTTAACATCTAACTGCTCTATCTCCAGATCCATGCTAGCCGCCAACCCAAGCAACACCTGTATAGATGTCATCTTCACCACTGGTGAGAATATCTCCTCGAAGTCTATGCCTTTTCTCTGACTAAACCCTTTCACCACAAGTCTGGCCTTGAACCTCGTCTGTGAATTCTTCTACTCAATCTTCTTTCTGAACACCCACTTGTTGCTCAGAGCTTTCTTGCCCTTAGGCAATTTCACCATGTCATAGGTGTGGTTCTTATGCAAGGATTCCATCTCCTCTTGCATAGCTTTCAACCACTCCCCCTTATGCTCGTCGGCTAGGGCCTCAGAATAATCTTGTGGCTCTCCCCCAACGGTTAGCATGATGTACTCATGCGGCGAGTACCTCTTGGACTCGTGCACGTCCTAGATGACCTCCTCACCCGTGGCTCAACAGTGGATCAAGTGGGGCCGCTCCCCCGGTCCATCTTTTGAAGGAACTCTCTCGTCCTCTCGCACCTTCTTTGTACTCCCCGTCATCAAGCACCACGGAGGAGTAATCGGATCCATGTCCTCTAGCTCACCTGAACTAGGCTGGTTCTTCTCTGGCTTACCAATGTCTTCGATACACTGATCTTCAAAGAAAACCACATCTCTGCTCCTGACAAGCTTCTTCTCGGTCAGATCCCATAACTTGTAACCAAATTTTTCATCATCGTACCCTAAGAACACACACTGCCTGATCTTCATATGAGCTTGGACCTCTCATCCTTTGGTACGTGAACGGATGTCCTGCATCCAAACACCCTGAGATGATTGTACGATGGATCATGTCCAGTCCACACCTTCTCAGGTACTTCTCCATTCAACCGGGCTGATGGAGACCTGTTTATCAAATATACCGCCGTGCACATTGCTTCTCCCCAGAACGTCTTGGGTAACTTCGCATGGGATAACATGCATCTGATTCTCTCAACAATGGTGTGATTCATTCGCTCAGCTATACCATTATGCTGGGGGGTCTTGGGAACCGTCTATTCATGCCGTATACCCTGAGACTTGCAGTACTCGTGAAAGTCGCCAATGTATTCACCACCATTGTCAATGCGGATGCACTTCAATGGTCTACCTGTCTCTTTCTCGACCATAGCATGAAACAATTTAAACACACCAAAGACCTCGTCCTTAGATTTCAAAGCATAAACCCAAACCCTCCTAGATGCATCATCTATAAAAGTGACAAAATACAATGCCCCCCCAAAGTTTTTGTCCTCATAGGACCACAAACATCAGAATAAACTAAATCTAATGCATGCACTTTATTAACATGAGAAGCAGTTTTAATGAATGAAACTCTATGCTGTTTCCCTGATAAACAATCAAGACAGTTTTAAGAGGCATACATCACGCCACGCCGGGAAGGAGTCGCTTCCTCTTAGTAGTCGAAGCCCTTTTTCACTCATGTGGCCTAGACGCCCTTTGTGCCACATGTCAATAGCCGAATCTTCCGCTGCGTTCAACCCACCCTTGCACTTACTGACACTTGCCTTGTACAGGGTGCAACACTTCTTTCCTCTAGCCATGATCAACGAACCCTTGATGAGTTTCCATCGCCCACCAGCAAACCGGCTTTCATAGCCATCATCATCCAACCTTCCCGTCGACATCAAGTTGAGGCGAAGGTCTGGGATATGCCTCACATCCCTGAAAACCAATGTGCAGCCCACATCAGTTTTCACACAAATATCACCGACTCCCACGATCTTTGATATGCCAGAATTTTTCATCTTCACAGTCCCATAGTCACCTGACTTGTAGCTTGTGAAGGAGTCCCTGTGTGGAGTCGCATGAAAAGAAGCTCCCGAGTCTATCACCCAGTCGGTGCCCTGACTCGTAGCCGTGAGACATACATCGTGATCTGTAGAAAGAATAACTACCATGTCGCCATCCGAAGCACCAAGTGGAATCCGATTCATCTTCCTTCCCTTTTCCTTTCTTGTCGTTTTTCTTACCACGACATTCATGCTTGTAGTGGCCCTTCTTGCCACAATTCCAAAGATTTAACCTCTTTTCGTTACTCGACTTGCCTCTTGATTTATCTCGGGCCTTCCCGCCCTTCCTCGTTCTTTCCTCTCCCCGTTCTTGCGTCACAAGAGCCTCTTGAGAACCGGATTACTGTTCCATGGATATCTTTCCGTAGCGTGAGTTACTTAGAGACACCACCAATGTCTCTCAACCGTCGTGCAATGAACTAAGCAATAGTAAAGCCCGCAATTCATCATCCAGACCATCTTCATAGAGGTGAGTTGGTTCACTATATTGCCGACCTCATTCATGTGCTCGCCACAGAACCACCATCCTGAACTTGAGATTTACAAGTCGCCTTATCGAAATATCTTATTACCTGTGTCTCTCCTCTCATATAGCCCTCGTAATTTTAGCCATAGCTTTATGAGGTTTCCGTAGACACATGGTGGAACAGAATCATCCAACCATTGTCTAATAAACCCCACCGCCTTTCTGGCCCATCTTCTTCCAATCATCATCAATCATATCCTTGGATTTTGCTTTGATATACCGAGATTGGAGAATATAGGTCCTTGCTTACAAAGCAAGTCCTCCATCTTAGCCTTATGGTCCAGTTAGAACCTTGAGGCCGATCATCCTTGATGAGCCACCTTCCATAATTCAAACCGATCCTACCCGTTCATGAACTTAGCTCGATACCACTTTGTTGGGATGCCTTGCACAAACCTTAGGATCTAGCCTCCCGAAACAAACCAATTATGGATAATAAAGCAATGAAATAAATCAAAGCATCAATCACACACCACACAAGAGATTTTTACGTGGAAAACTCTCAAAGAGGTAAAACCACGGGACCTCGTCTGAGATCAACAATCCACTATGAAGTAGAACGTTACAATCTTCTTCACTCAATAGAGTGGATAAACAATAAGAGAAATAGAGAAAATGGAGAGATCTAACCGACACGAGGACATAGAAGCGCCGAGATGTAGATTGAAAGTAGAGAACCTCCACGAGCGTAACCTCCCTTCTATAAGCTTCCTCTCTCTTTCTCCTCTCTCTCACCTTGATAGCCCTAAACCCTTTAGCAAATCCTTGCAAAGCTTTAGAAACCCTCTTGCTATTTTCTCGTGATACCTAGAAAAACCCTAGGCAACCCCTTTTATAGTTTGGAAAACTCTTTCCGCATCCCGTTGCGAAAGGACTCAAAATAGCGGTTTCGCGCAAAATCGCGGAACAAACTCGTAACCTTCGACTAGTCGAGACATCCCTTCGACCGGTCGTAGGCCCTCTTCAACCAACCGAAAGTTTACCCAAGCTACAGTAAAAAACAACAAAATTACTCGCTGGACTTTGAGTCAAAGTTTTCGACTCGAACCTTCAACTGGTCGACACCAACCTTCGACCAGTCGAGCAGGGCTCTTGACCAGTCGAAGATGGGTCAAAATAACCCATCAGTTATCGCATTCATAATAGAATTTATGTTGCTGAAGTAAGTTCAACAGGAGATATCTCCAAGCGTGAGTACGATTCTACCAATACCAAACCCTTAGTAACAACATATGGCCACTTCTCATTGGTCCACGTTGGTGTGCCGAAAATAGGTGTAAAAAATGCCCCCCACATCCCTTTGTATCAAGAGATGTGATGTTTGACATTCAATTTTTAGTAGTCGTTTCAATGCACAATGCGTGACGGCACAAGGTTCACGCTTGACTATCGTGCGCGTTTAATGAGATCATTGGAAATCACCTGGTATGATTGCTAGTTTTTAATACGGACGTAAAATCCGATATTTTGTTTCACTTTTATACTATTAGGTTTCCACTCACAATTATTCTTTCATAATCTCTGCCAACTTCATTGTTTTTTTCCTTCTCTAGTCATCTTTCTTCATGACTTCTTCTTTTAAGGACTGTAAACCTAAACCTGAGTCAACTGCTTACAAATCCCATCTCTGGACATGCTTGAACTGATCCTTACTCGTCTCTAAGAATCCATTCACCCCGACACTTTGATTCCTCACTCGCTTTGTCCATTCAAGGTCTCATTCTCGGTCCTTCTTTCACTCTTATCACCAATCTAGAGTCTCTTTATCCTTTCTTTCCTTTATACATTGAAGAACAACTTTTCTTCCACAGCCACTTCTTATCATAGGATTGATGGCTTTCCTTGGTTCGAAGCCTAAATTCTGGCCTAACCCAACTCTTGACCGTATGCTCTGGCTAGATAGGGTTCACTCCACATTTGGCCATCTCTTAAGAAAAATCAGGATTTTCGACGGTCTCCAACTTTCCCGCTTTGACACAGTCATGCATTCTCATTTATTAGATGTGACCATCTATTTTTGTAGTCGATCAACCAACACTTTCAATTTACCTTTTGGGTTTTTGAGTCTCTCTATTTTTAATATTCTTGCCCTTACTGGTCTCCCAACTATGGAGGAATATGTCTAGCCATCAAGTTATTGGTCTTCGATCACCTCTAACAATCAAAATGTTCATGTGCTCCATATAGTACCTATATTCGTAAGGAAATGGGTGAAGGCCCTGTCACCCACCAAGAACATTGCGCTTTCCTTCTATTTTGATTGTGCCTCTTTGTTTTTTGTGTTAAGGGTGGCCAAACGACCAAAGAGCATAGTGCTCTGGTTGAAGTACTTTGTCCTTTCTCATCTATACCGATCCCTTTTCAGACTTGTTAAGGGAAACCTTTATAACTGCAGGAGAGCTCTTTGGCTTCTTCAGTTATGGTTGTGTGAATATTTTCACTTCTTTCTCTGCATTGTTATTAAACCTCTTCCACTTCGCTCTCCCACTTATAGTTACCACCGACTAACACACTACTGCGTTTTAAAGTCATCATTTCATGATTGTATGGAGTTCTTTATTCTTGAACTAAGGGGACTTTTTTCCGCCCACTTATTTCCTTTCCATAAGATGGTTCATGATCCTTCTGAGTTCCATCGTACGAGGCATGAACCCATCAAAGCTGAAGACATCGGATTTTTATACAACTTGGGGGCCCATTTCTTGATTGCATGGGATCTCCCAAATAGTGGGGCCTTCTCGATCCATAATCATAATGCAAATTACCAGAGTCAAATACTACCCTTTCTTTTTATGCACTCATTAGTTTGGACTGATTCAAGGCCTTTTGCTTCCTCCTTATCTTTTCTCGAAGAATATGCACCCTCTGTTGAGATTAGTACTCCACTTTACTTAAGATTCGAACCCATCTAAAGTGATTTCAAGGATGCGGCTCGCCGCTTGGTTTTTCCTTCTTGTATTCTATTTCATCCATACATCATCCCCCAGTTTTGGGATTGGGGGACGTCATATTGGAAACATTACCCTTTCTCAATCAAGGACAAATGTTCGCGCCTGTTCCCTCATCTTCCTTGAACTCCGAGGCTAACCACTCAACCTAGTCAAGGATCAATTTTGGGACCAACCTCTCCAAGACATGGTCCTACAACTGTGGTAGATCAACATTCTCACTGCCTGCTAGGCCAGCTCCCTTGCATCCAAATATTGTCAAGCTAATTCTGACTCCACCACCAACAACTCAAGGTCTCCTTAGTGGACAAACTCGACTTATGGGCGAGCGGACTCCCTGATCGATTACAGCTCCACAAGAGAAGGTCGACATGGGAAAACGACCGATGGAGCTGGCAAGACTTTAGTGAGAGGTGGAGTTGGAACATGTTTTTTTGTGGTTGGGATTTAGATTAGAGGAACATTAATGATCTAACCATAACTTAGGGGACATCAAGCAACCACTTCCACCTTTTGTGTTGTCACGAGTTAGGCCTATCGACTCAACCCCTACTAGAGGTAACAAATTACCTAGTCTGCTTCCTCTCTTTCTGAGTTCTTTTCTTTAATTGTTTCATTTGTTTATGCTTCTAAACAGATATTAGAAGAAGAAGAAGAAGAAGAAGAAGAAGACCCCCAACTGTTGATCAAGCAGCAATGAGATTCTCGGATTCCTCTCACTTTGGCTTTTCAAGTTTCCCCAACTCTTGAGGAGTTGGAACAAACTGGGGTTTTATAAAATCGCCCTGTTCGATGGAAGAGTATCGCCTTTTGGTTGACAAATGATCCTTTTGTTGTCTCGACCATTTCTTTAGGAGGAGATGGTTCTCCAAAGAAAGAAACCAGACATCAAGAACTCACAATTCATCTCTTACTTCTGTTTCAGTAACTGGGGCTCATCCTGAGAGCACTCCTATAAACCCTCAAAATACAAGTTCTATGAATTACGTGGCATCGGTTATTAGTGAAGTAGTCAGCCGAAAAGGATTCTTTGACCCCTATTAATGAATCTCCTATTTCTTCTTGAGAAAGTGATATCATTGCCTCCCCAGTCTAGCTCCCGGGATAAAGAGACTTTGACGGTGCTCGAGTCAGATTATGGAGTTAACCCACCACTATAATTGGAGTCAAGCCAGGAGACTATAATGCAAATGCGAGTGGTGACCTAATAACGATCTTACCTCATGATGTGGACCATTTAGAGATGGAACTGGGTTCTGTGAATATTATTCTTGAAACAAAGCCTGTGTGTTGTCCACCAATTCCTGAGGGTGCTCCTACTCTTGCAACCATCCACTCGGGGTTCGGAGAGGGTGATCCTCCCTTGGTGTCACTTTCGGAGACGGCTATTGCGACCATTGGAGAGGCATCTTACTTGTCAAGTATAAATACTTTTAACCGTCGAGAGGAAATGATTATTTCTTAACTAATCATCTATGGTCGGGAGAGAGCATTACAAGTTGGAAGGACTTAGTGGATAGGCTTTTCAAACCCGACCTCCCAAAACAAGTATCTATTGAGGAGCTTTCGTTGATTCCCAACCTTTTTAAACACCTTTGGAAAATGATTAGTGCTGAAGAAGAATGGGCCCCTCGGCTGGATCATGCAGAGATGATTGTATTGGCAGTTCTTAATTATTGTAGTGCGCGGGATGCATACACAAAGGTCGTCACCCTTTTTAATAAAAAAATCAGACTCTGTTTTTATCTCTAAGAGAAGCCTATGAAACTCCGGGCCACCGCCGTCGTGAACTGGTTAATGAAATCGTAGAGATTGATAATCAGGCCTCCTTTCTCAACGCTAGGATTGAGGAGTTACAATAAAAAATTACACTCCTAGATATGGAGATTGTAAGTTTGTGGAGATATCACGATCAAGCTGTTGTTGGAAAATGATGAGGGTCAGAGGGAGTAAGTGTTCACAACCCCAAGTGTAGGGCTGCGCTGTAGTAATAACTCTGTGAGAGCGAGGTCAAATCCATAAAGACTTATATGTGTGTCTTTTTGAAATAAACTAGAATTAGAACTAGGAAGTAGATTTAAGTAATAATCTAAAGAATTGAGAGATTAATGATTTAACAATCAATAATAAAAGGGAAACTAGAGCGCCAATGATCCACATATAGCTATTAAGATGCTACCTTGATTCAAAAAGCTGCAATTGGAATTAGAGTACTATCCTATCCAGTTGGATGACAGAGCAGTATAAACCTAAAAATTTCAATTTTCTATTAAAATTTTTCTCTTGTGAAGCATCCATGTGATAATTGCAGGGAATTCAACCATCCACCATGCTTATAGACGATGGTGAATCATGATTTTTACAGATCACACACTTCCAAAACAGATAAGAAGATATCAAAGTCTTTCACAACATCTACTATAATTTCAGTCACAATAAACCAATAAAAACTGAAAATATTCCTTTTATTCAAACCATAAATTAATAAGAATTCATCATATACTTGAATCAAAACAAAAGAAGTATCAAAATAAACTACGGCTTCACATTTTAGCCCTAGCTAAGAGATTAGGTAGTCATAGCTAACTCAAAAATAAAAGAAAAACTAAAAGATCTACTGGAACCATGGAGAAATCGAGGTGAAAGAACGTTGTAGGTGCTCCACCTAGGCCTTCTCTCCCTTTCCATACCCTAAAAGATGATTTGGAATAGCCTAGGGACTCCATTAAATAGTTTTGTAACTCAAACTTTCGCACCGCCTCAGAAAAGTTCGCAAACCGCCTCAAATTTACACACTCTACACATCGACAAACTTCGATACCATTGAACAGTCTTCGATTGCACCTTCGATGGCATCGGACTGTCTCCAAATCCATTGAATTTTGTCCAGAACTGTCTAACGAGTTGAGCCCGAAATCCATCAATTATCGATGCCATTGAAGTCTATTTTTTGAATTGTTTCAGGACTTTCTCTTTTAGACTCGGAGTTTCAGAATATCATTTTTCAGGCTAATTTTCAGGATTCATTTTCTTCACTTCAAACCTTCGATTATCTTCATTTCTCACTAGGTTTCCTTGGATCTTTGGCATGTGAATTCTTTATTAATGCCTTCCAAATCTCCAATTCTTCATTATCTTCTCTTAAGCTCTAAATCCATCCTTTTAAATGCATATTCATCATAAGCTTCTGAATCACCTCATAAGAGAAAACATGTGAAAATAGATCGATTAAGTGTATTTATGTTCTCGAAACTAATGAATAACAAAGGAAAAATATGCAATATTTCACACTTAACAATAAAGCCCAAAATTTGGAGTATGATGTGAACATGATAAGGTGCTTAAACGTAATGGAAGCGTAAGTACTAGTATGGGAGGCTCAAATGAGAGAAGCTTTAAAGAGGATAAGAGAAGTCAAGAGACACTTCTCCGATCATCAAGAGGTGGCTTCAGGCTGTGAGTGAAGTGCCACTCCTTTTTTTGTGTGGGTTTGGGTGAACTTTTATTTTATACCTTTTAATACAGGTGGAATTGGCCATTGGCCGATCCTTTGGTTGAACTATGTAACCACCTTTTCTTTTATATGGTTATTGCTATTAAACACCCACATTGTGAATGCTTAACTATCTTTATTTATTAATATTTTAAAAATAAAAACTTTATTGAATTTAGTCAGCCATACATTATTGAAATAAAAACAAATAACCTATACTGCAAGATGCCCTTTAGTTGACTTTGGTTGTCCCTTTGACTGACTTTATCATTTATACTTCTAAGCAAATGAAGTGTTTAACAGATTTGGCCTTTACTCTTTTCGAACAAACTTCTTTTGCTAATTGGCTTGCTTGGGTTTCTTCATGTTATGGCCATGATTGTCGTTCTTTGGTCGCTTCTTGATTTGCAATCGTTTCTACAGAGATATCGGTCGTGGGAGAAGCATGACCTTTTTCTATTGATTATTTCTAGTTGTGTCCTATTTCTTCCTTTCAGTCGCCCTCTTTCTCTATATGCATCACTTTTTACCCTTAACTGCCCAATGCGGGTGGTCTATTTTGGGCCTAATTGTGCGTGTGACCTAGCCAGCCATATTTAATGACTTCTACAATACGTTGGAGGAACTTATTGTATTGTAGTTTATCCCATGCTTGAATTAGTTAGCCTGATTGTAATTTTCTCCCAATTATCCGCTTACCAGGACCAACCTTTGGTGTAGCTTTGGCCACATTACCCTTATTCATGGTAGGACCCTTTTAAGTCACTTGTCCCCAAGGCCTCATACTCATCAGTTTGCTCCTTGTGTATTTGATCGGGTGTTATTGCATATTTCTTATAGGTTAGGCATAATGATGTTCTTTAATGGTGACAGTTAAGCCAACCTCTCCCTTAGTTACCTTAAGGAGGTTTGCTCTCATAGAGCTTACCTTCCTTGAAACAAGGTTTTTTGGCAGTTGTTTGCCCGTCTCCTGGGTGCCAATCCTCCCCTATGTTGGTCGTGCATTGGGTTTATGTCGGGTTTGCTGATTTGATTTCGCCCCTAATTTTCTTTGTGTGGCATACACGAAATATGAGGGGTCCGGATTCATGCTTAGGTTTTCAGGTGTTTGAACTTTCAGGGTCCTAGTATACCATTGGAGCCTTTCCTTTGTCTTTTGCGTGAGGAGATTGCTTCACAACGCCTGCCATCTTCGCAGCAAGTCTTCCTTTCACACCTGAAGATAGAATTGAGCTTGTAATCTATTCAGTCGTCGCAACCGATGGTGGGCTGTGAGTAACAGGCGTAGGCCGCTTCTCAACCTGGAGTGTTGACAATTGGGTGGTTAATTAAGGGCGGATTATCTCGTTTAATTGAATGATGAAGCGGCTCTGCAGGCTTCTCATTGGGTTAGTCGATCGTCATGTTTGCTTGTATAATATTAACACCGACCGTTTTAGAGGTGGGAGGGATGTCGACCTCCATTACCTTCTCTTTCATCTTAGGTTACTTGAGCATGCCTTTGTCAATGTTTTCCTACACTTGATTCCTGAATATGATATAATTTAGAATGTATCTTGGTACCATGCCATTTACAATAGATCTCCCTTTTTAGTTTTTCAGCCTAGAGAATCTTTTGATGGTCAAGGAGCCCGATAAACTTGCTCTCTAATAGGACTTCAAATATTTCCTCACCCTTAGAGATGTCAAATGTATACTGCCTTGGAGCTTCAAGGGCACATTTCCTTGGGTTAATCGTAACATAGGCTTTGTACTCAACCCTTTTTAAGGTCGAGCACTCGCCGGGCTGCATGTAAATTATTTTGGTCATGATCACCTCATAGCAGGCGTTATGGTCTTCACTCGGCCACGTGGGAACAATTTCTATAATGGCCAACTTATAATTTGGGTCACAATAAAACTTGCCCTTAGGCACGTTCATCTGTTGTTGCTCCTCCTGAAGAATCCATTCGTATCTCATAACCCTAATTGTTAACTCGAACAGGTCTTCAAAGTATACGCCTTTAAATGTCTTGAGAAACTCAAAACCCATTCCCTTCAAGGCCAACTTGACAAACTCGGCCTTTGAGAGAATAACTAAGCAGCGGTTTCTGGTGCTCTTAAATCGAGCAATAAGTTACTCGGCCGACTCCTTAGGCAATTGTTGTAGACTAGACAAGTCTGTCATAAATACTTTCAGATCAATACGGTAGAATTGCATGTGAAACTTTTATTCCATCTCGTTGTAAGTTTGGATCGAGTTGGCTAGGAGGTTTATATACCATGTGAACGTAGTCACATTAAGGAGTTTTCAAATAACCTGAGCCTTAGGAAATCTTTATGAGATGCCTCTCCATATTTCATGGTAAAGTGACCAACATGTTCGATGGTAGAGGTTTCACCGTCTTCTAAGAAAAGAGTGGACTCGGGAAACCTAAAGCTTATGAAAAACTCGTAATGACGGTTGACCTACTCAAGATATGGTTTTCTATAGATTTGTCGAGCAATTTTCAAGCCATTCGGGTGGAACTCGTACTCCTAGATGAGTCATATGATGTCGAGATACCTTTGCGTTTGAGAGAGCTTTGCGGCTGTTTAGGGATGGCCTTTGGTCGCATGACAATGGTGGTTGCAGGAGGCGCAACCAAAGGTTGCCCCTCGAGCACCTCTGTCATATAGTAGCCATTGCGGACTGGAGGCATGATCGAAGGTTGCCCCCAGAGCGCCTTTGTCATGTAGTAACCCTTGTAGATTGGAAATGCATCGAAGGTTGTCCCTCGTGTGCCTCTGTCGTGTAGTGTTCTTGATAATTGGCTGAGCTTACTGGAAATTGCCTTCCTTGGTACTCAGCGGTCTGGAAACCACCATGAATGACTAGATCGACTGGAGGTTGCCCCCTAAGATGTCTGGTCACGGGCTAGGTAGCCAGTTGCCCCCCTCCCCCCTGGGTAACTTGCATCGACTGGGTATGGCCTCTCGAATGCGTAATAATTATGTCGATTGGGATATTCCGGTTAGTTTTATGATCGTCTGTCTCAATCATTCCTCGTTGCTAGTGTTGGTGGTGAAGGTTGACCTTGAGGTTCGATTTAGCTAGCTCTTGTTGAGAGCTCAACCGGCCGTTCTGCCTCCCATTTAACAAGGTGAGCATGGGTAGAGTGGATATTACTGATCTCAAGTCTTAAGAGAAAAATCTCAACCATTCTCTCGAATATCTCTACTTGTGCATTGGATCCTTTGGCGATTTGTTATATGTATCCGTTTATTTGAAGGAAGAACATAGCAAGGTCACCAGGGATATGTTGGGAAGATGATCCTGCATCTACGTCGACAACGAGCTCTTGTGCCTGGACCAAGTCTTGTAATTCTTCCGCTGTCTAGCTCTTCTCAAAGAAGGAGGCATCTTAATCTATTGAGAAATAGTAAAGGTAGCTTATTGAGTCCCACTGGATGTGCCAAAAAATGTGTTCGCACAATTCAATCAAACACAAGGCCACATGTGTGATTGAGGGCCTTTATTCAGTTTTTGTGTGCGATTAAGAAGTGAGGGTGTGCAAGACCCGTACTCGACTCAATATTTGATTGAACTCTGGTGACCCTCACGCTAAAATGACTAAGACTGGATTCAGAAATCCAGTGTCGAACCAGTCTTTGGTTGTGATCATCAAGCGATTTGCAAAGGGGTAGTGGTGAGTCCTTTCTAATGGATTATTTTTGTCTTGTGTATAAGAATTTGTTCCTTCACCAATAATTGCAGGCAATGCATTTCTCAAAGGAATAAAGATGAACAAATAAATAAAAGAACGCTGAAATAATACCAACAATGTCAATTTTATTAATATGTGAGTGAAGCTAATTATAATCGATATAGTATCAAAATAAACTAAAGAGATAAACAAAACGAGAGATAAATACCTAATCCGTTTGTGAGAACAGATGATCAATGATCAAGGCGGATGGTCAGTAGAATGTGACCAAAAAGATTATCACCCAAGTAAGGACTTGATTGATTAGGATCCAATAACTTAGAGTTGTGGATGTTTAATATAATCCTACGATACTGTAGCGATTGCGCCGGACAATAGCGATCTATGCTAAGACTATGCTATGCTAAGATAAATGTAAAATAGGTAAATTGTGTTTGGTGTGGGCCTCAAACTTTTCATCGCGTGTTTCGTTTATAGGTTATCGAGGTGGTGAAACCTTCCCTGGGTTTCCTTGTTGATCCATGATACTCTGCATCTACAACATGCATTTTGAATAGGGGGATCTCTATAAATTTGAATATGACGATTTTCCGATCTCTACTTTTGCGTAGATATTCTCATATTGGAGACCTTCAGGATCCTATTAAATATAGATTTGGGATTGATTAGTTCCATCTTTACCGTTCATCCTGAACTCAAATCAATTGGGTCATCATTGCATCTGAATGATCCAGTCAACACAGTCCACCTTTCCATAGTCTCGCTCCCGTTCGATCATAGAATTATGGCATCGGATCCATCAATCGACCTCTCCCATTCTTTTAGTTCCAATTGATGTACAAACAGAGACCCAACTTGTTGGTGTCCACCCTCTCTTAATTTGAGTTCGTGTTGCAACCAATCTGCTCATATACCAATTTGATTTTTGTGATCACCGCAAGACCTCTGAATGCCTCAGAAAGATCAAAGATCGCCTTACCGAGTGTATTATAGCTAAATTCATGGTTAGATTCTCTTCTCTCGTATGTTTTTTAAATAGATATACTGGTACACTAATCACAACCACGTTGTGCAAGGGATGTTCCACTCTTTTAAAGACACGCATATACTTCTATGCTACAGCATTAATAATAAAATTTGTAGAGCTAAACTAAAATTAACATAATGTATATTCAAGTTTGAGTACTATTCTACCAACACCAAACTCACGGTGATATGATAATTAAGTGATTACTTCTAGTTAGTTCACGTTGGTACACAAAAATGGGTGGAAACAAGGATCCAACCACCTCTTATAGGTTACATAGACATGGATGAATGGAAAACACGAATTTCACCTTGATCCAAAACTTCCGTGGCCCCAAGAAATTTTCAACGGTAGGCATTCAATTCACACCGTTTTCTGTGGTACGGTCCACTTGAGCTTTGGATACGCTTCAATTTTAGGCTCACGCCCTAAAACGATCGGACAAAAAGGATGGACCGCGTGGATAAGACACGTACATGACGGTGGGCCTCACAGAGTTTACTCAATACACAATCCGCGACTTCCACCCTCTTTCTTCGGGAAACGGATTGGCTACTCCCCTGCACCAGCCAATGGCTGATGGTCGGTGCTATATGGCCCCACCATGATGTATATGTTTTATCCATTCCGTCCATATATTTTTACAGATCATTTTACGGTATGATACAAAAAATTTGAATATATGATACAAAAAATTAGATATATTCAAATCTCAAATGGACCACATTACAGGAAATAGTGTTGAATGAGTGTCCACCATTAAAAACATTTTGGAGGCCATAAAAGTTTTGGATCAAACTGATTTTTTTTTTACTCCCTTCGTCTGGGCCTGTATGACCTAATAAACAGATTGGATGTCAAATAAACAGTACAGTAGGCCTTAGGATGATTTTAATGGTGGATATCCAATCACTATTGTTTTCATGTGGTGTGGTCTAATTAGAGATTTATATCCTTCTAATTGTTGGTATAAAGACATAAAATGATCTTTAAAAATGGATTAACGGAATGGATGAAATATATACATCATGGTGGGGCCCACAGAGCACCGACCATCAGCCACGGGGCTGGTGTCAGGGGGAGTAGCCAATCCGTTTCCCTTTCTCCAAACCCTCTCACCGCCCATTTTCCATTCCCAAATAACCACCTCTGCGCAGAAATCCCCCTGCCAACGATTCCACCCGCAGATGGCTTTCGCAGCACTGGAATTGAGGGCATTGTGCCGGGATCTAGGGCGTAGAGAGGTCCCTGGCTCCGGCAGTAATGACGGTGAACGAATTGCAGCTGCTGTCGTCGGTGTTACTCCACATTGCTGTTGCCCCAAACAATTCGCAAGAGGGATGCCTGCAATAGAAATCGCCATTAAAGTCATCTTCTTCCTCGTTGATTCTCACGCATCTGGCTCTGATTCATTTAATTCCCATCCGTTGAATCAATGCATACCTGTTGAATCCGCCATTAACGATGGGTTTCGAAGCTTGCTGAGAAGATGGTCCGCCGCCAACTCGGATCTTCCAGTGTCTTTCTTGAGGACTGATGCTTTTTCCTTCAGTAGGGATGCTTATCCTCTTGAGTTGCGCAGGGGATTTTACAACTTTTAACTTGAAACTTTGGTGGAAAGAGTGAAAGAAGATAACTTCGATGAGATTGTGTTTTTCTTTGTCTTGAATCTGTCTGAGAGTCTGTTTGGATGCACCCAGAATGATAATGCATTGTAACATTGCCCGACCCATATGCATTTTGGGAAAGAGGGTCATTTGGAACAAAATGCAAACTGCAAAAGCTACTAAAATGAGATGCAGTAAAAACATGCTTGACACATTATCTTCCCATTCCCAAATTGGGATGGTGGACATTTCAAACCTCCTCAATCGATACTGTATTTGGGTAGAAATGAATGACCATCTTAAGGCCTGTTTGGATGTACAAGACCGCACTCCCATCCAAGAAATCCAGCTCGAATGAGAATGAGTTGAAAACAAGGTTGTTATGATCACATTCTCAATGGGGACAGTGGCTACACGCTTCCATCTGTATTTGGGGACGTTCCGAACAGGTCCTTATCTATATGATATCTAGTAACTTAGGGCCTGTTTGGATGCCTGTAACTTTTTTAAGTTGTAAGTAAGTTACATGTAACTTACTTACAGGTGTAAGTAAGTTACAGGTAATCCTGTTTGGATGTAAGTTGTAACTTAGTTACAAGTAACTTTGTTTTTGTGTTTGGATAACATGTAACTTTGTTATAAGTAATAAGTTGGATATTCACGCTAGATAGAGTTTGAAATAAAGAATCGTTGAAAAATCAAATTACCACATAAAAAAGACTGGGATAAAATTATTCCATTTTATTAAGCCCATATAAATGAATAGTTTGGCCGATTCTTAGGCTAAACTAATCAACAGGTGGACCATAAAAGTGGGCCCATGTTTTCAAAATGCTAGTAATGTGAACAAAAAACTTTAATTGTACAGAGTGGATGTATAACACATCATCAAGGTGGGCCCCATGGTATACTTTTATTGTACAGAGTAAACTCAGTAAACTCATTTAGGCCCACTATAAATGTGTGCGGCTTATCCAATCCATCCATGTGATGTAAAACCCCATGGCCCAACTTTTAATTTGATCCAAAACTTTGGTGGGCCATGAAAAAACTTATAGTTTCCTCCCTTGATTTGCATTTCTCTTTTCTATGGCCCACGAGTTTTAGGTTAGGTTGAAAATCGGTCCCATGGGGTTTCATGTATCTTTGCATCACATGGACCGTTCGGATTAGAGTCCCATGACATGACATGTGTATAAAGTTACACACATGCGCAGTCTTGCAGAGAGCATGCCTACACATTAGCAACACCTAAACCACTCCCGTTTTTTAAGCACAAGAAAAAGAAAAAAAAAAAAAAAAAAAAAAAAAAAAAAGAAGAAGAAGAGGGGTTGCGATGAAAACCCTACCGTTTTGGGGAGGAGAGAGGGAGAGCGGTAGTTGCAGAGAGAGATCGCGCAGAGAGAGATCGCAGATAGGGGGAGAGAGAGAGAGATTGCAGAGAGGGAAGAAAGAGAGACACATTGCAGAGCTTAAAAAATCCGACCGTGGGTGCGTTTCTCCCTCTTCCCCTCGTTTTAAAAATCGTGCGATTCTTCCCCAACGTTTTGCATTTCAAAATTTTGTTACTGTAACTTCAGTTAGTACAACTTGAAAACGACTCTTCTCTCTGTAAGATTTTCGGCCCTTTCTCCTGTAACTTAGTTAAGGTTGAGTTGAGAAAGTCACCTGTGACTTTTTCTGTAACTAAGTCACCTGTAACTTACTTACATTTTAGAGAAGTTACAGGCATCCAAACGACCCCTTAGTTGATGAGCTCTTTTAAGGCTTGATTATCTTTATGGGTGCTTTGGGTTGCACGAAATTAGGGCTCATTTGGCAGTAGTGAATGGGAAGGATTTGTGGGGTTTTGTTCTCTCTTTTTTGGTTGTTTGGGACAATGGAATTAGAGGGATTTGGATTTTGGAGGAATCAAAATCCCCCAAAGAGTCCTTTTTTGCATTCCCACCACCAAGCTAATTTGCAAAGTCAACTTGATTCTACATGATTTAAAATCCATGCTGCCAAACGAGCCTTTAGGCTGATTATTCATGAAGTATCATGAAATTTCTTGATATTTGGTGCAACTAAACACAACCCTATGCCATTGTATGAGTTTGAGTTTTGTGTGTAGTAAAGATTGTTCTAAATCTTGCAAATACTTGAAGTGGAAGCTTACATTGTAGCAGCGATTGACTCGCTAACATGTGTCTTGCTGCCGTAGATTTTTTGTTGCGAGTGACGCTGGGGTCAGAGTTGTGGCCTCGTGATTGCAGCACGAAGAACCATCCAATTGAGCTATACCATCTCAACCCCAACTGTATTAGATCAACTCAGATAACATGGGAGGTAGGACAATTCAGGTTTTGGGTTTCCCTTCAAATGTGTGCGGGGAAAATGTGAAGGAGTTTTTTGAGAGATACACAGGTGAGGGGACTGTTTATGCAGTTAAGGTTAGACCGCCAAAGACTATCAGGCCAAGATCAAAAGCATTCGTGATCGTTCAATTCACGACGAGTAGTTGCGCCAAAGATATAACCTCTATGGCTAGTCAGCGGCAGCTTTCATATGAGGGTTCTTACCTTGAAACCCGAGACGCGGAGCATGATATTGAGCCGAAGCCAAGGACCAAAGTGTTTGACTTGGAACACGTGACTCTGCATTTCGGCTGTCAGATTACGGACAGAAGTTTTTCTGCTCTTTGGAGTGTCAGCGACGTTAGAGTTAACTTTGGTTTCCGTCAGCGAAAATTGAAGTTCTTACTCTCTTGCCACAGCATCCACTATAAGCTTGAACTCTTTTATGGGAGCATTAGGCAAATCCAGCTGCGCCACTCACATGAACAAGCTGCTAAGTTTCTCTTGATACAGGTATGAAATGCCAAACCATGTTCTATTTTATTTTTTCTGGATTCTGAGATCAATAATTTCTCTTTTAGGCATGACTATATATATTGTATGTACTGAATAAGTAATTGCTCTTAGTTAGTGGGGCTGTCAACGGCTTTGGTCCAGGTTGGGTATCCAATAGTGCCCGTACCTTGTCTAACCAGAGTTGGGGTACCGGTTGGGTATTCATTTGGTCTTTAGATCCAGGCTTCGAGTTGGGTTCGGGACAAATAAGAGAATTTACATGGTCAGGCCCACTCAATGGATTGGCTAGATTGCATGGCAAGTACCACTTTGACACATGCATGGTGTGTAAACAGGCTCTGTTGCATACATGTGGCTTAAAAAACCTCGCTTCTCTGCTAGAACCTTTGTCAGCCAAAATCAGGTTAAACTCCGTATTTTTGGAAAAAGAAAATCATATAATTGATTAACCATCACCATCATCATCTAAGCCTTATCCAAACTAACTGGGGTCGGCTGCATGAATCCTTTTCCTCCATCCCACTCTATCAAGGCCCGTAACTTCAGTTAGACCATGGGTCATCAGTCTTTTCTTACTATCTCTACCCATGCCATTTTGGGCCTTCTCCTTGCTGTTTTAGAGCATTCAAATTGTACCAATGCACTCTTTCTTACCGGCACAATTCTTGGTCTCCATTTCACATGACCAAAGCATCAAGTCTACTTTCCCTCAATCTTATTGCCTATTGGTGCTAGTCCTATATTTCCTCGAATGCATCCATTTCTAATTGTATCCTTTTCTTGCCACTCATCTATCTCAACATCCTCATTTCAGCTACACTCATCCTCTTGCAACATGTTGTTCCTTAACTGCTGATGTAGGCCCACGGCCCACCTAGATTTTGAACTGCTAATTTATAGATTTGGGGGAGATATGGTAGGATGTGATGGAGGATATGAGGTTGATTCGAAGATGTGATTGAAGATTTTGAGGATTATTTCCTAGATTTGCTTTTACTATGATTACGCTTTTACCATCCTAGGTAGATGAGATTGATTTGAAGTTAACCGTGATTGATTTGAAATCAATTACTTAGTTGGGAGAATTCTCATTAGGGATTTATTTAGGGTCTATAAAAGTGGGGATAGCATAGGTAGGCATTCCAAATTTTCTTAGTGATTTTTTCTTTAGTATTGTAAGAAGAAGTTGAAATCAATAAAATTATTTCGCTCTACTCAAATATTCTTGTGGGTGAACTCTTGTCCATTTCTTTATGATTTGGGTGTCAAGATCTCAATTGACTCGATAACTGGGTTGCACCAATTGCCAACATTGTGTTCCATAAAGCATGGCTGGTCTTACAGCCATCTCATGAAATTATCTTTTGAGTTCATTCATTTAATATCCCTTTGGTGTCATTGACATAAGAGATGTCATTCAATCGAAGATGTTATCATTGACAAAAGAGATGTCATTTCTGGTCTATCTGTTTCTATATATGGAAAAGCAGTACACGATGATCACATAAAACTCTAGAGGCACATCTCCATTTCTTCCACCCAAGCTTGAATTCCATTGGCAACATCCTTCTCAAGCTCTCCACTCATGGATTATCAACCCAAGATGTTGAAAGTGGTCATTTTGGTTAACTTCTTGGTTAACAATCTTTACCTTGTTTATGCTTCTGTTGTTACTACAATTGCATTCCATATACTCTGTTTTAGTTTGACTAATTTTAAATCTCTGTATTGATTAAATGTTTAAAACTTTGTATTTTTCAAAAGATAAGAAAAAAAACTTGTTTTTTGGGCAAACCGAATTAAACATCTTTTTTTTGATAGAACACGTTATATTAAAGAAAAAACAAAAGCAAAAAACTTTTGGGGAAATTAGAAGATAGAGATTGGTGATCACCACCCATTAATAAATTTAGTGAGGTGAAAACTTTTAGTAGAGTCGGACTGATTTATACGTGTATTACTTGAAAAGGGAGAATTCGAAAGAGGCAAAGAACACCCTTTGACTATCTATGATACATCATTGTTCACATGTATAGAAATTCTAATTATTTTAATTAAAATTCTTTTTTAAAGCTTATTTATACATGGTACATAGACAAAAATATACATGTTTAGCCAATTTTCAACTCCATTTTTTAGTCCAATCCGTACTAAACCAGAATTTTCCATTCCCGAATTTTTGGCATTTTCAGTTTTTTTATGGAAATTTTTACGATCTATACCAAATTGAACACAAATATTTCCCATACTGTTATTAATTTATTATTATTATTTTGCCTAATGATGTTTTGCTAACTATGGCTAGAACAATCCATGTACATTTAATGCATATATTAGTATCATGAAAACTAACTGGACCCGACTCAGACCCTACTTGACCTGATTTTAATGGGGTCCAGGTTGATGGGTCATGGACCTGACCCGGACCTAGCTTGAGCTGGTTTTTAACCGGGTTCAAGAAGTTGAGACTTGAACCCAACATGAATTATTAATGGGTCCAAAAAAGGGACCCAGACCCATTAAAATTGGGTGAAGTCCGTTGGGTACCTCGGGTCCGGGTCTCCATTGATAGGCTTATTAGTTAGGGTCATCACCTCATTTTTCCTTGTGAAAGCCTTTTCTATCTTTTCTTTTTTCCTCTCTTAGCAAACTAGAAGGCATAAAACATGGTTCAGAAATCCGAAAAGTTGACCTGATTTAACTCACCATTCCATTGGGCCGAGTTGACTTGACGACTCGCCCAAAAATTCAGAAGAAAATATTTGATAATTGATAGTTATTTTTAAATATAAACATTCACTATAAAATTCATAACTCATAAGCAATGTTCTGAAAGTTGTATCAGATCTTAAAATTGTTAAGAGGGCTGAGATTGTAAATTGTAAGATCATAAAATTATTATTATTTTGTTTCATAAATATATAAAATATAAAGTAATTTTTTTGAAAGGAAAAAATATAAGACGATATTAAAATATAAAAAATGGAATATGATCAGATCTTCTAAATTCTATCATACCACATCTGGATACATGCAAAAACATCAACATAGTGTGACAACAAATTACCGATTGTTGTTTAGGGTGTGCTTGGTTGCACCAAATATCATGAATCATGATATTTCATGATTAATCAGTCTAATTTGTTGCAAAACATTATGAAATTTCATGATATTTGGTGCAACCGAAAGCACCCCCCCTAAAAACAAATGGTAATCATGTTTAGAACTTCCAACTTCTAAGTTCTAAGTTCCAAAACTGAAAGCGCCAAATAAATTAAAGGTAAAACACACTCAAATCTCAATCTATCAGTTTCATTTGCATTGATATAACTGTCATTGATGGAGTCATCCATGCGTGATGTATTTTGAAACGATAAACTCAAAATGGCTCTGACAAGTGCTCAATGCATAAGCGAGAGATGTTATTTAGTCTTAAAAGGTCCCAAATAACTTTCAAAACAAAAATTAAGGAAAGCAAATGGAAATTTGATAGACCACGATTTAGCCCATAACCATGATCCTTTTAAAAAAATAATTGAATCATAAGATTTAAGTCAAACTGTAAGATTCAATTCATGAATCGTAAGATTTACCAATAAATCATAGCATTTTTTTGAAAGATCGCGCTGATTTTATTAATAGGCTACAAGGCGATAGAGTGCTCCAAGATCAAAGCCCAAGCTATGACATCCATCATGCCCTCCTAAACACTTCATCCAAAAGCCTATGCCTATTTCAGAAACATCTCTCGTTTTGCTAAGACCAAATCAACAATAAACCTACAAGGATTGATAGCTACCAAAGGGTCCTCTCTTTCTAACCAAGTCTAACTTTGTGCCCCTGCCATGCTATAAGAGAAACTCCCCAATTTACCTCGGCATCATCCAATCACATTGGGAAAAGATGAAGGAACCAGCCCCACACCACTCTGGCATAATTGCAATGTAAGAATAAATGGTCCATATTCCACTATGTTGAGGCACATAATGCAAAAGTTGAGAATGATCATGTGTAACTGAGGTTATGGCCCTTGATAGTTTGGAATGGCAGAAAAGGATTCATGTAGCGGATTCCAATTAATTTGTATAAGGCTTAAGATGATGATGATGGGAATGATCATGTCTTTTTTTGCAAATTGTCCACGGTTAGGAACCTTACTCGTACCAACCAAGCAAAGGTGATAACCTTATTCACCAACATTTTATATTTATCATGAATATCTTCTTCTTCTTTTTTGTTTGCAGTCATTATTATATCCATTCTTGTATTACTATACGATGTGGTATTTTAAGAAAATTGGGACGTATGGGCAAATCGCCCACCATGTCTAGCATGCCTTTTCCCATTATGAGTTACCTTGCAATTGTAGGGCTCATGCAGATGGCGTGGCACATTATATTATTTCTTATTATTATTGTTATGATTATTATGGACTGAGTGACGCGATTACATGATTGAGTTGAGGAGCCGAAACACGGAATTTAGTGGCCCGCTTAAATCAACCACATGTGAGAAGATAGGCCAATTCACCTCCCTGATTCGATAGTGAAAGTGGTATGTCGACTACAGTCCCGGTCAAATGTGGGTGGACGGGTCCCACGTTGCAGGTCTCATCTCTTTCTTCTCTCACCTTTTAGTAAAATAGAGATGATGAATACATAGTCCATTAGGGGGACTGCATAGTCCACTAGATGGAGGTGCAAGTACGCAGTCTGCTAGTTGGAGGTGTGAGGCCCAAGGTGGAGCACCCGTTGCAAGGTTCGAGGGGAGGGGCACAAGGAGCAAGGCAGAGGTGCGTATTGCGCAATCCAGATGGAGGGGTGCGCAACCCATGACGGAGGCTCGTCTGTGCAATCCAAAGGGAGGGATGTGGGCCCCAAGGTAGAGGTGTGCACAGAGAGAGGAGAGCAAGAGAGTGAGCGGTGAGAACAAGAGAGTGAGCAGTGAGAGTGAGAGCGAGAGAGTGAGTGAGGCAGGAAGGGCCTTTTATAGAGAGAGCCAACCACTTCTCTCCCTTTACCCCCTTTCCTCCTTTAGTCAAGTGCAAGGGTTGGTGAGGCCCATTAGGGGCTGCCACCTGTCTAGTACTAACATCTCCCATTCAACGCCATAGTGGGGGATAGTATTTTCAGTCTACATGATGCAGGACATGAAATTAAATGTGGAATGCAAGAAATCAAGCTCATAATTATACCAATTTAAACAATCACAAAATTCCACATCCTACATACTATCAAACATTCAAAAAGGGGAATCTATGGGGGTCCAAGCCTACACAAGTTTAGGGCTGGATCAAATAAAATTATAAACTAACAAGCCCAAAGGAATGTAAGATTCATCCATTATTGTAAAGGATTGTTCCCCAATTCAAGAGATTCACCATGTTTCAATTCGGGGGAAAATCTAGGGCTCAAATTTGGGGATAATCGGGATTCGGGATTCTTTAGGGTTAAGGATTTGGATTTAAGTCTGAAGAGAAGGCAAATAGAGGAAAAATAGAACCTGAGATGAGCCACGTGCGTGGACAACAGCTGGCCCTGGGTGCATGTGCGTGACCACTCATTCGCATGTGTGTGGGGCCCACAAAGTCGGAAACCGATTCCTAAGCTAGGATCGGCCAGGATAGGACTGCCTCCATGCCAAATTTCGCATTGATCCGTCGCAAGGCGTGTGCGTAGTGCTCCGCCGAAGTTTCAGCCCCTCAGATGAGCCAAAATTTGAAAATCTGTTTGTGCACTGTTATAGGATAGAACTTGGATACGAAAGAGGGTGAATCTGAAGGTGGAAGGGATGTAGAGGATGATGGATGTGGGGCGTAATGAAGTGGGGATGATTTGGGATGGTTGTGGCTTCGCGCCACGGTAGTTAGCCCTTCGAGGAAGGGAGGGTTTCGCACCTAATTCGATTCTTCAACTCAAAGAGATAGAGAAGAAGAAAATGCAGATTTTTTTATTCATAAACTTCATCAAGAATACCTACATGGGGTTGCTTATTTGTAAGAAAACCCTAAACCCCAAAAGACAATTTTACCCTTGTGCCATGTGCGTGTACTAATACTTAAAGCTGAAGTAAATAAAATAATAACTAATCTAAGCAATTAAAGCCGTTCATGATGTTTCTAATAACGAGAATAGTCAAAACTCAAAATCCTAGATCATTTAAGGTAGTGGACCACGATCATGAGATCCGATGGTAGAATCTATATGATGATCGGGTCCACAGTCCACTCCAATGCTCCATAGCGCAGCCCCTAACTGTAAGGCCCTCCAAAGATGTCGTCGTCGATCCAAATTGAAATTGGGGCCCGCCTCCTCGAATACGTGTGTAGGGTGGGGGGCGTGGGCATGATGTCCCCATCACTACCTCTGCAATGTTGCCCGATATCGTATAATTGGAGCAAGAATCGGGGATGTGGAACCAGTCAGGATTTTAGTGTCTTTATATACATGTGATTGTACGCTAATTGACCACAACAATAGTGCGTAGCCTCGTAAGCTCTCCAAGGTTTGCTCTAGACCTGCATGACCACATGGATGTAGACAACCCTCAATGTAGGATTCCTCTACTATCATACTCACTTATCCTCTGATCGAGTTCAAATCATAAATCTTTTGGAAATGTTCTTTGAAGTTTTTCAAAAATTAGTTATTTAAGTACATAATTTTAAGAAATAGTTTGCATTTCATCTTACAAACTTGATATGCCACTGCAAATAAGTCTCAAAGTGCGCAATCATGGTCCTAGGAGCTTGGGTCGCTGCTAAGGGGTCTTTTTCACGCAACCATACATTTTAGAATTGACTAAGCTAATTTCCTACCAGTACATCCTCGACTAAATTAATCATTACCTTTGTACTGTATGCTAAAGTAGCGACACTCAATCTCATCCTCCTGTGCGCAAATGTGGAGTTGAGGGCACAAGAGTCACCTACGAGACCCGCCTACTCATTCAATACACTTATTAGACCGAATAAGGCATTCGTAGGTAAATCGATCCTTGAGTACTAGCTTAGCAACTCCTAACCTTATTAAATAGAGGTCCTGCCTAAAACGCTTGAGTACTAGCTTATCAACTCCTAACTTGGCTCTATACAAGCCATGACATCATTAGGAAATAGATGTTCTACTTAAAGTGGGTGAATATTGGCTCAACAACTCATAATCTCATTAAATAGAGGTCCTACCTAAAGCGTGTGAGTGCGAACTTAGCACAATAACTCTTAACTCCACTACCACTATGAATGTCATTCAACTCCCAAAGTCTCATTCCCAGTCACTTAAAGCTATTCACTATGTGATGACACAAGCTAATACATGCTAACACGTACGAAAATTAATATGAACATGTTAAACACGTCAGGGATCAAATAATACATATACATAGCTGTGATTGGAGGCGATCGCTCCTTAACATGCACTACCTCATCTTTTGTATTACTAGGGAAGGCGGTTGCAACTTAGTGTGCTTCCTCATCTTAAACATGCCTTCATGTGCATGCCAAGGATGGACAATTCTTGGGGAAGATTGACTTGCCTACCAAAAACCACCATTTATGATCTAAGGCGTAGAAAAATCAGCCATGCATAAATATTTAATTAATGTATGGCCATTTAAAAATTCATTTCATAAAATAGATCATGTATACAACCAACACATGGCAAACACTACACAGTGAGATCTCTACCATCACAGTGGGAAGTATAACCGAAATTATTATAAAATTGCACACTCCCACGTTTACAAAAGATTGATGAGGATATCATGTCATGTACACCCTTACGTACAAATCAGAGGAGGCGGGCCGCGCCGGTTTCCCTGTGGCTAGGCAAGTACCCATGATCGTGCTGAAGACCTCATGTGCATGTGCGAGTATCTGGAAGACCCCACATTGGGAAGATGCATATGGGCTACTTTATGGAGTGATCCAGACCGTTGGATCGAAGGGACGCGACGATTGGGCCATTGGATCGCATGGATCACATGATCGGGCCATTGATCGTTGATCGTCCACATCAGTTTTAGACTTTATTATATTTTAGGATTTAGTTTTTAGTTATTTTATATTTGGACACATTATTAGTGTTTTAGTTGATTTTATTTAAACTAGGGCTATTTTCGTTAAAATTCATAAGATAGGGGGATTTTTGTAATTTTTGAAACTTCTTGGATCTATAAAAAGAGGGGGGTGTGTGACCTCTCTCCCATTGAATTTTGTGTTAAAAAAAGAAAAGCTCTTGCTTTCTTCTCCCATCTTCATGCGATTTGAAGATACTTCCATGCGATTTGGAAGGAAGATTGGTGCGGGGCTAATTTTCATCAACGTAGGTGCGAGGTCTCCATCTATCCCCACACCATCTTCTCTTTTCTTCTTCATCCAGGTATTTTCTTCATATTCTTAATTCTCCCATCCCAAATCTTCGTCTTCTACCAAACCCAACTTTCCTATATCCATCCACAATCTAAACCCTAACCGACCTAAACCCATCATCCTATGCTACATGTGTGACCGTACGACTACATGTGTGAATCCCACTGCCTCTTTTGGTATCAAAACCCCATTTTCCATCCCTGAAACCCTAACTCTAAACCTAAAATTTCTAATTTTCCTACTTTCCTAAAATTACCCAAACCTTAATTTTCACCCTAGGTTGTATTAGGTTTCCTATTTTGAAATAAACTATACCCTATGCTAATTGGATGTCCCTACATCCATTAAATCCTAGTTTATTTATTTATTTATTTAATGATCTTGTGTTACAATGTTGGTAGCTTAGGTCAGGATTATGCATAATTTTCTTTTGATTTTCATGATATTTGTGATGAATATAGCGACGTTTGTGTTTTTTTTTTTTTTTTTTTTTTTTAAATATCTTAATTCGGTTATTTGATATCTCATGTTACTTAGTTCATGCATCGGTCCTGCATCAAAGATGTTAAGCTCTCTTGAGTCCTATCTGCCTAACATGTACGTCAAATATATCTTTGGCAATTGTTTTTGTCATGGGATCCATTAGCATTTCTCTAATGGGAATATATTCAAGTACAACATGCCTATCTCTCCCTTAATGTCGCACTTAGTGATATTTAATTTTATTATGCTTCGACTTCCTATGGCGGGGAGACATTATCTAACATTGAGATCGAGTCAGAGAGTGATGCAGGGAGTGGGTCCGGTGATAGTGATGACAACAATGAGGGTGATGATGACTCTGATGACAGTAGCGATAGTGGTGATGATAGAGACGGGGATGGTGGCGGCGATGGTGGGAGTTAGGATCAGATGCCTCTTATAGCCCTTTCACTGGGTAGGAGGATTTCGATCACGAACGAGTGAGGGGAGCTCGAGTTATAGGCCACAACATTGATATGGATTATAAACACAGGAGAGTAGCTCGAGTTATGTGCCACAATATGGATATGCATATGAACCTGGTGGATATGCGGTGAGTGACTCCAACAGTTACAGCACATCGTTTTTCAACTATGATCATGAGCAACGTTGTCATGTGCGATCGCACATTCTCATATCCGCACACATGTGCACAGATCGCATATGTGACAATGGCATATGCGATCACTGATGGGGATTTCTCCTCATGGCTCGATCGGTCGAGAGCTTCACTCGACCGGTCGAGGGTGGTGCTCGACTTAAAGTCCAGCGAGCTTTTGGGTTTGGATCTTCGAGGTGCTCGACCGGTCGAGTGGGCCGCTCGACTGGTTGAAGACCTTGCTCGACTAGTCGAGGTTACGCAGATTTGAGTCCGGATTTTGTGCGGACTGCGGAAATTTGAGCGGTTTCGCAAGAGGTGCGAAAGGGAGTTACCTAAACTATAAATAGGGGTTCCTAGGGCTTTTCTAAGTAATGCAAGAGAGTTTCTTAAAGCTTTGCAAATGTTTGCTAAAGGGTTTAGGGCTATCAAAGGTGAGAGAGAGAGAGAGAGAGAGAGAGAGAGAGAGCTTTTGGAAGGGAGGTTTTGCTCGTAGAGGTGATCTACTGTGCACTTGACATTTCAGCAATTCTACATCCTCGTGATCGGTGAGATCTCTCTATTTTTCTTATTCTCTTATTGTTTATGCACTTCTGCGTGAGTGAAGAAGGTTTGATCCAAGCGGTGTGTACTTGTGATCGGTTGTAATGTTCTATTTTATAGTGGATTGTTGATCTGGACGAGGTTCCGTGGTTTTTACTTCTTTGAGGGTTTTCTACGTAAAAATCTCGTGTCGTGTGGTTTGTGCTTTGATTTATTTCATTGCTTTATTATCCCATAATTCTGATGTTTTTGGGAGGCTAGATCCTAAGGTTTTGTGTAACGGCCCCCAACAAAGTGGTATCAAAGCGTTCAGGTTGGTTGAACGAGGTGAGATCGGTTCTGAATTATGGAAGGTGGCTTATCAAGGATGATTAGTCTCAATGGTTCTAACTGGACCATATGGAAGGCTAAGATGGAGGACTTGCTTTATTGCAAGGACTTGTATGCTCCAATCTTAGGCATATCAGCAAAAACAAAGGATATGACAGATGATGATTGGAAGAAATTGGACCGGAAGGCGGTGGGGTTTATTAGACAATGGTTGAACGATTCCGTATTCCACCATGTGTCTATGGATACCTCAGCCGTTAGCCTATGGCGGAAATTGTAAGGGTTGTATGAGAGGAAGACAGCCGACAATAAGATTTTTCTAATAAAATGACTTGTGAATCTTAAGTTCAAAGATGGTGGTTCTGTGGCTGAGCACATGAATGAGGTCAACAATATATTGAACTAGCTCTCCGCTATGAAGATGATCCTGGACGATGAATTAAAGGCTTTACTATTGCTTAGCTCATTGCCTGATAGTTGGGAGACATTGGTAGTGTCTCTAAGTAACTCCGTGCCAGATGGAAAGGTGTCCATGGAACAGGTAACTAGTTGTTTCTTCAATGAGGAAACAAGAAGGAAGCCTCAGGGGTTTACTCATTAAGAGGCCCTTGTGACACAAGAACGGAGGAGGAACAGAACGGGCAGGAAGGCCCGAGATAAATCAAGAGGCAAGTCAAGTACCAGGAAGGATATTGAATGCTGGAATTGTGGCAAGAAGGGCCACTACAAGCATGAATGTCGTAATAAGAAGAACGACAAGAAAAGAAAGGAGAAGGAAGATGAATCAGATTCCACTGCGGTCGCTTCAGATGATGACGTTGTAGTTATTCTTTCAACAAATCATGATGTTTGTCTCACAGCTAAAAGTCAGGATACCGACTGGGTGATAGACTCGGGAGCTTCATTTCATGCTACTCCACGCAGGGAATTCTTCACAAGCTACAAGTCAGGTGACTCTGGGACCGTGAAGATGGAAAATTCTGGTATATTAAAGATCGTAGGGGTTGGTGATATTTGTGTGAAGACCAATGTGGGCTGCACATTGGTTCTCAGGGATGTGAGGCATATCCCAGACCTTCGCCTCAACTTGATGTCGACGGGAAGGTTGGATGATGATGGCTATGAAAGCCGATTTGTTAATGGGTGCTGGAAGCTCATCAAAGGTTCATTGATCGCGGCCAGAGGAAAAAAGTATTGCACCCTTTACAAGGCAAGTGTCAGTGTGTGCAAGGGTGGGTTGAACGGAGCGGAAGATTTAACTATTGACATGTGGCACAGGCGTCTAGGCTACATGAGTGAAAAAGGGCTTCAGGTACTAGCGAGGAAGCGGCTCCTTCCAAAAGTGATGGGTATACTTCTTAAAACCTGTATTGATTGTTTATCAGGGAAACAACATAGAGTTTCATTTGTTAAATCTGCTTCTCATGTTAATGAAGTACATGCATTAGATTTGATTTATTCTGATGTTTGTGGTCCTATGAGGACAAAAACCTTGGGTGGGGCATTGTATTTTGTCACTTTTATAGATGATGTATCTAGGAAATCTAAGGACGAGGTCTTTGGTGTGTTTAAATTGTTCATGCTATGGTCGAGAGTGACAGGTAGATCATTGAAGTGCATCCACACTGACAATGGTGGTGAATACATCAGTGACTTTCATGAGTATTGTAAGTCTTTGGGTATACAACATGAACATACGGTTCCCAAGACCGCCCAGCATAATGGTGTGGCTGAGCGAATGAATCGCACCATTGTTGAGAGAATCAGATGCATGTTATCCCATGCGAAGTTGCCCGAGACGTTTTGGGGAGAAGCAATGCACACGGCAGTGTATTTGATAAACATGTCTCCATCAGCCCCGTTGAATGGAGAAGTATTTGAGAAGGTGTGGACTGGACAGGATCCATCGTATAGTCATCTCAGGGTGTTTGGATGCAGGGCATCCGTTCACGTACTAAAGGACGAGAGGTCCAAGCTCGATATGAAGATTAGGCAGTGTGTTCTTGGGCTATGGTGATGAAAAGTTTGGTTACAGATTGTGGGATCCGACTGAGAAGAAGCTCGTCAGGAGTAGAGATGTGGTATTTTTTGAAGATTAGTGTGTAAAAGACATTGGTAAGCCAGAGAAGAACCAGCTTAGTTCAGGTGAGCTAGAGGACATGATCCAGTTATTCCTCCCGTGGTGCCTGATGACGGGGAAGTACAGCAAGGTGCAGAGGACGAGGGAGTTCCTACAGAAGATAGACCGGGGGAGCAGCCCCCACCTGATTCACTTGTTGAGCCACAGGTGAGGAGGTCATCTAGGGACAGACATCCGTCCAAGAGGTACTCGCCGCATGAGTACATTATGCTGACTGATGGGGGAGAGCCAGAAGATTATTCTGAGGCCCTAGCCGACGAGCATAAGGGGGAGTGGTTGAAAGCTATGCAAGAGGAGATGTAATCCTTGCATAAGAACCACACCTATGACGTGGTGAAATTACCTAAGTGTAAGAAAGCTCTAAGCAACAAGTGAGTGTTCAGAAAGAAAATAGAGCAGAAGAATTCATAGACGAGGTTCAATGCCAGACTTGTGGTGAAAGGGTTTGGTTAGAGGAAAGGTATAGACTTCGAAGAGATATTCTCACCAGTGGTGAAGATGACATCCATACGGGTGTTGCTTGGGTTGGCGGCTAGCATGGATTTGGACATAGAGCAGTTAGATGTTAAAACTGCCTTTCTCCATGGTGACCTGGAAGAAGAGATCTACATGCACCAACCACAGGGGTTCAAAGTCAAGGGCAAATAGCATATGGTGTGTAGGCTAAGGAAGAGCTTGTATGGGCTGAAACAAGCTCCACGACAATGGTACAAGAAGTTCGACTCGTTTATGTTAAAGCATGGATATGACAGAACGGAGTCGGACCACTGTGTGTTCACGTGCAAGTTCTCAGATGGTGATTTGTTAGTTCTGCTGTTATACGTTAATGACATGCTCATCATGGGAAAAGACATCAAGAAGATTGACAGGCTGAAACAGGAGTTGGGCAAGTCGTTTGCGATGAAAGACTTGGGCCCAGCTAAGCAGATCCTAGGAATGGAGGTAACTCGTGACAGAAGCAGCAGGAAGCTTTGACTGTCACAAGAGCGGTATATTGAGAAAGTCCTAGAGCGGTTCAATATGAATGTAGCGAAGCCGGTCAGTGCTCCACTGGATGGTCACTTCAAATTGGGCAATAGGTAGTGTCCCAAGACGAAGGCAGAGGTAGATGAGATGCAGAAGATACCCTACGCATCAGCAGTAGGAAGTTTGATGTATGTTATGGTGTGTACGCGCCTAGATATAGCATATGCGGTTGGTGTTGTCAACCGGTATCTTGCCAATCCTGGCAAAGAACATTGGGCAGCAGTGAAGTAGATACTGCGGTATCTAAGAGGCTCCAAAACCTGTGTTAGAGGGTTACACAGATGCAGATATGGCAGATGACATAGACTCTAGGAAGTCTACATCGGGGTTCATGTTCACGTTTGCAGGGGGAGCGGTCTCTTGGCAGAGCAAGCTACAGAAGGTAGTAGTATTGTCAACGACAGAGGCCGAGTACATTGCAGTCATAGAGGCATGTAAAGAGATGCTTTGGATGAAGAGGTTCCTACATGAACTTAGGCAGAAGCAGGAGCATCACGTGGGCGATAGTCAAAGTGCTATACACTTGAGCAAGAATCCAAGTTAGCACTCCAAGTTGAAGTACATAGAGATTCGGTATCATTGGATTAGGGATACTTTGGAACAGAAGGTGTTACAGCTTGAAAAGGTCCACACGGACGACAATGGGTTAGACATGATGACCAAGGCATTGCTCAAGGGCAAGTTTGATGTTTGTAGAAACCTGGTTGGCTTGAAGAAGGCGGATTCCTCCTGAGTCGAAAAGGGGGAGATTTGATGGGGATTTCTCCTCATGGCTTGACCGGTCGAGAGCTTCACTCGACCGGTCGAGGGTGGTGCTTGACCAGTCGAGTGGTGCTTGACTCAAAGTCCAGCGAGCTTTTGGGTTTGGATCTCCTAGGTGCTCGACCAGTCGAGGGAGGTGCTCGATCGGTCGAGTGGGCCGCTCGACTGGTCGAGGACCCTGCTTGACTAGTCAAGGTTATGCAGATTTGATTCCGGATTTTGTGTGGACTGCGGAAATAAAGGGAGTTGCTTAAACTATAAATAGGGGTTCCTAGGGCTTTTCTAGGTAATGCAAGAGAGTTTCCTAAAGCTTTGCAAAGGTTTGCTAAAGGGTTTAGGGCTATCAAAGGTGTGAGAGAGAGAGAGAGAGAGAGAGAGAGAGAGAGAGAGAGAGGAAGCTTATGGAAGGGAGGTTCTGCTCGTAAAGGTGATCTACTGTGCACTCGACATCTCAGTGCTTCTACGTCATCGTGATCGGTGACATCTCTCCGTTTTTCTTATTCTCTTATTGTTTATCCACTTCTGCGTGAGTGAAGAAGGTTTGATTCAAGCGGTGTGTGTTTGTGATCGGTTGTAATGTTCTACTTCATAGTGGATTGTTGATCTGGACGAGGTCCCGTGGTTTTTACCTCGTTGAGGGTTTTCCACGTAAAAATCTCGTGTCGTGTGGTTTATGCTTTGATTTATTTCATTGCTTTATTATCTCATAATTCTGGTGTTTTTGGGAGGCTAGATCCTAAGGTTTTGTGTAACGGCCCCCAACAATCACCGCACATATGCGATCGCATATGCCACATGTGCGATGATATGCGATCTTATGGTTGCCAACGGTCAGAAATCTGATCGTTGGATTTTTTATTTTTTTTTTTCAAATCTTGATTTTTTCTCTATAAAAAGGGATTCTAAGTACTCCTACATGTACTCAAAGCTCAAACTCTCTCTCTATCTCTATTTTGCTCTCTTACACTCTCTTACACAATTCCAAGCCCATCTTATCTACAATAAGACATACGACCGCCAAATGCTACAGAAGAAAAAACAGACTCAGAAGCTTTCAGATTTTGAGGAGGAATTACTGGTAAAATGCATGAGGGATACATGCGTTTGTGACAAGCAATGTGGTTCTAGATTTGGATCACGGACGAGGGAGGGGAGCTCAAGTTACAGGCTACAACATGGATGTGGATCACAAGCATAGGAGAGTAGCTCGAGTTATGTGCCATAGTATGGATATGCATATGGACCTAGTGGATATGCGGCGAGTGACTCTAGCAGTTACAGCACATAGTTTTTCAACCATGGTCATGAGTCCACTTCTGCATATGGGCAGGGATATGAGTAGCAATATGGATATGACTAGCAATATGGATACCAATGAACTTCACATGCGCCCTACCTAGATCCTCATCAGCCGCAGACTGTGACGATTATGTAGTACCCACGAATGAGCATATTGGTTCAGTTTGGAGAGGATGAGTACCAGCGTTATGTCAGGGAGTATCTTAACTGGTACTACTCTACTATGACTTGGGCACAATATTTTCGATTTGTAGAGGAGCAATACTATTCTCAGCCTCGTCGAGATGGAGATGATGATTACGAGCTACCGCGCAACTCTATGTGGGTCTAGGCCACAACCAGTCTACATCATTGATATGTATATTTCTCAATTTTTACATTTTCTTTTGCTTTTCAATGAATTGGTTATGTTTTCATACATGTCTTTGATACATTTATAAATGTCATGCATTCAATTTAAATATAGTTACATTAGTTCAGTTAAACATCGCATAGCTTAGGACCCTATATGAAGGAAACTTATTATGTGCACATTTTTTTTTTTTTTTTTGTGAGATGTTATGATTTAAAATTGTGTATTAGGGTCTTTTTTAACAATCCCTGAAGTTTCATTGAAAAATTCAACAAATTTCCCAATGTTTTCCAATGTTTCCCGAAAAGTGCGATAAATTATGTGATACAAACGATATATCTCGTGCGATAACCGATACATTTTTGTATCCCAAGGGTGCGATACATAGCGCGATACTGATATTTCGAACATTGGTCTGATCTACCCTGATATGTAATCTGAACCCTTAAATAGGCCCAACACACATTGGCCATATCTAGGCCTCTCTAGGAGATTGAGTGGCCTGGTTGCATTAATTCGTATTATGACACAAAAGTACTTAGTTTTTTGCTAGCAAAGATTTGCTATTTTCTAATACTCCTATTGAGTTTCTGACTAGACAAAGCATACCCCTACAAAGGGGGAAAATGCTTTCATAACAGTATAAAATGTGGTTTTAAGACTTGAAACCACGACTCGATTTAGAAGTCCATTGTGTTGGATGGTACTGAACACTCAATGGACAACTCAAAAATAGTCGGAATTAAATAATTGGTCACATACACTGGGGGGGGGGACATGTGATGCATGTCGAGAGAGGGAGAGAGATTAGAGGGGAAGAGAGTGGCTAGGTGTGCCATCACTATCCTAACATTTCTAGTGATTTGGCCTAGTTGAGTTTGAAATATGCCTTTAGTTTTGGGCTTACATCATAAGATGAACTGCCGAATCTGATGGATGAGTGGATGTCACAAAGACGTCATGGGCGGCCCCACATAGCTTTTTGTTGCACGGTCTCACAAAGCTTTTTGTTGCACGGTCTCATAGAGCTTTTTGTTGCACAGTCTCCTAAGTGTTTGTGATGTGTGCAGGCTACACACAAAGAGGAGAGAAAAAGGTTAGGTTGCGGCCTACTCTCATGAAGCGAGGGAAATACCCCCGTTTAAAGGGCGTTGCAAATTATTGTTCTTTTGTCTTAAAATCCTTCCAATGATTGATTGCTGAGATAAAATTGGCCGAATGCTACCTGCATTATTTATAGTAGAGATATATTTTAAACGTATAATTTATTATAATCTAGGAAAAAACATAGACAATCTTACGAAAAATCTAGAAAGTCTAGGAAATCATAGAAAATCTAGGAAAGAGAGTGAAAAAGAACTTGAAGGAGACTTGGTTAGAACTCATCAAACGAATCGAGTTTCGGTCGCAAGTCTCAAATTCTAGTCGAGTCAACTTAGTTGAGTTTTGAGTTGACATGTTGAGTTTTTAAACTAAGGTATAAACAATTATAATAGCTTTGTACCCATCCTTAATTCATGAATATCGATCTGCTTCTCAATTACGATAATCGACATTTCAACGGTCTTTCTTTAATGGGCTTATATGCTAGCAAGGAAAGTGAGTTTTTTCTGGTTCTCTTCTTGTTTGGAAATGAGCCCTCTTTTAATCCCTGTAGCATTTAGCCATACTAGAACAAATACGTATTCCATTTCCTTTCTGAAGGTCTCGTTCCTTCCTCATTCTGACCATGTTTGTTTTAGCAGCTGTTTTTTCCTATTACCAAGATTGACTTTTTACTAATGTTGGGAAATCAAATCTGAGATCTGATCAGTTCATTGGGTGGATTGCAGAGTGGATGGACCACACTCCCAAATTGCATCGATTGGATGGTCCTATCCTTCTGATGACTAGGACCTTTTCCTGTTCATTTTTTACCACTGCCAGAATTCTTTTCTAGTGTCCATTTGTCAGTCACCGATCGCATGGTTAAGATCATCTGATCAGTGAGGTTTTTCTACAATGCTGATGCATGGTGGGACCCACCCAATGGCTGGTCTGGGTAATTAACTGTTGTACCATGTGTCCAAATTTTTGCAGAAGCTCACATTAAGACTTGCGGATGCACTATGCACCAAACAGTAACCTCTTCAATGTTTTCTGTTGTTTCTTGTAGCAGAAATTTAAATGGTAATGGTTGATATGTTTTCCTAATTTCTAGTTGCAAGCTGCTCCTCGGATTTACAAGAAGCCTCCGGTCACTCCACAATTTATATATGAAGATCCAAAGTTAAACTACTTCAAGGACAAGGACAAATCAGGCGATCAATGGGTCAGAGCAACCGATTTCACCCCGTCTTCTTCGATTGGCCAATCTTCGGCGTTGTGTTTGGAAGTTCCTTACATCTGCAAGCTTCCTGATATCCATGCGAACTTTGTAAATTATGAAGAAATTGAAGGCCAATTTGTCTTGGAGAGAGGTTTTTCCTTCTCTCATGGTTTGGATCTTGTCCCCATTGTTGGGCCTTGCCAGAGGATTCAATTACCATATACGATTCTGTTTAAGATAAACAGTTTGGTTCAGAATGGGATCATCATGGGGCTCACACTCGATGATGATTTCTTTAGGTTGGTCGATCCTCGTCTGGTACCTATTCACTACGTGGAACATGCCCTGGAGAGTCTATCACATCTAAAAGATTCCTGCTTCCAACCCACAAAATGGCTTCATGAGCAGTATGGAAAATACCGTGCATCTCAGCATCCTCCAAAATCCACCACTATTTCATTGGATCCTGGTCTGGTCTATGTCTACAGGGTTCAAATCACCCCCACTAAAGTGTACTTTTGTGGGCCGGAGGTCAACGTCTCAAATTGTGTATTACGCCAGTATGCTGAAGATATAGATAACTTCCTTCGTGTTACTTTCGTCGATGAGGATTTGGACAAAATACAGTCGACAGATTTGATACCGCAGGCAGTTCCGGAAAATGGTGAACAGCACACTGGTGTTTATAAAAGGATACTCTCCATTTTGAGAAATGGCATAGTTATTGGCGATAAGAAGTTTGAATTTCTCGCATTCTCTTCAAGTCAGTTAAAGGAGAATTCCGCATGGATGTTTGCAGCGAGGAGTGGACTCGATGCAGCTGGTATAAGGGAGTGGCTGGGAGACTTTAGTAAGATAAGGAACGTGGCGAAATATGCGGCCCGATTAGGTCAATCATTTAGTTCATCCAAAGAAAGTTTGAGCGTTGATAGGCATGAAATTGAACATATTCCTGATATAGAGATAAAAAACAAGAAATATAATTTCTCGGATGGAATTGGAAAAATTTCAGCCGATTTTGCTAAAACAGTGGCTATAAAGTGTGACATCAAAGGTTTGACGCCATCTGCCTTCCAAATTAGATATTGTGGGTACAAAGGTGTTGTAGCTGTGGATCCCGAGTCTCCATATAAGTTGTCCTTGAGAAAAAGCATGCTCAAGTATGAATCGGACAACACAAAACTGGATGTTTTGGGATGCAGCAAATATCAGCCTTTTTTCCTCAATCGACAGTTGATCACTCTTCTGTCGACTCTTGGAGTTAGAGATCATGTGTTTGAAATGAAGCAAAAAGAAGCTGTAGAACAACTGGACATGACTTTAATGGATCCGATACGAACACAGGAGGTGCTCGAGGTCATGTCTCCGGGAGAAGACAATCAGGTCCTTGGAGAAATGCTGATCTGTGGTTATAAACCTGATGCCGAGCCATTCCTTTCAATGATGCTGCAAACTTTTCAGGCATCAAAGCTTTTGGAACTGAGGACTAAGACACGGATTTTTGTTCCGAAAGGAAGATCAATGATGGGATGCCTTGATGAAACTAGGACTCTTAAATATGGGCAGGTGTTTGTTCAAATATCTTGCGTTGGGCGTAAACAGTTTGATGATAATGATCCATTTACATTTGGAAGAAATGAGTCCAATCAGCGGTCTATTGTGATCAAGCGTAGAGTACTTGTTGCTAAATGCCCATGTCTCCACCCAGGTGATGTGCGTGTCTTGAGGGCCGTCAATGTCCCAGCTTTACGCCATATGGTTGACTGCGTTGTTTTTCCACAGCAAGGGAATAGGTCAGACCTTCTTGCAAGTTGCATTTAGATTTTACATTCTTGCAACTTACATTTAGAATTTAATTTCAAAATATCAAATGCTTCTATGTTTTTGTGTTAACGCTTCTATTACGGACATTAGTCAGTTCCCCATAACCTTGCTATGGATGATTATAACAATATATTAGATGCTTGTGCGGAATCTTAGTGTTTGTGAGTGTTAGTTACATGTTCTTTTGTCCTAATAACCTGTTTAATGTTTTGAGTATATGAATGTGATTGAATTTCTTGCTTTTGAGCTTCAGTGGAACTCATGCAATTGCTTGACCCTGAACCTCTGTTAAGGGCTATCCTTTATGGGCATTTAGCAACAAGTACTCTACCCTTGATCACAAAAGACCGCTAATTGGACTCATTTCTTCCAAATGTTAATGGATCATTATCATCAAACTGTTTACGCCCAATGCAAGATATTTGAGCAAACACGGTTGAGCAATCAGTCCTTAACAGAGGCTCACGGTCGAGCAATTGCATGTTGCATTTAGAATTTACATTCTTGCAACTTACATTTAGAATTTAATTTCAAAATATTAAATGCTTCTATGTTTTTGTGTTAATGCTTCTATTACGGACATTAGTCAGTTCCCCATAACCTTGCTATGGATGATTATAACAATATATTAGATGCTTGTGCGGAATCTTAGTGCTTGTGAGTGTTAGTTACATGTTCGTTTGTCCTAATAACCTGTTTAATGTTTTGAGTATGTGAATGTGATTAAATTTCTTGCTTTTGAGCTTCAGTGGAACTCATGCAATTGCTCGACAGTGAACCTCTATTAAGGGCTATCCTTTCATATGGGACATGAAAGAAAGCCCATCATTCAAACTCACCCTTGTAACTTATATTAGCTCCGGCAAGGGATGTTTGGTGAAACCAAGTGGTTATGAATGTACATGTATTGGGGGTGGTTGGTGGTTTTGCTTTCTTATTCTCACCATAATCTAAGTCTTATCCAAACTAATTGGGGTCGGCTATGCGAACCCTGTTTGGCCATTCCACTCTATCAAGGGCCATAACTTCAGTTGGGGCCCATTTGGATGCATTTGCAAAAGTGGTTTTTGTTGCCAAAACGTTGTTTTGAGCCAGTCATAGTTCACTTCCACATTTGGATGCGCATTCACAAACACGTCTAATGCCCCACTTGACAAAACCAACACTAAAAAGCCCACTTGCTGAAAGCTAAATCATATTGGGTTTCTGTGAGTTGATGAAAAAGTTGACCAATGAAATCAATAAAAAAGGGGTTTGCGGAAGTTGCATCCAAACAGGTCCACAGACCATAGGTCATCAAGTCTTTTCTTAGTACCTCAATTGATATCCTTTTGCGCTATCTCCTTGCACTTTTAGAGCCTTCAGTGGACCAACTTACTCTAACCACCACAGTTCTTGGTCTCCGTTGCACATGACCAAACCATCTAAGTCTACTTTCCCTCATCTTATTCTTATTTCCTATTGGTGCTACCCTTTGTTTCCTTCAATTCATTCATTTCTAATTCTATCCTTGTCTTTCCATTCATCCACCTCAACATCCTCATTTCAGCTACACTCATCGTACAAACATGTTATTTCTTTACTGCTCAACAATCTATCCCATAAAGCTTGGCTGATCTTATAGCTATCGTACAGCGATCAGTGCTTTCTTGTTCTAATGGGGAGTTTATAGCTGTATATTCTCATGCCTCTATGTATATACAACTATCATGTTTGGTATACATGCTTTGGTTAGGGACATTGATGGATATGTGGTGAATCTACTGATGTTCAATAAAAAAATGTAACAACATCCATTATAAGAGTTGGTGAAGGGTTTCATGGTAGAATTTCGGGATAGGAGCTGTCTTCCCAAAGGCTTCCGGGGAAGACTGCTTGAAAGATTTTAGACTGATTAGCTTGGCCGGGGGACCCTACAAGATCCTTGCGAAAACGCTAGCGACTAGGTTCAGGGCAGTTTTACATTCAGTTATCTCACAGAATCAAGAAGCCTTTATCGCTGGTAGGCAGCTTGTGGATAGTGTGTTGATAGCTCATGAGTGCGTTGACTCTGTTACAAGGAAAATGCTTAAGGATTAATATACAAACCGAATATTGAGAAGGCGTACTGTCGTGTGAACTGGAAATTCCTGGGATTACTTGCTTGGTCAAATAGGTTGTGGGTAAAAGTGGAGGGAGTAGGTGAAAGAGTGTATCTAGTCAGCATTTTTTGTGTGTGTTGGTTAATGTCTCCCCTAAAGGTTTTTTTAGCTCATCAAGGGGCGTTAGACAGGGAGATCCACTCTCCCCTCTTTTGTTTGTCGTGGTGGCGGAGGCTTTAGGCAAGATGCTAGCTAAATACCATGAGATTTTGTGAAGCTAATGAATCTATGGTGGACAAGTTAAGGATGCGAATTTTTTAATTTTGAAGTGGTATCGGGTCTAAAGATAAACATTGCTAAAAGTGAAATGTTAGGGGTGCATGTGTAGGGAGGAAATCAAGCATATGGCTTTGATTTTTTGTTGTAGGGCAGGCACCTTCCCATCCACCTATCCTGGGCTCCCCTTTTGTATTGAGAAGCTGGAAAAACACTTGTGGGATGTGGTGGTAGAGAGGTTTAAAAGGAAGCTATCTAGTTGGAAGTCTCGGTATCATTCGTTGGGTGATTGTATTACCCTTATTAAAGTAGCATTATCAAATCTTCCTCTATACTTCCTGTCATTTTTGAAGTGTCCAAAATTGGTTTTGGGGAAGCTGGAGAGGTTGGGGGGTAACTTCTTATGGGAAGGTGTGGAAGATGGGCAAAGATTCCTCCTTGTGAGGTTAGAAAGTGGTGTGCTCCTCCATCTTCTTGTATGAGGAAGGAGAGGTTGGTATTAGGGACTTGGGGTAGTTGAGGTTGGATGATCTAGAGAGAGAGAGAGAGAGAGAGAGAGAGAGAGAGAGAGAGAGAGAGAGAGAGAGAGAGAGAGAGAGAGGTGGTGTCTTATGTGTGTAACGTCCTAAAACTGACACTTGAGTATCAGTGACTCATATCCTGAATTCGAGGGTGTTAGCTAAATAATGAACGAATGCTTCTTTATTACGCACCATTTTTTTCCCGATATACTTTTAGCATTCGTAGGGTATACATCACACAAGAATAAAATAAATTGAACTTTGTAATTATGATTCCAATCATCATATAATCAACTAACTCATCCACACAGCTAGGGACCTATTACAACATTAAATAATCCATCAATTATCAAAGTTCTACTAAAGTACAAATCTTAACTATTCTAAGTCTAAAAACTCCATTGCACTCAAGTACGACAACTCCTCCACTCTGTCGATTCTTCAGGCGCAACATAAGATTCTTCTAGTCTTGCATCACCTATTGTTGTTTTTCGATATTGAAGGGTGAGTGGCCAGTTCAGTGAAAACTCCCTCCAAGATTACACATCCATCATCACAGTCAAGTATAGTTTACAAATATAAACCAAGCAAGTACAGTATTCATTTCACAATGTGAATCTTGATTAATGCATAGATGCATAAATGCACATCAACTTGGGGATACACATCCAGTTGACAGTGTGAGTGAAACCCACGATGCAAGTGAACTCCGCAAGATGACCTGAAAATCAACAAAGGAACTCCGACGCCACCTGAAAATCATAAATGAACTCCGCACGATGACCTAAAAATTAATAAGTGAACTTCAACTTCACCCGGAAATCACAAATGCCATGATATGATTAGCCAATCCCGGAAATCACAAATGCCATGAATGTATGATTAGCCAATCCCTTATTAGTCCATTTTACAAACAACCAATTATGGTAACCCTTTACGCTTAGTGGCCCTTTGAATCACCATACCACTCAGAAGTCAGAAATCACATGTGAACTTCGCACAATGACTCGAAAATCACAAGTGAACTCTGATGTCACCCGGAAATCATAATTGAACTCTGTAAGATGACCTAAAAATCAATAAAGGAACTCCGGTGTCACCCGGAAATCACTAGTGTCATAAATGATAAGGATAACCATTGAAAATACAAGTCCGTACATAAAACAAAGGGCTTGTTACCCATACCACTTTAGGCATCAAATAAGTCACAAATTGACATCCAAAATTATAAACCATCATGGTATTAAGTCGATAAACAATAGAGGCCAACTAAGTTTCAAGGTGTAATCCAACGAGGTGTATTCTCTACCAAGCAATATGGTGTTCTCATAAATAGTTTGAAATTCGGTTTTACTGCTATAAGCAAAGCTTGAATATATGGCTAATGTCCTAGAGGGGGGTGAATAGGATTTAAATTTTACTGAGTAATTAACATGCACCTGCTTCTAAACACTTATGTAACGTAGTACAAACAAGATCAAGTGTAACTGTAAAGTCTACTCAAGTGAAAACATCATTTATGCATTCTGTCAAACACATTTGCTGCAATAAAGTAAATCATGTATATTGTTCAGCAAAATGTAACAGATAAAAAATAAAACATTTAGCCCATTGCACAAGATGTATAATGGTTCGGCTATGTGCGTACTCCACTTTCAGCTAACACACTCTTTCCTAGAGTGTGTCGGATTTCACTATTCAAATGGTTTTAAATTAGGTTCACCATAAACCTTCACAATCTACACAAAGTCTATACGTTTTTCATCCGTCGATGGCCTACACAAGGTCTTACGAAGTCCTACACAAGAACGACGAAACGTACTCTCCCGTCAGAGGCCTGCACAACGACTTGTCAAGTTTCGTATTTCAAACTCGGAAACCCAATCCCACACAAGGAATGGTTTCCAGACACAATGGACTTAAAAATACTTTCTTACCTAAAGTGGATGAGCCCCATTAAAGCACCTTTGATAAAGATCTTCTCGAATCGTGAAGCATCTTCTACTCCCTTGTACCGCAATCGTATTAATAATGTGTCGTTGAAGATACCGAGGTTTTGGGTCAAGGGTTTGATGAATCCCAACTTAATAATGATGAGTCTTTATGAGCAAGTCAAGGATTCCCATGGCTGAGCATTCAATGCAATTTATCATAAAGGATTTACCAATAAGTGTGGTTGCTAGAGCATTAATGAATGTTAGAGTTCATTCTTCAATCCAAGCTTTGAATGCCCAATGAATGTCTTTAAGACATGGATTGAATGATGAAATCTATTAGGAAAGAGACCTTGGGAAGTAGGGTATTAACTAGGATTACTCACACACATAAGGCTCTCTCTATTTCTCACAAAATTGCCAAGAAACCCCTCTTTCCTATATGTAGAGAAGTTTTGCAATGGTAAAAAAATGGGCAGAAAACTGTCAGTATCGATGTCATTGATTGGTCTTCGATGTTATCGAGAAAATCAAATTTTACTTCAAAATATTGTTGGACAGTTCTGTTGATGCTATTGAGTGACCTTCGATGTCATCGAAGGATTTCTCGATGCCATCGAGAAAATCCATATTTTTGACCTGGGGTTGCTCGACATTTTTGTGTCCCTGTCCGATGTCATTGACAGGGCTTCGATGCCATCGAAGGGACCCTTTTATGCCATTGAAGACACTTCGATGCCATCGTAAAAATCTAGATTTTTAAGTTTAACTCGCTGGACAGTTTGAACTCCAAGCTTGATGCCATCGAGCCGTCTTCGATGCCATCGAAGATAGTTCGATGGGATCGAAACTTATTTGCTTTTGAGTTTTTCTTTTTAAACAAATTTCTTCCCACACTTCTTACTTGCATTCTTTAAGTTGGTTTTTCCTATGAAGTTTGGGCTAGATGGAAGATTAAGTTTTGTGAGATTGGTATAGGTTTTTTGAAGAGGTCCCGGAACTTTGCCATTTCCTTACTTTTTTCTGTTCTTTGGACGTCTTTGATCTTTGAGTCTTCAGTCTTGAATCTTCTTTGGGGCTCTTCGGACTCTAAGACTCATAATTCACGCTAATTGACAAACTAGGGCACTTACAATCTCCCCCTTTGTCAATTACGTGGCAAAACCTAAAAAACCTATACAACTCAATAAACATGTAACTTTACATGGTTTGTTGTAAGATTTACAAATACAAGTTGACTCAAGACATTTACAATGTAATATACTCTTCAATGCTCCCCCTAAGTTTCTGCAACACAAATGTTACCAAAAAGATAGAACATAACACTTGGTGGAAGTATGTTTCTCCCCCTTTTTGTCAGTGATTGGCAAAGGTTATCCATAAAAGCATGTATTATCAACTGAAGCTTGAAAATATGTAAAGTCATGCATCATAAGAGGGAAAGAGACAATAGGCAATTTAACACATAAGGATCCGAAGTAAGAAGAGAATGTATAATATACTCAAAATAATCATTCATCCACAAAAATTAAATCCAAAAATATACATAACATTGTTTATCCAACTCGGGCTAGTCAAAAAGTAAAATCTGACTGAGATGGTCACATAACACAACAAAAGACTTTGACGGACAAATCCTATCTCTAATGCTCCGCGACGGGTCCTGGTGTAGCAACATCATCCTGACGGCAGGTCAGGAACGCAAGGATCTCCTGTGTCGTCTGTTGTAGAGACTAGAGAGTGGATCATTTGCTCCAGCCGGGAGAGGTGCTCCCCCTGACGCGTCTGCTCGGCAATCAACTGATCAAGACGATCCTGTTGTCGCATGTATCGCCGTGTGGTCGCTATGTTCTGAGTTGCCTGTGGCGAGGGCTCATGTGCTTGTTTGTCTTAACTTTGCTGCTGCTGCTGATGCGACTGTCTCTGCGTCAACATTTTCTGCTACCGGGGCCAGTGGACGGATTTTCTTGATGTTGTTGCTAGTGATCGATGCTAGTGGAATCGGGACATCAGAAGTTTGGAAGAACCCAACCTCCCGAGCTAGCAAATGCAGAACATGGCCAAATGGGATATATGTGGGGCGACTTCCTCGGATTAGTTGCGCGAGTTGATGAATGATAATGGTTAGCAGACAGAGACGTATGCCCATCCTGACATTGTAAACAATGTCGACCATAAAAGGGGTGAGATCTACGTGATTAGTGCCCCTAAGCTCGACATTGGTAGAGAAGATTGAATGTAGAATGCGAAATTGGCTAGACATATTTGAGGAACGGAGCGCATTCCCTTGAATCCATTTCTCCTCTTTCCCATTGCAGAGGAATCTTGTCATCATGTCCCTTACTTGACGTGATGCAAGATCATAATCTGGTTGTGGCTCTCAGGACAAAGGAATACCGATCAATGTGGCAACTTGAGTTGGGGTTATTTTAACGATATGACCACTAACTTCAACTTCAAATGAAGGAGGGCGAAGTGTGGGGCTCCTACACTTGGACATGAACATATAAACTTGTTTTCTATGGGTCATCCCTCCAAATTTGAGCACATTTTCCCAACGGATAGCTCGTAACATCCCATCGACACCATTGGGTTGAATACATTGACCATTGACTCTTCTTTCACAAATGATTTTACAGATGACATATTTTGCCGATGGAGAGTTTGTCATAGGTGATTCGAGTACTAATAGTTTGTCACTATGGGTAGAATGGGTTTGCGTTGGTGGAGGTGTTGGCGAGCGACGTGTGGCGCGATTTGCATGTCGCGGTGCCAACTTCTTTATTTGAGTGGGCCGAGAAGTTTCACCTACTGTCGGGGCTTTGCCCTTGTTGTCCTTCGGCATTTTGAGGAAGATTTGGATGTTCAAAGAAAACAAGGATGACTTGCTTGGTTTTGACAAGGAAATCTAGGACTAAATCACCCACATATTTGAACAATAGAGCGTGTGATGAAAATTAAATCGAAACAAGCAGCAGGAGAGCCAACCTACCACTTCAAGGATGAATCGGAACAAGGCACAAATCGGCGATGCAAGAACTTGACCGAGGGAAATGTAGAAGACCCAAAGCGCTTAGAAACCCTAAAATCCGATTTGGACAAAGGATGTGGAGATTTGGAGATCAAGGATCCCAAAATCGTGAATTTAAAAATGAACCAGCATGCCTATTTTAACTGCAGATTTGACAGTTCGATGGCATCGAAGCATCTTCTATGTCATCGAAATTTTATAAAGAACATATGAAGAACAGATAAAGAGTTGTGTACTTTCAAATTTTTATGGGACTGATTCCTGACTTGAGGTGTACATAAAGATTGAACTTTAAGATTTGTAAGTTGTACACTCAATTAGGACTAACATAAAAAAAAAGAAGAATAATAACAAACAAAAATTCCAAAATGAGGCTATAAATCCTCAGATTTGTCAATAAGCCATGAAAAACTGCTAATTACCTAATTAGCACATACTCCAATGGACTTTTGGAGATCTCCAAATCCATTTGCATCTAGGGGTTTAGTCAATATATCAGGCAATTGTTTTGCAGTTGCCACAGTCCAGCGATATGATATGCTCCTCAACAACCTCTCGAATGAAATGATGCCGGATATTTGTGTTTTGTCCTAGAATGTTTCATTGGATTTTTGGAGATATTTATGACACTAGTATTATCGCAAAATAGTGTCATTGTAGTTTGGTCAATCCCATAATCTGTCAACATTTGTTTCATCCGCAGAAGCTGAGCACAACAACTACCTGCTGCAATATATTCGGCTTCGGCGGTGGATAATGAAATGGAATTATGCTTTTTACTATGCCAAGACATTAAGCGGTTCCCTATATAAAAGCACTCGCCGCTAGTCGATTTTCTGTTGTCCATGTTTCCACTCCAGTCGGCATCTGAGTACCCGACAATTGTGGTTGAGGTGTCAAACGGGTACCAAAGGCCAAAATTTGTGGTCCCAGGCTCCCAGCCACATATCTAATGATTCTCTTCTCAGCGGTTATATGCGATTCTTTTGGGTCGGCCTGAAATCGAGCACATGCTCAGTCACATGCCAAGTAAGAGGGCATGTGTTACTTCAAGAAGATGACGGTTCTTTTGCTCAGTCATACCATTCTCTTGAGGGGTTCGTAAATATGAAGTACAAGATAATATACCATGATCTTGCAAAAAGGACAAAAAAATTCAACATATACTCGCCCCCATTGTCAGAATGTAGAATTTTAATAGAATATTGAAACTAAGTGACTACTTCATTATAAAAAAATTTGAATACATCAAACACCTCATGTTTAGATTTGAGAAGATAAACCCAAGTCATTCGAGAGCAATCATCATGAAGGTAACAAAATGCTAATATCCAAAAAGAGAGATAACAGATGCAGGGCCCCAAACATCAGAATGAACAAGTTCAAATGGTTTGGATTTTCTCTCAGACAAATTAGGAGGAAATATGGCTCGGTGATGTTTGGAGAACTCACACATTTCACAACATAAGAGTTTAGTTACAAACATTGAAGGAAACAAAAGTTTTAATCTAGACAGAGATGGATGCCCTAGATGACAATGCCATTTGGACACAAACTCTTGATCTAAGGACAAGGTGCTAGATGCCAAGACATGTGCATCATCAAGGAAATAGACCCCTCCATGTTCACAGCCCCCTTGAGGCAGAGGAGATTTTTTTGAAAGCTCATTTGTTTGTGCTTGAAAGGGCTTCTTGTATCAAATCGGTGGAAGATTGTAATTTTTCTTTTTCTTTTTTCCTTAGGTTATAATGTTTGTGCTATCTCAGCGCTTCTCTAATAAAATATCTTGTTGCCATTAAAGAAACTTCATAGCAAGAATTGACAATCAACTAATGAATTTCTAATTCTCAGATGATTTAACACTGAATTTGAGGTAAAGGGATAAAAATCCTAGTTTTTCGTAGGTCAGGCTGGCATAATGTTCTCACAAAACTATGATCAGTTACACCATGGAATACATGTCAAAAAACGCTAATAAATGCTAGATTCTTGTGCTCCCAAAATTTCCTTTTTTATGATATTTTTCCTTGTTATTATAGAAAAAATAAATGCATATATGGTCTGATACAAGTTCAATGCATAATTTGTTTTGTATTCTTTTCCAGCATGGTTGATACACCCTCTGATATTGATATTCAGAACCTTCTTTCTATTTGCACCAATCTTTTCGGAGTCACCTTCTTTGCCAAGGGTGTGTTTGGTTGCACAAAAAATGTGAAATTTCATGATATTTCATACCTTAAATAAATTTCTTCCTCTTAATCTGCTTATTTGAGAATCTTCTCCTCTTGCTTCAACCAAACTTCCACCCTTACTCTCAAGTAATCCTCCCTGCTTGTGGCACTAGTATCCAGTTACTTCTTATGCCAATAAAACTATATAGATGGAAAATCACATAGAGACACTTAAAGAGATTACACGGAAATACTTATAGAGATTCAAACTATTCTAGTGGAAGACTTGTAGAGGATTACAAAACTAGAAATTCTTACAAAGAATTCTTACTCAAAGATTTACAAGACACTCAGAAGAAAATAGTTAAAAGAAAACACTAAAAACAAATATACAACAATTGATCTCTATGCTTCAACTGATGCTCAAGCTTTTGAGGTTTCTCTTTGATTATATGGAGGAAATGTGCTTCAATGATTTAGCCTTCGTATAAAGAGATGCCATCGTACCATAGTAATGTCACTTTTACTGTAGAGAGATTCCATATTAATACTCCAAAGATGTTGCTTTTATTGTTGATGGATGCTTGGAATCTACTTTTGAGAATGATGATGCTTTTCCTTTTTAGGAAAGGAATTCTCTTTTTAGTGATTGATGAAAAATTAGTCACATGTCTTGAATGAGGTGGAGTCAGTCCGGCTTCGTCAGGGAGAGAGACCACTTTGTCCTTTAGTGATTAGGACTATTGATATTGAATAATTATGCTACCTTTTGAAGATGCTGATTCACTTGAAGAATTCTAAGGCATGCTTTGAGATTCTCAATTAAGAGTAATGTTGATGGCGCTCTCCTATAATAAGAATTTAAACTTAAAACTCCAAAACTTGATTCCCAAATTGTTTATTCTCATTAGTTAAATGAGGGGTTAATAACCAAAGTCCATACATCTCTAGTCAAATTCTATGTAATACCCATAGAACCCAATGTTACTCCGTATCCAATTCATCAAATAGTAACAAAATTCCTTCCCCCAGGTGGTGAATACCTTGTACCCCCCTCACATGGTAAAACCTAGGAATACTATTCGAAAGTCCTTCAGGACTTAACATTCAAATTAAACACTTTTATTGAGAAAATTCCTCAGAGAAATTACCTATTCACAATTTCCAATATCATTTCTCCCCTAAATGGGGAATCGATAAACATTATAAGCCCTTAAAAAAAAAATTCCTTATGATGGCAGTGTTTATGACAATTATTGGGACTATGTAAAAGGCTTGGACAATGTGTTTTTCTATCAAAATTCGCAATTTAAAAACTCTTGGTTTCTCTGGTTTGATTCTTCTTTCAACTCTAGCTTCTCCTCTTAGTTTTTCTCATGGTGGGAAAATCTTGGAACGACTGCATCAAGGTGTTCCGTAATGGTAACGGTGGCCGTAACGGCCACCACCGTTACCTTTACAATACGGGGCATAACGGCTTTTACGGCCCCGTAATGGCCATTACGGTTTCTCTTATTTATTTTTTATTTATTGAAAAAACCCCCGAAAAACTATATGCCCCATACTATTGATTAAAAAGTATGAAAAACCTATATATGTCCTATAATAGACCATTAAGGGACTATTATGGCCTTTATAGGGGATGTAACGTGCCGTTAACGGCAATTACGGGTCATTTTTTTCCATAACGGTTGTTATGGCTGTTATGACCCCGTAACATGTAACGGTTGCCACCGTTACCTTTACGTAACGGCCTTTACGATACACCATGAACCGCACAGCTTCTTCCCTTAGCCCTTTATCTTAAGTACGAAAAATTGAAAACTAAATTCTTCTCCATCCCAATTTCAATTGAATTCTTTATATTTCTTTGCCAGTAATTTCGTTCCCTGGATTCTAAGATGGGAATTCTCTTTTAATTCCTAATCCTTTCCGCCTATTCATGAAAGGTATATTGACCTTAAATGGCAGGACATATACAAATTTCAATATTTGCTAAAAGGCAAAGTTTATGTATCCTCAAAATCCCTTACTGCGAAAAATTCACTTCGAGAAAGTCTTAAACAGAGGATTTTAATCTGAAATCCAAACTTACAAAAAGAAGAATTATTTGATAAACTTGGAAACACCCCCTTAAAGGAGGATAATATGGATTTTAGTATCCTTGAAATTTCCAAGGATCTTCCAGAAGCATCCCTTGGAAATGATAAGGAAGACAATTGTCTTAATATTAATCTAGTTATATCTCTAGCATTGGTAACCTCAATGCTCTAAAGGAGAGAAGGGGAAAATTGATAAAAAAAATGTCATTAATATTACTCTTAATTAAGAACTCTCAAAGCGGTTTTAGAATTCCTTAGGAGAATTAGTATCTTCAAAAGGGCATAATGATTCACTATCTAGACTCCTTATTACTAAAGGACAAAGTGGTCTCTTTCTATCTGATGAAGTCAAACCAACTCCATCTCATCTAGGATGTGTAGCTAATTTTCCATCAATTGCTAAAAAGTATTCCTTTTCTAAAAAGTAAAAGTGCCGTCATTTGCAAAAGTAGATTTCAAGTATCCCTCAATAGTAAAAGCAACAGTATTGGAGTACTATAGGATCTCTTTATAGGAAAGGCTACATTATTATAGTATAATGGCATCTCTCTACAGGAAGGCTAAATGATTAAAACACCTTTCTTCCTTCATATAATTAGAGAGAAGCCTCAAAGCTTGGGCATCACTTGAAACATAGAGATCTAGTGTTATATGTGTGTTTGAGTGTTTTCTTTTGAATATTTTCTTCTGAGTGTCTTGTGAAATTTGTTAGTGAAAATTGTGTGAGAATTTCTAGTTTTGTAATCCTCTATAAGTCTTCCAACATAACTATTCGAATCTCTGTTAGTATTTCCATGTAATCTCTTCAAGTCTCTTTGTGCAAGTTTCCATCGATAAATTGATATAGTTTTTGTAGCATAAAGTGATCCTATCTATTTTTGTTGTTGTTGTTGTTGGCGATGATGGTACAAACAGTGTTCGTGTTGTCGACGATTTGTCGATATTATCGCCGATAATATCGGTGTCATATCAAGCGACAAGAAACCCCAAGTTTTCGTTTCTCTACAGGATATCGGCGAAATTTTCGGCGAAAACCCATTTTTCGGCGATATCATTGATAAAAATGGGTTCTCGCCGAGAATATCGGCGTGGTGTGGCTGAAATAAAGAAAAAAAAAACCTTCAATTTCACGATTTCGTACCTGATCGGAACTTGAAGAACAAAATCCCTTTGGCCTCGATCGACAGCCCTGTTAGGTAAGAAAAACCTACATATTTCCCCCTTTTTTCTGATTGGAATATCGATGTTGCAATTTCGGCCGAAAATACGAAATTTTGCCGGATTTCCCCTCGATTGGGTCTGATTTAGGGTTTTGAAACCCTCGATCAAAAACCCCTCGGCGAGAAATCTTCTCGCTCTGATATTTTTTGTGTTTAAAAAAAAAAAAAAAACTTTGAGGAAGTGGTTGCGTACTGAGGGAAGCGGAATGGCAGGTGTACCTCAGACCAGCTATGTAGCTGCTGTAGGTACGTGTCATGCGTAGACGAGCACTGACACTCCTCGAGCTCCGAGTTGTACGAACGGTTCAAAGAGATCAAAGTTACATGGCCCCCACAGTGATGTATTTATTATATCTACACCGTTCATCTATTTTGAAATATCATTTTAGACCATTATACAAAAGATTAATCATATCCAAAGATCATCTGTACCACACCATAAACAGCAGCGTAGATAATGATTTTCACCGTTAAACAATTTTTAGAGCCCACTGTAACGTTTATTTTACATCCAATCTGTTCATAAGGTCACAAATACCTGAATGAAGGGGCAAAATAAATTTCTTATTCCAAAACTTCTATGACCCCAAAAAGGGTTTCAATGGTAGACGTTCAATCCCCCACTGGTTTTTGCTGTGTGGTCCACTTGGTAGTTAGATCTGTCTTATTTTTTGTCCCAAGCCTTAAGACGATCTCGCCAAATGGATGGACCGTTTGGATATAACACATATATCATGGTGGGCCCAAAGAGCATTAACCAGTAATCACATCTTTACTGCAGCATCAGTACAACTGCATCCCACGGATTGCTGAGGGAAAGCGGACTGGGTACAGCCCCGGCAACACCTAGCTGTGGGGCCCACCGTAACGTATGATTTTAATCCACGCTGTCCATCCATTTTGAAAAATCATTTTATGTGATGAGCCCAAAAATGAGACAGATTGAATGCCCACGTGAACGACACCATAGGAAACAGTGGGCACCGACTGCCTAGTGCTGAAAACCTCTGGGGGCCACAAAAGTTTTGAATCAAGGTCATGTGTATGCTTTTCTCACGGTGTGGCCCACCTGAGATTTGGATCTATTTCATTATTGGGCCGTGCACTCAAATGAGTTGGCAAAAAGGATGGACCATGTAGATATACAACGACATACATTGAGGTGGGCCCATGGTCAGGCTCCCACCCACATCCCAATCTTTGAAAAACTTGCTATGGTCCACTGTATCGTTTTGTCGACCCTTCAAACCGTCAATAAGGTGTCATAAACTCAGAGGAACCTTAAAAAAATAATAATAAAATAAAATAAAAAAAAACAAAAACAAATTTCAGTTTGAACCAAAACTTATGTGGCCCACCATAAGTTTTCAATGGTTAATCACCACTGTTTCCTATGGTATGGTCTACATAAGATTGGGATCAACTTCATTTGTGGGATTGTGCATTAAAATGATTCAGAAAAATAGATGGATGGACATGGATATACAACACATTAAAATGGGCTCTATTAAATGAAAACTTATTATGTAATACATTTTTTTTTGTAATTTTTTTATTCCTAAATATGCAAATATGTGTATTTAGGCATGTCTTGGAGTTTCACTAAAAAATTCTACTATTTTCTCCATGTTTCCCCCACATTTTCCTGCATTTCCGGTTATCAGCGATATTATCGGCGATAACGATATAATACTTTATCTCCGGCCAGCGAAACTTATAGCGATACCGACAACTCGAACACTGGGTACAAATATCCAGTTGTTGTTGTTGTTAGTGATGATGGTACAAATATCCAGTTCTAGCACCATGATCGCCATCACTGCTATGGATACTAAGGTCTCCACCTCCCAAGGATTGGGAAGGATACTGGTGAGCCAATTCCATCATGTGCAGCAGCCCATGAATGCCCAAACACCGTACAGAAAGAGATACAACACTGAGCTAAGGGAAAGACCTGTTTCTGATTTGCCAATCCTTATCGTCTCCCTAGTCCGAATTAGAATCCTGTTTTGATCCAACTTCAATGGAAATACTGTCTTCCATCTCTGCTATACCCGAGTAACCCAACCAGCTTACCAGCTAGCCTTGATAGCCCCTCTTCAAAGAATTCAAATTTCACCCTTCCGTTTGAACAACCTTTTAGAAATTTTGTATTTCCTCAACCATCTCTTCACTAACAACGACCTATGGTTCCTCATTTGCCAATATCCAATCCTTTGTTTCTAATCCCCCAAACTCGGATGGAACACCTCTCTATATGATTTGCAGCTAAAATCGGTCCCCTTCCCCATTGGATCCCTAATACCTCGTCCTCAAACTCACCTCCGGCTCTCTAGTTTGCAATTTAGGGTGGCAATGGACAATGTTTGGGCCGGGCTACAATAGGCCTGGGCTCACATCCAGCCCACTCTTGGCACAAGCCTCGCACAGTAGGCCCAAGCCCACACCAGGCACAAATCAGGTTGTGTAGGGACTAGGGGTGAAGAGTCTTTAACATGCTCACAACCACTAAAGATCCTCTTCGGGTCATCCCTCCCAGTGTCATTAGTAGAGAGTGAGAGATGATACTCAGGCACTTGGATATTACCTAGAAATTGCATATGCGACATAGTAAATCAAACTGAACTATCTGAATTATGGGTCCCAATTTATATGCAGCATGAACCAAATTACACTTATGCAATTATCTGCTATCAGATTGGTGGACTTTTTTTGGATGGTTAAGAATGAAAAATATCAAGCATTCCTATTTCAACAAACAAGTGTCCAGAAATAAGAGGTTAGGATTGTTCGACCAGCCAGATTTCTCTACTGTGGTTTTGCTACAGTGAGTTAACAGTTTAGTGGGCTTAATTTGAGTTAATATATGTCTCATGCATGATTTCTGAGGGCCTGCGTATCAAGCATCATACGCAGCTGGAGTATCAAGTAATTCCCTATGAAGCCTCTTATGTTGAGCTCAAGACGAGAAATGGTTGGCTTGAGTATAACACTTCAGCACATGAGATAAGTTCGGTACATGTATGAGAGAGAAGTTTTTTCAACCTTATTGCTTTGCATTGCTACTGTTTGCTTCTTTTGGTGCGCATACATTGTCATCTCAAAATGCTTATAAATGTCTGTTGATTTATTATTTTAGACCGCACCCAAACGAATGCTCGGGAAGCGATTTGGATGGAGATGTATACTTTGTAAGCTGGGACTCTGAACTTATTCCACCTCGTCAAATCCCACCCATGGAATACATCGCCAAACCGCCTGTTTTGCTGGATCACGATGTTGAAATTGAGGTACAAGTCTTACACACTGCAATCTTTCCTAACAAAAATGCAATTCATTTCTATTCCATTCATGTTTTGATGATCATTTTTTAATGAGTTGGCAATGTCATCTGCGCCGTTTTTTAATCATTTTTATGAGTTTCGCGCGTTAAAATCATATGGACTTGTGCCAATTTGTTAGTTGTTGTGATTGAACTGCTTTTCTTTTGTGGATTAACGGTGCATTTGGATATGCTATTGAATTGAGGTTATGGGCTCCAAATTGAAGTTATGTTACTGTAATTCGAAGGGTAACTTCTTCATTAAGAACCATGGGAATGGTAATTAATAGTTCCCATATCCTTCAATTAACTGAATGCTCACAATTCAATTTACTTTGACATCCAAACACATCCTAAATTCATAAATTTACTTCAAATGTTATATCATTTGGGAGAAAATGATTGTTGCATTGTTTTATTGTAATGTGCACCATAATTGGTAAGAAAATAACTATATACACAGAAAATGAATATTATGGTCCGCTGTGAGATTTAATCGCATTGCCATCGGTGTGTCAGGTTACATAAATAGACGTAGTATCAATGCCCTCCATTTTGCCCCTACTTTCCTCCAGAAATTAGGTGCTTTCCTGCTCCAAATTCCCATCCGGATGACATTAGGTGGGTCACAAAGCATCTTGACAGAGAAAATGATGGAGCACATTTGATCCACTTTAGAAAACGAAAAATCCTAAAACTTCAGTCCTCGGTCCTGACACGAGTGATAGGGGGCTGGGCACCATACTTCAACTATAGTGCTGCGGTTGCTCCCCTACCGTAAATGTGTCATGTACCCAAGGTTCTGTTTGGATAGTCGTAATTGACTGTAATGAATTGTGATAGTGTAATGATTTCTAATTACAATACCGGTCTCCTAGTCAACAACACCAAGAATTCCTGTGTTGGGACAGGTGTGGTAAGCTTGTAATGATGATACTTTTACATTACCGACATGTCAAATCAACAGGAAAAATACACTGAATATGGTGTTTGGATTGGATATTTCTATTGTAATGTATTGTAAATCTTTAATGATTACATATTTCTTTACCTATCTCCTATTACATATGCATTTTGACTACCTTCAATGCCGATTTACGCATTTAAACAATCACTGTAAAATTGTAATGGTGGCACTTTTACGTTACAATATAGTCAATTATGACTATCCAAACAGGCCCTAAAATCAAAATCACCCAAATGGTCAGACCCACTGTAGGTTTGTCATGTCCCCGGAAAATCAGATCAGTTAGAAAATCCTGACCTCTGATTAATGGAATTTTTTTTATTATTTTTATTTTTTATTATTTTTTATATTGAATCTGGACCCTTTAACTATGTTTTTGCTTTCCATGAATGGCATTTGCACTCGCCATGTAGGAAGTCCAGGAGTACTTCACAAACTACATGGTCAACGATAGCTTCCGTCTCATTGCCAATGCCCACACCGTCTTTGCCGACAAGGAGCCGCTCAAGGCCAACAGCGATGCGTGCATAGAGCTTGCGAAGCTCTTCTCAATCGCCATAGACTTCTCCAAGACTGGCATCCCGGCTGAAATCCCGCCCAATCTCCATGTCAAGAAATACCCCGACTTCATGGAGAAGCCCTACAAGAAGACCTATGAATCAACACGAGTGATTGGGAAGCTCTTCCGGGCGATAAAGGACATTTCCCTGCGAACCAGCCACATCAAATCCTTCACGAGGGAGGTTGCTCAGCAATCATATGACCCCGACATGGAATTTGATGGCTTCAAGGACTACCTCGACGAGGCGTGCTGGTACAAGGACCAGTATGACTTCAAGCTCGGTAATCTGATGGAGCATTATGGGGTTAAGACAGAGGCGGAGATCATCAGTGGCAATATCATGAAGCTGCCAAAATCCTTCATGAGCAAAAAGGACGACAACTTCAAGGTGATCAGCCTGGCTGTGCGGTCCTTGAAGAAGGAAGTGAGGGGGTGGTTCTATGGAAAGGGCAGCGAGGCGGGCCCACCCACAGACAATGAAGCATACGCAAAGGCATCTGCATGGTACCATGTAACGTATCATCCTGACTACTTTGGCACATACAATGAAGGGCTGAAACGAGACCACTTCATCAGTTTCCCGTGGTGCATCTATGAGAAGCTGATTCACATCAAGCAGAACAAGAGTAGGGAGATCGAGGTGTTGTCGAGCTGAATCTGAGGTTGGGTTGAGATCCCAATCCGTTTTCTTTTTTAATGTTTTAGTTATATGAGTGTTGGCATTGTAAATTAAAATGCTCCCTACAGACTGCATGTCGTACCCCTCCTGGTGATGCAAACCGTTCATATGGTGGGCCGCACCGTGGATGGGACGTGTCGACTTATGTTATACTAACTGTCCAATTTGGTCAGTGTTGAATGTGGACCATTGGCTTTAAAGTCTATTTTCATCGGATGGCTAGGATCATTTGATGGGGGAGATTTTGGGTAGTGTTCCATCCCATGGTATGTTGACACTCCATCACCGTCTTCCTCAAGGGGATAATTACTCCTAATCCACGGAGGAGATTGCTCGAAATAGTAATCTCAAACCCAAGAAGTTTTAGAATCAAACTCCCAACTCAAACTCCCTAAAAACAACTATAAATAGTAAACTTATTATTTATAGACGGTCATGATTTCCACTAGACTTTATGGTTTTCAGCTAAAAATAGTAAGTGTAAGCCCTTTTCATGTTGGGCACAACTCCTAAACCTCAACGGATGAAGAGTTATGCTTGAATTAAACCTTACTATAAATAGTATAAATAAAATTAAAAAGGATTTTCAACCATCAATCTAGCATATCTGACGTGGGCAACCAGGCATAGTGGGATTGGTTGGCTAAAGTAGCTTCTCCTACCCAAAATCATATATTGTACAAGTAACTCATTCCGGTTTGTGAGATATGTCTGTTTTAGGATTCTAACTGTCCTGATCACTTCCATCCCCGATCGGACCTTCTCTAGTCCATCTTGGACATGAAAGTGTCTATGACCCGCTCTACATCATATTCTAAGCCAAATGTGGGTCCTATGACTCCTATCCGACCATGTTGGGCTGATCTTCATTTGGTACATTAACTCCGTGAATATATATGGATGGATCTGTTTGCTTGATGTATGCTTTTGATAGAGCATTAAACTGACAGTGGCTTTATTTAGCTACTTTGGTTCTTGATTTTTATATTAATGTCTGTGAATAATGTAGACTGATTTTCGGTGTTGTGAGTGGATATCTATAATCTATGTATCTCTTTTATATATATATATGAGGTCTCAGGTCCAACCGGTTGGACCACATGTTAAGTTGTCTAATAGGTTGGTCCCATCATAAGAATTACATAGTGAAAAACAACAGCCAGATTCACTTATTGAGTGAACAATGCTTGTATTTTTCTATTTTATCAATGGCTAGATATTGTTCATTCAATAAGTGGATGTGGCTGATTTTTGTACAAGGTATCCTCATGCTGGGGCGAACTTATTGAAAGTGTTGGATGTGACATGGAATTAATAGGTTGGAAGTCATCCGGACCGTTGCTTATTGTCCAACCAGTTGGACTTGAAGACTCTTTTTAGCCTGATTCACGTGTGTAAGGCGGTCTACGAGCCTCACATGCGTAGATGTAGCACATGGGTGATATCACGTCCCCGATCGGGTACTATGCTGGCCGGACCCTAGCTAAGAATGGAGAGGGGATCTGAGGGGTCACCGTGGTGTGTGGGTTTTATCCACACCGTCCATCCATTTTACTATATCATTTTAGGGTACAACCCCAAAAAAGAGGCAGATCCAAGGCTCAAGTGGACCACACCACAGGCAGCAGTGGTGATAGTGACACCCACTGTTGAAACGTTCCTGGCCCAAGGAAAATATACATATTAGCTGGATCAAAAACTTCTATGGCTCCTAGAAAGTTTTCAACGGCAGGTGTTTACCGCCCACTGTGTGGTCCACTTGAGCCTTGGAACTGCCTTATTTTTGGGTTTGTACCCTAAAATGATATGGCAAAATGAATGGACGGTGTGGATAAAACCCATACATCACGGTGGCTCCTCAGAGCCCCTGTCCGTTCCTAGCTAGGGACAGCCAGGGGTATTACCCGATCTGTGTCCCCAAACCTTCAAAAATCATGCTTGTCCCGATTATCACAACCCACCATGTTAAAATGCAAATGAATAGCTTAGAAGAAACATGGTTAATTTCTTTTGAGTTTTGCAAATAACTATCTAAATAATTGGGTATTTGCAAATACCCACGTAACAATAATAATTTGCAAATAACCACATCATAATAATAATATATTTGCAAATAACCATATCGTTAATTCATAACTACTCACTTTTGGTGAGTTTTTGCTAGGGGCTATTAACTTTGTTGGCATATTTTGATGAAGCGGTGAAACGGCTCCTAGCAGAAAACTTCTCAAAAAAAAGAAGAAGAAGAAAGAAAGAAAGAAGAAGAAGAAGAAGAAAAAACCTATGATTAAAATTGTTTTGTGATATGTTCTGTATGAAAAAAAAATTAAAGGATTTATTTTCTCATGGAGAAATTTTTTGTGATATATTTCATATATGCATTAGGTCATTTTCTAACGTTTGCCAATGGAAGTTACGGAAAAATAATAGGACATGGGTATTTATATCCAAACCGGCCACACTAAGGTCTTGGCATCGATTCCCTGGTGGGGGTGGCTAACAGTGATGTGTGAGCTGACAGTGGGGTGTACTAACAAGCTAACAAAAAAAAAAACGTAGATACTTGTAAACCACATGTCTTTTACATGGGAACTTGGAAACATTTTTATTTATTTATTTATTTTTTAAAATAATCTGAAGAGAGGCGTGCTTGGAATGCAGGATTAAATGGTTTGGAATTATCTAAGTTAGAATTAATACCATTATTGCACAATGATTATTTGTCTGGAAATTTTACCATCCAATCTCATATTTGGAATGAAATTCTTCCTTTGGAAAAAAAAAAAAACACCATATTAAATGAAACATGCATTTGGTGAATTATGGAATTGTAATCAATGGATCAGATTTCACAATTGAACTAGTCTCCTGTTTGTATATGCAACTTGATTGTCACATGTAAAAGGCGCATATAGATGGACACGATAAATAAAATACATGCATCACCATCGGGAAACTTGTAGATGTAGTCGATTTCAAAATCTACAGAGTATTGGATGATATGATACTTGGACTAATCCAATCCTTCTTGGCATTTGCAAATGGAATTTACTTTCATCTAATCCCATGTTCCGGACGGGCCCTAAAATTCCATATGTGCACCGATGGTGTGCAAGTCCCGGCATGCATTTGAAAATACGCATCGTGATATGAAATCCATACTTCAGTTATCTTTGCTCTCTAACACGTACTGTCGGCCCACCATCGATTCAAAGGCCTCCTTTTAGATGGCAAGGATCATTCAATCCACGCACATCTCAAATCAACTTCCATCCATGGTATGTCCCACTAGATGGGCAATCCTAATCGTATGATGACCCTGCCACGTGTAACCTAGCAATATGATCCTACCGTATTCCACCAAGCTTGGAACATATGTGATCCAGGCCGGTCATCATGGGAGATCCACCATCTATACCCTAGACTAAAGCCTAGCTGATCCAACCACAGCATGACCAGTGTGACTGGCCTGATCAACAGTCTCAATTCCACATGCGTGTCATGTTGTACTTGTGCACTACCGATGTAGAGCAGGTCCAGACACTTTCATGGCAAAGATGGACCAGAGAAGGCCTGATCGTAGGTGTAAATGATCTGGACCATCAGAACCTTAAACAGTCTATTTCACAAACTAAGATGAGTTATTCGATGTATCATATATGATTTGGGTAGGAGAAGGTATTTTAGACAACTAACATGCTATGCCAGGTTTCCCAATGCTGAATTTGTGAGATTTCATAAGATCAATGGTCAAAAGTCCATTTTATTTTTGTTTTTAATATAAATATTAAGTTTTGATTCAATTATAACTTTTGATCATTTGAGTTGTAGGAGTCCTGCCTAACATGAAAAGGTTTTAGACAAATTAAAAGAATAATGTGGTTCAGCTAAATTGGACACTTATTATTTTTGTTCAGAAACCACGAAATCTAGTAAGAATGTAGACACTATATAAATAGTAACTTTAGGTAAGTCATGTTTTTAGGGAGTTTGACTCTAAAGCTTTGTCTTAGCTAGGTTTGAGCTCATTATTTAAAGGATTGTAATTTCACTATTTTATCATCAATTAATTTATTAGAAATTATTTTTATTTTTATGCCTAGTGAATTCGAGAAAACTTGTGAGAAGTACAGAGAGCTCCATGGATTCAGAGTAATTATTCCCTGACGGTGATCAGCCACTCACATCCTTCCTACCTCAACTACAAGTAGTATAAGAATAAAGATTTCAGCTCCATGGATTCAGAGTAATTATTCCCTGACGGTGATCAGCCACTCACATCCTTCCTACCTCAACTACAAGTAGTATAAGAATAAAGATTTCAGCTCCATGGATTCAGAGTAATTATTCCCTGACGGTGATCAGCCACTCACATCCTTCCTACCTCAACTACAAGTAGTATAAGAATAAAGATTTCATTTACAAGTAGAATTAAAATTAAGAAGGGAGAACTTCACATGTACACATATCTTCCCCTTTACCAAATCTAACTTAGCCCCACTCACTAACCAGTGCCCAGGGCTATCTTGTGCCCCCTTGCACACGTGTGAAGTATCCACGAACTTCAAATGCTTCTGGGCTTGAACGGGCACAGGTGGGCCCGTCGGGAACACACCCGAATCAACGATCACGATAGGCGGTTGCTTCTCTTTATCAGAATACCCGGTTATCGACGTGCTAAGAGCCGAAAACAAGCTAAACTTCTGGGAGGTATCCGACGGTCCTTGTTGCCAGACCGATCGATAGACGCCGCAGCTCGATACCTTGGAAAACAAGAGCCGTAGGTGGAGAACGTTCTTCGACTCGTGCTTCAATACCTGTAGCTGGGCCCCACTGACCACGAATGCGGTGTCTGGGTCTTGGGTCCACTCTGGATTGTATTTTACTGGTGCGGTGCATACGTGTGAGAATTTCTTCCATTGCACCGGTTCGAAGTACCTCTCGTCGGCGATTTCATCGGATCCGCGCCACATCAGCGTGCCGTCGGTATTGTCTCTGAGGACTGCCGGGATGTTTGATAGATGTTCGAGGTGGATGGCTAACCTGCGCATGGAGGGGGGAGGTTAAGAGCTTGGCTACTGTTGAAGGTATTAGGTTACATGATTCTCAATAACACTACGGAAAATGACTAAACTGCCCCTGCATGGGGATTTACGTAAATTCATGCAGGGGCAACATGGGCAAGGCTCGGGTGTTAGTCCACCACCATTTTCAAAATGGTGGTCATGTATCCTCCTTACACGTGCCACTCGAAAATCATTCCAGTCAATCGACCAATGACAACCATCCGATTGGTGGTCACCAAATGCACAGAGAGAAGTAAAATAATGCGTGGTCTAAATTCGACTGGCAAATCCACACCAAGAAGATGATATCGACCGTCTGATTTTGAAAGGGCCCCACATTAAGACAAAACAAACGAATGGCTTGGATTACCCAACCATGGCCCCACTCATCAGAATAAAGAAATATCTACGGTTTGCTTGGGCTTTCATTTTGTACAAGTCCATTGTTTAACCATCCAAACCTATGCAACGATAGGCGGAGGATGGCCCATGCACCAAAATTCTCTTGTAGGAGAAAGTCCTAATCCTCTAATTGGTGACCATGAAATGGTTGAAAAAGAAATATAACAATGGTCCACAATCAATCAATTAAAGGCTTGGATCTTTCAATCTAGGGAGAATTTAAGTGCGTGCATGGATCAATCAAGATAGGGCCACTAATTAACGGTGTATATGGACAATCATCTCTCCTAACCAATGTTTTACACAGCCTATACCTTAGGCAATATACCATGGTTTCGCCTTAATGCTATTTAGCTCATGAAAATAGCTTTAAATCGTATCTAATTTTGGTTATAAACTAATTTACATATACACACTACATGACTTGTACTTTTTAAGGCATTGTTTGGTACCATAGATTTGAAATATCCTGGATTAGAAGTTTCTTGAATTTAAAATACCTTGGATTTGGAATCCTCGGATTGTGTTTAGCATCCTGTATTTTAATGATTTATTATACTTTCTATTTTTTAATATATAAAAATCAGTTAATTCTTTGAACGCTTTTAGTAAAATAATAAAAGTAAAGTATTAAACTAATTTTATTTATTCATTCTTTATCTTTATAGTTAATTTTTGCTATATTTTTTCTATGATTTTAAGTTGTGTTTCGTTATATGAGATGTTATGAAATGTCACTATTAGTTAGTTAAATTCAGTACTAAATATCATGAAATTTTTGAATATTTGGTACAACTATTGCAACTTTGTTGAAAAATCTAAAAATAACATGTAAACTTGTGTTACACTATATAGAAATCTACGGAGTTACTCAATATACTTTTATTGTATTGAGTAAACTCTGTTGGGCGCACCATGAATATATCTGGTTTATCCATGCTGTCCACAGTTGAAACCTTGCTAGGGGTCATGGTGATGTTCATAAGATCACACATACATGAATAAAGGGAAAACCCAAATATCAGCTTGAATGAAAACTTCTATGGCCCAATTTTTTATTTTTTTTCAACAGTAGACATTCAACTCACATTGTTTCCTAGCTATGGTGTGATCTACTTAAGCTTTAGATATACTTTGTTTTTGGGCTCAAAACCTAAAATTATCTGGTAATATGAATGGATGGAGTGGATAAAATACATAAATAGCAGTGGACCCCAACAGAGTTTATGCAATCGCTTCCCATTGCATATTGCTTATGCCTCATACTACAAGGAGAGAACACTACACTACACTACACTATTCGCTATTGAAAACATTGCTGCTAACCTGTTGGATTTCCTGCCCTCCAGATACAATCTCATTCCTGTCACCGGTTGTCTCTTCACAATTACCTGAAAATTGAAATTATAAATAAATAAATAAATACACGTTGAGTAATACCAGTCCTTAGTAGACTCACAGGAGTTTCAACACGTGGTCAAGGGTTCCAGGCCATGGAGCATGTGGGCCCATTAAAGTCTCTTTCAAATTGAATGTTGGGCCTAATGTGATTTTTTAATGCCATCTAATCCCTTCAGAAGATGTGCCTCCCCAGGATGAATGGACACACCAAAATCAAACCATTCCAGAATTCAGGTGGGCCACAACATGTATCTTAGACGGTCTAGGCATGATTTTACATGTGGTGGCCCACCCGAGTTTTGGTTCAACTTCATGGAGAAGATGAGGGGGCTCACGTGATCGACGGATTAGATGTCATGCCCACATCACGGTAGGCCCCACATACCATGTTGTAGAAAACGCTTATTCTACAAACTTTGCAGAGGAACCACTGGTCTCAATGAGAAATAAAGCATCAGTCCTTGATTGGGGGTTGGCCCATCAGGTTTGGGCCCAAACCCCTGTGTTTCAACCTAAACTTTAGGCCGTTGGTTCTGCTGTCCCAAATTTTGATGGTTGAGATATAAGGAGTTCAGGACTAGGCCCATATCTAACAACATCTCATATTGATATCTACACCAAACCCAAATCCAGACCGTTCATGATCAACATGAGCTAGGCCCCACACTGAATTTTGTAGGCCCAGTTATATAAGTCTGGGCCTAGGCCACCCTTTCGGGCCCAATTACACCCACCATTCGTGGGCCAGTGCAAAACTGGCCAAATCCAGGCCATTGCCACTCTCAGATGCAAGCCGATGCACACGTGTGTGTATATGCCTACTTGGAAAGAAGAGTGCACTCACCTGAGATGTATTGACGTATAGCTTCGGGCCCATCAAGTTGAATTGGAGGGCTTCAGATGGGGTAGGTTTGTTTATACGGCCCAAAGGGAGGTCGCTGTGAATAGGGGCCCACATCTTGGGACATTGGAAGTCTAGGAAGTACTCTAAATCAGCTATTGGAGGCTTATCTGTGAACAAAGATCAACAAGAGAGTTATAAGATGGTCCAGTCACTTTAAAAGTTAGGAGGCTCGCTCCTTCTGGCCCACCACGTGATGATCTAGGCCGTTCATCTTGACGATCCAACCGTAGATGGGCCTGAGAGATGTAAGAAGAATGGTCCAGATTTCAACTGATCATCTATGGACAACGGGGATAGTTTAAATATTGATATTATTGTGATTTGGCCAATCTAGATGGCGTTCCATCGATTTGACGGTCCTGATTCATGGTCAGCTCTCTAATCAGAAATGGAGATTGTTTATACACCAGCAATTGATGTATAGCCATGCATCATGCACACAAATGGAGCATGCATGCATGCATTTCACACAGATTCAGACATCCAAACGGTGGGCCCATTGTGAAACGAGCATCGCTCATAAGTAAATTTATACGAAGATCTTAACCGTTCAACTTGGACAACAGAACATTTTCTTCTGAACCATCGATTTGATGGCCACAAATCAGATGTTAAGACCGTCCAATTGATGTATTTTTGGGCCATCCTCCATTAATTCTGCGTCCTGTAATCTGAACAATCTGGATCGGTGTCTCCAAGTGTATGCCACGTGTATCATGTGGTGGCCATATTTTCTAAGGGAGGAGATGAGAAGTGGGCTTACAACGTAGGTAGAGGTTGATGGCATGAGATAGGAAGCCTTTGCCAGGAACGCCTTTGAGGAGAGAGGTGATGGGAATGAAGGTGAAGTTGATAGCATCAGGCATTGAAGGGACGGTCAGGAGCCATTCGCAGTGGCTTTGGGCCATTGCATCCCCTCCTCTTTTGGACCATATCACTGTAATTCCCTGAAAACATTCACACCCACCAAACAGAAATGTTCACATCTTAGACTATCAAAACCAAAGTTTTTGCTAATCCCACGTGGCATGCATCCGTACCATTCATTGGGTGGGCCCCATTCAGTGTTTGATGGGGGCCCAAAAATCAGGCCGCTCTGCTCATGCCGTGGACCACGTGCATACAATCGTCCACATTCTGCATACACATGCGCGCACCTAGTGGAGTGGACATGCAAAATAGTGGGCCCCACCTGATTTACATCTTAGATCTGGCACACGTTGATCCACGTAACAGGAATTTTGTATATTTTTCAACATTAAAAAAAAAAAAACTAAGTAATAATCAACGGTGATGATGGACTTACATCTTTGGTCACCGGCAAGGATGCAAAGCTATCAATAAGCACGGGTTGATGATCAAAGACATTGAAAGCATGTGGAACCTGTACATTAATCATATGATTTTAAATAAAAAATAAAATAAAGATAAATGAAATTTAATCACTGATTAAAGTACACATGGGTTTCCAATTATGACAAGTGGGACCATTTTTTTAATCTAGACCATCAATTTTTTTGTCCCACTGTGGATGGACCATAACCCAAAAATCTTCCACATCAAAAGATCCCAATGAATTGTTAGAATTTGATTTAAACTTGAATTAGTTAGTTGTTGGTTAGCCTAAGGAGTTAGGGTTAGGGTTTTTGGTCCCTTCTCTCTGTTTATTAGCATAAAAGGTAAAGTAGTTTGAGAATTATACACACACACACATAAACGAATACTCTTCTTTAAACTGGAGCATAGGTATTAATCATGTTCAACTTAGATATAACTTTTTAAAAAAATGAAATCCGATGCTACTTTAATAAACATATCAAGTAATTGATATTTGAATGACACGCAAGGTGTATAGATGATCTCCCCTAGCTACTAAGTTCTCAATGGCAAAGTGGCAATTCACCTCAATATGTTTTATAGGTTTATGAAAATAGGATTTGACATGATATAGATGACAACTTGATTATTACAATAAAGTGGAAAATGAGATATGGTGGAGAACCCAAGATTTGACACAAGGGAATGGAGCCAAAGAGCTACTTGCATCATGGCCTATGAATCAATGTTTAGCCGCTACAGAGAGTTTTTTTTTTTTTTTTTTTTTTTTTTTTTTTTTTTTTTTTTTTTTTTTTTTTTTTACATACACACACCACCACACACTCACGCCATGGTGGAATTTCATCCACGTATGGGTACTTGAACCCTCAACCAGGTGTTGAAACTCCTGAGAGTCTACCATTGGAGTAAGAGTAAGGACCAGGAGAGAGGGGTTCAATGGGGGATAACCCGTCCTAACTGTTTCTGATTATGTGGCCACTTGACTCCCCGATATCTCTCATTTTTTGGTTGACACCTTAATATGAACTAGTACAATAGATGTATAGAATGAATGTTACACGATCATCACAATAGGCATAATATAACCTTTCTCATATGAGCTCCCTAATAACATAGCACCCATATTGTAGACTAGACAAGGAGGAGAGGTGGGTTCAGCCTACTTCCAGGGAGTACAAAAATGGCATCAAAATCAAGAGAAAGCAAGCACGCTTGTCTTTGTTCACTAATTGGAGGGCCTGTTTGGTTTTCCATAATACTAGTAAATTGCTGTAAATCACAGTAAAAAAATAATTATTACATTCTTTCACCATGTTTAGAAATGAGTGAGTAATTTAACTTGGGAAACCGGTCCAAAAATGTTGACTTAAATTCGTAGGCCCCACCATAATGTATATAATATATCCGTGTCGTCCATTTGTTTTATTAGAATATTTTGAGGCTTTATCCAAAAAAATTAGGAAGATCTAATGTTCAGTTGGCTCACATGAAAGGAAACAATGGACTTAATTTGTCCACCGCTGAAAGTTGACTCTTTTACTGGGCCCACGTTGAGGTTTATTCACCATCTAACCCATTCATAGGGTCACACGGACATGAATAAGTGAAAAAAAATAAATATAAGCCTGATCTAAAATTTCTAAGGGCCACAACAAGTTTTTAATAGTAGGCATTTAATTCTCATAATTTCGTATGATGTGGTCCACTTGACCTTTGGATTTGCTTAATTTTTGGGCTCATGCCTTAAATTCATTTGGCATGATGAATGGGCGGTGTGGATAAGCCACACACATTATGGTGGGCCCCATATTTATTTTACAAATTCCTCGATTTGAGTGCTTGAAAAGTCAGCGATCAAGTCAGCACTGAGAAAGATGAAGGTAAATGAAGGTAATTACCTTGGTAAGTAATGATTACTCATTTACAACGCAATTACCCTTGAGCCAAAAAACCAAACAGCCCGTAGGGTGTAAAATAGGCAAATGCTTATTTTAGCTGGTATGATATAATCGGCTTTGCAAATTTTAAGGTGAAATACAAACTCCGTGTTTCGATGTACTTTGACACCTGCTATGTTTTAAATTTTTTATTTTTAAAAAAAAATACTCTTAACTTCATTTAAAATGGTTTTTTTTTTTTTTTTTTTTAATTGTCCTTTGAATTCTCAAGGGTCCCTAACATGAGAAAACTAAAGACTGATTTTGAGAAAGATGACGTGACAAGAGCTTTGAGCACCTCAGTAAACTATTGGATAGGTGATTTTAAAGCAAATGAGTTCTATAGAATTATTAAGCTCAACTCTGAAAAATTGAATGACAATAGATTGAAAGATAATATATGAGCTAAGAAGTGGCACGGACGTTTTAAAATCTAAAGAATTGGAGTGATTATGATGTTGATATTTAAAATTTCGTTTTCCTAAGATAAAAAAGAAAACAAAAAAATATTTAATAATCGAAGAAACCAATCAAAGATGATCTGAAAGATAGAAAAAACGAGTCCACAATCTTGAAATTTCAAAGGTGTGTATATATGCTTGAGTTATAATCTCCATATTCTAATATCTTGAGTTCTAATCACATCAATCTTGATAAGATGAAGAATAATAACAAGAGGCCTATTTTAGAGCATTCTATGAAAGAATAAAAGGATGAGAAAAATATTCAACCCAAATAAAGAAGTATTTCCAAAGCAAAAACCTGGATATTGCAACATGTTGGGATTTGGTGGGTTCTTCGCATCATAAAGGATATTTTGTGGTTGCATATAAACCATTATTATATAGTTTCTCTTCTTAATGGTCCACCTCTATTCCACAAATTAAAAGATTATGATTGTGCTACTAAGGCCCCACTTGTCAGAATTGCAAATGTATGTATGCTATGCAAAGATGAGTGTGTTTTGCAGGGACCTTATTTTTGTACTCCTTTGATTTCAAATGAAGAGGGGAAAGGATGCATGTCCCAGTAAACAACTGCTCCCCAAGCTTATCTAAGTGCTTCTTCAGCTCAGATGGTTGTAAGTTAGATGATTGATTTTGTCTCACAAAAACCACATCTTGCCCTCCAACACTCAGGCCTGTGATGATGTGGGTCCCATATTTTTCAATGAATCTGCAAAAACAAATTAAATGAGTATTATTCAGATTTTTTCTTCTCTTTTTCAGAAAATCATAGAAATGTAAGGTTTGTTAATTTCAGAGCCATGCCCATCCCATATATAGGCATACATGCCAGTATGGAACACGTGTATATGATCAGAGCCTTCCATGTAGTTTGATGTAAAGCATTAATCTTCTGACTAAAAATTAGAACGATTTACTCCTCAGTTGGGGTCACATGTACCAACTAGACTGATTGTTAAAACAACTATATCTAGCCGACCATTTTCTAAGGTGTGAAATGTCCTTTTTTTTTGGTTTTTAAGATTTAGAAGTTGTAGCCCACCTAATGGAAAGCTCAGATCTCACACACATGTTTCATAGTTTCATGTGTGACCATTTGTGGATGGGCAGTGGTCGACTTGAGCTTTCAAAATTATCCGTTAAAATGGATGGACGGAGTGGATTAAATACATAAATCACTCCTTCCAGTATTTTTCTCTAAAGCGTACCTTGCGAGAGCACGTGGATCCCAGCTGTTGGGAACGGCGTTCCTGACATGGTCACATAGGATGAGTGGAGAGTGATCGAGCCGTAGATTGAAGAGGGAGATGAAATATCCGTCGAGGGCCAGACATTTCGTCTCTGATGCATCTTTGACCATTGTCCCACTATCGAATCCAAACATTGCATTGAAAAACCCGCTCGGAATCTTCCCTCCCAGCGAATTCATCTGATTGAATAGAGCTGACATCTACAGAAAATCAACGATCAGATGGTTAGGATCGTACGATCAGTGCGATTTTGTCTCGGATGGACGATCTGGATCGATGATAGGATTGTCCACATGCCCAGTAGGAGCAATGTCCACTATATCATATGGTGCACGTGACATGTTCCGCATAAGGGGCCCACTATAACCGAGAGCGGATTGGGTGTAAGCCGTGTAACACGTTAGTGGGTGTTTCCCTGACCGTGGGGCCCACCTATATGTATGTGTTGTATATCCACACCGTCCATTATTTTTTTGAGCTCATTTTATAGCATGGTCCCAAAGAACGATGCAGATCCAATTCTCAAGTGGATCATTCCACGAGAAACAGTAGTCATTGAACGCTCACCATTAAAAACTTCCTAGAGTCCATCGTAATTTTTATTTTCCATCTTACCCGTTTATAAGGTCACACAGACCTGGATGAAGTAAAAAAAAAAAAAATGCAAATATCAGATTCATCGAAAACGTTTGTGGCCCACAGGAAATTTTGTTAATGACTAATTTTTCTTGTGGTGTGGTCCACTTGAAATTTGGATCTTCTTCATTTTTAGGACCATACAATAAAATAATCTGAAAAAACTGATGAACGACGTGAAGTGGGCCACATGTATCTTGAATAATCTCGATCATCTAAATTGATCAGATGGTTTGGATTGTCTGATCCTCGTGATTTTTGCATGGTAGCCCATGAAATTTTGGGTGAACCTAGTGGATTGTCCAGATCAATGTTTTGGACAGTCCAACGGTCCGGATTCAATTAGGAGAGTTATAACTTATCGCGATCATTTATTCATCATTAAAAAAACGTTTTTTCCGTGGCCTTTTCTAAAAGGTTTAGAAAAGGGGGGAAAGCAGAGATAAGGATCCTTTGCTTCGCGTGATTCGGTTGGCCTCTTTTTTCTTTCGAAAATCACATGATACACGACCCAGGGATATGCATAATATACTCGTGTTTTCATTCTTATGAATGTAGGTAGGATGGATCCTTGATCGGGACCCTTGGTTATGCTCTAAATCATCAGTGTCCTTGATTATTCTATGGATCATGTTGTAGCGGTGGCCCACAGTTTAATTGGGCCACACACCGCTGTCAGAGATGAAAAGAAATGAAGAATGCATATTGCATGAACATTTACAAGATGGACGTGGTTTGGCTAATCATTGGTGCTATGTAGACCCGACCATGATGTATGTGTTTTATCCACGCCGTTCATCCATTATGAAAAATAATTTTAGGGCTTGATCACAAAAATGAGGTAGATCTAAATCTCAGGTGAACCACACCATGGGAAAACAGTAGTGATTGAATGTCCATCATTAAAAACCTACTAGTCCCATTGGAATGGTTATTTCACATCTAACCTGTTCATGAGGTCATACAGACTTGGATGAAGGGAAAAAAATATATATCATCTTGATCCAAAACTTTTGTGACTCCTATAAAGCTTTTAATGGTAGGCATTCAATAAGCACTATGTGGTCCACTTGAGATTTGGATCAACCTCATTTTTAAGTCATACCATAAAATGATATGAAAGAATGGGTGGACAGAATGGATGAAACACATACATCACGGTGGGGCCCACATAGCATTGAGCACCAGCCATTGGCTGGTGGCAGGAGGAGCCACCAATCCCTTTCCTTACCAGATATGTCACTGCCAAATACCTACTCCTAACAGTTACACATGGCCCACTCAAATCCTACCATGCCCAACACCATTGAGGCTTGTGGTGTTATGGTCATCTCCGATCCGTGTCTGTTTGAAAGTAGTGAGGTAAATTACTTTAGTTTATTGAATAGTGAATAGTGAATACTGAAGCCATCGGGTTCTAAAGCTCTGGTGCGCCCCCTCAAAATATATATATATATATATATATATATATATATATATATATATATATATATATATATATATATATATAAAACAAAGAAAAAGAAAAAAACAAAGAAAAAAAAAATAGCGGGGAGAATGGCACCCATAATTGAAACCTTCCAAGGGTTCACCGTGATATTTATTTGAGATCCAACCTGCTCCTAATTTAACATAGGCATGAACGAGGGAAAAACACAAATATAACTTCTGTAACCTTTAGAAGTTTCTAATGGTAAGTGATTCAATCCCGATTATTTTTTGTGGCGGGATACACTTAAGCTTTGGATCTCACTCATTCTTTGACTCATGATGTAAAATGATTTCTCCAAATAGACAGGCAGTGTGTATACAATTCACATACATCATGGTGTCGCCAGCGAACATGATAATGTCACTTCGGTAGACAGTACCGCTGCAATTAATCCTGTGAGTGCTTTATCCACACGTCCTTTGGAAACTTGACAGTTGAAAGACGACCATTGAAAAATTTTCATTTCCAATTGTTTAATAAATGTTCAACAAACTAATGGTCAGAAAATTAAATGAGTGTAGTTTTAATTTTGACAATACATTTAATCTGCCCACAATTGGTACAGCTCAAATTGAATGAATGTTACCGACACATGTGCAATCGTTAAGTAATATCAAGTGTCTGCGTTTCATCGATCCGCCCGGCCGGGGTATCGAAGTTTTTCTCTTTTACCTTGGGTGTGTTTGGTTACACCAGATTTAACGAAATATCATGAATTTTGAACCAAATTAAACTAATGAATCATGATATTTTGTGCAACCAAACGCAACCTAAACTAGGATTGATTGGGTTATTTCGGTTCTGACTAGTTGGGGGCAGATCGGAAGATCCTAGCCACCAATCTTAATGGGGGACCACCACTGTTGTATTCTTCATTGGAGCCAAAATCAAAGGTTAGGATTGTTCCATCAGTGAGATTCTTTAGGTGATACCAGTCTCTTCAAGATAGCCTATTGCTGAACTGTGGGCCCCACAAGGAAACAGAAAATCCAATATATAAATGGAAAAGATTACTCGCCTAGTACCTGATTGAATTGAAGAACATCGGATTGAAGGCGGATTCGATCTCCTTTGTCGCATTTAACGTCGACAGAGATGTTCTTGTAGATGCCGAATCCGGGAACTGAGAGATCTCTTGTTTCAGAGCCATTGATCAGGACCAGCTTATCTTCTCCCTTGCAAAATTTCAGTCTGAAATCCGACGTCACGTCGAATCCTCTCCCCAAACCGCTCAGGGCTCTCTCTACTATCCCATTCATCTCTCTCTCTCTCTCTCTCTCTCTCTCTCTCTCTCTCTCTCTCTCAATCCGCTACAACCCAGAATGCAAAAATCCGAAGAGAAATCGAATAATTTCACTTACCCAGATGAGAATATCAATAGATCTCTCTCTATTGATATTCTCTCTCTCTCTCTCTCTCTCTCTCTCTCTCTCTCTTATGAACGGTATGGAAAAGGAGAAACGAGAGATTGCACCGTCGCGACTGAGGATTATTTTGTTCACTTGAACTGCTGGCTTCGTTTAAATAACCTTCGATTTGCCTCCGTCGCGACTGAGGATTCCACCATGGGTCGTCTCACTGGGGCCAACTTTCTCGGATGACCAGATGACTTAAAATGTCTCTGTTGTTGAAATTTCCGCATATAAGGTACCTGCTGCTGGGGGACGCGGCTTGGGTGGATCCCCAGTCCAAAGAGGTCGGTTGATCCCTAATTGTGGGGCCCACCATGATATGTATACCTTAAATCCACGCAGTTCATCCGTTTTGAAAGCTCATTTTAGGACACGATCCCAAACGAAAAGCTATTGAATAACCACCATTAGAAACTTTTCGGAGGCACCAGAACCTTTATTTGACATCCAAACCTTTTGATGAGGCCACAAAGACCTGTATGAATGACCACATAAACATCAGCTTGATCCAAAACTTTTGTTATCCACGAGAAGTTTTTAACGGTCAATCATCACTGTTTCTTATGGCGTGATCCACCTTAGATTTTTATCTGTTTCGTTTGTGGGATCATGGCCCAAAATGAGTGGTAAAAACTGATGGACGGCGTGGATTTAAGGCACATACATCACGGTGCCCCCCACAGTCAGGATCCACCAAGCCGGGGCACGGTCTGGGTGGATCCCTCACCGTAGGGCCCACTGTGATGTATGTGCCTTGCATCCACACTGTCCATCCATTTTGAGAGCTTGTTTTAAGGCATGATTTAAATATAAGCAGATCCAAATCTTAGGTGGACCATACCACAGAAAACAGACTTGATTGAATCCCCACCATTAAAATCTTAGGGGCCATGGAATGTTTATTTGCCATCCAACCTGTTGATAAGGTCACAAAGAATGGATGAAGAGACTACGAAGATATCAGCTTGATCCAAAACATTTATAGCCCACCAGAATCTTTAAATGAACGATTACCACTCTTTCTTATATTATGGTCCACCTGTGATTTGGATCTGCTTCATTTTTGGTATCATGCCCTAAAAGGAGTTCTCAAAACGGATGAACGGTGGCACATACATCACCATGGCCCCACATTCAAGGATCCCACCCAGGTGGATCCGAAGCCGCGTCTCCTAGCTTCTAGGCCTTTGATATTTTCCATTGATCTAAAACCGTTGAAAGTTCTTTACTATGTTCTAAGTTCATCTACGTACAAGATGGTCAGATTCATGTGGGTCTTCTTACTTTTATTACCGTAGCCTCTAAAGGACGGAATCCAGAAAATGGACGGTTTTGATAATCGTACCATCGCATCATGTGGGCCCCAGCTAGGCGACATGCGCTAGTATACTGAGTCGCGACAGATACAAAACTCTCTTAATAAATAAATGGTACACGTCGGCAGGAAGGTTCCTTCGCTTGTTTGATAGTCCGTTGGACCGTTCTTTCTTCATTTTTCTTAATTTCTAATTGACCACTCTCTCCATTCAGCTGCATCTTTGTATTCTTCCAAATAAAAAACCGACTCTGGTCATGCAATGACAGAAATCTCATGAATGATCTAAGAAACTAAATGCCAGTAAGTTTGGAAATAACGTACCTACAATAAGATCTGGGCCACTAATCAGGTGGGCTCCATGTTTTATGCTGGCCAGATGATCCTAAAAATTTAGATGGTTAGGATGATCAGATCAGTGTAGGTCCCGGGCCACGATCCATCCTCATAAGGATCCATGTCTACGACGATGCGGATTAGCAGACATGTATGTTACGTGGCTGGTAGATGAGCTATTGCACCGGCGTTAGGTGAACTTGTGTGGTTTTTCTTTAACACACAAGGTTTTATTTTCTGCAAAAGGGTCACTTTTATGGATCATCCGAGCCGTGAAAAGGGTGGCCCATGATATGAATATCACCTGGAGAGAAAATCAGAACAATCCATTCATTAGGTGAGCCACGCATGTACATCGATTTAGACCATGGGCCGTTCACTGATTTCGACGGTGTAGCAAGCCTGAAGAATGGACGCTCCTGGTTTACACCCACGGCTTCAGATGTTAGAAACAAGTGCAAGTTCGCCTGTAAGAAACTGTTGTATGTGAAGTTTCACATGCACCGGTGTATTCGAACATTACTGGCATAATCAGCACCGACAAGGAGTATGTACACATGGATGCGGGTTAGGTGGTGTGGTGATGTGTTGGGCACTGTGGGGCTCACCATGAAATATGTTTTTATATCCACTCCGTCCATTCATTTTCCAGATCATTTTAGGGTACAAATTAAAAAATTGAAGTATATACAAAGTTCAACTGGACCACACCAAAGGAAACAGTGGGGACAATGATACTTACCGTTGAAACTTTTCTAGCGCCTATTGATAAATTCACGTTGACTTGGATGAAGAGAAACACAGCTTGATCCAAAACATTCGTGGCCCCGAAGAATTTTTAATGGTGAAATTTCAATCACTACTGTTTCATTTGGTATGGTCCACTTGAACTTCGGATTTGTTATATTTTTGGGTTTCATGCCTAAAATGAGCTGAAAAAATGGATGGACGGAGTGGATATAAAACAGATATATCAAGATGGGCCCCATAGCGCCTAACACATCACTACACATGCAGGTTACGTGTGAGAGATCTGAACTTTCCATCTGGCTGGAAAGAATTATCACATCTTGTCTCAAAAGTCTGTTGTTTTTCACTCCTCAGGTGGGCCACAGTATACAAAGAAATTAAACTGACAGATCACATTAGTCAGGTGTGGCATATGTACGTTGAATAAAGACTCGATCAGTCTTCAAGCTGGTGTGATCCACCTCATGACTGGGCAGGCTCTGTTTTAGTGCAAGGTCATGTTCAATGGTGGGCCCAACTAACGAATAGTCCAGATCAGGTACACGCATGCCACGTTGACAATTGTGCCACACATCTCCTTTTCAATCTGAATTCTCAGGAGTCTCCGTTGCCAGTGTAAAAACTCTTTTTTTTTTTTTTTTTTTTTTTTTTGTCCACACGCTGCAGGGATTCCGCTTTCACACTTGCAAGAAAGATAAAAACGAATAGACACCGAAGATGGTGCACCTCAGTATAAAACGAAGCACATTAAAGTCATATATTAGACCTAGACCATTGATTTTTCTGGTAAAATAGAAGATGGCCCCAACCCAAAAAATGGAACTTGTCGGACTACCCTAGACTTTATCAACCGTTGGATTTTTTTTTTTTTTTTCCTTTGAGATCATTTCGATTCTTAACCATCCCTTTGCAGCACTTCACATGGTTAGGATCTTCCCATGTGTGCAACTTCTCTGACCCACCAGATGAACGGCCTGGACTCGTATGTGCACCCACTTGTATCCTTCTTGGTAGAATGACACCGAAAGATTTTTTATTTTTTTTATTATTTTTTTTTGTTTGTGGAAAGCATGACAAATGGCATTTTCGTTCACATGCATAAGAATGTAGTCCTCTATTTTTAAAGTTCAATGATTAAGACGCTCCTATGTTGGTATACTTACATGAGATCAAGGTCATTCATCTATTTTAAACCTGACCACTCATCAAGGTAGGCCACTAAAAAAACAATAGTTGCAGGAAACTAATCAACGGTCCAAGTCCACTCACACGTTTGGATGATTTAATCATGGACCATGCTGATTTCATGTAACGTCATGGTCACAGCCAGGTCAACCTTTTGAACGGTCGGATCTCGTTTATCCTTTAGGATTTGCATGCGTGATGCGAAGAAAACCATCAGATTCATATGCGACGCAGAGTAGCCAAGAAAAGTCTCATTGAAAATTTAAACACGGGGATTTCAAGCTGACCATGGAAACCCTGTCCAACTTCAACCCGGGGTACACGTAAAGGTCTTCAGAGCCGTCCAAATGATTGTGATGTGAATCATATCGTCCACCTCATTTTGCATTACTGTGAACTCTCAGCCACGTGGTACGTGCCATATACGTTTCAGTTACTGGCCATGAAGGGCACAAGAAATGTGGAGGACGCGGATTGCCTGAAAGCCTTCCTGCGTTAAGTTAGGTGGGGCCCACCGTGATTTTGGTGAGAAATCCATCCCCTTATCCTTATCCTACATGGGCTAAAAACATGAGACAGATCTAAAACTTAAGTTCATGTTTGATTCTTAACAAAAAGAGGTAAAGACATGTGGGCCTCTATGATGCCTGTGATTTATCAAAGCCGAAATTTTAGGGCATGAGCAAAAAATGAGATAGATTCAAAGCTCAAGTGGACCCACCATTAAACTCACTATTTTTTTTTAAATTTTATTATTATTTTTTTTTATGGTGTGGTCCACTTGAGCTTTGGATTCCATCCCTTTTTGGGCCCATATTCTAAAATGATTTTAAAAAATAAATGGTCATTGTGTATATAACTTATATATAATAGTGGGGCCATAGAGTTTTAATAATGGAATAAGGGTGAGTTTTGCCAATTTTTTAAGTGTAGGTTCTACTCTTCCCAAACAGCCTACATAAATAATTATTATGGTTTTACGATGGGGTCAACAGCATTTACACCAAACGAATAAGCTCTAAGGGAGCGTTTGGCGCTGGGCATTAGATGGGATTGGGTAAGATAGAATTACATTTGATCCCGTGTAATTCCATCCGGCATTTGGAGAGGATGGGAAAGGTTGGGATTAGGTGGGATGGAATTACATTTTGTTCCATACAGGATTTCTATATATGGATTTTGAAATTCACTACACATGTGAGACCCACATTGATGCATGGGTTTATCCATGTTGTCTATCCATATACATTGTTTACACATGACATTATGGTTTTATATGTGTACAAGTGAATAACATCCGTTTTGAATTTGGTCTGTTGATTACAATTCCATGGTCCACCAAACATGATTTTGCTTAATCCTGTGTTTTCCTGTATCAAAAATTTTATCCCAAAAATGGAATTGGATGGCTACAATACCATAGTTGTAAGGCCCGTATCGTAGTCCGTACTGTTCTGTCGACTCCCGCGATACTTCCCGTCGAATTTCGGAGACCCGTGACCTATAATCGATATTTGCGCATAACTCTAAGTCGTATCCCGTAGATTTGATTCGACTTAATCCGAGACTTGTACTATTTCGACCATACCATCGCCGCGGTTTCGACGCCGCGTCTTGCACACCGATTCAATACCCTGGCCGGAAGATATGGGCCGGCGTTTATTTCTAAGAAACGCCGCACTTTTACAAATCCAAGAGAATCTCTACGACCCATCCCATCAATCAATCAATCAATCAATCAAAGTACACACCCATGCTTTCTTTCTCCCCAAGTCAACTCTCAAGTCAAGTACACTATCACCTCACATCCATCACTCACACCCCTCACCTCTCTTACAACCATCCCTTCTCTCTCTCTCTCTTTCTCAACACATTTTCCAAGTAACCAATGTGGTGGACGTCCAAGCATCCCAAGATAGAAAACTGCATATGTGTGGCCCACTTTCCACCCCAAGATCTATCATCTTAGTCATTCATTCCTCATCACCCTCCATCAAAGTGAGACACAAGGAGCTTGCCGTTCCGTCCGACTAAGAAAATCGAACGGTGGGGGTTTCCATAGGCCTAGATTTCATTTTTTTGATGATGGACCAAGTGAGGCCTACCGATTGATGGTATGGATCTCACTTTGGACCCTAGGTGTGGTCGATGGCCCACCTTGATCCTCATGATCATTCCATGATAGAGCCATTCTCCATGGACCCCATCATGATGTTTATTTTTCCTTCCATGGATAGGGGTCATCTAGACCTTCCATTTTGGTGGAGAGGGAATCTCCACCATTGATTTTTATTTTGGTGGGCCCACATGTATTGGGACTCATTTAATGTATGATTGAATACATGGAAAAGGAAGGCTCATAGTGGCGGAGCCCTCCATCATAACGTCTCTCTCTCTCTCTCTCTCTCTCTCTCTCTCTCTCTCTCTCTCTCTCTCCTTCCTTTATTTTTTGGCCCACATGATAAGTGTATGTGGTATCTAGACCGTCTATCAAATGGACCCCATGGCCGTTCAAACCACGTGGGCCTTACCTTATAGATATTGGGAAAATACAAATACTAGATTGATCCAATCAAGTGGGGCCACGTCCATGTGGGACCTACCTTAATGGACGTTCACACCATATAGCGTCCTTGGACGTTGGACGTGCAATGAAGGGTGAACCGGCAGTGAGGTGTACTAACAGTAACAAAAAAAAAGAAGATAGTTAAGGTTTTGGGTGGGCTGGTCATGCAGGCCCCACCTTGATGCGTTGCTCTAATCCACGTCGTCCATCCCATTCCCTAGATCATTTTAGGCATTAAGCCGAAAAATGAAGCCAATTCGACTATCTTGCAGGCCATAGCATAGAAAACAGTGTTTTTACCGTTGAAATCCACCCTGATGTTTCTGTACCCAAAATATATCGAATATTGGGCTTGATGGGTCTATCTTCGACCAAAAAAACCAATGGCTCAGTCAGATTCCCCTGATGCGGACCCCACCTAGGAAAATCCTTGAGAAAAAAAAAAATAAGCGTTGCTGCTGCTGCTGACCGTCAGAGGACATAACAACGTCCTGCGCTGCCGTGAATGGGACAGGGACGTGGGTCCTAGCTGCATGCCCCACCGTGATGCGGGGGTAGGCCCCCTTAGGGCAGTGGGCCACCTCAAAAATCAGCCCTATGTGGAACTCAAGTGGCCCACATGGTAAGAAACAGTGATGATTGAACGTCTACCATTGAAACCCTTTTGGGTTGTCACAGAAGTTTTGGATCATTATGAAATTTGTTTTTCCTCTTTACAGGGTCTGTGTGACCTTATTAACGGCTTGGATGGTAGATAAACGTTATGGTGGGTCCCACGTGGGACCCACTGATGTATGTATTGTATCCTACATCGTCCTCACGCATGGGAGTGGGATGGCTGGTGTACCTCACTCTAGCTACATAGCTGCTGGAGTGGTGTCACCAAGTTCTGTGGATCCCACCTGTATCATCCATGTCGTCCATCTATGGGACCCACCATGATGCATGTGTTGCATCCAAACCGTCCAACTATTTTGAAAGCTCGTCTTAAGGCTTGAGACTAAAAATAAGATAGATCTATAGTTCAAGTAGATCCCACCATTTAAAATAGTGGGGACAGTGACATTCACCATTCAAAACTTCTTAAGGGCCACGGTAGTTCTGATCAAGCTAATGTTTTTTGCTTTCACTTCATCTATCTCCATGTTAACTTATGAATAGGTCGGATCCCAAAAAAATACATAACAGTGGGCCCTGTAGGATTTTTAACAGTGGAAATCATTGATGCTACTGTTATTTGGACCAGTTGATCTTTTGATATGATTCATATTTTTATATACTTATGGATTTCTAAAAATAGATGAATTGTGTTCAGTCCATTCGACTCGGCCCATTCAACTCGGCCTATTTCGACTTGACCCATTGATTCAGCCCATTGGATAAGGCCTGATGTGATATATGAGGCCCATTGGCGCGGCCATCTTGATGTATTGTGTCCCATCCATTGAGGCCCACTTTGATATATATGAGACCCATGTGATACCGCCCATTAATGTATTTGAGGCCTATGGGTTGACGCCCAATGGGATGTATACAAGGTCCATTGCAATTTGTGATTCCACCAAGCTTTATGTAATGACGTTTATGGCGGACTATGCCTTGGGAGTAATGATGGTTTGACGCTCACATTGTAAGTACAATGTTAGTTAAATGTCTGCATTGTAACTCTCTGTAGGGCCCATTGATAGGCCCATACTTGTTGTGTGTAGGCCATCTAGGCCCATCTTCATTGTGAGAATAGTTCATCACCATATAACATGCTTAGTAAAATTCCATGATTCATGCCCATATGCATCATATATATGCTTGATATGAGTAGTGATTAATCATAGCATATGTCATTGGGCAGATTATGTATGGGACTCATTGATAGGAGTTACCCACATGAGCGTGTGGTACGTGCAAGATTGCTGCATGACTGTACGGTGTGACTCATGCATAACGCATATGTGTGACTTGATTATTATACGCCCTAGTGACATCAGGGCCGTAGCCTCCTATAACACCCTGAAAATAGGGGGTCGTGCATACACTCGACTCCCAAGTTCCCGGGTATCACTTATAACTGATTTCTTCTAAATTGATCAGGTTTAAATGCGCAGCATGAAATTGCTTAGAATATGGAACACAATCACAACAAGTCTATTGAAATGAAAGAGATCAAGTATAAACAGGTCCAAAAGAATATAAAGGGGCCGCATAAGGCGTTGCCCAACAAAATCACAAAAAGAATCATATGTCCAAAAGAATAGTGCGCTGAGCCCACGACTCAATGATCCAAGATCCAGTCTCCTGAGCCGATGGAGAACCGCCCATCAACTGAAAGTAGGACAACTCGTCTTCTCGTCTAAGCTCACACCGTCAAGCTCCTCGTACTCTGTGTCACTTGTGTCTACGGGAGAGTTTGGTTGGTGTTTTAAAATACCGTCCTAGAGTGGGAGTAAGTGATCAACTCAATGAGTGCTATTAGTCTTAAGTTGTAACAAACATCAGTTATATTATGAATTTAGTAAAAAGTAATCATTCATAAACATCTAACTAATCTTGTTAATGCGCATGCATGACAAATGATATGATGCATGCCCTCGCTACAACACTCCCTCGAGTGACTCCATCTAACGATCGCGTATGACCAACACTCCCTCAGAGGGACCTCGATTGCCGAGTCGTCAACCTAACTAATATGATGCGATGATAATGTTAGCCGAGTTCTTAATTAAGTCCATTCATCCAATAGGTTGGGAAAACTGATACACCCCACGTATTAATGCCCTCAACTGGTTGCGAGCCAAGGCCCCTTAACGTGCGAGGCCAGGGCACCACGATCCTTGATCCCTTCGGGTTATCCATCTCTGACTTTAAGCATATAGGGAGTGCTAAGAAAGGGATTGCTTGCAGTCACTACGGGGAGGCGCATCACCCCAGCGTAGGCCGATAACTCAGCCACAATGTCCCATTCCACCATGTCTGGCTCACGAGTTGGTGGATCGGCTTCAAGTGATTATCGATGGGCTACAATGGTTGTAGGGCGTGTCAGGTTCCATACATGTATGATCAAACAGGATTAACAAACAAGGTTGGTCAACCAGTAGACTAGACGGCATGAGTTCAGGCAAGTACGTGCCTGAATGACATCGGGTACGAGCGACCCATGTAGTCTAACTACTGTCGCTCACATGTACTCACCCAAATCCATGGGTTTAGCCTCAAGACGGTCCTACCAATGGGCCTTCGCTCTCCTCATATTCCTAACTAACCCAAGGGTTTGGGTGGTGATTCATAACATGCCAACTAACAGGGTTATCAACTAGCATAAACAATATCATGTACTCATACTCCTCAACATACAATTCAGAATCTCCTAGCAAGAGAGGCTAACAATATCATGAATAAAGGTGCATGTGTGTTGTGTGGGTTGGTGAGGAAGTTACGCACTTCCTACGTCTTGTAGATCAAATGTATAAGAGTTAACGAATCATACATGTTACAAAGCAACATCATATGAGAAAATCAAACAAGACATGAGCATGTAATCATCCATTGTAACCTAATCATGTGAGAAGCACGAACAATATCATATGAGAACTAAACAAAACATACAATTCCATACAATCCTCAAACAAACATCCAAATCCTAGGTTTGCTCTAGATTCTTCAAATACATCATCCAAGCAATCAAAATCATTAGACACATAGTATAATTGGTGCTAAGCCACCTTAGGATAATAGTCCACACCTTAAGAGGAGATTTCTATTCTTTGAGATCTTAGGGTTTGGGGATTTAGGTAAAACCGCCAATTCTTAAATCAAAATCAAGAAAGACAACATTAATGCCTAGAAATCTACATTAGGTTGCTTTATTGAAGGAAAAACATAACATTCTTAGCTCCGCTTCTTGGCATGGGTGGGTTTGGTGGAGGTTTTGTAGTAGCCACCGGTTTTATTGAGGAAATACCAACCCTACAAACATCAAGATTTTTCCCACCCACACAAACACTCTCTCCCTTCTTCACTTTCCCTTCTTCTCTTCTTCCTTTCTTCTTTCTCCCTTTTCTCTCTTTTCCCTTTCCTTTCTCTAGGGCAAATTCGTATGGAGAGAGGGGTGCCCAAAAGAAGGCCTTTATATAGTGCCAGATTTGGTGCAAATGGCCCCAAGTGTTGAATTTTTACTATACTAACCCTATGGGAGGATTTTTTTTATCCTCTAGGGCCTAGTATGGGGTATACAAGTCGATATGCACCGTAGGATAGTTAACCCTAATGATAATCTACATATGGATATGATCGGCCCGCCATTTGGATGTGTCAAGCAACAGATATGATTAGAAGTCTATTTAACGGTCACCGATGGTCGATCGGGGCCGTAGCTATATGGATATGCGCAGAGAAATATCCTTACTCCACGTGTGAAGTTTGATCTTAAACTGACGGTTTGAAATCCTCAACTTTGCATAAGAGTGGACGACCCAATTCACTTAAGTTTCAGCTTCTTCCTTTATGATATTTGTACTTCTCATGCACTCGTCTTTTGGCTTAAGTTGAGCGGTTCTGTACAGTACCCAGATCCGACTCTCGTGATGGACATCAAGCCCAGTAAGATGGAAATTATTTTATAGTTTTGGAACTGATGGCCCACTAACGAGCGGTCTAAAGCTTGTTCAAAAAATCGAAGCATTTCTGGAATGAATTAGGTATTGAGATTTCTTGTAGCCAATGATTAGGGTTTGGATTAACGATATTCACAGTGTGGCCTATTTATAACTAGTAAAAGTAGAAATTTGGTCAAGATTACTTTAAAACGTTGGTTTTAGGTTAAAAGATTAAGAGAGTTTATTTGTTCTATTAGTCAAGATTCGAGCGTTATCTGACTCGGCTTCGATTAGATCTTTACTTTAGTTATGATTGTCTTGATTAGTTAGTGATGGGTCGGTTAGATTTGGGCCCTATGTGAGTAAATCATGGGGCTAAACTTGATGTTCAAGTGATCGGGCGGATTCGTTAGCTTCCTACGGTTGATTAATCGGACTTGTACAGTTCTTTACTGGTTCCACTCGTGCATAAACTAACATTGAGTGTTAATGGTCAGTAAGTAATAATATAAGTTAATTACAGAAAAGAAACTTCAATGATTTTTGGAAATCCAAAACAGTGAAAATTCAGGATATTACAATCCACCCCCCATAAAAACAATTTTATCCATGAAATTTTCTAAGGGTAATAAATAAAGATATTATCATTTCATTTGCTTAAGTTTTGTTGGTTTCAGGTTTATATACGTTTTAGGGTATATAAATAATACACTAGCCTAGTTCATTGTGATCTACCCCCCTTAAAGCTTTTTTACCCTGATGGTTTACTACAATTTATTTATTTATCTATTTATTTATTTATTTTTTATTTAGATTCATGGCGACGGTTTCCCTCTATCTAGAGTAAAAAAATATTTGTTTTCAATGTTAGACCAATACGGAGAGGCGGTTGTACTGGGCTTGAACCCGATACGTCGATCATCTACCTGACTAGGGTAGAAGGCTCATTATATCCCTTCTTTGTCCTGGTGGATCTTGGTCTTCTGCTTGGTCAAAGCAGTGAGTCCATTGGTAGTCGTCCAGGATTGAGAATTGGGTCAAGCCGCGAATACTTCGCAGGTGTATACTTCCTTAATTCCGTAGTCTGATCAATCTAAATGTTTAGGGAATGACCATCATTGGAAAGTTTAAATATCCTATTTATAAGGTTGTTCTTTGAGTCTTGGTCTAAGAGAGTCCTCGTTTCGATTTATGTCCAAATTGGGGGTTAATAAATCTCTCAATATACTTATGATCAAAGATCACCCTAAAAAGTTTCTATAGGCATAAAATTGATATGAATTACCATTGTACGCAATGACATTTTCTCTAGCCTACCTACTCTGTCCAGATATTTTTCTATAGTAACCCAATCATAGATGATAATTTTTGTCATTCCCTTTCCTGTAGACCATAGAGTGAGTTACTCATGCAATTCAATTATTAAATCTTTGATGATTGAAAACCAAAGAGGAAGGGAATTGGGGATCATAATTAGAAGGAAATGATTGGGCACTTCTAAGCAAATGGTAGCATAGGTTCAACAAAGATAAGCAAACTCCTCATCAACTAATGTTGGAAAATATGTCTAAGCAGATAGGGATTAGTTTTTGTAAATGGCTTCTTAAGGCAGAGGGTTTATCATTTGGATATAAGCAAGTTAAATTCCTCATTATGGGATTTTGAAAGGGTGGAAGTACTAATGAGTGGGGGTATCCATATCTTGGTTACAATTTTGGAATGATATTTAGGCTGAGGATGATTTTATTTCATGAGAGGAGGCGCCCACACCATGTACTCATCATGGGAATTGTGGTTTGGAAATATTACATGTTATTGAAACCAAAGGCACCACAAGATAAGTAGCCTTGGGAATCTAATGAGCATCCTGAATGGGGTTGATGGGGATGTCTTTGAGCTTCGTTGGAAGCTATGGATATGGTTCACAATTTCACCAAAAGTATTCTTCCCTTCTTGAATTCAATGGAAGGATTCTGGAATATGACAGGCTTCTTGAATGGAGTTGAGGTGGATGTTTATGAGTCTGACTAGAAGAATGATTCCTCCTCCCCATGAGTAGAAGTGTGGATACTTGTCATAGCCTAGGTTAGTTAGTACCTTAATGTGGAGTGCCATAGAAAATAAAATATTGTCTATGACTAATTTTGAGAAAAGTCACCTTTCCTCTCTTACATGTGCTTACTAAGTGTTAACTGCAGCAAACATAGTATATGGAATGCAATTTTTTTTATGACAATAGGAGTGGAAATGAGAAATTAGTTAAGATTGATGGACAACTACCTCATAGCGACTGTCTGATATGTTGGCCTATAGTTCATGAAAACCAGATATTGAGAAGGATGTTATTCATTGAATTTGAGTTGGGTAGCTATAGTGGAGATGTGCATCTAGAGTTTTCATGTGATTGGCTATAAGACCAGCTACGCTTTATAGATAGAATGTTAGGCAGTCAAGAAACAATATATTCATAGGATGTGTAGTGGAAATGAAGATGTTGAAGTGGACGAGTGGCAAGCTAAGGAAGGATAGATTTAGAAATGAATGTTTTATATATAGTATGTTCGGCAATCAAGAAACAACACATTAGTAGAATGAGTGTACCTAAATGTGGATGTGGAAGTGGATGAGTGGTAAGATGAAGTAGGGTATAATTCGGAATGAATGAATTTGTCAAACTTATGAGTAGCACCAACAGGTAGTAAGATGAGGGAAAGTCATCACGATTACCAAAAAAATTATTAAAATTCTAGAAGTGGCAGTTGTCTAAACTAATGATTCATTATTAAGTTTTAAAATGTCTATATTTATTGTAATGCTTCTTATACTTTTAGTACTTGAATTATTTAAAAAAAAAATTGCAATGATTTATAATTAAGTTTCAAGTCATCCCACAAAATTTTATATTATTTGGGTTATAAATAAATTATTAAAGTTCTAGGAGCAACAGCTGCCCGAAATTAATAATTTTTAGACAGTTGGTAGAATATCTTAATTTTAAATATATTATAATTTTTATTTTATTTTTTCTTATTTTTATATAAAATTAGACTCATCAAGCTTCAATCTGACTTTTGAATCACCTAAATCAGAGTTGTAACGAAGGAGATATGACTTTTTGAAGTCGATCCAAATTTACAAGAATTTTCGCCGAGGTCAACGCCCGCTGGGCGTGTCACGCTAGCTCACTGGAGGTCTAGGCATGGTCACACCAGTTCTCTAGCCTGTTGGACCTTACAACTCTCATATCTCGCAAACCAGAATTAGTTACACGACGTGCCATATATGAATCTGGGGTAGGAGAAGCTACTCTACGCAATTGACCGGGTAATTTTGTAAGATTCCGTCAAGTTAATGGATAAAAATTCATTTTATTTACATTTTTACTATTTGTAGTAAATTTTTGTTCGATTATAGATTTTCATCCTTTGAGCTTTGTAGTTGTGTCAAATTTGAAAGTTCTTAGAGAAATTAGAAGGATATAGTGGTGGAAAGAGAGATTTTTTTTGAAAGAAATGGGTTGTAAGTGGATGTTGGTGGATGGATTTGGGTTGGATATGAGAAATGAGAGATGAGAGTGTGTTGGAGGAAAGGGATTTGAGAGTGGGTTTGAATGGGTTTAAGAAAAATGGATTTAAGGAATGAGAGTTGAGAAATGTTTAGGAAATGAGTTGAGGAATGGGGTTTGGAGAAAAATGGGTTTTGGGAATGAATGAGTGGATGGGTTTTGATGTTGGGTTTGTGGAGGAGGAGAGGATAGGTTTGGAGAAATGGGTTTGAGGAGATAAGAGATGTGAAAGGGAAGGTGGATTTAAGATTTTGGGAAGGGGGAGGCTTTCTAGGTATTTGGGAGCAATGGAGAGGAGTGAGATGAGAGGAAATAGGGCTATTGAGCCTTTATTTGCAAGGAAAGTGGGCCCCACACGAGTGTATGTTGTAAATGGGGAGAGGGTGCACGTTTTGGGCTCGGGCGTGGGGACGCAGGCCAGGCGTGGCAACACCGAGCCATTGGAAATCGGGCGTGGGCACGCCGGGCCACTGGACAACCGGCGTGGGCTCGTCGGGGCCCTGGACAATCGGGCGTGGGCATGCCGGGCCCTGCTTGGGTTACCTTATTTTTTTTATTTCCCGGGTGTCAGTATGGTCCTCGGGGAAGAAGAGACTGATCTACGCAATGGGCTTAGTTGTTTCACGAGATTCCTCCCAGTTAGGAAAAAATCTAATTTGTTCCCATTCCTACTAATTTCGGTAAATTTTCACTTACCCTTAGGTTTCTATCCCTGATTGGGTCGGATCTATTGAGTTTAGCCTGGTATTCACTCATTAGGTCCAGGACGATGGCTCCGACCATCAAATCTTTTGATTTTCGACTCGTTCCTACCAATGTACTGGGGAAGTTCAAGAATAGAGTGATGTCAGGGGAATATTTAAGGAGATATGTTGGAAGGAGGGATTTTGACTTAGGCCTGTCTGGCTATGGGCATTTATTTGTACTAAACGGGGTTACAATGCCACTCCCAACTCAAGATTTGGGAATGGCCTGTTTGGAATGGGTGTGAGACGGGATTTAAAACTTATTTCATAGGCTTTGTAGAATGAGCCTTGTGTTGGAAGGTGTGATATGGGATTTCCAAGGCCCATGATAATGGATTACCAAGTGTAATTTGAAGGAAAATCCCGCGATTTACCTTTAATGGCATACATCCCAAACCTAGTATTGGAAAACATGAGATACAGACAATCTAGGGACAATACCTTACACATGTATTTATTGTTACTCTTACAATTATATTCACCTTAGTCCCACCCAAACGCAGTTGGCCAAACGGGCCCTTAAGGATTAGGTGGACTGGACTAGCTAAATTTCCTAGTTAGGCAAATTGAGTCTTGCCATCCTATTCCCAAATCCCTTGTCCGAAAATGGGTCGAGGGACCATAAGGCTCTCGGATCCCCTTCTCTAGCGTTACTATTCCCCCTTGCTACTGAACCCTAACATCTTGGAAGTCTCACCTTAAGTTCTAAGACCGGTGTTTCCTAGCATTTCACATTTTCTATTGCGTATCCTCTCAAGTTAGCGTACGCATTAGTGAGTTCATGACCCATAGCTCAATTGATTCCAAACTATTGCTTTGATACCATCTTATAATACCCTGAAAATTGGGGGTCGTACATACACTCGACTCCCAAGTTCCTGGGTATCACTTATAACTGATTTTTTCTAAATTACATTTAATCAGGTTTAAATGCACAGCATGGAATTACTTAGAACATGGAACACAATTATAACAAGTCTACTAAAATGAAAGAGATCAAGTATATATAGGACTAAAAGAATATAAAGGGGTCGCACAAGGCGTCACCCAACAAAATCACAAAAAGAATCATATGTCCAAAAGAATGGTGCGCTGAGCCCACGACTCAACAATCTAGGATCCAGTCTCTTAAGCCGATGGAGAACCGCCCATCAACTGGAAGTAGGATAGCTCGTCCTCCTTGTTTAAGCTTGCACCGTCAGGCTCCTCATACTTTGCGTCACCAGCATCTACGAAGAGTCTGGTTGGTGTTTTAAAACACCGTCCCAGAGTGGGAGTAAGTGATCAACTTAGTGGGTGCTATTAGTCTTAAGTTATAACAAGCATCAGTTATATTATGAATTTAATGAAAATGAGTCATTCATAAACACCTAACTAATCTTATTAATGCGCATGCTTGACGAATGATATAATGTATGCCATCACCAAAACACTCCCTCGAGCGACTCCATCTAACGATCGCGTATGACCAACACTCCCTCAAATTGACCTCGACTGTCGAGTTGCTAACCTATCTAATGCGATGCGATGATAATGTTAGTTGAGTTCTTAATTAAGTCCATTCATCAAACAGGTTGGAGAAACTGATACACCCCACGTATCAATGCCCTCAACTGGTTACGATGCCAAGGCCCCTTAACGTGCAAGGCCAGGGCACCGCGATCCTTGATCCCTTCGGGTTCCCCATTCCCGACTTCAAGCACATGGAGAGTGTTAAGAAAAGGCATCACTCGCTGTCACTACGGGGAGGCGCGTCACCCCAGCGTAGGTCGATAACTCGGCCACAGTGTCCCATTCCACCATGTCCGACTCGTGAGTCGGTGGATCGGCTTCAAGTGGTTATTGATGGGCTACAACAATTGTATGGTGTGCCAGATTCTATACATGTATGAGCAAACAGGGTTAACAAACAAGGTTGGTCAGCCAGTAGACTAGACCGCATGAATTCAAGCAAGTACGTGGTGGAACGACATCGGGTACGAGCGACCCATGTAGTCTAACTACTGTCGCCCACACGCACTTGCCCAAATCCATGGGTTTAGCCTCAAGACGGTCCTACCAACGGGGCCGCCTTCGCTCTCCTTGTATTCCTGACCAACCCAAGGGTTTGGGTGGTGATTTATAACATGCCAACTAACAGGGTTATCAACTAGCATAAACAATATCATATTCTCATACTCCTCAATATACAATTCAGAATCTCCTAGCAAGAGAGGCTAATAATATCATGAATAAAGGTACATGTGTGTTGTGTGGGTTGGTGAGGAAGTTAAGCACTTCCTACGTCACGTAGATCAAATGCATAAGAGTTAACGGATCATACATGTTACAAAGCAACACCATATGAGAAAATCAAACAAGACATGAGCATGTAATCATCCATTGTAACCTAATCATGTGAAAAGCACGAACAACATCATATGAGAACTAAACAAAACATACAATTCCATACAATCCCCAAACAAACATCCAAATCCTAGGTTTGCTCTAGATTCTTCAAATACATCATCCAAGTAATCAAAATCATTAGACTCATAGTATAATTGGTGCTAGGCCACCTAAGGATAATAGTCCGCACCTTAAGAGAAGATTTTCATTCTTGAGATCTTAGGGTTTGGGGATTTGGGTAAAACCGTCAATTCCTAAATCAAAATCAAGGAAGACAACATTAATGCCTAGAAATCTACACTAAGTTGCTCTATTGAAGAGAAAACACACAATTCTTACCTTCGCTTCTTAGCATGGGTGAGTTTGGTAGAGGTTTTGTAGTAGCCACCGATTTTGTTGCGGAAATACCAACCCTACATGCATCAAGATTTCCCCCACCCACACAAACACTCTCTCCCTTCTTCACTCTCCCTTCCTCTCTTCTTCCTTTCTTCTTTCTCCTTTTTCTCTCTTCTCCCTTTCCTTTCTCTAGGGTAAATTCGTATAGAGAGAGGGGTGCCCAAAAGAAGGCCTTTATATGGTGCCAGATTTTGTGCAAATGGCCCCAAGTGTTGGGTTTTTACTATACTAACCCTATGGGAGGATTTTTTTATCTTTTAGGGCCCACTATGGGGTGTACAAGTCGATATACACTGTAGGATAGTTAGCCCTAATGATGATCCATGTATGGATATGATCAGCCCGCCATTTAAATGTGTTAATCAACGGATATGATTAGAAGCCTGTTTAATGGTCACCAATAGTCGATGGGGGCTGCGGCTATATGTATATGAGTAGGAAAATATCCTTATTCCACATGTGAAGTTTGGTCGTAAACCGACGGTCTGAAATCTTCAACTTTGCATAAGAGTGGATGACCCAATTTACTTAAGTTTCAGCTTCTTCCTTTATGGTATTTGCACTTCTCATGCACTAGTCCTTTAGCTCAAGTTGAACGGTTCTAGACAGTACCTAGGTCTGACTCCCGCGATGGACGTCAAGCCCAGTAAGACGGACATTATTCTATAGTTTTGGAACTAGCAGCCCGCCAACGAGCAGTCTAGAACTTGTTCGAAAAATCGGGGCATTTCTGGAATGAATTAGGTATTAAGATTTCTCATGGCCAATGATTAGGATTTGGATTAACTATGTTCACAGTGTGGCCTATTTATAACTAGTAATAGTGGAGATTTGGTCAAGATTACTCCAAACTGTCGGTTGTAGGCTAAAAGAGTAACGAAGTTGATTTGGTCTATTAGTCAAGATCCGTGCCTTATCTGACTCGGCTTCAGTTAGATCTTTACTTTAGTTATGATTGTCTTGATTAGTTAGCGATGGGTCGGTTAGATTTGGACCTTATGTGAGTAAATCATGGGAATAAACTTGGTGTTCAAGTAATCGGGCGGATTCGTTGGCTTCCTACGGTTGATTAATCGGACTTGTGCGGTTCTTTACTGGTTCCACTAATGCATAAACTAACATTGAGTGCTAATGGTCAGTAAGTGAAAATATAAGTTAATTACAAAAAAGAAACTTCAAGGATTTTTAGAAATCCAAAACAGTGAAAATCCAAGATGTTACACCTCCACAGGCATTTCGTGGATGGTCATATCAGATACCGGAAATACTTGGTTTTAGTACTGTGGGCACTTAGGATGTCCTTGGGTGAAAGTCCTAGAACCTTTTTGGTACCAGTAGATGCTCTAATGTCTAGACCGAGTGGATACACGAGCGCCCTAGTGTTGAATACCAGTAGGTTATATCTCCCACTGTGTCGTGGTCGGTTGGAAGGGGGTGTGGCCTTATCCGCCCAAGTGAGGGGGTTGTAAGGTAGGTTGAGTTTTACCAGCTCACAAATGAGTCCGCTATCGATGAGCCGGGTAGGTATTGGCAGACTACTGGTCAGGTGGATAGTCTGGTCTTTTCCACTCGCTGAGCTATGTGGCTAGGGTGGCAGCAGTCAGTGTGGAGTGTACTAGACCCCAGTGATATTCCAGAGAGGAACTGTACTGATGTGTACTTGATGAAGTCTGGCATGCTTGCTTTGCATCTCGCATATAATATTTAGCTACATAGGCCTCGCACCGCATGGCCTTGGTATGGCTAATAGCATTTATACCTTGCATTACATAGCTTTGGTACAGCTGATAGTATTTATGGACTTACTGCATATTTTCGCATTACTCTAATATTGTATACTTGACACTTGCCTTGCGCACACACTTACACCACCCTCTGAGCTTTTGTAAGCTTATGCACGACCATTGCATGCAGGTGTCGTTGAATCGCAGCAATACTGAGGCAGGAGCCCGCATCAGTTTATTTTGGAGCCTTTTGATCACCTTGTATTTCCCTTTCCATTTTGTACTTAAAGTTTTTGATATAGTGAATATGTGGTGATGTTGTTTTGTGACTTGGTTATGCTCCATTACAAAAAAGAAAAAAAATCATATCGAAAATCTTCCTTATAGGATCTCAAGATCGAAATCTGGCATATGAGTGTCAGGATCCGAGAATGAGGCACTATGGAGGCTATTGGCGCCGGATTCGGCGATCAGAAATTTTGTGAGCCCATTTTTCGAGTTTTAGGCGTGACAATAGTATTTCCAGACATGCAATCATTGTGCAATAATGATGTTAATCCCATCTAATACAATTCAATCCCATTCAATTCCATGGACCAAACACACCCAATTGGGCCGCACCGCAAGAGAAAGTGGATAGAAAAATGCCTAAGAGTGAAACTTCCTTGCCCATTGTGATTTTATATGCCACCCATGCCCTACATAAGGCCATTTTTATGGAGATGAGCTAAAAATATAAAAATATTAGCCTAATCTAATACTTCTGCAGCCCTATTAATGTTTCCACACTGGACCTTTAATTCTCGTTATTTTTTCTTATATGGCTCACTTAAGTTTTAGATGTACCTAACCCTTGTCGTAACATGATTTAAAATGACCTTATAGACAATATGGATAGCATATAAAATGGGAACGGATTGGCCGATGCCCTTTAGGCTAGTCAATGGCTACTCGTCAGTGCTCTGTGGGCCCCAATATGATGTATGTGTTTCATCCATGCTGTCCACCCACTATTTCGTATCATTTTATGTTATGAGCTCAAAAATGAGTTTGATCCAAATCTCAAGTGGACCGCATAGTGTTGATTGAACGCCCACCATTAAAAACTTCTTGGGGGCCGCAAAAGTTTTGGATCAATCTGATATGTATGTTTTCCCTTCATCCAAGTCTGCATGACCTAATCAACATGTTAGATGTCAAATAACCATTATAGTGGGCCCTAGGAGGTTTTTAATGGTGGAAATTCAATAACTGTTGTTTTCCCATGATGTGGTCCACTTGAGATTTAGATCTATCTCATTTTTGGGATCAATCCCTAAAATTATCTTTTAAAATGGGTGGACGGCGTGGATAAAACAGATAAGTCATGGTGGGGTCTGCATACCACCGACCACTAGTCAAATGGTCGTCCATATAAAATTATGGTGGTTTCAACTAGAGCTAGTTGGGCATTTTATACCCGAACCAGTGGATCCGGCCCGATCAAACCCGACCCGACCCGACCCGATTCGAACAGAACCGATGGTCAGGATCGGTCAGGATCAGGTAGTGTAATCCAGATTCGAATTATTTTCGGGTCGAATCTGGGTAGGCCCTGTTCCGAACCGACCCGATCCGAAATCCGATCCGATTGGATACGATTCGGACCGACCCGATTCGGACCGTGTGTACGTATATATATTATTTTTTTACTTTTACCGCTTGAGCTTTTACGTTAGGCGCCAAAAAATCCCGCCCAATGTACATATGAGCTCCAAAAAATCCCGCTCAACTCTATCTCTATATCTGAGATTCTTTCTCTATATTTGTCTCTCTATTTCCATTGAAGAAGAAGGGAAGAAGAAGGTAAGAAGAAGGTTTTGGATTTCGATTTCTCAGCTGGAGAGAGATATAGTGAGAAATGAATCAAATGATCGACAATTGTGTAAGGAAGAGAGAAAGAGGAAAAGAGAAAGAGAGTCACACGGAATGAAGAAAGAGAAAGAAGAAGGTGTGACAAAGGTTCGGCGCAAGTTTTGTGGGTGTGATCACAAGGTATGTTTTATATCCAAACCATCCATCCATTTGGCAAGCTCATTCAAAGGCTTTGGATATGCATCAATTTTATGTTCAACCACTAAAATGACATGGAAAAACGAATGGATGGCGTGGATAAATCACATGCATTCAGGGTGGGCCCCAACAGAGTTTACTCGGTACAATGAGATCATTCACCGGTATACCACACAATGCCATGGGAACAGATTGGCTACTCCCCCTCACACCAGCCCCGGGGCCAGTGGTCAATGCTATGTGGGCCCCACCATGATGTATGTGTTTCATCCATTCCGTTAATCCATTTTTACGGATCATTTTAGGGCTTGATACAAAAAATGATAGGGATAAAAATCTTAGGTGGGCCACACCACAGGACAAAAATAATGAAAGGATATTCACAATTAAAATCCTCCTAAGGCCCACTGTACTGTTTATTTGACATCCAATCTCTTTATTTGGTAATAAAGACCCAGATGAAGGGAAAAAATAAATATTAGCTTGATCCAAAACTTTTATGGCCCCCATAACGTTTTTAATGGTCAAAATTCATTCAACACTGTTCCCTGTAATGTGGTCCACTTGAGATTGAGATATACTTCTTTTTTTTTTTTTTTTTATGATATCATAAAATGATATATAAAAATAGATGGACGACATGGATGACACACAACATCATGGTGGGCCCCACAGAGCACCGACCGCCAGCTAATGGCTGTTGTCAGGGGAGTAGCAATCTGTTTCCCAACGCATACAGCTAGCTGTAGGTACGTGTCGTGTCGAAACGGACGCCTGCGAAAGGAAGTTCCTGCGCGGGAACCCATGTGGGACCCACTGCTATGTTTGTGCGAAATCCTCCCCATCCATAAGTTTTGTGAGTTCATTTCAGTACATGAGGTTAAAAATGAACCGTATGCAATGCGCAGGTGGGCCGAAAAATTGATAATTGAACCTCCACAGTTGAAATATTCGTGGGGCCACAAACGTTTTGAATCAGGCTAATATTTGTTTTTTTAGTTCATCCCAGTAGGAATGACGTTATTAACGGTATGGATTTCATGTAAACATCACCGTCGAACCCAGGAAGGTTTCAACGGTAGGAATTTACCCAACCACCTTTTCCTTTAATACGACCCACTTAAATCTTGGATTCTTCTCACTTTTGGTCTCATGCTCTAAAATGATCTCAAAAAACGGATGAACGGACTGGATTCCTGAAAAACAACACGATGGGCCCCACATACGATCTCAGCAGAGGAACTTTCTGTGAAAGGCTTTCCCTGGAAATCCGCATCCCCTGCTAGCATGTCGTGCACGCCGAGGCTAGCTGTACCTCGAGCTCCGAATTGTACGAATGGCTCAAATGAGTTCCCTATTACATGGGCTCACAATGATGTATTTACTATATCCATACCGTTTATCTAATTTTTGTGATCATTTTAAAGTATTTGAAAAAAAAAATTCATATTTAAAGCTCAAATGGACCACACCGAAAATAGCATTGAGGATAATGGTTTTCACCGTTAAAAATTACATCCTTACCTAATCTGATCCGACTCGGTTTCTTTGCCCGAGTCGGACTCGGTTCGGGTCCAGCCAAGCATATAACGGATCTGTTCGAATAAGGTGTCCTGGACTCGATCCCAGTTCTGATCAAATTCGGATAAGCAGCTTTCGGACATGACCGAGTTGGACCAAATCCAATCCGACTCGGTCCAATGCCCAGCTCTACCTACGGTTGAAAGTTTCAACCGTAGGCATTTTCCCACCAAGCGTTTGCTGTCACGTGACGTGATGCACTTGGGTTTTGAATCTGCCTTACCTTTTGGGCTCATGTCGTAATATGATACGGAAAAACGGATGAACCAGGTGTATTTCTCACAAAAATCATAGTGGGCTCTACCTAGCTTCACAAGCTCCACCAATCAAATGGGCCAACCGTCGTGAGCATGCAGCAGCCTGATGGGTGGACCAGTCTGATACTTGGATCACGGCATCAGATGATGATTGCCTGGATCACAAACAAGGGTGCCATGTTGCACGTGTACTGCGAATACAGCTTCAATTTATACGCGCGAGAATTTAAAACTTTCACTTATAAAAGTAGAAACGGATTGGCTACTCCCCCTGTCAACCAGCCACCGGGCTGGTGTTCGGTGCTCTGTGGGCCCCTCCATGATGTATGTTTTTCATCCATTCCGTTCATCAATTTTTACAGATCATTTTAGGGCTTGATCCCAAAAATTATAGGGATATAATCTCAGATTGACCACACCACAGGAAAACAATAGTGATTGGATATCCACCATTAAAATCCAATCTTTTGATTAGGTCATACGACCCAGATGAACGGAAAAAACAAATATCAGCTTGATCCAAAACTTTTTATGGGCCCCAAAAGTTTTTAATGGTCGACGTTCATTCAAAACTGTTTCCTGTATTGTGGTCCACTTGAGATTGTGATATAATTCTTTTTTTGTCTCATAATATAAAATGATCTAGAAAATTGAATGGACGGCATGGATGAAACACATACATCATGGTGGGCCCACAGAGCACCGACATCAGCCATTGGCTGGTGGCAGGGGGAGTAGTCAATCCGTTCCCCTGGCAAAGGAGGTTCATTGTTACGGAGTGCTCGGACTGTGTCCTACCCCGGTAATCCGTCCGGGCAGAGCTCTGTGGGGGCACCTTGATGCAAACATCTTATCCACGCCGTCCATCCCTATTTTAAGATCATTATGTGGTATGAATCCAAAATGGAGGCATAACCAAAGCTTAAGTGGGCCACAAAGTGGGGATTGAAGGCCCACCATTAAAAACTTCTTGAGAGCTGCAGAAGTTTTGAATCAAGCTGATAAATTTATTTTTTTTTTCACTTAATCCAGGTCTACATGACCTTATCGATAGGTTGGATGGTAAAAAAACATCACAGTAGCCCATAGAGAGGTTTCAATGATGGGTGTTATTATCACCACTGCTTCCTTTGGTGTGGTCCACTGGAGATCTGGACCTGCTTCATGTTTCGGATCATGCCATAAAATGATCTTTTAATAAGTATGGACGGCGTGGATAAGACGTTTACATCAGGATGGCCCCCTCAGATCTTTGCCCAGACGGATTACCATACCTAGGGGTGTACACGGGTCGGGCCGAGTCGAACTGGCCTCAGCCCATCCAGGCCCGTTCAACAGCCACACAAGTCCGAACCGGACCGGGCCTGGTCACCGGGCCAACATCTCTAGCTCGAACCGGGCCGACGCGAGTTCGGGCCAGTTTCGAACCTTCGAGTTCGGGCCAGTTTCGAACCCGAGTTCGGGCCAGTTTCGAACCTTCGAGTTCGGGCTAGTTTCGAACCTTACAGCAAGTTTATGGAAAGGGCTTTGGCAAGTAATCCACGTCCCATTACAATTTACAAGTTCATGAGAGAGAGAACATATATTATAATTTTACTACATTTACATATATTTGACAAAGCATAAAATAAAACATTTTATACAAACTGAATACAGTCCATACATTAGTGACTACTGTTGAGGAGATTCATCTGAGCCCGAGCCGCATTTCTTGCTATCTAAATCTTCATATACGTACTCATTCACCTCTCCCTCTTGAAGGTGGAGATATCTTTTATCGCCCTCCTCTTGTATAGTTTGAATTAGATTTTTCAAACTATTTTTGTGAGAAGATTTATATGTAGTTCCCAATGTCTGTAAAACGCACCCAGACTGGAGAGAAACTTAGTGAATTTTTACTATTTTTCTTTTTACCCGTGCGGCTTGAAACTCGCTTCGACATCATGTGGTCTTGGAGGACATCGTCGATGTGTAGAAGCCTCTTCCATACTACGCTTTAAGGCGAGTTGAAATTGTTCTTCTTCTAATGCTAATAATTTAGCTTCCTTCTATGCCTCAAAATGTTTGGATTGGGGAGTGAAATTTTTTTGTTTGAATCAAGAACCGCTTGGAAAGAATTTGGATTTCTTTTGAGGCTTTAGGACACGGTCTTGCATCTCCACCCCGACAGGATAAGTGTAATCGAGCCGATTAGTTTTGTTAACAAACTTGGCTCCACACAAATTACACAAAATCTTGAACTTTCCAGACTTTGGAGAATGGACTAAGGAACCATAGTCCCAAACGTTAACCGATGGTTCGCTTGAAGACATATCTACATATCGTGTTGGAAAAGTATTTTAGGCTTTTTAACAATAATGAAATACCGATAATCCGACATAAGATAAAAGCAATTTATGAATTAAAAAAATAAAAGTCAACATAACTGATAAATAAAAATAAAAGTCAGCAAACAGATGTAGAAATTCATTTGCGCAACTTGCATAATATCCATCAACATAACAGATAAATAAAAATAAAAGTCAAAAGAGTACCCATTACAAGTTTACAACATTTGCAAATTCAATTAAACTAACAAAATCATAAAATTCATCCCAAACATCCATCATATTGCTGTTGTTTCATGTGTTGCAGCTTCATTCACATTCTCCTCCTCTTCCTCATCAAGATCACCTCCTAGACTCGGACGCAACCAATCTTGTGTACAAATTAATGCTTCCACTGTATCTGGTGCAAGGGAACTTCTAGTCTTACTCACGACCCTGCTCCCTGTGCTAAACGCAGATTCCGATGCCACTGTTGAAATAGGAATTGATAAAATATCTCGTGCCATCGTCGATAGTATAAGATATTTTCCTTCACTAACTCGCAATTTCCACCAGTCCAAAACATCGAACTCTGAATCCTGCCGTACTACGACCGACTCTTTGAGATACATGTTTAACTCTGATTCTTTCATGTCTGTGTCTGTATTTTCTTTTGCTAAGAAAGACATGAAATCAGCATCATCGCTTGAAGCAACTTGCGATCTAACTTCGGAAGCACTTGGTGTGGACACTGTAGTTGTATACGCGTTGTACAATGCTTCGATTGCATCACGAACCTTCGAAGTTTCAGATATTGCCTTTTCAGTAGGATAAATCCTCGTGAAGATGTACTTAACAAAACTCATCTTGCGCTAAGGATCAAGAACAACAACTAATGACATTATCATATGACAATCATCCCAATACTTATCGAACTTCATTTGCATACCACCTGTCATGATTTGGAGAAAAAATGGACCGTCATCGCTGAGCTTTCTTCGGGCATCCTTGATCTTCTACACGGATGGAAGAAACATATTTTTGTTGGAAACTTATTGCCGAGAAAATATTTTCGTACATTCATAAAAAACCTTCAAAATTTGTGAACTTCTTCGCTTTGCTCCAATCATCATCGGTAGGCAACCAAGCATATGTTTTATCACGCTTGCATATTCGGAAAGGCATGTTCCAATTCTATAGTTGAATCCAACATCTCAAAAGTGGAATTCCAACGTGTGCATACATCTAGCTTCAACGTTTTTTGAGACGTCAAATTCAAACGTTGGACGATGTCATTCCATATACTCAATCTTGACGGTGAGCCTCTTATGTACTTCACACTCTCCCTCACATTCTCTATAGTTTGGTCAATTGATTTCAACCCTTCTTGTACAATTATGTTGAGAATGTGTGCACAACACCGAACATGAAATATTTTTTCCTCAAAAAATAAACTGTCGGTTGCCTTGAACTGGTTACGTAAGAATTGTATGACACTGTCATTTGTGGAAGCATTATCTAAAGTTAATGAACTGACTTTTTTTTCAATGCCCCAATCTCGTAGACAGTTGTAAATGCAATCTGAAATAACCAAACCGGAATGGGGAGGTGGAAGGTGGCGAAAGTTCAATATTCTCTTGCAGAGTTTCCAATTTTCATCAACATAGTGTGCAGTCAATGAAATGTAACCCTTTCTTTGATTTTGTGCCGTCCACATATCAGACGTCAAACTTACCCTTGAAACCGAATTTAAAACTGCTTTCACTTCATTTTCTCACCGGCATACATCTTCATGCACTCCTCTTCACAAGGTAATACTACGGAGACCTTCTCAACCGAGGATTAAGGTATTTATTGTATCCCATAAATATTTCACTCTCTACCATCTTAAATGGTGCTCATCAATGATAATAAGCTTTTGCAAACCACTCCTTGACTTCCTTTTTCAAACTTATGAGTGGTAAGTGTACCTTTGACAGATCCTTCGGACTTTGTAAATGATAGCAATTGTTGGCCTGAACGTGGAAGTCTAGGTCTCTTTGCACAACTTTTTCTATGTCTGTTTAAATGAGACGTCGACCCACCGACACTTTTGGTGTATAGACTTTTGCAGTGCATACATCTGATCTTGGGGACATTGTTAACTACTACTTCTTCAAAATCATCCCAAGCACTGATCGTTTCTTTCCTTTGTTTACAGCTGAAGACCCCTCTCCCTCAACAACAAGTGGTGATGTGGCTGACGCACCGGCACCGCTACTAGGGGTAGCCGTAGGTGGGACTTCATCCTCACTAGCCATATCTAAAGATATGAAACAATTTCATTTATCCTTGGACCTTAGTAAAGAATTTCCTAAGCGGATAAATCAGTTACCCATTCAATGCTGGATAGATAGTAATGCTTTCATTATTCAATTTAAATGCCACGCCAAATTTCGGCGAGCATCTCCCTTATCTCTCCGAATATATTAATCTTGGATTTGATTCACACGTCAACTATCCACACACAAAGTGTAGATATTTGATGAGGAAGTAAATGCAAGAAATATATCAGAGAGAATTAGGAGAGACGAACCGAAACAGCATGTGCATTTAAATTAGAATAAATGAAAACATTAATATCTATCCAACATTGAATCTGTCAAAAGGGACAATTTGAGAATTTCTATGCATCCATGAACACACTTAATCTATGTCCGCAACATAGAAATCCTCAAATGGGTAACTCGATTATCCTATACTATAACAACAAGAACAAAAAAATATAAAAATATATTTAATAGGCAATTGGTATAAGCATAGATTAAGACTACCTAACAAAAACATAAAACATTTGTGATAAAAGAAGACATGTGGAGCTTTCTAGAAAGGAAGCCAAGCTAAAGGCATATCAACTTATCTGAATTATCTTAAACCTGTAATAAAACCATGACAAGGTACTAGAAATTTTCCCCCAGCTTGGAAGATCTGTCAACAAATATCAATCGTTGGATAATTACTTTAACCCTTTTACTTTGAACATGAACGGTCATCAGAGCCTTTATATAATCAAAGGGTTTAAATATTGAATATAAAAGCTTTTAAGAATTCCTAAAGGAAGGGATCTCTATCTCATAAATAGGTTTGAGTCGTTAAAATAATAATAATAATAATAATAACTACTAAAATTCAACAGCTAGGGGAGAGTCTTGGCCTATCTTTATTAGAATACAATGAGATGTATTCTATCAAATCTCCCAAAATAGACTAATAGCCAGAACCATTCAAGGTGTTGATTGGACCACCAATATAATAATAGAAATTTGAACATCCTTCATCCACTATCTTATTGGCAATGGTAGTGTTTTCGTGTTTGGACACTGAAATGTGGTGTTGGGAATTAGCATTCTTCCCTTAGCCCTAGTCAATGTAGAATATTCTACCTTAGAACTCTACATGTTGCATGTGGGCCCACCCACTGCAAATCCTACATCAAATCCATTCATAATTCACACCCTTTTAAGTTCACCTAGAATACCAATATCAGCATTATATAAAAACAAAGGCGTGTCAGGCCACACATGGAGCAATTGCATTAAACTCTTCCAATGGATTAATGAGGCCTGCTGTATTTTGTATATACCATCCAATCTATTCAGAAGATGCATCACAACAGTACAAATGGACATTAAAAAACAAAGATCATTCCAAAATTCACGTGGACAACACCACTTGAATTCAAAGATTTTAGGTCACCAAATGGATGGAAGGTTTAGGTGAATCGCATTCATCAAGGTGGGGCCCACATACGTGGCCCACCAAAGAAATTGATTCCGCTTTATTTTCTGTCAGTTAGATAGACGGTTTGTAAATTGTAATATATACATATCAAGGTGGGCTCACCTGTCCAGATTGCTGGACAGCTGGATGAAACACATGAATCAGGTGGGCTCCACAAAACTTATCGATGTCTGACACCCGGCCATTCAGCTTTTTTCAACATACACCAACCAATCTGCTTGGAGGGTTCCACGTATGGCCCTTGTTTTGAGACGGTGGGGCCCACCGAGATTCAAACCCCATAAAATGGAGTGGCCCACCCGATTTTCTCGAACGTGGCCACCTTTGATGTTAGCAGGAGTGCGGCCCACCTTTTGGACGACATAGATGAAACACATACAGTGGGTGGTTGGACGGACGGCCTCTGCTAAAATCATTAAATAATAATAATAATAATAATAATAACAATAACTACTAAAATCATGATCCGATCCAAATCGGGGAAAAAAAAGAAGATCATACTGTTTAATTTTGAGCATAAACACCAAAAAGAGAGATTTGAAATTCGAGAGAGAGAGATCATACTCGTTCCGTTGGTGGTTGGACGGTCGGCCTCTGGCCTGGTCGGACGAGCAGAGGGAGGCGAAGGTCCTACGGTGGTTGGACGGACGGACGTGCGAGAGAGGCGAACCGGCCTCTGGCTGGTCGGACGTGCGCAGAGAGGCGGACGCTCTGGCTGGCCGGACGAGTAGAGGGAGGCGGACGGCTCTGGCCTGGTTGGACGGACGGACGTGCGAGAGAGGCGGACGGCTGGCCTGGTCGGACGAGACGAGAGAGAGAGGCGACGGCCTCTGTCGCGGACGAGAGAGAGAGAGAGAGAGAGAGAGAGAGAGAGATTTGGTGGGGTCGGGCAGGGAGAGAGCGAGCAGGGGAGTGGGTTTGGTGGGGACGGCTGGGGTCGGGCGTTCTCTCAAAAGGAAAGGGAAAGCGACCTAGGTTTTTTGTTTTTAAGGGATATATACTTAGTGGCGAGTCGGGACAGTGGGCCAGAAATCGGGGCCAGGTCAGTCGGGTTTCGGAGCCGGCCGAGCGGTGAACCGGGTCGATCCGAACTCGGCAATTTTGAACTCGAAATCTGGGCTTACAAAATTGACCCGTTCGTACCCTAAAAGTTGATGGATGCCGAGTCGAATCAGCCAACGGGCTCAGTGGTTGTGTACACCCCTAACCATACCGCTTCTTTAGAACGGTAGCTACCATTGATGTTGCAATTCGGTTATAACCCCCGTTCTATATTTGGCCGATGATGATAGGGAATTTTTGCCGTGAAATTCCTCAGCCATTTGGAATTTTACCAAATAGCCTAAAATTTTCCGAATGCTGCTTTCTAAGGGTGAAATTTATGTTAATACCCTTGTTTAATTTTTCTTTTAAAAATAGAGAATAAAGAATTGTGGGCCTGTGTAGCATGTGTTTAACATCCAAACCGTACAATAGATGCACTTCACCAATATTATTAGACAATCAAAAGATATGCCCATTCCAATTATAAGGTAGGTCAAACCATAAAAAATAAGGTCCACCACCTCAAAATATTAAAATTAAAGAATGGCCCATCAGATGATATATATATATATATATATATATATATATATATATATATATATATATATATATATATATATATATATATATATCACCATGATGGGTTGCAAATGTAAGATGGGTTGGATGTTATCCATATACCATGTGCGCCCATAGTTCACAACTTTCTTACTTTTAAAGAAAAAGTAAATGAGGCCAATTTGATAACTTTCTTCCTCTAGAAGCAACTCCATGTAATTTTCAAATGCCTAGGCATTGTTTGGAATAAAACAATATTAAGGTCTTTAACTTTTAATTTATCTTTGTAAGTAACGGTAAATGAGTCATCATTCGTTATGTTGATAATTCAAAATAATCATATACATTGACCTTAGTTTGGTTAATTCACTCGTTTGGACTAAAAAAAGCTTGACTCTGACTAGAGTCGAAACTAATGAAATTTGAGCTAAATTGAGCTATTTTATTGAGCTCAATAAAAATTCGAATGGAGTCCGAGTTGACTTAAGCTCGACTGGGATCGACTCTAAAGTCAGCTCAAATCGACTCGGTTCGGTATGTCCCAACTCAGCTCAATTTAAGAACATTACTAAAACAAAATATAGTTTCATCGGAAGTGGATTGGCTGGTGTACCACACACCAGCTGTATAGCTGGTGTAGATACGTTGTGTGCCAAGATGAGTGTGGGCGGACGCTCCTCAAGCTTGAGTTGGGCAAACAGTTCAAAGGAGATCAAAGTTACATGGCCCCACAATGATGTATTTATTATATCCACACTGTTTCATCCATTTTAGCATTATACAAAAAATGAATCATATCCAAAACTCAAATGGACCACACCAAAAATAGCAGCAAGGATAATGATTTTCACATTAAAAAATTCGTTGGGCCCACTATAATATTTATTTTTCATCCAATCCTTTAATAAGGCCAACAAATACATGGATGAAGAGGGGGAAATTTTTCATACTGATCCGAAACTTTTGTGACCCCAAAAGGGTTTCAATGGTAAACGTTCAATCTCTCCCTACTTTTTGCAGCTTGCAAAATGAATGAACGGTTTGGATATAACACATACCTCGTGATGGGACCACAGAACTTGCTGACATCAATGCACCAGCCATATAGCTGGTGCGTGGTACACCAGCCAATCCGCTTCCAGTTTCATCTTAAACTCAAACCAGGATATTTTTTTAATTCCTGGCAATAAATGAATTTGGAAAAGAGGTACAAGTACAACTAAGACAGCCCAAAGGCAAGGTAACGTCCTCATAAAGTTTTTCTTAATGTTAGGTGAGCATATGTATCACGATGCACACACAGTTATGTAATATGTGGTGTACAAATGATTCAATCCAAACCGTTTAGTAGTATGGTCCCCATTTATAAAGTAGATCAATGTGGAAAAAAGAATAAAAATTCAAACATATCTAACTTTATGCGTTCGTGCATCGATATTGTATAATGTATTGAAGTAAAGGTGACTATAAGATTATTCCTATCTAACTGGCCCACAATTTGAACGGTTTGGATTGCTCTAGATACATATAGATGAGTATAGGTGTAGCAGATGAAGAGTCATGACGAGCCAGCATATGAGTCCTATTTTTTTTCATGGAAAAAAATGGCTCGTGGAATGGTGGAAGTGCAATTGCATTCCCTTGTGGTGCACGTCTGAAACGCACTCGCTGACGCATGGAGATGCTGGACACGTATCTCACATTGGAGTAGATGATGATGCAATCTTACTCATTAGATGCTATATATCTAAAACTAGAATAGAAGAAAATGGCCAATCGCCTCTCTCATCAACCTTTAAGGCCTGATAGGAGAAAATCTGTCATTAGTAATGGGAGACCAAGTTTCCGTACAAGAAAATATGTTTATTTCAGATCCAATCCGTTCATAGTTCATACAGACAGGGACGATACCAAAACACAAATATCAGTTTTACTGGAGTTCTAATGAAATTCTTTTTTAAGGCAGAGATGGTGCTCAGGTGTTCTTGTTTTATAAGCTGGACTCGGCTTAAGCTCGGCCGGGCTGTTGACCGAACGAGCCAAGCTAGCCAGTATGGCTTGAAGACTGAGACGAGCCGAGTCAAACTTGAGCTAAAGTAGGATGCTGGCCAAACCGAGCCGAGCATTTCCTTTATGGTATTGGGATGGCTACAACGCTAAAATTAGGGGAAAAAAAAAAACATACTATTAAATTTCTTGAGGTTCACCTTTATATATGTGTTTGATCCATGTCATTTATCGGTTTCACCTGCTCATTTTCGCCATTAGCAAAAAGATGAGTCAAATCCAAAGCACAAGTGGAACAGACCATACCAAATAGTGAGAATTGAACACCTACCAATGCATAGGTTGAATGATAGATACACGTTCTTGTGAGCCATGAGCCATGTTTCAACTTCCAATAGTGGATGTCATTGTTCCTTTTGTTTCATGTGGTGTGGTCCATTTGAGCTTACCATCTACCTCAATTTTGGGCTTATGCCCTAAAATGTGTTGGTAAAACTGATGGATGGAGTGGATCAGACACTTACATCAAAGTGAGGCCGCATATTTAATCAAATACAATCCTTTCTTATTTGGTGAATGTAATGACAGATACTAAGCGTAATTTAAAAAGATAATTTTCTTTTATTTGATACTTAGTTAAAAAGTCATTATTACTTGTTTACCATCATTAACAATGAAAAATAAGAAAATAAACAGCTCCTAAAGAATTTTGAACAAAGCAAATCTTTAAGGAATTTTATGGTAAAAATCTCATGATAATATTAGAGTTGCTATGTGAAAAATAAATATTTTCTTTCTCTAATTTGTATTTTCATTAAAAATAATTATTAAAAAGTAAAATAACTAACATAAATAATGAGTAATTGTTGATTGAGTGGCTTCAATCGGATGTTGAAACATAGGATTTCGATCAGATCAAACAAACTGTCGATTGATTGAGAAAATTCTGAAAATTTGAGCTTACTCTCTAGACATTTTTAAGCATGTTTGATTCGATCAAACATCGGGTGTCAATTGATCGACAATTTGTGCAACTTTTGTATAAAGTGTGTTGTTTTATTTCTAATTCTGTAAGTAGGTTATATAAGTCGTGTTAATACGAGATTAGAGTATTCTAAGGGAGTTCTAAGAGTGCAATACATGAGACGTTGAGAGCAAAAAAGGTTTTAAAGGGAGAAAACTAGGGTTTTCAAATTTACAAGTTAATTCCATCTCTTGAAACTTTCTATTCATAGTGGATTGTTCGTCTCTTGGTGTCATGGTTTTTTCCCATAAGGGTTTTTCCACGTAAAATCTCTGTGTTCTCTATGATTACTTAAAATTTTTATTTCTTTATTGCGTGTTTGATTCATTCTGAGGTTGCTTCAGCGCCTAACGTGTGACGTTTGCGCATAATAAGTTATATCAGAGCGTAAGCTTTACCTTAAGTTTTTTAAAAATTGAATATGAGACATGGAATTAAAGGGCTCGAAGTGAAATTTGAGATGGAGAAATTTATAAGAAAAAATAACTTCGAACTATGTAGGTTGAAAAGATGAAAGCCCTTCTAATTCAATGAGAAGTGCCATAAGCACTCATTGGTAAAACGAAATGTCCTGAATCAATGAAAGAAGATGATTGGGATGAACTTGATCAGAAGATGATTAGCACAATTCAGTTGTGTTTAGCCAATAAAGTCCTTTATAATATTATTAATGAGACAACTGTCGAGGGCATATGGGTGAAGTTAGAGAGTATTTACATGACGAAGTCACTCTCCAACCATTTATATCTGAAGTGATAGTTGTAGACTCTAAAGATGGCAGAAGGATTAGATCTCTCTAAACACATCAACGTCTTCAACAAACTACTTTGCAAACCGACAAGAAGACAAAATCCTAATTTTGTTATTTTTCATTTCAAATTTCTACGAGAATCTGGTAGATACTTTGTGTCATGGTAGGAATATCTTGAACATTGATACCGTTATCTCAGCCCTTCAGTCGAAGTAGCAGAGAATGAATAATGGTGGGGAAGGCACTTCTACAGGTGCACTAGTTTGTAGGGTGAAATCATCTGAGGGAGAGAATGGGAAGTTGCGATTGATGTTCAAGTCGAATGGCAAAGGAAAGTTGAAATGTTGGAATTGTGATAGGATGGGACATGTGAAGAAGAATCGCATAAATTCTAAATTTTAGAAAGATGATAAATCATAGGATTCACCAAAGGAGTCCAATTTAGTGAAATCAAGCGAAGAGACGAGCGATTGTGACATATTGTCTATTTCCAAGGTCAGACACTTGTATAATAAGTTGATATTTATAATTTAATTTCTGCATATATGGTAAACAATCAAGATTATCATTTTAAACTAGGAATGCATAACTTGACTATATGCATTATGATGTGTGGGTGTGTAACACCAAGTACTTTCCAGTACTCGGGTGTTGCCGTATAACCAAGCTTAGCATAAATACAGATCAGGCCTAAGTAAACACTTACGTTCATCCTAGTTAATTTAAATCTGACTGTTGAAAAATAATCTACACCTATATACTTAATGTACATAAAATATTATGGAAATAATATTATATTAACTAAGCATGATGGATGGTAATTTTACAGTGTATAATTAAATTATAAATATCAACGTAGTATTAAATATTCTATAAAAAAAACTTATGAGATATTTTATAAGATGGTATATTGTTTAATAAGGTGATTTTAAAAGAGATATTGTACAATTTTCAATCCATACATATGTGTAATCTGATATTGTATATTGAGAATTATATATTAATAAATATGTGATTAGTAGCATGTTAATATTAAAAATTATATTTATATCTATGTATGACTTTTTAATTAAGTTAATTACATGTAAATCCATTTTAATCTTAGTATTAGTTAATAATGCATGAGGAAAGCCTTAAATTGACTCTTGAACCCTTTTAACCATTGACATTTAGTTTCGAGCTGATCCGACCATTAGATTATAGGGAATCCACCAATGTAACCTAAATCAAGTCGTAGGGCCCACCTAAGAATTGGATCCACCTGATAACTGGGCAGAGGCCATGACAGGGTCCACCATGTAGAATGGATGGAGTGGATTTTCCACAAACGTCGAGGTGGACCCCACACCTGCGGCGCATGTGCACCACAGGGGAGCACTCGAGGTGCACCGTACCACTAAGCCCAGTCAGCCAGCGCTGACCCGCGTCTTTCCAAAAAAGGGAGGGGCGTCTCTCTCTCTCTCTCTCTCTCTCTCTCTCTCTCTCTCTCTCTCGGTTTCCAGCGGACGGACGAGCATCCGTTTCCCTTGATCTGTGGCCCACCTGCTCGGTCCATCTAGTCAATCCAAACCATCCATCTAACAGTGGACAAACGTGCAACAAAAACCCCCGATTCTCACATGATTCGGCACGTGTGCATGGACACAATTCGAGGTGCAAATAGGTCTTAAAAGCTCAAACGATTCCAAAAATGGAAACCTGCTACATGCCAGCTAGCACGATTAGTGTGAAGCCGGATCTGCCCATCCTAGCCATCCCTTTATTGAGGCATCTCAGCCACCCAATTTCTTAGAGCTTCCCAAGCAAAATCAGGGGATGGTTTCGGTCCCTAACCACAATTTTGAGAGGTGGATTCTACTAGATAAAATCTGGGACGCCCATCAACGATCTGACAGCCCTGGGAGAGTTTAGGGCTCGATTTAAGCCCAACGGATGGAGTTGCAACGGGTCTTTTCCATGTCTTGCAGCAACTCGAGAGGAAACCGATCGTCACCTTCAAAATGTTGAACCCACCACCCAAACGCCCATGGAGCTTCGAAATCGCTCCTCTACAAGCTCCACTAAACCCCTAGAAATTCTCCCATGCTGTCGGAATGGAGAAAACCTCACTGGTTCGAGACCCACCATTGGAGCAGGTCGTCTTCCTCAACTATCCTCGATCGCTGATCTACTGTTGGCAGAGTTTTTGGGTGCAGCAGAGAAAGAGAAACAGGGAAAGAAGAAGGTGGAGCTGACGTTGCTGCCATTACCGCACCAACACAACCACTTGCACTCAAACCAACCTGAGCTTGGGCCGAGTCAGGCCGGGCTTGGCCTGCATTGCTGGAGCTCCAGCACACGCACACACACAGAGAGAAAGAAGGAGAGAAAAGAAAAAGGAAGAAAAGAGAGAGGGAGTACGACGTCCTCTTACAGACTCACTGCCGCTTCAGCTGGACTCGGACTGAGTTTGGTCTGAGTTTTGGCCACTGACCCTGCTGGTCATTTCGATAGGAAGACAGAGAAGGGAGAAAGAGAGGGAAGACAGAGATAGGGAGAATAGAAAGGAGAAGAAGAAGAAGGAAAGACAGGGAGTGGAGTTGGGTTCGTTGGCGAGTAATGAACTCAGTGAGCCAAGTCTCGATCTGGGTTGGGCTTAATGCTCGGGCTGAGTTGCTGATTTTCTCCCATTGGAGTTCCAGCAAGGAATGTAAGAGAAAAGTGAAGAAAGAAAGAAAGAAGAAAAGAGAAAGAAAAGGAAGGAGGAAGAAAAGAGAAGGAAGAGAGGAAGAAGGAGAGGGTGAGCGTGAGCGCAAGTGCGCTGCACACGTTGCCGAGTCCAAGCCGAGTTGGGCCTGGTTCGGTCCAATTCATCCCAGGGAAGAAAGGAAAGGAAGAAAAGAAAGGTAGAAAGAAAAGAGAAAGAAGGAAGAAGAGTGGGTAGTTGAGCCGAGTCGACTCGACTGGAATCGAGTCAACTCGGTTGAGACCAAGCTCAACCGGGCTAAGTTAAGCATGGACTGATGTGTTTGGACTGGGCCTTGTTCGGGTCCAGTTGACACTAAACTCACACGATAGGGGTGATGACGGCGTGGGGCCGTTGGGAACAGATCGGATTTAGAACCCAACTTGCTATCGAGACAACCAATGTAAGTCGGCTCCTCTCCCCAAAATAGATTATTTTAAGTCATTGATCATTAGTAAGTATGTTGATGATAATTGTGATTATTTAAGTAGGATTAACCATTAATAGATTATCCAAGCTAATAGTAGTCATTGCAAACAAAGTTACCATTATTAAATATTAGTCATTTAATTATCATTTTTAGTCACAATCATTTACAGTGGATCATCGCATTCATTAACATCATAATAATTATTAGTGCTAAGTTAGCTAATATTAATTATAACACTAAGGTTAATAGTTATTTTTCAATTGTTAAATTAATATTGAAATTTATCATATGTCAACCACAATCCAAACCCTAAAAGAAATTTATCATAAGACCTAAACTCAAGAGTGAACCCTAACCTAGGTAATCCAAACCCTAGGTTATAATCTCAACCATAAGTAGTGTGTAGAACTCGATCTAACCATGTAATTTTCTAATTCATGATAAGACTCGATTATAAGGGACCACACGTCCCCTAGCCATGTTGGTAGGCGATCCAACTATAAGGCAATGATTCTTCCCCTTCAGCTTTCCATCTTCTCATTAGCTTAAGTTATAGTTTTTATTTAAATTCATAATTGATATCTCTCTTTATAATCACATGTGTTAGCCGGTGGGAATTAAATTGTGGTATTACATGCTTTATGCTTATCCTATATAATTATTCATGCTTGCGGGTTTCTTTTTGTGGATTACTTATGGAACTTAAACTGGTACATTAGTAGAAAATTCTCACATATGAATGTACACCCATACTTGGGATGTAACTTGACTAGTTGTGATCATAATGGACCTTCGACTTGATGGTTATTGAGTGGCGGTCTAGATGGATCATTGACGTGGGCCTACCATCCATGGTTGTTATGCCCAATGGTTTTGAAGGATAGTTTTCATCGTATGGTTTTGACATTCGCCTTATGTGGTATATTTTAATACTCGCCCTACATGATTCTGTTTTAATGTTTTTCCTATATGGGTTCGATGTTTTATACTATGCAACTATGCAATGGTAAGCCCCATATACTGTAATATGATTGGCCACTAGTCGATGAGTTTCCATTAAACATCCTAAAATGGTAGTCTCATGGGCCGGGGATGGTAGTCATGGGATACTATGCCCGAGCCGTCGGCCTACACTGGGCCATGTGCTCCCCTTAGTGACCTTTGAGTTTATCTAAATTGACTAGTTGTAAATGGACTAATAATGACTTGGCTAATCATGCATACATGGCACATATTATTCTGAATGGATGATGTTTCCCAGGTTCGATGATTCTGACTGGTTGATGTTTCTCAAGTTCGATGATTGCATGGGTGACGGCTCACTGTCCGCACGGATGAGCATCCCCGGGGCGTGATTGCATATTTCACGCATCCATATACCTAATAAGACCTATATCATGTATTATTTTGTATGCTTTGTTTTATAACTATGCTTACCTAATACGGCAGTGTGTAATCTTGAGGGGAATTCACACTGAGTTGGCCACTCATCCATCAAATATACAACTGTACAGGTAGTACAGCTGGCTTTAGTAATGAGCATGTTCAGATTTGATGAGGAGGGTACGATCGCCAGGGATGCATGGCCGTATTTGCCTGGAGGAGCTACGTGATCTTGTGGCTTATATTTATATGCTTTCTGCTATTCTTCATGTATTAAATCTTGTACTTGTTAAATTCAGAAGCATTGGTTTGTATAAGTCATTATGGGCAACCTTTGTATATTCTAAATTTAAATGCAAATTTTCCTTTACGCTTACTTGTCCATTCTACACTCATCTGCTTACTCTGATGAAAGATAAAAGAAAATATATACTCGACTTTGACCATCCTTTAAGGTTAACACTTGGGTTTTTGGGACACGGGTCATATACTCGGGTCCTGAAGATTCGGAGTGTTATAGGGGGTTGCCGTCCATTGTTTCTAGTTAAGGGTCCTCATTTGTAGTAATATTTATTAACGACTTTTCTAGAAAAGTTTGGATTTATTTCTTAAAAGATAAATTTGATGTATTTGCCACATTCAAGTCATGGAAGATTATGGTTGAAAAACAGTCAGTGCAAAAATTAAAAGTTCTAAGAACTGATAACAGCTGAGATTTTACTTCAAAATAATTTAATCAATTTTGTAAGAATGAGGGGATCATGAGGCATAACATAATAAGGTATACACCAAAGCAGAATGGTGTAGTGGAGCATATAAATCGGACTCTTTTGGAAAGAGTCTGAAGTATCTAAATAATATTTGGGTTAGGCAAAGGAGCTATGGACTAAGGCCATTAACATAGCTTAACATTTAGTGAATTGATATCTATTTGTGCCAATTGATTGTAAAACACCAGAGGAAGTATGGAGTGGTCGACAAGTTATACTCAGGGCTACAGATATTTGGTTGTGATACTTATTTTCATATACCATCATTTAAGAGAGATAAGTTAGACTAAATAGTAAAAAGGTATACTTTTGTCGGCTATAGTGGTAGAGTGAAAGGGTACAGATTGTACGAATGGATTTTACGAAAAAATAATATTTAATCGTGACATCAAATTCAATGAAAGTTCCTTATTTCAGAAGGATGAGCACAAGAAAACTGAAAAATTAGTTATTAATATTAAAACAGATAGAGGTGAAGCACCTGAAGAAGCCGAGTTGTAAAAAGAGGTACATGAAGAGGTGGTGGCATCACCTGTCAAGAGGAATCCACTGAAGAATCGTAGAGTACCGTTGAGATACAGGGATGAATCGAATGTTGCATTTACCCTCATTACAAATAAGAGGGATATGTCTACCTTTCAAGAATATAAGATGACACAGATATTGAGAAGTGAATGTTGATGATGCATGATGAGATAGATTCTTTGTATAAGAATGAAACATGAGAGCTGGTAGAGTTACTCATTAGAAGTAAAGCGATTGGGTGTAAGTGATTTTTTCGTTAAAAATTGGATAGGTACAAGGATAGACTAAATAGTAAAGGGTTATGCTAAAAAAGAAGACGACAATTTCAGTGAAATATTCACACCAATTGTGAAGCAGGTATCTATTATATTTGTATTATTGGCGTTGGTTACCCAATAAAATTTGGAATTAAAACAAATAGATGTGAAGATAGTTATTCTATATGGGGAACTAGAAGAGAAAATTTATATGAAGAAACCTAAAGGGTTTGAAGTTCATGGAGTAGAGAATAAGATTTAGAAGTTAAAGAACTTATTGTAAAGACTGAAACAGTCGCCAGTCATTAATATAAAAAGTTTGATTGTTTCATGTTGAGTAAGCAATTTATCAGAAGTGAGATTAATCATTATATCTATTTCATATCATTAAGTGACGGGGAATTCATTATTATAGTATTACATATTGATGATATGTTTATTGTCAACCATGACATATCTAAAATCAAAATATTAAAGGCTCGGTTATTTAGAACATTCGAGATGAAAGATGCAAGGGTTGCAAAAAGGATTCTCGACATCAATTTACACAAAGATAGAAAAGAAGCAGTCTATGCTTGTCTCATGAAGAGTATCTTGAGAAGATTTTGATCAAGTTTGGACTTGATAAAGATAAACTGATTGGCACACCTCACACTGCTTACTTTTAGCGTTCTTTAAAGCAATGTCGTATGTCAGATGAAGAAAAGCAGAATCTGTCTAGTGTGCCTCACTGGAGTGCAGTTGGCAGTCTTATGTACGTCGTGGTCTGTACTAAAACTAATATTTCACTTGAAGTAGGTGTTATGAGCAGATACGTGTCAAACCCTGACAAGCAACACTGGGAGGCAATGAAATGGATACTTTGTTACATACAAGGTAAAATGGACTACGTCTTGACATTCGAATAATCTAATAACAAATTGATAGGATATGTGAATTCAAATATATTAGTAACGTGAATAATAGAAGGTTGACTTTCGATTACTTAGCAGGTAGAGTGATCAGTTGGATGTCAAAGCTTCAGTCTATATTGACACTTTTCACAACTGAAGTATATGACGGTGACGAAAGCATTCAAGGAAGTGGTTTGGTTGAGAGGAATAATGAATAAGTTAGGGTTTTAGCAAGAAGTCGTGTTTATACATTATAAAAATGAAAGTGTGATCAATTTGGTAAAGAACTAGATGTACCACTCCCGGACTAAACATATTGACGTCTGTCATCACTTTATCTGACAGATACTAGAGAAATGTAGTGTTACTCTTAAGAAAATGTAAACAAGCAAAATTTTGGTGAATATACTTATACAGGTTATTCCTACAAATAAGTTGTAATGTCCTGTAAAATTTCGTACAAAAATAACCATAATACGTCCACGAGTGGAACTGTCAGATGGTCGTACTTGCCCAACTAAATGCCTTAATTATGCTAGAATTGATGGATTTATGATAATTAAAGACGAATACACATTTCTGCTAATCGCGAATGGGTAGTGTCATTAATGTAGCTCTTTCCAACACTAGTTGACACCCACGAGAAATATTAAGGTTTAACTTATTTCAAAAATGTCCCAATTAACTGAATTAGATCTAGATCATGTGTTCATAGTCCACTAAACTTGAAACTATAGAAAAGTGTCCTCTTGTCGAGCTTGATGTCCATCATGGATATTAAGCCGAAATCATGTTTAGGATCATCCAACTTGCGCTCGTAAGCCATGGGTGTGAAATTTACGAAATCCTTAAGAAATAACTTAAACTTAAGTTAAATGTTCACCCTCCACTCCTACCCAAATTGTGGCTTTCAAACCGTTAAATCATGATCAAACTTCTATAGGATAACACTCTACACGCATCCGTATAGTTATAACCCCGATCGATGTTTAGTGACTATTGAAATAAATTAGGACCTTCCTTGTTGATCGGCACGTCCGATCATTGGATGGCTGTATCCAAATATAGATCTTCTAGTGGGACACATATCTCATGGCTTAGATTGATCCATAACCTCCTAGTGGGTCTTAGTGGTTAAAAACAACCTCCCATAGGGTTAATATAACAATATCTTGTCATTGGGACCATTTGCACCCATTTTGGCACTATAAATAATTCAGCATTTCACACTCCCTCTCCCCATACAAAATTGTGACATAGCATTATGAAAGAAAGAGAGATAGTGAGGAAGAAAAAGAGAGAGAGTGAGTGATCAAAAGTGTGAGGGCTTATGCACCTTCATCCTCTCTTCCCCTCAATAACAACCTTAGTCGCTCTCGAATCTTTCATTGGATCTTTTTTATCAGCAATTGGAGGTAAGAAATGAATTTCACTTTCCAATGTTAGAAATGAATTTCACTTTCCAATCTAAGTCTTTTAGGTTGAGTTTCCTAAATTTTACCATGGCTTGTATGATTATTTAGTTTTTGTAGATCTTTCTCTAAACCTTAACCTTAGAAGCGCTCTAAGTGGAGGCGAGCCATCACAAGGTGTAGACCATTTTCTTCTACATTTCCTTTTATCAACCCTTAAGAACATTAATTAATGAATCTATGTTATAATTAAAATTTTGTGTGTTAATATTGTTAGACTTGCTTCGTTATTGTAAATCTTATTACTACCTGCTTTTGGTAGTCAATATGTTTAATGAAATGTCTACATAAATAAAATGTTTAAATTGAAAGCTTATACATTAGATTGATAGCTTGCTTAATGTTTACCTAGAATGCTTTGGTTAACAAATATTATTTATTCTTGACTCACCTTGTTATTTTATGAATCGATGAATACTACCTAATGATTAGAATTATGATTCTTGTGAAATTAGCTTTGCAAAATGTTTAAGTCAATGTGTGGTTCGCATTGGGTCGGCCACTCCAAGCTTGTTTGATCGATTGGGGTTGAACACAAATGATCAACAGTAGCTAGAGTACGTAGGATGCTTTGCACCCAATATAGGTTACGTCGAGATTTTTCATTGTTAATTAGATCAGTCTAATGAATGCCTAATCATTCTGTGTGATAACACTCGATTGAGTATAAGACACCACTGTTCCCCTTGAATGAGTTTACTTATAACTGTTAGCAATATATTCCTATAAGACTCATAAGTCAAACATGGTGGTATGAAACACCGTGTTCAAGTTGTTGGCCTACGTTAGGGTGATGACCTTCTCTATAGTGACCATTGAGTAATGATGAAAGTAACTTTCTTGTCGTGCGTGATTGAATGGGGTGATGAACTTAAAAATGGATTAAGGGACACGGGTGAGTAGTCGTTACAGCAGTGATCCGAATGAGACTCGTGATATAATGGTGGTACCATAACTTTCCCGATATGTTAAATGAATAGGACCTAATAACTGCCTGGCTAATCATGCATATCATTCGCAGTTATTGATAATGCTGCTGACAAGCCACATTACACTAAGATAGGTAGTTTACGAATGGAGTTAGAGTTGTGGATGACAAAGTGTTGACATTCGCGAAATAAGCGTTGAACTCACTTGTTGAGGGAGTGTTGAATTGTAAGGCGCATGTATCCTTCCATTAAACATCCATACATCTGAAAGGATTATATAGTAAGTGTTTGTTTACCTATGCTATCATTACATGCGTTGATTGAGTTAATAACAAGTGCAACTTATAATAAATAGAACTACTAAATTGATCACTCACTCCCACTTTGGGATGGTGTTTTAAAACACCAACCAAACAGTGTTGTATATGCAGTGGTTACTGATACGGACGCATTAGATGACGCGTACATGTCTCCCAATGATGAGTTCTCCTACTTCTAGTCATATGATGGACAGTTATAATTGGCTCGCCGCTCTGTTGGATTTGGCAAATATTCTTTTTTTTAGATAGACTTCAAACATAATACATTTCTATTTCTCTTGAACTGTATATTGGGCCCCAGATGTGGACTAAATGCTCTGAATGAATGTATATTGTATATTTTAAGATTGTTACTTACTTTAGATACATTCATTTCAGAGTATATTCATTGCTTATCTTAATTCTATGATTGCTCAGATATCAAGTTAACAGTACAGTTAATTCACGCTCCTGCAAAGCGTATACATCTAGAATATTGGGAATCAAGTTCGTGCTCGACTCCTAAAATTCGAGACATTATAAAAATTCGGGTTTTACTCAACTTCTCTGGGCTTGGCAAAGGATGAATGAAGATGGAGCATGCACAAGAAGTAAGGATGGTACGTGATTCTACTATGAAGAAATTTAGAGATTGTGATAGCAGCTTGGAACAGTAAAGACGTAAGATTGAAGCCACGGTAGAGATTGTTGATTAAGTGTCTTCAATCTAATGTTGAAATAGGGGATTTCGATCAGATCAAATAGGTTGTCAATAGATCGAGAAAATTTTGAAAAAAAAAAGAGAGTTTACTCTCTAAACACTTTTGAGCATGTTCAATTTGATCGAACATGGGGTGTCGATCGATCGAAGAACATTGATAGGAGACGCTTCAATCGATAGTTCACGCAACTTTTATATTAGTGTATTATTTTATTTTTAATTATGTAAGCGGGTTATATAAGTTGTGTTAATACAAAATTAAGGTATTCTAGGGATGTTCTGAGAGTATAATATGTGAGGGGTTAAGAGCCAAAAGAGTTTTTGTAACACTTCACTTTTTCAGGGGCCGTGTAAGAACTCGGCCTCCGAATTCCCGGGTATTACTTATATCTTAATTATGGCGATTTGTACATAAATCAATTTAAATGAGCAATAAAGGAATCGGCTGGAACATAAACCACAACCACAACTAATCTAATGACATAAATGCGACTAAGAACTACAAGTCTATAGGAATATCAAACGGGTCGCATAAGGCGTCGTCCGACAAAATTTATATAAGAAATGTTCAAAGAAAATGGTGCGCAAGATCCCTACTCAACAACCCATAATCAACCCACATAGTCTACAGTGATCCATCCATAAGCTAGAAGTAGGAAAACTCCTCTTCCCTATCCAGGCTCGCCTCGCTTGGCTTGTCGGGCTCCGCCTCACCTGTATCTAGTAAAAGGGTCTGGTTGGTGTTTTAAAACACCGTCCCAGAGTGGGAGTGAGTAACTAACTCAGTGGTTACTATTAGCCTTAAGTTACAACAAGCATCAATTATATTGTGAATTTAATAAAAGGCATACCTTCACAGATCCCTAAATAGTCTTGTTAATACATATGCATGTATTATGATATGATGTATGACTTCGCAATAACACTCCCTCGAGTAACTTTGTTTAATGATAGCGCATCACCAACACTCCCTTATTGCAATCTCAACTACCGAGTCGTCAAATCCTAGCTAATGCGATGCATAGATAATGTTGGCTGAATATTTAGTTAATTTCGTTCATCCAGCAGATTGGAGAAACTAGTACACCCCACGTATCATTGCCTTCAACTGGTTGAGAAGCCAAGGCCCCTCAATGTGTGAGGCCAGGACCCAGCGATCCTTAATCCCATCGGGTTCCTCATCTCCGATTTCAAGCACATGGGGAGTGCTGAGAAGAGGGATTGCTCGCGGTCACTACGGGAAGGCTCGTCACTCCAGCGTAGGCCGACAGCTCGGTCACAGTGTCCCATTCCACCATGCCCGGCTCTCGAGACGATGGATTAGTTTCAAATAGTTATGAATGGGCTTTAATGGTTGAAGGGTGTTTCAGGTTCCATACAGGCGTAAGTAGGCATGGCTAACAAACATGGTTGGTCAGTAAGCGAACTAGATCATGCGAATTCAGGCGAGTGCGTGACGGACGGCATCGAATACAAGTAACTCATGTAGTCCAACTACTGTCGCCCATTCGCATCCACCCAAACCCGTTGGTTAGCTGCAGAATGGTTCTACCAACGAAACCACCTTCTTGCACCTCAGTTTCCTGACCAACTTAAGGTTTGATGACATTTAATAACACTTTAACTAATTAAGATTTATCATCTAACACAAGTGATATCATGCACTCATACATCAAACATGCAAATTCAGATTTTTTTACAATTGCAACTACTATCAATAATATGAAATAAATGCGTATGTGTGTTGTGTGGGGTTAACGAAGAGAACAAGAACTACACATCATTCATAGGACAAACATAAAATCAGGATTTATGTAATCATACATGCCATAAGAAATGTTATACTAAGATTGCATATGAGATGAACATACCATACCAAATCAAGCCTAATCATGTTGAAGAGCAAATAACAACACTCAATCATACATGGGATGAACATGCCACACCAAAATCAAACCCAATCATGTTGAAGAACAAATAAACAACACTCATTCATTTCATGAAATTTAGGGGGGCCTATCATGTAGGGTCTTGACTAGGTTCTCTCTAGATTACTCAAGCACATCATCCTAACATTCATAATCACTAAACTCATAATACAATTGGTGCTAGGCCACCTAAGGATAATAGTCTACACCTTCTGACGATCCGCTCGATTCACGACGCCCGTAGGGTTATTGTGTTAGGAAATCATTATTGAAATGCCTAAATAAGCATACAAGCTTGTAAGAATTGGAAGAAATTTAACCCAAGACATAAACGTACAAACATAACTTCATACTTACCTTCAATCGTCACCTAATCGACACCAACGAAGGACGATGTTGATATAGAGGAGATGAGAGGGTGAAGGTGCACAAACCCTCATGCTTCCAACCTCTCCCTCTCCCTTTCTCCACTTTTCTCCTCTTTCTCTTCTCCATTTCTCTCTTTCCTTCTTCTAGGGTAAATTCGTATGGGGAGAATGGGTGCCCAAATGAGGCCCTTTTATAATGTCAGATTTGGTACAAATGGTGCCAAGGGTTGGGTTTTTACTATACTAACCATATGGGAGGGTTTTTCTAGCCTTTAGGGCCCACTATGGGGTGTACATATTGATATACACTATAGGATAGTTAGCCCTAATGATGATCTACGTATGGATATGATCAGCCCGTCATTTAGATGCGCTGATCGTCAGATATGATTAGAAGTCTATTCAATGGTCACCGATAATTGATCGGGGACACAGCTATATGGATATGAGTAGAAAAATATCCTTACTCCACATGTGAAGTTTGGTCATAAACCGACAGTCTGAAATCTTCAATTGCATAAGAGTGGACGACCCAATTCACTTAAGTTTCAGCTTCTTCCTTTAGGGTATTTACACTTCTCATGCACTCATCCTTTGGCTCAAGTTGTGCGGTTCTTAATAGTACCCAAGTCCGACTCCCGCAATGGACGTCATGCCTATTAAGACAGACATTATTTTATAGTTTTGAAACTAGTGGCCCACTAACGAGCGGTCTAGAGCTTGTTCGAAAAATCGGAGCATTTTTTAAATGAATTAAGCATTGAGATTTCTCGTAGACAATGATTAGGGTTTGGATTAACTATGTTAATAGTGTGACCTATTTATAACTAGTGAAAGTAGAGATTTGGTTATGTTTACTCTAAACCATCGGTTTTAAGCTAAAAGAGTAACGGAATTAATTTGGTCTATATATTAGTCAAGATCCGGGCCTTATCTGACTCGGCTTTGATTAGATCTTTAATTTAGTTATGATTGTCTTGATTAGTTAGCGATGGGTCAATTAGATTTTGAGCCCTATGTGAGTAAATCATGGGGCTAAACTTGATGTTCAAATGATCGAGCGGATTCGTTGGCTTCCTACGGTTGATTAATCGGACTTGTGCGGTTCTTTACTGGTTCTACCCGGGTATAAACTAACATTGAGTGCTAATGGTCAGTAAGTGATAATATAAGTTAATTACAAAAAAAAAAAAAAATTTGGAAATCCAAAACAGTGAAAATTCAGGACGTTATAGTTTTGAAAAGAGAAAACTAGGGTTTTCGGATCTGTAAGTTGACTATCTCTTGTAAGTTTTTGTTCATAGTGTATTAATTATCGCTTAGTGCGTGGTTTTTTTCTCTCAAGGGTTTTTCTACGCAAAATCTTTGTGTTCTTTGTAATTGTTTGAACTTTTCATTTCTCTGTTACATGTTTGATTCATTCTAAGGTTGCTTCCATGCCTAATGTGTGATGGTTGCACACAACGTTAATGTTCCTATTTGTTGTTCATCAATAAATGGGATTCATGGTTCACTAATCCATGCCCTTTTGCATGGGTCCCCTTGTGATGGCCCATTCACCCAATATCGATCCCAGGATTGCAAGGATCCTAGCCCTGGGTAAGATGGCCAACCAAAAAACCACTGCAAAAGAAAAACAAAGCAAGAGCTCACCTTAGAATGAAACAAGGCCTAAGGCTAGGATCTCCTCATATGAGAATTTGTGTATTGCCCTCCACAATGAGCTCCAATAATTTCAACCGTTTGGACCACAGAACCAAGGTCACCACTTATAGTACCAATAATTGTTGTGATTAGCCATGTTTTGGTAATCCAAAGCAGTGGTATATATGTTCTATCTTGCTAGCTGTTTATGCACCATACGTCAAACTTTGGTATCATTATAACCTCTTAATCCATGGCCCACAGATGGATAGACGGTTAAGAACAGATACATCATCATACTCAACTGTGAAAAAAAAAAAAGGTCTGAATATTCATTCCTAGGATCCTGCAATCTAATATATGTTTGATCTTTATCCAGTGTCGAGAAACAAATACTCCAGATTATCAAGAGGCCCACTTAAAATAGTTTATAACACGTCCATGATCTGAAAGATAGGGACCAAATACATCATATCTTTACTAAAGAGAAACGGAGAAAAAAACTTTAATACTCTGACAGGGTTTGATGGATGATACACTGGCACTTAGAAATTGCTAAACTAGTTCAAATTATACTGTTCAATTGTGGGTCCTAGTTAAATGTATCATGAACCAAAATTAATATTATCATATTATCAGGTGGACATTGATTGGACAGTCAAAATCGAAGAATATCTGAATGATCCTATTTTAACAAACAAGTGTCCATGAATCAGCTGTTAAGATTGTTTAACTTGTCTGAATTAGGGACTGTAACATAGTGAAAGTGGGTTTCTCAACTTGTTGGTTTGTTTTGAGTTTAGTACATGCCATGTGTCTAATTTCTGGATGCCTGCGTCTCAAGCACGGCAGCCACCAAGAGTATCAAATAACTCGAAAGAAAGCCCAAGATTCAACTTTGGTCCCAGGTGTGAAAGGCCTGACGAAGCTAAAGTCCATCTCCAGTCAACCAGTCTCCGCGTCAAAGGAAATGCATGCAATCATTCCGAAGTCTACCAAATTTCCAAAGACCGGACGCGGATTGTGTTGTGACTAGTGAAGGGCTCACCACCTTTTACCGTGGGAATCAAGACTTTGTGGGCCCACTGTGATGTATGTGTTTTATCCAGGCCATCCATCTGTTTTTCCAACTCATTTTAGGGTACAACCCCCAAATTGAAGCATAAGTGGACCACACAACAGGAAAACGGTTGGGATAATGATTTCCACCATTGAAACCTTCCTAGGGTCCACACTTATATTCATTTTTCATCCAACCTGTTCAGAAGGTCATACAGACCTGGATGAAGGGAATCGACAAGTATCAGCTTGATCGAAAGCTTCTATGGCCCACAAGAAGTTTTCAACGGTAGGAGTTCAACAACCGCTTTTCCTATGGTATGGTCCAACTCGAGATTTGGATGCACTTCAATTTTGGTCCTAAGATGAGGTGGAAAACGGATGGACTGACGTGGATAAAACACATACATGATGGTGGGCCCCACAGAGTTTTCACACCACTGTAAAGGATGGTGAGCCCCTCACCGCACGATCCGCGTGCCGAAGGACCTGAAGAAAATGTACGTATGCGAGGAATGCTGAATGTGCTTGCTGGCTTGAGATGAACGGGACGCGGATTTCCTGCGCAAGGATTCTAGGTGGGGCCCACTGTGATGTTTGCGAGAAATCTAACCCGTCTATCCATTTTTTGATTTCATTTCAGGACATGCGAACAAAAGATCGAAAACTTAAGTTGGGCATACGAGATGAAACAGTGGGAAAAGGAATGCCTACCGTTGAAGCGTTCCTAGGCTCCACGTTGATGTTTATATTTCATCCAAACCGTTTATAAGGTCATTTTCACTGAGATGAAATGCAAACACTGAGAACTTAAATCGATACCAAACTTTTTTGGCCATTTAATTGTTTCAACGGTGGTCACTAAATCCCTGCTGTTTCCTCTTGTGTGGCCCATTTAAGTTTTAGATACGCCTTATTTTTTATTTCGTGGACTAAAATAAGTTCAAAAAACGGATGAACAGAGTGGATTTCTCACAAACATTGCAGCCGACCCCCACCCAGAATCCTTGCGCAGGAACTTCCTGCGAAAGGCTTTCGCAGGGAATCCGCGTCCAGATGGACGGTGGAGCCGGGACGGTAATCCGTCCGGGCAGGGCTCTGTGGGGCCTACTGTGATGTAAGTGTTTCATCCACGCCATTAATCGTTTTTCTCAGATTATTTTAATACATGAGCCAAAAAAATAGGCATGTAAAGGGCTTAAATGTACCAAAATTTGGGGATTTAACTTCCACCATTAAAAAGTTCTTGAGAGCTGGAAAAGTTTCCGATCAAACTGATATTTGTGTTTTCACTTCATCGGCGTCTGCATAACCTTATTAATAGGTTGGTTTGTAAGGATTACCATCACGGTCTGTGGGGCCCACTGTTATGTAAGTATTTTTTCCACGCCGTTGAACCAGGTACAAGGCTTGAGTGGACCACAAAGTGGGGATTGAACGTCCACCATTCAAGCTTCTTGGGAACCAGAGAAGTTTGGATCAAGTTGATATTTGTGTTTTCACTTCATCCACTACATGACCTTATGAATACATCATGTGGGTCCTTAGAAAGGTTTCAACGGTAGGTGTCATATCACTACTGCAGGTTCCTTTGTTGTGGTCCAAGCCTTGGACTTGCTTCGTTTTTGGACTAAATTTATCTGAAAAAATTTTTGATCTCTGCCCGGACGGATTACCATCCGGGCGAGGGTAGGACGCAATCCGCGTCCCTTATTAATAGGTTGGTTTGTAAAAATAACATCACGGTACCCTTAGAAAGGTTTCAACGGTGAGTGTCATTATCACTAAAGCTTCCTTTCATGTGGTCAAGTGGAGCGGTGGATGTTCTTAAATTTTTGTCTCATAACTTAAATGGATTGGAGAAAAGCGATGAAAGGCGTGGATAAAACACTAACATCATGGTGGGCCCCACAGAGCCCTGCCCGGACGGATTACCGTCCGGGCGGGGTAGGACGCAATCCGCGTCTCAGGATCCATGCCAGTTTTGTACGCGGATATCATGTGGCAGGAAGTTCCTGCGCAAGGATGCTGGGTGGGGCCAACGTGACGTTTTTGAGAAATCCATTCCGTTCATCGTTTTGTGAGCTTATGTTAAGAAATGTGACCAAAATTTAGATGGATCCAAAACTCAAGTGGGTCACACAAGAGGGAAATTCGGGGAAAGAAATGCTTACCGTTGAAACCTTCCTAGGATCTGCCTTTATGTTTATATGCCATCCAAACCGTTTATAAGGTCATTCCCAATGGGATTAAGTGAAAACACAAAAAACCTAAAAACAAAAATTGGCCTTATACAAAAGTTTTATGTCATAAGAATGTTTCAACGGTGCTCACTGAATCTCTACTGTTTCCTCTCGGGTGGCCCAATTGAGTCTTGGATCCACTTCATTTTTTCCTACATACTCTAAATGATCTTACAAAACGGATGGACGGGGTGGATTTCATACAAACATCGTGGTGGCCCCAACCAGCATCCTCACGCAGGAACTTCCTTTGAAAGGCTTAAACAGGAATCCGTATATTTTAAACACGTATGTAAGATCTAGACCATTCATTGTGTAGGGTTGACTAATGAAGATGCATAGATAAAAAATCATGCCAGCCCATCAGCACTTAGGTCAACCATTCATTAAATCACATATGTATGAACGGCCTTAAGGAAAAAGAGCTTAGTGCGTCCAGATCATACACATGTTTTATGTTGGATGTTCTGCCATAAAGGTCCCCTTCATCCCATGAGAGCCAGTACACATTGCATATCTTTCCTTGACGTGGAAGGCCCATCAGTTTGATAAAACTGATAACTTTTAGAAAGAATATTGGTAGATACCGAACTTTTACTTATCATTCATGACTGCAAGATCATGTGTTGTGGGCCACCTCACGCTCGAAGCTTCTCCAAAGTGAAAAATGAAACCAAGCGTTCACATTTGTAGTCTTCATCTTAGTTTAATATGATGTGCTTGTCACGGGGTGCCCGATTGCATACTGAGTAAATTCTGTGAGGGCCATCATGATGTATGTGTATTATCTATGCTGTCTAGCTATTTTTCAAGCTCATTTTAAGGACATTATCCAGCCAAAGTTGCCTTGTGCTCGCGTGCTTCACACACTCTTTGCTTCTTCTTCTTCTTTCTTTTTTCTTTTTGTTTTTTCATGTTGAATGTAGTTGGGGTATACTATCAACTCATATATAGTAATGCAGTTAACTTAAAGATGATATTAATCAATAAAAGCTTAGAATATATGCTTGGCTAGAAATTATAGTATTTCTTAATGGTTGAGCAATATTGTTAATATTAATGTTGTTTTGAAATCATTAGTATTATTAGCATTACAATCGATTGCAAATCAATTAGCATTCAAATCCTAAAATCTAAGCCTCTAATTAAACTCTAGGATGAAGCCTAAACCTAAGTGATTCAAATCCTAGATTGTAATCTTAACCACATATGATTTGTAGAAATTCAATCTAACAGCACAATTTTATAATTCGTGGTAGGATTCGACTCTAAGAGTGCATGCACTTTCTAGTGACCTCAATAGGCGATTCAAAACATAAGGTGATGATTTTTTCCCCTTGAGCTTTCAATTTTCCTATTAGCTTAAGTGATAGTCTTTATTTTAAATTTCAGTTGATAATTGATATCTTTATCTTTTAATTACATGTATTAGTTGTAGAAATTGAATGCTAGATTACATGCTCAACATTTATCCTACATATTTTCTTATGCTTGTGGATTATTTGTGGATTGCTTATGAAACTTAAACCGGTACATCAATCAGTGAAAAATCCCACTTATAAATGTACACCCATACTTGGTATGTAACTTGATTGATTGTGTTTATAATGGACCCCCAATCTAGTAGTTGCTTTGAATGATGTGAATATTGAAGTGGGCCTACCATTCATGGGTTATTGTGTGGCTTTTGAGGATGGTCTTTTTATCGCATCGATTTGATATTTGTCTTATGCGGCTTCGATTTGATATTTGCCCTGCACGGCTTCGATTTGATATTTTTTCCTATATGATTTCGATTTGTTATTTGCCCTATGTGGCTTCGATGATTTATTTATACATAATCATGCGATGATAAGTTCCATATGTTGAACTATGATTAGCCACTAGTCGATGGGCTTCCATTAAACATCCTAAGGTGGAGGTCTCATGAGCCAAGGATGGTAGGAATGGGACACTATGCCTGAACTGTCGGCCTACACTGGGTGATGAATCCCCCGTAGTAACTTTTAAGCTTTATTAAACTAGCTAATTGTAAATGAAATAATAAAGGATGAGTTAATCATGCATCCATAGCATACGGACGATGGTGGGTGGCTAGTTCTAGATGTTGTAGCACATGCCTATAGGATTTAGTTGGGGTATCGTTTCTCTAGCTTCCAGACTACTGACTATCGGCTCACTTTCGGTGAGCTTGGCACTACACACGTACGATGTACTTTCACTGGTAACCAGCCATATGCATGGGTTTCTCCCAAAACCCAACTGAATAAGCATCCCCAGTTGATGTGCACTCATGCATCCATGCATTTAATAAGACTGTATCATGTATCATTTTGAATGTCTTTTTATTTATAACTATGCTTACCTAATTCAACAGTGTGTAATCTTGAAGGGAATTCACACTGAGCTAGTCACTCATTCATCAAATATATAAACGTACAGGTAGTACAGGTGGCTTAAATGATATTCATGTTCAGACTGATGAGGAGTAGGGTACAATTGTCAAGGATGCATGGCTATATTTGTCAAGATAAGCTATGCGATCTTGCGACTCAAGTTTATATGCATTTTATTAATTCTCATGTGTAAATTGTGCAATTCTTGTATTTGTCAATATAGAGACATTAGTTTATATAAGTCATTATGGGCAACCGCTCGTATATTCTAAATGTAAGTATAAATTTTCCTTTATGTTTGATTTGTCCATCTTCCACTAAACAGCTAACTTTGAAAGAAAAAGAAAAAGAAAAAAAATATATACTTGAATTTGACTATCTTTCAAGGTTAACACTCGGGTTTCTGAAGAACAAGTCATATACTCGGGTTCTGAAAACTTGGGGCGTTACACATATACAACAAATATGATGGTGGCCTGGTGTATATGGACAACGATCATGCCTATAAGATTATTAAAATTATATCAGACTGTATAAGAATGTTTGATGGAGTGGAGTGTACTTCGACCGATGTGAGGCAGGTTCAGGACCTATAAAAAATTTGATAACTCTAGGAGCTCTTGAAACTCTATGCTGAAAATTCGATGGGTATGAAAGTGTCTTAATTTTTTTAAAGGGTCACTCACTATTATAAAGACACAGTAAAGTGAAAACCTTTACAAGTTAATCGGGAGCACGATATCGGGTGGAACCACACCATCTATAGTGAAATCCATGCCTACACATGTGTGGTATGCACGCTTAGGCCACATGAGCAAGCACAGTATAAAGGTACTTCTTGATCGTTGTTTAATTCTTGCTTTTAAAATTTTTTATTTACATGTGTGTGAGCATTGCATATATGGTAAACAATCAAGATTATCATTTTAAACTAGGAATGGATGACTTGACTATATGCATTCTGATATGTGGGGGTCGTCGTCCATTATTTTTAGTGGAGGGTCCTCATTCTTTGTAATATACATTAACGAGTACTTTTCTAGTAAAGTTTGGGTTTATTTCTTAAAAGGTAAATTCAATGTATTTGCCACATTCAAGTCGTGGAAGGTTATGGTTAAAAAACAATCAGTACAAAAATTGAAAGTTCTAAGGACTGATAACGGCTGAAAATTTACTTCAAAATAATTTAATTAATTTTGTAAGAATAAGGGGATTATGAGGTATAACACAGTAAGGCATACACTATAGCAGAATAGTGTAGTGGAACATATGAATCAGACTCTTTTGGAAAGAGTCTAAAGTATCTAAGTAAATTAGGTCAGGCAAAGGAGCTATGGATTGAAGCTATTAACACAGCTTGCTATTTAGTAAATTGATATCTATTTGCACCGATTGATTGTAAAACTCCAGAGGAAGTATGGAGTGGTCAACAAGTTATACTAAGGGCTACAGATATTTGTTTGTAATGCTTACTCTCATATACCATCAGTTGAGAGAGATAAGTTCGAAAAAATGGGAAAAAGGTATACTTTTGTTAGCTATGGTGATGGAGTGAAAGGGTACAAATTGTAAGACTGGGTTTGAGGAAAAAATTGTATTTAGCCGTGACATTAAATTCAATGAAGATTCCTTGAATCAGAAGGATGAGCACAAGGAAACTAAAAATTTGGTTGTTGATGTTGAAACAGATAGAGGTGAAGCACCTGAAGAAGCTAAGCCGTAGAAAGAGGTTGTAATGCCCAAAAAATTGGGGGTCATGCATACACTTAACTCCTAAGTTTCCGGGTATTACTTATAACCAATTTTACTGTTTTGCATTTAATCATGTTTAAATGCGCAGTATGAAATTACTTGAAACATGAATCACAATTACAACTATTTTACTGAATTAAAAGTGGCTAAATGTATACAAGTCCAAAATAATATCAATAGGTCGCACAAAGCGTTGCCCAACAAAAATATAAAAATGATTTGTCCAAAAAAATGATGCGTTGAGTCTCCTACTCAGCTATCCAAGTCCACCCGCGAAGTCTACGGCGAACCGCCCATCAACTGAAAATAGGATAGCTCGTCCTCCTCATCCAGGCTCGTGCCGCAAGGCTCCTCATACTTAGCATCACCTGCAACTACTGAAGAGTCTGATTAGTGTTTTAAAACATCGTCCCAGAGTGAGAGTTAGTGACCAACTCAGTGAGTGCTATTAGTCTTAAGTTAAAACAAACATCAATTATGTTATGAATTTAATGAAGGCATACATTCACAGATCTCTAACTAGTCTTGTTAATGCATATGCATGTCTTATGATATGATGCATGACTTCGTAATAGCACTCCCTCGAGCGACTTCGTCTAACGATCGTGTATGACCAACACTCCCTCATTGCGACCTCAGCTGCCGAGTCACCAACCAAACTAGTGCGACGCGATCGTGATAGTGTTAACCGAGTTCTTAATTAATTTCATTCATCCAGCAGATTGGGGAAACTAGTACACCCCACGTATCAATGCTCTCAACTGGCTGCAAGGCCAAGACCTCTCTACGTGCGAGGGAAGGACCTCACAATCCTTGATCCCATCGGGTTCCCCATCCCCGATTTCAAGCACATGGGGAGTGCTGAGAAGTGGGATCGCTCGCGGTCAGTACGTGGAGGCTCGTCACCCCAGCATAGGCCGACAACTCAGACACAGTGTCTCATTCCACCATGTCGGCTCTCGAGTCAGTGGATCGGTTTCAAATGTTTATCAATAGGCTTCAACGGTTGAAGGGCGTTCCAGGTTCCATACAGGTGTGAGTAGACAGGGTTAACAAACACAGTTGGTCAGTACGTGGACTAGACCGTGCGAGCCCAGGCGAGTACGTGACGGACGACATCAAGTACAAGCGATCCATGTAGCCCAATTACTGTCTTCCATTCGTATCCACCCAAATCCACCAGTCTAGCCTCAGGAAAGTCCTACCAACGGGACCACTTTCTCTCACCTCTGTTTCCTGACCAACCTAGGGATTTGAGGATATTCAATGATACTTTAATCAAATCAGAATTCATCATCTAATACATGTGATGTCATGCACTCATACATCAATCCTATAAATTCAGATTTTTCTACAATTACAACTACTACAATAACATGAAATAAATGTGTATGTGAGGTGTGTGGGGTTAACGAGACGACCAAGGATTGTATATATATATATATATATATATATATATATATATCTCATAGTACAAAAAATACAACAAGGGTTAATGTATCTATATGCTACAAGGAAATATTATTCAAGAATCAAGTATGAGATGAATCATGCAATCACCAAGTTCATGCCCAATCATGTGAGGAACAATCAACAATTCATAATCATTTCATGTCATTAGGAGGATTTTCCCTATAAGGTCTTGGCTAGGTTTTCTCTTAGATTATTCAAATACATCACCCAAACATTCATAATCATTAAATTCACACTAAAATTGGTGCTAGGCCACCTAAGAATAATAGTCCTCACCTATGAATCGTTTTGATCTTGGAAAACGACCTATAAGTGTCGAACTTGGCGTCGGTTGGCCGGAAACCTGAGGCAATGCATTTGCATGTAAGAATTTCATGTAAATCCTCTCTCAACATAAGAGGTTTCTAAAAAGATGAGGGATTTACCTACCCAATCGGCGGAGAGGGGTTCTTCCGGTTGTGGGTGAGGGATTCCTTGAGGAAGAGGTAAGGAGTTACAAGATTCGGACTCCCTTGGGCCCCAACTTTAACTATGATCCACCCTCTCTCCCTTCTTCTCTCACAACTTTCTCTCCCTCTTCTCTCTTTACTCTCTCCTTTCTCTTTTGTTACTGGAGCATTGGTGGGAGTATGAGAGAAAGAGCCTTAGGGCTTTATTTCCTAGGTTAGGGCCAAATGGCCTTAAGTTCCAACAATTCTCTTCAATGGCCCTGTGGGACCCCTTTTTGACTGTTGGGGCTGCCCTGTACTTCCTTGGATACCATATTTGTAGTGTAGGTGCCCCATGGCCCGATGAAGGGCAGTGCAAAGTTTGAAGGCAAACAGATGCGAGGTTTTACCGCAAGAGTCCGATCTTTCTAAATGGCCCCTTGGGGTCCATTTCTGGTCGTTGGAGTGGATCTGATGGGTCCCTATTCATGAAATTTATAGGACAAATGCTTCATGGCCTGATGAAGGGTTATGAAAAATTTGAAGGCAAACGGATGCGGGGTTTTACCGCAAAGGCCCAATTTGCGATCGGGGTCTGATCTTTAAATGGCCCTGTGGGGTACATTTCTGGTCATTGGGGCTGATCTGATGGGTCCCTGGTCACGAAATTTATAGGGCAGGTGTTCCATGGCCCGATGAAGGGCCATGCAAAATTTGAGGACAAACGAATGCAGCGTTTTACCACAAAGGTCTGATTTGCGATCAACGGTCACCGTTCCATAATCGGGCTTCAAATTTTGTGGATGGGCGTAGGGAAATGTTTTAGGCCTTCACCGTAAATATAGAAGAGATCCAACGGCTGCAAAGCCTAATATCTAGGTTTCATTAAAAGGTTAGTGATTTAAGATTCTAGCTTTCGAGCTAAGGCCGAGGTGAGTTGCGCTTGGCAAGTGCTTGCCAGGATGGCGCGGATAATAAATTTCTAGGCACCTACTGAGTCTGCCAAGTGAGATCTACGGCTTTTCCAATTTTTAAATTTTTATGACCTTCCTTGGCCGTTGCACGACCCGCACAAGCTATTGCCAAATACAAATAGATTATCTGGCTTGACGGCCCGCACTCAGTCTGATCGTAACCAGACTGGTCCACCTTAATAGGCTAACCTAGGTTAATTTATCGGCGGTACCCCACATACGAATGGTTTAAGAGAACGGTCCGACGGTAAATCTTACGTGGATACCTCAGGACACTGTTCTGGTTGGACAGGACGTTACAGAGGTAAATGAAGAGGTGGTGGCATCACCTACCAAGAGGAATCCACCAAAAAATTGCAGCGTACCATTGAGATACATGGATGAATCGAATGTTGCATTTACCCTCATTACAAATAAGAGGGATATGTCTACCTTTGTAACATCCTGAATTTTTCACTATTTTGGATTTCCAAAAATCCTTGAAATTTTTTTTTAATTAACTTATATTATCACTTACTGACCATTAGCACTCAATGTTAGCTTATACACGAGTGGACCAGTCTGGTCATGATTAGACCGTGTACAGGCCATCAAGTCAGATGATCGGTTTGTACTCGGCGACAGCTTGTGCAGGCTGTGCAGCAGCCGTGGAAGGTCAGAAAATTTTAAAATTTTGAAAAACCGTAGACCTCACTGGGATTGTGGTCCATCATGGACCACGGACTCGGTAGACACCTAGAAATTAATTATCCACCCCATCCCAACGGCACTTGCCAAATGCGACTACCTAGCCTTGACCCAAGGGTCATTTAAAGATAAGACCCTGATCACGAACCGGGCCTTTGCGGTAAAACCCCGTATTTGTTTGCCTCATTTTACATGGCCCTTCATCAGGCCATAGAGCACCTGTCCTATAAATTTCGTGACTAAGGACCCCTCAGAGCAATGCCAACAACTAGGAATAGACCCCACAGGGCCATTTAAAGGTAAGACCCTGATCGCGAACCGGGCCTTTACGGTAAAACCCTACATCCGTTTGCCCTTAAATTTTGCGTGGCCCTTCATCAAGCCATGGAGCACCTGTCCTATAAATTTAGTGACTAGGGACCCATCAGAGCAACCTTGTTACTCTTTTAGCCTAAAACTGATGGTTTAGAGTAATCATGACCAAATCTCCACTTTTACTAGTTATAAATAGACTACACTGTGAACATAGTTAATCCAAACCCTAATCAGTGCCCATGAGAAATCTTAATACCTAATTCATTCTAGAAATGCCTCGATTTTCTGAACAAGCTTTAGACTGCTCGTTGGTGGGTCACTAGTTCCAAAACTATAGAATAATGTCCGTCTTACTAGGCTCGATGGCCATCGTGAGAGTCAGACCTACGTACAGTCCAGAACCGCTCAACTTAAGTCAAAGGACGAGTGCATAGAAGTGCAAATACCCTAAAGGAAAAAGCTGAAACTTAAGTGAATTGGGTTGTCCACTTTTATGGAAAGTTGAGGATTTCAAACCGTCGGTTTGCAATCAAACTTCACACGTGGAGTAAGGATATTTTCCTGCTCATATCCATATATCCGCGGCCCCGATCGACCATCGGTGACAATTAAACAGACTTCTAATTATATCCACTGATTGACATATCCAAATGGCGGGCCAATCATATCCATATGTAGATCATCATTAGGGCTAACTATCATATGGTATATATCGACTTATACACCTCATAGTGGGCCCTAGAGGCTAGAAAAACCCTCCTATAGGGTTAGTATAGTAAAAACCCAACACTTGGGGCCATTTGTACTAAATCTGGCATTATAAAAGGGGCTTCTTTGGGGAACCCCTCTCCCCATACGAATTTACCCTAGAGAAAGGAAAGTGAAAAGAAAGAAAAGGGGGAAAGAAGCAAGGAAGAAGAGAGGAAGGGAGAGCGAAGAAGGGAGAGAAAGTGGGTCATAGTTAAAGTGGGGCCCAAGGGAGTTCAATCTTGCAACTCCCTAATTCTTCAAGAAAACCTCCACCGAACCCACCCATGCCAAGAAACAGAGGTAAGAAGGGTATATTTTTCATTCAATAGAGCAACCTAGTGTAGGTTTCTAGGCATTAATTAATGTCGTCTTTCTTAATTTTAATTTAGAAAATGGTGGTTTTACCCAAATTCCCAAACCCTAACATCTCGAAGAAGGAAAATCTCCTCTTAAGGTACGGACTATTATCCGTAGGTGGCCTAGCACCAATTGTAGTATAATTCTAATGATTTTGATTGCTTGGATGATGCATTTGAAGGATCTAGAGAAACCTAGGAAATGTTGGTTATTTGGAATTGCATGGAATTGTATGTCTTATTTGATTTTCTCATATGATGATGTTCTTGCCTCTCACATGATTTGGTGCAAATTGATGATCTCATGTATAAGTCTTGTTTGATTTCTTATATGATGTTGCTCTATAGTATGTATGCCTTATTACTTCTTGTGCAATTTAGTTTTATGAGATGTAGGAAGTGCTTAACTTCCTCACCAACCCACACAACACACATGCACCTTTGTTCATGATATTGTTAGCTTTGTTTGCTAGGTGAATCTAAATTGTATATTGAGGAGTATGAGAACATGATGTTGATTGTGCTAGTTGATAACCCTGATAGTTGGCATGTTATGGATCACCACCCAAACCCTTGGGTTGGTCAAGAATACGAGGAGAGCGAAGGCGGCCCCGTTGGTAGAACCGTCTTGAGGCTAAACCAATAGATTTAGGCAAGTGTGTGTGGGCGACAGTAGTTAGACTACATGGGTCGCTCGTACCCGATGTCGTCTGTCACGTACTTTCCTGAACCCATGCGGTCTAGTCTACTGGCTGACCAACCTTATTTTTATTAACCCTGTTTGCTCATACACGTATGGAACATGGAACACCCTACAACCATTGTAGCCCATAAATAACCACCCGAAGCTGATCCACCACCTCGTGAGTCGGGCATGGTGGAATAGGACACTGTGTTCGAGCTGTCGACCTACGCTAGGGTGACAAACCTTCCCGTAGTGACCGCGAGCGGTCCCAGTTCTCAACACTCCGTATGTGCTTGAAGTCGGGGATGGAGAACTTGACGGGATCAAGGATCGTGATGCCCTGGTCTCACGCGTTGAGGGGCCTGGGCATCGCAACCAGTTGAGGGCATTGATACGTAGGGTATATCAGTTTCCCCAACATGCTGGATGAATGGAATTAACTAAGAACTTGGCTAACATTATCATCGCATCACACTAGCTAGGTTGGCGACTCGACAGTCGAGGTCACTCTGAGGGAGTGATGGTCATACGTGATCATTAGATGGAGTCGCTTGAGGAAGTGTTGTGGCGAGGGCATACATCATATCATTTATCATACATATGCATTAACAAGATTAGTTAGACATTTATGAATGATTATTTTTCATTAAGTTCATAATGTAATTGATGCATGTTACAACTAAAGATTAATAGCACCCACTGAGTTGATCACTCCCTCCCACTCTGGGATGGTGTTTTAAAACACCAACTAGACTCGCCCGTAAATGCAGGCGTGCAGAGTACGAGGAGCATGGCGATGCAAGCCTTGAGCTGGAGGATGAGTTCTCCTACTTCCAGTTGATGAGCGAGACTTCATCGGCTCAGTAGATGGGATGTTGGATCGCTGAGTAGTGGACTCAGCTTTATTCTTTTGGACATACTATTCTTTTTGTGATTTTGCTAGGCAACGCCATGTGTGACCCATTTATATTCTTTTGGACCTGTAGATACTTGATCTCTTTCATTTCAGTAGACTTGTGTGGTTGTGCTTCATGTTCCAAGAAATTCCAAGCTGCACATTTAAACTTGATTAAACGTAATTTAATAAAAACTGGTTATAAGTGATGCCCAAGAACTCGGGAGTCGAGTGTATGCACGACCCCCAATTTTCAGGGTGTTACAAGATGATATCAAAGCAATAGTTTGGAATCAATTAGGTTATAGGTCATGAATTCACTAACGCATCCGCTGACTTAGGAGGGGATGCAATAACGATACTGAAACGATAGGACTCACCTCAGGTACCGAATCGACAAGTCTTAGATGGAGAATCTAACTTACGAAGGGCTTAGACTGAGGAGAGAGAGCATGACAATATTAGAATTCGATCCGGGAGCCTTACGACACGTGTCAACCTGTCCTTGGCAAGAGCTCGGGAACTTAATAGAAAGACCCGATTTAACAAATTAGGAAATTTAAGTAGTCCAGTCCACCCAATCCCTAAGTCTAAACTCTTCCTTTCAACCTATCTCCTTCAAATCCTCACCTTCCACCTCTTTATTCTTCTAATTTTTCTATGTACCTTCATTTTAGACACAAATCCTAAATTTCAAGGATAAAGAACTATAATTAAACAAAATTTTACTATAAATAGTAAAAATATAAGTAAAATGGACTTTTGACCATTAACCTGATGGAATTTTGCGAAATAATCATGTTATTTGGATAGAGTAGCTTATCTTACCCCAAATTCATATATGACACGTCGAATAACTCATTCTGGTTTACGAGATACCCTCATCGAAAGATCGATAGCTCAGGTATCCAGGCACCGACGTGACCCCGCCCGGCCCACGTGACACCGTCCAACAGTCCAGAGGCCCGACGTGACCCCGCCCGACCCGTGTGACCCACTGGAATTTTCTGCAATTTTGGGGCGACTTCAAAAATTCATATCTCCTTCGTTACAATCCGATTTAGGTGATTCAAAATTCAGATTGAAGCTTGATGAGTCTAGTTTTATATAAAAATAATTAAAAATTAAAATTTTAATATAGTTAAAATTAAGATGTTCTGTCAACTATCCAAAAAATTGTTAGTTTTAGACAGTGGTTACTTCTAAAATTTTTATAATTTATCTACAACCCCAAATGATATGAAATTTGGTAAAATGACTTAAAACTTGATGATAAATCATTATAAAAATTTTAAAAATAATCCAGTTATTAAAAGTATAAGAACCATTACAAGAATTAGATACGTTTTAGTATCTTACAAAAAATCGTTAGTTTCAAATAACTTGTGCTTCTAAAATTTATTTTTTATAATTTTTATCAAACTTGAAATAGAATGAAATTTTGTATTAAAAAAGGGTCAACTTAATGATGAATTACCATAAAAATTATAAAAATTATCCAGTAATTAAAAGTGATACATACTTTATGAACAAAAGATGTCTTGAAACCGAAGGTTCCTACAACTAAAAGTTGTTAATAGATCAGATGTATATCTTTCATCGTAAAGTTATAGGATTCGAAGAAAAATTAGAAATTGCTTTCAAAGATCCTGGGAATCATCCCGTGATTAAATTTGATTTTATATATATATATATATATATATATATATATATATATATATGCATGCATATATCTTTTTGTTTAAGTTGTTTGGGTGCAATTAACTTAGGACCCTTGAGTAGGATTGAGTTTGTAGTTTAATACCCCGTAAGCTCATTTTAGAGGGGGACTATAGTAACATATTTTAAGTTTTCTTATTCTCTTATGGACTCGAGGTTCAAACAATATTGAGAAGATGATATTCTTCATCTTTCCTTTCCTACATCCTTATTAGCGTATTAGAACTCCAAACTACCAGAATACCTTAGAACTTTCAACTATTCCTTCATTCTTGAAATTTATGAAGCCAACGTGTAGTCTGCTCATAACCCACTAGCCATAAGATTAAAATGGTAATTCATATAAAATTTGGTGCCTTTAAAAACTTTTTAGGATGATCTTTGACCATAGGCATATTAAGAGATTTATTAACCCCAATTTGGACATAAATTAAAACAAAGACTCTCTTAGACCAAGACCTAAAGGACAACCTTATAAATAGGAGATTTAAACTTTTTCAATTATGGTCATTCCCCAAACATTTAGATTGATCGGACCACGAAATTACGGAAGTATACACCGGCGAAGCATTCGTAGCTTGACTCAATTCTCAATCCTGGGCGACTACCAATGGACTCACTACTTTGACCGAGCAGAAGACCAGCATCCACCAGGACGAAGAATAGATACAATGAGCCTTCTACCCTGGTCAGGTAGATGATCGATGTATCGGGTTCAAGCCCACTACAACCGTCTCTCCATGCTGGTCGAACATTGAAAACAAATACTTCTACTCTAGATAGAGGAAAATCGTCATGATGAATCCAAATCTTTAAAAATAAATAGATAAAAAAAATAAACTGTTGTAGACCATCAGGGTGAAATTGTTTTTAAGGAGGGTAGACTAAAATGAGCCAGACTAACATTGATAGTATACGCCCTACCACGCATATAAACTTGAAATCAACAAAACCTAGGCAAATGAAATAATAAAGCATTTACTTATTACCCTTAGGCAATTTCAGGGATGAAATTGTTTTTAAGGGGGGTAGATTGTAACATCATGAATTTTTCACTATTTAGATTTTCAAAAATCCTTGAAATTTTTTTTTGTAATTAACTTATATTATTACTTACTGACCATTAGCACTCAATGTTAGCTTATACACAGGTGTACCAGTCTAGTCATGATCAGACCGTGTGCAGGCCATCAAGTCAGATGATTGGCTTGTACTCGGTGACAGCTTGTGCAGGTCGTGCAGCGGACGAGGAAGGTCAGAAAAATTTAAAATTTTGGAAAACTGTAAACCTCAATGGGCTTGTGGTCCGTTATGGACCACGGACTTGGTAGACACCTAAAAATTAATTATCCACGTCGTCCCAACGGCACTTGCCAAACGCAACTCACCTAGCCTTGACCCAAGGGCCATTTAAAGAAAAGACCCTGATCGCGAACCGGGCCTTTGCGATAAAACCCTGCATCCGTTTGCCCTCAAATTTTGCATGGCCCTTCATTAAGCCATGGAGCACTTGTCCTATAAATTTTGTGACTAAGGACCCATCAGAGCAACCCCAACGACCAGAAATGGACCCCACAGGGCCATTTAAAGGTAAGACCCTGATCGCGAACTGGGCCTTTACGGTAAAACCCCGCATCCGTTTGCCCTCAAATTTTGTATGACCCTTCATAAGGCCATGGAGCACCTGTCCTATAAATTTAGTGACCAGAGACCCATCAGAGCAACCCCGTTACTCTTTTAGCCTAAAACCGACGGTTAGAGTAATCATGACCAAATCAACACTTTTATTAGTTATAAATAGACTACACTATGAACATAGTTAATCCAAACCCTAATCAATGCCCACGAGAAATCTCAATACCTAATTCATTCCAGAAATACCCCAATTTTTCGAACAAGCTCTAGACCGCTCGTTGGTGGGCCACTAGTTTCAAAACTATAGAATAATGTCCGTCTTACTGAGCTCGACGGCCATTGCGAGAGCCAGACCTAGGTACTATCCAGAATCACTCAACTTGAGCCAAAGGACGAGTGCATGAGAAGTGCAAATACCCTAAAGGAAGAAGCTGAAACTTAAGTGGATTGGATCGTCCACTCTTATGCAAAGTTAAGGATTTCGAACAGTCGGTTTTCGACCAAACTTCACATGTGGAGTAAGGATATTTTTCTGCTCATATCTGTATATCCGCGGCCCCAATCGACTATCAGTGACCGTTAAATAGACTTCTAATCATATCCGTTGATTGGCACATCTAAATGGCGGGTCGATCGTATCCATATATAGATCATCATTAGGGTTAACTATCCTACGGTGTATATCAACTTGTACACCTCATTGTGGGCCCTAGAGGCTAGAAAAACCCTCCCACAGGGTTAGTATAGTAAAAACCCAACACTTAGGGCTATTTGTACCAAATCTGGCAATATAAAAGGGGCTTCTTTAGGGCACCCCTCTCCCCATACGAGTTTGCCCTAGAGAAAGGAAAGAGAGGAGAGAGAAAAGGGAGAAAGAAGAAAGGAAGAAGAGAGGAAGGGAGAGTGAAGAAGGGAGAGAAAGTGGGTCATAGTTAAAGTGGGGCCCAAGGGAGTTCAATCTTGCAACTCCCTACCTCTTCTTCAAGAAAACCTCTACCAAACCCACCCATGCCAAGAAGCATAGGTAAGAATGGTATATTTTTCCTTCAATAAAGCAACCTAATGTAGATTTCTAGGCATTAATGTTGTCTTTCTTGATTTTGATTTAGAAAATGGTGGTTTTACCCAAATCCCCAAACCCTAAGATCTCAAAGAAGGAAAATCTCCTTTTAAGGTGCGGACCATTATCCTTAGGTGGCCTATCACCAATTGTAGTATGAGTCTAATGATTTTGATTGCTTGGATGATGCATTTGGAGGATCTAGAGCAACTTAGGAAATGTTGGTTATTTGAAATTGTATGGAATTGTATGTCTTGTTTGATTTTCTCATATGATGATGTTCTTGCCTCTCACATGATTTGATGCAAATTGATGATCTCATGTATAAGTCTTGTTTGATTTCTCATATGATGTTACTCTATAGTATGTATGCCTTATTACTTCTTGTTCAATTTGGTTCTATGAGATGTAGGAAGTGCTTAACTTCCTCACCAACCCACACAACACACATGCACCTTTGTTCATGATATTGTTAGCTTCGTTTGCTAGGTGAATCTAAATTGTATGTGGAGGAGTATGAGAACATGATGTTGATTGTGCTAGTTGATAACCCTGATATTTGGCATGTTATGGATCACCACCCAAACCCTTGGGTTGGTCAGCAGTACGAGGAGAGTGAAGGCGGCCCCGTTGGTAGGACCGTCTTGAGGCTAAACCCATAAATTTGGGCGACTGCATGTGAACGACAGTAGTTAGACAATACGGGTCGCTCATACCTGATAATGTCTGTCACGTACTTGCCCAAACCAATGAAGTCTAGTCTACTGACTGACTAACCTTGTTTTGTTAACCCTGTTTATTCATACATGTATGGAACCTGGAACACCCTACAACCGTTGTAGCCTATCGATAACCACCTGAAGCTAATCTACCGCCTCGTGAGCCAGGCATGGTGGAATGGGACATTATGTTCGAGCTGTCGGCCTACGGTGGGGTGATGAACCTCCCCGTAGTGACCGCGAGCAATCCCAGTTCTCAACACTCCCCATGTGCTTGAAGTTGGGGATGGGGAACCCGACGGGATCAAGGATCGCGGTGCCCTGATCTAGAGCGTTGAGGGGCCTGGGCATCGCAACCAGTTGAGAGCATTAATACGTAGGGTGTATCAGTTTCCCCAACCTGCTAGATGAATGGAATTAACTAAGAACTTGGATAACATTATCATTGCATCGCACTAGCTAGGTTGGCGACTCGGCAGTCGAGGTCGCTTTGAAGGAGTGATAGTCATACACGATCGTTAGATGGAGTTGCTCGAGGGAGTATTATTACGAGGGTATGCATCATATCATTTATCATGCATATGCATTAACAAGATTAGTTAGACATTTATGAATGATTATTTTTTATTAAGTTCATAATGTAATTGATGCCTGTTACAACTTAACATTAATTGCACCCACTGAGTTGATCACTCACTCTCACTCTAGGACGGTGTTTTAAAACACCAACCATACTCGCTTGTAGATGCAGGTGATGCAGAGTACGAGGAGTTTAGCGATGCGAGCCTCGAGGAGGAGGACAAGTTCTCCTACTTCCAGTTGATGAGAGGGCATCATCGGTAAGTAGATGGGACGTTGGATCGCTGAGTACTGGACTCAGCTTTATTCTTTTGGACATATTATTCTTTTTGTGATTTTGTTGGGCAACGCCATGTGCAACCCATTTATATTCTTTTAGACTTGCATATACTTGATTTCTTTCATTTCAGTAGACTTGTGTGGTTGTGCTTAATGTTCCAACAAATTTCAGGCTGCGCATTTAAACCTGATTAAATGCAACTTAATAAAAACTGGTTATAAGTGATACTCGGGAACTTGGGAGTTGAGTGTATGCACGACCCCCGATTTTTAAGGTGTTACAACCTTTCAAGAATATAAGATGACACAGATACTGAGAAGTGAATGATGATGATGCATGATGTCAGACCCGTATCTTAGTCCGTACTGTTTCGTTGACTCCCATGATCCTTTCCGTCGAAGTCCAGCAACCTGCGACGTATAATCAACGTTTGTGATCAACCCTAAGTCGTATCCTGTAGATTTGAGTCGGCTTAATCCGAGACTTGTATCATTGCGACCACACCGTCGCTGCGGTTCCAACGCCGCGACTCGCATACCGATCTGATACCCAGGTCAGAAGATGTGAGCCGGCATTTATTTTGAGAAAACATCGTGCTTTTATAATCCCAAGAGAATCTCTACAACATGTCCCATCAATTAATCACTTCATGTCAAGTATACATCACCTTTCACCCTATCCCCAAGCAACCACCAAGTCAAATCTTTCTCACCCTCTCTCTTACACACCCATACATGTCAAGTACACCATCACCTCACCCATCACTCACATCCATCACTCTCTCTCCTTACATCCCATCTCTCCCTCTTATTTCTTTTCACAATTTCCAAGTAACAAAGGAGAGAAAAATATGGACGTCCAAGCATCCCAACTGTGAGAGAAAAGTGATTTTGTGTGGCCCACTTTTTCATCCCAAAATCCTTCATCCTAGCCATCCATTTCTCATCCTCTCCATCAAAGTGAAGCACAAGAAGACTGGCGTTCCAACGAACCGAGAAGATCGAACGGTGGGTGCTTCTATAGGCTAGTTTTCTTATTTTTATGATGGGCCAAGTGAGGCCTACCGATCAATGGTATGGATCTCACTTTGGACCCTAAGATGTGGCCGGTGGCCCACCTTGATCCTCATGATCATTCCATGATGGGGCCGGTGGCCCACCTTGATCCTCATGATCATTCCATGATGGGGCCATTCTCCATGGACCCCATCATGATGTTTATTTTTCTTGCATGGATAGGGTCATCTAGACCCTCCATTTCGGTGGAGAAAGGATCTCCACCGTTGATTTTGATCGGTGGGCCCATAAGAAATGGGACCCACTTGATGTATGTTTTAAATCATGCAAAGGAGGGCCCATAATGTCGGGGTCCCTCCATCACATGTGTGTCCCACCTTTTCTCTCTCTCTCCCTCTCTCTTTCATTTTCTTTTTATTATTGTGTGATGATATGGCCGTGTGGCCCACCCGGATGGACCCCATCATGAAGCATGTATTTTTCCTAAGCCATTTGTAGGTGAGGCCCACTTTACATGTGGGTTGTACCCACACCATCCAGCACTTGGTGGCCCACCTTAGCAAGACCCACCTTTGTACATGTATTATGCTCAAACCGTCCAGCGTCCAGGGACGCTGGGCGTGAAAGGAAGAAAATAAATATTAGCTTGATTCTCAAGCTTTGGAGAGGGTTGTCCATGTAGGCCCTACCTTAATGTATGGGTTTAATCCACGCCGTTCATTCCATTCTCCCGGTCATTTTAGGCGATGGGCCGAAAAATGAAGTTGATCTGAGTATCTGGTGGGCCATAGCATAGAAAATAGTGGTGTTTACCGTTAAAATACACCCTGCTATTTGTGTACACCGAAATATGCCCAATATTGGGCTTGATGGATTTGTTATGGTCTGTAGAGACCAATAGTTGGGGAGGATTTTTCTGATGCGGGCCCCACATAGGAAAGCCCTGCGAAAAACCAGTTTCAAAAGGATAAAATAAATTAAATTAAATTAGGCAGCAGCACTGCTGTTGCTGCTGACACCAGGATGCACGACATCCTGTGTTTAACGTTGGAGGGCAGGGAAATGGGTCCCATACGTGGGCCCCACCGTGATGTGTTTTGCACATCGACATCGTACATCTGTTGGGTCCCTTGTGGGACAGTGGGCCACCCAAATATCAGCCTCATATAAAGCTCAGGTGGCCCACATCATAGGAAACAATGTGAATTGAACGCCTGCCTTTGAAACCCATTTTTGGGTTCATAGAAGTTTTGGATCAAGATGAAATTTGTTTTTACCCTTCATCCAGGTCTGCGTGACCTTATGAATGGATTGGATGGCTTATAAACACTAAGCTGGACCCCACATGGGACCCACAATGATATGTGTTTTATTACCACCGTCCAGGCGAACGGTGGACCCCACGGTGATTTATGTGTTCTATTCCCACCGTCCAGGGGACGATGGGTGTGTGTGTGTGTGTGTGCTGTGTGTGTGTGCGTGTGTGTGTGTGTATATATATATAATATTATATTATATTATATTATATATTGTATATACTATATATAAATTATATATTATATTATATATTATATACAGGATGGTGGGCCTTCATGTGGACCCCCATCATGATGCATGAGCTGCATCCAAACCGTCCATCCATTTTAAAAGCTCATTTTTGGGCATGAGCTAAAGAATGAGTCCGATCCATCCATCTATGAGACCCACCATGATGCATTTGTTGCATCTAAGTCGTTCAACCATTTGAAAGCTCGTCTTAAGGCTTGAAACTAAAAATAAGGCAGATCCAGTATCAAGTGGATCATATTATGATCAGATTGGGATAGAAAATAAATATCATTGTGGGCCTTGAGAATTTAAATGGTGAAAATCATTATCACCAATTACCTTGGGTATGGCCCATTTGATATGAATGGGCCCAATTGGTGTGGCCCATTTGATGTACATATAACCCATGTGATGTGGCCATTTTCTGTATGAGGAGGCCCATCTTGATATAGTTATGGCCCATCCGTTGAGGCCCACCTTGATATTTATAAGACCCATTTGAGGAGGCCCACCTTGATGTGTATAAGGGCTCGATATTGACGCCCACCTTGATGTGTATGAGGGCCCGTTCTTTAGGCCCACCTTGATGTGTATAAGGGCTCAATATTGACGCCCACCTTGATGTGTATGAGGGCCCGTTCTTTAGGCCCACTTTGATGTGTATAAGAGCTCGATATTAAGGCCCACCTTGATGTGTATGAGGGCCCGTTATTGAGGCCCACCTTGATGTGTATGAGGGGCCATTATTGAGGCCCACCATCATATGTATGAGGCCCGTTGTTGAGGCCACCTTGACATATATGAGGACCATGTGATTAGGCCCATTTTGATGTATTCTAAGGCCCATGGGTTGAGGCCCATTGTGATGTATTAGGGCCCATGGGTTGAGAACCATTGTGATATATAAAGGCCTGTGGTTTGAGACCCACTTTGATGTGTATAGGCCCCATGGGTTGAGGCCCATTATGATGTATTTGGAGCCCATGGGTTGAGGCCCATTGTAATGTGATTCCACCATAGTTTATGTGTTGACCTTTATGGCGGGTCATGCCTTGGGAGCAATGTTGGTTTGATGTCCACATTGTAAGGATAATGTTGGTTAAATGTCCACATTGTACTTCTCCCTAGGGCCTATTGATAGGCCCATACTTGTTGTGCGTAGGCCATCTAGGCCCATCTTCGTTGTGAAGATAGTTCATAAAATGCTTAGTGTAACTCCATGATTCATGCCCATACGCATCATATGTATGCCTGATATAAGGAATATTTGATCATAGCATACGCCATTAGACAAACTATTTACGGGACTCCTTATGAGATGGAGTGCCCACGTTATCGCGTTGTATGCGCAGATTGCTACATGACTGGATAGTGTGACTCATGCATCTCACATATATGTGACTTGATCATTGTACGCCCTAGCGACATCAGGGTCGTGGCCTCTACTGGCACATCGTGGATGGCTAGATGGGACACTGAAAATATTTGGTTCTAGCATTATGGGCACTTAGGATGTCCTTGGGTGAAAATCTCAGAACCTCCGTGGGCAAGAGTAGCCCCAACATCTAGACCGAGTGGAACATGAGCGCCCGAGTGTCGAATACCAGTAGGCCTCATCGCCCACTATGTCATGGTCGGTTAGGAGGGGGTGTTGCCTTATTCGCCAGAGTGAGGGGGCTATAAGCTAGGCTGAGTATGACCAGCTCATAAATGGGTCCGCTATCGACGAGCCGAGTAGGTATTGGTAGACTGCTGGCTAGGCGAATGTGAGGTCTCTTCCACTCACTAGACTATGCAGCTAGGGAGGAGGTAGTCGGAGTGGAGTGTAATAGACCCCGGTGATTTCTCCAGAAAGCAACCGTACTGATATGTAGACTTATTGATCAAGAATTGCATATCCATTCATTCATTCATTCACTATCCACTCAGGCTGGTGATGCGTAACTATTTGTTACATGTACCTTTGCATGGCCAGGATTTCGGTTAGGCGCGCGACTAACCTGAGATCAGGGGTTTACCACATTGTGTCTGACTATCCAAATTTAGGTATGGGACTGGTTTGGATAGAAGTCCCTTGTGATGGACCCCATAGCCTGTGATACTTCGTACTATCATCCCGACTTCACATTTCAGTATGGTCATTTCATTCATACCACATATTACATTGCATCCGTAATACTTAGCATTTTGGATTACTACGTTTTTGCACTTATATGGCCTAGATGAGATTAATGGTATTCGTGGCTCATCAAGATTTGCATATTGCATTGCATCCTCATCATCTGTTATTGTCTTATTATGTTTTGTATCGCATAGCCTTAGTACGACTGATAGCATTCATGGACTTACCAGTATACTTCCGCTTACTCTGATGTCATATGATTCATGATCTTGTTAGTATTTCTGCTTATCCCGATGATGTATGATTTCTGTGCTTTATTATATACTTAGCACTTACCTTACACACTTTCACCACCCTCTAAGATTTTGTAAGCTTATGCACGATAGATGCGTGCAGGTGGTGTTAGGTTGCAGCAGCGTTGAGCTTGGAGCGTGTAGCTGTTCTCTGGAACTTTGATTTTGATATATGTATTTTTCTTTCAGCAGTGTATTCAAATGATTATATTAGTGGATATGTGATGATGATGTTGTTTTATGACTTGGTTATACTTATGGTTATGCTCCATTACAAAAAAAAAATCATACTAAAAATCCTCCTTGTAGGATCCCAGGATCAGAATCTGGCGTATGGGCGCTGGGAGCCGAGAATAGGGTACTACGAAGGCTGTCGGCACCGGATTCAGTGATCGAAAATTTTGTGAGCCCGTTCTCCGAGTTTGGGGTGTGACACATGATGAGATGGATTCTCTATACAAAAACAAAACTTGGGAGCTAGTAGAATTACCCATTAGAAGGAAAGTGATTGGGTGTAAATGGTTTTTTCGCTAGAAACTACATAGGTACACAAATAAACTAGTAGTGAACGGTTACGCTAAAAAAGAAGGCGTCGACTTAAGTAAAATATTCGCACCAATTGTGAAGTAGGTATCTATCATATTTGTATTATCGGTGTTAATTGCCCAATAAAATCTATAATTAAAACAGTTAGATGTAAAGATAGTTTTTCTATACAGGGAACTAGAAGAGCAAATTTACATGAAGAAACCTAAAGGGTTCGAGGTGCAGGGAGTAGAGAATAAGATTTATAAGTTAAAGAGGTTATTGTAAAGACTGAAACAGTCACTAGCCATTGATATAAAAAGTTTGTTCTTACATATTGAGTAAGCAATTTATCAGAAGTGAGATTGATCATTATATCTACTTCATATCATTAAGTGACGGGGAATTCATTATTATGGTATTACATATTGATGATATACTTACGTCATCCAAGACATATCTTAAATCAAAATATTGAAGATTCGGTTATTTATGACATTCAAGATGAAAGATCTAGGGGCTGTAAAAAGGATTATCGACATCGATTTACACAAAGAAAGGAAAGGAGCAGTTTATGCTTGTCTCATGAAGAGTTTCTTAAGAACTTTTTGATCAAGTTTGGACTTGATAAAGTTAAACTAATTGACACACCCCACACTGCTCACTTTTAGCTTTCTTCAAAGCAATGTCCTATGTTAGATGAAGAAAATCAGAATGTCTTATGTACCTTTCTGGAGTGTAGTTAGCAGTCTTATGCACATCATAGTCTGTATTAAAATTAATATTTCATATGTAGTGGGTGATGTGAGTAGATACATATCAAACCTCAACAAGCAACACTGGGATGTAGTGAAATGGCTACTTTGTTATATACAGGGTAAAATGGACTAGGTCTTGACATTCAAAAAATCTAATAACAAACTAGTGGGATATGTGGATTCAAATATGTTACTAACGTAGACAATAGAAGGTTAACTTTCGATTACTCATTTGTGTTAGCAGGTCGAGTGATCAGCTGGATGTCAAAGCTTCAATCTATAGTGACACTTTCCACAACTGAAGCTAAGTATATGACAGTGACGAAAATATTGAAGGAAATGGTTTGGTTGAGAGGAATAATGAATAAGTTTGGGTTTCAGCAAGAAGTTGTGTCTGTTTATTGTAAAAACGAAAATGTGATCAATTTGGCAAAGAACTGGATGTACCACTCCCAGACTAAATATGTTGACGTGTGTTATCACTTTATCTAACAGATACTACAGGAAGGCGGTGTTACTCTTAAGAAAATTCACACAAGCAAAAATTCAACGAGTATACTTATACAAGTTGTTCCTATAAAGTTGTAATGTCCTGTAAAATTTCGTACAAAAATAACCCTAGTACATCCACGAGTGAAACTATCAGAGGGTCATACTTGCCCAACTAAATGCCCTGATTATGCTAGAATTGATGGATTTATGATAATTAGAGATGAATACACATTTCTGCTAATCGCGAATGGGCAATGTCATGAATGTAGCTCTTCCCAATACTAGTTGACACTCACAAGAAATATCGAGGTTTAACTTATTTCAAAAATGCCCCGATTGACCGAATTAAATCTAAACCATGTGTTCGTGTTCCACTAAACTCGAAACTATAGAAAAGCGTCCTCTTGTTGGGATTGATGTCCATCATGGATATTAAGCCGAGATCGCGTCTAGGATCGTCCAACTTAGGCTCATAAGCCATTGGTGTGAAATTTGCAAATTCCTCAGAAGATAACGTAAACTTAAGTTAAATGTTCACCCTCCACTCCTTGCCCAAATTGTGGCTTTCAAACCGCTAAATCATGATCAAACTTCTAACTTAAGATAACACTCTACACGCATCCATATAGTTATAACCTCGATCAATGTTTAGTGACTGTTGAACTAAACTAGGACCTTCCTCATTGATCGGCACGTTCGATCATCGGATGGTTGTATCCAAATATAGATCTCCTAGTGGGACACCTATCCCATGGCTTAGATTGATCCATAACCACATAATGGGTCTTAATGGTTGGAAACAACCTCCCATAGGGTTAATATAACAATACCTAGTCATTGGGACCATTTACATCCATTCTGGCACAATAAATAATTCAGCATTTCACACACTCTCTCTCTCTCTCTCCATACGAATTTGTGACATAGCATTATGAAAGAAAGAGAGAAAGTGAGGAAGAAGAAGAGAGAGAGTGAGTGATCGAAAGTGTGAGGGCTTATGCACTTTCATCCTCTCATCCCCTTAATAGCAACCTTAGTCGCTCCTGGATCTTTAATCGGATCTTTTTCATCAGCAATTGGAGGTAAGAAATGTATTTTACTTTCCAATCTAAGTATTTTAGGTTGAGTTTCCTAAATTTTAACATGGCTTATATGATTGTTTAGGTTTTTTAAATCTTTCCCTAAACCCTAACCTTAGAAGCGTTCTAAGTGAAGGTGAGCCATCACAGGGTGCAAACCATTTCCTTCTACATTTCCTTTTATCAACCCTTGAGAACATCAGTTAATGAATCTATGTTGTAATTAGAATTTTATGTGTTAATATTGCTGGATTTGCTTCATTATTGCAAATTTATTGTTACCTGCTTTTAATAGTCAACATGTTTGATGAAATGTTTGAATTGAAGGCTTGTACATTAGATTGATATTTTGCTTAATGTTTACCTAGAATGCTTTGGTTAACAAATATTTATTCTTGACTCACCTTATTATTCTATAAATTGATAAAAATCGCCTAATGATTAGAATTATGATTCTCGTAAAATCAGCTTTGCAAAATGTTTAAGTCAAGGGGTGGTCTACATTGGGTCGGCCACTCAAGGCTTGTTCAATCGACTAGGGTTAAACACAAATAATCAACAGTAGTTGGACTACGCAGGATGCTTTGCACCCAATATTGGTTGCATCGGGGTTCTCCATTGTCAATTATATCAGTTTAATGCGTGCCTGGTCATATTGTGTGATAACGCTCGATTAAATATAAGATATCATCATTCCTCTTAAATGAGTCTACTTATAACTGTTAGCACTATGATCTTATAAGACTTGTGAGTCAAGCATGGTGATATGAGACACCATGTTCGAGTTGTCAGCCTACGATGCAATGATGACCCTTCTCATAGTAACCATTGAGTAATGATGAAAGCAACTTTCCTGTTGTGTGTGATCGAATGGGGTGATGAACCTGAAAATAGATTAAGAGACATGAGTGAGTAGTCACTATGACCGCTACGAGCCTCGTGATCCGGAGGAGACTCATGATATAATGGTGGTACCTAACTTTCCTAATATATTTAATGAATAGGACCTAATAACTACCTGACTAATCATGCATATCATTCGCATTTATTGATAATGTTGGTGACAAGCCACATTACACTAAGATAGGTATTTTGCGAATGGAGTCAGAGTTACGTGATGACAAAGTGTTGACATTTACGAAATAAGCGTTGAACTCGCTTGTTGAGAGAGTGTTGGATTGTAAGGCTCATGTATCATTCCATTAAACATTTATACATCTAAAAGGATTAGATAGTAAGTATTTGTTTACATATGATATCATTACATGCGTTGATTGAGTTAATAACATGTGCAACTTAAAATAAATAGAACCACTGAATTGATCACTCACTCCTACTTTGGGACAGTGTTTTAAAACATCAATCAAACAGTATTCTATATGTAAGGGTTGCTGATACGGATGCATTGGATGACGCGTACATGTATCCTAATGATGAGTTCTCCTACTTCCAGTTATCTGATGGGTAATTATAATTGGCTTGCCACTCAGTTGGATTTTGTAGAGATTCTTTTTATTGGATAGACTTTAGACTTGATACATTTCTATTTCTCTGGAACTGTATATTGGGCCCCAGATGTGGACCCTATGCTCTAAATAGTTGTATACTGTATATTTTAAAATTATTACTTATTTTAAATACATTCATTTAAGATATATTCATTGTTTATCTTAATTCTATGATTGATCGGATATCAGGTTAACAGTACAGTTAATTCACGCTCCTGCAAAGCATGATTGACATTCAGAATATTAGGAATCAAGTTCGTGCTCGACTCCCGAAATTAGAAACATTATAAAAATTTAGGTCTTACTCAAATTCTCTAGGCTTGGCGAAGGATGAATGAAGATGGGGTATGCACAAGAAGCGATGATGGTGATTCGACTATGAAGAAATTTAGAGGTTGTGATAGCAGCTTGGAACAGTAAAGATGTAAGATTAAAGCCACGGTAGAGATTGTTGATTGAGTGCCTTCAATCTAATGCTGAAATAGGGATTTCGATCAGATCGAATAGGTTGTCAATCGATCGAAAGCATTTTGAAAAAAATGAGTTTACTCTCTAGACACTTTTGAGCATGTTCAATTTGATCGAACATGGGGTGTTGATCGATCAAAGATCACCGATAGGCGATGATTCAATCTACGGTACACGCAGCTTCTGTGTAAGTGCATTATTTTGTTTCTAACTATGTAAGCGAGTTATATAAGTTGTGTTAATACAAAATTAGGGTATTCTGAGGATGTTCTAAAAGTGTAATATGTGAGGGGTTAAGAGCTAAAAGAGTTTTGAAGGAAGAAAACTAAGGTTTTCGAATCTGTAAGTTGATTCTATCTCTTGCAACTTTTTGTTCATAGTGGATTACATGTCACTAGGTGCGTGGTTTTTTCCCTCAAGGGTTTTTTCACGTGAAATCTTTATGTTCTTTGTGATTGTTTGAGCTTTTCATTTCTGTGTTACGTGTTTGATTCATTGTAAGGTTACTTCCATGCCTAATGTGTGATGGTTGCACACAACGTTAATGTCCCTGTTTGTTGTTCATCAGCTTGAATAAGTGGGATTCATAGTTCACTGATCCATGCCCTTCTATCATGGGTCCCTTGTGATGGCCCATACACCAAATTTTCCAGGATTGCAAGGATCCTAGCCCTTGGTAAGATGGCCAACCAAAAAACCACTACAAAAGAAAAAACAAAGCAAGAGCTCACCTTAGAACGAAACAAGGCATAAGGCTAGGATCTCCTCATCTGGGAATTTGTGTATGGCCCTCCACAATGAGTTCCAATAATTTCAACCGTTTGGACCATAAAACAATGGTCCCCACTAATAGTACCAATAATTGTTGTGCTTCATGTTTTGGTTATCCAAAGCAGTGGTATGTTTTATCTTGCTAGCTGTTTATGCACCATACGTCAAGCTTCTCGATATTGGGATCATTATAACCTTTTAATCCATGGCCTAAAGATGGATAGACGGTTAAGAATACACCACCATACTCAACTGAAAAAAAAAAAAAAAAAAAAGGTTTAAATATTCATTACTGGGATCCTGCAATTTAATAGATGTTTGATCTTTATCCAGTGTCGAGAAACAAATACTCCAGATAATCAAGAGGCCCACTTAAAATAGTTTATAACACGTCCATGATGTGAAAGATAGGGACCACATATCATATCTTTACTAAAGAGAAAAAGAGAAAAAAACTTTAATACTATGAGAGGGTTTGATGGATGATACACTGGCACTTAGAAATTGCGTAACTAGTTCAAATTATACTGTTCAATCTGATGGGTTTTTTTTACCCATCTTCAACCGGTCGTGAGCCTTGCTCGACCGGTCGAATGCTGGTGGTCGACCAGTCAAAGATTCGAGTTGTGACACAACTCAAAGTCTAACCAGTTTTTTTTGTTATTTTTTACTGTAGTTACGACTGGTCGAAGGAATGTCTCGACTGGTCGAAGGGGTCCTACGACCAGTCGAAGACTCTGCTCAACTAGTCGTAGGTTACGCAGTTTGTTCCGCGATTTTACACAAAACTGCGGATTTGAGTCCTTTCACAACCAGGATGCGAAAGGGAAGTTTCCTAAACTATAAAAGGGGTTGCCTAAGGTTTTCTAGATATGACAAGAGAATAACAAGAGGGTTTCTAAAGCTTTACAAGGGATTTGCTAAAGAGTTTAGGGCTATCAAAGGTGAGAGAGAGAGGAAGAGAGAGAGGAAGTTTATAGAAGGGAGGTTCTGCTCGTGGAGGTTATCTACTGTGCAATCTATATCTCAGCGCTTCTGTGTCCTCGTAATCGATTAGATCTCTCCGTTTTCTCTATTTCTCTTATTGTTTATCCACTCTTGCGTGAGTGAAGAAGGTTGTAACGTTCTACTGTATAGTGGATTGTTGATCTGGACGAGGTCCCGTGGTTTTTACCTCTTTGAGGGTTTTCCATGTAAAAATCTCTTGTATGGTGTGTGATTGATGCATTAATTGTTTTCATTGCTTTATTATCCATAATTCTAGTTTATTCTGGAGGGCTAGATCCTAAAGTTTTGTGCAAGGCCCCCAACAAAGTGGTATCAAAGCTAAGTTCATTGAACGAGTAGGATCGGTTTTGAATTATGGAAGGTGGCTCATCAAGGATGATCAGCCTCAATGGTTCTAACTAGACCATATGGAAGGCTAAGATGGAGGACTTGCTTTATTGCAAGAACCTATATTCTCCAATTTTAGGCATATCAGCAAAATCCAAGGATATGACTGATGATGATTGGAAGAAGATGGACCAAAAGGCGGTGGGGTTTATTAGACAATGGTTGGATGATTCTTGTTCCACCATGTGTTTACAGAAACCTCAGCCGCTAGCCTATGGCTGAAATTACAAGGGCTGTATGAGAGGAAGATAGCTGGTAATAAAATTTTTCTTATAAGGCGACTTGTGAATCTCAAATTCAAGGATGGTGGTTCTATGGCCGAGCACATGAATGAGGTCAGCAATATAGTGAACCAACTCACCTCTATGAAGATGGTCCTGGATGATGAATTGCAGGCTTTATTATTGCTTATTTCATTGCCTGACAATTGGGAGACATTGGTGGTATCTTTAAGTAACTCCGCGCCAGACGGAAAGATATCCATGGAACAGGTGACTAGCTGTCTCTTCAATAAAGAGACAAGGAGGAAGTCTCAGGGGTCTACTCAGCAAAAGGCTCTTGTGACACAGGAATGGGGGAGAGGAAAGAACAGGAAGGGCTGAAAGGCCCGAGATAAATCAAGAGGTAAGTCGAGTAATAGGAAAGATGTTAATTGCTGGAATTGTGGCAAGAAGGGCCACTACAAGCATGAATGTCGTGATAAGAAAAACGACAAGAAAGGAAAAGGGAAGGAAGATGAATCAGATTCCACGGCGGTCGCTTCAGATGGCGACGTTGTAGTTATTCTTTCTACAAATCATGACGTATATCTCATGGCTATGAGTCAGGACACCGACTGGGTGGTTGACTCAGGAGCTTCTTTTCATGCAACTTCATACAGGGACTTCTTCACAAGCTACAAGTCAGGTGACTATGGGACTGTGAAGATGGGAAATTCTGGCGTATCAAAAATCATGGGAGTCGGTGATATTTATATGAAAACTGATGTGGGCTGCACATTGGTTCTCAAGGATGTGAGGCATATCCCAGACCTTTGCCTCAACTTGATGTCGACGAGAAGGTTGGATGATAATGGCTATGAAAGCCGGTTTGCTGGTGGGTAATGGAAGCTCATCAAGGGTTCGTTGATCGTGGTCAGAGGGAAGAAGTGTTGCACCTTGTACAAGGTAAGTGTCAGTATGTGAAAGGGTGGGTTGAACGCAGCGGAAGATTCAGCTATTGACATGTGGTACAGGCATCTAGGCCACATGAGTGAAAAGGGGCTTCAGGTACTAGCAAAAAAGCGGCTCCTTCCAGACGTGACAGATACACCTCTCAAAACCTGTCTTGATTGTTTATCAAGGAAACAACATAGAGTTTCATTTGTTAAATCTGTTTCTCATGTTAATAAAGTGCATCCATTAGATTTGGTTTATTCTGATGTTTGTGGTCCTATGAGGATAAAAACCTTGAATGGGGCATTATATTTTGTTACTTTTATAGATGATGCATCTAGGAGGGTTTGGATTTATGCTTTGAAATCCAAGGACGAGGTCTTTGGTGTGTTTAAATTATTTCATGCTATGGTGAGAGAGAGGCAGTAGATCATTGAAGTGCATCCGCACTGACAATGGTGGTGAACACATTGGCGACTTTCATGAGTACTGCAAGTCCTTGGGTATATGGCATGAACAGATGGTTCCCAAGACCCCCAGCATAATAGTGTAGCTGAGCGAATGAATCGCACCATTGTTGAGAGAATCAGATGCATGTTATCCCATGCGAAGTTGCCCAAGACGTTTTGGGGAGAAGCAATGTACACAGTGGTGTATTTGATAAACAGGTCTCCATCAGCCCTTGAATGGAGAAGTACCTGAGAAGGTGTGGACTGGACAGGATCCATCGTACAGTCATCTCAGGGTGTTTGGATGTAGGGCATCCGTTCACGTACCAAAGGACGAGAGGTCCAAGCTCAATATAAAGATCAGGCAGTGTGTGTTCTTGGGGTACGGTGATGAAAAGTTCGGTTATAGGTTGTGGGATCCGACCGAGAGGAAGCTCGTCAGGAGTAGAGATGTGATTTTCTTTGAAGATCAGTGTATAGAAGACATTGGTAAGCCAGAGAAGAACCAGCCTAGTTCAGGTGAGTTAGAGGACATGGATCCGGTTACTCCTCCCGTGGTGCCTGATGACGGGGGAGTACAGTAAGGTGCAGAGGACGAGGGAGTTCCTTCAGAAGATGGACCAAGGGAGCAGCCCCCACTTGATCCACCTGTTGAACCACAGGTGAGGAGGTCATTTAGGGACAGACAGCCGTCCAAGAGGTACTCGCCGCATGAGTACATTATCTTGGACCGATGGGGGAGAGCTAGAAGATTTTTTAGCCGACGAGCATAAGGGGAGTGGTTGAAAGCTATGCAAGAGGAGATGGAATCCTTGCATAAGAACCACACCTATGACATGGTGAAATTGCTTAAGAGCAAGAAAGCTTTGAGCAACAAGTGGGTGTTCAGAAAGAAGATTGAGCAGAAGAATTCACAGACGAAGTTCAAGGCCAGACTTGTGGTGAAAGGGTTTGGTCAGAGGAAAGGCATAGACTTCGAGGAGATATTCTCACCAGTGGTGAAGATGACATCCATACTGGGTGTTGATTGGGTTAGCGACTAGCATGGATCCTGGAGATAAAGCGGTTAGATGTTAAAACTACCTTTCTCCATAGTGACTGGAAGAAGAGATCTACATGCACCAACCGAGGAGTTCGAAGTCAAGGGCAAGGAGCATATGGTGTGTAGGTCGAGGAAAGAGCTTGTATGGGTGAAACAAGCTCCACTAAGAATGGTACAAGAAGTTCGACTCGTTTATGTTGAAACATGGGTATGACAGAACGGAGTCGGACCACTGTGTGTTCACGCGCAAGTTCTCAGATGGTGATTTCCTAGTACTGCTCTTATACGTTGATGACATGCTCATCATGGAAAAAGACATCAAGAAGATCGACAGGCTGAAACAGGAGTTGGGCAAGTCTTTTGTGATGAAAGACTTGGGCCCGGCTAGACAGATCCTAGGAATGGAGATAACCCATGACAGAAGCAGCAGGAAGCTCTGGCTGTCACAAGAGCGGTATATTGAGAAAGTCCTAGAGCGGTTCAATATGAATGCAGCGAAGCCGGTCAGTACTCCACTAGATGGTCACTTCAGATTGAGCGACAGGCAGTGTCCCAAGACGAAGGCAGAGGTGGAAGAGATGCAGAAGATACCCTACTCATCAGCGGTAGGAAGTTTGATGTATGCTATGGTATGTACACCCCTAGACATAGCATATGCGATTGGTGTTGTCAGCCGGTATCTTGTCAATCCTGGCAAAGAGCATTAGGCAGCAGTGAAATGGATACTACGATATCTAAGAGGCTTATCCAGGTTGAGCCTATACTATGGTGACGGTAAACCTGTGTTAGAGGGCTACACAGATGCAGATATGGCAGGCGACATAGACTCCAGGAAGTCTATATCGGGGTTCATGTTCACGTTTGTAGGGGGAGCGGTTTCTTGGCAGAGCAAGCTACAAAAGGTCGTAGCATTGTCGACGACAGAGGCCGAATACATTGCAGTCACAGAGGCATGTAAAGAGATCCTTTGGATGAAAAGGTTCCTACAAGAACTTAGCCTAAAGCAGGAGGAGCACGTGGTCTATCGCGACAGTCAGAGTGCTATACACTTGAGCAAGAATCCAAGCCAGCATTCCAAGTCGAAGCACATAGAGATTCGGTATCATTAGATCAGGGATACTTTAGAACAAAAGGTGTTACAGCTTAAGAAGGTCCACACAGATGATAATGGGTCAGATATGATGACCAAGGCTTTGCTCAAGGGCAAGTTTGAGGTTTGTAGAAACCTGGCTGGCATGAAGAAGGTGGATCCCTCCTGGGTCAAAAAGGGAGAGATTTGATGGGTTTTTTTGACCCATCTTCGACCGGTCGTGAGCCCTGCTCGATCGGTCGAAGGCTAGTGGTCAACCAGTCGAAGGTTTGAGTCATGACGCGACTCAAAGTCCAGCAAGTTTTTTTGTTGTTTTTTACTGTAGCTACGACTGGTTGAAGGGGTCCTACAACCAATCGAAGACTCTGCTCGACTAGTCGTAGGTTACGTAGTTTGTTCCGCGATTTTGCGCGAAACTGCGGATTTGAGTCCTTTCGCAACCGGGATGCGAAAGGGAAGTTTCCTAAACTATAAAAGGAGTTGCCTAGGGTTTTCTAGATATGACAAGAGAATAACAAGAGGGTTTCCTAAAGCTTTACGAGGGATTTGCTAAAGGGTTTAGGGCTATCAAAGGTGAGAGAGAGTGAGAGAGAAAGAGAGAAATGAAGCTTATAGAAGGGAGGTTCTACTCGTGGAGGTTATCTACTGTGCAATCTATATCTCAGCGTTTTTGTGTCCTCGTAATCGGTTAGATCTCTCCGTTTTCTCTATTTCTCTTATTGTTTATCTACTCCTGCGTGAGTGAAGAAGGTTGTAACGTTCTACTGCATAATGGATTGTTGATCTGGATGAGGTCCCGTGGTTTTTACCTCTTTGAGGGTTTTCCACGTAAAAATCTCGTGTGGTGTGTGATTGATGCATTGATTGTTTTCATTGCTTTATTATCCATAATTCTGGTTTGTTTTGGAGGGCTAGATCCTAAAGTTTTGTGCAAGGCCCCCAACACAATCATGGGTCTCAGTTAAATGTACCATGAACCAAAATTATATTATCAGATTATCGGTTGGACATTAACTGGACGTACGGTCAAAAATGAAGAATATCCAATGATCCTATTTTAACAAACAAGTGTACATGATGAATCAGCTGTTAAGATCGTTTAACTTGTCTGATTTAGGGACTGTAACATAGTGAAAGTGGGGCCCACTTGTGTAGTGAGTGGCTCACCACCCTTTACCGTGGGTGTGAAGGACTTTGTGGGGCCCACTGTGATGTATGTGTTTTATCCAGGCCATCCATTTGTTTTTCCAACTCATTTTAGGGTACAATCTCAAAATTGAAGCATAAGTGGACCACACAACAAGAAAACGGTTGTGATCATGATTTCCACCGTTGAAACCTTCCTAAGGTCCACACTTATATTCATTTGTCATCCAACCTGTCCATAAGGTCATACAGACCTGGATGAAGGAAATCGACAAGTATCAGCTTGATCGAAAGCTTCTATGGCCCACCGGAAGTTTTCAACGGTAGGAGTTCAACAACCAGTTTTCCTGTGGGACAGTCCACTCGAGATTTGGATGCACTTCAATTTTGGTCTTCTGTCCTAAAATGAAGTGGAAAATGGATGGACGGACGTGGATAAAACACATACATGATGGTGGGCCCCATAGAGTTTTCACACCACTCTTAAGGGTGATGAGCCCCTCACCGCACAATCCGCGTGTAGGTCCTATATCAATGCGAGGAATGCTGAGTGTGATTGCTGGCTTGAGATGGACAGTGGAGCTGTGCAGGACCCATGCCAATTTTGTAAGCGGGTATCCTGCCAAGGCCTTTGGCGTGAAGTTCCTGGGCAAGGATGCTGGGTGGGGCCAACCGTGATGTTTGTGAGAAATCTAATCTGTTCATCCGTTTTGTGAGCTCATTTTAGGAAATTTGACCAAAAATGAGGTGGATCCAAAACTCAAGTGAGGCACACAATAAGGAAATTTGGGGAAAGAAATGCCTACCGTTGAAACCTTCCTAGGATCCGCCTTTATGTTTATATGCCATCCAAACCGTTTATAAGGTTATTCCCAATGGGATTAAGTGAAAACACCAAAAACCAAAAACTAAAAATTAGCCTGATACAAAAGTTTTATGTTATAAGAATGTTTCAACGGTGCTCTCTGAATCTCCATTGTTTCCTCTCGTGTGGTCCACTTGAGTCTTGGATCCACTTAATTTTTTTACACATATCCTAAAATGATCTTACAAAATGGATGGATGGGGTGGATTTCATACAAACATCGCGGTGGCCCCAAACAGCATCCTCATGCAGGATCTTCCTTTGAAAGGCTTTAACAGGAATCCGTAGATTTTAAACACATATGTAAGATCTAGACCATTCATTGTGTAGGGTTGACTAATGAAGATGCCATAGATGAAAAATCATGCTAGCCCATCAGCACTTAGGTCACATCCGTAATCAAACCATTCATTAAATCTTATATGTATGAACGGCCTTAAGGAAAAAGAGCTTAGTAGGTCCAGATCGTACACATGTTTTATGTTGGATGTTCTGCCATAAAGATCCCCTTCATCTCACGAGAGCGAGTACACATTGCATTTCTCTCCTTGACGTGTAATGCTTATCAGTTCGATAAAACTAATGACTTTTAGGAAGAATATTGGTAGATACCGAACGTTTAGTTATCATTCATGACAACAAGATCATGTGCTGTGGGCCACCTTATGCTCGAATCTTCTCCAAAGTGAAAAATGAAACCAAGCGTTCACATTTGTAGTCTTTATCTTAGTTTAATATATGACGTACGTTCTGGTCACGGGCTGCCAATTGCATACTGACTAAATTCTGTGGGGGCCATCACGGTGTATGTGTCTTATCCATTCTGTACATCTCCAAGCTCCTTTTAAGGACATGATCCTGGCAAAGTTACCTAGTGCTGGAAGGCATCGGACACTAATATCGTTTTTCTCATGTTGAATGCAGTTGGGGTGCACTATTGACTCATATGCGGTAATACAGTTGATTTGACGCTAGTAGTCAATATAAGTTTAGAATCCACGCTAAAAATTATAAAAACTTTTAAGGGTTGAACAATAGTAAAATTCTATAACTCAAGTGACTTCTGTGGTTGGTTTACGGCCGAATATTTTGAATAAGGTCTCGGTGAAGGAAAATGGAAGAGTTAGACATTAGTTTATGCTTGCACAGCATATGGTCTCCACTTTACAAGATTTTAAATTTTACCAGAAGTTAACTAAGCTCTAAAAAGATAACATCCCTTTCCTCCATATACTCTCTAAAAAAATTCTATTTATATTCTTGGCATAACATAACGCTACGCGGGTTCATTGACATAGTGAAACCTGAGCGTAGCTATGTCACGTGAAGTGAAGTGAAGTGAAGTAAGTGAAGAACCTCTGCTCCCTTTTTTAGACACCTTCTCTGATTATACTGCCTTGACTTTATGAACTGACTTCCTGGCTCGAGTGACTGCTAAGTCTAATCCAAGCGCTTCCCGAAAGAGATACGTAGGCCCGGAATAAGGAATTTCTTCCTGATCCCCGGAACCAAGAAAGGTTCGATGATCAAAGAAAGCCTAGTTCCATGTACCTGTAACCCGAAACCGAAAGGAGTTTTCTCAAAAAGCATGCTTCATACCTTCCACTGAGAGGGGCTCGCTTACTGCCTTGACTTACTGAACTTACCGCCTTCCCGTAACTCGCTACAAGAAGAGTTTCCCTTGAGGAGAGATTTCTCTTTGATCGACCAAGCCGAAAGACAGATCTCATCACAGCACTTGCTTTCCCTAAACTATCTAAACTGACGAGCGAAACTGAAAGAGGGAATTCTCTGATCCGATAGCACTGGACTTGCTTAACGCACTAGCTTTGAGTTCCGACTTAAAAGCTCTATGAAGTTCAAAACCAAAAGACAAAGCGCATCGCTCTCACTACGGTTGAAGTTATTCGCCTTTTATAAACGAGTTAAGTGTACTAATAGACTTGCTTACCGTAACCGCAAAGAAGGAGTTGACTAAGTCGACTACCGGAACTGGAGATGTATTCTCTGATCCACCTGCCCTAGCGAACTGACCGGAAAGCCAGGAAAGATTCTCTAAGCCAAGCCGACAGCAACGGAAAGAGGGACGTCGACTCGCTTACCGAAAGAGATAAATCAATCAATCAAGACGCTACCTCATCGCACCCTTATATTAGCATTCATACGAGATATTATAAGCCTATGATGCATCGTTGATAAGACCCTCCTCCGAATCATAAATAAAGTAGTACATTTCTCGTTCGTCTCGTGCCAATTCCTAACAAATCTCTGCGGACCGTCGAATGTTATTGTCAGTCAAATTGGCTCTGGAGCCTATTGTTCTGCTACTCCTCATGGCTGGCTTGAAGAACCTCCGAACATTGTCCACCTAGCCTCTTTTGTGCTTCTACGCACGATTACGTGTTTTCCCAAGGCCGGGTCCTGGTCATCCGTTCATCACGACGTCTCTCTGACGCTCATGCCTAGCTTGCACTCCAACCTACACAAAGAAAGAGTACAAACATAAACTCAAACACATAACACTTACTTGTCGGATTGAATCCATTTTGATGTTCTGTCTTGGGTTGCTTGATCTCCGCTCTTCTGTGCTTTAATCAGCTCCTCGATGTTCCTCTGATCATGTTGTCACCGCTTCGCCAAGGCTTCAGCTCCACGATCAATCACCTTGCAGTAGATGCTCCTCTGAGATGCCTAAGGCGATAGGAAGTGCTTGAATCTCCTACAACTAATGGGTAGTTGTTAATCCTAGGAGATTCAACTGGATGGGTCTCCTAAAAGATCTAGACAATGATATACTAAGATGCTTAAGTCCAATCTCTAGGAAATAGAAGATTTTAAGCACATCTCCAATGGTAATGTTGGAATCCTCATTAGAATTGAAATCTCAAGGGAGATTGCTTAAAACTCATAGAAATGTAGGATATGCACATGGGATCACCTCACCTTTGGTTGCTCCAAAAACCCATCAAAAAGCCCCACCAAATGCCTTTTATAAAAATTTCAAGCTTCAACATTCAAAAAATGGGCAGAAAACAACTCTGGTGATGCCATCAAATGTCCTTCGATGTCATCAAGGATTCCTTTGATGTTATGGAAGGGTTCCCCGATGCCATCGAAAAATTCACACAAAATATGGTAAAACTTGTTGAACATATTTAGACCAGTTTTGATGTCATCGAACTATCCTTCGATGTCATCAAACATCAAGCTTCGATGTCATTGAAGGTTCTTCAATGTCATCGAGAGAGTCCTGAGAAAAATCCAAAAACCTTACTGGCAAATCTGACTCTCAATCGATGTCATCGAGGAGACTTCAATGCCATCAAAGGGACCTCGATGCAATCGAGAATTTCATAGTAAAATCCAGTTTATTTGTTGGACAATCCCGACTCTTGATTGATATCATCGAGCAGGTCTTCAATGTCATCGAAGATCATTCAATGGCAGCTCGATATCATCGAACATCACATATAATCTATTGTTTTGGGTTATCTTCTACATAGTAGATTCACACCTCTTCTAGCCTTCTTTATCATGTTTTTTCTTGGTCTCCTAAGGCTAAGGGATTATCAAATTTATATTCCTATTGCATCATCTAGAGGTGAATGGGTTATTTTGGGTCAGGCGGTAGAGTCACCAAGGCACATGTTTGACTTGTTCTTGTGTAACGCCCCAGATTTTCAAGGGTCGAGTAGGAACTCGACTCCCAAATTCTCGGGTTCCACGTATGCCCTAATGGGCTCTAGATTTTAATGCGATTGGGTTTATTTATAAGCAAGGATGGGTTTAGTAAAACATAAGCATAGGAATATCATAGAATATAAATACAGGCCACTAAACAGGTAAGATATCCAAAATAAAATACCAAGAAAATCCAACCAAAAAGTAAACCCACTGAGATAAATATCCCACAATGACTAGGGCCCTGGCCCATGTCCTGCGACCATCCAAACATAAACTAGAAAAAATCACCGAAGTCTACGAGTGTGTCCGCTCCTCGTCGTTGTTGGCACCGACATCATTTAGCGTGTCCCTCTCCAAGGTACCTGCATCTATATCGGAGTCTGGTTGGTGTTTTAGAACACTGTCCCAAAGTGGGAGTGAGTGATCAACTCAGTGGTATCATTAGAAATAGGCCACACAAATTGTCATGCATAGAGTACATTTAATGAATAGCAAACAGCATAGAAGCCTAGATACTGTTGTTAATGCAAATGCATGATTATGATATGATGCATGCGCCTCACCACCAACACTCCCTCAAGCGATGACATCTCACGTTCGCAATGACCAACACTCCCTCCATTACGACCTCGACTGCATAATCGCCACAATAATAATGCAATGTCGTGAAATATGTTAGCCTGGTTGGTTAATTAAGTTCATTCATCCAGCAGGTTGAGGAACTGAAATACCTTTAGTGGAGTTATTGCCTTAACCCAATCGCGAGGCTCAGGGGCCATGGTCATGTGACTCTTGCGACCCTTAGCCCTATATAGGGTCGTCATTCCCGAAAAGGAGTATAATCATAGACGAAAATAATTTAAACTTAAATGTCCTACTAGTAGTCACTGTAGAGAGGTCGTCACCCCATCACAGGCCGACAACATGAGCACAATGTCTCATACCACAATCCCCGGCTCACGAGTCTGAGTGCTCACTGGACACTATGGGGAGGCTCGCCACCCTAGCGTAAGCCGACGGCATGAGCATAATGTCCCATACTACCATCCCCGGCTCATGAGTCTTATGAGCCGTAAATTACAATTAATAGTGGGCGCAAAGGTCTCAGAGTACTTTGAGTTCATACAGGCGTGATCAAACATGGTTAACATACAAGGATGGCCGACCTAAGATCCAATATACCCCCACAAGTTGAACTATAAACTGAACGGCACGAGATGATTTACAACTTAACTAGTCAGGCCAGATTTACCCATGGGCTGATCCAACGATGGGATTCCCAAATAATTCCTATTATCGGCCAATTAATGAGAGGACAAGCTCACCAATGGATAACATAAATTCAACAAATTCAGGAATAATTTCACAAATGGTAAAAACATCTAGCATTCTAAGTATATGGATAACAATAAACCAATCTTCACCAAACTACGAGAATCATGTTCAACATATTCCAACAATTGCAACATGCAAAGCTCCACCCAAATTTACAGATTATACATATCATAATCCATCCTATACATCACATGGGCAGTCATATAACAATACGCTGAAGTTTATCTTCCATAGATCAACATGAAGCACATAGTTCAACTATACACTGAATTTTAATGTAAGTCAACCAATCAACCAAATTACAACATTTCATGCTGTAATTTAGTTAAGACCAAATCAGGGAATCAACAATCAACTAGCAGCAATTTAGAAAAATTTAAATATTTGCACCCTACATGAGCATGCAAATGCACAAGTCGCATATTTTGGGGTATTAGGGCCAAACTCTTTCCCATAATTTTAATAATTCCGAGCCTAATTTCTCATTTATGTAATCTAAATGAAAATTCAGTCCCATGCACTAACAATCACCAACCACATTCATTAAACCTACGCTATGCGCGATAATCGGCCACCTGAAGGTAATGGTATGCACCTATTGTCGACCGGAGGCCTTTACAAGCGTCCTAATTAAACGTTGCCGGGTCCGCAAACTTGACATGTTGGGGCCCTGCATTACATGAAAATGGCGGTATGATGCAAGCATGTGCTTGCTCATTAGGGAAAAATGGACTGACGTCCAATTCTTACCATAGATTGGGCAGCTTGGTTCTACGGCGGTAGGATCAAAATTTTCAAAGTTGCAAGGGTGATGGGTGCGAGGAGTTGTGATCTTCAAGCACCAAGGTGCAATCCTTCACCCTCCCTTTTCACTCACTCTCTCTCTCTCTCTCTCTCTCTCTCTCTCAGAATTTCAGCTGCTAAAATCTCAGTAAATGAGGGAGAGAGGGCTTATAAATACCCAGAAATTATGTCTATTGACCCCAGGTTTCAAGAAATGCCTCCAATGGCCCTATGGGACTTAAATCTGGCTGTTGGGACTGCCATGATGCGCCCCTGGTCCATCTAATTCATGAAATAGGTGCCTCATGGCCTGATGAAGGGCTGGATAAAGTTTAACGGTAAACGGATGGGGGGTTTTACCGGAATGGCCCGGTTTACGATCAATGGTCACCGATCCTCGATTAATGGTCGGATTTTATGAACAAGTGTGAAGAAATATCTTCAACTTATGGTGCAACTTTGGGTGAAATCTGACAGCTGAAATGTCTTAATTTATTGTCCTAAGTGGCAGGGTCATTTATCTTAAAATTCAGATCTTAGGCCTGTGTTAGGTAGGGTTGCACTTTACAAGTACTAACTTGACAGCGTGAATCGTCTATTTTCAGGCGTCGTCTGAGTCTGTTGTCCACGATGGACCACAAGCCCAATGGGATGGACATTAATCTACAATTTTGGAACTAGTGGGCCACTAGTGAGCGGTCTAGAGCTTGTTCGGATAATCGGGGCATTTCTAGAATAAATTGGGTAAGGGGATTTCTTAGGCGCAGTTGTTAAGGTATGGATTAACTAAGTTCATCGTATGGCCAATTCAAAATTAGTAAAAGTGGAGATTTGGTCATGATTACTCTAAACTGTCGGTTTTAGGCTAAAAGAGTAACTAGGTTGATTTGGTCCATTAGTCAAGATCCGGGCCCTATCTAATTCAGCTTCAGGTAGATCTTTTAATTTAGTTATGATTATCTTGATTAATCAGTGGTAGGTCAGTTATATTTGGGCCCTATGTGAACATATCATGGGGATAAACTTGATGTTTAAGTGATCGGTTGGGTTTATTAGTTTTCTACGGTTGATCAATCTTATTTGTACGGTTCTTTATTGGTACCAGCCGCGTATAAGCTCACCTCAAGTGTCATTGGTCCATGAGTGGTGATGTGACTAGTTATTTAACAAAAAAATTAAGGATTTTTTGACAAATCCCAAAGTAGCAAAAATTCGAGGTGTTACACCTTGCTTCATTAATGCTTCCGCTTCGCTTGTGTTTTCGTTCTTCACCTTCTAAAGGCTCAACCGACTACTTGACACAACGACTCACGTGATTGACAAATAGGATGCAAAAATCAATTCGCTAATATTACCCCATCCATCTACTTTAGCAACTCATATTATGGCCTCACACAAAAAACTAGCTAGATTTGATCCAAGTGTGGCCCACAACGATAAAACCAAATCCAGACGATGAACACCATTAAAACCTTCCTGGGACACATGTGATCAATCCATGAGATAGCTTTACAAAACAGTGGACGATGTAAATCACTTTATATGTTAAACATGAGCCCCATACTCTCTAACAAAAGCAAGCACAAAAATTGTGGTCCAACTGTGAATATGACTGGCAGTAGAGCCAAAATGGTCCTTCAGAGACCTTAACGATGCCTTTTGATCGGGAATCATTATTCAAAGTCAAACAGGTTGCTTTTTCATCATATTTTTAAATGGTAGGCATGTATTTGTAAGTATTTCTAAGTGATGCGGGTTTTTGAAAATACACTAAAAATATAAGCAGATTTTCGTAATTAACTCTAAAAAAAACTAAGGGTGGGTCCCCTCAAATTCTCTTTAAATTTATAATTTTTACGTGAAATCCATTCAAACCCATTAGATGTGTGATCCCCATTAGACTTAGGGCCGGTTCATTTGTGATTCAAGTGGGCCACACCAATTGAAACGATTTGGAGAGAGATGCCCACCGTTTTTTTTTTACGGGTCCACCATGATGATTATATGAAATCTACTCCCCTATTAGGCGCCACACTAAAATTTAGGCCTAAAGCCCAAACATCAAGCCCATCTTTGATTTAAGTGGGCCACACTAAAGGAAACAGTTTGGAGGGTGAGGGTTAAAAGTGCCCTAGTTTGTCAATTTACGTGAGTGTTGAGTTAGATTGTCTACAGAGCCTGATAGGAAGATCAATTCAAGCGTCTGCTTCAACAGGATGTGTGCAAGCTCACCATAGGTAAACATAAAGCCTCACATCCCATAACCCAAAACACCAAGTGAATAAAACCCTTAAAAACAAGTTAGAAATCATACGGTTTTAAGATGAGAAAACTTTTTTTCAAAATAGGAAAATCTCTAAGTTTTTCTCGCATTGTCAATTTTATCGGAATACCCTCGATATGATCGACCTGCTCTGTCGATGTCCTCGATACCTTAACGATATTATCGATGTGGGGACCAAAATGTCCAGTAACTAAACATTCATCTGGACAAATTTATCGATGTATCGACACATCTATCGATATCATCGATATAAGAACTAAAAATGTCCAGCAACTTCACAACATGTCTGGATGAATTATCGATGTATCGATACACCTATCGATATCATAGGTTGTCGGGGGTCCAGGGCGTTGATGGTGAGAGTTTGCTTAACTGCTCCTTTTTTTACTGCTATAGCGTAACACCTTCGAGCTTCTCATTGATCGCCTCGGAGGTAACCAGTTCCACCTTCGGCTGGGAACTTCATCATCAAGTGATAGGTTGAGACGACCGCTCTCATTGCATTGAGGGAGGGTCGGCCCAGAATAACGTTATACACCGATGACACATTGACAACCAAGAAATCCACCAAGATGGTGACTTGATGTTGTCCTTCCCCCGTTGTAACCGGGAGGGAAATGGCTCCTTCGAAGATTACTCTCTCTCCGGCAAAACCGTGTAAGGGAGTCTTCACGGGTCGGAGTCGTGACCGTGGAATTCTCATCTTCTCGAAGGCCTCAGAATATATTACGTCAGCTAAGCTTCCTGTGTCGACCAAAATGTGATACACCTTATGATTTGCTATGGTCATAGCGACCACTAGCGCGTCGTCATGCGAATGTTGGATTCCACACGCATCGTCTTCCGTGAAAGTTAAACTGCATAGACTGACTCGGAGCTCCTTGGTGGGCCGTTCTGCAAGATGGACGTAATGTCCCGAGTCGGACCTCCGAAAATGAGTCTTCCGGGCCCTATTGGAATTCCCTCCCCCGGCCGAGCCCCCGAATACTATGCGGATTTCAACGGGCTCTTCCGTGGGATTATTAGGCTGTTCTTGCAGCTGTTCTTCCCTCCGAGTGGACCTCCCCCTCTTGGTGTAACGTCGTAGATGTCCCTTGCAGATGAGGGACTCGATTTCGTCCTTGAGGTTTACGCAATCGTCCGTGTTGTGGCCGTGATCTCGGTGGAAACGGCAGAACTTACGTTTGTCCCGGTGCTCCGAATCAGCCCTCATGCAGACTAGCCAATTGAGTCGTTTGTCTTCCCGAATGTCCAACAGGATCTGCTTGGCGGACGTGTTGAGAGGAGTATAGGAACGAAATTTCCCCTCCGGCTTTTGACTTGGTCGACGATCACGGGGAGTGCGATCATTCGCTCCTTTGGACGGTTGTGATTCTTCGTTCCTAGGCCTCTTCCCCTTATTGGCCGGATCGGTTACTTGCATCTCTTTACGAGCATTGGTAAACTCTTCGGCGTTGGTGTATTTCTGAGCTTTCGCCGCGAAGTCCGCGAATGTCCTAGGTGGGTTCTTCCCAATGGAGAAAGTAAACCGCCCTTCCTTCAGACCACTGAGTATTGCAGCAAGTGTCATTTTATCATCGTAGTCTTCGACTTGCAGTGCTTCCTCATTGAAATGGGCAACGTAATCTTTCAGTGACTCTTTCAGCCCTTGCTTAATAGTAAGCAGGTGGGTATTGGGTTTTCGACTTCTCTTACCGCTTATGAATTGGGTAAGGAATAGCCGACTTAATTCCGTGAAGGAGGCGACGGAGTTGGGTTTGAGCTGTCGATACCAACTCCGAGCGGATCCCGTAAGGGTTATTGAAAACCCTCAGCATATCATTGCATCCGTTGCCGTCTGGATTTACATTCAGGATCGATAGGCTTCCAAATGCTCGGACGGGTCCCCGATTCCCGAGTACTGAATGACGGGAGGAATCCGAAACCTCGGCGGCATCACCTCCTCCATGATGGTGGAAGTGAAGGGGGGCTCGGTCTCTTCCATCATGGCTTGGACTGTGGCGGGAACCGTTGACAGTTGCTGCTTCTTTTCCAAAATCCGTAGCTTGTTGTTGAATTCCGCGAACCGGGCTTCCCTGGGGTTTGTACTTTCCGCAACTATTTCTGGAGCATCTCCTATTTCGGGAGTTCTTCTCTCCCTCCTTTGCTCCAACTGATGACGGAGATCCGTAGGCGCTAAAGCCGAAGTGATCGAACGATTTGTGGGTGCCCGAGTGGCGGTGTTCCGTGATGAGACTCTGGCCTGCACAGGAGAATTCTCACCCGAGAGTGGCACCCGAGACTGTTGGGGTGCCTCGTGTCTCACACTCCCTGGTACAGAACGAGTCTCTACGTACAGACCGACTGGCTCGGGATCAGGGCTCCCCTGGATTGGGTGCAGTTGTGGATCCCTTTGCTGCTTCATTCTATTCACTTCATCGCGCAGGGCCTGAATTTCACTCTACATGGCTCGATACTTGCTCGCTCGGTTACGAGAGCGCTGCGAAGGCCCCGGCGCGGACTCAGCATTAAGGGGTGAAGAAGATCGTGTCTGCTCATTTGGCACTGATTCCGCAACCACAGCTTTCTTCTTCCTCGCCATTGGATTTGAGGGACGAGGACTTGGCTTTTCGTACCACTTCCCACAGACGGCGCCAAAAATGTTGAGGTCAAAATTTGGCTGACTCTCCTTCAGACCTCATCCGCTTGATGAGATCGCCGAGCGTTAAACCTGCGCACTAGTAATGGACAAAGGAGACCCTAGCTAGGCCAAGGGACCCTCCGATGCCTAAGTCAGGACACAAGAATCTGGGTCTAGTTGAAGAGTTGAGAGTATTCGATCTTACGTACCTGTAGACATGGAATGATGGGGTATTTATACTTAGCAGCTGAATGGTCTGGATCCGACAATCTCGGCACGATCAGGGGGATTTCCGGATCGTGGAGATATGGTACGTGATCTGTAGATCATGGGGCGTACCAAGCGCGTAATGTGTATAACCGGACAAAGTTTTCGGCCACGTATAACTGTGGCAGTTGCCTTATTTGGTGCATGAAATCGTGATGCCTACTCGACTCGGCTCATTTACGTAAGTATCATCAGTTCACTTCCCGTCGGGCTTGGACAATACATGCATCCGAACTGATATCTCGAACGTGACCCCGGGGCAAAAACTTTGTTATGGATGGGGTTAGGCTCAGTTGTCCGATCGGACACCAGATTCTATCTCATCCTACAGTCTCGAAATGAAGGCCTTTCAAATGTTACACCTCTTCGGAACGCTTCAAATCGGATTAGACAGATGAGGCCTCGGGCGTTGAGAATACTAGTCGACTCGATCTGATGCTCTGTGCTCGGACCTTAAGCAGACTCGGATCTTCCCATAACAATGACTATTCAAAAACTTTGTAAAATACTTCAAGACTTAGAAAACCCAAATCCAAAGTTTTTATAAAGAAGAAAATAAAATATCTTAAATAACTTGTTTGTCATAGATGATACATGATTTGTATGGAAATGTAGAAATGTCAACGGTAATAATAATAAATAAATAAAATTAAAAATAAATTTTTTTTTTAAAAAAAAAAAATAACAACAAAGAGTAAGAATTGCCTCTAAAAAATATATTGATAGTTAAGCTTTTCTAGGAAAATGAAAATCGCATATTTTTAAAGAAAAATCATAAAAAGGAAACAAACTTCTACATTTACTTTTGTTTTTGCTTGTATTGAAATTTAGTCTTTTTTTTAATCCATTCGACATTAAATGTCCAATGAAATGTAAGGTTGGCCAACTTAATGAGTTGACTCAGGACTCACCCAAGTCAATCCAGTCTGAAACCCAGTGAGTCAAAAGTGGCGTCAACTCGATAAGTTTCATAAGTGGATAGGGGTGTACATCGAGTCGAACCGAGTCGAGCTGGCCTCATCTCGACTCGGCTCGGCTACTAGCTGACCTCAGCTTGAACTTGGCTTGGCTCAGCTCGGTCCTCGAGCCTGATTGGCCAGCTCGGCTCGATTCGGTTAGCAGCACGAGCCAGCTTGGGCCGAGTTCGAGCCAAGATCGAGCCGAGTTCGTCATTGAGGCATTTCCACAAACACTTGAACTGCCACTTCGAAATCTCAGTGTTTTACAAACAGAGGCAATGGTTTTACAAGTATTTTTATCAAACACCTTCTAAGCAAACATAAAAACCAAGAAAAATAAAAAGAAAAGGGGTATTTGTTTCATGTACATACCTTCCTTGCCACCAGCCACATTTCGTTGAGTCATTTTATCAAACAGTTGGCGAGCAACATCAATGGGAAAGTAACCGAGTCACCGAATTGGTTCGATCCGAGCTGGATTCGAGCCGAGTCAAGTCGAGCTGGGGCCTGCTCAAACTTGGCTTGAACTCATTTTCGAGCTCAAAAAATCAGCTCGACTCAACTCAAACTCAGCTTCGAACCAAGTCGAATCAAGCTATTTCGAGTTGATTCGAGCGAGCTAACCAAGCTAGCTTAGTTCGTGTACACCCCTATAAGTGGACATCACTCAAGCTAGTTTTTATGAATTTTTTAGTGACTCGGCGATTCATTCAAGTGGCAAAACTGGGATAAGTCATAACACGGTATATGTTGTCTTTTTAAAAACAATAATTAATGAAGTCTTAATGAGTCAAAAGGTTGAATCAAATGAGTTAATACATTATGGTGTGGCAAACTCAAAAGTTCTCAACATTTTTTAATGGTTTCTAAGACACTTTACCTTGTTAGTGTTTAAAAAAATCTTTGATGCTCCAATAGTGCATGACCAATGAATGATACACATTAATCATTAAATGATGTAAAAGCAACATACAAAGTGAATTGAAATTGTCTAAATCTCAAATACTAATTTAGATATACCATGGACTAAAACTCATGCTTATTTACTTTCTACCTATCAAATTGGTAGACATTTTTAGACAGTTAAAATAAAAATATATTAGTTTTATTTCAATGAACTAGTATCTACGAATCAAAGATTAAGATCATTTAAACAACTTGATTTTTGAATGACAACTTAATAACAATATGTTGCACAATTTAGTAAGTTTAACTCTCTTTTTTTTGTTAGCTTGTTAGTACGCCCCACTGTCGGTTCACACTTCACTATTAACCACCCCTACTAGGGATCGATACCAAGACCTCAATGTTGAAACAAGGTATCTTTCACTCAGTCTACCACTTGAGCTATGGATCAGGGTGTTTAACTTGATTTAATACATACTATACATACCATTTTCTATGTAAATGAGTATCAAGCTCCATACGCAACTAGCGATAGCATCTTTAAATTGAGCATGCTTTATTGATGATTCAAATCTTTATATCTTATATTTTAATATGAGTTATTAAAATAATATTTTAAGTTTTTTATGTTCACCTTTATTCAACAATTTATGTTAAAAAGTTTTTCAATATTTGGATCTAATACTAATTGTTGTGGAAAAATACTCTTACACAATCGATGTAGGCTAAACCAAATCACAAAATGAAAATGTTCAAATAAAAAAATTTTAAAATTAAAAAAAAAAAAAAAACACATAGTAATTTATGTGGTTCGACATTAGCCTACGTCCACATGGCATCAACATAGAGATTTCTTTTTTAGTAAAATAAGAAAAATAGAAATTTAAGACTTACCTCTCTCATACTTTTCTAGTGTACAAGAACTTTCCCACCAAGAAATGCTCAACCATAGCCCTTTCTTTCTACATATGCTCCCCTTATATAGAAAACACAACACGAAATATCACACATATCTAAAACTTAAGAAAACAATGGTTCGTGTATTAAGAAACCCAATATGGAAGGGAGACATCTCTTCACGTGTTATAAACCCAATATGAGATGGAGACATCACTCCATGTGTTACATATGCATGAGGGCACCATCACGTCATCATTCTCCACTTGAAGACTAATTTCTCTAATAGTACAAAAAAATATTCCTAATAACAGCTCCCTAAACATCTTTAATTACTAAGTAATAATATGTCCAAAAGAAGTTTTGCACTGAACAAACTCCTCCCTTACAATAGGCTTCGTCAGTTTATCTACTATGTTGTCGTTGATGTGAGTTTTATGCAATGAGATTTGTCCATCTTCCACCACATCACAAATAAAGTAATATTAAATATCGATGTACTTGGTATGAGCATAAAATATTGGATTCATAGCCAACTGTAATGCGCGCTACCTGTAAAAGCGAATCACCGCTTTTTACTTAAATTTCAATTATTCTAACAACATTTCCAACTAAATACTTTCCTTAGCTACTTATTTAGTATCATGTAATCCATTTCCAAAGTACACAAGGCTACCACTGATTGTAATCCCGGCATCTAACTAACCACATCATCGGCTAAAGAAAAAACATAACCTATAGTAAGTTTTCTTTTAACATGATATCATGCGTAATTTGCATTAACAAACCCAATCGACTCTAAATTTTAGCAACTATAATAAATAGTCACTTCAAAAGTTTTCTTCAAATATTGAAAGATCTACTTCACAGTAGTCCAATGATCTCTCCTCGGGTTCACCATGTATTTACTGACTGCTTGTGTAATATTTGGTTTGATGCACACGATGGCAAACATAAAGCTCCATTATGTAAACCTTTATTTCATCTGCATAGCCAATAAAAATATCATTTTCGACCTTACAATGAGCTCGATCATTTGCTCGTTAAGAATCCACATAGAAACGCCACAACTAAAAGTGTGAATGAACAAATAATTAATTTTTTTATATCATACCGCTTCAAGGATATTGCAATCTATCACTATCATAGGAAAATGAATTACCAAGTAATAAATCTTGTTAACGGCTTCAACCTAAAAACATTACTTAAGCCTAACCAAACTTGGTATGCTCCCAGCACAATCCATAAGCGTACGGTTAATACTTTCAATGACTACATTCTATTGTAAAGTATCAGGGATTATGTAGTGGTTATTAATGCTTTGGTCGCTATAAAAATTCTTAAATTCTTTTAAGGTGTACTCTCCTCCATTATCGATTCTTAGAAACTTAATCTTCTTTCTTTTTTTTTTTTTTCAACCAATCAATTAAACTTAATAAAATATACAAAAGCATCACTCTTCATTTTCAAAATGTAAACTCATACTTTCCTAAAGAAAATGTCAATAAAAAATAAAATACTTCGAACATCCCAAAGATTTGATGGGAGCTTCCTAAGTATCAGAATGAATTAATTTTAAAACATCTTTCCTTTTAGTAATAGATGGGGAAAAATGAGTTCTATTGAGTTATAGAGTTTTCTAAACAAGCAATCCTTACAAATATCTAAATTAATAACTATAAATTGGGAAGTAAATTTTGATTAAAAAATACCTTTAATCATTATTTGCACAAGTGGTTGAAACCACTTGTGCAAGATTATAGCAGAGTTTATCACGGCATTAACAACAATAACATCACCAACAACAATATATCCGATTAAATGATATAATCCACTCATCAATTCTCCATTCATCACCACCCTCGCTCCTTTTATAATTTTCAATCGACCATTTTCATCAAACTTTCCTAATAATAGAATACTCTTTCGCATTTCTGGTACATGTCACATACCAGAAATTTTACATATGATACATCAAACATAGCGATTCTGACATCCCAAATCCCCACAATTTTACATTTTTTATTGTCTATCATATAATTGTGTCACCATTATATGATTCATATATAGAAACAATCCACTTGTGAAGTTATATGGAACAAAGAACCTAAATATAAATTCTATTAATTGTTCAGATTTTTTCATGGAATCATTACTATAATACTTCCCTGTCCTCAAATGAATTATTTTTCTCAACTAAGTTTCTTTGAGAACCATTTAAATCGAATTCTTGATCATGCAAATTAGTTTTAGAATTTTTGTTAATTTACTTTTTCTAATATACAATTTTTTTTTGTAGGTAGACATTCTTTTCATAATTTTAACACTTTCCTATTTTATATCATTTCAACTTAGATCTCGTCTAATATCTCCCATTGGTACCTTTATCGATAGATTTTCCTCAAACCATCATATCATCATCAAAAGATCACTCACGTATTTTTTTAAGGAACTCTTCAATAAGCAACATGGATATGACTGGCTCCATATTAAGATCCAAAACGTTATTGGAATTCATAATTGAACCATTCAATGAATCTGACATTGAACAAAGTAGCAACGCGACCTTTTCTTTATCATTAATCCTCACATCGACTACCATCAATCTTCTAACCAGGATATTAAACTCATTTAAGTGTTCTTGTAAAGATGACACTTCACCTCCAAGTTATACAGTTATGGTCAAAGAAAAATCTTATTTGACATCGATTTTCCTTCATATAAGTTTCTCAAATTGCCCCAACAACACTTTTGTAATGGTTTGATTGTACGCATTGAACAAAACTGAATCATCTAATTCAAGAAGAAGATCATTCATATCTAATTGATCTTCTCCTTGAATACATCATCTTTCATCTCTACGGACTTATTTTATTTTTCTTCTATCACAATTGCACAGCCTTCCTTCACCAACGCCGTGTTCTTTTTAGTTTCCACAACACAATTAAATTCATCAAACTTCGACACCTTGAATTTTGTAGAACTCAGTCCAACCATTTGAAACATAATTGCAATACAAACCTTAACATTTATAATGTGCTAAAAGGCTCTCAACCTTCAATACAGTTATTACGGAAAATATGTGCATACAATCAATGTAGGCCTAGCTAAACCATAAAAAGAAAAAGGTCAAACAAAAAATAATAGACGAGAAGCAGGAAATTAGTAGTTTGACAATATGCTTATGTCCATGGAACGGTAGCATAAAACTATTTTCTTTAAAACCAAAAAAAAAACAAAAAAATGAAATACAAGTCTTATCTCTCCTCCACTCGTGTTATACAAGAACTCTCCCACAAGTTATACTAAAAAAATCATGGCCCTTTCTTTCTACATATGAGGGTTGTAACTTAAGGAAACAAAGCTTCTCACATATTGAGAAACCCAATATGAGAAGGAGACCTCCCTCACTCAGGAATGTAATAAGAGATGGAGACGTCCCTCCATGCGTTACGTACTCCTGAGGGCACCACCCTCATCAAACATAATATGGTCCAAACTCTATAGGGCCCAACACAATGTTTGTCATTTATCCATGCCGTCCACTGGCCCAAACTCTATGGGCCCAATGTGATGTCACCCCTCAAAAAACAAAAAATAAGCAAATCCAAAGATCAAGTAGGCAACACCACGGGAAACAGTGGGGATTGAACAACCTACGTTGAAATTATCTTGGAGGCCACATAAGTTTTGGATCCAGGGCCACAAGCTCTGAATCAGGCTCATATTTGTGTTTACCTTCACCCAGGTCAGTGTGACCTTATCATCCAGTTCAGCGTGACCTTATGAACAGGTTGCATGGCAGATAAACATCACGGTGGGCCCTAGGAAGGTTTTAATGGTGAGCCTCATCATCCCCACCATTTCCTGTGGTGTGGTCCACTTGAGCTTTGGATCTGCCTCATTTTTGGGCTCATGTCCTATAATGAGCTGGCAAAATGGATTGACAATATGGATAAAATGCATGCATCATGGGGCCCACAGATCTTGGGTCTGCGGGCAATCCGCTTTCATCCAAGATCGGCCAGATCATCACACGGGCCAGCCACACGTGCACTTTGAAAGTGCATTACTGCCAATTCGTTTCCATTACACTTCCATACGCATGCCCGGCTAGATCATATAGTCATCACTTGGCCAGAAAGAACGCTGCATTACACAACAAGTAATAGAAGTTTTTACTGCCCCAGATGAGAAAAGATGTGCTACCAATAAGAGAGAAAGAGTGGCTGGTGGGGGTGGGGGGGCAGGGGCGGAGTGAGTCCATATTGCAGAAGGAAAGAGAACGGGATTTATTTGAGTAATGAAGGATAGAAATATCTCCATCTCAACATCTGAAAAATTCACATACAATTCCTACAAAAACAAACAAATACCCCAAATGACAATTGCTGCCTGGAATTCAAGCTTACCGCTTTTAAATAAGCACAAGCATCTCCAAATATGGTTGATTCTTTTTGTTTTTCCCAATTACGTCTTCTAAGATCGAAAAAAATTCAATCTTATTTTGGTGAATGGCAGCCGCAGGCACTCACTTATTCTTGGACAAGGATGCGCTGCACTGCGCCATTATCTTCGATGCCCGAGTGATCGAATCCGTCATGTAGAAATTCTCCACTGCAGTGCCAAAGGCCTCTGTGCTGATCTTTTGGGAGACCTCTGGCTTCAGTTCCAAGGAAATGGTAGCTGGCTCCCTCTCATCCGTGTGCAATAGGTTTGGTGCTACTTGCCGGATGCGGGCCCGGACAGCCCCAAGGGTGTCATAGGGCAGACGGATACCGGCCACCTCTGATAGGGCCCGGATTATCTTCCAGTCATCCCTTGCATCACCGACAGTAGGAACCGCCGGCATTGATCGTTGGGTGCACCCTTCCGTGTTCACGTAGGTTCCTTCTTTCTCGCTGAAGGCTGACGCAGGGAATATGATGTTGGCACGGTAGACGCCACGGTCGCCATGGTGTCCCTGATAGACCACAAATGCGTCACCAGGCAGCTTGTCCAAGTCTGTGTCATCAGCACCCATGAGATACAAGAACTTGGCAGACTCAATGCTGTTGGGAGATTCAGGCACAAGGCCAAGGTCAAGGGAGGCCGCTTGGGCAGCATTGAGAAGAAGGACATTAAGGCCATTCCAGTTGGGCCTCACAACGTTTCCTTGCTTGGCTATGGTTTCAACAGCTGCAAAGATGGCATCTTTGTCCTTGCGTTCAAAGATTCTGGCGCCAACAATGATGGCTGGGTTTTTCGCAGCTAAGAGGGCTGAACAGAAAGGGTGGCGACCCTCTGCAATCTCTAGTAAGGTTTGTGGGCCCGTGCCAAGATGCTGGTGGTCATAGTTGAAATCAGTTGGAGGGCCAATGTAGGCAACCTTCGCTTTGGTTGCACGAACTGTCTTGTGGATTCTTGCATTCACCATAGGAGCTTCCACTCTTGGCTGTCATTTTGTCAAAGATCCAATAAAATTAGGCAACATAATAATAATCAGCCTGCAGATGCCTGTCAGTGTTGCCTGCTGCACATACCTAACCAAGCGAACAGAACAGAAAACCAAACAAAAGAAAATAGAAGATGGATCAATATGCAAGTTACAAGTAATTCCTAACTAGATGCATCCACGCACCCGATTACAAAAAATCTGCCAACCAGCAATCAAATTGATGGTCCCTACAGGGGATCCTATCAGATTGGTGAGCATCAGATCAGATTATGGACCCCCACAGGAGCGGGTTATTCACAAGCACAACATCCACTATTCATCCATACACATTCATGGGCTAATCCCAATTTTCAGTTTTCTTTTGCAAGTAATTTGTTTCCTCTCTCTCACTCTCTAGGAAGCAACCTGTTAGATTTTAGCTACGGAGAACTAATCACCCTATCCAGTAGTATGGTACCACCCGTTTTTTTATGTATTTGAATTTTTCTTTTTCCACTTTAGCCCTTGAACATTTTAGAAATTTTTCAAGAGCAAAATGCTTGTAACAATGGGTTGTAGTTGAGTCAGCTTGTGACCAGTTGTAGGTGATCAGTTCTCTTAATTAGTAAGTTCATTAATGTAGGTGATCAGTTCTCTTAGTTAGTAAGTTTGTGAATGTAGGTGATCAGTTCTCTTATTTAATAAGTTCTTGAACGAAGGGCTACAAAGACATGACTTGATACATGAATATTTTGATGGATATAGTTTTATGATTAAAGACATCTTTTATGCGAACTTATGATGAGTAAAGATTGTGGAGTGTAATGCTCCCAAAACTGGTAGTATCATGCCCTAGTTCTATCCTTACTAGTAGTGTGATGCCCTATAAAATTTTCAACAGTCCCTAAAAATTAGGGAACATTACCAAACATCCCTTGTGAACGACTAGGATCAGAAACCCTTCTCTTCATTTAGCTGCCATAAGGACCCCCCAGCCCCCAACATCGAAATCTGTTAATATAGTGCTCTATAATTCCATATTTGCCCATTTCTTGTGCCTAGGCGTTATGACTTAAGTGCACAGCTACTACTCACAACAGTAACCATATTAATTCTACTCTCCCTACAAGTGCCAATGTGTCAGCTCTGCACAAGATCTGGACCATTCATCAGGTGGGCCACATTGCAAATGTGGCATGGCTCAAAAATAATCAGTAGAATGGACCAAAGAATGATGAAAAAGGGACAGGTAACAAAGATTGATCAGCGGTATACATGCAACATACACCTGTGGCCCACTTGATGACAAGATTGTCCTGGTTTTCAGGTCACATCAGAAACAGTGTCTCATCTGATGAACACAGCCCTGATTCTCGCACAAAGACACCCATTCAGCACATGCAGTGAGGGCTGGCATGGCTTCTTTCCCGAGTAGCTCATTGGGGAGAAGAAGAAATTATTAAGGAAATGACGAGTTTCCATTTTTCAACTTTTGCTATCGTGTGGAGTTTATTGGTGAGAATTTCTGCCACAATTACTTCAAAACTGGTACGCAAGTATCAGATTCAAATTCTTTTCAAGTTGGGCTGAATTTCCACCCCTTGTTCCATAAATTTTGGTATTAGAGCAGTTCTCTCGGGGACTAGAAAACTACTACCCAAATATGTCTCCCATCTTCAACCCTGACCCTAACATAAATTATCATTATCCTTCTCCCATGTGGACAATCTTCGCTAAAAAGGAATGTAAGCTTCAACCTCTTATGATTGAAGATTCTCTCCAATTGCGTAATTCTCTTTGTATTATCTAAATTATGCTTAATCTTCAAAAAAGAAAAAAGCAAAAAACAAAACAAAACAAAAATTCTCAGCCCAAACCCTAGTCCCTAATTGAACCACTCCCATCCACAAACTAAACCCCAACCCTCTTCTGCACTGAAACCCTAGCCACACCCCCATCTCCCAATTCCTTGAGCCTAACTTAATCCTGGTCCATAAGTCAGTTCTTAATCCCAGCCCCCATTTCATCCCAATTATAGTCTATCCCTCCCTCCAGAAATTTACTTTGGGAAACATACAAGAGTCCTTTAATAATTGTGTTCTTTTGTACCTTTCTAGTGTATAAGCACATTGGGCAAGTGGCATTCGATTCTTTTGACCAAATAAAATGATATTATCTTGATTTTATTATTTATTTCATTATGGGTCTCCCCCCCCCCCCCCCCCCCACTAAATTCTTCAATTCTTCCAGAAAACCATGAACCAGAATAGAATAGCATACCCTACCCATAAGAGAGAAAAGGCTCTTCACTTGACTTCACGTGACATAGCTATGCCCAGTTTTGACTATGTCAATTATTAAATTAGGGAAGGGGCTTCGATGTATAGAGAGGATCTCACCGTTTAAAACCATAAAAACAATGGGAAACACTATATTCTCTCACATTCAAAACCGTGCATGAGACTTTCATCTTGCATGGCTCCTCCTAACTGATAAAATGATCCTCTTGCCCCAAAATGACCTGGTCCAATAGAAATCCCATGGGCATTTTACCAGAGGTTTCTATTGTATCAATTTACCCTGATGCAATTCTTGTTGAAGCATATACTTAGAGAGTGAGTGCAGGGCAAATGACTTCATAATTGGAACTATCTCAATTCACGGAGTTAGAAGCCTTTGTACAATTTTCTTCTAATCTCAATAAAGCCACTCAATCTCTCTCTATAAAGACAGAAACAAGGAATTCTTAATAGGGCCAGGCCTTTTACATGTTTTACATGATCATGATTATCATACGAGTCGAAACGATAATCATACGATTCAATAGTATTCCCACGATAACTGTACGACTATATGAGAAAAGCAACTTGGGTGTAAGATTCGAATCATACACCCATGGTGTCATAGATCATATGGATTCATATCCTGAGTGAATCATATGATTATGATATCAAGGTTCCCAAACAGTTGATACATAATTAAATACCTGCCCATTCAATTACTTGTTCTGGTTGTGAGGTCTATGAGAAGCAGTCATTCCTATGCTCCTTACAGTTTCAAGTCCTTTACAACAGTCCTTATCCATGTTCTACCAATCTATACAACAGATATCCATTAATTCTGTTATTTGGAGAGGCCAATTCATCATGGAACATCATACAGCTCTAGGATGACGCAGACAAGTTAATCAGATGGTGACGAAGATACTACCACTATTGACAAACACAAATGAATGGCTCCAATCCACCACTGAATTCCACAATAGATATCAGATGGATCTCATGCTGTTTTAAGAAATCATAGCAAAATACACTACTATTGCGGAATCTAAACCTCTTGAAAAGGAAAAGCAGTCTGGAGAAAGCGTCTTGATCCAAGACGATGAACACAAAAAATCCATTATTAGATCCAAGATGAACACAAAACATCCATTGTTGGATCAATTAATGGGATCCATGTATGGATCAACTGATGAATCCACCGATGGATCAGTTAAGGAATCCACTGATCAACAGATTTGCAGAGTAATCTAGAGATGAACCAGTGGCTGGATGGGCAGAGTCAGTGGTTGGATAGGGATTCAAATGAAAGATCAATGAATAGATCGGGGGGCAAAAAGATGAAACGATGGTTTTCTTTTTTAATTTTATGAATGGAGAGTTGATGGAAGGATTGGAAATCAGATCTACAAAAAAAAAAAAAAAAAAAAAAAAAAAAAAAAAAAAAAAAAAAAAAAAAGACAAAAATGATGGGTAAATAAGCAGGAATCAAGTGAGGTTGCATTGAGGCAGATGTGGATAAATCAAACATTACATGAAGATTGGAGCAAACAATTGAAGGACTGGGAAGGAAACTGAAGACACAACAGAAGCTTTTGGGTTGCACAAAGTGCAAGGATAAACTGTGGTCAGTGGACTCTAGTAGAAGTTTTACCAAGCTGATGTGTAGGATTACATGATACAGGCCAAAGGCCCACCTGTGTTGAATTTGGATCGCTTTCTTCTATTTTCTGGGGCTGAATTTCTGGGACTACAATTGCTATTTTCGAGAATTTTGGTTGCTGGTTTTGCTGCTTCTCTAAAGATCCTGGGGGGTGATTCTATGAATCTACACATGCTATTTTTAGGCCATTACAATTTGGCTAAATCTTCTAGGTTCATTGTTGATGAATCGTATTTTGGATGGATTAGACAGATATGAGCTCACATATGAGTTAAAATCCTAGTGTAAGATTTCATAGAGATTCTAGAGCATCATTAGGATCCATATAAAGGGTTGTTCTAGGAGTTGGGGATACTGCATATTTTAGGAGTTTTGGGAGGTTTCATTTGAGTACTTGGAAGTGCTGAAAAGATTCCTTTTTTTTTTTTCTTTTTTTTTTTTTTTTTTGAGAGAGAGAGAGAGAGAGAGAGAGAGAGAAGACATTCCCAAAACGGGTACTATCGGGTTCAGAATTCTTGGAGTAATTCCTTACAGAGGAAGAACAAGTTCTTTCTTTGATCTTCCAAATAACCTCCTCCTTCTTATAGGTCACATAGAGAACGGATTTGGTATTTGGATATTATCTGTATCAATGACTACAGCTAGGGTTATCAATGGGCGCGCCCAACCAGGGCATGGTGATTTGGGCATCTCTTCCCCATTTGTTCAATAACTGTTGCATCATTAAATCACCAACTCCACTGAAGTCAAAGAAGTCGTGATAAAAGGGGGGGCACCATGGCAACAGGTTAGCACTGAAGCCAAACCCAAGGATGAGTTCTTTCCAAGCTGGGGGTAAGTGATGCATCAAGGCCCCCATTACATCAGTCTGCCACACACTGTCATATCGGCAGGCCCCACAGGTGGTCTAGGCCAGACAAGTGGTATTATCAGCTTATGGACCCCATGTGTGCAGTGTCCATACCATGTACATGAGTTTTCTTAATGAATAGTACATCAAATTCAGCTCAAATGTGTTGACACATGCAATGCTCAGACAAGCATTGTTCACACAGGTGACTGTTCACACAAGTGCACTATTCATCCATAGGCATGGATGGGTTAAGAAAAAATTTATTTTCCTTTTATCTGTTAGTAGTTAGTTTCCTTCTTTTAGTGTAGAACTTGCTTAGCAAGCAAAGAGTTGGACTTGCATTATGAAAGTTTGTGAACAAAGAGGCCTTAAATCCAACTGACCGCCTACAAAGTAATATGGTCTACACATTTTTTACGCCTTCTGAATTATGTTATGCTTGCGAAAAAATAATTGAGGTTATGTCAGCCAACAATTGGTTGTAGGGGATCAGTTCTCTTAGTTTAATTAGAAAATCTTGCAACAAAGGGCTATAACTACATAAACCAGAATATGGTCTGAGACATGATTGTTTTGATGGTTGTATGTTATGATTGAAGCCTTATTCGCTTTTAAACTATTTCCCTAAACCTGCCCATAGTTTTCACTGTTAGACATTAAACCGCCTGCAGTTAGCAACCCTCATCCCTATGGAGTTAAAAGTCCACCAACCTCTCTGAACAAGCTCGCCACCCAAGACGTTCAATTGATTGACCTACGACACTAACCTCCAATCGCATGTGGAGCCCACCTTGATGTCTATGAGCAATTTACCCTGTCAATTTGTTTTGCTGGATCATTTTAGGGCATGGGCCCAAAAATAAGGCAAATTCAAAGCTCAAGTGAGCCACACAATGGCCCCAAGATGTTTCAATGGTGGGCATTTAATCCCACTGTTTCTTGTCGTGTGGCCCACTTGAGCTTCAGATCTGCCTCATTTTTGGGCTCATGCCCTAAAATGGGTTGGCAAGACAGATGTGGTGGATCGCAAACATCAAGGTGGGCCCCACGTGTGGTCGAGGGTTAGGGTCGCACGTCAATCAATAGAACTTCTTGGGTGGCAAGCCTATTTAGAGAGGTTAGTAGACTTAACTCCACAGGGGCAAAGGTTGCCCATACCATGATGTTTGGGAGAAATCCACCCCATTCATCTGTTTTGCCACCTCATTTTAGGGCATAGGCCAAAAATTGAGGCAGACCCAAAGCTCAAGTGGGCCACACAACAGGACAGTGAGGATTGAACGCCCATCGTTGAAACATTCATGGGGCCACGAGTTTTGTGAGAAATTCACCTGATCCATCGGTTTTGCCAGCTCATTTTAGGGCATAGGCCCAAAAATAAGGCAGATCCAAAGATCAAGTAGGCCACACGACCGGAAACAGTGGGGATTGAACACCCACCATTGAAACATTCGTGGGGCTATGCGAACCCAATAACTTTGATGCTTCATATAACAGACCAAGCCTATATAAATATCATGTGGACCCCACCTATCCAAAATAGAGAAAAGATCAAGAGAATGCCACTGATGGTTCACATTATGTGTACAATTGTGGGCCACATTATGATCATATTTGCCTGAATTTAGATGCATGCAATCTAAACAATGATGACGAAGAGATGAGCCTTGGTGATCTTACACACGTGTGAGATGTTCCCATGTGGGTGCTAGTATGAGTTGCAACAAATGATCCTAGCCATTTGATTTGTGGACAGATGAAACCATAGAATGGTCTAAGGTCACATTTCGATGGGCCCCCACCAAAATGCATAGACCATGATGTTTCTCCTCAAGCAAAGATGTTCTCTACATGCAATTAGCATGCCGGCTAAAATGGGGGGCAGGACTATGATTTGCCAAATGTAAAACCATGAGATGGGGCAAATCGGTGATATATGCGGTCATCCAGGAGCAGGACCGACTTTTCCACTGTTAATGGCCCCATTTGCTAAGGATCTGTTAGTGTAAGCAGTTCCAGGACCGTATGTGGAATAGGTAGGCAGGTTTTGGGAAATGGTTTAAAATAGGAGATTTTCGGTCCATAGCCCAAAAGGCAGGCGGCCATATGGAAAAATCCCTTATTATTATTATTATTATTATTATTACAACAACAACAACAACTACTACTACTACTATTACTTTGAATGATAAGTAAATTTTATAAAGAAAAAGCAGCTAAGGAAAGGACAAAGCAACCAAAAGGGAAAAGGTGACAAGAGATCATCCATTCCTAAAAGCTATAAGACCCAACACCCTGGTTGGCACGTGTTATTTTAATTATAGTTTTCTCTTCAATTATAGTACTAAAGATCAGTCAATTTTATCATAAATTTTATATTTGATCAATAAAGTCAGCATTTTTTCAGTTGTTCTCATGTCTAACCTTAGTTTACAAGATACAACAAAGAAGGCAAATTCTGGCCATTAATATAGTTTCATGCAGTATCTTCTTCCTCCAGGATGATGATTACATAAACTAAATAATCAATGATCATCCAAATCATTGTGAAGTTTGCCAAATAGGTGCACCTACTTGTAGATGTCAGGTAACATTTTTAAATATGAGGGTCATCTTCTTTGCACTATTTGTGACAATAGAGCAATTGCTAAATGATGCATCACCTCCAGCACACAATGGAGTAGGTATTTAAGACTTGAATACTGTTGCATGCACAATGAGAGAATAGCCTACGGAAACTTGCAAAAATGATAAGGAAGCATCACCCTTCTACATAAACATAGGACAGATATTTAGGATTTGGAAAGTGATGGATGGAGCACCCTTCTACATAAACATAGGACAGATATTTAGGATTTGGAAAGTGATGGATGGAGCACGAGGGGAAGCTGGATGTTACCCTTCTACATAAACATAGGACAGATATTTAGGATTTGGAAAGTGATGGATGGAGCACGAGGTTGGTGCTTTTATGGGAGGATGGAGCACGAGGTTGGTGCTTTTAGAGGTCAGGAATGGTGCCAAAAATTAAGTTTTGGTCCTCCCCCCCTCTCCCTCCCTCCCAGAATGGTGTGTCTCCCTCCCTCCCTCCCTCCTCCCTCCCTCTCTCTCTCTCTCTCTCTCTCTCTCTCTCTCTCTCTCTCTCTCTGTGTGTGAATATATATATATAGGCAGGACTTTATGTGGAAAGAAGCACAAATTTCATCTTTTGAAATTGGAGGTGTGCAAACCAGTTGACCAAGGAGGAGCAAGCTTTGGGGTCTTTAGAGAAGATGAATCTTGCGTTGTTAGGGAAATGGGAATGGAGGTTTGGGGTAGAAGCGGATGCTAGGTGGAGGGAGGTGATGGTTAGGAACTATGGGGTCGATTAAAGGGGGGGGTGGACTAAATCATCATCGCTTTACATGCCTCAATACTTGTGGAAAATTGGAGGTGTGCAAACCGGTTGACCAAGGAGGAGCAAGCTTTGGGGTCTTTAGAGAAGATGAATCTTGCGTTGTTAGGGAAATGGGAATGGAGGTTTGGGGTAGAAGCGGATGCTAGGTGGAGGGAGGTGATGGTTAGGAACTATGGGGTCGATTAAAGGGGGGGGTGGACTAAATCATCATCGCTTTACATGCCTCAATACTTGTGGAAGTCGGTGGCGGCTCTAAAGAATCGGGTATGGGAAGGGGTAGGTTTCCAGTTGGGGGTGGAAAAAATATTAGATTTTGGGAGGACAAATGGTTGGGGGACTCCAAATTATGTGACGATTTCCCAAGTTTAGCTTCGGATATCAATGGAGGAAGGATTAAGGGTGGCTTGTTGTTTTTCTATGAGAGGAGAGGAAGTAATTTGGGCATCCCCAGTGTAGAAGAAATCTTGTCAATAAAGAAATTGAGGAATTGGTTCGGTTACTCCGAATTCTAGATAAGGATTCTGCGTCAATAGCAAACATGGACTTGCTTCAATGGTTCAAAGAAAAATTTGGCATCTTCTCAGTGAAGTCTCTCTATAGGATGCTAAGTGGTGACTTTATAGGTGAAGGGACATGTCTGACAAATTTTGTATGGGACTATGGCTCTCCGCTAAAGGTGGTAGCTTTTGTTTGGTTAGTGGCAAGCAATAAGGTACTCACTGTTGACAATCTTTGTAAAAGGAATTTGTGTCTTCAGAATGTTTGCCTTCTTTGTTACCAAGATGCAGAATCGATGGATCATCTTTTCATCCATTACTCTTTTGCGAGAGAAGTTTGGAATGATTTTTTTTCCGGCTTTTTGGAGTGGAATGGCTGCTTCCATGCTTAATAGAATCTTTTCTTTTATCTTGGCACGGTGGTGGAAACGGGAAGGGGGGGACAACAATCCGGAGATTGAGTATGCTAGTGGGAATATGGTGTCTTTAGCGAGGCAGGAACAATCGGTGTTTCAGAAATAGAAAAAGGTCAGCTGTAATCGTTTTTAGTAGGCCAAATTCCAGGTTATGGAATGGGCTTCAGCTTCAAATGTTGTGAGCCATTTTCCAGTTACTTGGCGGTTGCTGTAATTGTGTTGTACATTTGTATTTTACGCTTACAGCAGTTTTAATAATATTGTCAGAGTGTGTGTGTGTGAATAAAGTCCAAAAGTCAATTTGATCGGATGATCCGAACCAACTGTCAAAGGCTATAAAATGGAAGGTCCATACAGATTATACTAGAAAAGGTTCAGTCAATGATTTGGATTGCCCATGATGTGGTACCCAGTTCCGATTGCCCCTCTGAAAAATCTCTATAGTATGATAATCCAAACCATCCCAAGTAGTAAATGGATTATCCATATTTATTATACTACGAAAACATCTAACCATTGTCCATCAAGTGGACCCCCCTCACACATCCCTCTTATTATACTAGGAAAACATCTAAGATGCAACAAACAACTTTCCAGGTAGGTTGTTACCTGTCAGGAAAAAATATATATATACTTTCCAGGTAGGTTGTCGTTCTGCTTCGCCCACAGCCATTCTGATTTCCTTTAAAGCCTCCTTGTAATGATGTTTGGAAAATTTACCACAAAATTCCTCAGAAATCCAGATTTTACCCAATAATGCCTACACAAACTGAACTGTGATGTGATTTTCGGGGAGAAAATCACCTAAACACCGTCATTTTAGTGTTCTTTTTCCTTAAAAAAGTGATCAATCGAAAGTGATTTTCGGAGAGAAAATTAACTAAACACCCTCATTTTAGTTTCCTTTTTCCTTAAAAAGGAGATGAATTGAGAATTGTGGGGCCCATGAGGTATATGTTTGACATCCAACCCGTCCAACAGATGCACCAAACCATGGTTACAAGAAGGACAAAAAATCTGGTGTATCCAAAGATGGACCAAACCATAGAAACTAATATACACCACTCAAAAACTTCCAAATAGAGGTGTAGGTGGATTTCACATGTTAGATGTATTGCATGTTATACACATACCGCATGGGCTCCACAATTCTCGACTTCACTACCTTTTAGAGAGGGAAAAAAATTAATGAGGGCGCTTTGGTACTCTCACCCCTCAAAAAGCATCTTCCTGGAGTTTCGTTCCCTCCAAACATTGTTTGGTAAAATGCAAATTTACAAGGAATTTTGAGGTAAAAATCCCATGATGCTTTACCATAAGGATGTCATCATTTTTTTTTCACACCATATCACCCATATACAAGCAGCACTTTCCATGATTGCAACCAAGCCGTTACAATGAATGGATAACTGCCCACTGAATATCTTCACTAAGCGGCTCCTCATATGGACCTCTTGGTGCAGTGAGGTGCCCCTTGCAGAAAAGTTTGTAAAGTTGTGTTCTTTAGCCAGGTCCAAGGGAATCTCCATCGGACAGTATTTTCTGCGGCAAGACGGGTGTCTTATGTTGTTCCCTTTTTTTGGGGGCAGAACCTCACGGAAGAGGAGATTGGTGAGGTGACCCAGCTTCTGCGCATTCCAACTCAGTGTATATTCCGCGTTCAGGGGCGCAGGATTTGGAAGTTGGACCAACACTGTATTTTCGACAGGTTCGTCAACAATCTTTTTTCTCTTTTCTTTTCTTTTTTCTTTTTTTTTTTTTTGATAGGCCATTCACTTTTTTTTTGATAGGCCATTCACATATCATGCTGGCGACAGTTCTCTAAATGCTGCTGTTTAAGGATTTGGAATTGTCAGGTTACCTTTAAAATCAAAGCTCTCACGTGGTTAGCAACTAGCAATAAGATCCTTGTGATGACCTAAAGAACAGAGGGTGGGCCTTGGCCAACAGATGCCAGTGTGTTGCACTTGCACCATTGAGCAGTCTGTCAGTCACCTGCTATTGCACTGTCCCATAGCATTAGGTATTTGGAGGTCCATTTTATCTAGATTCAAAATGAGGTGGGTCTTCCCCAAGTCTGTGCAGGAGTTATTTTCCTGCTGGGTTTTGTCTGCGTGGACCCATGCAATAGGGTGCGGTTGAACATGGTAGTCTCTGACATTTTGCAGTGGTGTGATGTATATGGCTAGAGTGCAATGCTCATATGTTCTACATCTTCCTATGTTGCTCAAGTGGTTTGTCATGTGAGGAGCTGGGCCCTTATTTATCCCTTTTTCAGCAGTTTCTTGGGAATATATTAAAAAGGAAAATAGATAAGTCATGGTTTGTGGGTTAATTCTGCGGAAAGAGGTCGCAACATGGTGCCTGCTCAACTGGGAGTGTTTAAACCGAATTTTGATGGCTTTTCAATTGGAAATCAAAGGCCAGGCGGAATAGATCGGCTGATTCGTGACTCTAGAGGGTGGTATGTGACTATGTTTAGTGGCCCAATCAGAATCACTGATTCTAACGAAGCTGAGCCTATCACCTATGATTGCACAAAGCATGAAGCTGAGCAACAGCAAATACAAGTGCAGGAGCAGGGAAGCATTTGTTTCAAAATGTAAAAAGGTATAGACGGGCAGGAAGCAGGAGCAGAAATATGTACTAGCGTCCTAAGCACAGTTCTAAGCAGGAGCACCACTGATGCAGGACAATTAACCACTTGCTCTAAAAGCTCGAACTGTTAGAGTATGGCAAATTAATCCCTTTATCTTATAGCTCAGGCCCCACATCTCATGGGTTTTAGGACCTCGGCCGAACCCCCTTCGTGGGCCCCAAATCACATGGGCCGCCCACCCCGAGTGTGTCCCCGCATCCCACAGGCTACCCCACTCGAGCCCGGTGTGAAATGCGCATTAATCACCCCTGGTGAGGAGTCTCGAACACGAGACCTCCTCCATGGGCTGCACCCACCCCGAGTGTGCCCCTGCATCCCGCAAGCGACCCCATTCGAGCCCAGTGTGAAAATGCCCTCGCATTAATCACCCCGGTGAGGAGAACCTTAGACCTCCCGCTCGATACCAATTTGATGCAGGACAATTAACCACTTGCTCTAAAAGCTCGAACTGTTAGAGTATGGCAAATTAATCCCTTTATCTTATAGCCCAGGCCCCACATCTCATGGGTTTTAGGACCTCGGCCGAACCCCCTTCGTGGGCCCCAAATCACATGGGCCGCCCACCCCGAGTGTGTCCCCGCATCCCACAGGCTACCCCACTCGAGCCCGGTGTGAAATGCGCATTAATCACCCCTCGGTGAGGAGTCTCGAACACGAGACCTCCTCCATGGGCTGCACCCACCCCGAGTGTGCCCCTGCATCCCACAAGCGACCCCATTCGAGCCCAGTGTGAAAATGCCCCTGCATTAGCCACATAGTTAGAAGGATCCTCCAACTAAGCTATGGCACTTCTTCAAGTGTTAAAGACAGGTCTGTTTCAGGCTCCTTCCAGCTACAGTCAAAGGAGATCCATCAAATGCAATCTCTTGGGCTGATGGCAGTGCATATCCATGAAGACTTGCGGGTGCAGATATTATCAAAGCAGCTCAGGGATATTAGCAGATAGATCAGCGTTTCATTTAAGGCTAGTCCTGGGGATGGCAATTCTGAGGCAGACTCTTGCTAAAGAGGGTGAGGTGTTTAGAGTTGACTATGGTTAGCCCGTGCTAAGATTTAGTATTGCCCAGGCTGTGGTGTTTGGGCTGTGTGCTTTGCAAGGTGTCCCAAAACGGTTACGTATCGGCCGTAACGGCCGATACGTAACGGTAACGGTGGTACCCGTTACGCGATACGGGGCCGTATCGGCTGAGTCCATTTTTTGTACACGTAACGGCCTTTACGGGGCCGTAACGACCGTTACTAACCCGTAACGGCGTTACAGGCCTTAAAAAATAGAAAAAAAAAAAATACTTACCTTTTTTTTCTTTCTTTTCTTCTTCTTCTTCTTCTTCTTCTCGGGAAGCTGCGGCTGCAGCCCTACTGCGGTTGTGGCTGCAGCCCTGCTGCGGCTGTGGCTTGCGGCTTTCTTTCGGTGGTCACCGTCTTCTTGCTGTCTCTCTCTCTCTCTCTCTCTCTCTCTCTCTCTCTCTCTCTCTCTCTCTCTCTTTTCTTCTCTCTTCTCTCCCTCTCTCGGTTCCTCTCCCTCTCTCGGTTTCCCTCCCTCTCTCGATTTCCCTCTCTCCACTCTTTTTTTTTTTCGGAGGCGTACCGCACACCAGCTGGAGGTACGTGTCAAGCTAAGACGAGCGCTGACAGTCCTCGAGCTCCAAGTTGTACGAACGGTTCAAAGGAGATCAAAGTTACGGGGGCTCCATAGTGATGTATTTATTATATCTACACCGTTCATCTATTTTTAAATATCATTTTAGAGCATTAGCCAAAAAATGAATCGTATCCAAAGATCGTTTGGACCACACCAAAAATAGCAGCGAGATGATGATTTTCACCGTTAAAAAATTCGTAGGCCCACCATAACGTTTATTTTCCATCCAATCTGTTCGAAAGGTCAAAACGGCCTAAATGAAGAGGAAAAACAATTTTCATATTGATCCAAAAGTTCTGTGATCCCAAAAAGGTTTCAATGGTGGACGTTCAATCCCCCACTGCTTTTTGCAGTGTGGTCCACTTGATAATTAGATCTGTATTATTTTTTGTGTCAAGCCTTAAGACGAGCTCGTCAAATGAATGGACGGTTTAGATATAACACATACCTCATGATCAGACCCACGGGACTTGCTTGCGTCAAATGAGTGGACTGGTACGCGTTACGCAGCACGCTAAACAATTTAATAAAATATACGCGTGCCACATGGGCCCCACCACGCTGTATGTATTTTATCCATGCCGTCCATCCATTTTGCCACATCATTTTAGGTTATGATTCAAAAAATTAGTAAGATCCAAATCTCAGGTGGACCACAGCATAGGAAACAGTGGTTATAGAATGCTCACCATTAAAATTTTCTTAGGGTCCACTGTAAGGTTTATTTTCCATCTAACCTGTTAATAGGGTCACACTAACATGGATGAAGGGAAAACGCACATGTCAGCTTGATCTAAAACTTTTGTAGCCTCAATAAAGTTTTAATGATAGTCATTTAATTATTATTGTTTCTTATGGTGCAGTCCACCTGAGCTTCGGATCTGCCTCATTTTTGGGCTCATGCCCTAAAATTATTTGGCAAAATGGATGGACGGTGTGGATATAACACATTCATCACGAGTGGGGTCCAAAAAACTTTGACACTCATGTGCTACACTTCACAATCTCAGTCCTACCTAATTCGGACCCTTAAAAAATTGTACACGAGACATGTATTAACTTAAAATTTACCAATTAAATTATGGATTGTAATTGCTAACTCAAAATGTCAAAATCAAATTGTTTGAATAGTTTTAATTGTTAATTTGTGGACGCTTATTTTTTAAAATAGGGCCTTTTGATTTTTTTTCATGATTCGCTATCCAATAAATGTCCACCAATTCACAAGTGAGATAATGCCAATAAATTGCATGAATTTGAGGCTACTTTGGGGCATGGATTGGTCCTCCAAGTCAGCCCCAAATTGGCAACGCGATCTACCCGAATTTAATTTCATTTTTTAAAAGAACTATTGGAAGAAATGATATCAAATTGTTAAGTATATAAATTGGATATTTATAAAATTAAATATATGAATTTTGTAGTCAAATTCAGGTTATCTGGTTCATAAATTCATCAGACAGTCCGATACAACTTCTCACCAAAGAGTGGACCGTTACACCACCATAAACATGTTCCAATTTATAAATGAATGCATATTTGGAATGCTTAGAATATTCCGAATTTAATCCATATTTTTTTTGGCAAAAAAAAAAAAAAAAAAATTGCGCCGTTACGGGCCGTTACGCCCCCGTATCCGTATCGGTTTCAGAGGGCACCGTTACGCCAACCGATACCGATACAAGACACCTTGGTGCTTTGGCAGGTGCCCTTTTCTCTTTGCTTTAGTAGTGTATTTCTATGGGCATGTTTCTTTTGATCCCCCCTTCTTCTTCTTCTTCTTCTTCTTCTTCTTTTGATAAAATGACATATCTTGCTAAAAGATACATGGTGTGTGAAGTGCAAAAGGCGAAGAACAGACTTCTTGAGCCACCTTGAAAAACTACAAGAAAAAATAAATCTTCACGTATTTCCTAATCAGATCAGCACACCTAAAAAATAAAAAATAAAAATAAAAATAAAAAAGAAAGAAAGAAAGAAAAAATCTATCGTCCAACAAACCTACATGTTTGACCAGAACATCCTGATAACCAAGCCTTATTGAATCACCATGTGCTTAGCCACCAAATCCTACGACATAATAATGGAAGCCATCAACTCACATGAAATGAATGTTGTCTCAACAAAAAGCAAATGAGGAAAGGCTTATTGATGATTTCAAGATTGGAAATTCAGGGATTATATAGTTCGTGGACGATGCTCTTCTCCTCCACAAACCATCTCATGAGCATACCCTCAATCTCAAAGTTATCCTAAGATGGTGTGAAGCTGCCAATGGGCAGTAGATTAGTTGACACGAGTCTGATGTTCTTGGGGTTAGAACAGATGAGTCATTGGGCATCGATATTGCTACTTTTCCAGCATGTACAACTAGTTCTATAATGCGGGGGCATTTTCATACCAGGCTCGGGTGAGGTGGCCTGTGGAATGCAGGGGCACACTCGAGGTGGGTGGCCCGCATAACCCATGGATTTGGGGCCTGTGTGAGGCGGGTGGTTCGTGTTAGGCGGAACACATGGATTTAGGGCCTATGAGAGGGCGGAACCCATGGACTTGGGGCCCACAAGGAGGATTCGGCCGAGGACCTAACCCATGGATTTGGGGCTTGTGCTATGAGATAAAGGGATTAATTCGCCATACTACAGTTCGAGCTTTTAGAGCAAATGGTTTTTTTTTAAAAAAAAAAAAAAAAGAAGTAACGGGCTTATATTAAAAAAACGAAACAAAAAACAACAGACACTGCCGAGATGGTAGAAGCAGCAAAGAAAAAGAACAAACAGAAAGGAAAGAAAGGAAACTAGAGTCCTAAAAACTGGAAGTCGAAACCCTTTTGAGCGCTGGAACGTTTGCAACCCATTCGATGAGAAGTTTCTTCGCCCAGGAACCGATGACAGTAGCCGATGATTGAGAGTTGTTGAAACATCTCTCGTTTCTTTCCTTCCTCACCACCCACCAGATAGCGACGAAAGCCATTTTCCAGACCGAAGATTTGCTTTTGCCCAATTTAAATCCATTCCAGTAAGCCAGTAAGAGAGAAGCAGATCCCGGCACGCATCTAAAGACGTTGAATCTCAACAGGAAATCGTCCCGAATGTGGGATATGAAAGGACAGTGAACCAGCAAGTGATCGACAGATTCCTCGTTTCCCATACAGCAAAGGCAAATGTTGGGGAGTTGCATTCCTTTTTTCTTCAAGTTGTCAATCATTAGGATCCTATTCTTAGACGTGAGCTAAGCAAAGCAGATGAACTCGGGGGGTATTGGGTATTGCCAGAGAAAAGGGGAGACTCGAGACCGAAGGGAAGAGGTAGGGGTTAGAAGCGAGTATAGAGACTTGACAGAGAATCGGCCCGATTTATCTTTCGTCCATAAGATCCTATCGGACATCGTCTGGTTCAAAGAAACTGTGGAAAGACAGTCGAGAAGATTGGTGAAGTCATTTATCTCCCAATCGTAAAGATTCCTGCGATAAGGTATGTTCCAGACAATGCCTGAGTCGGAGGAAGAGTAGAAGTAGGCGACAGGAGAGTTCTTGTTGACGGCAAGATGGTAGATGGACGGAAATCTGTCCTTGAGCGTCAATTCCCCCAGCCAGTGGTCTCCCCAAAAGCGAATCGCAGCACCGTTCCCCAAATCGAAACCCGTGTTTTCAACCACAATGTTTTTAGAGCGAAGAATACCTCTCCAAATGTGTGACGCTCTGTAGGCTGAGGAGTCCTTTGTCCACCATCCCCCCGGAGAGGACCCATATTTACCTTTTATCATACTGCACCATAGCGCTTCCGATTCCGATCCCAGCCTCCATGACCATTTACCCAAAAGGGCTCTGTTCATGATCTTCAGACTTTTAACGCTTGCTCCTCCATCCTGAAAATGGCTGCAAACCTCCTTCCAGTCAAGAAGGTGGAATTTCTTCTGATTTTCCTTCCAACACCACAGCAAGTCTCTTCTCAGCTTGTCGATCCGACGCAGGACTGAAGGAGGGCATGAAAGGAGGGACATGAAATATATAGGGATGTTAAATAGAGCAAATGGTTATTTGTCCTGCATCATTCTATCAATTCACCAGTTTGGACCTTCAATTCTATATCGGCAAATTGAGCAAACGACTTTGGAATCCAATGACTGAGACAATGGACAGAAGACTAACCACCTAGCAAAGTTGCATCTTCCTCTAGGCAAAGATTGACCCTCATGAAGTCCACCTTCAGCAACAATGCAGTCTACTTCACCTTCATGTCTCTATTTCATTGCCCAGCTATCATTATTTATTTATTTTTATTTTTTAAAAAAAAAAAAAAAAGGAGAAGATTTAGAAGCACTTTCTGTGATGAAGGACAAGAAAGGAAATATCATCCAGTTGACTGGAATGAGGTTTGTAAATGAAAGTAGCAGGGGTCCTGGGAATCAGAAGATTGAAACCTATGAATTTGGTACTTTTGGGTAAATGGCTGTGGCCGTTCCCAGTGATGGTGACTGCCTTTGGAAATAGGTTACTAAAGACAAGTATGGTTCTAGTAACCATGGGTGAGAAATCCATATCAGGCCCCCAAAATCTATCTTGGGAGTTTGAAAATCAATCCAAAAAAGGTTTTCATACATCTTGGAAGGTATCAGATACAAGACCAGCTCTAGCGCCTCTATTCACTTTTGGGAGGATGCTTGGCGTATGAGACCGGAATCCCCATATTTCCATTATTTTCAGCATCTTTACATGTTAGCAGCTGTGAAGGGTATCATGGCCAATAGATGTTTCTGCAAAGATGGTGGCAGCACAATAGCGAAATCCCTCTCTTGATGGACCTTCTTGCCATTTTGGGAGATGTCTGCATACCCTTGGCAGGTAGGGATAAGAAGATTTGGATATGGGAATCTCTCGGTTTATTCTCTGTTCACTCTCTATAGGCACATTATTAGGGATAGCTGGCAGGATGCTCCTACTTGATCTCTATGGAAGGTTTTGTATACCAAGAGTTGAGGCCTTCCAATGGATGGTGGGTCACAATAAAATTCTTGCTCTGGGCCACCTTCTAACTAGGAGAATAATTATTTTCAACACTTGTTTCATGTGTATTCAGACGGAGGACACTGTAAGCCCATCTTCTTGTACACTGCTCATATGCTAAGAAAGTGCGGGATTTAATTATGGGCCTCTTGAAGGCAGCTTGGACAATACCAAGCATGGTTGCAAGACTGTTGGAAGCTTGGGACATTGGCTTCAGATATAAGAGGGAAAATTTTGTGACGGTTGGCACTTCCAGCCATCTAGTGATCGCTATGGCAAGAAACAAATAATTGGGCATTTAGTAACCACTTGGAAAGTCTGTCTAGGACTCTAGGATTTGTGATGGAGTTAGAGAGAAGATACTATCATGGGCAATGTCGGATAATGACATGCATGGCAATTCTTCAAATGGTAAGTGGAAGCTTGATGAAATCATGGGCTTCAGATATACGAAGAGGCTTGCTGAAAGTTATTAGTGACAGGTGTTCCCACTCTTCGATCTGACCCATTTGGTAGCTTCCTTCAACTGATAAGGGGAAGCTCAATTTTGATGGGAGCTCCAAAGGTAACCCGCCTACTGGCAGTTGGGGTGTTGTTCGAGATAACGGGGTAGTGTGTTGTGCTTTTGTTGGCCCAATTGAGATTGTGGATTCGTCTAAGTCCAAGGCATGGGCTCTATAGCAAGGGATGAAGGAAGTTGTATAGCATGGGATTAAGGAACTGGTCATCTTAGCAGGCATGAACACCATCATTGAAGGTGACTCAGCTAATGTAATTAGATTGATGAAGTCTTTGGACAATTTCCCATGGTGATTGTCGCGGTGGATGGATGGATTGATGAAATCAAACAGATGAAGGAAACTATCTCAGTAGTTTCTTTTATGCAAATATTTGCCGAGAGCTTAATGATGTAGCTGATGATCATACTAAGGAGGGAAGTGATATCCAAAGTTTCAGTTTCAGAGACTTCCTTCCCCTCTAGTAGTTATCTATCCCTTTCTTCTAATAATAAATAACTCTTAGTCTTCAAAAAAAAAAAAAAAAAGGCACACACATATCTAGGATTTTTGTGAAGGAATGGATATCCCTGTGTTCAATGACCTAGGTCATGCAACAAGCCGAAAGTCAAATTTCGTTGTAACATGTATACCTTTGGATTATGATCACAAAAATATCTCTAAAGTTTATTGACAAACAGTACATACCAGCAGAACAATAAAGATGCATACCATGAATAAATTTTCAAAGCAGGAGCTAATTACTGCATCTAAACACAACGTATCGTGTTGTAGGATATTCCTAAACTGTTGGATGTAATCGAAGGATTAAAGAGTTGAAAGTGACAACAGGAAAACAGAAAAGATGTCAGTATGATACCTGGGTACCAATCAAAAGGAAAACATCTGCCTTCTCGAGACCTGCAATAGTAGTATTCAAAAGGTAACTTGAACGGAAATCGGCTTGAGGATGCATGCCATTCCCTTCACACCACACATTATTCGACCCCATTTTGTTCAAGAAATCTTTTAGTGCCATCATAGATTCTGCGTCGGACAGCTGACCAGCAACTCCAACAATTTCCTCAGGTTTAACTTGATTCACAACCTCCGCAACCACAGCAAGGGCGTCACGCCAGCTAACAGCCTTAAATCGTCCATCAGGGCCTCGAATCATTGGGTCATTTAACCTCTGTCTCTTGAGGCCGTCATAAAAGAAACGTGTTTTGTCCGATATCCACTCCTCGTTAATCTCCTGCAAAGATCAGGACAAGCATAGTGAGGAAATAACCTTATCTGAATCTTTTTATTAATAAAAAATTTGATTAAAAGGTAGCCCAAAGGATAAATACCAAGGTATTCCAAAACGGTTATGTAATGGCTGTTAACATTAGCGACGGTAACCATTATGCATTACGGGATTGAAATGGCCATTACAGAAAAATTGACCCGTGACATCCCATTTCAGGCCCAATATGTTTTTCCAAAAAAAAAAAAACTGTAACAGCCCATATCATAAAGGTAACGGCAGTGGCCATTATGGCCACTGTTACCGTTATGGAATACCTTGGTAAATACGCCCAAACATCAGCCAAAGGGGAAAATTTTCAGTTCCAGATATTAACAGATTAGTTGGATCTAGGAGCACTATGAAAGTTCACAAGCAAAATCTGCAGGGTTGCTTCTATGATTTCCATGTCACAGTATCATATTTCATAATGACAGTTCAAGGTAATGAAAATAGTAACTGCATCTGCTCGAAATAGAGCAATAGGCTCTGAAAGTTGAGAAATATGATCATGTAATAAGAACCATAATTATTTCAAGAAGTCCACGACTAAACCTAGAGAAAAATAATAATAAACAGCACCCAAAGAGGCCGGCATCTAAATAACCCACCATGAACATGCCAAATGCCAACCCCTTCCATATCCTACTATCCTCCACCTTGAAGCAAGTCTCAAAAAGTAACCCCCATTAATTATTCATAGGCAATTTTTACATCCTTCAATTTCTTGCTAAACAAAACATTCCACAATTATCTGGTTATCTTCAATTTAATGTCTCTTTTGTCATTCCAGTAAATCTGTGAACTCTCGTACTGAGTTTAATTCAAATTTGATAGAATTTGACCCTAGAACAAGGGTTTAATATGCTCTCAAATTAAAAACATCTATTTGATCATCAAAGCAAGCCTCAAACCAGAATGCATGGGGAATTTCAATGTTAGCCTATTGATAAAAGAATGAAAATAGACCTGTAAATTAAAAACATCTATCTGATCATCAAAGCAAGCCTCAAACCAGAATGCATGGGGAATTTCAACGTTAGCCTATTGATAAAAGAATGAAAATAGAGCTGTAAAAATAAGCTAAATATAATAAAATTCTACCACATACATCCCCCCAAAACCATTATGGGCTGAACTCCACTCCTGAGAAAGCATGCAACTAAACTAAACATATCTTTTTTATAGGTGAGAATGTGTCATTTATACCAAAATATTGCTCACTGCATGAAGCGTGAAGTGAAGCAGTAACATATTCAGATGCAGGAGAAGGAAGCGTCTGTCTTAAAATGTTGGCGAGTATAAACAGCCATGATTGCAGAGGTGGGAGTGTGACTCCAAAGAATGCTTCGAAATGGGAGCAGCTCCTAGTTAGAAGGATCATGAAACGAAGTTCAGGAATAAAAAGAACTTTTTTGTCGACAGCTGCAAGAACTGCATACTCGACGAGTGAATTTGCACCAAAATATGAACTATTGATGGAGAAATTCTAACCTGCACCTAAAAATATGAAACCTCTTTAAATGAAAAACAGGTCGCATATCAACCACTTCCTTTCAAAAGGCATGCCAACACCTACATCATACAAAATAACTATTGCATGGGAAAGGCAGGAACACCCTTTAATAGGAATAGAACTTGGTCCAAAGGGAAAGAAAGCAAAGCAACTAGACCCAAGATTCAAAAAGTCCTTTCCCATGACACTGCACATGTCGACTCAGCTCACTTGTATAGGTTCTCACTCATATTTAATTTATAAAGCATACCCATAACGACATGAAAGAATGGTGGTCCCAGAACTGCAGCAATTTTCTCTTCCTTGGTCAATGAAATTCAACAGATTGATAAAAGAGACTAAATTGTGAGATACAAACAAGCAAGCAAATCTTAAGGGAAAGAAATCAACATGGAAAAAAAACAAAACAAAACAAAAAAAAAAACAAAAAAAAAAAAAAAAAAAAAAAAAAAAGGAAAGAAAAATATAGCGTGGAAATGCTGGCAAAAGAAGTTAACCTCATTCAACCGTGGAAGGATGCGCATAACTTCTGGACCCCGACTATCAATTCTTATGTTTGATCCAACAGCATCTGTAACATCAATGGTCTCCGTACCCTTCAACTCCCAGTTTCTTGCTTTGAATGCAAAAGGTTTTGATGTGAGAGCTCCGACGGGACAGATATCTATCACATTTCCAGAAAGTTCACTTGTCATAAGTTTCTCAACATACGTGCCAATTTCCTCTCCACTGCCACGACCTAACATTCCAAGGTCCTGCACCCCAGCAACCTCAGTAGCAAACCTGACACACCTGTTGAAGGAAACATCTGCTTCTTGTTAAACGCTCAGGTAAGCATGACATTATCCGGCAACAACTATGGAACTGCTGCTATTCTACTCATAACTAAGCAAATCTTTTATACAGTACACTGTTAGTTCAGTAACCCCACTTAAAAGATAAGTCCGAATCCACATTCAGATTTTGATCTCTTACCAGTCTCTCAGATAAGTCCAAATCGACGTTCAGATTTCTCCAGTTTCAACGTCTCTTGGGTCATGCTGAGTTCTATTGGCGACTTGCTAATGGCCTGGCATAGTAGGAAGTAGGAAAGGAAAAGAAGGCCTTGTGGTTGCTTTGTTTGTTGGTGGGTCTTTGGGTGATTTGGGAGAAGAGAAACGGAAGGTGCTTCCGTAATGTTAGCCACAACTATATAAGCATATCGCGGGGAGGGTTTGAGATTTAGTTCTGGAATGGGGCTGCTGTAATAGTGGGGAGAAAATGTGCTTTTTGCCTATGTAATTTGGTGGATAGGTTAGTTGTTGTCATGTCATTGTATTCTTTCTCGCTTTTCTGGTGCTTTTTTGATAAAAATATCATCATCTTTCCAAAAAAAAAAAAGATAATTAAGCAGAAAGATCATGACAATTTGACTGATGGTCACAGGAAAAATAAATACCCAACCTTCAAACATAGAAGAGAATGAGAACAACTAAATACCCAACCCTCAACCTCGTCCTAGCAACAAAGCCTCATGAACCTAGCAAACCTAAAAGTGGAGAGTATATTCATGGAAGGAATGAATATGGAATCACAAATAGGGCAAAATCTTTTTATTAAGAATGTTTGGTGTGTTGATACCTCCTTGCATCACCTCTTTGGAATTACAGTTAATTGTTGCTTTACAGGGGAGGGAAAGAGGTGACTTGAAAATATCAAATTATCAATTTAGAAGGAATCTCTACAACGACGAGTTCAAGTCTTTCACGCACCTTCTCACTATTCTAGAGGAAGTGTTTATACCGTGCTCAAGAGAGGCTGGTTGGAAGTTATCGGAAATTAAAATCCAACTTCTCCAATTGATCGATCAATAGCATGAAAATAAGGAACCGAAGATAATAGAGATAACCATGTGGAATCGCTTTTACAATGAACCCCAAGGAGTCACGTGAATGGGGGTCAAGAAGAATCACTCTTCTAGGGTTTTAAATATAGGTTTGAGTTGATCTTCAAATATATATGTGTGTGTGTGTGTGTGTGTGAGTCCCACTATACTAGCATGTGCTGAATTGTGGACTATTTTTTAGTAGACATGGGACCTAAATATCATAGATTATATTTTTAAAAAATTTGTAGACTTTGGAGATGTGATGTAGCAGATATGGTTGAAGATTTTGGAGTTATTTTATAGATATGTTTTTACTATTGTAGGCCAAATCTTTGGGGTTGTTGTTATCTTAAATAAATTAGGTTGATTTTAAATCAATCTAATAGTTTGGAGATCTTCATCAAGTATTCATGGATGAAAAAGCAAACAGTTTCGCAAATATTATTTTCAATAATAATTACTATTCTGCTACAGTAACATGAACAGTTGTCGGGTGCTACAATGTTTTGTTGACACAAACAGCAAATGGTAACAGCATTTTTGTTTCTGGAAGGTCATTCGGATGCAACAGTCTTGATTTGGGCTGAGTCGACTGGGTTGGCCTATGTGATTCGTTAATCACTGTCACTGTTGCTGGAGTTATCAAAGATGGTGACAAAGGGCAGAGACTGGGATTCAATATAACCGAGATTGTTTCTTTCAAAGAAATTGAGCAGGCAGTCAATCAGTAGAATCTTGATCAAGAGAACAATGGGGATCTACGAAGGGCCATGTAAGGACTTCAGCAAGAATGTCTGTGATTGTTTTGCCATTAACATGACAATCCATGAATCTGAATAAAAGTAGCTTTGCCTTGCCATGTTGACGTGGCTCCATGCTTGGATGTCACAGAACATTAAGAATGGCACCAATGGTGTATGCTTCTATAAGATACCAGAGTTGGCAAACTGCTTCCTTGGGAAAGTAACACAGATTTTAGATGGATGATGGTGTGAGAAAAGGGTAGGTGGGGTGAGGTAGCCTATGGAAGACCGGGTCATTTTGGACTAGATGGATTTCAAGGTATCATTGGATATTATAAACACTTCTTTTTTGCTTGAGTATGAAAATTATCATGGTTTGGATCATATCAAATCAATGAGGTTTCAATACATGAATAACAAGAATCAACGAATACTACACTCACAAGAATTTAGAATAGAGAGAAATAAACAACTTCATTAAAACTGGAACTTCTTCTCTTACAAACACTTAAGAAAACTTAGAAAAATCAGAATATGTGGAATGCCACACTTCCTACACCACCCAAAAGACAATACCCATGAATACTTAATGAAGGTCTCCCAACTAATAGAATGATTTCAAATCAACCTTTTTTAAGACAAATAAACCTAATTTATTTAAGATAACAACAACTCCAAAGATTTAGACACCCCCCATTTCCAAAAATAGTAAATGTGATCTATGACATTTAGGCCCCAAAGCTAACAACAAACAGCCCACAATTCAGTACATGGTGGGCTCTACAGTGAGCCTTGATCCTACATCCAAAATCCTACTACAAGAAATAAGAAAAGTGTAGGTCTTGAACCAGGAGTCAAATCCTAACCACCAGCACCTCAATAAATATAGGTCAACATGATTGCAACCATAAAACATTCCTAAAAAGTCATAGATCAATCTGGTGTCTCAACCATTTCAGAGGTTTAAAAAATCCACAACTAAGTTTGAACAGAATATCCATCCTTTAGTCTATTACAAAGAGTATAAAAAAATAAAATTAAATTAAAATTTAAAAAAAAAAAAAGACCCATTTTAAAAGATTCTTCAAGCCAGAAATTAAAAAAAACAAAAAAAACAAAAAAACAAAAACAAAAACAAAAGGCAAAAATTAAGAAAATAAAAAAGAGAGAACAAGTATAACTTGAGTAGTAAATCAAAAGTTGAACCATAAATCATAGGATTCAAAATCATAAAATTGCAGGGTTCATCCAAAAAGGGATTCAACATGAGATTCAAATTGTTTTGCCCAATATTCGACTTAAAATCATAGAATTTTGACAACCATGCGCAGAGCAAAAAAATAACGGAACTAGAGAAGTGCTAAAAAATTTCTTCCATTGTATACAGTACTCTTTGTGGTTTGTGCCAACTCCAAAGTTCACTGTGTTTTAACTCTTAGCAGTTGCAATCATCTAAATAACCGTCAAGGACTAATAATGAAGCCAAGCTGCACACATAGGAAAATCAGTATCCTTCAGCGTGTAATAGTAGGCCAACACTCTGCCAACAGGGATAATTTGGGAACATGAGATTGCGATGAGAGGGGTCCGCATGGGCCCTTGACCAATCATTCTGAGCATATGAAGGATTTTCCTATCCAGGCAATCAGACATAGCAAATGTGATCCAAGAAGACACAAACGGAGAAGAAGATTCAAGCAAAATATTTCAGCGGGACCAAAGTATCCATTACAGGTACACATTTACATTACAGGTACACATTTACATATAGCAAATTATAGTCCTGTTCATCAACCGATGGACCACGGGCTGGCAAGTGGTATTGCATGCATACAGGCCCATGGTCCAGTGATTGAACCCATTGATCTGATAGGCCTCACCATGGGTGAGAAATGCAGCCAACGTCTTCCAGATAGGGTGATCCTCAACCTTCAATCAATGCCCTCTAAATACAAGGGTCCACATTCAATGGAACGTAGTCAAACAATCGAACAGTTGGGTGCACCATGTTTACTGATGAGCAGGACCATGCAAGTCATCGATACATGTAGACAGATTCATGAAATGACGACAAAAGAAAAGAAAATGGATGTGCAATTCTGACCTTGTGCACTGGATACAACGAGTCATAACCGTCTTCACCAATGGCCCCAGATTCTTATCCACGACCGACCTCTTCATCTCTGTAAACCTCCCACGGTCCGATCCAAATGCCATCGACTGGTCCTGCAGATCGCACTCCCCGCCCTGATCGCATATTGGGCAATCCAGTGGATGGTTCATCAATAGGAACTCCATCACACCTTCCCTCGCCTTCTTAGCTATTGGCGTATCAGTCTTGATTTTCATGCCTAAAAAACCCCAGATTTTAAAATTCTAAAAATTTTCAAAAAAAAAATCGGAACTTTTGGAAATTGAAAGAGGAGGCAGGCCACGGACCGGGGAGTGCGGGCATGGCGCAGGACGCAACAGGCTTGGGGGATTTCTCGACCTCAACAAGGCACATGCGGCAGTTGCCGGCAATGGAGAGGCGGGAGTGGTAGCAGAAGCGGGGGATGTCGACGCCGGCGACCTCGCAGGCCTGGAGGACGGTGAAGCCCTTGGGGATCTTGACGGGGAATCCATCGACGGTGACCTCGATGGCATCGTCAGGGTTCGGTAAGTGGAACCGAGCGCCGGCGACGGGGGGTTTGGGCGGCGGTGGGAGAGGGGCGGGATCCGCGGCCTCTGCGGCGGAGGAATCTGGGATTTGGAGGTCGGGGGTGGAGGAGATGGAGCGGAGGAAGATAGAGTTAGGGTTTTGGAAAGAGAAGATTCTACAAGATGAGGTGAGGGCTTTGGAAGCTCGGAGAGCTCGAAGGCCGAAACCCATCTCTCTCTCTCTCTCTCTCCGAAGGGAAGGAAATGGGGGAGTGAGCTTTGGAAGGTGGGTGTGCTTTTTTTCTACTGCGGGAGGGGTGTGGGAGAAGGAATTTTTCTTCAGAGGAGAGGGAAGCTATTGGCGACACACGTGCCAAGTTGGCACGTGTGCAAGATCAGAGCCATTCATCAGGTGTTGCCGGGAGGGTGTGAATCATGGGACGGACTCGGATTGGGACGTAGATTGTGTACTGAGATATTACTAGCATGCTATAAGTAAACTCTGTGGGGCCCACCATGATATATGTGTCATCATCCATGCCATCCATCTATTTTTCCAGCTCATTTGAAGGTACGAGATCAAAACTAAAGTACATCCATAGCTTAAATGGGCCACACAACAAGAAACAGTGGGGATAATGACTCGACAGTTGAAACCTACCTAAGTCTATACTAATGTTTATTTGTCATCCAACCTATCCACAAGGTTACACAGACATAAATGAAAGGTTTATGTAAATATCAACTACATTCAAAACTTGGGTCATTTGGCATTTCTATGGATTAAAGTTTATTAGCTTGTTTTTTGAATAACAAACTTTTGAATTATTTGATAAAATTTTAATTAAAGGCTTATTTTTAAAAATGAAGAAAAGGTCATTTTATAAGTAACATCAAATTTTCTTTTGAAAAATAGCTTATTTTAGCCTAAACTAGCGGGCATATTTAACTAATTTTTGGATAAACTTATCCATAAACTTTTCAAGTAATTCTCATCTTAATGTATTTATCTTCTTTTCACAATATCATCGGGGCCTATTTGGGAGCTTGGATTTGCAATCCTCTCTATATGTTAGGCACCTGGAGTGTGAATAACTTTAATCTAAAAGTACATATCCATGGTATATTTATGGGGGTTTGAATTTAATTACTAAATCAACTTTAATATCTCTAATTAGTGAGATATGTAATTTTTGACACGATGGTTGTGATAAGCCCACTGAAATATGTGCTTTGCCCGAAAATGATGAAATTCCAAGTCTTAGATGGTCCACAAGCATAAGATCATGTTTGAGTGACTAACCAACGATTTTTAATCGTTGATTTCATGGACGATGTTTGGACGGTGCTGATTTACATGGACAATGTTTGGATGGTGCTGATCATCATTAGTGGGCCATGTGCCCAATAGAATGATAGTGTATAATGACACACATGTTACACCTGCAACTATTGAAATGATTTTAGGTGTAATTCAAGCTTTCACTGTGGATTACAAACCCTTCAAAGAGGAGATTGGAAACCCTTTGGATTTAAAACCACTGGTTACTTTATGCTGCCAAACAACCAGGACATTTGAAACCCCCTCAAATCCCCTTCAATCCACGGTGCCAAACGACCCCCTAAGATAGGCCCACACAATGAATAACTCATATTGAAGGTAGGGCCCCACATGATGAATGGTCCACATCAAAAGTGGGCCCACACAATGCATGGTCACATCAAAGGCGAGCCTCATATGATGGATGACCCACATCAAAGTGTGGCCCACATGATGAACGATCCATATCAAGCAGGCCTTGTGATGTAGAACGTGTCACAGATTCGTTCCTGGCATGGTTGAGCCAAAAGAAGATGGACCGTAAATTGACCATAACTTTTGATCCGGGTATCGTTACAGGGTGCACAACCTATCAATCTTTACTGAAATGAGCCATCTGAGGTGAACCGCATTTGTCCGTTTCGTCAGAAAACGCGCGCTTTCAGCTCAAAAACGAATTTTTAGGAAAATTTTACTATTTTTAGTAATTCCGATTTTTTAATATTTTTTTCTATTTTTAGAGTTTTAGATTTTCTTCATTTTTAGAAATAACTTTTAGTTATACTAGGACTCTTCTAGAGAAAGTTTATTTGGAATTTTTTTTTTTTAGAAATTAGGCATTAGAAGAGTTTTATTAGAATTAGGATTTTTATTAGAGTTAAAATTTTATTATTTTTGGTAATTACGAATTTTAGTTTTTTTTTTCTTTATTAATGGTGTAAGGAGACACATTAGAGAAATATCAATTATTCATTAATCAATTTCGAATTTATTAGAATTTATTTCTATTTTCTGCTTTCCTTCCTCGTGGATTCGAGAAGTCTCTGTGAAGAGTCCAGAGAAGTTCCGTAGATTCAAAATAGTTATCCTTTTGAGGAAGACGGTGCTTGACCTCACGTCCTCCCCTACGTCACCTTACCTAATGGATGATTGACATCAAAAGTAGGACCCACATGGTGGATGGTAAACATTGAATGTGGGACCACATGATGGAAGGTTTAAATTAAAGGTGGGCCCACATGATGGATAGTTCACAACAAAGGTGGGACCTACATGATGGATGGTGGACATCATAGGTGGGTCCCACACGATGGATGGCTTAGATCAAAATGTGGCCCCACATGAAAGATGGTCCACAACAAAGATGGGAGCCACATGATGGATGATGGACATCAAAGGTGGGCCCCTCATGATGAACTACCCATATTGAATGTTGTAACGTCTTGTAAAATTCCGTATTGAACTTGAGTATACCCACGAGTGGTATTGTCGGGAAATATGCCCTAATTGCCTTGGAATTTAGAGTCGGGTATCAAATCGAGTTAGACCAAGTTAGGGCTAACCCGACTTGATCCGATTTTCAAATAGGCCTGATCCGAACTTAACTCGGTGCCCGACTCCAGCATGCCTAAACTAATCTGAATCCAAGTTTGGCCTAGACTAATCCGGACAGAGTCCAACCCGGTAAAAAGTATCGAATCAGTCTGAGTTGGCACCGATTCAGATCGAGAGATGAGGGAAGGAGGGAGTGGAGAGGTGAGAGAGGAAGACAGTGGTGAATCTGGTGATGGTGGTTGGTGGTTGCAGGGCTTGGAAGAGGAGAGAGAGAGAGAGAGAGAGACAGAGAGAGAGGAGGGTGGTGATGATAGTGGGTGGTTGCCGAGCTTGGAATAGGAGGAAGATGAGGGAGGAAGAGAGAGTTTGGGATCGGGTTAGGGTGGGGTTGGGTGCGGCGTACAGGGTTAGAGATATTTAAAAATTAGCATTTTTTTTAATTATATATATACCTGAATCCGAGTCGAGTTGGTTTCGGATCGAGTCGAGTCAGACTGGATCGAGTTTCGCAAGTTACTGAGTAACTCGAACTCAACTCGGTTTGAGTTCAGATTGGGCAAAGCCTACTCGGTTTGGGTCAAGTCGGGTCCGAACGAGTTGGACGAGTTGAGTTAGGTGGGTCAAGATGGCTTGTGCCTAACTCTACTATGATTAGTAGAAAATCACTAATAGGTGTTGTCGTAAACCCAGATAATATGAACATTGTTCATCGTCCACGAGTAGTTTCGTAGTTTGACTCATTCCAGAAATGACCCTGATACCTGAACTAGCTCTAAACCACTCGTTCATAGTCCACTGAACTCAAAACTATAGAAAGAGGTTCGTCTCATCGGGTTTAATATCCATCGCGAACATTAAGCTGGGATTGTGTCTAAGATCACTCAACTTGAACCTGCAAGTTGAGCGCTTGGAGCACACTAGTGCCTGTGGGTATTCCCATGAACTTAAGTTAAAAAGCCAATTTTCACTCTCGGCCCAAGTTGTGGCTTTTGGACCTAAACATCATTATCAAACGTAAGACACCAACTCACTTGGTGCTAGAGTGGATGGGATATTACTCAATACGTTGTCTGGACCTAAACATCATTATCAAACGTAAGACACCAACTCAGGATATTACTCAATACGTATCCGCATATTCGCGCGGCCTCGGTCGACCATTGGTGACAGTCAGACTAAGTTAGGACCATATCTATCGATCGACGCCTCTGAAGGTTGGAGTGATCGCATCTTTGCTCAAAAAATCACAAAAAACAAGCATGCACAACAAATTTCTTTTATGGTCCTAAACTCTGTAGTGTAGTTTGACAAAAGTAATGCAATTATATCCAAACCGAATTCATATAATTCATAAATCATACAAGACAAGTATACAACAAGTTCCCAAATTTTTTAGGGAAAAAAGAAGATTTCTATGAGTTTTTAGCAAAAAAAATTTTCAAAAAATTTCTGATAAAGGAATGTATTACAATGTATTGTATGCATCGACAATGTGGGAGAATTTTACAAAAGGCTTTTGGAAAAATATTATGTCTTGATATATCCTGATATATTAGCAATGCATTGCAATATTTTGTGCAATACAAGGGAATTTAATCACTCCCCATGTATACCGTATTAGCCACACGCGGTATCAATATTATTGATATTTAAATCAGCATGAGGGCTAATTCCATATATTTTATTCATAAATCAAACAGCAAAAAGCACTCTGTTGGAGATAGATTGCTTGCCAATTCCTCATGCATTAACGATTTTCTAGGTTGAGGAGAAACCCGATAGGAATGGGTCTGAGGGTGGCAATAGGCTTCCAACCCAATGAGCTTGACTTGGCTTAGGGCTTAATTTTAAGTTTTAAAGTTAAGACTTATAATTTCTAATAAATCACTATTTTTACTTTTCTAAAGTGTTTTAAGTTTTGAAGAAGTCTAATTATACTTAAAGTCCTTGAGTCATGTGAAAGAATTTAGGTTAATTTAGTATTTGTTTACTAGTTTTAGTAAATTTACCAATATAAGAAAGTTAATTATTTTGAAGAAGTTAAGAATTTGAAGTACAAGGTTTATATAAATCATATGAAATTGTTTTGTAAACAAACTTTATTCATTATTATAAATAATAATTTTATTTTAGAGACTTTTTTATTTTTTATTTTTCCTTTGTGGATTCAAAGTTCCTCATGCATTATGCTTTATTAAAGATGAAGAAGGCGGTGATATCTCCTTGCTCCATTTCACCATGTATCGGTTATGCCATTTTGCTCAGGCAATCCATCCATCCTAAAAGTAGAATATTGGTTTTCAGTTGGATTCCTCTAAAATGTCTATATGTTTGTGCAAGTCTGGGCCGCTTAATCAATGAATTTATCAGGAACATTCATGTGGGAAATAGGAACCTTTTTTTTTCAGGCCAGGTTGGGTTAAGCTCAGGCCCAGCCAATGTCAATTTTCAGGCTCGACCCAACCAATTTTTTCACGTTGCTAGGCCTGAGCAATACAGGCCCATTCCAGGCTCGATCCAAAGGTCTCAGGTTTCACTGTTTCAGGCCAGGCCTAGGCCTAGACTGGCCCAAATCTAGCCCATTGCCACCCCTACATGGGCTTGTATGGATTTGACTCGTTAGACGGTTACTGGATCAAATTACCCACAAAACAGGTCAGAGTTTGGCCCATGTTCGAAAAACATGGATCCATTGCTAGATTTATTTCTCCATACACCCGTGAATACTGTTTTTTTTTTTTTTTTTTTTGAAAGGATCATACACCGGTGAATCCTTGCTTTGTCATTAACGAAAAATGGTCTTAAAACCTCCTGCTGAACTTCAGCTCACATGAGTCAAGACAGATTAAACAAATGTTCCACTGCACTAATCAAGGGCTGCTCATTAGTGCTACAATCATGGACTTAAGTACCGGTTTCACTGTACAACTCGCCCGGGGATTGTAAACAGTCCGACTCGCTCTGACTCAGTTCCATATTAGCGTGGGGACTCATATCATTTCAGACCGAAAGCAATGCATGGACAATATTTAGAATCATGAGCACAATGGTCCATGATTCCAAAACTTGGTGACTCAAACTTGAACCTCGGCCGGTCAACTTGACTCAGTGATATTTTGAGCTCTCTTGGAAACTCGCTGACAAGTGTGACCTAGTCGAGTCTTGGCAAGACTCATCAAGTTCGGCTCATAAACTCAGTCGACTCGACCTAGTTACTCGCCTGCTCAACTGGAGTGATGGTAAAATTTAAAAAACTGCATAGCACAACTCAAACACAGGACTTGTTTCCAGCAGAACAGACCTGCTACCATCCACCAATTGATTATAAGTATTCAGTTAATGTACAGAGTCGAGTTAACACTCGGTCGAGTTGAGTTTTCAGGTCTTTGAACAATGGTTATAGGCAGTCCTGTTATGAATTTAGCTACAAGAAAAACCACCTCAACAGAATAATCTTATCCATTCAAATGGTATGACAACAAAGGTCAGCATCAAATGCGAAAAGGTCCACCAATCCGACAGGCATCATCTGATCAACTGCCGACACATTAAATGGTGGACAAACGGTTACCAGAAAGGGAAAGAGAACAAGCGGCAGGGAGAACTGAATTGTTTTGTACACCATTCTTTTAATTTCCTGTTCACTTCTAAAGGGATCTCACAATCAACAGAAGAAAAAAAAAAAAAAAGAAGAGCCACAACAGGAGGAAGATAGTAACATAAGGTTTTATTAAGCAAGTGGAGGGAATTGCTTGTCATCAGCAGCGGCATGGTCATCATCATTACCTTTTCCTGACTATTTGGGGGCATGCCTTAGTTAGAAACCATGCTTTCAGTCTCTTTTACGAATCCATCTCCCGTCCAATCCTTGTCTGACGCCAAACCTTTTTTGATGGCTTTCCTCTGCCGGATTGCTTCTTGCTGTCTTTGCACCAAATCTGTGTGGGTGGTGAAGTACTGAAGAGTATACCTGAATAAAAAGAAAACGTAAAAGAAGAGACCGAAAAAAACCAGACCAAAAAGAAAAAATTATTATTATTATTATTATTATTTAACAGTAATGTGACACGTTAGGTGAAATTTATGGAAGTGGTTTGCTAAAAGAAGAGTTGCTACATCCACATACACCTGTCCACTTGCACCAGCTGACGTGTGCACACAGCACATCCTTGACACAAACTCCCCACTGCCCATGGCCTGGCCCAAATATCAGTGTGACCAACTCACTAGGTGGGCCACAAATGTGTGAAAAATGTGGACTCTTTAAAAAAAGATTGCCCATGTCTCACACTCGATGCATATTTGTTATCAATCCAATGAGATGAACAGATTGATGTTTAGGCCAGGTTATCTACAAAGTGGGTCCCATGCGGTGCACAATTTGAATGTTGCCAGCATTTGGTGCATGTGGGCTAAGCAAAACTGTACTCAGGAATCTAAACTCTCCAACAAGGCATACCCTCTGAAATCTTCAATTGAAGAGAAGTTATGCTTTCTCATGAAATCCTTCAGCTCTTCGCAGAGTTTCTTCACAACACCATAGCCATGCATCATCACGCCCGTGCATACCTATCACATTGAGGAGTTTCAACACAGAGGTCTTGGGTTCGATGCCCATAGGTGGTGAAATCCCACTACGGCGTGCGTGGGTGTCGGGTGTGTGTGTAAAAATAATAATAATAATAAAATAAAAAATTAGCAAAGTGGAATAGATAAGTTCAATACACAAACAATTAGCAAACAGAAGTAAACTATTGAAATAAATCATTGAGAAATAACCAACTTCACAGAAATTAACAGCAATAACGAAATAACTAAAATTTGGAATCCCAACTGGTCACAGAAAATACATTTGCAACTTGTCTGCTCCTTGATCTGCAGTCTCACAGACCAGGTAAATTAAGTTGCAAAATAAATTTTAGTAGCAGAATGCTGATTGCCCCTAACATAATGTGCATGAGCTCAGATAAGGACTCATAGGTAACAAGTAGAAGATCCGGACAGCTCATCCACCAGGCTCTGCAATGATATATGGGCCAATTGGGTCAGGTGCCTATCCATTCTCTCACGCCTTGGGGGCAGAAATAATGTGCGATGGAACACATTTCATAGCACCCCCGCCTTATCTCTTCCCCAAACTCTGGCTGAGAAAACATGATTTAGCAGAAATCAAGTGCTCACATGGCCATAAGCTTTGACTCGACAAACTTGCGTTAATATATAGCTCAACAAAGGCATAGGATAGGATACGCAACATGTGATTTAAACTCAGATGACTTTTGGATGTTGGAAAAAGAAAAGTAAAAAAGAGACAGAGAAAGAAAGAAAAAACACTAGAGAGCATTATATCTCAATTGAGGGCAAGTCGCAGAAATCACCATCACCTTAAGAAACAGGTAAGAGGAGAGATGGTAGGATATTCTAAACCTGGGCTTGGAATTATATAATGGAGGATGTGCATTCTCATAGTAAATGTATACAAGAAGTCCTCAACATGTTCACAAATAGGAATTTGTGATGCAAATGTTTCTAGTTTTCAACAGTTACTTGAATATGCTAGCTACCAATTTTATGAGATAATTATATAATCCTTGACCCAAGGATAAGTATCCATTTAAAAAAGAAAAAAGAAAAAAAGAAGACCCAATGACATTTAAAAAAAAAATTTTATTTTAAATTTCTTACCCTCCAGCCATCAGTTTGCACAAGTGGGGCCCATGTTGTGATCATCCAGACCATCGATCTGATAGGCTACACCCCAAAACTTCACAGATTGCAAGAGCCATGCATCCAATCTTGGGCCTTTATTCCATTGAACGTCAACCATTGCTTCACTTTTTCTTAACCGTCTATTCGAAGGTCAGCGACAGGAGGAGGGACAGGGTTTCCAAATCATAGTTAGATGAACTCCATTTAAACTCTGTATTTTTTTAAAAAGAAAAGAAAACTCATACAATTCATTAAACGTTTAGAACTCTGTATGTTTCGGAACATAGGTTTAAAAAAAAAATCTCATTTTTTGGCCAAACTGAATTAAATATGCTTTTTTAAACACATTTTATTTAAAAAACAACTTTAGTGGGAAATTAAAAAAATATAGATTGGTGTTGCCACCCAATGATTGAATATAGTAGAAGGCGACAAATGTTAGCAGAGACTGATTTATTTATACGAGGATTCCAGGAAAAGTAAGCATTTTAGAGAGGCAAAGAACACCATTTGGTTACCTATTTACATTATTGCTCATACAAATAGAAATTCTAATTATCTTAATTCTAGTTTTCTAGACTAAAACAAAGTATATGGAGTGCAATTCTAGTAACAAAAGGAGTAGGAATGAGGAATTAGATAAGATTGCTGACCAAGAAGTTTCCCAAAATGACCACTTTTGATATCTTGGGTCAATAATTCATGGGAGTGGAGAGGTTGAGAAGGATGTTGCCCATAGAATTCAAAATTGGGGTGAAATAAATAATGATGTGCCTCTGGAATTTTATGTGACCATCGTATACCACTCAAAGTAAAAGGAAAATCTTATAGGATAGCTATAAGATCAGCCCTGCTTTTATTGGCCAACATCAGGCAGTCAAGTAACATGTTCATAGAATGAGTGCAGCTAAAATGAGGATGTTGAGATAGATAAGCGGCAAGACAACGATAGAATTAAAAAATGAATGTATTCGAGAGAACTTAGGAGCAATGTTTTAAATATCAACAATATCGGCTGATATAGGCTGATATATCTCCTGATATATCTTGTATCCCACCTGTGCGATACGAAACGCATAGGTAGTGCCGTATATCCCACATGTTCGATCCGGTGAGCATTATCAATTTCCATCCTTTTTTTTTTGGTTGAAATTATGTTAAATCAGTGTCAAATGATTATAAATCCATTGGTTCTTCATGTTTTGCATAAAAAATCATGGAGTTGGAGCTTTGATTTCGATATCCATTAGTTCTTCATGTTCGCCATGTTTTTTTTCAAAAGTTGAGTGCAGGTGGTCTGATTTGGGGAAAATTAGAGATTTCTTCAATTTCTCCCAAATTGCTTGCAATGTTGCGCTCCAAACATGAAATGAAGCATGTATGAGGGCTGAGCTACTGATTTGTTAAGTCCTTGTCAATTTTCGGAAAATAAAAAACATTTTTTAATTAATTTTTTTTAAAAATATATATATATATATATATATTTCAAAATTTCCCTTTAACCAACTGTCAATTGAGACTAATTTCGAAGTATTTAGGAGTGTTTGGTGAAATAATCATCACATACACTCTAAATGTTATGCATTCAATTTGCATATAGTTGCATTGGTTCAATCAGACAATGCATAGCTTAGGACCTTATACAAAAGAAACCTATTATGTGCACTTCTTTTTTGAGATGTTATGATTTAAATGTATTAAAGTCTTTTTTGACAATCCTTGAAGTTTTATTGAAAAATTCAACCATGTTCCTAATGTTTTTGCACGTTTTCCAAAAAGTGCGATAAATTAGCCGATACAAACGATATATCCCGTGCGATAACTGATATGTATTTGTATCCCAAGGATGCGATACGTAACACGATACCGATATTTCAAACACTGCTTAGGAGTAGCACCAATAAAAGTAGAACTAGATGGTTTGGTCATGCACAATGGAGACCAAGAACTATGTTGGTTGGGAGTTAGAAGGGGAAGGCCCAAAAGAACATGGGTGGAGGTAGTAAGAAAACACTCAATGACCTATGGTATGGTCTAACTGAAGTTATGGCCCTTGATAGAGTGGAATGGTGGAAAAGATTTCATATAGCTGACCCAAATTAGTTGGGATAACACACATGCACATATATAGCTACTTTTTCCATCTTTTCTCAAGTTCAAATTGCATTAAACTTGAACTTTTCATTCTCCAAATTATTGGCACTTTTGTTTCTTGGATGGTATTTTTAACGATCAAGACCAAATTAAACACGAATAGTACTCGTACCATTGTTTTGTTGTATGCACTTTTATTTTGTCAAATAACTATGGGGCCTGTCAAATCAATGTTCTTGATCACCACACTCTATGCCCCACTTCCACAAATGGAACCATAGATGCTGTACATATCCATAGATCTTAGATCATAAAATTCATTATATGAGAAGAAATAAATACTCATATCTCAAAACCAACAAAACGCTAACATGTATCCAAGCTGCCTATGAATAAGATGGTACAAATACTGAAAGGTGTCAATAGAGTATCAAGCGAAATATTCCAGTTGAAATCGAACCTGAACAGTATTGGCTCCAAGAAGAATGAATTCAGCTGCATCACCTCCTGTTTCAACTCCTCCAATACCAGAAAGCGAATATTCATCCATATTGAATTCTGACTTCATCATTTGTGCGATATTCATCACTTTTGCAAGTGCAATAGGATGGACGGCCTTGGAAGAATAGCCACCAGGAGTAGAATACCTGCGGATGACAACATGCAAATAATAAAAAGAAAAACAACTTAAAAATATTACATGAATAAAGGTCAAACAAGAAAGAGTGCCATACTGATTGAGGTGGTAATGACATACCCCTCGACACAAGGTTCAGGGCGCAATGTTTTGAGATCAATTCCCATCACGCTCATGATTGTGTTAATAGCAGAAACCCCTTCACATCCTGATTTCAATGCCACCCTCGCTGGCTGCATACAGCAGAAAATACAATACTGTTATAAGGGCCAACATTGGGGCATGCAGCGTACGCTGAGAGCCAATACACAGCTATTTTCAACTATCCAAAAACAGTGGGCTGGAATGTCAACACTTATGTCAAAATGGGTGGCATTTTCAAAACCCCATTGTCAAATGTGCGGGGATTCCTGCCCACCATCTTTGGATGGTGGAGACTGGGATGCATGACTCCCGATTGTGCACCATGCTCACACAATCTTTTTCCCTTGTTATAAAATAATTAATGAGTCAAATAGCATGCACTGTCGCACAACAATTTTTGCAGAATGAACAACTACGACTGTCAAATAACAGATAATAGACGCTATAACAGTAGTAGAAATTTCCAGCTACCCAAAATTCCGCAAAGATAAAAAGACAAATTAAAATGGATCAGTGAATTGCAATGAGTTCACTAATGATTTGGTACATGAAAAATCACATAAACACAGTTTAAATGCTTGGTGATCCAAAAGGTGAAATTATGGTGGATTCTGATCATACAACACCTGCATACTTGATATTTCCTCAAGCCAACAGAATCTAGAAATATATTTAATGTTCAGCATATTTTCAAATTAATTGATGCACGAGGAGTAGATTTCAACCTCAAGTTTTACCACACTTTCTTCTCTGTGGAGAGCTCTATGATAATTTCTTTCTGAAAGATCAGAAGAGTAGCGTTTTGGCCAACTGAATAATTCTTCTCTGCAGAGCAACTTAGGTCACCATCACTCTCCATCCTGATGGTGATGCTGATGATTCAAGTTATGACTTATTCTTCCCCTCTAATTATTAAAGTGACGACTAACTAAAGTGAGAACTCCAGAAGAAAAAGGAATCCTCAAGGAAGAATTATATCATAAGGAATGAATGGTCAGGGAAAAATTCATTGGATTAGGTGCAGAATCAAGGATTGAGAATTTCCTTAGGGCCCATTTGGACGAACCATCCAAAGGGGCGTTTTAGGCATAAACCCCCTTGTGAGCCAAACAGGGTTTTATTATTATTATTATTATTATTATTTTTAATGTGCGCTTGGATGCGCTTTGCAAACCCCTGTTTCACCATCCCACTCAGCAACATAGGCCCTCAAATGCTGAATTGGTTTTCATCGAGTCAAGCGAAAAAGAAGGCTTGAAACCCCCTTACTCAGAAACTCTCTTTTGTGCAAGTGCATCCCAATGGGCTCTTAAGGGTTTTAAATTTTAAGATTAATCTCCAGGCTTCCCTCAAGTAGAAGGAAAGTAAAAAGATATTAGCTGGTGTTGCCTAGGATGCTACACACTTGGCATATCGAACACAATGTTGGATATGGGGGTCACTACTATGTATAGAATCCAACTATAACAAATGAATAGTATGGCTTGATGTTATAAGCAGTTGATTTCTCATTTTACTTGGCCAATAAATAAATAAACTATAACTAACGAACATTCACATGGTGACCTTTCCTTTTGAGTGAACACTTTTACAACTGTAATTAAACAAGTCCAGCTTGTAAGACAGCTACGTAGATCAGCCTTATGACTAGATATGATATAAGAGTCAGCCCAGTTGAATTTATGTATCTTTCAGACCAGGCTAGCACGTTAATTGTTTTTCTAAGCGCTTCTGAAGTTAAGTACACATAGGCAGTGGTCAATTGTTAAGCAAATTGATGCAATTTCCTCTTGCTGGTTGTTCACACATGAAAGACAGAAAGAGTATGGTATAAAATCGTGCACCTATTTCGGTGGTGAATGTCAACTACAAGTCATGGCTATCAAGCAACACGAGCAACTTTTGTGATCCCAATTTCCAGCCTAAAAAGACTAGTTTCGCAAACAGAGTCAAGGACAAAGGACGGTTGTCTAATGGGCTACTAATTTAGGTGGTTCCCCCAACTCGCACTGGATTAGATGATGGGACACACCTGTGTATTGCATGGGTCCCCAGCTGAACACAGCTATATCGGACACACCTGTGTATTGCATGGGTCCCCAGCTGAACACAGCTATATCTCAGCGTTTTCACCAATCAAAGTCAGGGGGACCATCTGGATTGTTAGTCCAACCACCAAACCAGGCATCACAACAACAAATATATATTCAAAGCAAAGTTAAATAAAGTATGAAATTATGAATCTTTCAAAAAAAGAAGCATGGAATTATGATGAAACAAAGAATCTTTAGCGTGATTAGAAAAGTAATAAAAGAATCACAGGTTTATCAATTGATGAAATTCAAAAAGGCATCAGCCAAAAAAGAGGTTCAGAAGTAGGAAGCAAACCTGGGTAATGTCAGTGACATTTGGAGTCATCTTTGCCCATACGGGAATAGTGGCTTTCGCATTGATCCATCCACATACCTCCTCCAACAATGCACAGTCTTGCCCAACTGCAGCTCCCATTTTACGCTCTGGCATGCCATGAGGACATGAGAAATTGATTTCAAATGCATCCTGGCATAAATGTATCAGGTGACATTAGCATTTAATAAGATACATAATAGGATTGGATTTGAATTCTTGTCGATGATCAGGGAAGAGGTCGGCAGAAACTCACTACTCCAGTTTCCTCTACACGCTCAATGAGTTCTTCCCAGGCAGCTTTGTTATATTCCTCCATAATCGATGCAATTAATATCCTATCTGGATACTCTTCTTTTAATTGCTTGAACTCTTTCAACATAGTTTCAAGGGGCCGGTCACTGATGAGCTCAATATTCTCCCACCCAATAATTTGTCCCTTAGCCGAGCCATTTGATTCAGCTCGGAGCCGAGCATATCGAGGAGTTACATTCACAACTTTAGCAGCATCCAATGATACCTAAATGGAATGCAGTACAGATCACAGCCTTAGCTTTTTATATGAAGGCGAGGACAAAATATACAAGGAATGCTAGTTAGTGTGTAAAGTTTTGCACGCAAGTTCACATGGATAATTAAGGACATCTAAAAGTTGTGTACAAGATCTGGACCACACATCTGTCCAGCCCAGCCTAATTCGGCCCTGACCTAAAAATCAGGTAGTCCGATGATCCTAACCACCTGATTTGAGGCCAAAAGAACCACTGACCATTTTTTTGGTCTCTGTTCTGATCAAGAGATTTATATTTATCTTACCAACCTGATTTTCAGGTCATGGGCCATACATTATGGGGCCTGTCCATGTGTAGTGCAGATTTCGCACGAGTTTGCTACGTATCCATGTGGGAACTAGAGCACAAAAACATGTGCAATAATGCAATCAGCATTTCTCCATAACACAAATCTGATTAATGACAACGAGAATGGGAGGAATGTAGCAATTCCAGAAGAAACACTACATGTTTTGCTGTCAACCAGCTATTCTATATGGGGCAGAGTATTGGGCAATTAGCAAGCAACAGGAGAAGAAATTGAGGGCCGTAGACGAGGATGTTGAGATGGACGTTTACAAAAACTAGGAAAGATAAAATTAAGAATGAGTCACTTGAAGCAGCCAAGTAGTCAAGATAAATGGTAAATCGATGGAGAGCACATTAAGATGGTTTGGTCATGTGCAATGACCAAAGACAGCTTCGGTAAGGAAGGGAACATTGGTTAGGGTTAAAGGGGCTGAAAAGAGGATGAGAAGATAACATCTAAAAGGATGTGGATCGAGTTGGTGAGAACCCAAATGGCACCTTATCATATGAAGGCTTGGTTCACTTGCCAAGGCTAGGGCCTTAGAAGAGAATGATTGGCAAACCAAAATGGTTGGGAAAAGGCTATGTAACAGTGACACAGACACATATACATGCATATATGCCTCATATTTGAAATATAAGAACTTATGGGGTTGGTAATAACAGCTTTTAATAAGAACCTTATCATGATCAGCACATCACAGGACAAACAAAATGGGCACCATCAGTTCAAACTGTACAGTACAGAAAGGCTAGCAATCACAGGATTCAAAGCAGGCTCGCAATGGTCTGGATCCAACACAAAAGAATTCAACAATCAAAGGGTTATGATCTTCCAATCTTAAAAGGGAATGCCCCATCCATGGTGGGACCCAGCAGATAAACCATCTGGATGACTGACCTTGGGCCCCAGATGGATGGGATCAAGAGAATCGAATGCTTGCTGAGGCTCGAGATTCGAGAATCCGTAATTCCTCAAGTGAAACCCTCTGCCATGTATTAGACCAATGTTGGACATTAGTATGCTAGTCATAGATTCATAGCAACAAGGGGAGTGATCCATTGTTGGACAGATGTAGTGGGGCCTGATAGATCCCAGACCTAAAAAAGTCGAAAGGAAAATGGTCCAGCTTACGCTTCACTAACAAAGAAGACTAGCTATTGGTGTCCAACGCCAGGCTGTTTTTGCTGCATGGAAGTGATCTGATCCTGTTTTGTACATCTATGGTGGGCCCCATTGATCCCTGAACCTCCTACATAGTCATCAGATCTTGATTACTAACGTTCACCAACAGCTGAGACTTGTTATTGGTGTCCAACTCCGGATCATTTCACTAGCACAAGAACACTCTAATCATGTCTCGGGCATCAACGGTGGGGCATTTCCTGCTGCATGGAGTTATCTGATCCTATGTTGGACATCAGTAGCAGGCCCTGTTGATCCCAGCACCTCCTACAGAGGACCAGATCTTGATTAGCAAGGTTCACCAACAGCAAAGACTCACTATTGGTGTCCAACACTGGATCATTTCCCCAGCAACAAGTCCCGTCTCGGACATCAATAGCGGGGCCCAATCGACCCCAGCACCTCCTAAACAGCAGTCCGATCTAATAAGTGAGGTCCACTGACAGTGACAGCTCCATTCATGTATCCAACAACCAATCATTTCCATGGAACTGGAAACATCTGATCCAGTGATGAGCACAGACAGCAGGCCACACTTGATCGCGAAACCACTTTAGAAATCGAAAGGCAGTGTCCAGTTACTGTCACCAACATCATTATCTGATTGTGATCAGATGATCCCCTGGCCCACCTACAGCAACCACAATCCATCGTACAATTGATGAGGCCCACCTACAGCAACCACAATCCATCGTACAATTGATGAGGCCCACCAACATGCCATGCCGTACAATTGGTAAGAAAACTCATCTTATGGTCACGCCATGTTATCCAATCATGATCAGATGGTAGTGAGGTCCACCAACAGCCAAAAGACTCACAATCGGTTTCCAACAACAAATCAGATTCCTCAGCCCAATCCAAAAAACAAGTTCAAGAATCAAGAACATGAACAATTTCATGAACAGAGATCAATCCGCCCATTGAAAGATCATCAAACAGACCGCAATCGACAAGACAATCAACAAACTAATTCCAGCAAAACAGAATCGGTCTCATCTCTCCAACACGAGAATTATCCAAAAAAAGGAAAAAATGATAAAAATCCAGAAAAATCGAAAACTTACGGTTTTCGCGATTACGGCGCCCCACCCTTCGTCAAAGGCCCGCTTCATGACCGTGTAATTCGTCCCCGGTGGGCCCGAACCGATCACAAAAGGATTCGGCATCTCCAATCCATTCACCTTCACGCTCAGATCCGGCTCGGATTTCGCATCGGTAGCAGCAAAAACCCTAAAACCAATCCGACAGCTGCGACGATTCGAGGCTGGAAGCTTCGGGAACTGCAGGGTCGAGCTTCTGCCGTTGATCTGGCAGGTGTAGCTGAGAGACGCCATGAGAGAGTCTTTCTGTAAGACAAGTATTATGTATCGTCAGACGCGCGTGGAGAAGAGAGAGAGAGTCCCAGATTCAAGCATGCATTTGAATCTGAGTAAATATTCAGAGATAGAGACGTGGAAGATTTTATCTTTTTAAAATGGCGGATAGAACGAGGAACAGAGATGCCTTGATGCTCCGGCGGAAGGTGATAGATGATACGCAGCCAGTTAGAAATTTCTTGGGAATTGCATACGTGGCATAAAAATAATTCAATTTAAGGTGTACAAATCATGAGCACCATTTCAGACGTGTTCGTAACCAAGAATATGCTTTTTTTGGTTATTTGACTCTGATACTCATGGATACTTTTTCAAGGGTTTAAAATAAAAAAATAACTATGATTAAAGGTTGAATCCCAATCCACTGTTTGTTACAAATAGTAAACTTTTGTTAGATACAATATAATTAAATGCAGCGGTACCTTTAGAATTCTCTGTTTAAAGAATAAGATCCATTAACTAATTTATTTTTGGGAGCGTGGGTTCCACAATTTAATCCATTTGCTTGGGCTCTATGTATATATATTTACAAATTCTGAGTGACATCGGGCTCATAGTCTATTCATCCATGGCATCTTTTAATACTTTGGTTGTGGGTGGCATAGTGGCATCTATGGTGATCCCACTTGGTGAGATTTAATCGGGATACAAAGCAGTGTAAGAGATGAGGTTTATTCAAAATATGTTTGAAAGTTATTAGGTTGAGTAGTATAAGAGATGAGGCTTATACAAAACATTTTTGAAAGTTATTAGGTTGAATATATGCTTCATCTTACCTGTATCTAAAAACTACACGTGGCGTAAATAGATTCTGCCATGTCAAGTCATCATGAATGTCCGTGCTGGCAGAGTTCACCATGCAATCCACATCTTAATTCCATAGTAGGGCCATTCTCATATCACTACCTATTTATTATATGGTAATTCTGCTAATGGTGATAGGGTTTGCAGGCGGAGTAAAGAGGAGAAAAAGAAAAAAGAGAGACTTACGTCCGACTCCAATATGGCTCAGAGGTAGACAAATTTTATTTCAATGTTAAGATCATGGGATCAAGTGCCCATGTCATGTGGGGCTGGGAGTGTGTGAGGAAAACAAAAAAAGAAAGAGTCCAATAGGAGAGAGAAAGAAGGGAAAGGTAGACTACATACAAGTGTGTTATGGTCTCATAGAGAGAGAGAGGGCGGGAGTGATGGCTTACTCATTCTTACCATCTCCTTCACCATGCCGGCTTGAGTCCTTAAATCGATCTATCTAATTTTTTGAATAACATTGTAACATGGGCCAACGCAATGAATATACCACCACCATACAAAATCTTTGTTACACAGTTGTCTTAAATAGATTTTTTGTGCAGACTATACACATTAAAATTAGTAAAAAGAAGCAGGTTCAATATAAGTTGTTAATGACACTTATACCATAGAATCTTAAGCATCCTTTGCCAAGTAGCTATATTGTCAATGATAAAAGTTCCTATTTGTAAGTGCAAGGGCAAAAAATGTCCAAAACTACTAGTGTTATTGTAGACACCCCACTCAGGCTAGCAATTTGATAAAGCATGAATGATCCTTAGGAACTGAACATAAACCCCACACCCTATCTAAAACCATAGCCATTTTCCAAACATGATCCAAACCCTAGCCAAACCTGAACCCTTCTGTTACTCTAAACCCTGACTTAACTCGAGCCGTCACCCAAGCCAAAGCATGCCTAAACCTTCACCCACTATTAATCCATTTTCCGAGCGATTTTCGGGTCATAACCAAGCCAGTTTTGAGCCATTTTTGAGCCAAATATTCAAAATGGGCTTTGTGCCACTCTTGGGGTTCGAAAGAAGCCCACAGGCAGAACTTCGAAAGCAACCCTGCGGAGGCGGTAATCAGATTACTGCCGGCGGTAATTCGATTACCTCCGCCTCTCGAAAAATGTGCCCCCGAACTCATTTCAAAAGTCAACTATACTGATCTGTTTGACCATAAAATTCACCCTATTTACCATTTTACTAGACCCTATAAACCTATAAGGGAGCGTCATGTGGCAGCCTCTTTCCCTCTAACAATCCTAAGTTGTCACATCGTCATTTATCCTCCATAATCCTTAAAACTACCAAAAAACCATTCCAAGAGGCTATAAATACTCCCTCATCTCTTTATTTCAAACAACAACAGCCGTCATAAAAACTAAGAGTTTGAGAGAGAAAGTGAGTGAGACTGAGAGGGTGTGCTTGAGTCTCAAGCTCCTATCTTTTTAGCTCCCCTTTAGCTCCCTTCAGCCATCTCTTAACCTCCCAAACCTACTTAGACCAATCATTCCCAACCATGTTGCACCCAAACATCCAAGCCATTTCAAGTGCAAGCCAAAGATTATTCAATCATCACTAGTATTCATATTCTATCAATTGCATCATTATTTCCCTTCTCAGCTCCGCTGCTTTTCTAAATTACCATTGAATATATGCTCTGTGACTTACCAGAACTCGGGATCTTATCACATTAGAAACTCATGGTAGTTTAGTCCTCATACATGTCATTCTAACATCATCATATATTTTTTTAAATCTCATTTATAGAACATTCTCTGAACGTATGTTATATGGTTTGTCGAAATTCTAGACCCTGCTATGTAAAAAATTCAAGTCTGCCTAATCTCATTTTAATACTTTGCATCCTATCATTTTTATCCCCTAAGATTAGCTTACCACACGAAGTAGAGACCGTGCACCTGTACGGGCAGAGATGGTGCCTAATACCTTCCTTATCTGTAACTGAGGTCCCTTTCTCGGAATCCCAGGTCGCAGATCAAGAGTCAACTTAAAGCAAGAGAGTCCTCGGATTCTCTAGCTTCTACAGATTTTGCAGGTTCTAGCCGACTGCGGGATTTTGAGTTAATTGGCTAGTGGTGACTCCAAGTCTACTGCTTCATCAATCCAAATCAGCTCACACAGTATGCCAGAAACAAACATAAATTAGCGTGGGCACCGATTTCCAGCATTCACAGTTATATATAGTATAAATATATTATTTAGCATTTGGTGTGGTAATGCACTATGCTACTTGTTTAAACCCATTTTTAATGCCCTGACGTGAATCAATCAAAGGTCGATATGTATCAACACTATGAAACCACAACTGGCATGGGATGTACTCTCACCTAAGAGTATCATTATCGACGTTTCCTTCGACGATATACATTCTGTGATAAATGCAGAGGCACGAGCCTTTAGGCTTAACTTTAGGAGAGCAAATTAGCATAAGCTACATGGCCACAACTATTGTGCCCATTAATGACGCAGCGTACCTGTCACGTCTATAAGGGCCTGTTTGGACCATAAGTTTCTTAAGATAAGTTATATATTCCCCGAGTAATTTATCTTAGTTTCTACTTATTAAGAAGGTAAGTATGTCTAGCAAATAGACATACTTATCACTTTCTCCTCTCCTTTGCCTCTCTTGATACCTCTCTTCCGTAACTTATGAAAAGTAGAAAAGCTTTTAAAAAAAGGAAGCTGAAGTGATTATGTACATTTAAGTAAAAAAGTTATTTATAACTAACCATAAACCAAACTTACTTATCCAAAAGTAACTTATTTGGTGGTTTCTAAATGAGCCTTAAGAAACCTGCTGCGAGAACAAATCTTATCACAAATCTGGTGACTTGATTTTTCAGACCGACTCACCCATTCGTTTCAAGAAGGTTTCAATGGTGGACATCGTTGTTACCACTGTTTTATTAGTGTGGTCTACATGAGTCTTGGATATCTCTAGTTTTTAGAATCCTGTATTCTTGTGTTCTTTCAAAACAGATGGATGGATGGAGTGGATTTATCCCGGACTTCTCTGAGGACCCCACACATATTTCGGGTCACAGAGATATCTATGTGCAGGCAATCCGCTCCCGTCCTTTCCCAAAATTTCGAGAGGTTTGGTGGCTCATACGTAAATATACACGCAGCCAACGTGGCAAATAAATAGAACATCCGATCCGTGTATCAAGTGGGCCCCACCACTTATATCATTCCATATGATACTTGAGGTTGGTGAACCATTAGATAGTTCACACTACCAAAACGGTGTCCATTTTTTTAAAGGGGATATGCTGTTTTCGTATATGCTACTCGCGGTGCCACCTAATACACGGCTTAGATTTTATACATATATATGTGCCAAAGGGGCACGTCTAAAGCTGCATGTGGAGATGTGCAGCTGGGCTAACAAATCTCAGATTTCTTAAACTGGAAGGCCTTGCTGTGCTTCGTTGTATGATTATTCTTGGCATGAGATTTTAGAGATAATGCAATATTTTTTAGAGAGATTCTTCGGTACTCTGGCAGAGCTGGATGGATGATACACAGGCAGTTAGAAATTAGTGAGGATTTGCGTAACCGACATTTAAATAACTCAAACTAAACTATCCATGCATCCTATAGTAGGGAAGCATCATACCCTATCAAATTAAAACTCAGTCTCAGTTTGGTTTTTGAAGCATGGCCCACCTAAATCAAGTGGAGGACAACATGTGGCACCCAAATTCTTCAAAACCGTAACCCACCAGCTTATCTGATCTGGGCCTTCGCAAGAGCTTGTCCACAAGCTCCTTATGGCCAATCCTCACCGTCCAGCAAGTCCTATTTGAAGAAAAACCATGGAATTGTTGATGAGCCCCAAAACGAGATCCATGACGTCCATCAGGTGGGGCTTTTGGTCAGCATTCAATCCCTAAACTTTCATCAGAAATCATTGTAAAAGGGCCTACCAAAACAGATCCAAAAATTTGCATACAAAGGCGGTGTGCGCAACTCGTTCATGCAGTCTGTAACACAAAGGTTTATCTGCCGTTGCCTCTCCCTTAATTAGGGCTATCCAAAGGTCTGAGTTATATCAACCCATCTGATTCAACGAGTAGCCCAACAAACACAAATGGAGAGAGAGAGAGAGAGAGAGAGAGAGAGAGAGAGAGTCATGTGGAGCATTCAAAGTAATAAGAATATTTTCAAGAATTAGAACATTTTTATCAATTTCTATAGGGTTTAAATGAAACTTACTCTTCCATTCAAAGTAAAATTTTAGTCAGCAAGGCCTATACCATCATCAATCAAAAAGAAAAGCAAAGACTATTTTGTTTACTGTCACAAAATGATCTTATTGCCATGACGCCTAATGCATCCCGTGGTACTCAATTTCCCCAAGGATCAGGATGTGGACATGGCCGCCTCTATTGTGATTATTGCAAACAACTTGGTTACACCAATGACAAATGCTATGCTTTAGTGGGATGTCTATCTAGTTGGAGTAAAGGAAAAATTAACGGACGAAGATCACCACATAATGTTGATCAACTGAACAATACAATTAGTTGTTTGCTGAATGCCACAGGAAATTCTAATATTGCCAATCTTACTTGTGATGGGTTATTTTGACCCATCTCGGTCAAGAGCCCTGCTCGACTGGTCGAAGGCTGGTGGTCGACCGGTCGAAGTTCAAGTCGAGAACTTCGACTTAAAGTCCAACATTTTTTCTATTGGGGCGGTGGTCGAGAGTACCCACGGCCAGCGGTCGAAGGTGGGCTACGACCATACATCGAAGACTAGCTAGGACTAGTCGAATGATTTGTTCTGCGATTTTGCGCGAAGCATGGATTTAAGTCCTTTCGCACCGGGATGCGGAAAGGAGTTTCCAAAACTATAAAAGGGTTGCCTAGGGTTTTCTAGGTACCACTAAAAATAGCAAGAGGTTCCTAAAGCTTTGCAAGGGATTTGCTAAAGGATTTAGGGCTATCAAGGTGAGAGAGAGGGAGAAAGAGAGAGAGGAAGCTTATATAAGGGAGGTTCTGCTCGTGGAGGTTCTTTACTATGCAATCTATATCTCGGCGGTTCTATGTCCTCGTAATCGGTTAGATCTCTCCGTTTTCTCTATTTCTCTTATTGTTTATCCACTCCTGCGTGAGTGAAGAAGATTGTAACGTTCTACTTCGTAGTGGATTGTTGATCTGGACGAGGTCCCGTGGTTTTTACCTCTTTGAGGGTTTTCCACGTAAAAATCTCTTGTATGGTGTGTGATTGATCAAAGTAATAAGAATACGTAAAAATCTCTATAGGGTATGGAAAAATTTTGTCAGAAAGGTGATGATGCTTTAATTTATTTCATTGCTTTATTATCCATAATTTTGGTTTGTTCTAGAGGGCTAGATCCTAAGGTTTTGTGCAAGGCCCCCAACAACTTGTAATTCATCAATTTTCTCCTCTTCTACTTCATGGATTATAGATAGTGGATCCTCCGATTATAAGATCATATGACACCCACATTATCTTCCTTTGTTAATTCTATACCAACCTATTTTGCATATTAGCTCCATAACTTTATCCCAAAATTTGGCTTTGCATGACGTCGATCTTTGTGTTCTAAATTTTCACTTTAATCTTTTATCCGTTGGTAAACTAACACGAAGTTTAAATCTTGTCATCATATTCTTTCCAACCTTTGTCTTCCAAAACCTATCACCAAAGAAGCTGATTGGAGTGGGTGAAGTATGAGACGACTTCTACCACACCTTGGACACTTATCCAACCTCTGTCTCTCTCAATTATCTACTTTGAATAATTCTTTTTCTTTTCCTTCTCCTTGTGATATATGTCAACTTGCTAAAAAAATCAGTCATCCTTTTTATCCAAGTAGTAATAGAGGTAATATCCTTTTACCTTATGCATGATAGAAGTAATTAATTGTGACATTTGGGGTGGTTATCCAACGTCTTCTCACATTAGTGCACATTATTTTCTCACATTGGTGCATATTATTTTCTCACTATTGTTGATAATTATTTTCGTTATACTTGGATTTACCTTATGTGCTTTAAGTTTGAAACACATTTTCTACTAAAAAACTTTTATGCTATGGATCGAGCTCAATTTCACTCTCAAGTTTGCAAAATACATATTGATAATGGAACTGAGTTCCTTTATAATTTCATGCAAACTTTTTTTTTTTTTTTTTTTTAATGACAATAGAATTATTCATCAACGAAATTATGCTGAAACTCCTCAACAGAATAGGGTTGCTGAATGTAAGCATTGACATATCCTTGAGGTTGCTTGTGCTTTATGTTTTAATTAAAGAACATTTACCTCTCTTATTTTGGGATGAATGTGTCCTTATTGCTATTTACCTAATAAACCGAGTACCCACTCCCTTAGATAACAAAACTCCATATGAAATGCTTTTCAATTGTAAACCTTCATGCGCTTATTTACGAGTTTTTGGTTTTCTATATTATGCTTGCTTGCACAATTAACAATGATTGACACAAATTTGCTCCCCGTGCTTCTAAGTGCATTTTTGTTGGGTACCCATTTGGGCAACATGAATATTGTATTTATTACCTTTAAAAAAAGCGTATTTTTATCTATCGCGATGTCACCTTTTATAAAGCAATATTTCCATTTACCACTAAAGAAAAAAAGGAGGAGGAGTTTTTTTTTAAATACTTTTTTTATTTTAGTTGATGGCAACGTGAACGCATAGGTGATACAGAGGCAAGTATTTAAACATGAATACATTCGATAAAACTATAAAACAAGAACCATTAAAAAATCTCATAAAATCTGTTGCCAATAGATATGCTCCTCATAATTCTGGTTGACAGCTCATGTGCATTCCGTTTATATTACAAAAATTTTCTTATTAGTTGGATCATCATATTGGTTTGAATTTATTGTCGTTAGAGCTCCAATATCCCTCAACGTCTCTCCACTGAGGAAAGATTGCGGGAGTATCCAACCTTATCGCTCCAAGAATCTTGTGTATCCTTATCTCTCCATTGACTATCACGATTGCCAAGCTTGCTGAGCTGTGACATGCTAATACCCTCCCACAAACTGTGTCGGGGTTGGAGGCAAAGTTTGGTTCAGAAATAATGAAGGGCTGCCTTTGACATTAGCTTAGTGAAGAGGTCTGCAACTTGGTTATCAGTGGAGATATGTCGAGTGATAAGTAGTCCAAGTGCAACGCGTTCGCGCATAAAATGGTAATCCAACTCGATGTGTTTACTTCGTGCATGGAACACAAGATTAACTGTCATATGAAGAACATTAAGGTTGTCGCAGTAGAGTATGGTAGGAGATGCCATTGGAATGCAGAGATCTTTGAGAATGAAGGTCATCCAAGTGAGTTCAGTTGCTGTGTTAGCCATGGCTATGTACTCTGCTTCTGTGCTTAGCCGAGAAATTGTATGTTGCTTCTTTGCACACCAAGAGATGAGGTTTCCTCCAAGGTAGGTACAGTAGCCAGTAGTGGAACGTCTCGTAGTAGGATACCCTGCCCAATCTACATATGAAAAAGCAAACAGATCAAGTGTAGTATTTGAAGAAAAATGTAATCCTATGTCAATAGTTCCTTTGACATATCGTAGATACGCCGAACCATTTTCAAATGTGTCATGGGGGGAGCTTGCATGAATTAGGACACATAGTTAAACTAAATGAAAGGTTAGGGCGTGTAAGTGTGTCCTCGATAGTAACTAGGGTCTTCCATAAGAGTTTCATTTGATGAGGTTTTGTCTTAGCTTCGAGAGGTGTACTCATGGGCTTGCAATCTACTATGTTGGATCGTTCAAGTATGGTGAGAGCGTAGAGTGACTGAGACAGATGAAGACCATTGGATATTGGGGAGATTTCTATGCCAAAAAAGTGATGAATTGGTCCCAAGTCTTTCATTGCGTATTCATTGCTCAACAGTTGAATGAAATTTGTAACAAGTATTGGAGCGGATCCTGTGAGCAGTATATCATCTACATAAAGAAGCAAAATTAGTGTTTCATAATCATAATGAAAAATAAACAAGGAAGGATCTACAAGACTGCAAAAGAACCCATATTTAAGGAGAAAGGTATTGAATCGATTAAACCAAGCATGAGGTGTTTATTTTAAACCATAGAGAGCTCTTTAGAGTTTGCAAACATGTCGGGTGTTGAGAATCTGTCATTCCTAGAGGTTGTTGCATATATATATCTTCAGAGATTAGACCATGCAGGAATGCATTTTTTACGTCTAGCTGACGAATAGGCCACCGCTGAACAAGTGCTATAGTAATGATCATGCGAATGGTTCCCGGTTTGATAACTGGAGAAAATGTTTCAGTGTAGTCCACACCATCAATTTGATGGTAGCCTTTTGCAACAAGACGTGCCTTGAGTCGATCTAGAGAACTGTCGGAGTACATTGACAGATGTGGTTGTAATCAAAGCATACTTTGGATTGTGTTTTACCACACCCAGTTTAGACCGAGTGACCATAGAATGGGATATTAGTGCTGAAGAAACTGGAGTAGGGTGAGATAACTCCGATGGTTCAAACACGAGTTGTGGAAGTGGCTCTGGTTGAGACAATTCCAAATTCTCAGACTCGTGCGGTGGAGGTGTTTCAAGTAGTGCCAAGTTGTGATTGTGGATAAGCATATCGAAAGTCTTGGATAGGGAGGATAGAAACTCTGGTAGGTCAGTGGAACTGGGATGGTGGGGTTGGATGATGGATGTTTGTTGCTGGTAAGGGACTCAAACAAGGTGGTGTTGAAGATACCAAAGAAGGTTCGACAGGGAAGCACATGTCAGTGTGTAGTAACCAAGAATCAAAGATGCTAATGACCTGTGGCTTAGTAGATGTAATGCGGGAAGTGTTAGCAGTCTTATAAGGAGAGACTAACTCATTAAAAACAACATGCTGAGAGATAAAAAAAAATTGCTTGAAGGATGAAAGCACTTGTATCCCTTGTGTTTATCACTATAGCCTACAAAAATACAAAGAAGTGTTTTTTGATCAAATTTGTGACATCATATGTCCCAAGTGTAAAGAAAACATTTAGATCCAAAGGTATGAAGTGAAGAGTAAACAGGATGAGCTCTATGCAGCGCAAAATATGGGGTTTCAAAATTATTGGCAGATGCAGGCAGTCGATTCATAAGGTAGACAACTGTAGTGAAAGCTTCTACCCATAGAAATAAAGGAGCACCACAATGAAATAATATAGTCATACCTAGCTCACTTATAGTCCTATGACGTCTTTCAACTATACCAGTCTGCTCAGGAGTATACGGGAAAGATAACTGATGAATAATGCCTGTGGAAAGAAAGTGAGTTGAAAGTTTGGAGTTGATGAACTCATCGCCTCCATCTGAATGGAAAATTTTAATTTGTTAGTTGAACTGCCTGGCAACGTATTTTTCAAAGGCTAAGTATTCATTAAAAAAATCAGATTTATAATGTAAGGGAATAATCCATGTATATTTAAAGAAGTTATCAACCAAACAAGCATAATATCTGAATTTTGCAATAGATAAAACAGGAGCGGGTCCCCACAAATCACAATGAATTTTTTTTAAAATACTAAAACTTAAATGTTCAGAACAAGAGAAAGGTAAACGACTAAGCTTCCCTAATTGACAACTATCACAAAGATGTTGAGATTTTGTTGCCCCTAAGAGATCAATTAGCCCCTTATTTTTTAATAACTGTAAAGCCGAAGACTAAGGATGGCCTAAGCGTTGGTGCCAAACTTCTGCAGTACTGGATTTGAAGCGTTGAGAAAAATATAGTTCTGGCGAAGTGGGTAGAACATAAAGATCACCACTGCGTCTCCCTGTTATCACTGGTTGTCCTGTTTCCCGTTTCTTAACACAAAAATCAATGTTAGAAAATTCACAATTGACAGGAAATTGATTAGTTAACCGGCTTACAGAGAGTAATTTTTTTTTAAAGTTTGGAACTAGCAAGACATCATATAGAGGTAAAATAATTTATTATTTTTTTGCTTTATACACGAGTCACCAATTGCAAGAATTGGCATGGAAGATCCATCGCCAATTAGAACTGTGTCAGTACTAGAATATTTACGAATATTGGTTAACATACCTGGCTTACCTGTCATATGATTGGAGGCTCCAGTGTTTGTTGTCCATTCTGTATCTGCGATGATGTTGTCCAAGGTAAGTGCTGCAAGTGCTTGTGGAATTTCATCATGATGAGTAGATTTTTTGGGTACCCACCAGCAGATCTTTGCAACATGACCCATCATCCCACAGTATTGACAATGTTGGTCACGGTATTTGTCCCTCTTTGCAGGAGTCATGCGACGCTCACCTGGTGGTGCAGGACAGCGTTGTGAATCGGCAAAAGGAGGGTTGTCTATGTAGCTCTGATTGGAGTCTCTATGTTGTTGTTGTTGTGCCTGGAATCCATGCCCATTGGATGTGAACTTCTATGAGGTTCCATGATAGCCTGAGGAAGTTTGCTGAGATCGTTGTTGTTGCTGACTATAGAATGTCATTTGATGAGTGAGTGATGAAGTTGGTTCATCTGTATGACTAGAAAACCAGGTGCACCTTTGATTAAAATTTTGGAGTTGAGAAACCAACTTAGAGTATGATGGTCGTGGGGGCTTCAACATGGTTGTTGTGAAAGTTTCATATTGAGGACCAAGACTAATGAGAAGACAGAAGACTTTTTCTTGGTCTGGAACAGGTTTTTCAATGGCTGCTAGATTGTCACATAGACCTTTGAAGGTACAAATGTGGTCTGTAATGGTTTTGTCATCTTCTTTTCGAAGATAAGTTACCTGTTGCCATAGTGTAAATTCGCGTTATTGTGAGTCTTGGGCATATGCCTTCTTGAGTGCTTCTCATACGGCATGAGCTGTGTCGAGGCCAACGACGAGTCCGAGAGTTTCCTCTGAGAGTGTTCCGATGATCCACCCACGAAAGAGACGGTCAGACTTTCGCCAGGCTATGAAAGCATCTGTTAAATAAAATTTTCGACATTTGTGAAACTATTTGGATTTGGTGTGGTGTATTTAATGGGAGCAGGATCTTCATTTGTGAGATGACCGACCAATTCTTGACTCTCTGTAAGAGCCAAGGCTTGTTCACGCCACAATGGATAATTTTTTAGGGTAAGTCTGAGTGTAATGAAGTTGCCAACGTTGAGAGATGGAGTAGCCATGGCGGAAGAAGAGAGCGGAAGATAAGAGAAAGGAAAGAAATTAAAGGAGTTATGACGTGCTAATGATGCCAAGTGTTCACAATGGCTTTGATACCATGAAGAAAAAAAAGAAGAGTTTTTTTAAAAAATACTTTTTTATTTCAATTGATGGCAACGTGAACACATAGGCGATACAGAGGCAAGTATTTAAACATGAATACATTTGATAAAGTTGTAAAACAAGAACCATAAAAAAAATCCGATAAAATCTGCTGTCGATAGATATGCTCCTCATAATTCTGGTTGACAGCTCATGTGCATTCCGTTTATATTGCAAAAATTTCCTTATCAGTTGGATCATCATCTTGGTTTGAATTTATTGCCGTTAGAGCTCCAATATCCCTCAACGTCTCTCCACTGATTGAGGCAAGATTGCAGGTGTATCCAACCTTATCGCTCCAAGAATCTTGTGTATCATTATCTCTCCATTGACTCTCACAATCGCCAAGCTTGCCAAGTTGTGACATGCTAATAGCCACTACCTCCACACCATCTGAAACATCTCCACTTGTCATACTAATGCCAAATCATGAAATTTCCTCCACAAGTGATTTATCTCCGCCAACCAACATCCCCCTCTCCTGCCCTCATTGCTCCCAATGAATTACCTCCCGACCTTCTTACCTTAAAGATTATGTTTGCTCCACTCTACCTATACCCATCGCTTCATCTTGTACTACATCACCTTCACAACCTCCCGTAAGTACACCCTATCCCTGATCTAATTTTCTTTCCTACAGTCATTTTTCTTCTAACCATCTCGCCTTCATCCCTACCATCTCTTCTAATGATGAGACTACCTCTTTTTTACAAGCTGTTAAATTTCTTCATTGCTGTGAGGAAATGACCGTAAAAATTCAGGCATTACAACAGAATAACATTTGAACTTGACAACATTTACCTCCAGGAAAGAAACTTATAATGGGCATATAAAGTCAAACACCATGCTGATGGTACTATTAAACATTTCAAAGCCTGTTTGGTGGCTGAAGATTATAATCAAATTGAGGGGTTAGATTATAATGAGACATTTGCCCTTGTTGCTAAACTTGTCAACATAAGTTGTCTATTGGTCATAGTTGTCGTCCGCTATTAAACCCTCTATTGACTTGATGTCAACAATGCATTTCTCCATGGTGATCTTCACGAAGAAGTCTATATGACTATTGTATTGGATTTTGATAAACAAAGGGAGCAATGTGTTTGCCACCTAAAAAAGTCTCTCTATGATCTCAAACAAGCATCTTGGAATTAGTTTACAAAGTTTTGAAAAAGCTTAGACTAATTCTAACCAGCACATCAACCCCCTTAGTTTGGGAAGTGGATTAGATGTTACCTGGATAACATCTTAGTGGTTGCTGCCCTTAGTGTGTGGGGCTCACCTTGATAAATGTGTTTCATGTTCATGCTGTCCATCAATTTTTTATTTTTTTATTTCAGCTCATTTAAGGATGTTATCAAACAATTCAAGCATATCCAACTCTTTAATGGACCATACCACTGGAAAAAGTAGTAAATGACCATTTTGTAGGCTACAAAAGTTTTGGATGAAGCTAATCTTTGTATTTTCCATTCATGTAGTTTTGATTGAGCTTATCAAGTTGGATGGAAAATAAATATTATCAATCTGCTTACATGGACATTGGGAGGTTTTTAACGGTGAGCATTGAATCATGACTATTTCTTGTGGTATGGTCCACCTGAGATTTGATTATGCATTATTTTTGGGACCGTATCTTAAAATGGGCTGTAAATACGGATAAACGGAGCATACAACATATGATCAAGGTGGGCCCTACGGTAAAGGAAACACCCACTAAGCTGTTATCTGGGTAACACCTAATCCACGCTCCCCTAGTTTGAACCATATTGGATGGTCTGGATGGCATACACGCATCAAGGTGGCCCCACATCACGGCTACATTGTAATCCGGTTGGTCCTCGCTTTATTGGTCATGGCGTTCGAACCCATATATAGGACATGATTCATTGCCACCTCTTTTGGGACTTCCTGATTCATGGTGTCTTTGTAGGTGAAAGCTTTGAGGGGCCCACCGTGATGTTCAGGTGACATCCAATCCATCCATCAATTTCACCACACCATGTCAAGACATAATAATAAAAAATTGAATAGATTGAAAACTCAAGTAGGCCACACTAAAGGAAAAAGTGGTGCTTGTATGCCCACCATTGAAAGCTTTGATGGGGACCACTGAAGTTTTAGATCAGAACAATACACTACAAGAATACTCTCCTTTAGCGGCGGTCAAAACCGCCAGCAAAGGCCTAGAAAACTGCTGGCAAAGTCTTTGCCCGTAGTTTGCTAACAGCCGCTAAAGCCTTGGTCGGCAAAGGCTTTACCGGCGGTCGTGCTCCCTTTACCGGCGGTTGTGCAAGCCACCACTACATGTAGGATTAATTGGCGGTTGTGCAAGCCGCCACTGCATGTAGGATTAATTGGCGGTTGTGCAAGCCGCCACTGCATGTGGGATTTACCGACGGTTTGCACAGTAGGTTGTGGTATTTGAATTTTTAGCTCTTAATCCACGTGGGACTGATTTAACTTTACTAACACTTCAATTAGCATTTAGACTCCTAATTCCATAATGCATATGCATTTGTAAACCTATCTATAATTGTGATTTGGTGTTTTTTTTTTTTTTAAGCTCTTAATCCACGTGGGACTGATTTAACTTTACTAACACTTCAATTATCATTTAGGCTCCTAATTCCATAATGCATATGCATTTGTAAACCTATCTATAATTGTGATTTGGTTTTTTTTTTTTTTTTTCCCCTATGCCTTGCTGGTTAAGCTCTCTCTTCCATTGCCTATGGCAGCTTCATGTTGCCTGCAGTTTCGGATGTACAGGCTCATTAGATTGCAAACATTCAGTTTATAATAATAATTTATTATTATTATTATTTTTTTTAAAAAAAAAGAGCAAATGACACAAAATAGATGCCCGACTCACAGTGAGTCCCATTTTATGAGTTCTGCCTCTCCAACTCATAAAATGATTGACCTTATCATTGACCCTTTAGGTCAAGGCCGACCTGACTTTTGGTCAAGGCCCACTTGATTTCACATTCCTCTTAGGAAGTTGATTATGCCTAGGGATTGTTTTCCTATATAAAAAAAAAACATGCCTATGTGGCCCTTTCACATGCATCGAACTGCCGTGAATAATATTTACAATAATAAATCGAATAGTTTCACATAAATAAATAAAATCAATCGATCTATAGCTCCCATTCATCCATGCCTAAAACCTGCAAAACAAAATAGCGAAAAGAAATTAATTGGTATCAGAGTTAAAGTTTAGGAATTCAACTCAATATTGCATCAAAATACATATTAAAGCAATCAAAAACTTACTTAATACCAAGAACCGAATGAAGGTTGACAATGAGTACAGAGAGCAGGATTCAAAATAAACGGGGCAGCTTAGCTGATGAACAGCCAAAATCACACAAGCATGCGTCGCATTAGCAAGTGCAGAGAGTAAGATTCAAAATACTGCACTGACAATGCCTGTAGCAGGGCCTCAGGTTAGGAATGTATGCTAAACAAACGAGAGTGATCATTGTGAATAGATGCCTTCCATAGAATAAGTTGGGTTACCTTGAATTTGCCCAGACGTCTTGGGAAGACAACTAAATTAGCCTTGTAAGTTTTCAGCCTTTGAACATTAGCTTGAAGACCCTCCAGAGAACGGTTCTTGCGACGATGGTCAACTACAATGCCAATGGTTGAGGCAAGTTTCTTTGGAATGCCAGCTGCCTGAAAAATACAGTCCAGAATTACATGATCCACAATGCACATATTCATGACTATAAGAGAAGCATCACACCAGGGGAAATAGAAGCATCATGGAAATATGGAAATAACAATGATAGTCCATGAAATTACAACCCAAGTTTCAAAGACTCCACTGAAAATTAATAGAAGCGGGAGTATCTGTTCTTCAAAAACAAATGAAAAAAGAAAAATCCCCTGAAACTGCCAAAACAACAAAAACTTGGAGCAAGCAATAAGAACTCCTCGCCACTGAGAATGAGCAGTCTTAAAGGCTTCTGAGTTGCTGAAAATAGAAAAGATATTTTTGCCAATGAGTGGCACAAAAAATAAATAAATAAAATCCTCCGATATAAATTTGCAACACAAAAATGCCTATGTTGTAAACAACACAACATGTACAAGGCCCTCTGGAATTCAGATAATAAACTTGCTTCTTGTTGTTTCAGGAAAATCAACATCAACTTCTTCATGAAAGGTGCAATTCCCACAGGTACAGTTTCGATTTTTTTTTTTTAATCTTTTTTTTTTATGGCAACAGTATGGATTTATTTTTTGGGGGGAAGTTTTTTCATCAGTGTGGCATTTCCACAAAATAAAGATCAGAAGTCTGTAGGAGTATGCATAAAGTGCTACAGACAGTGATGGGGAACCAGTTGGTGCTGCTGCTCATATGGTACTAAATAATGCAACCAAAAAAGCCAGTATGTACAAACCTCACTCATTACAAGAACTTACAAATAACGGAGAGATTTCAAGGAAGCTAAGGAGAATGGAATATTCTGTCTCAGCCGATTGAATGCCAGGTTTCTGCATTGCAGGAAGAAAACAAAAATATATCTTAGAATTGAGATTCAAATAAAATAAAATAAAATAAGATTAAATCCTATATAGGAAAAGGAAGCCATAAAAAGTTATAGACATCTTACATGTGGGTTGCACTGGGGGGCAAAAATAAAGGAATTACGCCATGAATGCTATTGTTACTGATGTCCCTGTACAAGGGAAGGATGTTTGAATTAGTAAAGATAAATGGAACCAGATCAAATAAAAAGCTTTGTTTGTATGTTAAGCTTAACTTACAAAGTGCATTTAAGTTCATCCAGGTGAAGCTAAGCTCATCCCACGATTAAATTATTTTGTAATAGTCAACACATGAAACATCAAGAAAAACCTACTCATAAATGCAAGCAACCTAAAGTTGAACAGATGTTAACAAAAACACTCAAGTGATTGCAACCTATCAACCACACAAGCTTTTTCATGTAAATATCTGCTTACCTGCATAGAAACTAAACACAAGGGTATATTTTGATCATGGTCTGGTTAGATGGAATTTCAGTGATTCAAATCTGACATTGAGGCATTTAATACATACACATGGATTATAGAAAATTCAATAAGCAAGCAAAAATCTTAAAGGAAATAAGAAAGAAAGGGGAAAAAAAAAACATGTATGAAATGTTTATATTATAACACAAAATTGAGCTCAAGTAATTCCATGATTTGAAGGACAAACCTGATGCCGAATCCACAAATTGCCCATTGATTAGCAGTTGGGTGTGCTCTACTTGAACAGGTGGTGTTATCAAGTCTTCAGCTGTAATGGCAGTGCCAAATCCATGGACGATTCTAGCATTTCTGCGTCAAGTTTATATTATAACACAAAATTCTGTAAATAGAAATGCTTAAGTATCAACCAACTAGCACAAAATTAGAAAGATGACATATATATGAAATGCAAGACCTGAACAAAATTGAAAAAAAAAAGAAAGAAAATACTAAGTTAATCTACTAAAAATGATAACCTTGGTTTGGAGGTAAGCATGTTCATGCCATGATCTTCAGAGATAACCTGCACATCAAATGTGGCATTATATTTGTGAGATATCTAATGCAATAGAATTCAAGAATAAAGAGTTGCATCTCACCTCTCCAATTGTGAGAATGGCTAGATCTTCCTAGTTTGCTCCTATCTTCTCCAAAACCAGGAGCTTTGATGGCACAAACCTACAGTTACAACTAACTTGGTAATATAGAATCAAGAAAAAATGCATCACTTGTGATCTAAATTCTATACAGTATGTGAAGATACATAACATGAACACCTCTACATTCTGAAATTTTCACACCTTTGAATTCTATGGCCATAGACCATTGCATGTCACATTCAAGCAATTAATTATCTTCGACACTTCCAATAAAACCTCATTAAAGTACTTTGCCCATGTCACATTCAACGAATTAATAATTTGAACCATGGCCATAGACCATTGCATGTCAAGTTCATGAAATGTTGAGTATGACTAACATAAGGGTAAGATGGGAACCTGGAATCATGGGATTGAACAAGCAATAAACAAAGCACAATGATAGAAAACCACATTGCCAATCTTGTACTCACTAACGGATTGAACAACTTTCCAATCATGAGATCCAAATTTTACCTACTAAGAAAACATATCAAATGGATACAACAAATAAGCAAACACAACACAAACACAAACTAAAACCATGTATTTTTGCAACAACTATTTTTGTAATTTAGTATGACAAACCCCATCAACAAGATTACTTTCCAACACCAGATGGTTGGTGTAGTTCCTAGACTTGAGAGATTGGTACTCAAGGGGCCAATAAAGTAAAATTCAGCAGATGGAAAGTAATGCTTCATACACAAACTAGTAATGCTGATGTGCTATCATGTACCAGTTTCCGAAGAAGTAAGAAACCATGTCTCGGAGTTATTTAACATAAACATTCTAGATAAGAGAAACACCACGATCAAATATAGTTTGTATACTAATGCAATCTGCAAAAAAAGTATAATTGGTAAAAACGACACTTTAGTGAGGAGCATTGCTGAAAAAACTGTCAAAAAGGGGCTGGGAAATGTATTCCAGGGTGCAGGGAGCTGAGATTCTGCAAATCTTCCCATGTTTCTTCAAAAAACATATTCAAATCTGGAGGGTAAAAAGAAAAAGCAAAAACATATTCAAATCTGGAGGGTAAAAAGAAAAAGCAGTCTCCTGTTAGAATAATCTTTTTCAAATCTTCCCATGTTTCTTCAAAAAACATATTCAAATCTGGAGGGTAAAAAGAAAAAGCAAAAACATATTCAAATATGGAGGGTAAAAAGAAAAAGCAGTCTCTTGTTAGAATAATATTTTTTCTTTAAAAGCAAGAAGAAGAAGAAGAAGTCTCTTGTTACTTTAGTGAGGAGCATTGCTGAAAAAACTGTCAAAAAGGGGCTGGGAAATGTATTCCAGGGTGCAGGGAGCTGAGATTCTGCAAATCTTCCCATGTTTCTTCAAAAAACATATTCAAATCTGGAGGGTAAAAAGAAAAAGCAAAAACATATTCAAATCTGGAGGGTAAAAAGAAAAAGCAGTCTCTTGTTAGAATAATATTTTTCAAATCTTCCCATGTTTCTTCAAAAAACATATTCAAATCTGGAGGGTAAAAAGAAAAAGCAAAAACATATTCAAATCTGGAGGGTAAAAAGAAAAAGCAGTCTCTTGTTAGAATAATATTTTTTCTTTAAAAGGCAAGAAGAAGAAGAAGAAGAGATTGAGTATATTATATGTAGAAGGTGCACATTCCATTATATGTAGATGGACTTAGAAATGCAAGCATCATCAACTGGAAGGTCAAGAATCAAAAGACAATCTTTATATGATCTTCAGACATGAAATCTAGGAAGATTGAGTATATTATATGTAGAAGGTGCACATTCCATTATATGTAGATGGACTTAGAAATGCAAGCATCATCAACTGGAAGGTCAAGAATCAAAAGACAATCTTTATATGATCTTCAGACATGAAATCTAGGATAGACCATCATACCTTTCAAGTCAGGCTTCCTTTCAACTTTTGTCTTGTTCAATCTATTCGCTATCTCATTTAGGCGCTTCTCTACTCTCATGGTGCAGACCTATGCACAAGCATCACAACCATTTAGAATTAGAATGCCCTATCTCTTCACACAATGAATTTTTGCTCAGTATGCAGAAAGAAGCAAGCTGCACAATGCAAAATCATTCATGCTAATGGAATCTTAAAGGATTGATACGATAAGTACTGATATGATCTAATTCATAAGTTTTTACATAATAGCTTATGTCAGATTACAGGTAAACAACTTCTACATGAGTTTTTCAGGACTTAAAGCCAAATTTGCATTTTTCAGGACTTGAAGACTTCCAGAATCAACTTGCTGGCAAGAGTTTCCAAACAAAATGCATACACATCTATTCAGCTGAAGTGCAAACAGAGTTCTAAGAAGAGAGTAGAAAATAGACCAAAATTATTCTAAGAATTGGACAAGTAAAAGGAAATTTTTGAATAATTTGGCTGTCCAGCAATCCAAATGGAATGCTAGCAATAAAATATAAGCTAAAAGTCCTGTCAGTTGCCAGCTCAAACAAAAGATGCTACAGAGGCTGTTGAAAAGCATACAATGTCATTCAAATGGGCAACACATTAATCCACGTGGACCTGCCTTAAAATGTACCAATCTAAAATGGTTGCCTAAGTCAACAAATGGGAGCAATTCAAGATCAACCTATCACTTAGAAATCAAGTGGCACTTTATATGCTTCATAAACTCTTGAAGCTACCAGTAGTACTATCAAAGAGAGCCAAAGTAATATGACACAAAGTCATATGAGTATATCAGCTGCACAAGAAACAACAATCTTGCCATGCACTATGTGAAAGCAGAAAACCTGTGAGCCAGCAAGAATCCTGCTACTTAGTACTGCTGCAAAAAAACAGAGATGTGACAGAAGTGAGTGATAAACGATTCATCCAGCTTAGCAACCACCTGAATAGGATGAAAGTTAGACTTCTTGAAACTTTTGTGGCCATAGACCATTGCTCTGTGGGCCCCACCATGATGTATGTGTTTCATTCATTCCGTTAATCTATTTTTACACATAATTTTAGGGGTTGATCCCAAAAATGAGAGGGATATAAATCTCATATGGACCACACCACAGGAAAACAATGGTGATTGGATATCCATCATTAAAGTCCTCCTAAGGCCCACCGTACTGTTTATTTGACATCCAATCTGTTGGTTTGGTCATAAAGACCCAGATGAAGGGAAAAACAAAACTTTTATGGTCCCCAAAAAGTTTTTAATGGTCAACGTTCATTCAACACTGTTTCATGTAATGTGGTCCACTTGAGATTGGGTTATACCTCATTTTTGGTCTCAGATCATAAAATGATCTAGAAAAATAGATGGACGGCATGGATGAAACAAATACATCATGGTGAGCCCACATAGCACCGAGTGGCAGGGGAGTAACCAATACGTTTCCAATGGAAACCGTGGACGCAGATTCACTGGGGAAAACCTTTCGCATGAAGTTCCAGCGCTGGGATGTATGGTGGGGTCCACCGTGATGTTTATAAGAATTCCAATCCATTCATCCATTTTTAAAGCTCATTTTAAGACATGTAACCAAAAATTAGGATGATCAAAAACTCAACTGGGCCATACAAGATGAAACATTGGAGAAAGAAATTCCTACCATTGAAACCTTCCTGGGCCTTTTGATGTTTATATGCTATCCAAACTGTTTATAAGGTCATTTTTACTAGGATGAAGTGAAAACACCAAAATATTAGACCGATGCGAAACTTTTGTGGCCATATAAATATTTCAACGGTGGACACTAAATCCCCACTGTTTCCTCTCGTGTGGCCCATTTGAATTTTGTATATACATTAGTTTTGGTATGATGTCCTAAAATGATATCTAAAAATGGATGAACGGGTTGGATTTATCACAAACGTCGCAGTGGACCCATCCGGATTCCTTGCGCAGGATCTTACTGCAAAAGGCTTTGGCAGGAAATCCGCATCGCCGTTAGACACGTGAAATCGGATTGCGTACCGAGTCTTATCGTACTGAGTAAATTCTATTGGGCCCACTGTGAATTCATGTGGTTTATCCACGCCGCCCATCCGTTTTTTCAGCTCATTTTAGGAGTTGAGCCCAAAACTAAAGTATATCAAAAGCTCAAGTAGACCATACCAAAGGAAACAATGGAAGTATTGATTTTCACCATTGAAGTGTTTTTAAGCCCCCAATGATCTTTATTTTTCATCCAAACTGTTCATAAGATCACAAAGACATGGATGAATGGAAAAAACAAATATCATCTTGATATAAAACTTCTGTGGGCCCCAAAAACTTTTCAACGGTAGAATTCAATTCACACTGGTTCAGGTGGTGCGGTCCACTTGATCTTTGCATATAATTAATTTTTGTTGTAAAACCCTAAAATTAGATGATAAAAGAGATGGATGGAGTTGATAGAATGACAATGACAATGGGCTCCACGGGCTTTACTCATTACGCTTACCATACTGAGTTACTCAGCAGTCAGCACGCAAACCGTTCATAATTTAACACAGTAATGGATGAAGGGAAAACAAAGACATAAGTTGATAAAAAACCAAAGAAAATTTTAACGGTAGGCATTCAATCCCCACTTAGGCTATGATATGCACATTGTCTACGGACAGCGAGTAGCAACTGATGGTCTGGCAGTGCCATGTGGACCTTACCATCATGATATATATTTTATCATTCGGTCCGTATATTTTCCCAGATCATTATAAGGACATGAACAAAAAAAAAAAAACACGAGGCAAATCTTGGACCACACCGTAGGAAAGAGCAGTGATTATTGAACACTCACCAATAATCTCAGGGCCACAGATTTTGGATCCATCTCATTTTTTGGTTCATGACCTATAATGATATAATGATCTGGAAAGGTAGATGGATAGTGGATAAAACACATATATCATGGCGGGCCCACAGATCACTGTCAGTAGCTGCTTGCTACTAACGCTAGGTGGAAGCAATCCACGTCCATTGGCTGCTGATGCTGTCATTAGCCAGTACCTACTGGTGGTGATCTGCTGCCCCACCATGATGTTTGTGTTTAATCCACTCCATCCATCCACTTTTAAATATCATTTTATGGCATGAACTCAAAATTGAGTCAGACTCAAATCACATGTGGGCTACACCACAGGACGTAGTGATTATTGAACACCTACCATTAAAAAACTTTTAGGACCACAAAAGTTTTGGATGAAACTTATATTTATGTTTTTCCTTTGTTCATGTATATATGACCTAATCAACAGGTTGGATGGAGGGCCCATAAAGTTTGCAACAGTGGACGTTCAATCACCCCTTTTTTTTTATTTTTTTTGGTATGGCTGACTTGCGACTTAGATATGAATCATTTTTCGTCTCATGTCCTAAAATGATATAAAACAAAAGGATGGATGGTCCACCTCGATTGGCTATTTCTGTAGGCAATCTGCATCCACTCTCACGGTGGATGTTATGTGGATCAAATACTTGGTTGGTACATTTATCAAGAGGGCCACACATTTAATACGAAACAGACGGTCAGAAAAATGACAACCAACGATTTGAACCCACAAATCCGTTTTTTTCTTTTTTTCCTCATTAAATTTCTTCATTTCTTCCATTACGTGCTACTCCCCATATTCCAACAATTATGAATAGAATGAGGCTACCTTGCCACTCTGGTTTTGTTACTCTTTATGAATTGAATCAAATTATTGCAATTCAGTTCACCGAGCATCCAAAAACAGCTAGATGTTGCCTTTTCCAATAATTTACATATTCCAATTCTTTTGCATATCCAAGCAATCTAATCAATATCTTTCCTTTTCAAGAAAATTGAATCGTAAACGTGAGACTCTAAACCAAAATGCTGAAAACTTAAATCATTGTTTTAATTAGACCCAAAATCTAGAAGAGAAGATAGTATCTGAATAAACATCATGGACATACCAATTCATTTCAACAACAAACAAAGCAGTGGAGTCCAGAGGAGCATCAGAGATCGTCTCAAAAGTCATGTTAATGGCACGATCTTCCAACCTGTAAGCAGCTCCGTTATTGACGGAAGATGTGACTAAATTTCTGCTCCTACCCATAGATTATAGTATGTGGATCATTGAATGTGATTGATCGTGAAAGCTTTCTCTTGGAGTTACATTGCACCAATTATCAGCTGAGAGTCTACCTCAATCCACAGTTTCTCAATGAACCATAACCTTCAATGCTGCAAATGGTTCTCTTTCTTGGAGACATTGAGAAGCCTCCTCAAGGAAAACATAATTAGATTGAAATTGCCTTCAAGAAGACATGAGAGACCAATGTTACCCAAATCACCAATCCCCTTATGTTTACTGTTCCAAATCCCATGATCCAGATTGTGGGATGCTACTCTTGCCGATCCGAAACTATGGTTATAGACTCCCAGTGTGGATTGAGTCGTAATGTCAATGTACATTGAGAACGTAGAGATTTATACTTGTATTATGGATGTGAGACCACTAATAATAATACCATCATTTTATACATAAATTAGAATATTGATTCATATATTAAACCGTACACATACCTAGTGTATGTACTGGGGTGACCCAAACGATCTTACCCTAGTGTACCACATATTGGAGGTAGTAGTGTACCATATACCTGTTCCAGTATCACATAGAGCAACCTGAGATCCAGTTAACCTTGTGACAGACCCTATCTCAAGGCAAAAGAAAGCGAAAACCTTTCTTGCAGAAGTAACAATAATGACTTGGAAGTAGCTTTAGGCCGTGTTGGCAAGTTCAACTGAATCCAATTGCAAAAATGTAACTCGATAAAGAAACAACAACCAAAGTTGGGCTTGCACTAGTCTACTCTGTACATCCTGAGAGGCAAACCCAAAGTTGAAAGTACTTCTGCTTCATGTCCAAACTAGAAACACGTGGAATTGCAATTGGGGGTTTGGGTGTCACTATGAATTAAAATGGTGCCAAACCCTGGTTAACAAATTCGTGTTCAAAGGACTTGAATTGCAGTCAGTTCAATTGAGCATTCAAACACGCCCCTAATTATTTTCTTGAAACTAAAGTGACCATCAATGACATAAAAATGCAAGCTGCACACAAAAATATCTCCAATAAATATGAATGGTGGAGAATTGAAAGGTGAGCTTCAATAATTTACTAAAGAGCTTCTAAAGAGATTCAACAAATTGGATTTTACCTCTTCTTGCATTCAGATGTTTAAAGCCAACTACCACAGCATTCACTTTTGGAATGTTGAAGTTTTTTACTTTGCTTGTAATGCCTTTCTGACTCACCTGCAATCCAGGTGACGACAACTATACATTTGTTGGTGTGCATCAAGAAATTATGTTGATTCCATTAGATTACATGCCTTCTAACTGACTTAGCATTTGGAGGTTCTGATTGCAGCTCCAAAAACAGGACAAATCCAAGACCTCTCCAAATTGAGAAAGGTAAAATAACTCAAGTTGTACTCATCCACCATACACATGGAATAAATTCTTACCAATCCGGATCATCCAACTAATGTACCCCAATTTGGATGGAGCTTGGCACTAAAGATGCTCTAACTCGGTGATCACAAGCAGCACATTGGCGACTATCACATGGAAGTTTGAAAGAAAATGATCAGCACTCCAAATTCACAGAGATTAAGTCAGTTAAGATCATCCAAAAAGTGTGACTTTCATGATGTCCTCTATCTACAGTGAGACCTACAATTTGGAAAGTCCAAAACTGGATCAGTTGCCACACTTGAGAGAGGTCCAGTTCCCAACCATCTACCATATTTCGTCACTCTCCAAACCCTCCAAGCAATGCATCTCTTCATTGATTAATCATAACTCCCATTCCCTTCATCTCTTCATTCTCAGATCTTGTGGTCTGCATCATGAAAACTATGTAGTTAAATTTTTTGGATTTATTGCAATTGGTATTGATCTTCAATTCTAGTAGGATCACAGCTCTATACTTCTGATCTAGCTATTACTTGACCTATTATGACATTATGTTAGTAAGTCTTACAACTACATTGTAGACATCTAGTATGAGATTAGGTCATCATTACCATAAAGCAAATAGTCATCAGTTATCAACTTACTATACTTATCAGCCTTCCGCACAAAGTTAACTAGTTAATGGAGCCATAGTTATAAAACCCAGTGACTCAACTCAAAACTTGGCCTAATCAACTCAACTCGAGATATTTCAGTCTCTTGGAAACTTGCTAATGAGCCTGAATTGGTCAGGACCCGACAAGACACATTGAACTGACACAAAAACTCGGTCAGCTCAACGTGACTTGGAAACCGCGTGTGCACGCAGGCGGGTGGGGGCGTCTCACAAGCAAGTGCACTACTAGTGTGCTATGACACATATTTGTGTTTGAATGAGAGTATTTAAAAACTTTGTTATTTTCAAATATACCACATAGGCTGGATAATTCTAAACTTAAATATCGAGTCAAGTCAACTAAAGACTCGTTGAGTCTTCGAGTTGACCCCACCCAGCTAGATATTGAGTAGAGTTGAGTCAAGTTAAGTTTTTGAATTATCGATGGAGTAAGGGTTACATCGCTAGTTCTAGTAAGATGAGGCCACCAACAAAAATGTTTTTTTTTTTTTTTTTTTATAAAGGAAATATCCTAATAAATTTGTCTAACAAATCTACAAATTAGAGCTAGAAAACTAATGAATGAGTAATTGGGTTATTTCACGGAATATTGCCTAAATTTGGAATGAAGCAACTTTTGCAGTTCTCACTGACCATTTAGATGTCTTCACACAATGTCACGTGCAGGAAAGCTTTCAAGAAGATATTGGAAGATGCATATAGATATTCTTACAAAGTGCAGCTTGTAGGAAAGCTCTGAAGAAGATATCGGACGACCAACAGCAACATTCACTACAACATGTAAAATAAGCTGATGTTCAATTGATGTTCAACAAATCACCTCTCCTTCGCCTAAGGGACAAATTTATTAAGCATTCCAAGGTATTCTTGACCTTTCTCCCCTTTTGTGAGCAAGCCCATTAACATAGATGTAGTGGATGCATCCACAGAAAAATGTCTTTTAGCCATTTCACCAAGAAGTTGCATTCCCTTGACGGTCTCATTGTTTTGTAGAAAACCCCTAATTAAAGCATTGAAGGTGACATTGTCTGGTTGGCAACCCTTGTCTTCCATTTGCAAGAACAATCCATTAGCTTCCTCCATAAGCCCTTCTTTACAGAGCCTGTTGATTAACGTGTTATATGTTCCAACATTATTCCCCAAGCCCTTCACAGAGGCCCAACTGAAAAGCTCCTTCACATATTTGAGTTCCTTAGCTTCGCACATCCCATTGATAACAACATCAAACACTACATTATTTGGTTTAATTCCTCTAATTTCCATCTCATTGAGTAGTTTCATTGCCTCAACAGGACGCTCATTTTTACATAGCCCGTCCATCAAAATGGTGTAGGTGAAGACATCTGGACATTGTCCATGAGTTTGCATCTCATTGAAGAGCTCTTGTGCAGCCACAATTCTCCGTACCCGGCACAGCCCACTTATAATAGCACTGTAAGTAACAACATCAGGCTCTAATCCCTTGCAAGGCATTTCTCGAAAAAGTTACATAGCCTTGTCCACCATCTGATTCTTGCAATATCCATCGATTAAGATGTTGTAAGTCACAACACTAGGCTTATGGCCTTTAGACACCATGTTATCAAATATCTTTAACGCAGCATCCATTTGGCCAGTAAAACAGTAGCCATCCATCAATGAACTGTACGTGATTACATTAGGCTCCTCACCTCTCTGGATCATCAATTCCAGTAATCCATGGGCTTCTTTAATCATTCCTTCTTTGCAAAGAGCATTCACCAATATGCTGAAGGTTCTCACATTAGGAGAGATTCCTCCATCCAACATTTCCTCGAATAGACTCATTGCTTCTTTCCACTGCCCTAAATTGCATAGTCCATGAATTAAAGAAGTGTAAGTGAAAACATCTGGCAGAATCCCTTTACCAACCATTTCTGAGAAGAGGTTAAGCGCCTCCCTTGTGAGCCCATCTTTGCCTAGACTGTCGATGATTGAGTTATAAACCGTAAGGTTAGGCCTACATTTACCCACACCCTTCTCCATTTCCCGAACCAACCCAAGAGCCATTCTGGTGTTCCCCGACTTGCAAAGACCGTCGATTAGTATCCCGAACGACACCACACTATAAGGATATCCCATTTCTACCGTCTTCAGAAAGAAACTACTCGCTTCCCCAATCCGCCCTTCCATACAAAACCCCTTAATAAAAGTGTTCAGAGTCACGGCATCCCGCTCATGGCCACGTTTCAGGATGTTGCTGAGAACAGCGAAACCAGAACCGATCCCATTCAAGCGGCAAGAACAATTGAGAAGAATGTTCCATGTATAGATATTAGATGGGATCCCTAACCAATTCATCTCCCGATGCAAAGAAATCACGGTCGAATAGTGTTTCATTTTAGCAATAGTAGTTAACAGGCGATTAAAGGTCTGCATTGAAGGCAGCGGCTGCGCGTGGACCATACGATTGAAGAGGCCCACTGCATCCTCTAACCTCACAATAGCACCTGCTCGAATCGAATTGAATAGATCATTCACCAAATGGTTGAATTGGGTTGGAGTCGGGATCTTCTTCTCTATGATTTTAGAATCAGGGGTAGAAATGGTACTTACAATAGAAAATGGAGGCGAGAGAGTTTTACCCTTTTGAGCAGCGGCAGCTCTTCTCGACGCCATTTTGCGAAATCCACGATTTTGTGGGTGCCAAACGACTCCTGATGAGAGAAGAGGAGGGGATGGTAGTTGTTGCGGTCCTGTGGAGTGCGGCTGCACCCCAGAACCATTGATCTGGGTGCGACCCTGACTATATGACCCACTTCCATGTATGTATTGTATATCCACGCCGTCCATATGTTTTGTAGCTATATTTAGGGGTGCACACGGGTCGGTTTGGTCCGGTTCCGGGTAAAACCGGAACCGAACCGTTCCTAACGGTTCTAGGATTTTTGGAACCGGAACCGAACCGTTAGCATGCTAGAACCGAACCAGAACCGGACCGTGAAAACCGGTTCGGTTCCGGATCGGTTCCACGGTTCTGAGTTTTTCAAATATGGACAGGCAGATACCTCTATCTTTCCTTACTTTCTGTTGAAAAGAGGAACATCCCTTGGGACATTTTTTAGCACCCTACATAATGGACGGTTCAGATCACGAAAAGGGATGATGAGTGGGGCCCACTGTCAAAACCCAATCCATGCACGTACGTCCCTGGACGGTTTTTGCATGGTTTGGAAATTTTGAAAAAAAAAATAAGTGGGCCCACTTCTGATGGCATTCTCAGAGATCTACTCCGCTCATCCTCTTCATAGTAACTACTAACGTATGGGGACCATGGTTCCACGGTTCGGGTCGGTTCTACCTACCCCTAAACCAGAACCGAACCGTATCTAACGGTTCTTGTAATTTTGGAACCGGAACCGGAACCGGTACTGTCCAAAACCGGACCAAACCGGACCGATCCGACGGTTCCGGTCCGGTTCCACGGTTCTACCGGTTAAATGTGCACCCCTAGCTATATTGTGGGGCACGGTCCCAAACCTGACACAGATAAAAATTTCAGGTGGACCCACCACTTGCAGGGAAGCGGATTGGCTGGGGTACCACACACCAGCTATATAGCTAGTGTAGATACGTGTCGTGCGAAGACGGGAAACGGACTGGCTACTCTCCCTGACACTAGCCCGGTGACTGGTGGTCGGTGCTCTGTGGCCCCACCATGATGTATGTGTTTCATCCATTCCATTCATACATTTTTTCAGATCATTTTAGTGCTTGACCACAAATATTAGAGGAATAAAAATCTCAGATGGACTACACCACAGGAAAACAATATTGACTGGATATACACTATTAAAATACTCATAAGGTGGCTCACTGTACTGTTTTTTTGGCATCCAATCTGTTGATTAGGTCATACAGACCAAGATGAAGGGGAGAACCAAAGATAAGTTTGATCCAAAACTTTTATGGCCCTCAAAAAAATTTTAATGGTCAAAGTTCATTCAATACTGCTTCCTGTAATGTGATCAAGTTGAGATTGGGATATATCTAATTTTTGGTCTCATGTTATAAAATTATCTATAAAAATCAATGGACGGAATGGATGAAACAGATACATCATGGTGGGGCCCACAGAGCACCGACCACCAGCCATTGGCTGGTGGCAGGGGAGTAGCCAATCGGTTTCCGCGAAGACGACCGCGGACGCTCCTCGAGCTCCTTAGTTGTACGGACGGTTCAAAGGAGATTAAAGTTATATGGGCCCACAATGATGTATTTATTATATACACACCGTTCATCCATTTTCATGAGATCATTTTAAAGCACTATCCAAAAAATGAATCATATTCAAACCTGGGCTACACCTAAATTAGCATAGTGAATAATGATTTTCACCGTTAAAAAATTAGTAGGCTCCCATAATGTTTATTTTTCATCCCATCTATTTATAAGGTCAAACATACTTGGATGAAAAGGAAAAACAAATTTTATATTGATTTTAAACTTCTATAACCCTTAAAAGAGTTTCAATGGTAGACATTCAATCCCTCAGCACTTTTTGTAGTGTGGTCCCCTTGATTAACAAGGTGAATGTTTTGCAGTTTGATGAATCGGTAGGCTATCCCGGGTTGGTAAAATGAAGTGAACACCGTATCCATGTCCCAAATCCCTCACACGTGTAACATAATTTGTTCGCGTGTTGTGAATATGAGGCTTCACAGATTAATATTTTTAACTTACTAATTTATAAGAATCCTTCTCAAAATCTGTCACACGCAAGGTACCATGTGAATGTTGGCCCAGAATTCCTTGCGTGAATAGCTTGACTAAAAAAGGACAAAAGTTGATAAAGGATATTGATTTTTCCTATAAACACCTGGGATGATGTTACGGGACCTCCAAGATATCCTCTTTTTATTATTATTATTTTTATTTATAAACTTACTTTTTAAGAATCTCTATAGGCTGTACTCTGGTGGATTATATTATCTTGGGACAAAAATGCTTCTACCATCAAGAATAGAAAACATTAGGAATGTCCATCATAATTTTATGCGATCAAAATTGCTGTTCATTTTTTTTGCTATCCGATGATTTTTTATATTTGTTAAGTGCTAATCGGCAATCATTTGTACTTTTCGACTATTCTCTTTGGAAATATTACGTGCTTTTATTTATGAAAGAACATCTCTCGAAAAGAGCGTTGTTCAGTGATTGATGCTATGGAAGGTATACTTTGAATTAGAAAATAATAGACTAATTGGTTCTTGATAGGAGTGATTTATGACTCAATGAAAAACTTATGAATTACTTTTATAAAAAGCTCAAGATCACTGAGATATGAAGTGCAACAAGATAAATTATATTCATTTACCAAAGTCGCGCAATATTAATTATGTGAAAAATACAATTTACACATTGAGGGACTTTAGGAACACTTTCAAAAGCCTAATGTCTCAAAATGAGAAGATTCTAATCTTATTTAAAAGTTTGTCAAATTATGTGAAAAATATAAGCTATAGTTTAAAAACTTTAAGCTCACTTTCAAAAGCTTAAACAATCTCCAAATAAAATAATTTTAGTCTTATTTAAAAGTTTGTCGAATTATCTTTCTAATGCGTTTAAAATCACTTTTATCCAACTTATATAAGGGGATGTGATTGGTTTTGTGAATCATGCGACATTAGAAATGGGATGTAATTGTTTTTGTGGATCATGAGACATTAGAAATGGGATGTGATTGTTTTTGTGAATCATGCGGCATTAGAAAACAGCTAATGAATTTGTACTGTTCACGATTTCAAATAGTGCAAATTCATGAACTCGGACTATATAAGTTCATAAATTGTTTTATATTATCGTGCAATTCCATAAACATGATCTTATCTCTCTTGTTACAAGTTAGATCGAAGTGATTTTAAACTCGTTGGAAAAATATTTTGATGAGTTTTTAAAAAGGATCAAAATTATCTCATTTAGAGCTTTTAAAAAGTAGGCACAAAGTTCTTAATGACGTAACTCACATTGCTTGCACAATTAGCACTAAATTTCCTTTATTATACCTCGAATCTAAGTGATCTAGAATTTGGGTTCTTACCCTTGCCCAGATGGTAGACTCTCAGGAGTTTCAACTCCCAGTCAAGGGTTCGAGTACCTATAGGTGGTGAAATTCTACTAGCGTGAGTGTGTGGGGTATGTGTGCGTGTGTAAAAAAAAAATGATCTTGAATTTGTTGGAGAGGTAATTTAATAGGATTTCTAAGTATACCTTATGCTGTATCAAGTACTAAATGAAGCTCTTGAGAGAGAGAGAGAGAGAGAGAGAGAGAGAGATATTTTTATACACAAATGCAAAAATAAATTATTGAGAGAGTGCTTAGAAAGCATGAAAGACTATTAGAGAGCAATGGAAAGTATAAAAGAACACGGGAGATCACATGGATGAGTAATAACCATGAAGGCATGAAATGATGATGATTTGTCAAATATTTTCTATTTCCGTCGGCAGCGTTTTAGTTTCAAAAAAACATAATCCCCCCAATTATGCGTGTGTTAAAAATAAAAAAAGCTAATTTTGTAATAGAAAAAAGAGAGTGCATCATGCAGGTCTCACAATACCCAAGGCATACAGGGAAAATTCCATAAAGAAAACAGCTTTCTTCACATGGAGTAAAGTAAGGGGAGCCAACTACATAGGTTGCCACGTCAGCATGCAATTATTATAACCCTAGGATAATCCGGGTAACATGTCATGGGCGTCGCCCTAATCGTGTTGTATATCCACGCCGTCCATTAATTCTTCCAATTCGAATTATGAAATGATCCTAAAATGAAGTAGACCTTGATCCACATCATTTTTGGGCTCATGTCACATGTATTCGAAGGGTTTCTCACAAGGCCTCACCTACCTCCGTATTGTGGGCGCGGATTGGCTACTGACAGGTTGAGTGGTGAGAATGCCACTGAAGTGACGTCACCAACTTATGTGGGCTACCCTATGACGTATGTTTTATATCTGCGCTGTCCATCCATACGGGGAGATCATTTTAGGGTAAGATTCAAAAAATGAGTTATATCCGAAAGCTTCAGTAGACCCATCATAGAAAACAGCGGGGAGAGTGACACCACCGTTAAAAAGTTCAAAAGGCTACGAAAGTTTTTTGAACAAGATGATATCTATGCTTTCCCTTATTTAATGTCTTTGTTAACTTTTGAAAAATATCACGGTGCTCTTTAGGAACATTTCAATGGTGGGCATCAATCTTCCCAGCTAGAGTTCACCAAAGCTTTAGATCTGCCTCATTCTCTGTCTCCGCCTTAAAACGGATGGAGACTGTGGATACAACGAATACATTATATTGGTACTCGGAGTGCGTCTTACCCCAGGGTTTTCCAGGGTCAACCATGATGTAAATGTTTTATCCACGCCGTTAATCGTTTTTAGCATATCATTTTAAGGTATAAGCCAAAAAATTAAGTAGGTATATAGCTCCAGTGGGCTACACCAAAGGAAGTTACAGTGATAACGACACTCACCATTGAAACCTTTCTAAGAGCTACAGTGATGATTTTTTTACTATACAACCTATTCATAAGGTCATGTAGACGTGGATGAAGCGAAAAAAAAAATAAAAATCAGCTTGATCCAAAACCTTCTCCAGCTCCCAATAAGTTTTTAATGGTGGACATTTAATCCCAAATCTGTGGTCCACTTAAGACTTTTTCTGCATATATTTTTAATTCATACTTTAAAATGATCTTTAAAAAACTATTAATGGCGTGATATAACACTTACATCACGGTGGCCCTACCTAGCCCCACCCAGACTGATTACCATCCGGGCGGGGTTAGGACGCAATCCGCGTCCATCATATTGGGTCCACGTAACTTGGTGACGCCACTTCAGTAGCAGGTCTCGCTACTCAACCTGTAAGTAGCCAATCCGCATCCTTGGATTGTGGGGTGAAAGATAATCCACGTCGACTTGCTGTAGTTAGAGGAATCCCATGTGACCTTAAGCTTTGTGGGGCCCTTTTTTAAAGACTCTCATTGATATTTATGTTATATCCCATCTGTCTAGCCTTTTTGCAGGCTATTTTTAGTACATGCCACGGCATATGGGACGCGGATTTCGTCCTACCTCCGCCAGTACATAGCCCGAACGGACAATTCTGTGGGCGGGCCCACCTTGATGTATCTATTTATCCATGCCATCCATTTCTTTTTTAGATCATTTTAAGTTATGAACATAAAAATGAGGCAGATCCAACCATCAAATGGACCACATCACAGACAAACCTTGCATAGGATGCAACTTGCATTTAATTGCTTCGTGCATTGAACGCGACCAAGCTTATTGTTTAGTGTTGTCTAGAATAGGGTTGGATTTGTTTCATTTTTGTGTACAGATCTTAAAATGATTTGAGAGAATAGGTGGACAGTGTGGATAAATAGATACATCACAGTGGGCCCGCCCAAAAAACTACACGTTCGGAGCTAGAAACGGCTTGGGTAGGACGTATTCGGAGTCCTGGCGTATGAAGGAAATCTAAAACTTAAATGCAATCCACCTTAATAAAGTCGGGACGAAAATGTCCATCATTAAATCATTCTTCGGACACGAGTACACATAAAAATGCCCAAAAATGCGGAGTAAAATGCTAATAATGACTTTTGAAGGACGTTTGTTTAAGAGAGAAAGACACAAGTACCATTAAAATCTGTGGGTCCCAAAGTAATATATGTGTGTGATCCACAAAGTCTATCTATGTTAAAATCTAATTTTAGGGCATGAGGGTAAAAATGAGGTAGATTGAAAGCTCATGTGGACCACACTATAGGATGACCATTCTAAAATTAAAACCCTCGTAGGGCTCATAAAGATGTGTATCTATCATCGAACCCATTCATAAGATCACACTAACATGTATAAAAGGTATATACACCTATTAACTTGATCCAAGATTTATGTGGGCCCAAGAAGTTTTCAACGTTAGATGTTCAATTCCCACCATTTCCTATGATGTGGTCCACTTGAGCTTAAGATCTCCCTCAAATTTTGGCTCATGCTTAAAATGGACTGGCTGAATAGAAGAACAGAATAGCTGAATAGAAGAACAGAATAAATAATATACATGCATCATTGTAGGCCCTACAACTTTCACATATGAAAATTATTCTAATATGCACTACCAAGTTGGAAGCTTTGCAAGCAAGTTCCCTGTCAACATATCTTGAGACTGTTTCTCTCAATACATACATAAATAATATTAATCATTTATCTTGAATTTCATTAATAAATGAAAAAACAAGCAAGGTTGATCAGACCTGGATGTATGAAAAAATAAGAAGGAAAAAAAAAAGAAAAAGAAAAAAAAGACCAATATCAGCTTAGCCCAGGAAACTCTGTGGGCCCACCATGACTGTATGTGGTTTATCCACACTGTCCATCCGCTTTTCCAGCTTATTTTAGGGGTTAAGCACAAAGTTTAAGCATACCCAAAAATCAGGTGGACCATACCATACCATAGGAAACAGTTGGAACAATAATTTCCACCGTTGAAGCCTTTTTGGGGCCCACAATGATGTTTATTTCTCATCAAACCTGTTCATAAGATCACACACTCATGGATGAAGGCAAAAAACAAATACAAGCCTGATCCAAAACTTCTGCGGCCCCTGATAAATTTTGAACGGTAGACATTCAATTCACACGGTTTCGTGTGGTGTGGTTCACCTAAGGTTTGGATATATTTCATTTTTATGATCAAGCCCTAAAATTATCTGCTAAAACTGATAGACGGAGTGGATAAAATATATAAATCGCAATGGATCCCGTAGAGTTTACTCAGTACGCAATCTGCCTCTGACACAGGCCCACAGAGCTTTGGATTACCGGGGTTCCTGTAATCCCAGGTTACCGCCAAGTCGCAGCCTAGTATCATTGGAAACGGATTGGCTACTCCCCCTGCCACCAGCCAATGGCTGCTGGTTGGTGATCAGTGGGCCCTACCATGATGTATGTGTTTCATCCATGCCGTCCATCTATTTTCCTAAATCATTTTATAGACTAAGACCAAAACTGAGGTATATCCCAATCTCAAGTGGACCACGTTACAGGAAACAGTGTTGAATGAACTTCAACCATTAAAAAAATTTTGAGTGCCATAAAAGTTTTGGATCAAGCTTATCTTTGTTTTTTTCCCATTCATCTGGGTCTTTATGACCTAATCAACAGATTGGATGTCAAATAAACAGTACAGTGGTCCTTAAGATGATTTTAATGGTGGATATCTAATTGCTATTGTTTTCTTGTGGGGTGGTCCACCTGATACTTATATTCCTATAACTTTTGCATAGAACCCTAAAATGATCTTTAAAAATGGATGAACGGAATGGATGAATCACATACATCATGGTGGGGCCCAAAGAGAACCGACGGGCTGGTGGCAGGGGAGTCGCCAATCCGTTCCCATTATCATTGCGGTGATTTACCGGTTAATGCCAATTGGGTGAGAAAGATACTGCGGGTTACTGTGGGGCCACCTTGATGTATGTATTAATTATCTACGCCGTTCATCTATTTTTTCAGATCATTTTAAGTCATCACCCTGAAAATGAAAAAAAAAAAATTGAATTATCAAGTGCACAATTGAAAACCACTTTGAGGCCACCAGAGTTGTAGATGAAGCTGATATTTGCATTTCCTCTTCATCCATGTCCTCGTGAATTTATGAATAGTTTTTGGATGGTAAATAAACATTAATATAGGCCTAAGGTTTCAACGGTGGGTGTCATTGTCCCCATTTCTTTCTATGGTGCAGCCTACTTGAGCTTTGGATCTACCTCCATTTTGAGGGACGCGGATTGCGTCCTACCCCCGCCCGGACGCTCCAGAAGACGGACCGGGCGTGTTAACTTCTGATTGGACGACACTGTAGGGCCCACAGATGAGGGAGTTAACGGCGCAATACACGCCGTCAGGCCTTGGACAACTCGACTCCGATTTTTTTAAAAAAAAAAACCCCAAAATTCCCGGTCCTCTCTCTCTCTCTCTCTCTCTCTACGGTTCTCGATTTCTTACCTCCTTGACAGATTTCGATCCTTTCTCTCTCGGATCTCTCTTTCCTTCCCTCCCTGCATCTCTCTTTCCTTCCCTGTTAGATTTCTCGCACATTCTCTCCCTGCTTCTCTCCGAGAAACGCCGCACCGAATCATCCTAGAGAAACGCCGCACCAAATCGTTTCTATCACTCTGCAGCAACGTTTAAGAGGTAATATACAAGGTTTTTGAAATCACAAGATTTTGGATTTGTAGATTTTGAAATTTTAGGGATTTTAAAATTTGGGGTTTAGGGATTTAGCTACTTGTATGGTTTTGGAAAATGGTTAACCGAATTGGATGACAACCTATATATATTTTTTTGGGAAATCGATCAATGTATTATCTTCTTCCCAGCATAAGATGCTCAAATCAAGAGTCCACTAATTACTAACAAGAAAAAGAAAAAAGAAAAACCGCTAAATATAAAAAATAAAAAGCAGCCAGAAGAAGAACAGACGTTCCAGCTTGCTGCTCTGTCTGTGAGGTATTGACGGTGGGCTTCAAATTCACATCAACCATGTCTTCCTGTTTTGTTGAGGAGAGGGTCTCCATCCCAGGCAAGGCAGCGGCTATCTTTTGAAACAGTGGCTGCATTATATATATATATATATATATATATATATATATATATATATATATATATATATATATATATATATATATATCCAAATGTTGAAAGTATCATTAGTTGTCATCAGGAATTGAAGAAGAATGAAAACAATAGAAGCAGCAGAGATGTTTCACCTTGATATTGAAGCCTGCTTTAGCACTAGTTTCTATGAACATGACACCGAATTCTCGCGCCCTTACATCTCCTTCCTCTATTGAAACTTGCCTATTTGATTTCTGTAAAGACACCGCCAAGATAATTTCAGATATGAAACATGGGCATTATAATCTACATTGACCGAAAAGTATCCACATTTCAAAATTAACAGCAGATTTAAATGATAGATAGGCACTTCACAAAGATGTTCGAAAGGGAGGGGAGGCTTACGCCTCAAAGTGAGGCTACCTTATGGCAAACTAATACAGTTGAGGGGCCTTGAGGCGCCTGCTATGGGCGAGGCATGTGGTAGGCACACACCTCTTCTACACGCTGCCTGCCTTGAGTCATTTTCTGGGGGCAGAAATCAGTTTTTAAAATTTTATTTTCTTATTTAAGTGGTTGAATAGAACACGTTTTAGGGATCTATTCAACCCTGTCTGGGATGTTTCTTATTTATTTATGCTTTATTTATATGATGAGCGAATGAGCACCTGTTGAGGATTATTGCCTATTCTGGAAATTTTACTGTTTGGAACCTCGGTGTTTACTATTATTCCTAAATAGGATTATATGCTCCTTAGTCCTTGATCCTCCGACAAGGAAAAGATACTTGGACTGCTTAGATTTTATAGTAGTCATAGTAGGGAATTTGGTTTTGTGTTGAATATGAACCGTGGGGAAAGGAGAAGAAATTATCATTCACATACCAGTTAGAGCTGTGTGATTGCTTTAGACACAGATTGGGAAGTTATACTGGCAACATATCAGTGAATGAGCCCCCACATCTTTTCTGTGCTTTCAGCATTTTGTGAAGGGTTACGTGGACGAAAATATTCATGGAAAATAAGGGCCCGTTCGTATACCACCAAATAATATATATCTTCTAGTTGTATTGTATGATTTTAAAAATGATTAGAATATATATCTTCTAGTTGTATTGTTTTTTTTTTTTTTTTCCTTTCTGAAGTTTTATGAAATCATCTCTCTTTACTATATGCATTTACAAAAAAAAAAAAAAAAAAGTTCCTTGTTTATAGGGAGTTGTTCGATACTCTTGTTGCATATGATGCTTAAATGTTTACTTTGTTAAAAAAAAAAAAAAAAAAATTTGTTCAATTGGTTTTGTTTCTATAGTACATGTTGGTTTTGTTCAAAGTCTCATATTATTTGGTTTTACCTTTTTCTTTTGAAGGCTAATTGGTGAAATGGATGATAATATTCGGGAGAGTCAATTATTTTCTCAACCATGTCGAAGGCTACAGTTTGATATTGAAATAGATGATCAACAAACAAATCAGCAAGTAGACAACCATGAGGCAAGACAAGTTGTACGGGTCCAGACAAATGAGGAGCTAGATGAAGAACCAGAAGTGGGAATGGATTTTAGTTTTGATGAGGAGTTAGATGAAAAACCAGAACTAGGAATGGAGTTCAGTTCGATGAGAGTGCATATAAATTTTACAATAGATATGCTAGAAAAACGGGATTCAGTATTAGAAAAAATTGGACAAAAAAATCAGACGATAATGTCATGATTAAGAGGCAGTTTTGTTGTTCTAAAGAAGGTCGAAAGCGTGAAAAGAAAGATATCGTCGAAAAAAGCACCCGTCCGAATACTAGAACTCGATGTCAAGCAAACATGATTATTAAGCTTCAAGTAAATGGAAGGTACAAAGTGATTAAATTTATTGAAGATCATAACCATGAAGTTGTTACACCGTCAAAAGTGCACATGTTAAGGTCACAGAGAGGCTTCACTGATGATCAAAAAGTTGAAGCTGAGATGATGGAAGCTTCAGGTATACCACCTAAAGCGGCTTTAGAATATTTTAGTAAACAATCTGGAGGACGAGAGAATATAGGTTTCATGCACATTGATTACAAAAATTACTTACAAAGGAAGCGAATGAAAGCAATGGAAAAAGGTGATGCAGGAGCCGTTCTACGATACTTTCAAAAAATGCAAGTAAATGATCCATCGTTCTTTTATGCAATACAAGTGGATGAAGATGATTTGATTACAAATATGTTCTGGGCAGATGGGAAGTCAATAATGGATTATAGTGTTTTTGGGGACGTGATTTGCTTTGATACAACATACAGAATAAATAGTTATGGACGGCCATTTGCTCCATTTATTGGGGTAAATCATCATAAGCAAACTATAATATTTGGTGCGGCATTACTATATGATGAAACGATTGAATCTTTTAAGTGGTTGTTTGAAACATTTTTAAGTGCGATGTCTGGAAGGCAACCAATGACAATTCTCACAGACCAAGATGCTGCAATGGCCAATGCAATAGCTACAATGATGCCAAAAACATATCACCGTCTATGTATCTGGCATATCTACCAAAATGCTGTGAAGCACCTTAACAATGTATTTAAAAGTTCAAAAAGTTTTGAACATGATTTTAGTAGGTGTGTATATGATTATGAGGATGAGGAAGCGTTTCTAACAGCATGGAATAAAATGCTCGAAAAGTATGATTTAATGCAAAACAAGTGGCTACAGAATTTGTTTAAGGAAAAAGAAAAATGGGCTTTGGTTTATGGAAGAAATACATTCTGCGCTGACATGAAGAGTACGCAGCGAAGCGAGAGCATGAATAATATTTTGAAAAGATATTTAAACTCTAAATACAACCTCTTGCGTTTCTTCAATCATTACGAGCGGGTGCTAGCTCATAGACGATACGAAGAAGCCGTAGCTGATTTCAAAATGAGGCAAAGTACCCCGATATTGGTTCTTGATATAAAAATGCTAAAGGAAGCAGCAATTGAAGGTGCACAATCTGAGCCAACTAAAAATGTAGATATTAAAAGCGCACATCCTAAGCCAATTGTAAGTGTAGATACCGAAAGCGCGTGCCGTGAACCGATTGAAAAAGCATTTACTTTTGTGGATAGTTTGAGTTCACAAACTGTACATGGGATTAAAGTAAAGCCTAAAGTTAGGGGCAATCATCGTACATATAAAAATCCGTTAGATAAAGCACGGAAGAAAAGATTTCGAAATCCTATTGCTCAAACAGAAGCAAATCAAGAGAGACAGGAAATGGCCCAAGCATTTCAACCTTCAAATTATCAATTTACGTTCACCCCCACGTGTCATTTCAATAAGGTATCACTCGAAACTTGTTTTGTAAAGCTTGTCATGACATATGTTTATGTTGTTATATTTTTTAATTTCCCTTTTGCTTTTATTAGAGTTCACAGAGTATGGTGGCGAGTTCTCTTCGATTACCTGGTAGATCCATCGATGCATCATTATTGCCTCAGCGTGAATACCAACCAGCTAATCTTAACGTGTTTCAACAAAACCTTTTTAATCTTGGGAGTAGTCCTAGTGGATCCACGAGTGGCCCTTTTGTTGCTTGTGGCTATCCAACCATCAACTCGAATCCAATTTCTCTTGAGCAACCCACAATTATCTTCTCAAGAAAGCGTTGTGTGTAACCAGGTAAAATTAATCATTTTAAAGGCAAAATACATTGAACATACCTTTTTTAATTTCATATTTTGAGATATCTTCTTTATTTATATGTGAAATTTCTATGCAGTTGTCATCACAACAATCTGATAAGAATTAATCGGTGGGAAGAGCATCACATACGTTCCAATATTTTGTCAAAGGTGAGCACCAATCTTCTCCCTAATGCAGTTTTTGGGTTTTGCTCCATCCACAAACGGGTAAGGGAAAAAGCAGGTTTGGATAAGCATATAAATATGCCACTTGAAGGTTCACCATTTTCAAAATGGTTATGAGTATCATGATCATTTGAACCCTCCAAAGTTAAAACAATGTAAGCATTTGATTGTCACATTTGCAATATGGCTCCTAAAGTCCACTTTTCAATTTTCCACATCAGGAGGTTCTCCGCTGCCAAATTCAATCATTGTGTTTCTTCAATCATTGCGAGCGGATGCTAGTCATGTTGAGGTGTATTTCCTATCCGTAGTTTCAAATTCTTAATATGAATGCTTATTTTCATTTACATGTCATGAAGATTGTAGGTTTGAAGAATAACCTTTAATCTTATATTTTTTTCATTCTTGTGCAGGATTTATGTTTCAAGAAGCAGACTCTAAGGAGGTTCAGTGTGGATGTGTTGCCAGTCTAATAATTTGTGGCTCCTTGTAGATTTTGTACAGTCAATTTATTTTTATCTCATGGGTCCACTGTATTAATTATCAGGTGGCCGATATTTTTAATAAGGTGTCCATATAATGCTTGAGACAGACCAAAGTAGGATTTATCTGGTAGCTGCTTCAAAATGATGATTGGAAGGGTTTTTATTTTTTTTATTTTTCCGCTCAATCTTGGCTCTCCATTTTCCATTGCATTGATGATTGTCATAATTTTTTTCACATGGCTTACTCATTGTCTGAATGAATGAATGGTTGAAATTGATAATGGGTCACCCCATGTGCCATTGAAAATCTCCCAAGAGATGCCCAAGAAAAAAGGCTTTGTCATTGTGACCACAATATGGTCGCCAAGCATAACTCGGTCTAATGAAGAAAATCTTCAAACCAAATCCACAAACAGTGCACGTTTATAAGAGGATGATCATCATCTACCACATTCTGTTTATAATTACAAGGTGAAATATAAGATTGTCTGGCTATGGAAGTTAACAAAAGAGTGTCCAACAAAAAAGTGGGGGGTATTTTCCCTATGCCATCTCAAAGGCAGCAAATTGACAAGATCCTATCAATCCAAGATGAAATCAGATTCTAGTATCTGCACAGAATGATCTAGCTGTGCTATCAACTTACAAAGAGATGAATAGCTTATGTCTTTATCTTGATATGATCCAACGGTTGATATGATGAGCCGCACTGGCAGGCCCATGCACCAAAAATCTTCCAGATTGTAAATTCCTAAACCATAAAAATAAAAAAATAAAAACAGTAGCCCTTCTTGTGGTGGAATGTGTATAGTTGTTGTCCTTCTTTCTTAATGAAGAAAAAAAATGCTCCCCACCAATTAACAGGTTCGGATTTTCCATACACTACCAGAAAAAGGGGCAAGCACTACGGATGAAACCGTAGCTAAATACATATTGCTACGGTTATAGTTCGTAGTATAACCGTAGCAGCAGCTGCCATAGCCATAAATTCTGTGGCGAAATGTAATTAAGCTACAATATCCGTAGCTGTAGACTGAAATCAACAGTTGCTACTGTTTCCAGATATAGAGCTACGGCTAATATCCGTAGCTAATTCCTATATATATATATATATATATATATATGAATGGTGCTTTTGCTAGTACATTCCCTGATAGATCAACCCATCTAAAGCTAATACAGATAATCATGAAACTGCTTTGATCCAAACACATGGTTTTGCAAATACAAATACAATTTCCAAATGGAGAAAGGAAAGGGCAAAGCTTTCATTGTACTGACAAGATTCAGTCCAGATATAAATACAATTTCCAAAATACATCTAACGTTAAAGTTCATGAGTTCTAATGGGGCCATTGATCTAATATAAGTGTCGCTGATTGTTGGGATCTTCTCTTGATCCATTTTCCACTCCCTATCCTTGTGAGATTCCTTCACTGCATGATAGCTCCTTGCATTGTGTTGTGAAGTTACCTGTTTGGATACAACCAAAAGGGTTACAAATTGTTAAATTGAGACAATATGCCATAGTTATAGCTTGTATGCTAATAATTTAAGTGTTGGACATGGTTTCTTGGATGTGCCCTTCCCACCAGCTTCAACAGATGAATCCTTCATATGATCTCCTTGTTGCAAAATTCAGAAATGTTAGCTCTCTGTCTTGATAGTTCTTTCACACTTTGATCTTTGCTAATAAAAATCAGAACATTATTATTTAATCAACATAAACAAAAACCAATAAACCATTCCATATTAGTATAAACATATGAGGTTGTTCCGTACCATAGCAATTGCCATCATTTCAAATGCTTGAATCCTGAAACACAGCCACCAACAAAACAAGAAAAGAAAAATGAGTTTAAAAGGGAAAAAAAACCATAATCTAGCATTTTATTTTGAGCATTCCCTGATAGATACGACATCCATAATCTAGCACAGACATGTTGGAAATTCTGCATTAATTAGGCATGTCAAGTTAGGTAGCATATTAGGAATAACAACATGAAACAAAGCATCCATCAAGTGACAAAAACTCTAATAAAAAACATTATACATCAGATAGATCCATGTTCATGCATCTATTTTTGTCAATTAGAATATCTTGCAGAAGAAAGAAAATGAAGCTACCAAAGACCAACGAATGACATTGCAGAAAAAGGCGAACCAAAATGAAGAACTAGGTATATAAGAACGCAAAATCATCATTGCAGAACATTAAAACAGTAGAAAGATAAAAGGGCAAACTTCTCCACAACTTCCCTTGCACCCAAATACCAAAGCAATATACATGAATATAGAGTTCCACCAGTTTAAATGTTAACATATTAAGAAAATAAGCAAATGTTAACAAGAGTGTCTAACAAAGAAAAAATTATTGTGCAAATTAGTAAATGGAAGTGCACAAGAAGAGTGTCTAACACACCTATGGATCAGATAAGCTCAGAAGGCTATGAAAGGGAGCTTTTGTTGATGAGCAATCAAAGCAATTGCAGCACTCTCCATGTCAACAGGGCTCACTTTGAATTTGGAGTTCAAGAAAGTACGGAAGGCAGCATTGTCAAGATAGATGTTTGCACTACTCCCTCTCTTGACTGTGACCACCTTTGGTGTGATGGGTAAACAAGTGTTGGTGCGTATGTAGCCTTCTAATTTCATGTCCTGCAAGTGGGACACACCAGTTTATGATCAAAGGTTGTCTTGTAAAGAAAACATCTTCATTACCATCATCAACTGGCACACGTGTGAAGGATCCAAGCTGTTCATCTGGCACAGTTAGAAATTCCATCTTTTATTTCAAAATTTCGGAGTCGATTTGCTTCAACGGTGCCGATCTACAACTTGGGTGATTTTTTATTTTTATTTTTTTTCCCATCAGATTATGGATGTTTGACTCAGTATAGGAGCCTAGCTAAACTGAGTCAACTAAGTTGAGTTTCATTTTTTAATCAAAGGGATATATTCACTTGCCTCTAGTTTCTTTGAGAGATCGAAAAGAAGGTGGTCCACAGCAACCCAAAACTTCTGTTCACTTGACTCAGGAATTCCATCGGCGGGAAAGATATCCTCGGGCTGAAACCAAACACTATTCAAAATGTTTTCGGAAGTGTCTTCCTCGTCAGTTTTATTGTTAAAATCTGCAAAGTTCAGGGATCCAATTTCTCTAGTAAATGCTCCATCAGGTTCTAGAGATAGTTCATCATCAGGCCCTTCTCCGCAACTTCAACATCTATGGATCTTGATGTTAGATGGACTTCTTTAGCTAATTTTGAAATATCTCTACAGACATCCAGGTCACTAGGACCTTTTCCAATCAGAACTACATTCTGGCCAACAAAACATGAGGTGAATACTTGAGAATAACTGAGTATGGACCACGAGATTAAATGGTATGGAATTGCATTAGATGGAATTAATTCCATCATCTGAGTATCAGAAAAGTCATAGCATATATGCTCTAATATATTAGAAAAAAGTACAAGATAAAATGGAAATGTATTAGTTTGCCATAAGGTAGCCTCACTTTGAGGCGTAAGTCTCCCCTCCCTTTCGAACATCTTTGTGAAGTGCCTATCTATCATTTAAATCTGCTGTTAATTTTGAAATGCGGATACTTTTCGGTCAATGTAGATTATAATGCCCATGTTTCATATTTGAAATTATCTTGGCGGTGTCTTTATGGAAATCAAATAGGCAAGTTTCAATAGAGGAAGGAGATGCAAGGGCGTGAGAATTCGGTGTCATGTTCATAGAAACTAGTGCTAAAGCAGGCTTCAATATCAAGGTGAAACATCTCTGCTGCTTCTATTGTTTTTCATTCTTCTTCAATTCCTGATGACAACTAATGATACTTTCAACATTTGGATATATATATATATATATAATATGCAGCCACTGTTTCGAAAGATAGCCGCTGCCTTGCCTGGGATGGAGACCCTCTCCTCAACAAAACAGGAAGACATGGTTGATGTGAATTTGAAGCCCACCGTCAATACCTCACAGACAGAGCAGCAAGCTGGAACGTGTTCATGCTGAAGACGAAGAATAAGAGAAATAATGGAATTCCATCCACGTAATACCAATCTTGAAAAAGTTCATGCAGGAAAGGCAAATTTTGCAGTAGTTCAACATTCAGAAGATCTGTTCTTCTTCTGGCTGCTTTTTATTTTTTATATTTAGCGGTTTTTCTTTTTTCTTTTTCTTGTTAGTAATTAGTGGACTCTTGATTTGAGCATCTTATGCTGGGAAGAAGATAATACATTGATCGATTTCCCAAAAAATATATATAGGCTGTCATCCAATTCGGTTAACCATTTTCCAAAACCATACAAGTAGCTAAATCCCTAAACCCCCAAATTTTAAAATCCCTAAAATTTCAAAATCTACAAATCCAAAATCTTGTGATTTCAAAAACCTTGTATATTACCTCTTAAACGTTGCTGCAGAGTGATAGAAACGATTTGGTGCGGCGTTTCTCTAGGATGATTCGGTGCGGCGTTTCTCGGAGAGAAGCAGGGAGAGAATGTGCGAGAAATCTAACAGGGAAGGAAAGAGAGATGCAGGGAGGGAAGGAAAGAGAGATCCGAGAGAGAAAGGATCGAAATCTGTCGAAGGAGGTAAGAAATCGAGAACCAGAGAGAGAGAGAGAGAGAGAGAGAGAGACCGGGAATTTTGGGGTTTTTTTTTTTTTTAAAAAATCGGAGTCGAGTTGTCCAAGGCCTGACGGCGTGTATTGCGCCGTTAACTCCCTCATCTGTGGGCCCTACAGTGTCGTCCAATCAGAAGTTAACACGCCCGGTCCGTCTTCTGGAGCGTCCGGGCGGCGGTAGGACGCAATCCGCGTCCCATTTTGAGACCATGCCCTCAAAAGTAGATGAGTTGGTGAGCCTCCAAAAGTTGCAGACGTCAGTACACCACCTACTTCGGTGGTTTGGCACACGCATCCCCGCGGATCCTATCACTCGTTACTGGTTGGTGCTATGTGGGGCCACCATGATGTATGCATTTCATCCACGCCATTCTTCTATTTACCAGCTTATTTAAGGGCATGAGCCCAAAAAGGAGGCAGGTCTAAATCTCAGGTGAACCACATGACATGAAACAATGGTGATTGAACGGCCACTATTAAAACTTACTCGGGACACAAAAGTTTTGCTGATATAGTTTGGCTGATATTTGTGTTTCCCTTCATCCAGGTCTATGTGACCTAATCAACCGTTTTGATGGCAAATAAATATTAGTAAACCCTATAATGTCTTTAATGGTGAGTGTTTAATCAACACCGTTTTTATGTGAGGTGGTCGGATCGTACTTTTTCTTTTTTTTTTTTTTTTTTAATTTCAGGCCCTATAATGAGCTTTCAAGAGGGATGAACGGCGTCGGTAGAGTACATACATCATGGTGAATCCCATGAATCACTGTCCCTACTGGCGAGTTCAGTATGCAATCCGTATCGATCTATCGATTCAAACGGGCGCGGATTAGCTACTGTGAGTAGCGAGAATTGCTAGTGAAGTGACGTCACCAAGATCAGTGTGCCTCACCATGATTATGTTTTGTATCCACGCCGTCCATCCATTTGGAGAGATTATTTTAGGGCAAGATCTAAAGAATGAGCTAAATCCAATGCTCAAGTGGACCCAGCATTAGAAAACAGTGGGACAGTGATGTCCCCCATTAAAAACTTCTAAAGGCTACGAAAGTTTTAGATCAAGCTGATATTTGTGTTTTGCCCTTCTTTCATGTCTTTTTTAATTTTTGAACAGGCTGGATTTAAAATAAATATCGTGGTGGGCCTTGGTGTAGTTTCAACGGTGGGAATCACTCTCCCAACTGTTTTCTGTGTTGGGGTCTACAGATTTTTATCTGTCTCGTTCTTCGGCTAATGCTTTAAAATGATATCTCAAAATGGATGGACGGTGTGGATACAACACATACATCATAGTGGGGCCCACAGAACTTGGTGACGTCACTTCAGTAGCGAGTCTCGCTACTCAACCTGTCAGTAGCTAATCCGCGCGCCCGACTCAAACATTCTTGATTGCAGACTCTCCAAACAAATGAGTGGCTTAGATGTCGTACACGTATGGCTGGTTGACTTGTCTGCGGCGACTACTTCTTCGATCTCTCTCCCCTCGCGCGAATCGTCACGGCCTCTCTCGCGGGAAAGACCGTCGCCGTCTTTTATGCGACAGGCACTCTCTCTCTCTGGGTTTTTTCTAGGGTTCTGAACTTTCTTGCATTTCTCTCTATAAGACTCGATTTTCTCAAACAAATCCAAAATTCGGAGATCCAAACGCAGTACAATTCGAAATTCAGATTCCAAATTCGTTGGGACGTCATCACGATTTTGAATTTCTGGAAGAGTCTCTGAGTATGGAAGCAATGAATGGAAATTCTAGCAACTTGCCTCCGCCTTTTCTCAGCAAGTGCTACGATATGGTCGACGATCAGGCCACCGATACAACGGTTTCTTGGAGTGTAGCGGGCGACAGCTTCGTCGTGTGGGATCAGTCGGATTTCTCACGTGACCTGCTGCCTAAGTACTTCAAGCACAACAACTTCTCGAGCTTCGTGCGGCAGCTCAATACATATGTGAGAATTTCGATTATCTGATCTCTTTGATTATGAAATTGGATTTTAGTTCTGGTTTTGAATTTTACTGATTTTAGGTTTTTATTTTATTTTTACTAATTTTCTTGTTGTAATTTTCGACAATGGTGATCACGATCACGCATAGCTCGTTTGGGTCAAATTGCATTTTCTGTTCACCCTTGCAATTGTAAAGGTGGGCCCTACCATTAGGCGATCCAGACTTTTGATCTGATGGATCTTGTGTTAGATGACCATGCCACAGGAGTCTCCTCCATCTGATGATCTAGGCTAATCCAATTAGTGGCTTGAAAATGGATGGAATGGTCAGTGATGCACATTTACCAATAAAACAAATACACCCATCTTTTGGGTAAATTTCTGATGAAGAAGATTTTTGGGGCATGATACATTTACGATGAGTCCCCCTAGATGAACGGTCTGGATCGCCAAAATGTGTGGTTTCCAGGTGGAAAATAGTTTCATTTTCTATTTGGTCAAAAATTGCGTATTTTCTCCCTCGCCTGTTTGTAGGTCTAGTAAACGAGTCGTGTATGTTGGTGAGTCTTGTGATTGTTAGAACGCCAGGATTTTGATCTTGGCCTCTTTCATCAAAACCATGGTTGGTGCCTAGTTCTTGATGATGGCTTGATTGAAAATGTGGTTATTTCAGAAACATCAGTATGTGGATTCATTTGAGGTTCTAAGTCTTCCAAACCACTGTGTGATGATGACCCTACTGAAAATGTGATTGTTAGAATGTTGGGATGGGGTGATGGTTGTTTTATTCTATTTGGAAGACCATGGCACTTTTTGAAATTGCTTCATGTCTACACTTGTCTGGCACTGGAGGATATGGATCAAATAGATTTTATTTTTTAAAAATGTTTAGTTATTGTTGTCTTTTATTTTTGGGGTACTTTTTCCTACACATAATCATCACTATTGTTATCTAAGCATATCGAACTAGTTGGGGTCAGTTGGTACTTCTTCTTCGCATGGCTAATTAATTTTAGGTTGATATTTATTTATTTATTTATTGGGATTTTTAATTCTAAATAATAACAATATAAAATTAAAGAGAAATATTTTATTTGGACGTGCCAGTGAGTCTAGTTTTTAAAGCTACCATGTCTGAGACTGACAAACATTTCCATGTCCAAGTTAGAGAGGTGTGGACGTGCTTGACTTCTAACTCTGATGCATAAGGGCTGTTTGGATACGGGAACAATTTTCAAACAGGATAAAGAAAAGAGACCATAACAAAAAATTCCAGACAAGTTTTGTCTTTTACAAAAACGTGAACTCAATTTGGGGAACTCAATCTGTTAATCTAGAACAAGTTTGAACTCTATTTAGCACCACCGCCACCACATTCACCGTCATACCTGGTGCTGGATGCCAATCACTAGAAGAATGAAGAGAGTTACTGGATTCCAGTTGCTAGCAAAATGAGGAGGACTGATGTAGATTGCCTATAGTTGATGGGTGGTGGTGGTGTTATATAGTTAGGGTTGGGGGAAGGGAAGAAGAGAGGAAAATTTTAACCAGTTGAAAAAAAAACTAATTTTTTGCTTAATGTTTTAACCCAAAAATTGGCTCTGGTTCAAAATTTTAACCAAGTTAAAACATTTCCACTTACTATAGGTTTACCAAAACACAGTTATTAATACATAAATGGGTGAATTTTAACTTACCCAGTCTTTATATACAAACAGCCTCATAGTTTACTTTGATAATAATTAAACGTGATGTTAGAATGGCAGGATGTCGATTCTTTTTGCATTATGTGTAGCCTTGCTGGAGTTCTAACACTGCCCACCACATGGTCTGATAGTGAGTCAAGTGACTGTTAGAACATCATGATGTTGACTCTTTCCATGTATTAGAGTAGTCCTGCTTGAGTTTTAACTCTTTCAATTACGTAGTATGATGATGACCCAATTGGGAATGTGATTGTTGGAACTTCAAGCTGTTGATTCTTTACCTTGCATCAGTGCAATCCTGCTGTTGATTATTTGTCTTGCATCAGTGCAATCCTGCTCGAGTTCTCTGTCTTTGCATGCACAACAGAATCTGCTCGTGTTCTATGTTTATCTAGGGACATAGTTGATAACAATCCAATTAGAAATGCTCACATGTCAGAATTTGATCTTTTCCCTGCAGTAGTAGGGCCCTGCATGAGTTCTAAGCTGACCACATAGTGATGATTACCCAATTGGGAACTCTTCAGAAAACACTGGGAAGAAATTAGGATATTCTTGCAAGGTGGTCATTAGGGTTAGCTGTGCATTTTTAATTTTATTTTGAAATATGAATCAGAATGTATTAGGCAGAGCTAGAAAAAGAGACCAAAAGAAACAAAGAGAACCCAGAAAAACCCCAAAGACATTCACATGCCAGTCCCTTGGCTGGAGAATATCCCAGAGAAACAAAACTAAAGTAGGGGGCCTGGAAAGTCAAGGGGCCTACTCCTTGAAATACATCAAAACCCTGCAAAAATTGCCTGCAATAGAACCTTGATGATTTCTAAAACAACAGGCATTTCTTTCCATCCAAATAGCCCAAAGAATGGCAAGAAGAAGGATTCTCCATTCTGTCCTGCCTAGAGTCCCACCTGGATTATGGTGCCAAAATCTAAAGAAGGTGTCGATAGAGGAGGGCATCACCCAAGAAACTTCAATGAATCTAAGGACACATCACTAGATCTCATAGGAGAAAGGACAGTGGAGAAAGAGATGCTCTATAGATTCCACATCTTGGAAATACAGCAGGCAGATATTGGTCAAAGGCATTCCTCTTTTCCTAAGATTATCCACCCTCAGACCTCTTTTTCTTCCCACCAACCACATGAAAGCCGCAACTTTTGGGGGAGCCTCATACTTCCACAAAACTCTAGCATGGCAACTCTTGGAAACATATTGGTTGAAAGAAAGGGTCTGATAGAAGGAACAAACAGAGAAGGAGCCTGATCTTGCAAGTGTCCAAAACAGGAGAGTCTTCTGTTTCGGGAGAGGGAAAAAAGCCCCTGCAAGCAAGACAACAGAGCCATAAATTTGGAGAATTCTGGATCAGACAGGTCTCTTCTGAAAGGGGGGGAGCCAAACTCCCTTCCAACTCCTGAAAAACAATCGGCAACTATAATATCCACATAAGGACAAATTGCTGTCAAAGTAGGGAAGGAGGTGGCCAAGGGAGGACTTCCACGCCAAATGTCTAACCAAAATCTATTTCTCGTACCATTACCTAAGGCATAGGAAACCCCTTGAAACACTGAGGGAGCCACTTTAGAAATACCCTTCCAAAGAAAGGAAGATTGAGACAGATAAGAAGGTTTACTCCACCATTGATGAGGGGCTAGGCCATATTTTGTAGAGATCACAGATTTTCACACACTCTCTCAATACCAAACCTCCAAATTCCCAACTGGGCTTGATTGACCAAATCCAATCTCTTTATTCCTACTCCACCTTCAAGCTTCAGCGTAAGAGGTGCATACCTCTTTCCAATTGAGGAGCGGGATTTTTTTTGGAGAAGGATCCTCGCTAGAGGAACTCCCTATGGAGTTTGTCAATTTGAAGAAGAACTAAATGGCATTTCAGGGGGACAATTTCCTTTCCATCCTTTCGATAATCTTGTCCCAAAGATATAAAAGGGGTTTACCAAAACAGAGGGGAAGACCTAGATAAAAGGTAGGGAAAAATCCTACAATACAACTGAAGGAATCAGCTAGAGAAGCCACAGCCTCGAAAGATAAATAGATCCCAAACAATTCACTTCAGATTATTTTACCTTTAAGCCAGAAGCTACTTCGAACCAGCCAATGGACATACTTAGGAAGTTCACCATTGAATCATTGGCTTCACAGAAAAGAAGAGTATCGTTTGCAAACTGGAGGTGTTATATTTGAAAAGGAAAATTCTCCACTTGAAAGCCCCGAAAAAGTTCTTCTTCCTGACCCTTCAAAAGCATTCTGCTGAGAGCTTCTGAGACAATCACAAAGAGAAAAGGAGACAAAGGGTCACCTTGCTGCTTTTCTCCAGAAAGGACCAACCAACATGGTCATACGCCTATTCCAGATCAAGTTTACGGAGGATCCCAGACCTCCCAGCCCTTTGGTAGGAATCAGTACATTCGTTTGCAATCAGAATGCTATCTAGAATCTATCTCCCATGGACGAAGGCACTTTGGAAGGGGGAGACAATTTTTGGGATTACGACCCTTAGTCTCAGACTCAAGATTTTAGAAAGAGTTTTGTAGGTGCTGCCCAACAAACTAATAGGACAGAAATGTTTAAGGTGGACAGCACCCTCCAACTTCGAAATCAGAACCAGAAATGTGTTCCCCATTTCAGAGGGCAATCTGTTCAAATTGCAAAGGTAAGACACAAAGCTAAACAAGTCAGATTTGGTCAATTCCCAAAAAACCTGGAAGAAACCTAAAGGAAAGCCATCAGGATCCAGAGCTATATTGCCCTAGATCTGTAACTGCAGCCTTGATTTCGTCAATATCAATCGGCTCCTCCAGGGAATCCATATCTTCTAGGGAAATGGAAGAAAACTGGAGATTGTCTAACTGAGGCCAGGAAACAGAGTCCGAACTAAGTAATTTCGAATAGAATGCTAGAATGGGATCACAGAGTCCTTTTTTGTTAGAGATCTTCTCACCATCGACAATTAAAGAGGAAATAGAGTTGGATCGCGCCTTGGCACTAGCTATGCCATGAAAAACCTTCGTGTTCCGATCACCTTCTTTGAGCCAGATTGCCCAGAAATGCTGACGCCACTTTATTTCCTCTTCTTTTAAGCTAGAACAGTAATCAGCACAGAACTTATCTCTGGTTGAGAGGCCTTCATCCGAGAGCTGACCTCCCTCCTCCCTGACATTGAGCGCCTGAATTGCATTGAGGATGGACGACATTTGGGATTCCCTTTCTTGAAAGACCTCCCTGATGTGAAGTGTTTGACTAAGCTTTTTAAGCAGAAAGGAGCTGCCTTAGATAATGGAGTAGAATCAGGAGAAGTGAACCCTCTAGATGAAGGCCTTGATAAAAGAACATAGATGTTATACAATCTTTTGATCAGAGGAAAAAGTGTCTTAATAGGTTGAAGTTGATTTCCACAGCCTATTACTTGATGAGTTCTCCTAACTTGCTGATAGTACATGAAACAGACGGATTTGACTTTAGATACTGGTAATTTGAAAGTTATGAGAGGCTTATTCTGTCTCTATATGAGCATTTCATTTTTACCAACAAGATACATGTTTCCGTTTCAAGCATTCGGCTGTTTTGACATCCCTGTATTGGGAGGTCCAAAACATGCTTATTAGATGGAAGAGATGAGAAGTTTGTCAAAAATAAAATAAAAGCTTGTAGCAACTATGAACATTTTTTTAGCCCAATTATGCAGAAGTCATATACAATTTTGTTGAAGCTAAGATGCTCAAAAGTGCTACATGTTAGCTACTGGTTGGCTACTGCATGTACAATTTTGTGGAGGCTTAGATACACTCTCACTACATGAATTGAGTTATGCCCAGTTTACGAAGGGCTGTACTTTTTTTTTTTTTTGGAAAGGTAACACTACCAGGGATTGAGCCCTGGATCACTCACACATATTACATTGTCTCTACCAGCTCATCTAAAGAGCCAGAGACAAGCTCGAACTGATAGAGCATGGCGAATTAATCCCTTTATCTCATAGCCCAAACCCCACATCTCATGGGTTAGGACCTCAGCCGAACCCCTCTCGTGGGCCTCACATCACATGGGTACTGCCTCACACGAGCCACCTGCCCTGAATGTGCCCTTGCATCTTACAGGCAACCCCCACTCGAGCCCAGTGTGAAAATGCCCCTGCATTAATCACCCTCGGTGAGGAGTCTTGAACGCGAGACTTCCCACTTTGATACCACTTTGATACATGACAATTAACCACTTGCTCTAAAAGCTTGAACTGATAGAGCACGGCGAATCAATCCCTTTATCTTGTAGCCCAGGCCACACATCAGCCGAACCCCCCTCGTGGGCCTCATCACATGGGTACCGCATCACACGAGCCACCTGCCTTACATGGGCCGCCCGCCCCGAGTGTGCCCCTGCATCCCATTGGCAACCCCCCACTCAAGCCCGGTGTGAAAATGCCCCTGCATTATTAGTATTGCTGGCCGGATCAGAAAAAGGTCATTGTGATGCATCCCTTATCTCCAATTATGCCCCACCCTTGAAGGGCCTGTATTTCCTAGTAGGCTCCCATCTACACTTGATTTCCAATTGCTTCATAGGGGAGGAGTCCACCTAGCAACTTCTTTTATTTCTATAACACAACTTGCCATCAACACTTTCCAATCTATAACCATGTCCGAAGTTTCTATGCTTCAAAATTTGTTTAAGGGCCCATTGAATGATGAGGTTTCTTTCATGTTTCTTAACCCATGTAACAAGGGCATTCCATTCTTGAATAGTCATCTGATCTGAGTCTTCTGATACCCGTGTTAGATGTGCATTGATACAACTATCTTATTTAAATACATTTATGCATTCTATTGTACATAGATTCATTTCTCTCCATCTTATGCATTTGTGAATTAAAATTTATGGTAATACATTTTTCAATGTCATTATGTATCTGCATGAATGTATCAGCGTTTTGTGTTTTCCAGTCTGCTGTGCTTGCCACCGCATACCCATCTCTAAGTTACGTTGCCATGATGCAACCCTTTGGAGAGGACTGGTCCTAGGGAACATGATTCTTAATTTGTCTTGGAAATTATGGGTTTCCTTCTGCTTCATTAATTCAGTACCCTAAATTGTTGGTCTCATGGGGCCATTATGGTATGGACCATTAAGAGATCACAACTATGATCCTCTGCATCTAGATGTTTATTTTATGGGATAACTCAATTCATTTAATTTGTTGGACCTAGTTATGGTACCATCCACATTTAATCGGGGAAAAATTGGGCGAGAATTATCAGATCTGGCACATCACCATGGAACCAACCATATGAATGGTTTGGGTCACATTGAGGTGTTTCTTGGGCCTAGAAAAAAAAAGAAAAAAGAAAAAAGAAAAAAGAAAAGAAAAGAAATCTCAATGGAGCATCTTATATTTTCATCTTGTTTTGGCGGTAAACATTAAGGGCGCGTTTGGTTTGTAAGTTGTTTTGTTTTAGCTATTTATGCCTTAAGTAGCTGATCTCGGTTTTTGCTTATTCAACGCATAAATATGTTTGGCTAACACCCCCCAACACACACACACACACACACACACACACACAAAAGGCCCTCTCTGTTGCTCTCCCTCTCAAGCAGATGCTGCCAGAACAGCCGCCCCCCCCCCCCCTCAGCCACAACAGTGGTAGCCGCCAGCTGGGCAGAGGTGGCAAATCTTCCTCCTCTCACACTCTCTCCCTCTCCCTCAAATCAAAACCCTAACTCTTACTAAAAATATAATAGAGAAACCATGCAAAGGGAAGGAGCAAAAGCCAAAAGCTTTTTGGTTTTATTGCATAAGGCCATAAGCAATATTAAGGTGTTCACCAACTTTTTTTGACAGTTTGCTAAACTAAAATTTGTGGCTTAGGCATCTGATTTGCTGCTGTTTGCAAAAAAAGTAGCTTATGCCTATGTATCCAAATGCGGCCTGAAAGATATGCAGTAGCCTCGACCCTCAGGTCACTGAACCTCAATGTTGTGTGTGACTACATTCATTTGGATCAGGGTTTCAGGAAGGTCGACTCCGATCGCTGGGAGTTCGCAAATGAGGGATTTTGTAGGGGTCAAAAGCATCTGCTGAAGAGTATTAGCAGAAGGAAACCTATTCAAGGCCCTATTCAACAAAGACAATCTCAAGAAAAAAACACATCTGCTGGACCATGTGTTGAGATTGCAAGGTTCGGCTTTGAGGAGGCAATTGAGAACCTCAAGAGGGACAGGAACATGGTCATGCAGGAGTTGGCGAAACTCAGGCAGCATCAGCAAAGCACCGACAATCAGTTGCTGGATTTGAGACAGCGCCTTCAAGGAATGGAACAACACCAGCAACAAATGCTCTCGTTTTTCGTGATGGCCATGCAGAGGCCAGGGTTTTTTGCACAGTTGCTGCAGCAGAGCGAAAACAGCTGGCGCATAGTCGAAGCAAGCAAGAAAAGACGGCTCCCTGCACTGGAACATGGCATAGAGGATGAAAATGCCACTTCCAATGGGCAGATAGTGACATACCAGCCTCCCACAATTGAAAATGCAAAGCCACTGCTCATGCCGATGTCAGATACCACGGATGTAGCTCCATGGTTGGATTCTTTTTCAACTGGGGTAAATGAGTTTTTCGAAAATGTTGATTGGACATCGCTTGGAATCAACACATCATTGCCAATGGAAGTAGCATTGCCTTCTTTGGAAACTGATGGAGAATTTATCTTTCCGGAAATATCTAATGATGAGTTGGAGCAGCTTCTTTTGGTCACTTCAGGTTCAGAGAATGATGAAGAAAACAAGTCAAATACCCTGGAGTCAATGCAGTTTGAATTGATGGAGCATGAGACTCGGTCAGAAACAACACCTCAGAATTTGGATGTTCTTACTGAGCAGATGGGACTTCTAGCATCTGAAATGAATGAGGAAGGTCGATTGACGCCAAATGATAAAGAGCTCCATGGAGTCTGATTAGCATTTCTTTTGGCTTTCTTTCCCCTGCTGTATAGAATGCTTCACAAGGGAGTGCAAATCTGCTTACTTCATCTATATCACTCAGCTTGACATGGATCTGCTTGCTGCACACCTTTTTTACTGTAAGCTTCCAAACAGATGTCACTTATTTTGCTGCATTTCATATCTTTTCATTATTTATTAGAATTGAGGCTAGTTTTCCTTCAGTTCTCCTTTCAGATTTTCCCATAGAAAATTGAGCATTCAGTTCGCAGCTCACATGGCAACATGTCCAATGTCTGTGCCATTGAACAGGTCGGACCCACCATGAAAATCCACTGGCCCCCAACAAAAAAGGCCAATTCACTCCTTATGTTGCCCAGATGTGCATGTTGAAAAGTAGTTGGCGAATAAAAGAAGACCAACTGTCCAGGTTCAATGTAAATGTGGCCCACCTGATGAGTGAAGTAGCCATATTTTTGGGCCAGGGCATGCTAATGATGGGCCACATTTGATGAACGATCTGATCTTGCAAACTTGTGCTTCCTTACAAATGTGCCATGAGGATTGTCTTCAAAAAATCTTCTTAGAATTTCCATGATCCATATGCAGTCATATATGTTGTGAAAGAGTCTGTGTTGTGCACATTATTAGCTGGTTACTGACCCTTAGTTTTCCTTATGATAATGGTAGAAATTCATTTCTTTATGCTAATGGTAGAAATTCTCTTGCCTGTTGTTTACAGACTCTTAGAACGGTACACCTTCTACAAATGGTAATCGGGAGGCATGACATGCTAGTCTATCTTTTTGTAATGCTGATACAATAATAGATGGGTAAGTTGTTTACTGCCACTTAAGCAGTAGTCTCTGGGTTCCAATTTTTACAAGCTTCTGTCTATATTGACGCATGCACTGCTTTTCCTTTAAAAGGGAGTTCTTAAATACCAAATGCATGCAAGTGCCAATTCATTGCACTTCACAAGAAAGATAACCTTTTTTTTTTATTATTATTTTAATAGTCTTTCCAGTTAGTACATTTTTAGGTAATGAATGACGTTACAGATGTCTCAATATTTTTCCACCCTTACATAGAATATGAATCTATGATGTGGTGACAGATATCTCTGATATTTTGAAAAGTTAGTGATATTCTTCCAGTATTTTCAGAAATTTTTGAATAGCCTATTTTGCCAAGTATCTCCACTGGCCTGATAATATCACGATATTTTCCTAATAATGCCCATTCTCGATTCTTTTAAACACCCAAAATTTCTAACTTTCTGGAGATCTTTCTTTTCCTAGCCCTCTCAATCTCAATCTCAATCTCAATCATTATATCCCTTTATTTATTTATTTTGCTATTTATTTTATTCTTATTTAGACTTGTTAACCTATGGTCTAACTGAAGATATGGTCTTTGGTAGAGTGGAATGGCAGAACAGGATTCATGTAGCCGACCCTGATTAATTGGGACAATGCTTAGATAATGACACAAGCTTCATGGATTGATTATCCCTTTAATATTCATTTATACTAAAAATAAGTTATAAAAGCAATAGCTGCAGTGTCTATTATCGTGGGCATGTCATTTTACTAGCTTTGGTTTGAGGGTTCAAGCTGATAGCTCAGTGGTTGACGGTTTGTTTCAACATCGAGGTCTTGGGTTCGTGTGCCCAGGTTACCTATTAAAAAAAAGGAAAAAAAGAAAGAAAGAAAAAAAGATAGAGAGAAATAAAAAGAAAACAAAAACTTTTGCTTTGAGGATTTTATCTTACTAATATAATCGACATACACAACTGTAACCAAAAAATAAATAAAAAATCCCTGGAAAGATAATGTTGACATGGGTATCAAATGCGCCAAATTTGCTAGGAAGGAGTATATGACATGTATAAAAATAGTGTTTGTATTCTTGGAGCTGAACCACTACGACTTTCACATTGTTGGTTCTACCTGTATTTCAGTTTGTAGTAAACTTATTCAATGCATTTGAGGTTGTAATTCTAGATAAAAACTCATTTATCGTTAAAAAAAAATCATTTGATGTTTTCTTGTATTTTCTTCACGACTCCTTTTAAACCATAATTACCCAGATATATTTACTCATATAGATGGATGCAAGAACAGAGAAATGACTCTCCTTGTCTTAAATATCCATTACATGTATGAAGAGGTTTGCTTGAAATTGAATACATGCTGATTATTGCAATGTGATATGTCAGGACTTTATCCTTTGAATCTGAATTGGCTTCCAATCATCCAAATTGTATGCAATGGTTCTCAACTTGTATTGGTGGATATACAACAAATAAAATCTCTTTCATTTGATCATTTCAACCATTTGAAATATGGACATTTTTCTTTGAAATTAGATAGTCACCACAACCTTTTTATAACATGTTAACACATAAGAAATACGGGCAGCATAGCTGTACGGCCCACCTAATGGATATGGATGTTGGCCGTACAGTAGCGTGGCCCACCTAGCATGGTCTTGTTTGTTCTCTTAGTTAGGACATTAGGGGAATTTTTGCTTTTGTTACTTAAAAGGTGTTTCTATCTTTTTCACTCGTTTATTATTAATATAAATAGGAGGAGAGGGGATATCCAGGCCTATAATCCTCTTTTCCTTTCTTTTCACAGCTCTCTTCTCTTATTTCTTCTTTCTTCTACTTCTAGTTTACAATCTATATGGTATCAGCGTAATCTTGTTTCTGATCCAATCCATCTTTCTCCCATCTATCATATCCTTGTTTCCTTCTTTTATTTTTGGGTTCTCCCATCCTTATTGTGTTAAATATCTTTTAAGAAACCTAGGGTTTCTTTTCTTTTTGTAGTGTTGGGCCTTTTAATGGTCCATATGTGACAAGGAGATGAAGTTTTTGTAATCATTGCCACTCATGGGATGTGTAAATGTGTGGGCTAATTCCCTTCATCAGATGTTGTGTTCGTGATCTAACCCTTGTGATTGGTTGGAGCATGTGGATATATGGGCTGGTTATTCTCTTCAAGTGTGGTGTCATACCACAAATTGAGTATTTGTTGGTCACAGAAGGTCAATCCATGTTCGTATAAGCTTGTGATATATATTCTAGTTCCTTATCCTATATGGAAGTGAGAAGTGATTCGAGAATTGGATACATAGATCCATATAATTTTTAGGGGTTCAGATAACATCTATTAAATTACATGGATCAAAACTTTCTCATGTGGTCTAAATCCATTCAAGTATTTTTAATGACAAAGGGAAAATTGAAGACTTGTTTGGTGAGAAGCCCGATAAGAATTCTACTACATATGGAAAATGGACTTGGGAGAGTACTCAAATAATGACATGGTTGTGTAATAGTATGAAATCATCCATCAGTGCTAAGTGCTAACATAATGTTTTTGGATACTGTAAAAGAAGTGTGGGATGTATTACGAGAGATGTATTCACATGACAAAAACATCTCTTGTACGTACCAATTGTTTGAAGAGATATTGGATTTCAATAAGGAGATAAATCCCTTGGTGAATGTTATTCAAAAGTTAAAAGGAATGTGGGAGGAACTAGATGTATACCAATTTCCCTCTACGGATTTGGAAAAACAACGCCAGTAACGTGAGGAGTTTCGGGTGGCTAAATTTTTGTTTAGTTTAAGACCCGAGTACAAGCATGTTCATATAGAGATTTTAGGTGGCTAGGATATGCCATCTTTGAACGAGGTATATGCACGCCTCCACTGTGTATCCCTGGGGTCTACAAGTGAAGTTAATGATAGCTTTACTCTTGTATCATTTACTGCACGAGACAAAGGCGGTGATTGTGGCTGCATAGGCAATCAAGGCAACCATGGAGAAGTGGGAGGAGGTCTTGGACATAGGAAGTGCACCTATTGTGGGCTTACGAATCATTCAGTTGAAACATGTTGAGATCTTCACGGAAAGCCAGTATGGGTTAATTAAGCATCTTGCATTGGAGAGAGTAGTGGGTCTCATCTAGCTAGTTCTAATTATGCAATTCAACAACCATGTATGCCTAGAGAGATGATTTCTCTTATTCAAAAGGAGTATTACAAGTTGGCCGTATGATTATATCATAATTGGGGTCATAATGACTATGATTAATAGGAGCATTCGTTGACAAAAGGATCACTTAAGATTATCATCTTATGGCTATTTGGAATGAATTAAACAATGGTTTTATTTCTCAGTCTCTCCCTGGCTCCCTTGGAAAGATTGAAAAAGGGTATGAGTGTTGAGATGTTCTCGACAAAAAATCAGTTTACTCACCTCATTAGGTGGACCACAATGATAGAAATAGATTAGTGAGGCCACCCCACTCAAGCCTAGTGTGAAAATGCCCTTGCATTAATCACGCCCGGTGGGAAGTCTCGAACACGAGACATCCCGCTCTGATAGCACTTTTTTTTTTTTGGAAGAGTCACAAAGATTGAATTAAAAGGAGAAAAAGCACAAAACAAATAGGAAGAAGAAACAACAAAAACAAAAACGAAAACAGAAAAAACAGAAAAACAAAGAGAACAGCGGGGAGCACGGTTGCTGAGAAAGCGGACCGATTAGGCTCCAAGAAAGCGTCCCTAGCGCGTAGAGGTAAGCAATTTATTGTCGAATGGGCTGCTAATGATAGCACTTTGATGCATGACAATTAACCACTTGCTCTAAAAACTCGAACTGATGGAGCATGGCGAATCAATCCCTTTATCTCATAGCCTAGGCCCCGCATCCTATGGGTTAGGACCTTGGCCGAATCCCCCCCGCTAGCCCCACTTCACACGAGTTCCGTTTCACATGAGCCACCTGCTTCACACGGGTGGGGCCCGCCTCACAAGCCACTTGCTTCACATGGGCCGCCCACCCCGAGTGTGCCCTTGCATCCCACAAGCCACCCCACTTGAGCCCGGTGTGAAAATGTCTCTGCATTACTGATTCTTAGGCCAGGATATCAAAATGGTGAGACCTCATAATATGCACCAGATCTTTCACCTATGTGCCATGTTGGCATAATAGGTACGGGTATGGTCTTAGCAAAGCTTGTATTTTTTGTAGCTCAAGAAGTGTTAGTGGTATTGGTATCGTTACATGTATTGCTGGTTGGGGATATGGAAACATATATTGATACCGCACATACTCATAAATATATCACTGACTGAGGGAAACAGGAGGAAAACAGTGGGATTTTTTCAGTGAAGCTTTAGGAGACTGCTCAAATACTCATATTTACATATTTAGAAATACAAATTTTATAAGAAAAGATGCATACATAATAAGTTTTCATTTACTGGTCGTGTAAAAGCATGTGTTGTCCTAAAGAATGGTGCAATAGTACTAAATTGAGTTAATATGATACAAATGCAGGTACCAAACAATAACTAAGATTCCAAATATAAGTGAATTAAAACAACCTATATTGTCGTCCCTTGTACCCACATGGAGTTATGAGGTGACCCATAGCAGTCATACCTATATACATACATAAACACATGCATGATGATCCATCCATTCATCCATGCATGCATGCATAGCCACACACACACATGCTTGATGATCATTCAATATATCCATCTATGCATGCATATGTACATACATAAACTCATTCATGATGATCCACCCATCCATCCACCATGATCAAACCACACGTTCATCCATCCATGCATGCATACATACATACATTCACGCATGCATGATGATCCATCCATCCATCCATCTATTCTCTCATCCATCTATCCATCCATCCAACCGACCATCTACCCATCCATTCATTCATGCGTGTGTACATACATGCATGCATGCATGATCCATCCAAGCATACATTCATATATACAGCTATGTTCCATCCATCCATCCATTCATGCATACGTACATAGATACCTACATACATGCATCCATAAAAAAATCAAATGGATTTTTTTTTAGATAAACAAAAATTTTAAAATAAAAAATTGATTCTCCACCAACAAATGCAACATATTGATCATAAACATGGACCGTGAACGAGAAAAAATCGATAGAAAATAGATATCTAGAAAAAAAAAGGTTGCAATTATTTTTTTTTCCTAATTAATTAGAATTCTTAACTACTGAAAATATAAATTTTATTTATTTATTATTATTTTTTGAACAATTGAGAGATCAACATGAATTGATAGGTTAGTGCATTCTCTTCATCATATTAAAAAAGGGGCCCAATTACTTATTTTAGGCAAGAAAATGAAGAAAAACTAGATTTTTCCCAAATTTCCAAAAATTTTCATTTTGATCTTTTTATCTCTCGATTTTTTGTCCAAATAACCATGGATTTGTAGTCAAATCCATAAGAAAATCAAATAAAAAACTATTTTGTTGCAATATTTCACACATTGATTCCGGCCATCTACGGTTTCTCCCCTAAATGTGTAATTTGATCCATGGGGAGTGAAGCTGAGGTGCCAAAATTTACCCTCAAATTCAGATTCAGATAAAAAAAAATGGGATGCCTTTTTTTTTCCTCTCTACATTTTCTATTGAAGTACGCATGCTCCTTACTGCAAGGGTGGTTAGGTTTTGGGCAAATGGCTAGCGTCGTGGGTTTACTTTCCACATACATGAGTTCGATTTCCCACTCCGTGCTTTACCCGATGCATGTGGTTTGCAGGTAATTGTGTGCATCTGCAGGGATTACTCTTGCCTTAAAAAGGGACGAAGTCACCCTGTTGTCATGAAATAAAAAATAAAATAAAATTATCGACCCCTGTTGATGAGAATATCACTGATACAATCGATACTTGGAATTTATGTACTAAAAAATATCACAATACATTGAAGATACTGATACAAAATCGTTACTTAGCAACATATCACCTATACCTGAAATTCTTGACACTGCCATTATTATCAGTATTGCTGTGCTAGCAATATCGATAATATCCCGTTATATCACCAATACTCGGAGCATTGAATTTTCAGGTCATTCTCTCTTTTAAGGTGAGCTTTCTATCCTCAGCTTTTTCTCGAGCATATGTTTGGCCTATGCATGGTCTGTAATCTGGACAGTTCATTGAATGTGGCCCCATAGGAAAAATAATAAAAAAATAAATTGTGGGTGGATGGACAGATAGAACGATGGTTTGAGACAACTCCTGGTTCGATACGAAACCCTAGTTTTGTAGCATGTGTGAATCGCACCCACAATCTTCAATTGGGGCCCACTCATCATTTTAGGTGATTAATAACGATTGATATTTGGGTAACTGAAGATTGTGGGTAACCTCCCACGGTTGAGCATTGATAGCCAACATTAGGTCAAAATGGCCCCTAAGAGTGATAGAAACAGAAAATGGACAACCATTTTCAATTAGCTGGTATTGGTCCCTAGAGGTGGGCATCGAGTCGAGTCGGACTGGATTAGGTCCAAGTTGACTTGATCTGGTTTTTGCATGTACCTGACCCGAACTCGATCTGATTTGGGAACGTGTCTAGCAGGGCTGACTCGATCTGAACCGATTTCTTGGATCCAACTCGACCGAACTGATCGGATCTGATCTAACCCTAACTGAAAGCCAGGGTCAGGTCCGAGTGGGTCTACTCGACAGAAATGGCATAGGTAGGTCCCATAATTAGGCATCAGCCAATTGTTCTTTTGATTAATTTATTCCTTTTTGGTATGTTTCCAAAGTTCAATACTTTCTTAAATATTGTTAGACATGCCTGTGATTCGGCTACCATGTCTCGTGGATGGTGAATGGAGGGACCGTTGATTGCAATGGGCCAGGGGTGGGAATGTGATTTGTTGTCCTCTAATTTTTTTTTTTTCCTTTTTCTTTGCAGGTTTTATTGAGTAATTATGTTGTTTGTTTGTGTGCCGTTCATTTACATGGCACATTTTCTTCATTGATGGACTTTTAGGGGTGAAGCTGAGCTCATGTTGGGGCTAGATTAGTTGGGGCTGAGCATAGAAGCTGATCTGCTGAGCTCAGGCCTATCTTTCGGACCCAATAAATATTTGGGGTAGGGCCTAATCTATGTTTGAAACTTAAACAACTGATTGTGTGGAGTACTTGGATAGTGATCTGGCCCGAGAGGACTTGGTCTTTACTTGTGGATTGGGCTTCAACATGGGGCCATGATGGAGAGTAATGATCTAGTGGGCTAAACGGATGGAAACCTTCCCATACACTTAGTTGTATTTGGACCGTTGGCATTAACATCCCCTATCTGAACCAATTATTTGATCCAATCCCCTCTAGTGGAAAAGAAAACAGCTATCTGATAATTCTAAGCACCTTGATTGGCCTATCTTTACAAGCAACATTTTACATCCATTTTGTATGCCACTTTGGACATTGGATCACTCTCACGGGGTCTTTTCAGGCTTTCTTATATACTTGTGACTCAGGGTGTTATATGTTTGACTTAGAGTCGCCACTAGCTAGTTTTCTGCAGTTGGGTAGACCCTACGAAATCTATAAACAAGAGAATTCGAAGATTCTCTTATTTAAGTGACTCTTGATTTGTGATTGGGATTCTCAATAAAGGACCATGGTGACGGAGAAGGAAGGTGTGAAGCACATTCTCTACCTATACAAAAGTTTACTTCACAGAACTAGGTGAAATATAAAGAATTAGGTTAAGTCTTGCATCTAATTGGTATGATGAAGGGATGACATGTGGTACGGCAGTATCATGCTTAATTCAAGGGATTGAGAAAGACTCTCTCTAGCCAGACCCACTTATCTAAAGAGGAGTTAAAGCTCTAGTCGTCCCAAGTTTTTGATGGGAAGGATTTGGAAGCCGACAAGTCACAAAGCATACACTTGGATTGCCTAGCGTGATGGATGCAAGATATGCAAATGCGTGGGTGGTGCGAATGCAATGATAATTCTTGATGGTAAGAAATAGAAGGTTTCAGTCGGTCTGAATTTTTTATGGGCAAGATTTGACAGTCCGGCAAGTTGCATAGCATACACTCGGACAGATTAAGAAAGCAGGAGGGTTGATAGAGGAAGTGCTGATGCATAATACTAATGTGAATATGAATGAAGTTGATCTGAATTGGGTGAGTGGTTGGATGGATTGTCACTAGGATTGATTAGAGTGAACTAGATCAACCTTTTAGTGGCTCAAATGGCTAGGATTTCGACTTGGCTAGGCTAATCTAGTTTGGAAGGGCTTCCTGTCCTTTCACTCTCCTTCTCTCTTCGGTGGATTGGTGGTTTAAGGGGTGAGATGATAGGTGTGGGAGGGGTTATTGGTGAGTGGTGAGTGAAGGAAGATAATATGAAACGAGGAGGTATTTATAGGTGTGTGGGATGACATTTATGTGACTTTTCGATAGTTTGGGGGCTAAAAAGGGCTTGGAGGGCTATGATTAGGTCAGGGAATGAGTGTTCCATGTGGTGCTTTGTAGTGGGTTGAATGGATGGTAAATGGCCTAATTTTTGAAAAAAAATAAACTAAGGGCAAAAGGGTCATTTTAGCCAAAGCAGGACCCCGAGGTGGATAGGGCTGAAAGTCAAGCGAGTTCAACCTGATTGACCAGTGACCGACCTGACATTGGGTTGGGCTTAGGCAGAATGTATTGGGTTCAGTCTCGGGCTTGGGTTATACAAACACCAACCTGATAAAACTTGGGTCAGGCTCGGGTTGAGGTCTTGGGTTGCTCAACTCAACCTGAACTTGATCGATATATAAGTTCCTTATAAATTATAATTGAGTACGGATCATCTACGTTGAAGGCACAAGAAATTCCAATGTTGTTGGGTTTCATTGGTCAATGTCATTTCCAATAACTCAAGCTAACAATATATTGTCAAACAACCATTTACTCCAAAAGCTTAAGCTGCCAGAGTGTGGTGTATCAATGTATATCAAGGGACTTTATTGTATCAATGTATATCGTGCGGGACATACCGAGAAGGGTGGAGGGACACTCATCTAACATATAGCTTGATTTGATTTCCGGTCCACAGGCCGGAATTTTCTCTGGGAGAATAAAAATAGATTTGTTGCTTTCTGAGATTCGAACATAGGACCTTCCGCTCCGATACATGTCAAACAACCATTTATTAAAGGTGGTGTATCAATGGATATCAAGGGACTATATTACTCTAACATATATGTCGAATTTCTCTCTCCCAAATGCTTGTTTAGAAAAAATGAACTTGTTTAGAAAAAAATGAACTTTTTTATGATAAATAATTGCGCATATAATTAATAAAATCACAGGTATAAAAAATAAGACGTGTATTGAAAATATAATAGACTAATGTAATAATGAAAATATTAGCACATATCCACCTGACCAACCCGATCTAGCCCGCTTGGGTTGGGCTTGGGTTGAGAATTCCCAAGTCCCAACCCGAGGTTAGGTTAGGTTGGGTTGGGTTAGGGTTGAGGTGTAGGAACCTTGGGTTGGGCTAGGGTTAGGCACCAACCCGCCCCAACCTTCAGCCCTAGAGGTGGGGTTCCGTTTCTCTCTTTTACCTATCACACGGTAAAATATTGCAGAATTCTAGGTGGTGAGCAATGCATCATTCACTACACACCACGTGGATGGCTCCGAATTCTACCAAGAGTCCCCGTGGGGTCTAGGTATCCCTTGGGCTGGTCTCCTTTGCTTTATTAAGGTCCTAAGGCCTAAGGCTAAATGGGCATAGGCTTTCCAACATTCAGATCAGCTTTTTCACCCTAGGTGGAGTGTCTACATCCACTAGTGAGATGGTTTGGATCATCTGATTAGTATGTATTTTTCAAGGCAACCAATGAAGAGTGCACTAGACAGGATGAGAATTGTGTGCAACATTGAAGATCAGTTGCTAATGGAAAAGTATCATGTGGGTTCCAGTCCTTGCCTTAGTGGTAGACTCTGAGGAGTTTCAACACGAGGGCTTAGGTTCGAAACCCATTGGTGGTGAAATCCCAGTACGGCGTGCGTGGGTGTGTGTGTAATATATATATATATATATATATATATATATATATATATATATATATATATATATATGTATGTATGTATGTATGTATGTATATATGTCAAGTCTCATAGTGAGAAAGGCAAAATCATTATTTAAACTATGTGAATCTTTTTTACTTTAATCACGTCTGACATGTGGATACATTGCTTTTTCATTCACAACATTTCATCGCCTTTTCATTCCCAACATCTGCAATATGTGCCCCTCACGCCCAATGGAGCCCGTCTACTAGCATTTAACCAAGATCATATCATCAGCATTCCGTCTTTGTCATCTAAGTGGGGAAGTGAGTTGGCTTGTCTTTGTTTTTTTTGTTTTTCTATTTTTACACACGCACACACACCCCCACACACTCACGCCATGGTGGGATTTCACCACCTATGGGTACTCGAACCCTCAACCACGTGTTGAAACTCCTAGGAGTCTACCACCGGAGTAAGAGTAAGGACCTGGTTGGCTTGTCTTCTTGCAATTGATTTAAGCATGCCGGTGATTTCTGATATTTCGACTTCCCAACTCAACTCGGCTGTGTAATCATTTTGCTCAATTAATAATATTATAATGCCACATTGACTTTTTAACTCGGTTGTGCAATCATGTCGCTGGATTAATAGTATTATAATGCCACGTTTTCTACATACACCCAACACTCTAGGCAGTGGAACTAAACTATGAACAGTCTTGATTGTCTTCAGCCTCTGTATTAACGGCTGCCTTTCAAAAGGTGACATTGACAGCCCCTCGGCTACAACACTCTCACGGCACCTGAAGAGAAAAACACTCAAATTGTGGGGCCCTCTATGATGCATGTGCCTTATCCACACCACCAATCTCCTTGGCTAGCTCATTTTAGGTATCTTCTGAAAAACGAGGCAGATTCAAAGCTCAAGTGGACCACACCATAAGAAACAGTGGGAATTGAATGCCTACCATTAACGGCCAAGCTTTGGATCAAGCTGATATTTTTGTTTTCCCTTTATCTATGACTGGGTGACCTTATGAACAGGTTGGATGACAAATAAACATCAATGTGGGCCGTAGGAAGAAAACATCTTTCAACAGTTGACATCTTTCAAGACCACTGTTTCCTTAGGTGTGGTCCACTCAATCTTTGGATCTGCTCTATTTTTGGGCTCATGCCCTAAGAAGTGCTATTAAAATGGATGGACGGTGTGGATAAGACACATACATCATAAGGGGGCCCACAAAATAAATTCAGTACTAATAAGGCTTTTGTTTAGACCCATTTTTTAGACAATTCCTCACTGATATTCATCCGAGGGAGGCAGTCATTATGCAATTTCTACATGTATTTACCACGGTAAGTTGAAAATCAAACAATATATGGATAGCCCTGTGCGTTCCGAGCTTGGTTATAAAAGGTCAGGAATTTCTCTTATTTATAGGCATAGTTTATCTCTCCCATTTAAAAACTAGTCTTATATGGATTCTCTTTCTTTCAAATGTTAGTTCTTCCTTAATGTGAAGTTTCCTTTTGTAATTATGCTTTGAAAGTTAGAGCTCGAGCTTTCCAAAAAATTCGAAAACCCATACTACTGTCAAACGACTCATGTGCATTCGCATATGAGTGTGCATGCATGTAGGCCACCTAAGAAGAGACAAGCTAACACAAACAGCCTCTAGACTCAGTATAAAGGAAGCTGGACCAGCCCAACTATGGTAAAGTTACAGTGAGAATGACATCCACCATCCTCACCCCCTCCCTACTTCAAACATAAAAAAGAAAAAATAATAGAAAAAAGAAAGAAGATGACATAATGACAGCTCGGTTTACTTCAAGTGGTCCATTCTGAATGAGTGGACCGAAAATACAAAAGGTAATCATGCTTGGACAGCCTTGGCCATGCCGAAAGCAGCAGCGGAGGCGATGGCCCCGATCAAAGCTGTCTGTAGGGCACTCCTCACTGGTTTGCTGCCCGTGAAACGACCCTTCACATAGCCGAAGAAAAGCAAGGCGATGAGCGTTACTCCGACGGACGTCAGCACCGCTTTCCGAGCAGTTGGGATGAACATGTAAGGGATTAGTGGGACCAGCCCACCCACTACATAGGCAATGGCAATCGTCAATGCACTCTCCAATGCCCTTCTCGGCTGGGGCTTCTCTAATCCCAACTCAAACCTACATTGCAATCATAATCAATATCAATATCAATACCATTAATCCATCACCCGAGCTGGGCCACTAAGAAAATGTCAACATGGCACATGATGATCAGTCATGCGTCCACCTGCAGCCGTCCCTGCATTCCCATTTGAGAAAAAAAACTTTGTTACACTGGCCAAGCGAGATGAATGATATGCAGGAACTTTGAAATTGCTTATGTGGCATACAAGTAATTCAAACTGTTTAAATTATGGGTCACTGTTTCAATGTATCATGATCCAAAAATTATACTAATTCGGTCCTATTTCAACAAACAAGTGTACCCAAATCAAAGGTTAGGATTGTTCAACTAATCTGATTTTGGAACTGTGACTCAGTATGATGATCAGTTCTGCAATTTGGTCTGTTCAAAAACTAAGTTATTCATGTTGCTTGTACAATTTGAGAGTGCCTGCATGGCAAGTGTCCCAGGCAGCCAGAGTATCAAATCACTCCCTTACCCAATTTCTGTGAAGTGCATCATGAGTCGTTTTCAACCATAATCCGTTTGGCATTATGAGAAGTGTACTCCAAGTTAGATTCCAATGCTTCCAATATATATATATATATATATATATATATATATATATATATATATATATATATATATATATATATATATATGGTCCATGAAAAAACCTCAAAACAGTTTCCTTGATATGCATTTCTCTTTTCTCTTTTCTATGGCTCACCAGAATTTTAGATCAGGGTGAAAATTTGGTTTCATGGGATTACGCATCACATGGACCATTCGGATTAAACGCATATGATATGTGTGCAAAGGTGCGCACATGCCTAGGCGAGCATGACTCTCTCTCTCTATATATATATGTGTGTGTGTGTGTGTTTGTGTATGTGTGTGAGGTTGACCTCATGGGAACTTCCCATGAGGTCCAGCTGTGTGGGCCCCATCATGATGTGTGTAGAACATCAACACTGTGCATTTGATAGGGGATGCGTCCCCTTTAGGTCATGGGATATCCCAAAAATCAGTGGTACACGGAACTTAGGTGGGCCATATCATCTAAAATCATGTGAAGACATGCCTAAAACATATCAGAGCACTAGTTGGGGCCCTCCTGAGTTTTGGATGCGGCTGAAACTTAGTCTGACCCCTCATCCAAGTGGGACACACACAATGGATGGGGTGGATTTGTGAACCACATCTTAGTGGGCCCAATAAATGATTATGAATGTTTTAATGGGAGGGTAACCCCTCTCAACTGTTGTATGTGGTGTGGCCCACCCAAGTCATGGATTCACTTGATTTTTAAGCCCGTGGTCCATAATGGAATGATGTATCTGACTGATGGAGTAGATGTTCGACACACATCACGGTGGGGCCTACACAGCTGGACCTCATGGAAAGTTCCATGAGGTTCAGACCTATATATATATATATATATATATATATATATATATATATATATATATATATAAAGTGGGGCCACTCCATTTCCTATCACAGTCCAATGATCGGAAGATGCTGGGATACCATTCATTTAGAACTTCCGATATTGGTTGTGACTGTTACTCATACAATGAGTACAGTTCTCCCGTAGATGCAATTTGTAGACCGGCCAATCACAGTAGAAGGTTATAAAGGCCCGATCTATGTGAATTTTGGACTGTTCATCATCCACATAAGGCCCACCTATATAACTCTCATAAAAAAAGAAAAAAAAGAAAAAAAAAAAAAAAAAAAGGGGTTGTAGCTTACCTCATCATGAACTCGAGCCATGCCTTGGGATTCTTGCGTAGGGAATCAACCACCGGGCCGTACTCATGGGCTTCCAATCCATACTGTGAAAGTATCTCTGCAACCTCTGCTGCCTCTGTTTTTATATACATATAACATAAATAAATAAATAAATAATTGTGGAAAATCAATATCATCAATCTGGACCGTCCATCCATTTGACTAGTCCCACTCTTCATAGTCTGCCTTGAAAATATCATATTTATCAGATGATCCAGACCTTCCATTAGGTTGCATGAAGAAATGGATGGGACATAATGGACGGTTCTGATAGGTGATATGGATGCCAACTTGTCCAAATGCAAATAGATGCATGGGAAGGTCTCCATACACTCAGCCTACTGATTGTATCTCAACATAAAACTTCTTGCGCGCTGGCGGGGATTTAGTAGCATTTCAAAATTCAAAACTTCAGAAGTCCATTTCAGAATGTGTTAAGATTCCGAACCGCCGATTACGTTTGGCACATGCAATCTTTTTTCCTAAATAAAGAATATGGTTTTCGATTTGGGCCCACTTCAGTGCCCTAATTTCCACCACTTCCCAAAAGGAGATTTTCAGAAGAATTGCATGGTCCATAACACTTCTACTACTACCCACCAGTTTCTGGGACAGTGATAATTTCCTCTTCTTCTCTTTTCAGTTCTCGCATGTAATGATCTGCTTCACTCTTAGCAGCAAGGTACCTGCATATGAAAATCATCATCAGAAATCATTCATCTATTTTGATGCTTTTACCTCAATAAATACAGCTATGGGTGTGTATGCTATTGATGGCGAGTCCCATTAGTTCACTGGTTCGGATCATTGCATCCATTGTTCAGACTAAAAATAAATAAAAATTAATGGTATTCTACAAAGTTCTACACTAAAGAAAATGTCTTCCCCATTGAATATCAAGCTATTTAGCTTCTTTTATACTGTCCATGTTGTTGAGAGAAAGATCTATTTTCGAGTCCCATGCTGTCTATTTTTAACCACACGCACAACAACACCAGAATTAAAAGAAATTAGATGAAGATGCAAAAACAAAACAAAATTTTTTTGTGGTTCCCATTTGGTATGTCTACGTATTTATGTCAATTCCCTGTACTCAAAGGAACAAAAATGAAGAAACAACTCTCAATACAATACAATACAAGAACTCCCCTTCTCTCTCCATACCAAATGAACTATGGTTTACATGGTGAAATTATGAAATTGCCATTTGGATGGAGGCATAGTCCGGGACCCCAGGTAAGAAGGTGCTACCCCCCCATGACCCAGTGAGCTCAATATAGAGTTTGACCTGAAAGTGTTGGCTAGATGAACAGTACACCTCTAGTGATCGGGCTCTATAAATTCTAACATATTTTTCTTACGTGAGCATGGCCCACCTAATGAATGACAGCTCCACAAGCACTGGTGGTACAAACAAGAAGATGGGCCCTATTCACAACATCCATGTCTATTAGATGTGTCACCTCATGTTACCTCCGCATTCTTTTCGAAGTTAGTCCAAAGAGGGGAGATTGAATCTATTCAAGAATCAGTCACTTTGATCGCTAAATCCCAATTCAGAGGTCATCCCTTCCCCCGGGGGGGAGGATACTTGACAAAACATCCGCCCAAACGGAAAATCAGGTGGACCATAGAATGGAGAATAAGTTGGGAGGGAACACCCACCTTTGACTTTGCATGGTGGCCCCACATTGTTGGGCATACAGAATCCAGGCCGTCCATACTTCATACATCATGGATGAATGGTATGCACAAAAATTAGGTTGTTCTGCGACTAAGGTGGACCCGTTTAGAATGTGAGAGTCGCCTCCCACCTTGTTCCCCGTGATGTGGCCCACCAGACTTTTCAGCTGATTTTCAGGCCCTAGAAGTAAATTGTGGAAGCGGATTGCCTACTGAGTAGGCTACGCTTAGCGTACTGAGTAAACTCTGTATGGTCCACCATGATTTATGTATTTTATCTGCTCCGTTCATCTATTTTAACAGATAATTTTAGGGCTTCAACCCAAAAATGAAACATATACAATGTTCAAATGGACCATACCATAGGAAAGAGTTGAATTGAATGTCTACCGTTGAAAATTTCTTGGGGGCCACAGAAATTTTGGATCAACTTTATATTTATTTTTTCCTTTCATCCATGTCTGTACGATCTTATGAACAGGTTGGATGACAAATAAACATCATTGTTGGGCCTAGCAAGGTTTCAACGGTGGATATCATTATCCCCCGCTGTTTCCTGTGGTATGGTCCACCTGATCTTTGGATATGATTCAAATTTTGGCTCAACCCCTTAAATTAGATGGAAAAACGAATGGACGGTATGGATAGATCACATACATTCAAGGTGGGCCCAACTGAGTTTACTCAGTACGATAAGAGCGTACTAACTCAGTACGCAATCCAATTTCGTAAATGGGATATGATACATCCACAATGTGGGGCCACATTCTCCTTGAAATTTTTAGTGAAAATGGTACCTTTGGCATTCGTTGGAGTGATCAGAACCTTTGATCTTGTGGGCCACCACATGGATAGGCCATACATAGCCCGAACTGCCTTGACAAAGCGAGCAATCTGATTGCATGTGGATCGCTGCTCATACGTTTTGCTTTAACGTTTTATAGCCGTTCATTTACACGACAGAAGCACAAAACAGGTCAATATTCTGTACTTTTAAGGCCATGGCCTGTGCATGTGGCGGCCCACAAGATGAACGATTCACAACGGACGCGGATTGCGTACTACCCCCGCCCGTCCCTAGCTCCAAACAGGCAGTTCTGTGGGCAGGCCCACCGTGATGTATCTTTACATCCAAACCGTTAATCCCTTTTCTCAGATTATTTTAAGGCACCAAAATAAAAATGAGGCAGATCCAACGATCAAATGGACCACACCAAGTAATAAGCTTGGTTGCATTAAAATGCACAAAGCATTAAACGTTAGTGACGGAGCGGGGGTAGTACGCAATCCGCGTCCGATCTGCAGGAACGGATCGGCTACTCCCCCTGCCATTGGCTGATGGTCGGTGCTATGTGGGCCCCACCATGATGTATTTGTTTCATCCATGCCATCTATCTATTTTTCTAGATCATTTTATGGCATTGGACCAAAAATGTATGTATATACCAATCTCAAGTGGACCACATTACAGAAAATAGTTTTGAATGAATGTCGACCATTAAAACATTTTAGGGGCCATAAAAGTTTTGGATCAATATGATATATATAATTTTTTTTTCCTTTCATATGGATCTGTATGACCTAATCAACATATCGGATGTCAAATAAACGGTACAGTGGGCCTTAGGAGCATTTAAATGGTGGATATCCAATTACCATTGTTTTCCTGTGGTGTGATCTATATGAGGTTTATATCCCTCTCATTTTGGGGATAATGCCCTAAAATGATTTGTAAAAATGGATGAACGGAATGGATGAAATACATACATCATGGTGGGGCCCACTAAGCACCGAACACCAGCCACAGGGCTGGTGGCAGGGTGAGTAGCCAATCCGTTTCCGATTAACAACTCCCTTGATTAATGCCACGTGGAAAGTTGATATGCCAAAGATGAGCCAGCACCCGTAGAAAAGGAAAAACAAGTCTCCTTGATGTTTTTCATAAAAGCTCATTCTACAACTATTATTCCTGGGCCCACCTTGATGTTTTCATCTAATCCAACCGTTTAAAAGGGGTCGCCCACCGTTGCACCGCATAGCTTCAAAAATCAAGCCCATCCAACCATCACATGAACCACCACAGGAATAGGCGGTTTTTGAATGGTTGTCAGTTGTTTCATTCGATTGTAGCTCATCATATTGATTTTATGCAATCCAACATCAATCTACTACAATCATCAGTGGACCACAACATTAAAAGCAATAGAAAATCACCGAAAAACCTCCAATTTCACATGGTGGCCCTTTGGAGAGTTTAGATCGTTGGTAGAATATTCTACGGTGGAGGATCCCAGACACGGACCTGGGGCCTATCGTGATGTATGTGTCTCAAATCCACTCCGTCCACGGTCCATCCATTTCAACAGAAATAAATATACAGGAGATCCAACTCTCAGGCGGACTGCACAACAGGAAACAGTGGCGATTGAATGCCCCACCATTAAAAACTTCATAGAGGCCACTGAAATTTTCTATCCAACCTATTTATAAGATCACACACCTGGATGAAGGGACCACATGAATATTACCTTGATCCGGAACTTTTGTGGCCCAAGGAGTTTTTAATGGTGGCCTTTCAATCAAAACTCTTTCCTTTAGCGTGGTCTACATGAGATTCGGATTTTCTTTATTTTTTGTATCATGTCCCCTTAATGAGCTTTCAAAGCGGATAAACGGCGTGGATATAAGCACATACATCACAATGGCACCACAATCAGCAATTCATTGAAGCGGCGCACAGAGGGATATATATATATATATATATATATATATATATATATATATATATATAGAGAGAGAGAGAGAGAGAGAGAGAGAGAGAGAGATGCGGACGCGGATTCGGAAGCGGATTTCCTGCGAAAGTAGGTTCCTGCGCTGGGAACCCAGGTGGGACCCACTGTGATGTTTGTGAGAAATCCTTCCCGTCCATCAGTTTTTTGAGTTCATTTTAGGATATGATGCGAAAAATGAACCAATGAACCGTATATAATGCTCAAGTGGACCGAAAACGTGATAATTGAACGTCCACAGTTGAAATATTCGTGGGGCCACAGAAGTTTTGAATCATGCTAATATATATATTTTTTTCAGTTCATCCCAGTAGGAATGACGTTATTAACGGTATGGATGGTATATAAACATTACTGTTGAACCTAGGGAGATTTCAACGGTAGGAATTTCCCTAACCATCATTAGGGCCGAGCATTGGATACAGTTCAATTTTAGCATAATGTCCTAAAATGAAATAAAAAACGGATGGACGGGAATGATTTCTCAAAAACATCACGGTGGGCCCCACCTGGGTTCCCAGCGCAGGAACTTCCTGTGAAAGCCTTAGCAGGAAATCCGCGAAGAGATGCTCACACACAAGTTGGACCATTCAAATTGGTCTAATTAGTTATGCATTAAATGTCAAAAATTTCTTTTTTCATCCACATGTAATGTACTATGTGTGAAGATATATGATATTGAGTCTTACATAAGTATGATAAGAATTATGTATCATAGATCTAACCTATTCATCCAATAGGACCCACTAATGAAATCTTATGTACTAAAAATTAGTAAATGGTTATCACCACTAGAGCCACACATGTAAGTTGAATTTGGACTGTTAGAATAGATTTCTAACAATTCACTTTTCTTATACCTAATATCATACTATTGATCACAAAAAAATTATATTTTATCCTTCACATGCTTATAAGGGACCCTACTTAATTAATGAACCGAATTTTCAAGATAAATGACGTATCATTCAAAGACATTACATGTGTACGGTTCCTATAATCATCTCATTTTCTTTATAAACATTCATCCTCATCCAATTTCTCTCTTCATTTAATGATATTTTTCCTTGTTTAATGCTCTCTCTCTCCCCTATAGGTTTGGAAACAAATCAAGTCCCTAAAGAGAGCTATGCAGTGCTCACAGGGCATGAACCCAAGCGAGGCAGATCAAATGCACAAGCACCATGATGTATGAGCATTATCCTTTATTATTATTATTATTATTATTTATAATCCTCTAAAATCAAGTTGATGTTCGTGTTTCCTTTCATCCAAGTTTGTGAGACATAATCAGCAGGTCGAATGGAAAATAAAAATTGTAGTGAGCCTTATAAAGTTATCAATAGTGAGTGTTCAATCAATGTTATTTCTTATGGTGTGGTCCACTTAGATTTTGGATTTGCTTCACTTTTAAGATTATGTCCCACTATGGTATGGAAAAATGGATGGACGGCCTGAACAAAACACATGCATTATGATGGCCCATAGAGCACCTCTAGTGCCGACTAAGGGCACCGCCCAATCCAATTTTTTAAGTTTCATGTCCAACGGTTTGTACTATATGTCAAGGTCCAACCACTAGTAACTTTGAACCTTTCATGTTTATATGAAATCTAAACCCTCTAATAGGTTGAACATAAGAAGAATCACCTTTTTCCATAGCTCTTAATATCTAGTTGTATGGTCATCATTTAGCAACGTATACTTATTGTTTTAAATGGTGTGGACCACTTAATAAGTAAATATTAATAATCAGTGTAATAAATGATCCTCATGTTGGGGCTAAACTTTTGGAAGTGTTGGATTTTATACGCACCTAATACTTTAAAAGTTATCATATGGTAAACAGTGGCTTATAACCCAACCGATTAAACTAAAGGGCCATGGATATACACTTATCCTAAATTTTTTATGGCATATATATTGGTATGTATGTGTGATCGACTCCGATCATTACATGTATAATCTCACAATGGTCCAAGAGCTAAAAAATCAAGTGGATCCGTGATTCAACTGAGCTATACCAAGGGAAATAATATGGAGAGGTAGGTCCACCCTTAATTTTTACAGGGCCCACCATGATTATTATGTGAAATCCACTCCAAACATTAGATACCACATCAAACTTTAGTCTTGAAGCCCAAAAATCAGGCCCATATGTGATTCAACTAGGCTATGACAAAGGAAACCGTTTGGAGGGTCAGCTTTCATTGTACAATATTTTCAATTGTGTGGTCCACCTAAACTAAGGATGGGGCTTATTTTTGGTCTCTAGGTTTTAGATGGGGTGACTCACCTAATGGTTGGAGTGGATTTCTCATTAATGCTACTGTGGGCCCACCCAGGTTAACAGCTCTTTTCCTCTTCAAAATATCTTTACTGTAGGCGTTATTTATTAGTATTAATTCGCACTCGAATGACGTCTAGTTGGACTCTCCAGCTCAGTTGTGCGTGAGCATTTCTCTCTCTATATATACACACGTGCACACTCTTTTACACGTTTCATTGTCATCGAATCCGAACAGTCCACAGTCCATGTGATTCACATGTGGAATCCCATGAAACTGGGCAAATTTTCACCGTGATCTAAAACTCTGGTGGGCTATAGCAAAGAGAAATACAAATCAAGGGAGGAAACTATTTTCATTTTTCATGACCTACCAAAGTTTTGGAACAAAGTAAATATTAGATCTTGGGTTCATGAGGTGATGCTTCACGTGGACCGTTAAGATTTTGGATTCACGTGTAATGAGTTCTCAAAAGAGTTCAAACGAGTTCAATCCGAACTGGTGCGCAGCCGCACTGGGCTATATATATATATATATATATATATATATATATATATATATATATATATATATATATTTCAAAAGCTAGCTCATTAATGGAAATAATTATCATTCCACTTGCGTCACGGGAGCAAATCAGTGGATGGCTTAGGTGGGCCCCACCATGCTTTTTTATATAAATCTAACCAACAACCAAATCAGCTCTATATGTGATTCGGATGAACCACATCATTTAAAACTGTCAGCACACAGGGCAACGCTCCCTTCAACGGGTGGATTTTTGGAATACAAGCTATATATATATATATATATATATATATATATATATATATATATATATATATATATATAATGTTAGGGGAGGATTTCATATATTTATCACCATGCCCCGGTAAAAATAAAAATAAAGTGATGTCTCTCTTCTAACTATCAAAATAAAGAGTGGCTTAATTAGAGTGACCTACATATAAATTTTATTTATTTATTTTTTTAGTGTGTGTCTTAAGACTTAATTAGTACACATGGAGGAAGGGAGACTCGACTGCATTTTTGGTGTGCCGTGAATATCACGTAAGATTTAATCCCAATTCAAACCCTGAGCCAAAAAATAAGGAGTAATTGAGGTGGGGCATTTAAACATATAAAATCTAAGTCCGTGTGACGTTTTGAACCGATTGGGTGACAAATAAACATATAAAATCTAAGTCCGTGTGACGTTATGAACCGATTGGGTGACATATAAACATTACTGAGTACTTTGGAATGTTTCCACGGTGTGTCCCCATTGTTTCCTATGGTGTGGTCCACTTGAGATTTGGATATGCTTCAATTTTGGGCTTATAGCCTAAAATGAGCTGAAGAAACGGATGGACGGCGTGGATACAACACATACATCACGGTTGGCCCCACAGAGTCCTGCCACCACGGAGGTTGGTGGTGTTGGGTCACCACGCAATCCGGGTCCCGTCCGGACCATCCGAACTCGGTGGAAAAATCGCGCAAATCATATCCACCCAATCGGTGGATATCACATGGACGGTCTAAATTCACCGAGCTAAATTCACCGTTTTGCACTCCATCCATCCGGAGACGGATTGGCTAATACCCCTTACACCAGCCCTGTGGTTGATGGTCCTGTGGTGATGATGGTCACTTGATCATTTTAGGGATTGATATAAAAAATTATAGGGATATACTTCTATGGCCCCAAAACGATTGAATTTTAATGGTCAACGAAGACGAAAAAATAAATTGATTCAAAACTTCTATGGCCCCAAAACGTTTTTAATGGTCAACGTTCATTTAACACTGTTTCCTGCAATGTAATGTGTTCCACTTGAGATTGAGATATTGCTCATTTTTTTTATTATTAAATATCATAAAATAATCTATAAAAATAATGGACGGCATGGATGAAATACATACATCATAGTGGAGCCCACATAGCACCGACCAATAGCCAATGGCTGGTGGCAGGGGGAGTAGCTAGCCAACCCGTTTCCCATCCAGGATAGCACAACCGATTTGGACCACGTATCCAATGGATGAGTCACCACCACAGCATATCAACATAGGAGTGTAGCCACTCCCAGAAACCCTAAATCGCCGATGGGGAAGAAAGAGAAGGGAATGAAGGGTGAGGATTTACCCGCCGAGTCCCATGGAGATGGCGCCAGCAGCGACTTCGGCAAGGCCAGCGGTGAGGATGAGAGAGGAAGAGGCGTTGGCGCCGGAGAGACCCGCGGCGAGTGCGAAAGGTACGGTCAGGCCGTCGGAGACGCCGATTATGACGTCTCTGACGATCTCTCCGGCCGTGAAATGCTTCTCTTTGTGATGAAGAAGATTCTCTGATATCCTTCTTCCGTCCTCTTCCGCCATTAATGCCGGATTCTCTCTCTCTCTCTCTCTCTCTCACTCTCTCTACCCTTTTTTCTCCTGCAGCTTTTAGAAACAGAAAAAGAGGACATTGATAGAGGAGTTATATAATACTCGGACCGTGTACGGCGATTGATACGCGGGCACTCAGACATTGTCCGCGTGGCATACATTACCTTAAATAAAACCCACTGAATTCGGGACGCGGATTGCGTACCACCCCGCCCGTCCCTAGCTCCGAATGGGCTGCTCTGTGGGGGAGCCCACCGTGATGTATCTGTACATCCAAGCCGTCAATCCCTTTTCTCAGATTATTTTAAGGCTTCAGAACAAAAATGAGGCAGATCTAACGCTCAAGTGGACCACACCAAATAATAAGCTTGGTTACATTAAAATGCACAAAGCATTAAATGAAAGTTGCATTAAATTCCAGAGTCATCTATTGTGTGGTCCATTTGATGGTTAGATCTGCCTCATTTTTGTTTTAATGCCTTAAAATAATATGAGAAAATAGATTGACGGCTTGGATGTACAGATATATCGTGGTGTGCCCGCCCACAGAACTGTCCATTTGGAGCTAGGGACGGGCGGGGGTAGTACGCAATCCGCGTCCATTCATTCTGCATCTGGTTGTCTCCAGGTTAGCTGGTATACCACACACCAGACATCTACCTGGTGTGTTTAAGTCACCGGGTTATGTAGATCCCATCATGAGATATGTATTATATCCAAACCGTTCATCTATTTGGTGAGGTCATAGTAAGTCTTGAGATGAAAATTAGGATAGATCTAAAAATAAAGTGGACCAAGTTACAAAAATCAGTAGGGATTTAATGTCTACCATTAAAACCTTTTTGGGGTTATAAAAGTTTTGGATCAATATGATATTTGTTTTTCTTCTTCATCCAGGTCTTTGTGACATTATGAACAGATTGGATGGAAATTAAAGATTATGGTGGGCCCTATGAATATTTTAATTGGAAAAATCATTATCACCCCTACTATTTGTTGTGGTTCATTTGAGCTTGGGATATGAATTCATTTTTGGTTTCATGCTCTAAAATGATATCCATAAATGGATGAACGATGTGGATATAATAAATACATTATATTACAGGTGTATGGTACACCAACCAATCCGCTTCCCATCCAAAAACTGTGCAGCTCATACTATGGGACCAACATGATGCATGTATCCTGTATTCATGTGGTCCATCTATTTTGTCAAATCATCTTAGGGCATGAGCCCAAAAATTGAACAACCCAAACTTTACAATGAACCATATTATAAGAAACAATGGAAATTAAATGCCTTACCATTCAAAACTTCCCAGGGCCCACCGCAATGTTTTTCCTAATATGTTTTTGTCATTCAACCTGTTGGCAACGTCGCACAAACTCAGATGAAGGAAAAAACAAACAACAAATAATAGCTTGATATAAAAATTTTGTGGTTCTTTACTATAGTATGGCTCACATGATGTTTGGATCAATTTTATTTTGACGCGGATTAGGTGAGACCCTACTTACACTGAGGTGGGCGGGACCTGTGTGACTGTGGGCTTACCGTACTGTATGCGCCTTAAATCCACACCGTCCAACTATTTTGACAACTTATTTTGAGATATTATCTCTAAAATAAAGCTAACTTAAATCTTAAGTGGATCACACCACAAAAAACAATTAGTGATTGAATCCTTACCCTTAAAAGCTTAATGGATTCCACTGAAATGTTTATTTTCAATCTAACTTGCTGATAAGTAAAGACACCTAGAGAAAGAGACCACACAAATATCATCTCAATTGTCCATTAAAGATTTGTATATTCTTTATTTTCTGGATCATAACATAAAATAACTTGTCAATATAAGTGTACGGCTTGGATGTAATCAAATACATCACCGTGGGCCCCATAGTTAGGGTCCCACCCATCTCGGTGGTTCTGGGGTCTCACTTAATCCACTCCCCCTAAAATGTTCTGACAAAGCGGATAAACGGCTTGGACATAGAATAAATACATCAGGGAAGCACCTATGGTTTATGGGGTCTTTTGGTACCATGGATTTAGTTAAATCCCCTGGTTATTTGTCACCATAAAGTAATTGGGGGTTTGAAATCCCCTCAAGGGGTTTGATATCCACCGGAAAAGCTTGGATTACATCTAAAATCCTTTCAAGAGTTACATGTGTAACATGTATGTCATTAAACTATTAATTTTTTAGGCACATGACCCACTAATGATATCCAAAAATAATTTGATTATCAATCACATCCCTATAATTACTTTAATATGATGATCAGCACCGTTCAAACATTGTTCATGTAAATCAAATGTTAAAAATTGTTGATTAGTTACTCGTACATGATCTCGTGCTTGTGGCTCATCCGAGACTTAAAATTTCATCATTTCGGATCAAAGTATATATTTCACTGGGCTTATTACAACCATTGTGTCAAACATTACATACTTTCACTAATTAGACATATTAAAGGTGATTTAGTAATTAAATTCAAACCGCCTATAAATATACCATTGTAAATGCTAGAAATCGGCACCCACTTAGATTTTATGTTTTATGGTGGAAGGGAGTGATTAGGCTGATTTGTGAATGTTGGAGTCGCTACTAGCCAATTAATCTCAGAATCCCACATCGGCTAGAACCCACAGAATACGTAAGGTTGGAGAAATCCGAAGACTCTCTTACCTTAAATTGACTCATGGTCTGCGAACCGGGATTCCGAGTAAGAGACCTCGGTTACAAAGGGGGAAGGTGTTAGGCACCATCTTTATCCGTACAAATGTACGGTCTCTAATCGGTGTGGTAAGAAAATCTTAAGGGATGAACGATGTGGTCGAAGTATGACTAGCCACATGTGGATTTCTGATGCGGCAAGATCCGAGATTTCTGCAAGCCACAGACAATACGTCCAATGATGTGTCTAGAAAGTGAATGTGATGATGCTTATGCAAAAAGGTAAAGAAAAGTTGACTAGATAGCTAGAAATTTCTGATGTGACAGGATTCAATGTACGGTAGGTCACAGAGCATACGTTTACTAGAGATCTAGATAAGCAGGGGGGTTGAGAAGGGAATAGATGTCATGATAAATGCTTGTATGTAAATGAGATGATCTTTGGCTTGCTCTTGAGACAGCTAGAACATGAAGTACACCATAGTTAATCCGTGCTAGACTAAGGGGGTTAAGATGGTTGAGGTGAGGCTTAGAAGTAGCTGGAAAATCAGAACTTTGAGGCTTGGGAGCTCCTCCTCACCCTTACTCTCTTCCTAATTTCTTTTTCTCTCTTTCTCTCTTTCTCTTTCTTTCCCTTTGATAGTTGTTTTTGAAATGTGAAGAGGAGAGAGATATTTATAGCCATTTGTGATGATATTTTGGTAATTGTTGGGTTTATGAAGGGTAAAAGTTGACACGGCAGCTTAAGATTGGTTGCGGAGAGAGGAATGCCACGTGGCATGCTCTAATTAGTTCCTGGGGTTGGTAAAATGGTAAATAGTGAAGGCCTGGAAGGGGGGGAGGGGTAAATTCATATCAAAGTTGACTTTGGGACGAGAGACAGCTGTTGCTCGGAGGACGCACATGTCTCGCGAGCGGAGGTAATCCGATTATCGTCGGTGGTGGTCAGACTACCACTCTGGCCTACTTCGGGCCGGGCTTTGACTGGTGGTCTTTATTTGATTCTCCGCTTTGTCTGGAAGTCCTTTCTTCAGGCTTTTAATCTCAAACGGGTGTGTTTTGGCTTAAATGATGACTCATGATGGCTCAGGTCAGGATTAGAGTTTTGAATTAGGGTTTGGTTTGGATTAGATCATGTTTCTTAGAGTGTTATAGCTTTCTCAAGATATCAAACTGGGTGGAGTGTCTAGAAACCATGTATAGCTACTTTTGGATTAAAGTTAATTTCAGGGTGCCAAATACAACAGGAGGATTTCGAATCCAGGGGTTCCGAATGTAAGGTCTCCAAATCCACCCTCACAAATAGACCCTATATATCTTTGCTCAATGTAAACTGGCGTGAAGTGCTTTGAACTATGACCAATCTTAAATCTATGCATTACATAAAATTTTGGTGTCCTCTTTATTACACTGATAAGTTATTTTCCCTTAAACAGGGTTCACATCGATGATTCTAACCCTTGAATTTTAGAGTTCAATTCCAGCCATTGAAAAATGCTTTTTCCTTGTTATAGGTTCACCAACCGATGATATTATGTGAAATTGCATTTTCCTTGTAATAAGTTCATCAACTGATAATATTATGTGAAATGGAAGAAAAACGGTGAACCGTGGACAAGATTATCTAAGTGAGTATCACTTGCCAAGGTAGGCAGGAAGCATACCGAACCGCCACATGGATGTAATTTTCATGAGATCCAACCCGTTCATTAGCTACACTACGTATCATCTACCTAAAACTGAGAAATCATGACGGTTCAAAAATTAGGTGGGCCCTACCTTGAAGAAGTCTGGATGGAGGGCACACCATTAATTTTCTGTAAGAAACTAAGAATACCTTACCTTGCCTTATAAAGATAAAAAGCGATTCCCCGAAAGTCACGCTAGATGAGCCATGACACGTGAATTTCTAATTTCTCACGTGAAGTCGTTTCCCGCAGGTATGCCCGGAGTTTTCGATTGTAAGGATGGATGAGTTTTTGCGGAAGCGAATTGGCTTGGACGAGGTTTGGTGGTCGGTGCCATGATTTATGTGTTTTATCCACGCCGTCCATCCTTTTTGAAAGATAATTTTAGGGCTTGATTCCAAAAATGAGATAGGTATAAATCTCAGGTGGACCACACCAAGAGAAAACAGTAGTGATTGAATGTCTACCATTAAAAACCTCCTAGAGCCCACTGTATTGGTTATTTAACATCTAACCTCTTGATTAGGTCATTAGGAGTTGGATAAAGGTAAAAAAAAAAATCAGGTTGATCCAAAACTTTTGTGGCAATAAGAAATTTTTAATGATGGGCGTTCAATCAATGTGCGGTCCACTTGAGATTTGGATCAACCTCATTTTTGGATGATACCATATGGAAGAATGGGTAGACAGCATGGATGAAACAGATACATCATGGTGGGGCCCACAGAACACCGACCACTGCCATTGCCCAGTGGCCGGGTGAGTTGCCAATCCATTTCCGGTTTGGCTCGGTGTGCCACGGACGCACGACGGATTTCCTACCAAAGCTGAAGTTCCTTTGCAAGAAATTGGGTGGGGCCAACGAGATGTTTGTGAGAAATCTACTCCGTTCATACGTTCTGCAATATCATTTTATGATGTGTGACGGAAAAAAAGTTGTATACAACACTCAAGTAGCCACACGAAGAAATGTGAGCATCCAGTGAGCACCATTGAAGGATTCTCATGGCTATAAAAGTTTTGCATCAGGATATATATTTGATTTTTTTCACTTCACACCACTTGAAATGACCTTTTAAAAGGTACCACTTGAAATGACCTTATAAAAGGTCTGGACAACGTGTAAACATTTAGCAATTTTTTTTCCCAATTTTCCATCTCATGTAGTCTCACTTGAGTCTTTAATTCACTTCATTTTTTTTTAGTACATTCTAAAATGATCTTCCAAAAAGAATGGGCGAAATGAATTTCTAACATAGATCTCGGTAGACCCTACCTAGCATCCTTGTGCAGGAAGTTCATGCGAAAGGCTTTAGTAGGCCGGGCCGATGTACTACACACCGACAATGTTGGTACGTGTCGTGAGAAGACAAGCGCTATGCTCTTCAAGCTCTAAGTTGTACAAACGGGTCAAAGGAGGTCTTAAGTTACATGGCACCAAAATGATGTATATATATTGCATCCACCCTTTTTATCCATGTTTTAGATCATTTTAAAGAATGAGCCAAAAAATGAATCATATCCAATCTGTTCATTAAAAATTTCGTTCGCTCACTGTAATGTTTATTTTCTATCCAATCTATTCATAAGGCCATGAAGACCGGGATGAAGAGTAAAACCAAATATTAATGGTAGACTTTCAATCTGCCACTGCTTTTTGCAGTGTGGTCCACTTGAACTTTATATGTCTTTTTTTTCAGCTAGAGCCTTACTACCGTCTCCGAAAATGAATGAACAGTTTGGATATAACACATACATCATGATGGGAGCCACATAACTTGCTGACGTCAACACACCAGCTAGATCTCTGGTGTGTGGTACACCAGCTAATCCGCTTCCGATTTTTGCCATATTATCTCGTATATCTCGAGGGAACAGGCCATGTTGCAGCAGTTGGCGTCTACCCAGGTGTATTGTTCTGGTGGCAAAGATTCGCCAGTACGCATCGGTTTCTCCGTTTTAGCAGAATGTGGGGAAGTGACACGTGTCATTTTTATGACGGCGCACTGCTTCGGTGGATCCCGGATCCACCGAGGTAGGTGGATCTCTCATTGTGTGGCCCACCTTGATGTACGTGCGTTAGGTCTACGTCGTCCATCCATTTTGACAGTTCATTTTAATGCATGGTAAATAAAAATGAAGCTGATCCAAATCTTTGGGGGACCTCATCATGGGAAACAGGGGTATTTGACCATTAAAAATCTCGTATGGTGTAAGCTGATATTTTCACGGTAAATGTGACCACATTGACAGGTTGGGTGGCATAATAACCTTGAGTTTTTTCATACCGTGAATCCACCTTTTACTCACCCACTGTCTTTATAAAACCCTCCTAAGCTTTACTTTTCAAAACTAAACCATTCTATATAGGCGTACTATTTGTAGATGAAAATACTCTTGTATTCATGGTGCCACTTGTGTACCATTGCTTCATTAGATTTATAGTCATTAGTTTTATGGCTACGGATTTAAATCGTAGCCATTGCTTTTATAGCGAAAAGTACATACAACCATGGATAATTGAGCAAGCTTTACGTAAAATTGAATAAGCCTAACATGAAATGAGCGAGCCTAACTGCATAACATGAAATTCAACGATCCTAACATGAAATCGAGCGTGACAAACATGAAATTCAATGAGGCTCAAAGGAAATTGAGTGAGACAAACATGGAATTCAATAAGCCTCGAGAGAAATTAAGTGAGGCAAACATGAAATTCAACGAGGCTCGAAGGAAATTAAGCGAGGCAAACATGAAATTCAACGAGCCTCAAGGAAAATTGAGCGAAGCAAATATGAAATTCAGTGAGCCTCAAAGGAAATTGAGTGAGGCAAACATGAAATTCAACGAGGCAAATAAGAAATTGAGCGAGGCTAACATGAAATTCAATGAGGCTCAAAGAAAATTAAGTGAGACAAACATGAAATTGAGTGAGGCAAATATGAAATTGAGAGAGACAAACATGAAATTCAACAAGGCTCAAAGGAAATTAAGCGAGATAAACAGGAAATTGAGCAAGACAAACAGGAAATTTAGTGAGGTAAACATGAAATTCAGTGAGGCAAACATGGAATTCAGCAAGGCTAAAAGGAAATTGAGTGAGGCAAACATGAAATTCAATGAGGTTCAATCAACTACTTAGCCCGTATTCGGTCGGATAACGTGAGAGCACCTTTGAGCCTCGTTGAATTTCATGTTTGCCTCACTCAACTTCCTTCTTGCCTCACTCAATTTTCTGTTTGCCTCGTTGAATTTCATGTTTGCCTGGCTCCATTTCCTTTGAGCCTCGTTGAATTTCATGTTTGTCCCGTTGAATTTCATGTTTGCCTCGTTCAATTTCCTATTTGCCTCGTTGAATTTCATGTTTGCTTCACTTAATTTCTTTTAAGCCTCGCTGAATTTCATATTTGCCTTGATAAATTTCATGTTTGTCTCGTCAATTTCCTTTGAGGCTCATTGAATTTCATGTTTACCTTGCTCAATTTCCTTTAAGGCTCATTGAATTTCATATTTTCCTCGCTCAATTTCCCTTAAGGCTCATTGAATTTCATGTTTTCCTCGCTCAATTTCCTTTAAGGCTCATGGAATTTCATGTTTGCCTCGCTGAATTTTATGTTAGCCTCCATCAATTGCCTTTGAGGCTTGTTGAATTTCATGTTCGCTTCGCTCAATTTCATGTTTGCCTCGCTAAATTTTATGCATGTTAGCCTCGCTCAATTTCCTTTGAGGCTTGTTGAATTTCATGTTTGCCTCGCTCAATTTCCTTTGAGGCTCTTTGAATTTCATGTTTGCCTCGTTGAATTTCCTTTGAGGCATATTGAATTTCATGTTTGCCTCGCCTAATTTCCTTTGAGGTTTATTGAATTTTATGTTTGCCTCACTCAATTTCCCTTGAGGCTCGTTGAATTTCATGTTAGCCTCATTCAATTTCCTTTGAGGCTCGTTGAATTTCATGTTTGCTTCACTCAATTTCATATTAGGCTTGCTCAATTATCCATAGTTGTATGTACTTTTCGCTATAGAAGCAATGACTATGGATTAAATCTGTAACAATAGAACTAATGACTACAAATCTATTGAAGCAATGGTTACGCTACCGATGGCTATGGTTATAATCTGTAGCCATATCTCTTTAGCTATGGCCTTTGACCCTTTTTCTGGTATTGGACGGTGGCACTGCGATATCCACGGTGCCACCGTGGACAAGGCAGAGTTCCACGGTGGCACCATGGATATCACGATGCCACTGTGAATGCAATGGTATTTTCGTATGTAAATAGTGTGTCCATGCAAAATGGTTTAGTTTTGGAAAGTAAAGTTTGAGAGCGTTCAGAAAAGACGGTGGGTAAAAGGTAAGATTTATAGTCGGAAAAAACCCTAACATCCTTGTAGCCCTAAAAGTTTTAAGGGGTGGATATTCAGTCACCTTTGTTTCTTGTGGTGTGGTAATTTGGATCTGTTTCATTTTTTAGATAATTCCCTATGATAACTAAAATAAGAAGTAAAAACCTATGATGTTTGAATCTAAGACATAGGTCACGGTGGCCCCATAGTAAGGATCCAGTCCCCATCAGTGGTATCACGTCCCGCAATTCAAATACTAAGTGTGCACCTTTAGACTTTAGTTACGGTTCATGATGAATACATTCGGTATACTTAAATCAGTGAGTCACGTCATTTTAATAGAAGCATAATATAATATGAATTCTATATTTTCATTAACATATATCAATACACTCACATAAATCACTAATTCATTCACAAACATACCCTAGGATACGTTGCAATTTGACATTGGAGTCGCTTGTGGGGGAGTACTGGCATTTGCGAAATAGGCGTTGAAGTCACTTGTGAGGTAGTGCTATGTTGGAAGAGACAGAGCCGCCATTCACCGATGACATCATGACATCTCCACTTCTGCCAAGGTTCTGGATGCCGTAAATCACTCCCTACTATGGAATCGAAGATCTAACCGAGTATCTGGAGTCCTTCAGGGCATGGATGGAACTGCATGGTGCGACAGGTTTGGTGATGTGCCAAGCATTTTCCTTGACCTTATCAGGGGTGGCCCGAAAGTGGTATAGGCAGCTGAAGCCAAGGTCCATTGGCTCCTTTATGCAACTCAGCAAAGCTTTTATTACCCAGTTCATTGGCGAAAAAGACAGAAGAAAGCAACAATTTGAAAATGACGAGCAAAGGAAAGGAGACATACCTTATAGAAGGTGATTGCCAGGTCGCTCAGGAGGGTCATCGGGTGGACATCCAGCTGGGCGGCGATGTCCCCCTCCTATATGTGTCGGGCTGTTCATTGGGAGAACATACCCATGTGGAGGCCCGGGGGTAAGGGGGTTGACCTGCTAGCTTCAGAAGCTGGGTGCTTTGAGGCACCAACCTCCTCGATATGGACCTAGGTAGTGGGGGGCTCCTTAGCAAGGGGAGCATCCTCCTAAGCTAGGGAAGGCTCTAGATCTACCACCTCCAAAGCTGCTCGTTGAGGAAGGATCTCAAAAGAAGGGGCGTCTCGAGCTCCCTCACTTGCAGCGGCCGTAGCCGGCTGCTTTGCTACAAGCCCTTCAATGGTGGACTCTAGCTTACCCTCCACGACAGTGGAGGATCCTGCTCAGTGCGCCGACGGAGGAACGACGACCCTCTTCTTGACTATCTTCTTCAGGTTGGCTGGGTTAGCCCCTAAAGGAAGTTGGTTCCTCTTTGTGGGGCAAGGAAGATTAGACATTTATGTGCAACAAAATACTCAAGTCAGATATGAAAGAGTAAGACCTGAGCATAGAAACTTAAAGGAAAATCTATTATCTACTACTGACGTCGCAACTCAACTAAAGATAAGCTAGATTAGTAGAGGAGTGATCAACTTCCTCCAGTTTCTCTCTGCGGTGTCCTGCAACTTAGTGCAGTTGACCTGACGAAGTTATAAGTCGGAAAGTTGAGGTTAACTTTGAGGAAGACCTGCAAGGAACATGACTGGTCAGCAAACAACACTACAAAACAAAGAAAAATATAAGTCTACAGCTCAGCTATTTCCGACCTGGGAGCATAAATTTGGTGAGGACGCGAGAGTGTAGCCTAACCACCTCAATTGTTGAGCTTCCCATTCTCTAGACGCTCATAACCACATATCCTTCTAGGCTTGATTGGAAGACGAGTTCTCAGTGATGAGACCCTAGCCCTTATTCGCCCATGCACTAAAATAATACCAGCCCTGATGGTTCGGGTTGACCTTCTGTTTGCTTGCCTCCAAGTGCAGAGGTTCGTAAGTAATATCCTGTAAATACTAGATCGATCCCTCAGGGAGATGATTTATGAGAATGAGAAAATCAAATGCAAAACTAAGTAATGGAAACTAAACAGATACAACAATTTTGAAAGTTTTGAAGATATGACTTTTAAATGGAATCCAATTAAATTAAAAACAACACCCAAGTTTCGAAGTTCCACACATATGTTAATAACCCATAAATCATGACGATTTTGATAACACAATTAGGATCTAAGCACTATGGTCAGCCTAATCGGAAAATAAAATAGTTCAAATCTTTTTAATAAATGACACGAGAGGTTAGAGAATCATGGATTTGCACTATTAACATATATTCTCAAGCGCCAGTAATTGTAAGCATTCAATATACATGAGATAATGAATCAAATAATGTAACAGGTTGAAAATATCTCTCATTTAGGAAATCTAATGATCCAAGTTAAGCTTATCCATCAATATGGATATCATATGATAGAAACATATGGATCACACATGAGGATAAAAAACCTAAACCTAGATAATTGATAACATGCATATACCATTCATCTCATCATTAAAAACAAATCAATCAATCATAACTAATGAATCATTAAACCCATGTGTTTTCCTTCTAGCTTAGGTTAGAGAGAACTAGAAAGACATAATTAAAAAAAAAAAAAAAAAAAAAGCAAGTACATGAACAAATAAAGATCTAAAAAAAAACTTGTAAAGAAAAACAAAAACAAAAATTATAAAACTTGAAAGTTTTCTAAAAAAACTATAAAGCTCTCCAAAAACCCTAGATCTGTTTAAAAAAAACCTAGGTATGCTTTAGAAGTTCGTAGGAAACCTCTATTTATAGCCTAGCTCGGTTACTTTTGCAAAACAAACTTTATTTATGCAATTCGCGTAGACACTGCGTTACACTCTATGCGATTTTGGTGGCATCGAAATTTGCTTCAGTGGCACTGAAATCTGCATTTTATCGCATCTGAAATTATATGTGTATAGTACTTAGGCGGAAAAATTTTCCATTGAATTTGCTACCGAAATTGATTTCGGTGGCACCGAATTAAACTTAAGTGGCATCGAATTAAGCTATTTTCTTGCTGGATTATTTTGTGCACTTTAGGTGGCATCATGATTGGCTTAGGTGGAATGTCATGTTTTTCTACTGTTTAACTTGTGCTTTTGCCAATCTTTTTTCCATCCTTTGTACTTGGTTTCCTTAAATCTTTGGCATGAGAATTCTCCGTTCTTGGTCTCCTAAAATCCCTCATTTGCCTTGGTGATTCTTGAGCATTAAATCAATGCTTTTAGCATTCTTTTCAATCCAAACTCTCAGATTCACCTTGCAACACAAACATGCATAAAACAAAACATTAAACAGTATCATGTTCATAAAACCCAGATATAAATAGGTGAAAATATGCAATATTTGAGTCTCAACACCTTCGCTCTATATAGGTACAAAAATTCATTGACAGACAACTTGGTGAGCCTGAGTTGGTGCCACAGGGTGTAAGTCCCGAGCAAGGCCCTCCAAGTGTTCGGGATGATTTGGCATGGGGCCAACCTCAGGTGGTATTTGACCTCCTATACAATAGAATGAACAGAAAGTCGAAGGCCGCACTGCAAGGCGACCACATATATGGCCACCTCGCCTTCGTAAGGTTAACCTAGGACTTCGTTAAGTTCGAGAGCTCGGAGTACCACAAATTCATGAATTTGATACTTCGCCCTAACTTGAGCCAGGTCGGCATCTCTCAATCATGACCCAAAAAGGTTGACGTCCAAGGGCCGCTCCGCTGCAGGTTGAGCTGCCGCCCTTATAACTGGAGTAGACTCCCCCATGCCCTTTTGTCCTTCCGGCACTAAAGATGGTGGACCAAGAGGGGCACCCAGATGGGAGTCCACACTCTCTGGCTTAGAATAACCATGGAACGCTTCTGACACTAACACTCTATCGGAGGAATCAGACATTCTAACCAAAAGAGAAGAAAAAAAAGAAAAAGAAAATAAAGATGAGAAAGAAGAAAGTGGCTGGAGTAGAGAAACGTGAAGCAATAAAATCTCGTCAGAGGAAGGATTTCTGACTTACTGGAAATCGCCTAGTCTGGTGGTTTGGAAGAGCAGTAGAAGCAAATAAAGTAACTAAGGGGCTACCACTCCCATTTTATAGACTCATTTGCTGTGGGCATTGATTGATCGCATTCAATGCCGCAGCCCGAAGAGGCATTACAACTCATGTCATCCTCCATGTAGGAAGTGCAGGCTCGCGAGCTGGCCCGATAATCGAGGAGCAGACACGTGTCCACACGTCATTAGCTAGGAACTGAAGAGGCATCGTTCTAGCGCACATCTCCTCGAATGACTCAGCGTGATCATTGCTCGATCCCCCTTGATCTCCGCGCTAACTGCCATTCCCTCTGCTACCATAATAATATACGGGTCCAACCTCTCGACCTCTCTTGTGCTAAGCACCATACATGTGTCAATCCACACCAACTTACTTCCCGAGCTTCCGAAGAGCACTCAGAAGTAGGGGGGCTACTGTTATGGGTGAAAATGGACTGACCAAGTCAACCATAATGAGAGTGAACACAAAGCACAAGTAAAGGAAGTTGGATAAGAGCTCGACCCCGACAACTGAGCACTACCTCCACAATTAGCTCGATCATCAACCATCGGAATTAGGTTTGACTCTGGTCGACGTCTTGCTATTACGACTAATGAACGATTGTAAGTATCAACCTGCCTACCTCAAAGAAAGGCCCGACCACAATCGACAATTTAGCTAATCGATAATTTAGCTCGATGTATTGGACCTTGGCCAATCTGACTTGGAGGTTGGCCTCTGCTGTCTACCTTGATCTCCTCGGAAGCCGACCACTTGGAGATCTCCTTTTGATACAGGGAGGATCAGACCCCGAGATCTTCGCCGAGAATCAAGCCAAGGATAACGCCTTGGGTTCCAGGGACGATCTCCTTTATAATACGTAAATGAATGATAGATTCATTGCCATGCACGCAATTATCACTAAACAATTATAAATAAGAACCACGTATATGGAGAAAGATATGCACTAAAAACTCTAAAGTTCTAATAGACCTGGATTCCCTGCCCTAACTTAGGCATTGGAGGGTCCTCTGTTGTAGCTAGGGTTTCCATTGTTGTTTGCTTTTGCAGGTGTGCAACGATCTAGTAAGGACATTCAAATTATAGCATCAACAAAACTCACAAATATGATTTTATTCATTTCATTTCTTTCTTTTCCCTATTATAAACTTTGCTTCTTTTTCAATAAAGGCTATATTAAAGAGTTCCAACGCTCGACAAAGATGCTCATGTAAAAAACTATATAATGGTACACACAATTGATTATTGGCCTCTAATGGCGCTGTTGGATGAATGATCTACATCACTAAAAAATGGATTGATGGAACTATAAAGTGGATATTTAAGAACCATCTAAGTCACACTTATGGGAGGATCAGGTGTTTGGAGATAAAGACAATTGAAGAATGATGTCATGAGAAATAAACGTATTAAGGAAGGAAAGTGATGCACAACTCGGAAACCGGCTCACAAAATTTCGATTTCAAAATCCGGCCGAACTCCAGTACCCCATTCTCGGCTCCCGACACCCATATTTGTTTGAAATGGGATTACAAGGAGGATTTTTGATAATCCATTTGATTCGTAATGAGCATAACCACATAGAAAACCCACAAACAATAACCACAAGAACACCATCACAAAATCCACTATGAATAAAAACTTTAAATAAATCCGTAGAAAAAATACAAGATAGTGTAATATAAAACTATAAAGCTCGGCGGCACGCTCCAACAACTAGACTACCAAATTCTGGAGTCCCCACGCATCAATCGTGAATTATAAAATAAAAGTGTGTGCGAACGTTATCAGTGCAATGCCTGAGAATGCGGAATCATGCCGATGAGTAGAAATGCAACTAGCCGTACTAAGGCTATGCAAGACAAATGTAAATGCTATGTGCCATATGCATGCGATGCAATATGTAAGTAAAGCATGTCAATCCTCATACCAATGAAATTCCTCACTAGAGCATCAAATCAAACGGTTCTGGAAGGATAATCAGGGGTTGAAGACACTCCAAAGGCACTATCTCTCTCCAGCACCACCACAATTAGAGTGAGCGTAAGAAACCTCACTAGTCGCACAGGCCAATAGTCACGGCAATACCTATGCGGCACGTCGATAGCGAACCCATTTCCGAGTTCGAACTCGGCCTAGTAATGCCCCCCGCTTGGTAAGTAGTAAGGCCACCACTCCTTTTCAACCGACCACGACACGTGGGAGACGCGGCTCATGGTATTCGGCCCTCGTGCGCTCGTACATCCACTCGGTCTCGACGTTGAGTCATCCTCTCGATACCATCGGGTTCGGGACTCTCACCGGGGACATCTATGGCGCCCCAATTGCTTGAAACAAGATTTTTCGGATCAACTGACCACCCACGATATATCGTGGAGGCTATGGCCCCGATGTCGCTAGGACATATCTCAATCATACTAGATGCAAATGCATGAACCACACTACCAATCATGAAACTATCTGCGTGAAGCACGCGCTCATGTATGGCAACTCCGCCATCACTCGGGGGCCCAGTAAATAATCGTCAAGGCATATGCTATGATCGACACTCCTCATCTCAAGCATACATATGATGCGTATGATCATGAATTATGGAAACAAGCTAAACATGTTATAAAGCAATAAAATCCCTCAATGAAGATGGGCCTAGATGGCCTACATGAAACCGAAATTTCTGTCGAAGTGGCCTTAGGGAGAGGTATAATGTGGACATCTAACCAACATTACTCGACAATGTGGACGTCAAACCAACATTGTCCCCAAGGCTCGGCTCATTGCCTTAAATACCATTAAATAAACCCTGATGGAATTACACATTGCAATATGCCTTAGGTACATCCCACTGGGCCCTAAATACATCAAATGGGCCGTATCTCATAGGCCTTATATTCATCAAGTGGGCCACCTCAATGAACCTCACCAATGGGCCTTAGGTACATTGCAATGGGTTATCATCCATGGGCTTGAGAATATATTAAAATGAGCCGATCGCATAAGCTTTGTGTGAATCAAATGGGCCTAATCACATAGGCCTTATACATGTCAAAATGGGGCTCAATAATGGGCCTAAAATATATTTTTAAACACATCAGCCCATATGCATCCAAGTGGGCCTCATGTGAAGCCCACCATAATGTTTATTTTCAATCCAACCTTCTCATAAGGTCTCATGGGCCTAGGGTAGGGTCCACTGAAATGTTTATTTTCATCCAATCTATTCAAAAGGTCACCGGACCCGGCCCACTAGGATGTTTACTTGCCATTCAACCTATTCATAAGGTCACATGGACCTTGGGTAGGGCCCACTGGAGTGTTTATTTGCCATTCAAACTGTTTCGTAAGAACAAGTGGGCCTGTGTGGCCCACCATAATATTTATTTTCCATCAACCGTGAAAACGAGTTGCCTCCAATCAACACTGTTTTCCTGTAACGTGGTCCACTTGAGATTAGGATTTACCTCATTTTTGGGCTCATGCCTTAAAATGGTCTGACAAAATAGATGGACGGCGTGGATGACACGCATACATCATGGTGGGGCCCACGGTAGGAGCCGTGGGTCTGCCTCGACCGTCCGCACGCGCGTCCTGCGTCCTCCATCAGCAGCAGCAGCGTCTGCTGCTGCTGTTGCAATATATTTTTTTTTTTTTAATTGGGGCCCATCGAGTGTGTCCCACCAGGCTGAGGGTTCAGACCAAGTTTCAGCCGCATCAGAAAATCAGGTAGGCCCCACCAAGGATTTTTATATGGTTTAGGCATGTCTTCACATGATTTAGATGGTATGGCCCACCTGAGATACGTATACTACGGTGATTTTTGGAACAGGCCCTTTTTAGAAGGGGGCCCCACAATGGACTCGTGTTGATGATCGAAACACATCACGTTGGGGGCCACAATGAGCCGTGAGGAGGCGTCCGCCACCTCATCTGCCAGAATTTAAAATTTTTATTTTATTATTATTATTATTATTTTTTGTTTTGGGGGCCCACCGAGATGTGATTCACCATCCAGACCACCCATTATGTGTGTCCCGCTTTTTGAAGCCCAGCATCGGGTTTCAATCGCATCCAAACTTCGTGTGGGTCCCACCAAGTACTTTTATATGATCTAGTATGTCCTTACATGGTTTTAGAGATTATGGCCCACCCGATGATCGGATCATCTTGAAACTTCTACTAACGCCTAAAATGATCCAAGATCGAATGGACGGTGTGGATCAAGATCATACGTCAAGGTGGGCGCATGAGCGCCCACACTAAAAGTAACTTTAATTTTTTTTTTTTTTTTTTTTGCATTGCATGCGTCCTTCACGTCCGGCGTCCAGAGACGCTGGGATTCGTATACACCACCTCATGGTGGGTCCCACATACACAGACCCCATGGTGGGTCCGACATGCACGTGGCCCACCATGCACATATATATATATACATTAATATATATTATAATAATATAATATAATATATACTACTACATATATACATATGTATATATGAAGGGTAGGTTTCACCTGAAATGCGGTGGACCACACCGTCTGATCGATAGAGTGGATTTAACATGATTTGGTGGGGTCCACAACATTCAAGGGGAAAAGAAAGAAAGAGAGAGATAGAGGAAGAGACAAGAGGCAGAAAGACGGCGATGGTGGGGCCCCGCCACTATGGGCCCCACATGATACAACTCATACATAAAAAACGGGTCCCACCAACAAGTGGCCCTAAAAAAAAGAAATTTAACGGTGGATCACCCACCTTGTTGCGATCCTCCTTGCTCCCTTGGCTTGAAAACTCCTCACCTACGGTTCTTATGGACGTCGATCGGGTTTTAACGGTGCGGATGATGATCGGACGGTTGAGATGGAAGTTGAGGAGGTGGGCCACACTTAGAAGTTTTGGGAGATTGAGTTGCTTAGAGAGGCTTGGACGTGTGAGAGAGAGGGAATGAGAGAATGAGAGAGAGAAAGAAATAAATTAAAGGAAGAAGGGATGGAGGGAGTGGTGTTGTAATTAATGATGTATGGTTGGGTTTGAAAATGTGAAAAGGAGGAATGGTGAGGGGAGGGAGAGTTTGACTTGTGGGAAAGGGAGAGAGGCCACTTGTACTTGTTGTTGGGTGAGGTGGCATGGAGGTAAGGTGGTGTACTTGACTTGATTGATGGGACATCTCGTAGAGATTTTCGCAATGTGCGGCGTTTCTTGAACCGAACGCAGCCGACATCTTCTAGCCTGGGTATCGGGTCTGCGTGAGTCGCGGCGTTAGAATCGGGTGACGGCGCGGTCGCCAAGATACAGGTTTCGAGTCGAGCCGACTTCAGCATGCGGGACTCGGCTTAGGATCGCGCGCAACGTCGGAAACAGGTCGATGATTGCCGGAATTTAACCGGAAGGATCGCGAAAACCGACGGAACAGTACGGTCTACGATATGGGTCTTACAAAAGTGATGCACATTCCTCGACAAAATCTATTTAGAATATTTCAAACTTTTATAGAACTCTACCTTAACAGTAAAATTTGTTTGAAATATTCCAATTTTTGTAGAACAATGTCTCAGCCATAGTAGAAAATTGAAAATAAATGTTCAAGAATTCAAAAATAATTGTTTCATAAGATAGATAAATCCAGCAAAACTAAAATAAATGAAACGTAATATATAAATCACCTTTACTAGATACCAAATTCATGTCCCCATACATAGAGTGAATTATGTAAAATAAAAATGAATGAAACTTATCATATTGGCAACCCTAATAATTAGAAATGTGATCATGGAGAAAATTACCTTGTGTGCAAATGCCACTAAGAAATAAAGAACACTAATTATTCAAAGGAAAGTTTAGAGCAGTGGTGGAAGGATTATCAAGATGTTGAAGTAGATTAAGCTACCCTTATCTACACACCACCACAATCAACTTCTTTGTGCACTAGTCATGCAAATTAATATAGATAGTATAAAGAAAAATTACGCCATATTTAAATCAATAACTAATGATTAAGTGATAAATTAAGAATACTAATAATGTTAGAAATAGAATGTATGCCTTATATGATGAATGGTCTAAATTAATGATCAAATCATTTGTAGTATGATCAATAAAGATTATCTCCCCACACCCCCCCTTTTTTTTCCTTTTAAAATTTTTTCGACTACTACCCAAATGGTTATGATCTTCCTAAGTAGTTTTTGAGAGGGGTTGGTAATCAAAGATAGACAACACATGATGGATGATCCAAATCAACGATTTACTAGTTTTAGTGTGAGCAATGTGGGCTCATCAATTTTCCCATGTTGAAGAGTGATGGCCAATTAAAGATGGGTTCCACAAGATAGACGGTCCAGATCAATGATCAGGTTGATGCTAGTAGGATATACATGGACCATCATTTTTCCAACCACTAGTTGGATGGTTAGGATCATCCAGTTAAAGTAATTTTTGAGATGGATGGCAAAACAAATGTGGGCTGCACATAATTGAAGGTCTATAGATTAATGATCCAATCTTTTATAGTACGGTTATGGACCATCCATTTTCTTAATTACTAGGTGGATGGTTAGGATCATCTAATGCAAGTAATTTTTTAAGGGGATAGGCAATCACTGGTTTGCCTCACATGATAGATGGTCCTAATCAATGGTTGAACCTTTTCTAATATTATTAATATGGATCATTCATTTTCCCAACCACTAATAAGATGGTTAAGATCATTCTCTTATAGTGTTTTTTGATAAGGATGAACAATAAAAATAAGCCCAGATGAAAGATTATCTAAATCAATGATTATACTACTTTTAGTATGATCTCTATGGGCTATTCATTTTCTATGGCCATTTAAAGGTAAGTTCTACATGATGGATGGTTCATATTAATGATTAAGCTTATTCTACTATGATATATATATGGACCATTATCTCCCCGACAACTAGTTGGATGGTTAGGATCATCCGATCGAGGTGATTTTTAAAATGGATGAGCAATCAAAGGTGGACTGCACTTTATTGATGGTGTAGATTAATGACAAATCTTTTATAGTATGATTATGGACCATTCATTTTCTCAATTACTAGCTGAATGGTTAGGATTGTCTAATAAAAGTGATTTTTTAATGGGATGAGTTATCAATGGTCTGCCCCACACGATAGATGGTCCAAACCAATGATCGGAACTTTTCTAGTATTGATCATAATACGGATCTTCCATTTTCCCAACCACTAGTAAGATGGTTAGGATCATTCAATTGAAGAAATTTTCAAGAATGGATAATCAAAGGTGGGCCCCACATGAAAGATGGTCTTAATCAATGAAGGAACCTTTTCTAGTATGATCAATATAGACCATTCATCTTTCTCAAATACTAGTCCGATGGTTAGATCATCTGACAAGTATTGTTGAAATGGGTAAGCAAGGTCCTCATGATTGATTGTCCAGATCAATGATCTAGTGTGATCAGCACGGACCATTCATTTTCCAAGCCATGGTTAGGATAGTTTGGTCAAAGAGATTTTTGAGAGGGACGGTTAATTCATGTACGGTCCACATATGCCACTTTTAGCTCGTAAAATCAACTAATCTATCTTTTTATAACATCCATTCTACCATCCAAACACAAAAAGTGAATTCCATGAAGCTTAGGTGGTCATCCTAACAGTATTAACTCGTCCTTTTGGAAGTTTTTTTCCTTGTAATCCTACTTTCAAAGGATTCTGAAAGGAGGATGATGGGTCCACCTAAAAATTCACACTGATCGGGTAATCCTAGCCTCTGATTAGAAAAGGGTCCAACGACAATCACCAAAGTAGTGCAAATTTTGGTGTATGGCCATGATGATAAGGCCCAAAAGGGTCGAGTTCTCATCCGGTGAGTAGGGCAGAAAGTCGGGCAGGTTCAACCCGACCAACCCATGACGGACCCGATATTAGGTTAGGCTTATGCAGGATGTATCGGGTTTGGTCTCGGGCCTGGGGTTTACAAACACCAATCCAATAAAACTTGGGTCAGGCTTGGGTTGAGGTCTCGGGTTACCCAACCCAACCCGAACGTGTTCAATATATAAGTTCCTTATAAATTATAATTGAGTAGTGTTGAACACGCACAAGAAATTTCAATGCCATCGGGTTTCATTGGTCTGCATCATTTTTGATTACTCAAGCTAACAACATCCACTGGGTTTCTCTCCCAAATAAATAGATTGCATGCTACACAACATGACTTTTAAAGGAGTAGTTGTCCTATATTTTAGCTTGTTTGTTTAGAAAAATGAACTTATTTACAATAAATAACTACATATATGATTAATAAAATAATAGGTATAAAAAATAAGACATTGAAAATATAATAGACTAACGTAATAACGAAAATATTAGCATATATCTACCCGACCAACTCGACCAACCCAACCGAGCTCACTTGGGTTGGGCTAGGTCGAGCACCAACCAGACCCAACCCGCCCGACTTTCAGCCCTACGGGTGAGTTGCCATCAAAATCTAGATGTAATCACAGGCCCACTGGTCAACATGAAAGCCCACTGGACAGGCCCAGAGTAGACCAGTGGGCCTATATGAATCATTGCCCATGTAAAAGCCCAATGGGCCGGCCCAGTTGACCAAGCAATCGGAATCCGGCCTAATCAACGGTACATATAGAGCACTGAATACATGGGCTGGATTCGGCCCAGCCCTTTTGTTTCAGAACTGAAATTAGATCCAGACCACGCTTGCAGGCCCGAATATCAGTCCTCGATCGCTATAAAAGAATCGGCCAATCGCCTATAGGGCCGCACCTCAACTTGTTGCGGGATACCGGCGCCATGAAAGTGCTACCACCACCATCAAGATCAACCTTATCCAAATCACACTGATTCACTTACTATGTGGGCCACATTTGAATGTTGAGTCAGATTGTCTGTTGTCCATTTATACCGATACGATGAGTGGACCATCCCGATTTCTAACATATGATAATCATGGTGGGGCTAACCAATTTCATGGTATGGATGCTCTCCACAAGTGGCATATTGTTAGAAAGATGGCACCGGCGGGCCATTGCTTGTAGGTAATTAGTTCTCCAGCCATAAACGGCACTCGAATTGGGCTCGACTCGTTCTCGGTAGACAAGGCTCTTGAACTTGAGCCCATATCAGGCCCGCTTATTTTTTGGGCTGGAAAATTAGGCCCAACAAAGCCCATGGAAGGAAGGCCCAATAGACAGCCCACCACATAAATTATCTCGTAAGGCGCTCTAAGATTATGAGGGGCTCACAGTGATGTATGTGACTTAAATCCAAACGGTCCAACCATTTTGATAGCTCATTTTAGCGTATGATCCGAAAAGTGAAGCAGATCAAAATCTTAGGTTGACTACACCACAGGAAACTGTCATGATTGAATCTCCATCATTACAAACTTTATGGATTCCACCGTTGAAAAAAGAACTTTTGAATGATCAATTACCATTGTTTACTGTAATGTGGTCCATTTGAGATCCGGATTCACTTCATTTTTTGGATCATGAACTGAAATGAGCTTTCAATATGGATGGACAGCGTGGATGTAGTCACATACATCATGGTGGCCCCACTGTCAGGGGTACCACCCACCCGGTTCCTTGACTGTGGGGCCTACCGTGATGCATATGCAGTAAATCGCCATCCATACGTTTTAAAAAGCTAACATAGTGTATTATCCTAAATGAAGAAGATCTAAATCTCAGGTGAACCAGACCATGAGAAAAAGTAGTAATTGAACACTTACCCTTAAAAACTTCATGAGGGCCACAGATTGTTTATTTTCCATCCAACTTGTTGATAATTTCAGAAAGACCTCGATGAAGGGATCACACAAATATTAGCTTTGATCCAAAACTTTTATAGCCCACAAGAAGTTTTTAATTTTCAATCCGCACTGTTTCCTGTGGTACAGTCCACCTGGAAAATTTTGGAATCATGCCTTAAAATGAGCTGTCAAAATGGATGAACGACGTGGATTTTAGAGACACATGTCAAGATCGGCTCCACGGTCAGGGATCTGGCGAAGCTGCGTCTGAAAAATAGGGCCGAAAGTTGGGCGGGTTCAACCCGACCGACCCGTGACCGACCCGACATTGGGTTGGGCTTGGGCAGGATGTATCGGGTCCAATCTCAAGCTTGGGCTGTACAAACACCAACCCGATAAAACTTGGGTCAGGTTCGAGTTGCCCGACCCAACCCGAACCCGATCAATATATAAGTTACTTATAAATTATAATTGAGCGTGGATCGTTTGTGTCAAAGGCACACTATTGATGTCGGGTCTCATTTGTCCACGTCATTTCCAATGACTCAAGCTAACAAGATATGCCGGATTTATCTCTCCCAAATAGGTTGCGTGCTACATGACTTTTAAATGAGTAGTGGTCTTATATTTTAGCTTATATTTTTAAAGAAAAAATGAAGTTATTTACAATGAATAACCACATATATAATTAATAAAATCATAGGTACAAAAAATAAGTCCTATATTAAAATATAATAAACTAATGTAATAACAAAAATATTAGCACGTATACACCCGACTAACCCGACCGAGCCTGCTTGGGTTGGGCTTTGGTTGAGAATTTCCATCCTAAAGTTGGGTTAGGATGAGTTAAGGTTGAGATATAGGAACCTTGGGTTGGGTTAGGGTTGAGCACCAACCCGACCCAACCCGCTCGACTATCACCCTACTGAAAAATGCCCCTTCTTAGGACATTCTTAACCTGTAAATTTTAATGCTGCATATAGACGGTTAACAAAGAGAAATATCCAATGATTCAAATTGATGGCAGGGATCTCCTGATCCTAGAAAATTTATCAGCGTTGTTCTTCATCATATATCACTCAACATAGCAACGGTCTGGATTACCGAAACAATGTGTCCCATTAATCAAAGTTGAAAAGCTGTATATATGGTGTAAATATTCAGGCCCTGTATCATATATTTACCTTTTGACTGTTGGGGAAATATATAGGCAGTTAGTGGGCCGTTGTACCTGTCTCTGCTCGCATGAAAATAATAATAATAATAATAAACAATTGTGCAGCTAGCGTACATCGCTACACGAGCGCGTGCTTACTACTGATCGACTGCCAGATGGGTAGAACTTTCATCATATCCAATCCGTCCATCAGATGCAACACCCTGTCTTTTATGTGGATCGGAAAAAAAGACCAGTAACTCAACTCTCAGGTGGGCCACACCACTGGCTGATGATCATTCAACGTGTAATAAATTCTCATGCGCATTACAGTGAAAAGGCCGTATCGGTGATATGGATAATCATTCCTTTTTAAAAGTTATTTTGATACGATGAGTCCAACTTTCTAACTATAAATAAGAAAATGAATGACTCACGTTGAATGTAACAGAGAAATTCAGATCAGATAAGTGATCTGGACCATCCATCATGAGGGGCCACCTTTGATTGCATATCCCATCAAAAAGATCATGTCATGGAATGATCTTAGCCAGCCAATCAATCACTAGCGATCTAAACGGTATCGATTATAACTCAGAATTCCCTATCTTTGATCTGGACCATCACAAGCTCTCCCTCTCAAAATTCAATTTGATTGGATGATCCAAACCATCAATTGAAAAATAAACGGTCCATGTTAATTATGAGATACTACCAAATTTCTCCACGAGAGTCCACCCAAGCACATTCGGTGGCGTGGGCTGACCAAAGCTCTCCCATCACACCCTACTTCCTGGAAGTGCTCCGCTGTAAACGTACGGCGGATATATCGCCATCGTTCAAGCGATCAACGTAGAATCTCTTGCGAGGGGAAGAGGATTGCATCCTGCCTCCGTATCCAGGCAGGGTTCTGTGGGCCCACCGTGATGTATGGGTTTCATCTATGCCGTCCATCCATTTTTTCATGTCATTTTAGGTTGTTAGTCTAATTTAGATCCGATGCTCAAGTGGACCACATCACAGGAGCAGCGGCGATAATGAAACTCACCGTTGAAACCTTCTTAATGAAGGGAAAACACTCAAAAGAATTATTTAACGGTGGGAGTTCAATCCCCACTTTGTGGCCCACTTGAGCCTTGGATTTACCTCATTTGTGGTTCATAACATAAAATGATCTTAAAAAATGGATGGACGGCGTAGATAAAACCCATACGTCAAATTGGGCCCCACAGAGCTCTGCTTGTACGGACTATCATTCAGGCGTGGGCAGGACGCAATCCGCACGTGGATAATAACCCTTTTCAAAAGTCACATGATATGATGATCCTAGCTTTCTAATCATATGAATAAGAAATGGATGACCCACGTTGAATTTATCAGAAAAATCCAGATAAGTGATCTCGACCGTCCATCATGAAGGGTCACTTCTAACTGCATATCCCATCCAAAAGATCAGGTCAATTGAATGATCCTAGCCAGCCAATCAATCACTATCCATCTAGACGGAATTGATTATAACTCAAAAACTTCCGATCTTTGATCTGGACCATCATTATTGTTTTTTCCCTCTGAAAATTCATTTTGATCGGATGATCCAAACCATCAATCAAAAAATGAATGGTCTATATTAATCATAATAGAGATACTACCAAATCTCTCCACGAGAGTCCACGCAAGCACATTCAGTGGCGTGGGCTAACCCAAGCTTCCGGGAAGTACCCCACTGTAATCGTACGGCAGATAGATTGCCATCGTTTAAGCGATCAACGTCGAATCTCTTGTTGTCTCAAAGCTCTCCCATCACACCCTACTTCCTGGAAGTACCCCACTGTAAGCGTGGATAAATCGCCACCGTTCAAAATGTTGAATCTCTTGTTGCATCAAAGCTCTCCCATCACACCCTACTTTCTAGAAGTACCCCACTGTAAGCGTACGCCGGATAAATCGCCATCGTTCAAACGATCAACGTAGAATCTCTTGTTGCATTGGAGACTTCTCAAAAGCTCTTTCCTGGATATTTCATAGGGTTGACGTGGAAATAAACTCTCTCAGGGCCAGACTACTATATTGTTTTACACATTTCTGTACATGTGTGCATGTGGCACTGATGTACAACAATCCAGACCATTCAACTTGTGGGTACTACTGTGGATAGAGCATATCCATAAAATCAGAGTGATGATCAAGTAATCCTAACCACCCAATTCATGATGACCATCAAATGGATGGTTACAAGTGGTCTAAATTTAAAGGAACATTTAGATGGCTTATCAGTTTTAACTTTTCAGGTATGCAGTTTGGGTCAGTGATTTTGACAGCTTGGATTTCTCACAACTATGCCACGTGTACGGTTGAAAAGTCACTGCCCGTTTTTTAATTGCGTTTGGTCCACTCAATGAATATTTACGGCTGCATCCAATACAAATGCTTTGTGGGGCCTACTTTCCTTGTCAACCAAAAGTCAGGTTGATACAAACTCAAGTGGGCCACGTTACGTAAAGTCATGCCCAAAAATTCTCAAAACACGTGCTGTTGCCCGCTTAAGTTAAAGAAGGGTCTGATTTTTATTTTAATTCTCCATTCGTTGGTGTCATATTTTGAATATAAAAATCATAGTGGGGCCCACCTACAAACGGTGGATGTCTCCATCCTAACTGGATGTAGATTGCCTAATAAGTAATTTGTTACCTTATAGATTACAAAATAAACTGTAGGCCCATTGTGATGTATATGTCTTATCTACACCGTCCATGCAGTATCTCCACAGTCCACACATCTTCTCAAGCTGCACATGAGCCAACCTGAAAAGTAGATGTGACATCTAATGTGTGTATAAGATTGCTACTGATCCACCAAAAGTATGGCCGAAAGTCGGGCAGGTCGCCGGGTTGGTGCAACCCTAGTCCAATCCAAGGTTCCTGTACCTCAAACCTAACCCAATCTAACCGAACCTCAGGTTAGGAATTTTCAACTCAATCAGACACTGTTGGATTAGTTCGGGCTATACATGCTAATATTTTTGTTATTACATTTGTCTATTATATTTCAATACATGTCTTATTTTTTTTTATTTATAATTTTATTAATTATATGTATCTATATAATTATTTATGATAAAAAAAACTTTATTATTTTCTAAACAAACAAGTTAAAATATAGGATCAGATAGGTCAGGCAACCTAAAGCTTCATCCCAAGTCCGATTTAAGTTTTATCGAGTTGGTGTTTACCACATACGTCAGATAAGTCAGTTACCCTTTCCGTGTAGGGCCATCTTTATGAACTTTGTTTTCTTATTCACGCAGACCATCCATTTTATCACATCATTTTAGGATGTTTTTCCAAAAATTATTTATAAAAAAATATCATATATATACCACACCACTGGAAAAAGTAGCGCATGACAGTTTAAATCTTTTTGTATGACAAAAAGTTATGGATCAAAGCTTATATTTTTATTTTCCCTTTATTCATGTATATTTAACCTTATCAACGGGTTGGATGGAAAATAATCTTTATGGATCTGCTTCCAGTGGGTACTTGGAATTTTTAATGGTGGGCGTTCAATCATGATCACTGTTTCCTATGGTGTTGTCCACCTGAGATTTCTACCTGCTTAATTTTTGGAAAAGGATCTAAAATGATCTCGAAAAATAGATGGACGGCATGGATATACAACATATCATTGAGGTAGGCCCCAACGGTAAGGGTAACAACCACTAAGGTGTTACCCGTTGGGGTGTACATCGGGCCGAACCGAGTCGAACTGGGATCGACCTGGCCCGGCCTGGTCACCAGCCAAACCTATCCCGAACTCAGCCCAGCCTGGTCACTGAGCTAACATGTCCCGCCTGAATTTGGCTGGGTCAGCAATCGGACGAGTTCGGGTCAGCTTCAGACTTTATAGCAAGTTCATGGGTCGAGCGGCGTTCTCACTTCTCTGTCTCAAATGGTTAGGGTATATATATATATATATATATATATATATATATATATATATATATATATATATATATATATATATATATATATATATATATATGGTCAAGTTAGGCTTGGTCGGGTTTCGGACTAAGTCGAGCCGAACTGGGACCTGTTTGAACTTGGCCCGAACTTAGTTTCGAACTGAAGAAAATGGCCCGTTCCGGATCGAGTTGAGTCGGACTTTTTCGGACTTAGTTGAACGAGTTAACCGGGCTAGCCCAGTTCATGTACAGCCCTAGTTACCTATCCGCTCCCTTCCCAAAAGGAAATGTGATTCAATCAGCACGCAAGGCTCACAAAGTTTTGGTGAGACTCCGGACTCGCCATGACAGTGGGGCCCACATTGATGCATATAGTTTGTATCCACGCCGTCCATACGATTTTTCAGATCATTTTAGGGAATTACCCAAAAAATGAAAAGATCAAATTACCCGGTGGACCATATTGTAGGAAACAATGCTGATTCGCCATTACTGAGTCACAAAGGTATTGTATCAAGCCGATATTTGTTTTTTTTTTTTTCTCTTTCCAGGCTTACATGACCTTATCATCAGATTGGATGGCAAATAAACACTTCAGAGAGATTAAGGTGCTTCATAAGAAGTTCTTAATGGTATGAGATTCCATCACCACTGTTTCTTATGGTATGGTCCACCTGATTGTTGGATCTGCTTCATTTTTTAGCAAAATGCGATAAAATGATCTGAGAAAACGGATGAACGGCCTAGATACAGATTACATAAATCAAGGTGGTCCCACCTAAGAGCCACACCGTCTTGGGTGAGTCCAGCGTCTCACTTAATCCGCTTCCTTATCCAAGCTTTTTGGAACCATACATTTGTTACTCAAACTCTGTCTGATCGCTGATCAACCTGATTCTTGAGATAGATGAACGGTTTTCTATTGATTAAAACACAGTGGCCCACCTGATCCGTGGAATGATCTAGCTTTCGTCCCAATGATTTTTGTAGTGGGCCCTAGAGGGCGTTTAGATAGTAAGTTACTTAAAATAAGCTACTTATGTCTGGAACAGCTTATCTTGATTTTTACGTGTGTGTAAGTCGCGGAAGGAATTTAAGAAAAAAAAAAAAAACTGATGGTTAGCGAAAGAGACTGAGGCCCTGTCTGTTAAATCTGAAGTCTAAAGCCTGAATCTGAAATCTAAAGCTGAATCTGAAATCCGAAGTCAAAAAACTTCTTTGATAAGTATGGCTGAAGTCTGAAAATTAAGTACTGAATTTAAAACAATTTGTTTGTTAACAAACATCTGAAATGTCTGAAATATGTTAATTTGAAACATTTGCCCCTATTTCCCGCCAACTTTGATCTCCTTTAAACCGTTCGTACAACTCAGAGCTCAATGATTGTCAACGTTATATTCTTGGATCCACCTCTTTTTTTTTTTGCTTGTACTAAAATTAGCTTGCAAAACAAATGAACGGAATATATTTTCTAAAAACATGGTGGTGGGCCCCACCCAGCATCATTATGTCGGAACTTCCCGCGAACGACTTTCACAGGAAATCCACGTCCATCCAATCCACGCCCGGTGTACCATACGGAAAATCGATTGATTCTTTTGCGTGGACTTGAGTCCTAAGCTCACGGGCTGGACTTGAACTATGCCCTGACCCAGTGCAACAAGTACTCAATTGATGCACTCCACTACAGACCTGAATCACCAAATCAAGACAGAACCTCTCTAGTGAGCGATAGATGAAGAACTACACAAGGTTTTATAGCTGTGAATTAGAAGCCTAACATGCGTTGGTCTACTCCTATTTCTATCATTTCATTCAAATTGGGCCCGTTGTTGGCATCAAAGCCAATAAAAGCCAACGTTTGAAAATCCTAACACTTCAATTAGAGGGCATCAACCAATTAGTTACAAAACAAATTAATCAACAGTCCATACCCAACAGAGAAATTGATGGAGATCCAATGAACATGATACCCAATAGGGAAATTAATCAGTTACATGCCATTCATATCGTTCATAACGTCATTCCTATTGGAATGAACTGAAAACACAAATATTAACATGATTCAAAACTTCAGTGCCTCACGAATATTTCAAATGTGGACGTTTAGTTATCACGTTTTCGGCCCACCTGAGCATTGGATACAGTTCATCTTTGGCATCGTGTCCTAAAATGAACTCACAAAACAGATGGACAGTGACAATTTCTCACAAACATCCTAGTGGCCTCACCTGCGTTCCACTTCCCGCGGAAGGCTTTCGCAGGGGATCCACGTCCTGGACTGGACGGAAATGGATTGGCTACTCCCCTAGCCACCATAGTCGGCGCTCTGTTAGCCCCTCCATGATGTATGTGTTTCATCCATTCCGTTCATCCATTTTTACAGATCATTCTAGTGATTCACGCTAAAAATTAGAGGAATATAAATCTCAGGTGGACGACACCTTAGGAAAACAATAATGATTGGATATGCATCATTAAAATCCTCCTAAGGCCCACTGTACTATTTATTTGAAATCCAATCTTTTTATTAGGTCATACAGGCCCAAATGAAGGGAAAAAACAAAGATCAGCTTGATCCAAAAATTTTATGGCCCCCAAAAGGTTTTTAATGGTCGACACTCATTCAATACTGTTTCCTGTAATGTGGCCCACTTGAGATTTTGATATACCTAATTTTTTGTCTCAAACTATGAAATGATCTGAAAAAATAGATGAATGGCATGGATGAAACACATACATCATGGTAGGGCTCACAGAGCACCGACCACAGCCACCCCGATGGCAGTGGGAGTAGCCAATCCGGTGGCAGTGGGAGTCGCCATTGGCGGATGCGGATTTCCTACGAAAGCCTTTTGCAGGAAGTTCCTGCGCAAGGAATCTGGGTGAGGCCCACTGTGATGTTTGTGAGAAAGCCACACCGTCCATCCATTTTTAGAGATCATTTTAGGATATGTGGCAAAAAAATAAGGTGTATTCAAAACTGGAATGAGCCACACGAGAGGAAACAGTAGAGATGTAGTGATCACCGTTGAAACATTTATATGGCCACAAAGGTTTTATATCGGTCTAATTTTTGGTATTTTCACTTCATCCTAGTGAAAATGACCTTGTAAATGGCTTGGATGGAATATAAACATCAAGGTGGTGCTTAGGAAGGTTTCAACGGTAGGCATTCTTTTCCCGGCTGTTTCATTTAGTATGGCCCACTTGAGTCTTGTATCCTCCTCATTTTTAGTTGTATATATTAAAATGAGCTTAAAAAGTGGATGGACGGGTTAGATTTCTCAAAAACATCACAGTGTCCCCCACCTTGCATCCCAGCGTAGAAACTTCCTGCCAAGGACTTTCGCAGGAAATCCTCGTCTGGCACTAGCCGGTGCCGTGTTCAACGAGGACGCGGACTGCGTACTACCCCCGCCCGTCCTTGGCTCCGAACGGGCAGTTCTGTGGGCGAGCCCACCGTGATGTATATGTACATCCAAACCATAAATCCCTTTTCTCAAATTATCTTAAGGCATGAACACAAAAATGAGGCAGATCCAACGCTCAAGTGGACCACACCAAATAATAATCTTGGTTGCATTAAAATGCACCAGTTGCATTAAATGCAAGAGTCATCTGTGATGTGGTCCATTTGATCCTTGGATCTGCCTCATTTTTATTTTGATGCCTTAAAATAATATGAGAAAAGGGATAGAGGGTTTAGATGTACAGATACATCACGGTGGGCTTGACCACAGAACTGCCCATTTGGAGCTAGGGACGGACGGGGGTATTAAGCAATCTGCGTCCCTTGTATGAACGGTTCAAAGAAATCAAAGTTACATGGCCCACTGTGATTTTTTTTTACCATCCAACCTATTCATTAGGTCATGTAGACGTGGATGAAGTGAAAACACAAATATCAGCTTGATCTGAAACTTCTCCAGCTCTCAAAAAGTTTTTAACGGTGGACGTTCAATCCCCACCTTATGGTCTAATTAATCATTGGACCTGCTTCTTTTATTGGATCATATCTTAAATTATCTTAAAAAGTTGATGGACAATGTGGATCAAACACATAAATCATGGTGGGGCATAAAGAAGTTTCACATGTTAAAGGTTGATTTTGTGTTGCGCAAATAAATTTTAAGAAAAGATTTCCGTGCTAACTTGAAAATGGGTACTTTTGGAAGTAAAAATTTTTTGTTTTATGAAAAATTATGGAGTGCATTCCACGTTCACCATTAAGTCAGACTCCTATCACTGAAAGAATTCAGTGCAAAACCACTTAGCGCTTTCCGTCTTTTGAGTTAACAACGCATTAACAAACACCACTAAATACGAAAATTTTCCCCATTTCCCATTAAGTGCAAAAATTCAGCGTTAACAAACACGGCCTGAGTGTACAGTGGGCCCAGGATGTTCTGCTTATCCATGGGCCACTATATGGACGGTCTATTGATGCTCCGCCTCCCTTAGACGTGCGGTGGAGTGTGTTGCACAGAATTTTCAGAATTCATTATGGACGGTCTATTGATACCCCGCTTTCCTTACACGTGCGGTGGAGTGTGTTGCACGGGATTTTCAGAATTCATTAGTTTTATGGTAGTGGATTAGGTGTTACCCTTACTGTGTGGGGCTCACCTTAATGAATTTTTTATTTTTTATTTTTATTTTTATATCTAAGCTGTTCATCTTTTTTACAATATAACGTGATCCGGAAATGTAATCAGATCCAAAAATCTCAGGTGTACCACACCATTGGAAACAGGGGTAAATGACTTTTTTTATTATTATTATTTTCACGAGCCACGGGAGTTTTGGATTAATCTGATCTTTATATTTTTCCTCCGTAACTTTATCAATGGATTGGATGGAAAAGAATATTACAATGGGTATTACTGTGGGCAGTAGGAAATTTTTAATGGTTGACGTTCAATCACCATTGTGTTCATGTGGTGTGGTCCACCCGAGAGTTGGATCTGCTTAGTTTTTGGGAAATGTTCTAAAATGGGATGGAAAAACGGAAGGACATAGTGGATAGATAATATATCATTATGGTGGGCCCACGTTAAGACTAACACCTAATATGATCTTGACCGGGTTTTTGGTACAGCTAGCCCATTAATGTAATGTGGTCATGGCAGAAGTCTGTATAGACCAAGCTTAAGATTTTTTAGCCTTGATATCAATATTTATTTATTTATTAATTATTATTATTATTATTATTTTTAATAAGGATAAAAATACCATATGCCAAAGTTACCACTCACACGTCTAGCTTTTGTCTCAAAAAGAAAATGGTCCTTTAAAAAATAGACATGATCACATCAAAAATTAAAATTTAGCCTACTCTTTTGTTAATTTGATCCATTCATTTTAATTGGGCAACCATGAACTCACAAAAGGTATTTTTTTCATTTTTTGTTTGAAGATGGCTTTAGCCCCATAACTACATTAACGTTGTGCAATAGTTCTAAATTATTTTCTTCGGTGTAGTATATTTGTGATTAGTTTTGCCCTCAAAGTTGGACCGATGACAAGAAATTAAAAACCTTACATATGGACTAGTTAGATTTGTTTCACAGTAACCCAACAAGACCCACGTAAGATGTAGATGAGTTTAAAAACGTGGAGCCCTTGCCGCACAAGGCTATTTGACCATTCCTTGATTTTTTTCACGAAGGGGAGGAGGGTATGAAATGGATGGGGTAGTATGTTCACTCCCCAAGTATAGGGTTGTGATGTAGTAATAAACTCGGTAAGACCGAGGTCGAATCCCAAGGGACTGGAACTTGTACGTTATCTGGAATTAAGTAGAAATAGAACTAGAATGAGATGAAATCTAAATCGATTGTAATTTGAAGAATAATGATGAAATATTAATTTAAACTGAGAAGAAAATTCAGAGAAGGGAAACTAGGGATTCAGAGGATCTACTTGTAGAGATCAGGGAAATCTTATGCCTAGAGTAAAAATCAGGGAAATTAGACTGAACTGTCATTGATATAGTTTTCAAGAGATGAGAGGTATATGAATTAGAATGGATTCCATCACCAAACCATGCCCAGGAGACAAAGCAAACAACAGAATTAAACTAATTACCAACCAATCAATGTATGAAGGTTAGGAAGGGTACCGACATCCAACCATGCCCAGGAGACGATGGTGAACAACAGGGCTTCCTGACGTCATAAATATAAGAGAAAAAGAACATGCTCGAAGCCATTGCAGACCCATTGTAATTTCAGTCACAACAGACCATTAAAGACTGAAAACATTCCCTTAATAAAATTAAATCAAAATCCATTCAGTTTAAACAAAAGGTACAAGCATAGACTCATCCCGTCACGCTACAAGCTTCACCTCTTAGCCCTATCTAAGAGGTTTAGCCACACATGAGTGGACTAGATCTCTTAAAACAAAAGAAAATAAATAAAAAAATAAAAATAAAAAGAAAAAGAAAAGAAAACAAGCTACTCCCTGTCTCTCGGCTTCACGTCCCAACTCCTCCAAGCTTCCAGCCGTCCACCTTGATGTTGAACGGATATTTATTGTGAACGGATGTGTGGGACCAAAAGGTCACCTAGGCGAGGATTTTTCCCCACCTCTGGAGGGTATGGACGGTTCTGATCTTTCCAAATAACGACGAGTGGGGCCCACTACTCAGAAACTGGCGGACGCGGTGCGTTCGCTGTTTGAAACAGAGAAGGAGAGAGATCTGCGTCGGTGGTGTCCGCGGGCCCACTATCTTGTTTCGATGATAAATCCAAACCGTCCATTCTACTCGTGGCGAAAAACCACTGAGAAATATGTATTTCTCTTAAGTTTAATGCGGCCCACCATCTCAAACATTTCCACCGTCCGTCTTGCCTTCGAACGGACAAAAAACAATATCCATTATCTTCCGAGATTCCGCCACCTAGGCAATGTTTGCACCCCTCCTATGGACTTAATGGATGGTTCCGATCATTGATCCGAGCCATCAGTGGGACCCACTAGCAAGATCAGCGTCCGGTTCGTGTGGACGCTGTTCCTTCGCACAGGAGGTGCGCTGATTGTGTGATGGGGCCCACTTCATTGATGATTAGAGAAATCCATATCGTCCACCAGATTCACGACGAAAAACCGTCCAGGAAAGGCTGATTAAAGTTTGATTTTAGTGTGGTCACCGTCCATCTTCCGTTTGGACAGTTGGATTGCAATCCTCACTGTCTTCTAAGTTTCTGACACCTAGGCGAGGGTAATTACCCCCCTTTATCACCTTGGACGGTCCAGATTTTCAACATATATGATGGATGGGTCCCACAGTCAAAAACCGGAGTCGGCCGTGTAAACGCTATTGCGTTTTTGAAGAGGACGCGGGTTAGCGGTGGCTGACCCTTTGTAGGAATTCGATGCACCGCAGGAGTGCACCGTCTATGCACTCGCATGCTCACCTTCTGGGGTCCACCATGATGTATATATGAAATCTGCTCTGTCCATCCATTCTGTCATATCATTTAAACCGTGGAGACCGGAGATGAAGCATATCCAGACAGCAGGTGGGCCCAAAATCATGATTCCGAGGGATGATCTATCCATTAGGCCACTTCCACTAGGATACAATGGCCGAAATTCTACATGTACGGTTAATTTATGTTCTTCAGGCCGTGTATGAAATTTCGGGACAAACGAATGGTGGGAAACTTGTGATCTTGCATTCTGGAGGACTTTCGGACCACTTGAGCTTCAGTTTCTCGATTTTTTCGGATCTCGGCTGTGTAAAATCGTCGATCCCAATCCCCAGGAGTCCGTCCCCTGCTTTTGTGACATCGGAGTGCTAAATCCACGCTTTTAATACCCAATTTCAGTTTAAGCTCCCGATTGCATCCTGCAACAAAACACAATTAAAACCAGGCGTTGGACAGTATCATACCCGTAAATCCAGGTAATAAATGGGGTCTAATATGTAATATTTGACCCTCAACATAGTATTTTTTTAGTGGGACAAATATGAAATTAAACGGGGCAAACGTGAAATTCAGTGGGGGAGACATTAAATTCAGGTGGGAAAATATGAAATTCAGTGGGGAAAACATGAAATTGACCGGGGTAAACTTGATATTCAGCTGGGGAAACATGAGATTCAACAGGGCAAATCATTAAATTCAGCGGGGCAAACTGAAAAATCAGCGGGGCAAACTGGAAAATCAGTGGGGGCAAACTAGAAACTCAGCGGGGCTAACTGGAAAATTAGCGGGGCAAACTGGAAACTCAGCGGGGCTAATTGGAAAATCAGCGGGGCGAACTAGAAACTCAGCAGGGCTAACTGGAAAATCAGCGGGGCTAACCGGAAATCAGCGGGGCAAACTGAAAAATTAGCGGGGGAAAACTAGAAACTCAGCGAAGCAAACTGGAAAATCAGTGGGGTAAACTGAAAAATCAGCGGGGGAAACTAGAAAATCAGTGGGGGAAGCTAGAAAATCAGCGGGGTAAACTGGAAAATCAGCGAGGCAAACTGGAAAATCGGCGGGGGAAACTAGAGAATCAACCGGGCAAACTAGAAAATCAGCGGGGCAAACTGAAAAATCAGCGGGGGAAACTAGAAATCAGCGGGGCAAACATGAAAATGAGCGGGACAAACTTAACAAATAATTTCGTGGCTTGAGCCAAAAAATCTAAACATATCCAATGTTCAAATGGACCACACCACATGAAATTTTGAATTGAACTTCTAATGTTGATAATTTCTTAGGGGCCACAGAAGTTTTGGATAAGCTTATAATTGTGTTTTCTATTAATCCATATCTGTATTATTTTATGAATAGGTTTGATAACAAACAAACATCACTGTTGGGCCCACTATGGTTTCAACAGTGGAAATTATTATGCCCTGCTATTTCCCGTGGTATAATTCACTTGATCTTTTGATATGCTTCAATTTGGGGCTAAACCGCTAAAATTAGATGGAAAAATGGATGGACAGCGTGGATATACTACATACATTCAATGTGGGCGGCCCAACTGAGTTTACTTAGTACAATGAGAGCGTATTAGAAAATCAGCGGGGTAAACTAAAAAATCAGCGGGGCAAACATGAAATTGAGCGGGGTAAACATGAATTGAGCGGGGCAAGCTAGAAAGTCAGCGGGGCAAACTAGAAAATCAGCGGGGTAAGCATGAAATTGAGCGGGGCAAACTAGATAATCAGTAGGGCAAACTAGAAATTCAGTGGGGCAAACTGGAAAATTATTATGACCACTGTTTCCCATGGTATGGTCCACTTGATCTTTTGATATGCTTCAATTTGGGGCTCAACGTCGTGTGTGTGTGTGTGTATATATACACACACACACACACGCGCGCGCGCGCGGGCATGCATGCACATGTGTCGTGTGTATATATACGTCTGTGTGGGAAAGGGTTCTATATGGTCGAGCTCATGTGAACTACCAATGAGGTCGAGCTGTGTGGGCCCTATCATGAAGTGTGTCAAACATCTACCCCATCAGTCAGATGCACCATTCCATGGTGGGCCTAGAGCTTAAAAATCAAGTTAATTCGTGACTTTTGTAGGCCACACCACGTACAAAACTTGAGAGGGGTTACCTTCCATTAAAACATTCATATTTATTTTTTGGGCCCACCGAGATGTGTTTCACAAATCCAGCCCATCCATAATGTGTCTCCCACTTGGATGAGGGGTCAGACCAAGTTTCAAACACATCCAAATTTTAGGTGGGCCCCACCAAGTAATTTTATATGTTTTAGGCATGTCTTCACATGATTTTAGATGGTATGGCCCACCTGAGTTCTGTATACGGCTGAATTTTCTGCTATCCCATAATTTCAAGGGGACCCATCAAGTTCACGGTTTTGATGTTCGACATACATCATGGTGGGGCCCACACAGCTCGACCTCATGGGGAGTTCCCATGAGCTCGATCGTATAGAACCTTTTCCTCTAGTAAAAAAAATAAAAAAGGAACTACATACATTCAATGTGGGGCCAACTGAGTTTAAAATATACCTTTGCTGTGTGCTTTCTTCTCTGGACCGACCGTTTTGAGAAGAAGACAAAATGCGATTGAGGGGGGCCCACAAGAAGAGTTTTTTGGGGTCTTTCTACTGGAAACATAGTGAGGAAAGGGGGTGAAAGCAACGGCAGTGAAAGCAACAGTGGAAAGGGAGAGGAAAAGCAAGCGGTGGAATGAGAGAGAAAAAAAAGCAAGCAGTGAAAATGGGAGAGGAAAAGCCACAGCCGTGAAAGGAGGGATATTCTCATCCTGAAATTCTGAGTCCGTACGAGGAGGTCCAAGTGCGTATTCTAAGTTTGTATTGCTTCCAAAAAACCGCTGGATAAAAGGTAGGGTCAACAGTCGTAAATTTCCCTAAGGCAAAAGGCTAGATGGTGACTAGCGGTGTGCTCCCACGGGAGTCTGGAAACGGGAAGCGGACATAGTGGGAGTTAACCTTACCGTGTGGGACTCATATTGATGAGTTTTTTTTTTTTTTTCATATCCACGCCGTCCATCCGTTTTTACAGATTATTTTAGTAAGTTATACAAAAAATTAAGAAGTTGAAAATATCTGGTGGACCACACCACTTGAAAACGTGGTGAATGACCATTAAATGTTTTTTGTAGGCCAAAAGTTTTGGATCAAAATAATATTTGTATTTTTCCTTAACGAAGTTTTATTTCACCTTATCAACCGGTTGAATGAAAAATAAATATTATGGATATGCTTATAGGTGAACGTCCAATTATCACTGTGGTCCACCTTAGATTTGAATATGCTTAATTTTTGGGACTATTATAACATGCGCTGTAACAATGGATGGACAGAGTGGATATACAACATATGATGAAGGTGGGCCCTGCGGTAAGGCCGTAAGGGTAACACCTACTTAGCTGTTACCCGGGAAACACCTAATCCTGGCCCTTGGAAACGGTGGTGACACATGCTTCTTACACGTGGCACTCGTTTGCAGCTACTCAGACAAATTTCAAATTGTGGGGAGGAGTGGAGCAAATGTATATTCTCTGATATGTTATGGAAAAAATAGGTTGATCCATAAAAAAAGTCAGACCAGCAACTAGTATGATCCAACGGGCCGATGACAAGGAAAAGAGCCAAGCCATTCGATGCATAAGCACGACCACGAGTCGGCACGACCTTCATTGGGTTCTCCAGAGGAATACCTTAGTAAGGCTATTAAGCCCTACGAAGGCAGAGAACCTAAGGGCTACTGAAATTAGTGATTACAATGACATCACAAGCATGCCTTGTCGGTTTTATTATCGGAACAATGGCTACTTTCTGATAGCTAGGCCAGCGTGTCTCTGAGGTGTCTTTATCTCTATAGTCCGACCTTACCTATACGTCGGACAAGGTTATTGGCTCCCTATTGACATCCAAACTTATCAAAGTAAATTACTCGAAGATCTCTTCGAGGATTCTGGGAACCGAGGATCTCGAGAAGATTATCGACATGATCTTCCCTCTACTATAAATAGGGAGTCCTCTAATGATGAAAGGTGTGGACTGATAAACTTTTCTACTTAGATCGTTTCTACAAAGACCCGGATCTCTGACATTGGCTTCGGAAGGCCCTCTGGCTAATGCATGGTCTTCCTTATTTGTTTCTTGTGTAGGTATGCAAAGGTCTAGGTAGGAAGGGTTTAACAGAAAACTGCATCAACATATATATTCTAACCGATCAAGATATCCTAACCATCAAATGAACAGTTAAAGTAGAACAACGAGGGTTCATGGCTTCTGTTTACCCATGTGGTGTGTAAAATAAAATAAAATAATAAGGGATCCAAATTCACAAAGCGAAATCAGATGGTTATTATTATAATCTTCTCGTTGTTATTTTTGGCCATGCTGCATCCACAATTGCTTAGATTTGAACGGCGTTATCAGCCCACATCCCACATCTATACTAAAAAGAATGGTTGAAGAGTCACCACCATTTTTTAAGTGGGATTAAACTATCATAGAAATCTACCCCCAATAGTCTGGCTCCTACAGTTCATGTGACGTTGTACCTCAATGATGTGGCAGCTGATGGCAACTGTGCCACTTGCATGTGTGACGTAGATGCATGAACCTGATCGAGTAAGAGTATCATGCATGTATGTAGAGTTGTGGGTATAAGGATGTGATGGGCGTTGGACGTATCTGAGAAAGATCTCCGAAATTCTCTCTCTTTAAGTGAGACAGTGCAATCAAAGTATTATATTGTGGTAACGTAATACTTGCCATAGTAATGCTACGATCATTCGCTCGACTTACTTTACCCTCACGTGTGCTATCTCCCATGAATGAGGTATGGCATGCGACAAAACTGTCAGTTGGCACTCCATTGTCGGCTCATATTAATACATTGTTCAGAAAAAAAAAAAAAAAAACAGGCCAGTAAGTTTAACCACAGGATGATGCAGCAACATTTAAAAATTTTAGGGTCCTATATGTTATAATTCAGGGTAATATTTTGTTTTAATATAAGAGGTTTTTTTTTTTTCCTTTCTAATTTACCATGTGTATTTAATGTAAACTTTAATTTATGGAATTAAAAGAATTGAAGATGAAAATTGAAAAATCTAAACTACAATTTATACCTAGTTGAGATGAGTTCTCTAATATCTAGTTGTCCCATTTAAGACCTAACCGTAATTGCAGTAACGAGAAGTTTGTAACCCATCGAAACTCATTTTTAAAGAGCTTTACGCAATTTTAGCACTTTCAAATTGATTAGAATATTATTTGTGTAATACCGTTGGAATGTATTATTCACATATTTTATATAATCACAGCTTTAGTGGGATCGATCAATGATATCTAACGCTTGAAAAGATTTAGATTGTTGATCAATTAAGTTTACATTATGGAATTCTTACATTTACAATTTTATTTTATTTTATTTCTATTTGGCAAGCATATTTAAGTTTCCAGCTCATAGATTGGTAGGAGACAAATTCCTTTCAACATTGAAGTCATGGATTTGATATCCATGTGATATGTGGGTGTGGGTGTAAGCTTGAGTGTAAGAAGAAAGACCAAGTTAAAGTCTTTATCACTAACATATAATAAAATACAATGGTAGATGTAAAATCGTGATGTCCAGCTAGTTGGGCGCATAGGGTTTCAAGCATTTAATTGATTAGAGTCAAATTCAAACACACCGACACTATTTTTAATCGTATACTTTTGATTCAATTGGGGTAATTCATTACATGTGTGGCCATGTATTTGGATTTAACAGCAACAATGCCCACCATTAAAAACCATCCAAACTGATGATTGGTATAAGACATCTAATCCGTCAAGCATGTATGTACTTTAATACTGTATTCTACCCTTAAAAAATCAAGCCATTTTTATGTGATTTATATAATCTCTTTATTTATAAATACTTTACCGCGTAAAAGCTAAACAAAATAACATGTAAGTAACTTATATTTAAAATTATTTTTGAGTACAAGGAGTTTACAATTTAAAACCTTACAAGCATCCAAATGCTCCTTGATCTTAGATGTACGACCTTATGAATTTGTTAGATGTTGTATAAACATGCTGGTGGGTCCATGGAACGTTTTCAATGGACACATATGAGTTTTATATCAATTTAGTGTTTGTTATTTATGCTTACAAGTTTTCTCCGGGACTAAAAAAAATATAAGTTAAGGGCTTCAAATGGGTCATGATGGGCAAATCCAAAAGTAGTAGCTGTTGGGTTTAAAGCCCCAACTCTGGTTGACGTGTGGCTGCAGCCACCATTAAAAAAAAAAAAAAACTGAAACTTTAAAGAGGAAGAGAGGCATGCTGAATTGCTGTGTTTTTATTTGAATGAATTGGAATGATTATAGTGGTGTCTTTTATAGGCTTTTCTACTTAGGTGAAATGGCTAATTTATCCCTGTCTAGATACATCCTAGGGGCAGCTAAACATAGAAAAAATCTATAATAATATCTACTGTTATCTTAACCCAGCTAGAGATCTAAACTTAGAAAAAAATTTCAACACCACAACTAGCATACACGACATTCACACATTATCAATAGCTAGCACAAGAGATCCTTACATGGTTTTGGATTTGCACAATCCACCACTGTGCCCAACACTCCCCTTCAAACCAAAACCGACTTCATTCCGAGCATCGTTCTTAGTCGTTTGAATGCATTTGTCGGTAATGCCTTTCTGAAAATATCCGCCACCTGTTCCGTAGTATGATAGTACTCTAATTTCATTATTTTCTGCTTCACATGATCTCTAAGAAAATGGTATCGGGTATCAATGTGTTTGCTTCTTCCATACTGCACCGGATTTTTGGCTAGCTTGATTGCCGACTTGTTATCCATATATATGACCATGGATTCTTCCTGCGGATGCTTCAGCTCCTTTAGCAGGTTTTTCAACCAAATTCTCTTATAGACAGTGGACGATGCTGCTACGTACTCTACTTCATATGTGGACAGGGCGACCACACTATACTTCTTCGAATTCCATGTGAAAGTAGTCATTTCGAGATAAAATACATAGCCAGTGATGCTCTTTCTTTCATGTTGGTCACCTCCCCAATCACTGTCTGAGTATCCATACAGTATTGCTTCATCATCGTATGGATAGAAAAGACTGAATTCCATTGTTCCTTTGACGTACCTGAGGATTCTTTTTGCGGCTAGCCAGTGTGATTCTTTTGGTGCTTCCATGTACCTACTTAGAAGCCCAACACTGTAGACGATATTTAGCCTTGTGATTGTGAGGTACCTTAGGCTTCCAATTAGACTCTTGAATATAGTCGAGTCAACGCTTCTCCCTTCTCCGTCCTTTGTCAGTTTTAAGCCTGTTGCTATAGGCGTGTTTACGGCATTGTAATCGGTCTTCTTGAACTTTTCAAGTAATTCCTTGGCATACTTTTTCTAAGATATATAGATGCCACTATGTTGTTGCTTCACTTCATTGCCCAGAAAAAAGGACATCAGACCTCCGTCGGTCATTTCGAACTCCTTAAACATGGCCTTCTTGAATTCATCAAACATCGGTCGGCTGTTTCCCATAAACAACAAATCATCAACATACAGGCACGCTATAAGCATATCGCCATGAGCATTCTTCTTGATGTAAACTGCATGCTCATATGGACATCGGGCGAAACCGTTCTCTTGAAGATAGTTGTCGATGCGTGCATTCCAAGCACATGGAGCTTGCTTCAACCCATAGAGGGCTTTCTTCAGTCGATACACCTTGTGTTCCTCCCCTTACATAACAAAGCCTTCGGGCTGGTCAACATAGACCTCTTCTTCCAGAGTTTCATTTAGGAATTGTAACACCCCGTGTTTTTAGGGGCCGTGTGGGAACTCGGCTCCTGAATTCCCAGGTGTTAATGGGCTTCAAATTTTAATTACATTTGGATTATCTCATAAACAATGAAGAGTTTACCAAGGCATGAAGCATAAATAAGTCATAAAGCAGTATCAAGTGCTACTAAATATAAAAATATCCAAACCACAAATCTCAAATCATCTAAATAGGGAACTAGTCCTACCTATACATGACCCAAAGTGACTAGAGCCCTGGGCCATACCCCGTGGTAGCCTAAACTCAGATTAAAAGGATCTGTCGAAAGTCTAGAAGCAGGGAAGCTCCTCTTCCTTATCCATGCTCACCCCGCTCGGATCGTTGATCTCCGCCTTACCTGCATTTAGTAAAGGGTCTAGTTGGTGTTTTAAAACACTGTCCCAGAGTGGGAGTGAGTAGCTAACTCAGTGGGTGCCATTAGCTATTAGTTACAACAAATAACAATTCCATGATGAATTTAGTGAAAAACATAAATTCATAAATCACTAACTAGTCTTTGTTAATGCGTATGCATGAGTTGTGTATAATGCATGACCTCACACACAATAATCACTCGAACGACTTCTTCTCACGGTTGCGCATGACCAACACTCATTCATCGCGACCTCAACTGCTGAGTCGCCAAATCCTAGCAATGTGATGCATGAATAATGTTAACTAAATATTTAGTTAATTCCGTTCATCCGGTAGGTTGGGGAAACTGGTACACCTCGACGATATCAATGCCCTCATCCATTTGCGAGGCCCGGACCCCTCAACGCGAGAGGCCAGGACCCCGTGATCCTTGATCCCATCGGGGTCCCCACCCCTTATTGCAAGCACATGGGGAGTCCTAGAAAGCAGGATCGCTCGCGGTCACTATGGGGAAGCTTGTCACCCTAGCGTAGGCCGACAGCTCGGACACAGTGTCCCATTCCATCATGCCCAGCTCACGAGACTGTGGATCAGTTTCTAACTGTTATCAGTGGACATCAGTGGCGAGGGTTGTTCCAGGTTCCAAATAGGGGTGACCAAACATGGTTAACAAGTATGGTTGGTCAGTCGGTGGACTAGACTGCCTAAGTTTAAGCGAGCACATAACGCATGACATCAGGTGCAAGCAACCCATGTAGTCCCACTACTGTTGTCCATTCATGTCTACCCAAATCAGTTAGTTTGGTCAAAAGGCGGTCCAACCAACGGGTCCACCCTCATAATTCTCAGTTCCTGACTAACTCGAAGAATGGGTTTTATTTAATATCACTTCTAAGCGGCTAAGGATTCATCTTCAAGTATAGATGGAATTATGTATACAATACATTAAGCATAAAATTTCAGGATATTAAGTTGAATACTGCTACTCTTAATAGCATAAGTTAATCGTGTGTGCGTGTGGTGCCGGATTTCCTAGGAGGCAAAGTATAACACATCACTCATAGTACAAAAATCCAACAAGAAATAAGGCAATCATACATGCTACAGAGAAGATCAAGCAAAAATCAGATGTGAAATGAACATGCAACACCAATTTCATGCTTAAACGAATTGAAGACCAATCAAACATCAATTTATCATCACATGCGTGTTGGGTAGACCTAACATGTAGGTTCCTAGCTAGATTTTCTCTAAATTACTCATACGCATCAATCTAACATCTACAATCATTAAATTTATCATAAAATTGGTACTTAGCCACCTAAGGATAATGGTTCGCACCTATAGGTCACCGAGGGCTTGCAGAATCGTCTTACGGGTGTTGGACTCACGAGAGGGTTTACCGAGGTCCTGAGTCAAATGCACTCGCATGTTAGGATATATGCAAGGGCCTAGCTTACAAAACGCATATATGGAGAAGAATGGTGATTACTTAGGAATCTTGCTCTTGTGGTGGTGGATGCAAGGTTCCTATGGTTAGGGATTTGGAAAAAATCACAAATTCCTATATAAACACCAAGAACTATATGACATTTATGTAATCGATTTTAGAAAGAACCTAGGTTAGGAAGTAGGTTTGTTTTTTACCTCCAAATCACAAATGGGGTGGATTCGGCAGAGGAAAGTGATCGACGCTAGGGCTTTGATTGGAGGAAACCGATGAAGGGAGGCACTAAAGCTTCCCCACTCCTACTCTTACTCTTCTTCTCTTCTTCTTTCTCCTTCTCTTTCTCTCTTTCTCCCCCTTGGAGGATGTAAATTCGTATGGAGAGATGGGGTGCCCAAATGAGGCCATTATATAGTGCCAGATTTGGTGTAAATGGCGCTAATGGTAGGGTTTTTACTATACTGGCCCTATGGGAAGGTTTTTATAACCTTTATTGCCCATTATGGGGTGTACATGTCGATATACACCATAAGATAGTTAGCCCTAATGATGATCTACGTATGGACATGATCGACCTGCCATTTGGATGCACCGATCGACATATATGATTAGAAGTCTGTTCAACGGTCACCGATGGTCGATCGGGGCCGCAGCTATACGGATATAAGCAGGGAAATATCCTTACTTTATGTGTGAAGTTTGGTCATAAATCGACAGTCCGAAATTCTCAACTTTGCATAAGAGTGGACAACCCAATTCACTTATGTTTCAGCTTCTTCCTTTAGGGTATTTGCACTTCTCATGCACTCGTCCTTCGGCTTAAGTTGAGCGGTTCTAGACACTACCCAGGTCCGACTCCCGCGATGGACGTCGAGCTCAGTAAGACGGACATTATTCTATAGTTCTGGAACTAGTGGCCCACTAACGAGCGGTTTATAGCTTGTTCGGAAAATCGGGGCATTTTTGGAATGAATTAGGTATTGAGATTTCTCGTGGGCAATGATTATGGATTGGATTAACTATGTTCATAGTATAGCCTATTTATAACTAGTGAAGGTGGAGATTTGGTCATAATTACTGTAAATCGTCGGTTTCAGGCTAAAAGAGTAATGTGGTTAATTTGGTTTATTAGTCAAGATCTGGGCCTTATCTAACTCCGGTTCGAGTATATCTTTTAATTTAGTTACGATTGTCTTGATTAATCAGTGGTAGGCTGGTTAGATTTAGGCTCTATGTGAGCAAATCATGTGGCTAAATTCGCTGTTAAGTGATCGGGCGGATTCGTTGGCTTTCTATGGTTGATTAATCGGGCTTGTGCTGTTATTTACTGGTACCACCCGTGTATAAACTAACATTGAGTGCTAATAGTTAATAAGTGATAATATAAGTTAATTACATTTTAAAAAAAATCAAAGATTTTTGAAAATCCAAAATAGTGAAAATCCAGGACGTTACAGGAATGTGGATTTCACATTTAATTGGTAGATTATCCAACTGTGATGGGCTGCAAGGGAGATAATCATCCTAACAGTGTCAAGGCGAGCAACAGGAGCAAAGACTTCTTCATAGTCCACCTCGTACTTCTGTTTGTAGCCCTTTGCTATGAGCCTTGCCTCGTAGCGATCGATCTTACCATCAGCATTTTGCTTAATCTTGTACACCCATTTGACTCTAATAGTTTTTTGACCATTAGGAAGCGTAGTCAGCTCCCATGTGTTATTTTTCGTAATGCCATGAATTTATTCTTTTATAGCGATTCTCCAATATTCTTTTTTTATGGCCTCCTGAAATGTTAGAGGCTCGTGATCTGCATACAGGCAAAAAAGATTGACCTCTTCAGTTTGTTCATAGATGTTGCTTAAGCTTCTCATTTTTATAGGTGTCATGGGTGAGGACGAGTTGACCGAATTTTGACTTGATGGAGTACTTTCAAGAGTGATGGAATGTACTCCTGGACTTCTGTGTACTGATGATGTGACCGAAATAGGTGTTGTGGGTGTTTTCTCTTGATGGTCATGCCTTTCTTCATGTTCTTCTATTTAGACTTGAATATCTTTGGTCGATTCTTCATCGTTCCATTTCCAAGCTTCTTCCTCACTAAGGACCACATCTCTACTTACTACTAATTTATTAGTTAGTGGGTTGTAGAGCTTGTACGTCTTTGATTTTTCACTATAGTCAATGAAGATGCACTTCTCGCCACGATTATCAAGCTTTTTCTTTCTCGCTTCTGGAATTTGAGCATAGGCAACACACCCAAAGATATTAACGTGCGCCACGCTCGGCTTGTATCCACTCCATGCTTCCTGTGGTGTTATGAACCTGACACTCTTGGTCGGACACCTATTGAGCCAATAGGCGGTACATGCAACTGCCACTGCCCAAAAATTCTTTGGCAGACTTTCTCCTTCAGCATGGTCCTCGTCATGTCAAGGATGGTGTGATTTTTCTATTCCGCAATTCCATTCTGTTGTGGTGTGTAAGCTACAATGTGTTGTTGCTGAATGCCATACTCCCTGCAATATTCTCAAAAAACATTTGAGGTGTACTCCTCACCTCTGTCAGATCTAAGGGTCTTAAAATTTTAAAAACAATAAAAGTAGCAGACTTTTCTTTGATTACATACACCCACAATTTTCTACCGAAATCATCAATAAAGGTAATAAAGTATTTATTACCTCTAAGAGAGGTTGGCTCCAATGGTCCACAGATGTCAATGTGAACCAGTTGCAACGATTCTCTTGCTCTTCAGGATACTCAACTCAGAAATTAGTTTCTTTGCTGTTTTTCAAGTATGCATGCCTCATACACATGTTCTGGAGCTTCAATAGCATGCTAGCCATGCACCATGCTTGATGATGACAGAAGTTTTAGGCCACTGAAATTTAGATGGCTAAAGCGAAGATGCCACATCTAAAATCATTCTTTGCTTTTCCATAAAAACATTTCTCGAGCATTATGTTTATATGGAGAGGAAACAAACGATTCTTCGCTATCTGGACTTTCACAATCAAATGTCCATGCATATCTCTTATGAAAAGAGAAGGGTTCTCCATGTGTACGACATACTGTTCACTCCCCAAGTATAGGGTTGTGATGTAGTAATAAACTCGGTGAGACCAAGGTTGAATCCCAAGGGACTAATACCTGTACGTTATCTGAAACTAAGTAGAACTAGAACTAGACTAAGACAAAATCTAAATCAAATAAATTTAAGGAGTAATGGTGAAATATTTATCTAAAATTTAGAGAATTCAGAGGAAGGAAACTAAGGATTCAGAGGATCCACTCGTAGAGATCAGGGAGATCTTATGCCTGTTTCAAGAACTCAATTGGACTTAGGGTCCTATTTTCATCCAGTTGAAGTGTTAACCATGGAAATCGAACTGAACTTTCTTTGATATAGTTTTCAAGAGATGAAAGGTATATGAATTAGAATGGATTCTATCACCAAACCATGCCCAGGAGACAAAGTAAACAACAGAATTAAACTAATTACCAACCAATCAATAATATATGAAGGTTAGGAAGGGTACTGTCATCTGACCATGCCCAAGAGACGATGGTGAACAATAGAGCTTTCTGACGTCATAAACATAAAAAGGAAAGGAACATGCTCAAAGCCATCGCAGACCCATTGTAATTTTAGTCACAATAGACCATTAAAAACTAAAAATATTCTCCATAATTAAACCAAAATCAACATCAGTTCAGTGTAAATAAAAGGCACAAGCAAAAAGTTCTCCCATCATGCTACAAGCTTCACCTCTTAGCCCTAGCTAAGAGGTTTAGCCCTACATGATTGGACTAGCTCTCAAAATATCATAAAAAAATAAACAGTAAGTAAAAAAAAAAAAAAAATCTCTAAACAAACTCTAACTCTTGTGCAGACGTCCAGCTTCCCTTGGAAAATTGACCCCTCAACCCTCTATTCTCTCTTCTCTTTATAGCTGAAATAGGTCGATCGTTGAGAACTTCCGCATAGAGAGGAGGTGGAGATGGTGTTTGCTTTACGCACAGTAGGTGCGGAAGTTTTACGCATTCCCTCCCATAACGGTTTTGCGCTGTGCTGAAAGTGGGGCCCATTATCGAGAATTACTGAAAAATCCAATCCATTCATTGGATCACCCTTGAAAATTCAGTAAAACTAGACAAATTTTGGACTAAATTTGGTGTCCCACCCATCTTTTTCGTTGCATCGTCAGTCTTCTATTTGGACGAATGGAGACTGTTCTCCACTGTCTTCTAAGATTCAATCACCTAGGCCATGTTTATAGGGCCTTTTAAAGCCTGATTGACGGTGTAGATTCATCATATGGACCATGATGGTGGTCCACAGAGATCAACCGCGACCTCTGTCGCGAAACAAAGGTTACGGACCGCTGCTCTGATGATTGGTGGGCCCCAGGACGATGTTGCATGGTAAATCCATGCCGTCCATTGTCTTTATGACGAAAAAGCCTCTATACAGACCGAGACTGACCTGATTTCTGTGTGGCCCACAGAACTTTGCATTGCACCGTCCGTTCTCTGTTTCGATAAGATAATCACGCGTTAGCTTGCATGTTGGCAAAAACAACACCTAGGAACTAGTCTTAGACATCCTACAGATTGAATGGACGGGTCTGATCTTTCAAAAGAACGACGAGTGGGGCCCACAATCTAAACCCAGCATTGGTAGCAAAGACGCTGTTGCGTCTTTTGTTTTTTTGAGAGAAATCGTCGGTCAGCGCAACGTTGACCGACTTTGCTTTGTTCGGTGCATGGCGCCTGTGCATGTGCTGTGCACACGCACCATGTAAGGTGGGTCCCACCTTAATGTATACGAAGAATCCGCTCCGTCCATTCCTTTCCTCATGTAATTTAAGGGGTTGAGACCAAAATTGAAGAATATCCGGAGACCATGTGGGCCCCAAATCATTGATATATGGGCTGATCTGTCTGTTTAGCCACTTACACAAGGATCTAATGGGTAAAATTTGATGTGTACGGTTTATTTATAGTCCTCAGGTCATGTATGAAGTTTCGAGTCGAACAGATGGTGGAAACCCTGTGATCTTGCATTCTGGTTGACTTTCAGGCCACTTGAGCTTTGATTTCTCAATTTTCTCGGATCTTTGGCATGTAAATCCGTCGATCGTGTTCTCCTGGGGTCTGTCCCTTACCTTGGTGACATCAGAGTGTTAAATCTATACTTTTAGAATTCTTTTCAGTCCATGCTCGTGAATTCACCTGGCAACACAAACACGATTAAAATAGGGCATTAAACAGTATCATGTTCGTAAAAACAGGTAATAACTAGGGTCTAATATGTAATATTTAACCCTCAATACAACTCCCAACCAGCATTTTGCTAGTCCCAAGCAAAGTATGCGAAAAATAAGTTGAGAATTACAAGACAATTTCGAAGAACTTGAGTGAATTTTACAAAATAATCCAGATACGTGAATTCTAAGATTCTTGAATGTTGGGTATTACTTTCTCCTAGCCTCAAGCGCACAGTAAACTTTATAGTCAAGTTCAAAGTATTAATCCATCAATCAGAAAAATTCTAAACATTGAGTTCCATGGGTGTATAGTGTAATCTCAACTTATCATCATTAAAACTCACTTCTTTATTTTGGGATATCATTGGTAACCAACAAGAGAATTCATGATAACCATGACTAAAACCAAAACTTGCCTCACATATCATCTTTTCATTCTTCCTGCTTTTAATTTTTCCATTAAAAGTAACGCCAAGGAGGGAAATTAAATCCTCACCTATAGGGAGCAAACCTATGGTGAAAACCGTATACCCAACCCTTTTCACACATCAACCATGGGGACTTAAATCTACACCTATAGGGAGCAAACCTATGGTGAAGATTATTCGCCCAACCCTTTCCAAAGGTATTTAATTAATTTTTTTTTTAGCTAGGTATTTTCTTTTTCTTCCATTGATTATGACGGGCAGATTATCCAGGTTGGTTCCTTACATACTTAGTGATTACCAAGTTAACCCTTCAATATCAAACTAAAACCTCAATGTGTAAGCGAGATGTGACGTGTGAAATCATGATTCAATCGATGTTTAAAACTTCTAATCATGGATTAACAATTCAAACTTACTGTGAAATCTAACAGATACTGAATCCAAGAGTCATAAATTACCAACATCACGTATCTGGTAATTCCAAAATCAAAGATGGCCGTCAAATTCACATCGAATTTACACGAAATTCCAGAAAAATTTTGAAAAAATTTCACAAATTTCTCCTCAAGACCAAGAAAACACTGATTAGGTAACCTAATCTCCTACCCCTAACCTAAAATCTATATTGTCCTCAATGTAAAAGATATGAGCATGCAATGCATATGGGACATCGAAAGTAAATGAGAAGTGATGGGAAGATAGTACCTGGATAACTAATTGAGAGAGACTTTTCCATAGAGATCTCAGCATGAGAGAGGGTTAGCACGAGAGTAAAAAGAACTAAATTAAACTATCCTAAAACAATGTAGGAAGCAAACTAACCTAATGGCATAAAACCGTCTAACCTAGAACAACATAAAGCAAACTATCTTAGTCCTATGAAAGCAGGGAAAAACTATTCAATCATGCTGCAAGGTTCCTCTTTTGGCTAATATCTGGATAAATTTTTCAGTAAGTTTCTCAACAGGATCATTCAAAAGCCCTTTTTGCAATAGACTTGGATGCCCTGAAGTACGACTTTTCAGAGAAACTTATGTACCTCATAAGAAAATTGTCGTTGAATTGCTTGAGCTATCCAGAGTATATATGATTCGCCTGTGATAGAAGAAGTTTCAGTGTTATTATCCCATGGTGAATCAGAGACTACAAGTAAATAAAGTTCAGAAAACTTCGTAAGAAGTGATGTAGTCTCAACACATTCCGAAGTATTAGACTTTGGTGCGATTGTCAGCTCCTCCTTTAATGGTAGACATTTAGGATCAGGGGAATTCTCTTAGTCCATGACAACTACCGAGATGTTGTCTTGCGAGGCATCCACTATTTATTTTATCATAGGTTCTTTTAAATCTGCAAAGTGTGCCAAGCAATCGTCCAAAGAGTTGGGACATGCAGCTGAGAGTGACTTGTTTTCCACATTGGAGCTCGTGATGATTTGCCCAAGGATTCCATCGTCTTTAAAAGTAGATGGAGGTATGTTCTCTTGCTCCCGCCCTGCGCAGACAAATTGAGGGTCAGTAGATAAAGTATTCATGTGAGGACTCTGTTCATTGATACTACTCAGAAGAGGCATTGAATCATCAAAACTCGACAATTCAGATGGTGGCCTCAACTGAGTGGTTTCAAATTCTAGAGTCATATCGAGCAACTGGTCCTTCTCCTGAATCATATCATCATTCAATTCAGGGGAGTGGTCTAAACATGTCTCACAAGAGTTAGAAGAGTCTGTTGTAAGGGGTTCATCCTCCACATTTAATCAGGCATGTCAGTTGAGTAGAGTAGATCCTTCTGACCGATCACTTTGTGTACTTCTTGATTACTAACCTAGACCATACTTGAGATCGATTCCAGGGGAATTTGGGCTAAACATTCATGATCATCATCCCTATACGTACAATCGTAAAATTTCGTGCAATGCACACTTGGGATGAGATCGCTTTCCTCACATTATATTCCTAAATTCCGTTGAGGTTCGAATAAACTAACCTCTACCTCATCATTAAAATCATGTGTGTCATGTAAGGAAGGTGTGTCATCATCACTATATTTGAAAGATACTCACATGTCATGACCATTCCTTTGAACCGTCATCGAGATCGACTCATCGGAAAACTGAACCATATTCTCATTAATGAACTCCAACTCATTCATAATTCCAGAGTTCTTCAAAAGAGAGTTAGGATCACTTTCCTCACATTGTATTTCTGGAATGAATTGTGGCTGGGATGAACGAGCCTCCTCTGCCTTATTAAGGCGTGAACTAAGTGCTTCCAATGATTTGTTAATTTCCGCAAGACAGGCCATGTTACGCTAAAATGAATCCTCTTGGATCATTTTTTGTTGGATCTCAAAGGTAGGGGATCCAATAGGATAATCATTATAACATGTTGTTAATTCATTTTCCCAATTTTGATGTTTTCACTGATTATAGTAATACGAATCATAGGTGGAAGAATCTGATGGTTGATAATACATATTATCAGTCATAATATAATCACACATTGTTTTCTTTTTATCGGATGAGTAATAATAATTCTCACTTCCATAGTTATGATAACTCCAACACTCACGTACTGTTTTGTTAATCGATGGGGTGTAATTATTCTCCCTCATATGATCGCGTATAGACTTTTTAATTGGTGGAGAATTATATTCCAGTCGGTTCTCAATCATGGTTTCAAAAAAAATTTGAGACCGGTTGTTTTCGAGCATAAGCATGTAACATGTTTTCATGGAACCTCTCGTTTTCTAAAAATAGATTACCATACTCACGTGCCCACTCTAGCCACTCTTGTTCATTCATTTGTAAAACTTTAATTCTAAATCTAATTCTTAAAATAAATAAATAAAAGGAAGGATCCTCAGCAGTATGGAAGTAAGAGGGAGAGAATTTAGAAAGATGTTACCAAATTAGAAGTTCATATGTTAAGATCCTGCAAAATAAAACAAACCAAGTTAGTATCTAGGAGATAAGACTTAATCTAAAAAATAGAGAAAGTAAAGAAATTAGGACGAAGTTACCAATTTAGAAGATCTATCAACGGCCCTACAAAACAGGAAAGTTAGTTCTAAAAATCAAATATAAAGAAAAATTTAAATCCCAATCTTAATCTAATTCTAAAACCAATTATTTTCAGAAATATGTAGCCGTCAGTCCCCGGCAACGGCGCTAAAAACTTGTTCACTCCCCAAGTATAGAGTTGTGATGTAGTAATAAACTCGGTGAGACCGAGGTCAAATCCTAAGGGACTGATGCCTGTACGTTATCTGAAACTAAGTAGAACTAGAACTAGACTAAGATGAAATCTAAATCAAATAAATTTAAGGAGTAATGGTGAAATATTTATCTAAAATTTAGAGAATTCAGAGGAAGGAAACTAGGGATTCAGAAGATCCACTTGTAGAGATTAGGAAGATCTTATGCCTGTTTCAAGAACTCAACTGGACTTAGGGTGTCATTTTCATCCAGTTGAAGTGTGTAACCATAGAAATTAAACTGAACTTTCTTTGATATAGTTTTCAAGAGATGAAAGGTATATGAATTAGAATAGATTCCATCACCAAACCATGCCCAGGAGACAAAGTAAACAACAGAATTAAACTAATTACCAACCAATCAATAATGTATGAAGGTTAGGAAGGGTACCGTCATCCGACCATGCCCAAGAGACGATGGTGAACAATAGAGCTTTCCGATGTCATAAACATAAAAAGGAAAGGAACATGCTCAAAGCCATCACAGACCTATTGTAATTTTAGTCACAACAGACCATTAAAAACTAAAAACATTCCCCATAATTAAACCAAAATCAACAGCAGTTCAGTCTAAACAAAAGGCACAAGCAAAAAGTTCTCCCATCATGCTACAAGCTTTACCTCTTAGCCCTAGCTAAGAGGTTAGCCCTACATGATTGGACTAGCTCTCAAACTATCATTAAAAAAAAACAGTAAGTAAAAACTCTAACTCTTGTGCAGACGTCCGTCTTCCCCTGGAAAATTGACCCCTCAACCCTCTATTCTCTCTTCTCTTTGTAGCTAAAACAGGTCGGTCAGTGAGAACTTCCGCATAGAGAGGCGGTGGAGATGGCGTTTTCATTACGCACAGCAGGTGCGGAAGTTTTACACATTCCCTGCCGTAACGGTCTTGCGCTGTGCTGAAAGTGGGGCCCATTATCTGGAATTGCTGAAAAATCCAATCCGTTCATTAGATCGCCCTTGAAAATTCAGTAAAACTAGATAAATTTTGGACCGAATTTGGTGTCCCACCCATCTTTTTCGTTGCACCGTCAGTCTTCTATTTGGATGAATGGAGACTAATCTCCACTATCTTCTAAGATTCGGTCACCTAGGCCATGTTTATAGGGCCTTTTAAAGCCTGATTGACGGTCCAGTTTCATCATATGGACCATGATGGTGGCCCACAGAGATCAACCGCGACCTCTGTTGCGAAACAGAGGTTATGGACCGTTGCTCTGATGATCGGTGGGCCCCAGGACGACGTTGCATGGCAAATCCATGCCGTCCATTGTCTTTATGATGAAAAACCCTCTATACAGGCCAAGACTGACCTAATTTCTATGTGGCCCACAGAACTTTGCATTGCACCATCCGTTCTTCATTTCAATAAGATAATCATGCGTTCGCTTCCATGTTGGCAAAAACAACACCTAGGAACTGGTCTTTGACATCCTATAGATCGAATGGACGACTCTAATCTTTCAAAAGAACGACGAGTGGGGCCTACAATCAAGGCCCAGCGTTGGCAACGAAGACGCTGTTGCGTCTTTTGTTTTTTTGAGAGAAATCGTCAGTCGGCATAACGCTGACCAACTTTGCTTTGTTCGGTGCATGGGGCCTGTGCATGTGCTGTGCACACGCACCATGTAAGGTGGGTCCCACCTTGATGTATACGAAGAATCCGCTCTGTCCATTCCTTTCCTCATATAATTTAAGGGGTTGAGACCAAAATTGAAGCATATCCAGAGACCACGTGGGCCCCAAATCACTGATATGTGGGCTGATTTGTCCGTTTGGCCACTTATACAAGGATCCAATGGTTAAAATTTGATGTGTACAGTTCATTTATACTCCTCAGGTCATGTATGAAGTTTCGAGTTGAACAGATGGTGGAAACCCTGTGATCTTGCATTCTGGTTGACTTTCAGGCCACTTGAGCTTTAATTTCTCGATTTTCTTGGATCTTTGGCATGTAAATCCATCAACCGTGGTCCCTTGGGGTCTGTCCCTTGCCTTGGTGACATTAGAGTGTTAAATCCATGCTTTGAGCATTCTTTTCAGTCCATGCTTGTGAATTCACGTTGCAACACAAACACGATTAAAATTGGGCATTAAACAGTATCATGTTCGTAAAAGCATGTAATAATTGGTGTTTAATATGTAATATTTGACCCTCAACACATACCCCTTCTCAAGGAGTTGGCCAATACTGAGGATGTTATTTTTCACGTTTGGTATATAATACACATTAGAGATGTAATTTGGCTCACCATTCTTCTGATAGAGTTTAACTTTTCCTTTACCTATCACGGGTACCTTTGATGAGTCACCAAAACTCACGTTGCCATGAACTCCTTCTATGAGTTTCACAAATAGTTCTTTGTTACCACTCATGTGGTTACTTGCACCAGTGTTGAGATACCACAAATTTGGTCGTTCACATGCCTTTTCTTGTGCGAGTAGGAGTGTGGAGTCTTCTTGTTCATGGTGTGATGCTTCGGCATAGTTGGATCGCTCGTCTTGATTCACCGGCTTGCTCCAACAATCAGATGTATAGTGGCCAAGCTTGTTGCAATTATAGCACTGGATGTTCTTTGTACTTCCTCGTCCACGCATCGATCTGCCTCTACCATTTCCTCTTCCACGAAAATTAGTATTTTTCTACTGGTTTTGTTGATGGCTTGGATTATATCCATGCCCTCTACCTCTTGCACGATTGCTAGTGTCATGGCCCCCTCGTTGTGTATAGTCATTCTTTTATTCATTTAGAGTCAACTTAGACTCTATGGCATGTTTAAGCATTGAACCAGCATTCTTTTGCATTCGTTGCTCATGCACTTGTAACGATCTCATCAACTCTTCAATGAAAATTTTTTCGAGTCCTTTGATTTTTCGATCGCCATAACCACATGTTCAAACTTGGTTGTGACAGATCACAGTGCCTTTTCCATGACACGTATGTCTTCAACTTTTTCACCATTTCTTTTTAAATTGTTAATAATAACAATTAGACGTAAGAAGTAGTCAGAGATACTTTCACCTTCCGTCATGTGCGCTGCTTTGAAGTCGGCTCTCAGTGTTTGAATGCGAACCCGCTTCACTCAATCAACACCCTTGAAGATGGTGCCAAGGGTATCCCAAGCTTGCTTACTTGATGTTGCTTCAGCAATCTTTTCAAAGGTTGATTCATCCAACGCTTGATAGAGGAGGAGCAAAGCCTTGTTGTCTCTCTTTTTTTGATTTTTTAAAGCGGTCTTTTCTTCGTTGGTGAAGGCGGCTTCTTCACTACGCCAAAATAGCGAAAAAAGGACGGTCCAAAACTGTCTCAAATGACCAAAAAGGACCGTCGCATAGGCCGTCAAATTTTGACGTGTCCTATTACTTAAAGGACGGTTGAAAACCGTCATTCTTATTGACGAAAAAAAGACGGTCATGGACCGTCCTAAAAATGGACTATCACGGATAGTCTCTTATGAGCCTAAAAAGGACGGCCATGGACCGTCTTTAAAAAGGACTGTCATGGACCATCTCTTATGAACCTTCAAAGGATGGCCATGGACAGTCCTTTAAACGGACGGTCATAGACCGTCCTTAAAAAGGACTATCATGGACCGTCTCTTATGAGCCTTCAAAGGACGGTCATGGACCGTCCTTTAAACGGACGGTCATGGACTGTCCTTAAAAAGGACTGTCATGGTCCGTCTCGTATGAGCGTTCAAAGGACGGTTAGAGACCATCCTTTAAAAGGACTGCTATGGGGCCGTTTCTTATGACCCTTAAAGGATATTTTCAAATTTGACCTGTTACAGTATTCTTCTTAATATACACCTGTTATACAATAAAACATTCATAATCATATATTTTGCCCCACTATGATGTATGTGTTGTATCCACACCGTCCATCCATTTTGAGATATTATTTTAGGGCATGACCCAAAGAATGAGGCAGATAAAAACATGTAGTGGACCTCACCACAGAAAACCCAAATATAGCAATTAGGGATTTCGAATCCCAAATCCCAAATTGGGAATTTCAAATCCCCATCCCCAATTCCAGATTATGATTAGGGATTTCAGAACCCAAATCCCTAATCCAGTTACAATTAGGATTTCAGATCCTTAATCCCCTATATTCGTTCATGGATTAGAGATTTAAATCACACAATTAGGGATTACAAGATCCAGTTTCCAGAGCTCGGATTGGAATCTAATAATTGGGGATTTTTATATACCCTTACCTATATTTCTGGGAGATTGCCATGGAGGCCATAGCTAACATCTCTGCTGGTCTTCTATGTCTCTTCATCTCCAAGATCTCGGCCTTACACTTCGTCTCCATCACAACCAGCACCTCCACCTCTCTCTGCGGCAGCTATTATTGTCACAAGGAGAGGGTCTCATAGCAGATGCTTGCGGCATACGTGGTTTTCAAAAAAAAAAAAATGCTCTCTTTAATCAACTCAGTCACATAACATGATTTTTTTTAATGTTCCAAATACATTAATGAAGCTAAAGAATGAATATATAATTTACAAGAATTTTTTAAAGAATACAAACATTAATTTTTGATGGCACAACCCCAAATACAATTTTCTCTACTCGACCAAAAAAGGAGAAGGTATGGGGTGATGGAAGAGCCAACAAGCAACCATGAGATGTGCCGGGTTGAAAATTTCTCTCATTTGGATTTATGCACAACTCTGAAAGGGTAACCCACGGGTTTCAGAAAAAATGTGTGTGGGGGACCACAAATCTAATGAGGAATGAAAGCGAAGGAATGTTGCAAAAATTCTGTAGAAAGAGAAGAAAAACTCTCCCATGCTCAAAAATTTCTTCCACCGAATGCTCTAATAACATTAAAAAATTTAGAAAGGTGTATTGAATATGAAAAGTGTGATGGGATCACTTTCATGAATTATCATATGTTTTCCCAAACCTTGTAGACAAAGTAATTGAATACTAGTTGTTATCTTTTACAAAGATAAAACCTATTCAAAATTTGAAAGACATTGCGTTCATCTAACAATATTCAAGGGTGCATCTGGTTACATAAACACACCCTAAATTCTATACCATTGTATGAGATGCACTTGACCATTGATAAAGATAAGAGTTTTCCTACAATACATCAAGACGGATTGCAATAGGATACATTAGTATTCTAGCTGTAGGACTAGGGTCCTTTATGATAACCCAAATCATTTAGACAACGTGATTCACCTTAGACAGGATGTTCAAAAATACTTCTAGATTGAAATATTTCAACCATTTAATTACTCAAAAGTTAAAGGAGAAAATCTGTATATAAAAAAAAAGAGTCAAATGATCAACTTGTTGAAATATTTCAATGAGAGGTAAAATTTCATTTTTGGGTCACTTAATCTAAGGTGAGACCTATCATGTGAACGGCTTGGATCATTTTTTAATGATCCAAGCCCAAAGGCTAAAGTACAAAACGCGTCTCATAATAGTAAATTCTCCTTTATTCTAAGAAACCACAATGGGATTTAATTTTTTATTGATATAATTTGACCTTTAATCATTTAATTATTTTACTTTATTATCACTTATGGATGGTTATTGAAAGCTTAGGATCTTCCCATGTAGAAATTTGTGAAGGGACACGAACCCTAGGTCCACTACTGGGTTGTGTTTGCTCCATCCATCAGGAAAATCCATCAAATTTAAAATACAAATTTTGAATTTTTATTTTAAAAATCTCAAAAATTTTCTCATATTTTATTTTTTTCTCAAAAATTTCAAAATGCCGATTTTTTTCTTCAAAAGCATTATTTTGTTCTCAAAATTTTTCTTAAACACAGTTAAAATTTCTAAACCTTTCAATATTCTTTTTCATGTGATATTACAAATCATTTATATATATATATATATATATATATATATATATATATATATATATATAAATTTCCATTCATATGATACAAAAACTATACACACACACACACACACACACACACACACACACACTCATTTTTACCGACAAAAATATTTAAAAATTAAAACATTTTTACATTATTACCTGGCCCAAAAATGGGTTGGAGAAACATAGGGGCGACAACACATCATCAAAATCTCACTTTTGTTATCTAACTTCTCAATTTTTCTTTTCGAAATACAAAATTCAGTTTTCTTTCTTAAAAAATATATATTGTTTACAATTTGTCAATTTTTTCACAAATTTGTTTAATTTTTTAAATTTTCTGTTTAAAAATATCATTTTTTAAATTTAACTTTTGTTATATAACATTTTAATTTTTCTTGTCAAAATACAAAATCTAGTTTTCTTTTTAAAAATATATATAGTATTTACAATTTGTCATTTTCTTCACAAATTTGTTTAATTTTTTAAATTTTCTTTTTCAAAATATCATTTTTTAAATATCACTTTTGTTATATAACTTTAAAATTTTTCTTGTCAAAATACAAAATCTAGTTTTCTTTTTAAAAAAATATATATTATTTACAATTTGTCAATTTTTTCACAATTTTGTTTAATTTTTAAAATTTTCTTTTTCAAAATATCATTTTTTAAATATCACTTTTGTTATATATTTTTAATTTTTTTTTGTCAAAATACAAAATCTAGTTTTTTTTTTAAATATATATATTATTTACAATTTGTCAATTTTTTCACAATTTTGTTTAATTTTTAAAATTTTCTTTTTCAAAATATCATTTTTTAAATATCACTTTTGTTATATAACTTTTTAATTTTTCTTTTCAAAATACAAAATCTAGTTTTCTTTTTTAAAATATATATTTTTTTACAATTTGTCAATTTTTTCACAATTTTGTTTAATTTTTTAAATTTTCTTTTTCAAAATATCATTTTTTAAAATATCACTTTTGTTATATAACTTTTTAATTTTTCTTTTCAAAATACAAAATCTAGTTTTCTTTTTTAAAATATATATATTTTTACAATTTATCAATTTTTTCACAAATTTGTTTAATTTTTAAAATTTTCTTTTTCAAAATATCATTTTCTTATCGAATTTTCTCTTTTCAAAATTATCAGCATTATTCAAAGTTCTTAATTTTTATTTTAAAATCTAGATTTTTATAAAATTACATTTTTTTTTTCAAAATCTAAAATTTTTTCTTAAACATTGTTAGTTATTTTTCTAAGCTTTTTAACTTTTTTTTTTTTTCGAAATTCATAAATTTGTTTGTTCTTAATTTTTGACTTGAGCATTAGAGACGGTTTACAACCGTCTCTAATGCAGACGGTCTTTGAAAGTCTCAAATGACCACTATAAGACGGCTAAGGACCGCCTCTAATAGAGATGGTCTTTGACAATCTTAAATGGGACCAGCTTAATACTTGTATGGAACTTGTAAACCAGTAAAAGACGGCCGATGACCGTCTATAATTGAGACGGTTCTAGGCATCTCAGATTACCAATAAAAGACGGCCACTGATCGTCTCTAGTACGGACGATCTTTGACCGTCTCAAATGACTGCATATGAGACGGTCAAGGACCGTCTCTATTAGAGACGGTCCTGGACAGTCTTAAATGGAGACAGTTAAAAACCGTCCCTAATACAGACAATTTTTGACAGTCTCAAATTATAGGAAAAGACGGTTAAAGACCGTCTCTAATTAAGACGGTTCATGACAGTCTCAAATTACTAGTAAGAGACGGCCAATAACCGTCTCTAATACGGACGGTCTTTGACCGTCTCAAAAGGTCGCATATAAGACAGTCAGAGACCGTCTCTTATTCCAGACGGTCAATGGCCGTCTTTTACCTGCAGTTAACGACGGTTTTTTATTGTCTTAAATGATTTGTAGACGTTAAAATTTTTAAGACAATATTAAAGGCAGTCAAGAGCCGTCTAAAAGTTTAGAGACGGTTTACGGCCATCTCTAAAGCGTCTTTAAACCAAGCAATTTTAGAGACGGTCCAGAACCGTCTCTAAATCCGTCATTTTTTTTTTTTTTTTCCATTTTTCACGTAGTGCTTCTTCCATAGTGAGTTCTTCATATCCATCGGTAACGATCTCCCATAGTTCTTGTGACCCGAACAATGCCTTCATTTGGATGCACCACTTTTCATAGTTGTCCTTTGACAACTTAGGAACCTACGGCTAGATTGTGCTAGCCATCTTTTTCTATTTTTTAAAAAGGGAGAGAGGGATGGACTAGAAGAATATATATATATATATATATATATATATATATATATATATATATATATATATATATATCTTCCGAAATCTGATTTTTTTTTATTGCTTAAAATTTGATTTTTGCTGAAAACAAACGGTTGGCTTTGCAAGCTTTTTTTTTTTAAAAAAAAAAAAAAAAAAAAAAACAGATTTTTTTGAAAAGATATGCACTTGCAATCTAATTTTTTAAAAAAACAGATTTTTTTTTTTTTTTTTTTGAAAAGATATGCACTTGGCTGAAAAAAAAACTGTTGGAAACTTCTTCTGGAACAATGAACCTAAACCTTTGATACCAGTTTGTTGGGTTTAAAGCCTCAACTCTTGTTGACATGTGGCTAGGGCTGTACACGAACCGGGCTAGCCCAGTTAACTTGCTCAACTCAGCCCGAAAAAGCTCGACTCGGCCCTACCCGAAACTGAGTTTGGGCCGGGACGGACCATTTTCTTCAGCCCGAAACTGAGTTCGGGCCGAGTTCAAACATGTTCCAGTTCGGCACGACTCGGCCATTTATATATATATATATATATATATATATATATATATATATATATATATATATATATATATATATATATCCTAAATTCTTATTCTAATCATTTGAGATAGAAAAGTGAGAACGCCATCCATCCCTTTGTAGATGGAGCAGGCCCGAACTCGGCCCAAACTCGTCCGGTTGCTAACCGGGCTGAGTTCGGGCTGGACATGTTGGCCCGGTGACCAGGCCGGGCCAGGTTCGGGCTGGGATTGATAGGTGACCGGGCCGGGCCGGGTTGAGCCAAGTTCGACTCGGTTCGGCCCGATGTACACCCCTACATGTGGCTGCAACCACCATAAAAAAACTGAAACTTTAAAGAGGAAGAGAGACCTGCTGAATTGCTGTGTTTTTATTTGTAGCGCCTTTTATAGGCTTTTCTACTTAGGTGAAATGACTAATTTATCCCTATCTAGATACATCCTAGGGGTAGCTAAACATAGAAAAAATCTAGAATAATATCTACTATTATCTTAACCCAGCTAGCGATCTAAACTTAGAAAAAAATCTCAACACCATAGCTAGCATACACGGCATTCACACGTTATCAACATCTAGCACAAGAGATCCTTACACGGTTTTGGATTTGCACAATCCACCACCATGTCCAACAGTAGCGAAAAATCTCATGACATGAAACATTTATGGACCGTAAATTACTTCTTAGAAAAGTAAAATTAATTTATGAGTATTTTTTTATTTTTTAAATCCACTGATTTTTTAACCCATTAACGAATTACTCCTATATTTATATCTATATTATTTACGAATGTCAAAATAATTTTTAAAGATCTTTTTATTTTTCTAAATAAGCTATTTTTTCACCACTTTTATGACTAATTAAATTACCTTTGTAAATACTTAACATTTTCTTTCTCAACTTATTTTTCCTAAAAATTTATATAAACAAGCATTGGGGGACCAAAATAGCATGTGTATGAAATCCAACTCGGTCAACGAGTGACCCCCTCTATGATGATCATTCGATCTAAAATCAGGCCCATCCAATCATTTAGTGGACCACAACATAGAAACCAATATACACCACCCAAATTCCAACTGGTCCACCTTATTATTGGATTTTCTTGATATTTGGTTTGTCTAATCATCATAATGGGGCCCACGCATTCAATGGGTTGGATGGGTGGGCCCCATAAAGCATGACTCAAGATCTACCACTATGCTCCCAACGTATTGCATACCACTAGGCTGGATGTGTAATTCAGGTTTTGAAAATGGAAAACGTTGTTATTCATCCAGGTTGTGTGACGTGTGATAGACACTTAGAAATTTCATACGTGGCATGCCAGTAAGTCGAGTTAAACCGTCCAAATTATAATTGTAAGCTTAGATGTATCATGAACTAAAAATTGCACTTATATGATTATCTAACTATCCTATCGGTGGACGTATATTAGACGGTTAAAAATGAAATATATCCAGTGATCATTTCAATAAATACTTATCTATGAATCAGAGGTTGGGATTGTTATATAATTTTTTTTTAAAAAAAAAGGATTGTGACTTGGCAATGGTGAGTTTCACAATTCAAGCAATTTAACCTGAGTAATATGGAAGCGGATTGGCTACTCCCCCGGACACCAGCCAATATGGCTGATGGTCGGTGCAATGTGGGCCCCATCATGATGTATGTGTTTCATCCATGCCGTCCATCTATTTTTACAGATCATTTTACGGTATGAGTCCAAAAATAAGATATATCAAAATATGAAGTGGGCCACATTACAGGAAACAGTGTTGAATGAGGGTCGACCATTAAAAACATTTTGGGGGCTATAAAAGTTTTGGATCGAGCTGATCTTTGTTTTTCTCTTTATCTAGGCCTGTATAACCTAATCAACGGATTGGATGTCAAATAAACAGTATAGTGGGCCTTAGGAGGATTTTAATGGTGGATCTCCAATCACTATTTTTTCATGTGGTGTGGTCCACATGAGACTTAAATCCCTCTAATGTTTGGAATCAAGCCATAAAATGATATGTAAAAATGGATGAACGGAATGGATGAAACACATACATCATGGTGGGCCCACAGAGCACTGACCACCAGCCACGGAGCTGGTGGCAGGGGGAGTTGCCAATCCGTTTCCGAGTAATATATGCCACGTGTACAATTTCTGAAGGCCGGCGTAGCAAGGCGTCAATGATGCCCGAGTATCAGCCAATGTCCTCAATTCAACCGTCAAGGAAGGAATTCCCGTTTTGAGGCGGCATGTTCTTCTACAGTTCATTGACCGAACTGCTTATACGCGACGCCCTTTGGCTGGTGACCCCAACAGCAACCAGCTAGCTGTTCTCAATGCTCTGTGGGACCACCATCATGTATGTTTTTTATCCACGCCGTCCATTCATTTTTATAGCTTGTCTTTGGTTATGGTCCCAAAAATGAGACCGATCCAAAGCTCGAGTGGACCACTCCATATGAAATAGTGGGGAATGAATGCTTATGGTTCAAAAATTCTTGAGGACCACCATAATGTTTTTTTAGCTATCCAACCTGTTGAGAAAGTCTTGTAAGCATGGGTGAAGAGAACAAAAATATCAGCTTGATCCAAAACTTCTTAGCCCCCAAGAAATTTTGAGCAGTAGGCATTCAATCCTTACTGTTTCCTGTGGTATGGTCCACTTGAGCTTTGGATCTGCCTCACTTTAAGCTCATGGAATGAGCTGAAAAAATTGATGAACGGCATGGTAAAATATATACATGATGGTAGGTCCACAGAGCTTTGACACCAATTAGTTGAATGGTGTTGGGGTCACCAGCCAAACCTATCCGGTTTTACGAGTGCATGGCCTACCAGTGCATGTGTATGCTTTCCAATCTGTCAGGATCTCCCCACATTGAAAGTTGGATTTCTAAAGTCGATCAAACCATCATGTGGGCTATTGCATGAAAATGAAGGTCGTTGCATAGTTGTCCCTTGTTTTCTAATTAAATACACCATGCATGTCGTTTTTCTCCTCATTTGAATTGATTGCAATCCAAGCCTTCTTGTGTGTAAACACATGTTGAATGAGGTAAAAAAAAAAAAAAAAAACAATACCACAACTGGTATTTATATGATCGAAACATGGTTCTCCAAGGTCAAAGGTTATGATCAATACATGATTCACATGAATCTAGATCATGTGTTGATAAAACGGCTACATGAATATAAGCTCCAATGTTGAGAGAACAGAAAGTATAGAAAGTATGGAATTTCACACCTGCTCAACATGATAGACTGCATAAGATGAGTAAGATTGCCTTAAATAATAAAATAATAATAATAATAATAATAAATCCTCCTAGGGCGAGGCGTAGATGGAATCACCTTTTTTTTTTTTTTTTTTTTTTAAGATAATTTTCCGACCCTGCAGTATATTATAACCGGTGTAGTAGGTTTTAGCACGCTATTTCCAGAATACAATGCCCAACGTGTAGATTCCTCTAGTGAGGAGTAGATGAAGGCACATTCTTTGATATAATATGTGCACGGTGTGTTAGAACCGGTTTAGTAGGTTTTTGGCATGCTATCCCTAGAATACAACCCCTTACATGTAGATTCCTTTGGCATGTACAAACAGTAGAAAAGCTCAAAACCCAAGATGAGAACGCCTGGGACGGAATACAATTTGGTACGCCCCAAAGTTGTTGTATCTTTTAAAACTAGGCTATGACCCTTTTATAAAGAGTTAGGGGCAATATGTCATGCCCAGAAATTCGAGTATTAAGTGTGCGCCCTCAGACCCGAGTTTCGAATCATAACTTGTACACAAAGTTTACTAACTTTATTTCATTAAACAATTATTAAGAGGCAAAAGTAATATTCATTTTTACATTCCAACTAGGTCTATTCACAATCATTCACACAAAATGATTTAAGCAACAACATTCATCCATTCTCATCATACATAAACATTTAATTAGTGCAAATTAGGCATTATTCACCAGTCAATACAGTTTACCAATGAATACTTGTTATAAACCTATAACAATTCAATTAAATAAAACCAATCAAATACTTAGAAATTCTACAACTAATATCTCATAACAAAGAAAATTTTAATTAATTAATTAGGAACGGTCCAAATGCGGTCAACTTCTCTCCTGACAGACACGACTACATCTCATGTGTGTCGTGCACCGGTTCAATCATAACTTCTTCTTTCTGCGCTAACTCATCAGCTAATTGCTTATCTATACGATTTTTCCATTAATAAAAAGGTGAGCTGGCCAGGCTTAGTGAAATAACCCAGCATGGTTCATCCTTATTGAAATTAAAATATAATATAAACATAGTATGTACAATGATATGGATGCAATGATGTATGAATGCATTAGATAGTATGCTCATCTATCTGCTTGGGTTGAAGGTCGTCAACCCGCATCCACCCATTGGGTAGGCTTCCACCTTTCGACAGGCTTGGGTATAACCCGCATCTGGTAACGCTCTACTAGGATCGACATTTCTTCCAGGAAAGGCCCATAGGATTGATCATGTATTATGTAAATGTAATGAACGATGGATAATATATGAACGTATATTTTCATAACTGCTATATATACTCGTCTTGATAAATAAATTAAATGTATAATTATAATTATATGCAATTTGGCACAAATTAGCGTAAATTTACCGCATCATACAATATTACAATAAAACACTCAAATCAGTACATCAATCAATCAAACCATCACAAATAATTTAATTTAAATCCAATTAATCATGAGACGTGTTGGGTTACTCACCTAAGTCTGGTAGTGTAGAATCCACAAGGTAATTAGGTTGATTTGAATTTAGAGATCCTATCAATTATATCAACAATATTATTATTCATCTAGTTTTATTACACTATGGGACCCACCTTTGATTAACATTCTAGGTGACCAAACTCTAAATGATCAAATAATTTTAAATTTCATATATAATATGTTTCTTAAATTTAATTATCAAAATTTAGATTTTCTTTTTAAGATTTTGAAATTGAATGAAAATTGCTTGATAGGAGTGGTCTACTGGATGATTGGATCATCTAGATTCTTGAGGTCTTGACATATTTTTCCTGTACACATTTGATGAATGGTGTAGATCTAACTACACATACATCAAGGGCCCATCTCGACCTTCTGCGCCAAGTGATACTAACACTTGCACATAAATCTAAGTTTTCTTTATTAAACACTTCTAGATTTGACTATTGTGGCTCATCTGATGGTCTGATTGATATGGGAGTTAGGACCCTTATATATTTTGGCCTTAGGGATCGTATGATCCGTACAGATCTAATCTGATTCGATCAGATGCACACCAATCACAATTAAAGTTTTTGCATAGAATTCTACACTTCCATCATCTTTATATCTAATATACCCATAGATCAATGTAATGAACGTGTGGCCGATCCATACCGTTCATTACATAGATGGAGTCAAAATATATTAAATGTACGAGAATAATGAAAGAATGGACTATAAACTTACCATATCTAAGCTCTCCAAAATCCTCTCTTCTTCTCCCTTTCTTAGTTGCCCTAGGGTGACTTTTTGCTAATATCTAAGTTGGAGTGGTATTTCTCTTATGACACAAATATCTAAGTCGAAATGGAACTCTTCTTGCCACATACTCCATAAAAAAGGAAAACTTATTTAACAAATTAAGACTTGAGAGATACGAGGAGGATTAATGGTATATATATAAGGAAGAAATATTCGGGATAGAGGTAACATAAGGATAAGATAAGGATAAGATAAAAATAAGATAGAGATAAGATATGGTAAAATAAATATAAGATAAGATAAAAAAATATATTTTATTATTATTATTATTATTATTTTATTATTAAATTTAAAATTTTCACAGCCGTTACACAATAGTTGTTTGCAAGAGTCGCTTTCTAATGCTGTAGAAACCCACCCTGAACGAGATTAAAATTACTCTTCAACTTTAATTAAGCTTCAATCAAAAGTATTCATATGACTCATCACTCACCGTACGACCATACAAGTTAGACAGGTTATGGCTTAAGGCAGGTTTGAAAATAACAAATGGGCCGGATCAGTAGATTGGGTGATCTATCGATCTGTTTCCTTGCACAATCATGCAAGCTCTGGGACGGCTAGACATGCAACATCCTGATAAAAGTTGTTCCCAAGTTGACCATAGAACCCCAAAAAGGCCCAAAAGGGAAGTTCGGGAAGGTCATCAATGCAACCCATAAATGATTAACGATATAAATCAATGAAACCATAGCCTGTTTGGCTTAATCTCGATCATTCACCTAAGGTACTAGTAAGCCCCAAACCAATCAAACCACATTTTCCTGACTCCAATGACACCAATATCATATGAAAATCTAGTTAAGGGATTCTGAGATATTTCAAAAATAACCCACGAATTAGATAGACTGTCGCTGGAGCAAGCAGGCAGTAAGGCAAAAGAGGAAGTATTATAATCCCAAAACACTGGTGAAGCACCGCAATAAGCATTGTGTTTGTAGAGCTCTGAAAAATGCCCTTCATAGACCCTTTTTAGGAAAAGCCCTGTAGATGTGGAAGGGAAAAGAAAAAAGGGAATACCTAAAAAAGGTCAATTAAGGGATTAAAGATTGGGTTATTGCACGTTATGGATGGATAGAGCGACTATTGCCTGGAGGAGGGCATCGAGTCCTCTAACCTGTTTGGGTTGTGGGTCAAATCGACCAATGAGGTGTGGTAGTAGTTGATGAGTTGAGGGGCTTAACATCTGGGCAAATCTAGGAGAGATACTGGAATGTCCCCTTAGAGTGACATGGTTGCTTGGGCGTAATTTTCAATAATGCTTTAGTATGCGAGCGTTGACTTCGAAGGGCAGTCGCAAGCGGGTTTTAGGCGCAATGGCTACAAACTATTTACCTTTCCCAATGATTAGTAGCCTATTTGTCTTCTCTCTCTCGCTTTTCTTTTTCTCCTTTTTTTGATATAATAGGCAGGTATGAGAAGCTAACTATGCATAGAAATGTAATTTCAAGACCAATATGCATTGGAACAATAGATAGTAAATGCGAAAAAGTAATTAGGACTAATGTTTTATGAAAGGTTAGCTAATTAGTTAGTGTGTGCCAGTGTTCACTAGACAATCAGTAGGGATGCGGAAAGTAAAATGGACCAGTATTCACTGGATAGTGCAATACAGATAATATAATTTCCTTGAAAGTTATAGATTCTGTATTTCAAGTCAAACCTTGGCTAGTGGCTACTAAGGTGCTCCCCAGTGGAGTCATCATTCTGTGAACATTGCCAATAGGCTCGACCCCCGCCTCGACATAGTTAGTTGCAAGGAGAGATGGAGTGAACTCACATGTTTGCCACTCTTTGGTACGTTGCGAGGTATTTATGGTTCGATTTGGCAATTCCTCCCTTTCTTAGTTATGTAATTCCTTTCAAGGGTAGCTGAAGAAGGGTGCATTTGAATTTTTAGAGTCGCCACTAGCCGATTCCTTTTGTGGCTAGGGAATCCTGAAATCCTCTGGCCCAAATAACTCCTGTGATTGGTTTGTGATCGCAAAGGTTTGGGTAAAGGTCTTAGTTACAAGAAAGGAAGGGGTTAGGCAACCTCTTCTGCCCGCACATTGTCGAGTCTTTATTATACGAGATATACGACTTTCAAGAGAAATTAATCTCTACGAGATATGTGACTTTCAATGGAATCTAAACTATATAGGATATGCGACTTTCAAGGGAATTTAAACCAATAATAATACTGTATATCTAGCTATGTTAAGATTACGTTAACTTAAATTAAGGGATATTATTTCATGTATATATTTAGGAGATTTGTAATCCCTTCAATCAAGGGAATTAGATAGATATTTATTTTATTTTTCTGTAATTTAGGATCTTGATTTGCTTTTGTAAGCTTATATATAGCAGTCCATTTTGACTGTCGAATACACACAAAGAAAAACAAAGATTTTTTTGTAAACTGATTTTTCTCATGGTATCAGAGCGCCAATGATCTTGTTGCCTCTGTAAATCATTTCTGCCTACTCTGATCACACTATGTCTACGTCTGCGATTGATTCTGCAGATCCTTTTTTTCTCCATCCTTCTGATCATCCTGGTATGATTCTTGTTCCAAAAGTCTTAGATAGAACCAATTATGCTATGTGGAAGAGATCTATACTGGTAAGTCTTAGTGTTAAAAACAAACTGGGGTTCATCAAAGGAACAATTTCCACCCTAGATGAAAAAGATCCAAAATACTCTTTATGGCAGCGCTGCAACGATATGGTGCTTTCCTGGATATTTAACTCTCTAAGTCAGGAGCTTACAAATAGCGTACTTTATGCTGAAACGCCTTCAGAGATATGGACAGATCTTCAAGAACGATTCTCTCAAGGTGATTTTTCTCATCATTATCAAACTCAACGATCTATTGTTGAATTGAAACAAAACCAAGAATCAATTTTTTCTTACTATACAAAGATGAAAATGTTGTGGGATGAGCTAACTACCTATAGTCCTTCAATCACGTGTACTTGTGGAGGACAAAAAGATCTAAAAGAAAAGGAAGAAAGGATTCGGCTGTGACAATTTCTTATGGGATTGAATGAGACATACTCTGCTGTGCAAGGGCAAATCATGTTAATGCACCCTCTAACAACTGTCAAAAAGGCATATTCACTTATATGTGAAGAAGAAAAGCAACGAGGACTTACTGAGGCCAAGGGTACTGATCTCATTCATGCTATGAGTATCAAAACCTATGATAACTCTAAGGAATCACAATCTGATGCTCAACGACAACACAAATAGTGGTCATCCTCTCATTCCAAGTCACATGGCACTAGAAAATCTCTGTTATGTTCTTATTGTGAGGGCACAACTCACACTATGGATCCTTGCTATTACTTGAATGGATATTCCCAATTGGCACAAGCTCCATGACAAGGATGTCCAGCCACCAAATCGAAACAGAAAACCTGCTGCACATCAAACCAGTGCCGAGATGCATCAAAACTCAATCAAGATACCAACAGAACAAACTCCCCAATTCACCTCTGAAGAGCTTGCCAAAATAAAAGCTTTTTTCTGTAATGGTAAAAATTCTGCCAAAGCAAACTATACAGGTATCTCTGTCCCTTTCTGCCAAAACTTACCAAAATAAAAGCCTTTTTCTGTAATACCTCTCCTTTATCTTCTCAAGTAACCTTGCCCAATGGTGCATATTCTAAGATAACTGGCATTGGCTCCACACAACTCTCTGATCATATGCATGTTAAAAACATTTTATGTGCACCATCTTTTCATATCAATTTATTATCAGTGAGTCAACTCACAACTGCCATGAATTGTTTAATTCACTTCTTTCCCACTTTTTGTATATTGCAGGACCTAACTTCGAAGAAGATGATTGGATTGGGGAAGCAGCTTAATGGCTTGTACTACTTTGTTCCTCCAGTGAAATCTGCACCAACTTGACAAACCTTCCATGGCACAAGCGGTTAGGACATCCCTCCAAGGCACCTTCATAATTTTTGAGCCATGTTCTTCCCTCATTTGTATTTGATTCTAAACATTCTTGTGAAACTTACCATTTGGCTAAGCAAACACGGCTACCATTTTCTTCAAGTTCTATTCAAACTTTGCATTTATTTGATCTTATTCATTGTGATATTTGGGGACCCTTTCGTACTGCAACTCATACAGGCGCACATTATTTTTTAACCATTGTTGATGTTATACTCGATTCACATGGATATTCTTAATGAAATTCAAATCTGAAATGCAAGGATTACTAAAAAACCTTTATCTCTTTTGTCAACACTCAGTTTAATTACCAAGTTAAATGCATTCGAAGTGATAATGGCTCAGAATTCATCTCCATGAAATCTTATTTTTCCAACCTTGGCATTTTATTTCAAAGCTCTTGCCCATCCACACCTCAACAAAATGGTGTCGTTGAACGAAAACATCGACATCTTTTAAGCGTTGGCAGGGCCTTAAGAATTGATGTTAATCTTCCCTTGTGTTTTTGGGGGGAGAGTTTACTTACCGTTGCCTATCTTATTAATCATCTTCCTACCCCTGTGCTGCGACATAAATCCCCATATGAAATGTTGTATAACAAACCACCTATCAACTCTCACTTGAGAGTTTTTGGATGTATTTTTTATGCAACCAATTTGCAACCATCTCATAAATTTGACTCTTGCGCTAGAAAATGCATCTTTGTCGGTTATCTTGTAGGCCAAAAAGCCTATTGCTTATATGATCTCAACACTCAATAATTTTTTTCAAGCTGTGATGTCATTTTTTGTGAATCAATTTTTCATTTTCTTGCTCCAGAAACCTCACTAGAAAATATTGTTTCCCAACCTGAGTTATCTGAATATATCACTGATTCACCTCCACTTGCAATTCCTCCTGTTTCTTCATCATCCGTGATCACTCCTTCATCCTCTCCTTCTTCCTCTATATCTCTTGTTGCACCTCCTCTTTGCAGAAGTAAACGTGTCAGACAACCATCCACCCTCCTTCAGGATTTTCATTGTGGACAAGTTGGTACAACGCCATCAATTGCAACTTCAAAATAGACATCTTTGACTAAGTCAGGTACTCGGTATCCTTTAAGTATATATCTTTCCTATGATTCTTTATCTTCTGCTGATAAACACTTTGTTAATACCATTTTGAGTGTCCTAGAACCTACCTCATATGCTCAGGTTGTCTTAGATCCCAAAAAGATATGGTCCTTGGTTCCCTTGCCTGCTGGTCATTGCCCCATCGGCAGCAAATGGGTCTATCGTATCAAATATAATTCCAATGGCATAATTGAACGCTACAAAGCTCGATTAGTCGCTAAAGGATTTTCTCAACAAGAAGGCTTGCATTACACCGAAACATTTGCTCCTGTTGCCAAGTTAACCATTGTTCGTTGTGTTCTTGTTGTTGCTGCTGCTAGACATTGACCATTGTATTAAATGGATGTGACTAATGCCTTCTTATATGGTGATTTAGAGAAAGAGGTGTACATGACTCCACCACCAGGTCTTTGTCAACAGGGGGATAAACTCGTATGTCGACTACATAAGTCTCTTTATGGGCTTAAACAAGCCCCTCGAAATTGGTTTGCAAAATTCTCGCATGCTATCAAACAGGCTGGCTTTGTTCAATCACATTCAGATTATTCTTTGTTCGTGAAGACTAACGGCTCATCTACAACTATGGTGCTTATCTATGTAGATGACATAGTAATAACTGAAAATGATGCAACTGCTATACAAAGTCTCAAACAATTTCTTCATCAACAATTTCATATTAAAGATCTTGGTCTCCTTAAGTATTTTCTTGGGTTAGAAGTTGCAAGGTCCAAAGTAGGTATTGTTATCTCTCAACGAAAATATACTTTAGAGATCATAGAAGATGTTGGATACTTGGGTGCTCAACCATCATACTTTCCCATGGAAATGAATCTAAAGCTCACAGATTATCAAGGTGATCTATTACATGATCCAGCTTGCTACAGGAGATTAGTCGAACAATTAATTTATCTCACAATTACAAGGTCGGACATTACATACTCAGTTAATATTTTAAGCCAATCTATGCATGCTCCGAGAAAGCTTCACTAGGATGCTGCTCTTCGCATTATCTAATATTTGAAAGGCAGTCCTGGTTTAGAATTGTTGTTCTCCTCAAGCAATTCCTTTGCCTTAAAGGCTTATTGTGATGCTAATTGGGCAAACTGTCCTATGACAAGAAGATCAACTACAAGTTATTGTGTGTTCTTAGAAAATTCATTGATTCCATGGAAAGCAAAGAAGTAGAAAATAGTTTCAAGATCATCCTCAAAAGCTGAGTACAGGTCCATGACAGCGGCAACTTGTGAGCTAACTTGGCTCAGATTTTTGCTCAAAGATATGCAAGTTTCTACAGGACCAACAATGTTGTTATGTGATAATCAAGCTGCTCTCCACATAGCAGCAAACCCAATATATCATGAGCGCACCAAACATATAGAACTTGATTGTCATGTTGTAAAAGAAAATATACAAGATGGTCAGATTATCACCAAATTTGCTCTATCTTATTTACAGCTGGCAGATGCTTTTACGAAGGCTCTTGGAGGAAATATGTTTAAAGAATTAAGAAACAAGTTGAACATGCAGGATATACATGCTCCAACTTGAGGGGGAGTGTTAAGATTATGTTAACTTAAATTAAGGGATATTATTTCATGTATATATTTAGGAGATTTGTAATCCCTTCAATCAAGGGAATTAGATAGATATTTATTTTAATTTTCTGTAATTTAGGATATAATTTAGGATTTTGATTTGCTCTTGTAAGCTTATATATAGCAGTCCATTTTGACTGTCGAATACACACAGAGAAAAACACAGATTTTTCTCAAGCTATGCTTCGTGTAATCCTATAGGAGGACCTAACATGCACCAATAGAATAAATCCTAGCCTTATTATATGGAATCAAGCGACCTTGGGCAGGGAAATAAGATAAATAAAAAGTTGCATAGAAATAAAATGGCTAAGAATGTGTATGATGATAGATAATATACTGGGAATGTGTGGAATTGATTGCATTCTGAGCTTGATTGAGATGTGAGAAAAAAGGAAAATCAAATGTTATTTTTATTCAAAAGTGATGGTCAGACATCCCTGATTCTAATCCTACTCTCAACCTAATTGACCTTCTCTGATAACTTAACTCTCAGGAGCTGACTTTACCAGATTGAGTGGGATATAAGCATTAATGTGAAAATTTCAGACGTCCTAGGAGCTAGAGTCCCCTTTTCTTAGCTCGTCCATGACCTATACTTGGTCACCTGTGATGATCTGCTGTTTCTGGGACTTCTCCTCTCTCTCTCTCTCTCTCTATATATATATATATATATATATATATATATATATATCGATTGTTGAGGGTTGAATTTCTAGACCAGAACCATTGGCTAATGGTGGGCTGACGATGGACACTTGTTAATTTTCTAGCTATGTAAGATTTGCAAGAGGAAATTTCGTAAGTGAAAAGAGTGACCAGTAGTCATCGGCTTGTGACAGGCCAACAGTTTACTAGTTTCATGTTTTGGCACAACGACATCACTTTTTTCCTTTCGATCTTCCAGGGTTGATTTCAAGTTTATATGGCCAGGGATCGGGTGATCCAAGCCATTCACTGCCTTTGGAAGGGGGTTTTAGCCCAACATTTTCTTTTCGGCTGGCTTTTAAGGATCCCTTTGGCGGACAAGTATGGCATTATCGGAAACGCTGCCTAGCCTGTGGATTCCAGTGAGAATGGTTCTGATTAAGGGGTTGAGAGTTGGGAATCTCTTAATCCAGCCTAGTAGTTTGGTTTGTGATGAGTCAAGAATTCCATCTTTGAGTTTGGTCAGGTGTCCAATGGTGATCGAGGGTTCCAGGTGTGGTTTCATTAGGGTATGATAAGTCGCTTCAAGAGTAGCTTCCACATTTGTGTATGCAAAGTCCACCTAGTGGATGCGTGGTGCATCATCCTAGCTACCCAATGTTTAACATAGGCTCTTACTCTCTCTCTCTCTCTCTCTCTCTATCCGTGATAGACCAGGAGAGATGTAAGGCCCGTATCCTAGTCCGTACTGTTCCGTCAACTCTCGTGATCCTTCCCGATGAATTCCGGCAACCCGCGACCTATAATCGATGTTTGCCAGCGACCCTAAGTCGTATCCCATAGATTTGAGTCAACTTAATCTGAGACTTGTGCCCTAGCGACTGCACCGTTGCCGCGGTTCCGATGCCGCGTCTCGCGCGCCGAGGAGATACTCAGGCCAGAAGATGTGGGCATGCATTCAGTTCAAGGAAACGCTGCACGTTTGCAATCTTAAGAGAATCTTTACAACATGTCCAATCAATCCAATCAATCACCTCACATGTCAAGTACATGTCTCATCCCCAAAAGTAACCCTGAAGTCAAAGCTACCCATCCCTTACATGTCAAGTACACATCACTCACCCATCACCCATCACTCACTCACCTATCCCTCTCTCTATACATCCCATCCTCTCTCTTTCTCTCTCATTTCTTCACTATTTTTTCAAGCAAATCCCATGAGAGCATCCAACGTCCAAGCTCCATGAGAGAGCTTTGTGTGGCCCACTTTCTATCTCCCATCTCCACCATCCAAGTTTCATCTCAACCGTTGAAATTGTTCCTATGGAGCTATAGCATGCATTGGCGGAAGAAGGAAGAAGAGATCAAAGGTAGGTGTTTCTATATGCTTAGATTTCATTCCTTTGATGATGGGCCAAGTGGGGCCTACCGATCGATGGTATGAATCTCACTTTGGACCCTAGATGTGGCCGATGACCCACTATGATTCTCATGATCATTTCGTGATGGGGCCATTTTCCATGGACCCCATCATGATGTTTACTTTTCTAAGTTTGAAAGAGGTCATCTAGACCTTCCATTTTGGTGGAAAAGGAATCTCCACCGTTGAATCTTGATTTGGTGGACCCACATGTATTGGGAACCACTTGATGTATGACTGAATGCATGGAAGGGAGGGCCCATAGTGTCGAGGTCCCTCCATCGCGCGTGTCTCTCTCTCTCCTTCCCTTATTTTGTGGCCCACATGATGAGTGTATGTGACATCCGACCGCCCATCTAACGGACCATATGGCTGTCCAAACATGGGGATCAACCCACCTTACTACCCTTTTATTTGAAGGGTCTAGATGATGAGGAAGTGCAAGCATTTGGTGGACCCCAACACGACCAGATGGGCTAGCCCAGAACTTGCTTGATGTCCGCTGTCCAAACCGTCCAGCAAGGTCTGGACGTTGCTGTGAATAAAATAAAAATATCAGCTTGGTTTAAAGCTTTCGGCTAAGCCGCTCATGTAGGCCCCACCTTGATGTATGGATTTAATCCACGTCGTCCATCCTACTTCCCAACTCATTTTAGTTATTGAGCCGAAAAATGAAGCCAATCCGACTTTCTGGCGGGCCATAGCACAGAAAACAGTGATTTTTACTATTCAAATCAATTAAGGGCCACTTAAAATTTTCTATCTGCCAAAACACGTTGAATATTGGGCTCATTTGGACTGTCTTGAGCCATAGAATCCAATAGTTGGGTTAGATTTTTCGGAGGTGGGCCCCACCTAGGAAAAACCTTAGATTTAAAAAAATAATCATAATAATGCATGTACAGGTGTCTTTGATGTCACAGTAAGCTAAGAGAGCAGGGACCGTTGGGTCCCGGCCATAGGCCCCACCGTGATGTGTGTAGAACATTAACACCATGCATTTGGTGGGCCCCCTTCTGTAACTTCTCGAAAAAAAATCCATACAAAGACCCGAGTACCACTTTAAGCAGAAATCATTAGGGTCGAATTCTTTGGAGATTAGACGAAAATTAATTAAGTACTAAACTAAATAAATTGGTAGATTAGCTTGAGCCGCTTTCTATACGAACTGCAAGACCCAAAACCGGTAGAATCGCTAACTCAACAATACCTCAAAACCTAGAATCAATCTCAAAACCCGGTTGCTCATAGGATGTAACATCCCAGATTTTTACTGTTTTGGATTTTTAAAAATTCTTAATTTTTTTTAACGTAATTAACTTATATTATCACTTACTGACTATTGGCACTCAATGCTAGTTTATACATGGGTGATTGTAACGTCCCGTCCAACCAGCATAATGTCCTGGGGCGTCCACGTCGGATTTGCTGCATGATCGTTCGTTTAAACTACTCAAGGTGAGGTATCACAAGTAAATGAAATCTAAGATTAGCCCATTAGACTAGACCAATATGGTTATGATTGAACCAAGTGCGGGCCGCCAAGCCAGATGACCTGTTTACACTTAACAACAGCCCATGTGGGCCATCCAGCGACCGAGGAGGGTCAGAAAAATCTAAAAGTTTAGAAAATCATAGATCTCACTGGGCTTGTGGTCCATCGCGGACTGCGAACCCAGTGGACACCCAAAGTTAGGATCTGGCACTAGCCGAATGCACCCCACCAATGCTAGAATTAGAATTTGGCACTTACAAATAAAACCAAGATACCAGGCCTTCCAGCCATCAGATTCCTTCCAAATTTACGAAGAAGGTTTAATGTATTTTTCTACGCCCGCCCACAAAATCTGGGTCCCGATCGTGACACGATGACCGTTGATCGTAAATCAGACCCGTACAATCAAACCCCATATTCGATCATTTTCAAATTTTGCATAGCCCTTCATCGGGCCATGGACCACTTATCCTATAAGTTTCATGGCCAGGAGGCCACCAGAATTACCCCAATCACCAAAATGGGCCCCATAGGGCCACTTAAAGATCGAAATCGTATGCTCGAATCTCATACTCGTTCATCCATTTGTTCCCAAACTTTGTATGACCCCTCATCGGGCTATGAGTCACCTACACACAAAATTTGGTGGCAAGAGGGGTGTTAGGGCCACCCCAACACCAATAGGGAGTCCTAGCGGTCTATTTTGGGAATTTGTTGAAACTTGGGGCCAAAGGGCCCAAGTCTAGGAAATAAACCCTAGCTCTCTCCCTCATATCTCCCACCATTCTCCAACAACAATAAATCCCTCTCCCTCATATCCTTCTCCATTCTCCAACAAATCTCCCTCATATCCTCCTCCATTCTCCAACAACAAACCCCCTTTCATAACTCTCTCATTCACCACAACCACCAAGGAGAGAAGAAAGAGAGGATGAAGGTGAGCAAGGTAGACCCTAAATCAAGGTGGGGCCCAAGGAAATCAACCCCTCGGCTCCCTAACTCATCTCCAAGAGGAAACCCTACACCACAACTACCAAAATTGTCCGTCAATTGTCTAAGTAAGGTTCCTCCTTCCTTTACCTTAGAACCCTTATGAGGAAGGGGGTTTTTGCATGGATTTCTCACATGTATGAGCTTACTTTAGGGATTCCGACCAACTGGCCCCCAAATCGACGTTCCTAGGTTATTTTCAAGTCTCCAACGAATCCTAAGGTGCGAACTATTGTTCTTAGGTGGCCTAGCACCAATTTTAGTACGAGCTTAATAATTTTGATTGCTTGGATATTATGATTTAATAATCTAGAGAAAGCCCTAGGAATGTATGTTATTGAAACCGTATGGATTTGCATGTTTAGCCTCTATAATGTTGTTCTTGCTTCTCACATGCTTATGTGTATGGATGAATCCTTGCTTATGCCTTATTAATTTCTCCATATATTGTTACCTCATAGTATATATGCTTTCATTACCCTTATGCATATGATGGCTTGAGATGGAGGAAGTGTGTAACTTCCTCACCCACACACACACACCTCACATGCACTTGTTTCATGATATTGTTAACCATGCTTGCTATGAGAATCTGAATGATATGTTGAGAAGTATGAGAACATGATGTGGTTTATACTAGATTATACATTGGTATCGCATGTTATGAATCACCCTCCATACGCTTGGGTTGGTCATGAATCATGAGGAGAGATGGTAGTCTCATTGGTGGGACTACTCTGTGCTAAACCCGTGGGTTTGGGCGGGTGTAAAATCGTAGTTCGATTACATGGGTCTCTTGTGCCTGAGGTCACTCGTTTCACGCTCGCTTGACTCATGCGGTCTAGGCTACTATCTGACTAACCCTATTTGTTAACCCTGTGTGCTCACCTATGTATGGAACCTGGAACACTTCATGACCATTATAGCCCATTGACACCTAGATTGCAATTGGTCCACATTCTCGTGAGCCGGGTATGGTGGAATGGGATACTATGTCTGAGCTATCGACCTACGCTAGGGTACCGCGCCTCCCCGTAGTGACCGCGAGCGATCCCTTCTCTCGGCACTCCTCATGTGCTTGAAGTCGGAGATGAGGAACCCGACGGGATTACGGACCGCGGGGACTTGACTTCACGCACTGATGGGGCCTTGGCCTCGCAACCAGCTTAGGGCAGTGATACGTGGGGTGTATCAGATTCCCCAACCTGCTGGATGAATGAACTTAACTAATAACCCAGCTAACACAATCGCATTGCATCACATTAGTTAGGGTAGCGACTCGGCAGTCGAGGTCGCTCTGAGGGAGTGTTTTCATATGCGATCGTTAGATGGAGTCGCTCGAGGGAGCGTTGTGGTGAGGGCATACATCATATCATTGCATTGCATGCGTATTTAATAAGAGTTAAAGGTGTTGATGATTGATTGCTTTTCATTAAATTCATATTACAATTGATGCCTGTTATAACTTGAGACTAATAGCACCCACTGATTTGATCACTCACTCCCACTCTGGGACGGTGTTTTAAAACACCAACCAGACTCTCTTATAGATGCAGGGAATGCGGAGGTGGAGCATGGCGATGCTACTCTCGACGAGGAGGAGGAGCTGTCATACTTTCACCGATGAGCGGATCTCCATCACTGATCGGCTAGATTTAGATTTGTATTGAGTGGATACTTTATTCTTTTGGACATAGTATTCTTTTGTTGTTTGTTAGGTAACGCCTTGGGCGCCTCTTTATTATTTTGGACATATATATATATATATATATATATATATATATATGGGATATCCTTCATTTCAGTAGACTGGTGCGATTGTGCTTCATGCTCCAGGTAGTTCCAATTTGCACAATTAATTTAACTAATCATAAAACCATAAAATATATGATAAGTGACACTCGGGAACTCGGGAGTCAAGTTTATACACGACCCTCGATTTTCAAGGCGTTACATGGGAGCACATTACAACTCCGTATCGAACCTATACCGCACATTAAAAGTCCGATGACCATGAAACTATATGGTTATGACCGCCTTACTGGGCTTGACAACCATCGAGGAAATCGAGTCCAAATAGTATGCAGAAACGCACAACTAGAGCCCTGAGTAAAGTGTGTGAGAAACCCAAATATCTTTAAAAAATGAAGTCAGATTTAAGTGAATTTGGGTTGTTCGCTTGTAGGCCAAATTTAAAGTTTCAGACTGTCAGATTCTGACCTAAATACACCCTTGGATCAAGAAAATTTTCCTACACATGTCAATGCACTTGTGGCCCTGATCGAGTGACGATAACCGTTGAACTGAAACTGGTCCTCCACGGTCGATCTGCTAATCCGATCGGATCAAAATATTAACCTGACATATATCTATTGTCAAGGAACTTTTCCCAGACTGTATGCAGGTAATGGACCTCCAGATGAGCTCCGTTGCCCAAACAACCACCTTTTGGCTATATCCTAAGTATACCATGGCCCTGGGGCCATTGACATCACTTATAGGCCTATATAAGACCCTTAACCTACCCCTCTCTCATTCCTTACGAATTTTCCTAACCCCAGGAGAGAGAAGAGAGAAAAGAAGAGGAAAGAGTGAGGATAATAGAGAGAGATAGTTGCTGGGATTCACTCCTACGACTCCACGTACTGAATCACCTCCCCACCATTGCTACACCGGCAATTCCAGATACGATTTGGGTAAGAAATCCTAACCCTAATCTTGTTCTTAGAATCCAAATAGAGGAATCAGCAAAATAGCTAACCTATTTCAATGTTTAGGTAGCCGTTGTGCCGTAGACAAGGACGTAGTGTACGAACCGAGTTCGTAACGAGTAAACCGATGAAAGGTGCGGACTATAAACGTTTAGGTTATGGTTTTCAATGCTTTTAATGTCAGTAATGGTTTATGACTGACTTGATTGCCACCATATACCCTTAGATACAATGCTTTTCATATATTACATGTGTATGAACTATGCTTAATAACTATGCATTCCATGTGTTTGTTGAAATGTTTGAATGAATATGGAATTTTGACTTGTGCTTGCCATGATTATTAATTGAGAATACATGATCGTTGTATGCGTGACAACTCCTTTATGAAAGGATTTGCCATAATATATGTTATAAATAATTCATTACATGTGTGTTTGAAATGTGTAGTCTAAGTGTTTAATAAAATGTCTGAATGGGTGATTGTTTGATGAAATGTATTTATTAAAGGTGTTGAGATGAGATTCTTAGTCACCTTAGTTATATGAATAGATTCCTTCATGTAATTTACATTCGACTACGTAATTCATGTATGAAATGCTTGTGTGATAACGTGTACACTATGTGTTTGTTAAAATGCTCGAATGATATTTATATGTGATTTGGTTGTTAAATGCTGTTTGACTGTCACATATAAATGCCTATTGCAACTGAGTATGATTGGGATTATCGCATAGTCCAGCCAATCGGTAACAGTTTCAGATCGAGTGGCTGATTTAGTTTCGTCACCACGGACACGTTTGATGAATCCGAGTTGTATGGTGATTATTGACAGTGGTTAGGCCACAAGGAGTGTGTATGTGCTCCATGTCGATTAAGTTAGCGTGTGCTCATACTAATCGAATCTGTCAAGTAACTTAATTGGCCTAATGTGTATTTACTATGGATGGACGTTACTGCTTAAATCTAAGGTACTACTTACCAATGCAAAGCCTGTTTAACCTTGGTACCACGATCCGCTAAGACTCATGAGCCGGGCATGGTGATGTATGGGACACCATGGTTGAGTTGTCGGCCTACACTGGGGTGATGAGTCTCCCCGTAGTAACCAGTGAGCAATACAAACTTGTGAGCCAAATATGGTGATGTATGGGACACCGTATTCGAGTTATCAGCCTACACTAAGGTGACAAGCCTTTCCGTAGTGACCTCGAGTATAAATTAAGGCCTACACTGAGGTGACGAGCCTCTTTGTAGTGACCTGAACTTGCCTATCCAGTGCTTTCAAATCAGGGGTAATGTTGCCCTATAACTTGCTTATCATGTGTGATTAACTAGGATTATCGACCTTAGATGAATCATTGTTTGGGGAAATGATATAAAGAGAGGTATCTTAGCTTCCTGAATCTGCTGTATGAATAGGTCTAATTAAGAACTTGGCTAACATGACCATGCACCGCATTGCATGTGCCTTTGGTGTGGGAGTTGAGCATAGTGGGAGTTTAGTATGTGTGACCGTGAGATGATGTCGCAGAGGGAGTGCAAGTGAGGGTATGCATCATTATCGCATATCATTTTAGCATTAACCAGAGTAGTTAGGACATGATTGTTATACTGCTTTATTATTATTGCTTGATTGAATTACTAACATGTTAACCTTTGCCTTATAGCATCACTGAGTTGATCACTCACTCCCACTCTAGGACAGTGTTTTAAAACACCAACCAGACTCTGTCGTAGTTGCAGATGATGATGCGGCTTACGAGATGGAACCTAACTTTCATGATAACGAGGAGGAGTTCTCCTACATACAACTCTTTGGTGGGTCTATGTAGACCTAGAGTTGCGTCGCAGGGATACAGACTAGTTGAACATTACACCTTATAATTTTGTAAATTTTGGAATTATACATGTAATTATTTAACCTGGTGACATGTTCATACTTTGGAGACTTACAACCACTTATATGCCTTATATATCTAACACAGTCTTCCGCTTGCGTAACCTAAATGTCTCTGGAGTATGATAACTGGTTTAGTGTAATCCCATTCATGTTTAATGCACTAATACGGACAACATTTAATCATCATTATATATGTTACATAAGTGATGCAATGGATTTCGGGAGTTGAGCTTTTGCTCGACCCTCAAAATTTGGGGCGTTACACTTTCTAACTGTGGGCCACCCCAAAAATCAGTCGTATGTGGAACTCAGGTGGTCCACTCTACAAGGAACAGTGGTGAATTTAACGTTTTCCATTGAACTCCTCTAGATTCCTAGAAGTTTTGCATAAATATGAAATTTATTATTTATTTATTTAAGTCTGTGTGACCGTGTCAACAGATGGGGTGAGAAATAAATGTTATGGTGGGCCCCAAGTGGGACCCACCTATGATGGGATTGGATTGGCAGGTGTACCACACACCAGCCCTATAGCTGCTGTAGTGGCGTCACCAAGTTCTATGGGTCCCACCTGTTTCATCCACGCCATCCATCTATGGGACCCACCATGATGCATGTGTTGTATCCATACCGCCCAACAATTTTGAAAGCTCATTTTAAGGCTTGAGATAAAAAATAAGAAAGATCTAGTACCACATGGACCACACTATAGAAACAGTGGGATTGAATATCTACCATTGAAACCCTTAGATTCCAAAAGTTTGGGACCAATAGGGGATTTGTTTTTCCTCTTAATCTAGGTCTTTAAGACCTTATGAACAAATTAATGGGAAATCAACGTTCTGGTGGGCCCTGATCATGAGGCGAGTGTTATATCTACTCCGTCCATTTGTGAGGGCCCACCTAGATGTATGTATTTTGTATTCACAACGTTCATTCACGTGGGCCCCATGTGATGTACGTGTTGTACCCAAGTTGTCCATTTGATGGGCCCATTTGGGACGAGCCTGGCCCACCCCATTATGCGGTATATGAGGCCCATTTGATAAAGCCCAGAGTCGAGGCCCATTGTGATGTATTCAAGGCCCATGGGCGAGGCCCCATTGTGATGTATTTGAGGCCCATATTATGTATTCAAGGCCCATGGGCGAGGCCTATTGTGATGTATTCAAGGCCTATAGGCATGGCCCAATGTGATGCATATGTGACCCATAAGTGAGGCCCATGACGATGTATGTTAGGCCCTTGTGTGAGGCCATGGGCCCACTATACATATGGCTCTATGTGGGCCACTCCTTAGCAGCAATGATGGTTAAATGTCCACATTGATAGGCAGTGATGGTTAAATGTCCATATTGTGGCCTTTCATTAGGCCTGGTTAGGCCCATTCTCATCATTCTCTAGTGGGTTAACCCAAACGAATAGGCCCCATTGATATTGCGTGGTCCATCATCGGTCGTTCATCTATGGATCTCGCCTTGTGTTAAGATTGATTACCGATTTCGATTATCGAGGCTGAGTATCGAGGCCAATTCTAATTGTCGAGGCCGAGTAACAAGGCCGATTCTGATTGTCGAGGCCGATTCCAATTCCGATTGTCAACGCCGATTGTTGAGGCTGATTCCGATTCCGATTGTCAATTCCGATTGTCAAGGCCGATATCGAGGCCGATTCCGATTGTCGTTACTGATTCTGATTGTCAAGGCTAATTCCGATTCTGATTTCGATTGTCGAGGCTGATTGTTGAGGCCGATTCCGATTGTCGGGGGCGATTGTTGAGGTCGATTCCGATTTCGATTATTAAGGCCGATTCCAATTCTGATTTCGATTGTCAAGGCCGATTTCGATTGTCGATGCCGATTGTTGAGGCCGATTTCAATTCCGATTGTGGAGGCTGATTCCGATTATCGAGGCCGAATATCGAAGCTGATTCCGATTATCAATACCGATTCTGATTGTCGAGGTCGATTGTTGAGGCCGTTTCAGAATCTGATTATCGAGGTTGATTCTGATTGTCGAGGCTGATTGTCAAGGCCGGATATTAAGGCCGATTATCGAGGCCCAATGTGATGTATATGCGGCCCGTAGTTAAGGCCCAGTTTGATGTGCATTCGACCCATGTTTGAGGCCCAATGTGATGTATATGCGGCCCGTATTTGAGACCCGTTGTGATGTGTATTCAGCCCATGTTTAAGGCCCAATGTGATGTATATGAGGCCTATGTGATGAGGCCCATTGTGATGCATTTGAGGGCCAGGCGATAGATCCCATTGTGATGTACGTTAGGCCCATGTGAAAGGCCCATTGTGATGTGTATTAAGCTCTTGAGTGAGGCCCATGGTGTTGTATATTTGGCCCTTGTGTGAGGCCATGGGTCCACTATATGTTAGGCTCTATATGGGTCATTCCTTGGGGGCAATGTTGGTTAAATGTCTACATTGTCGAGGTCGATTGTCAATGCCGGTTATTGACACCGAGTATGAGTATGTTACAACATAGCATCATGATACATGCCCATACGCATCATCTGCATGTTATGAGATGTGGTTGACCATTGCATATGTCATTGGGCAGGTTGTTATGAGACTCCCTGATAGGTGGACGTTATCTCGCATGAGCGCACGATATGCGCAGGATTGATGCATGACTAGATTGTATGACTCATACATCTTGCATTGTGTGTTGTGACTAATGTACGCCCTAGCGATATCAGGGCCATAGTCTCCACAGCTATATCGTGGATGACCAGATGGGACACCGAAAATGTTTGGTTCAAGCATATGGGCGTCATAGATGTCCTTGAATGAAAATGCTTAAACCTCTGGCCAGGAGACGCCCCAACGTCAAGACCGAGTGGATACATGAGCGCTCGAGTGCTGAATACCAGGAGGTCACGTCTCTCATTGCGTCGTGGTTGGTTGGGAGGGGGTGTGGCTTTATTCGCCCGAGGGTAGGGGGCATAGATAAGCTGAGTTTGATCAGCTCGTGAATGGGTCCGCTATTGACGTGTCGGGTAGATATTGGTTGATTACTAGCCAGGTGGATGGTGAAGTCTCTTCCACTTGCATGGTCATGAGTCAGTGGGCGGCAATTTGCATGTAGAGTATAGTAGACCCCGGTGATGATCCTAGAGATGAACCATACTGATATGTGGACTTATTGAGCAGGAGTTGCATACACATTCATTTATTCATTCACTATCCACTCGAGCTAGTGGTGCACATCTATTTGTTACGTGTACCTTCGCAATGGCCAGAATTTCAGTTGAGGCGCGCGACTAACCTGAGATCAGGAGTTTACCACATTGAGTCTGACTATCTAAATTTAGGTATGGGACTAGTTTGGATAAAAGTCCCTTGTGATGGACCCCATAGCCTGCGATACTACGTACTATCATCCCGACTTTACACTCCAGCATGGTCATTCCATTTGCACCGCATATTGCATTACATTCGCGACATATGACATTTTATGTCACTGTGTTTCTGCATTTATATGGTCTAGGTACGACTGACGCTATTCGTGAACTCATCAAGAATTGTATATTGCATTGCATCTTCGGCATCTAATATTTGGCTCTTTACAACTCCTCATTTGCATAGCTGATTTGTATTGCGTAATCTGATATTGATTAACTCATGGACTTGTCAGTATTTCTGCTTACTCTGATATAATATGATTCATGATCTTACCAGTATTTCCGATACTGTATGATTATGGAATTGTATTGAATACTTGACACTTACCTTGTGCACACACTTACACCACCCTCTAAGCTTTCTATAAGCTTATGCACGATAGATGCGTATATGTAATGTTAGGTTGTAGCAACATAGAGCTTGGAGCATGTAGCTGTCTTCTGGAGCTTTGATTTTATTTTGACATATGTATCTTTCCTTTCAGTATTGTATTCAAACTTTATATTAGTGGATATGTGATGATGATGTTGCCTTTGTGATTTGGGTATACTTGTGGTTATGCTTAATACGAGTTAAATGTACATTGAAAAATCCTCATTGTAGAATTCTAGGATCGGAATCTGGTGTATGGACACTGGGTGCTGAGAATGGGGTACTACGAAGGCTGTCGGCACTGAATTCGACGATCGAAAATTTTGTGAGCCCGGTCTCTGAGTTTGAGGCATGACAAGAGACCTCATACTTTGGATTATTGGCATCGACAAATCTAAAAATTCTACATCACATTCGTATCACTTTAAGGTAAGATCAAGACCGATCAAGGTTAATTAGTTGAATTAGATTTCACTACATTTGTAATTAAAATCCAACAAAGCTATTTAGAGGCTAATCAACTTTAGGTGATTTCCCATGGCGTAAAGCTCATCATAGGTTTCCGATAATATCTTATATTAAACATGTGCAACGTATAATAGATACAAGTCGCAAAGTACAGTCATAAGAAGCTATATTATGCATTTAGGCTGCTTTTACCAAACAGGGATTCTCTAGCCCAAATTTACCTCATTCAGGCCGTCCATTAAGTAAACATTTACCCATCTTATATCAACAAATAGTTCAAATTAAACCACCTAATAATCAAATTAATCTTTTCACAATTTGGATTTTAATTTAAATGTATTGCGAACCAAAAATTACACTTGATTATTTTATATAGGAATTTATAATATTAAAAAAAAAAATGGCAGCTAGCAATGACCTTTGCATTATTCAACGGTTCAATTTCAACAAATTAAAGATTAGGACTGTTTAACAATAGAACTAGCCGCAAATGAGTTTCACAATTTATAATAGGTGCAGTTTGAGTTAACATACTCCACATATACAATTTTTAAGATGATTGCATATCTAGTTCGACAGTAATGGAGTATAAAATAAATTCACTTGCACCTATTTGGGAGTAGGGAAATAGGTATATCAATCTGACAAATTCATTGATTTCACAAATTCTTGAAATTTTCTACAATTTATATTTGATAGATCTTAAAGTATAATGTTTGATAATCAAGCTTCAAATCAGTTGATTGGAAGAGCATCTAGTGCAAGTGCAAAGCTTTTGTCGATTCTTCGGGGCCACAACTTCTTCCCCAGAGATTGTTTGATAGACCATGAAGATCTGGACTATGGTAGAGCTTCTCTCAATAGGCACGTGATGCATTGACCGGGCCCACTCATGTACTAGTTTCAAGATGGACGGCTTAGGTTGTAAAAGTAAAATGCATCAGTCAATTTTATCCGTTAGCTTTTCAATGAGCTCATGCAAATCATGTTTGAAAGCAAGATTTGATTTGAGTACTGTTGTCGAAGATGAGACTAATACAGAACATGTTTGAAAGTTGTTTGGTCAAGTGCCTCTATTGTACCCTGCATCTCTAAAACGGCCACGTGACCCAATCAAATCCTGAAAGGTCAGGTCACATCACCAGGTGATTAGGAACCAGATTTCGTGCTATGCCGAAAGACGATTTTGGGGGAGGAGCTGCTGCGAAGGGTTTCCTGTTGGTCCACCCCACCTACCTTAGACGTTAGTGAGTTCAATCAAATCTCGCCATGCATGTGCATCACCCAACTAATATTTCTAGGTCTCATCAAATCCAACCAGCCAATTTGCCACTTTCAAGCGGCAAGATGTGGCGGAGATTCAGTGGATTCGGAACCACCGATGTGGGTAGATCCATAATTCTGAGGTTTGTCATAATGTATATATTTTATATCCATGTTGTCCATTCATTTTGCCAGCTCATTTCAAGGCATGAGCCCAAAAAATGCAAGTCCAAATCTCTAAGTGGACCACAACACATAAAACAGTGGTTATTGAATACTTGCCGTTAAAAACTGCTTAAGGATTACTTTAATGTTTATTTACCATCCAACTTGTTCACAAGGTTTAAGAGATTTAGATAAAAGTTAAATACAAATACCAGCTTGATCCAAAACTTTTGTAGCCCATGAAATTTTTAATGGCCTGCATTCAATAAACAATGTTTTTTTGGGGGTGTTCACTTTAAGTTTAGATCTGCTTCATTTTTTGGTTGGTGCCTTGAAATGAATGGATAACATGGATATAAAATAATCATCATCGTGGACCCCACAATCACAAATGCCAAATCCACCCAACCTGTAGACATTTTTTTACACACACGTACCCCCCATACTCACGCTGTAGTGTGATTGCACCACTTAAGGGAACTCGAACCAAGACTTTATGTTGAAACTGCATATACAGTCTACAGCCGAGTCAAGGACTCAAACCCAATCTGCAGACCTAATGATCTATTGCCCTATAACATAGGGAAGGAGTTGCCTCAAATTGGTGGAGCTCACGGACATGCATCTGTTTTATCCTCCAAGCCCTTCATATTGCCAGCTCATTTTAGGGCATAATTTAAAATATAAATGATATGCGATGCTCAAGTAGACGACATCATAGGAAAGTAATGAATGAACACCTAGTACTAAAAACTTGTAAGGGCATAGATATTTTATATCAAGTATTTTCCCTACATCCACACATACATGAACTTATGAACAGGTCATATGGCAAATAAACATTAGGGTGGGCCTTAGGAAGGTTTCATCGGTGGGTATTTTTTTTTTTTTTTTTTTTTTTTGTTAGCTTGTTAGTACACCCCACAGTCGGATCACACTTCATTGTTAGCTACCCCCGTACTGGGGATCGATACCAAGACCTCAGTGTTGAAATGAGGTATCTTTCACTCAGTCTACCACTTCATAGGTGGGGGTTGTTACGGGGAAATATAGTTTGACTATCCTCAGAGTTGGCTCGAGATGATGAGCGTACACTCCTGCGCTATCTCACCTAGAGAAGCTAGAGTTCATCCAAGTGTAGCCTTCGGCAGAGCACGTCCCCGAGTTCCCACCTATATACTTTATAAGGACTATCTTGAAGTGCCCTGGTCAGTCCAACTCAGCTCAGGACAAGCCCAAGAGATTGATCGGTTCGGTGAAGTTGAGGAAGAGCTCATCAAGGATAGATGGGACCGATGAAAAGATATGTCCAACCTTCAGCTCGAAAAAACCAATTGTCCTGTTGACCAATGCAGAACTTCCGAGCTCCTCAAAGCAATCCCTGGCCGATCAACTGATGAGTTCAGCTCAGCTCAGTGCAGCGCTTAGCCCATCCCCGGTCGATTGATTGGTTCAACTTGCCTCGGTTCAGGTCAGCTTCATCTGGTAAATTGATTAGATCAGCTCGACCCTAACACAAATCAACGAATGTTCAGCTCGAATCTTTGTGATAACCAATTTCTGTAGCCTTTTAACTTCTTCATGAGTCCTGATAGCCTCCTTGGATTATTCATATGCGAATCCATCTCGGATGAGATAAGGGTTCCATACCGTGCCAACCCACGATGTTCCGACTAGAATTGTGCCGACTTACCTCTTCGGCCGGGTAAATGATCTTCCTCGACTATGCACGACTCCAGAGTAACCGTTGACGCCCATCACTTGCGTAACTGTCCACCGCGTGATTCCACGGTAACTGCCCACATTCATCACTCGTGCACATCTCGCCTAACGACTAAGATCGTGCCTAAGATTATGAACTATCCTGCCCTACAAACACTATAAATAAAGGATTCTCCCACACTAAAAAGGTACAAAATATCTCACTTGAACCCTTGAACATGACTAGACCTACATTCTTAGCCTGACTTTGACATTGGAGGGTCTCCTACTCTAGCAAGGGTATCCTTTGTTTTACTCCCATTTTTACTCCCGTGTAGGTGTTGGAGGTTTGAATATTCCTGCATCAACAGGTGTAATTATCCAGCTTATTTTCCACGGTGTGGTCCACTTTGAGATTTTGTTTCGTTTCATTTTTTATCTCACATGTGAAAATGAGTGTCAAAACGGATGTACAGCGTGGATATAAAACATGTGCATCAATGTGGCCCAACAGCGCCTTCACCGCCAGGAATCTGCTTCCGTATCAGAAGCGGGCATGGGACGCGAGTCAGATTTTCTGACGTGCTTGGATGACTCTCCGGTTTTTCGTAGAAATTACCAGAGAGCACGTGCTATTACTGCTGACGTGGACGAAGTCGATCGAGTTTGCGGAGAGTCTTTTGCTATAACGGCTCGTTCCTTCGTCCTCACCATTTGAGTATCCAGACCGTTCATCCATTTGTAGCGGCCATCGATGGTCCATATCAACTTCGTCACAGATCAGTGACTGATTTTCGTATCAATCAAGATGGGTGGGACCCCTGAATGCGGGGCCCACCGTGATGTATGTGACTACATCTACGCCGTCCATCTGCATTGAAATCTATTCTTAGGGCATGATAAAGAAAATAAAGAAGTTCCAAACCCATATTAGCTATAGTACAGGAAACAGTGGTGATAGACGATTAAAAACTTCCAGTGGGCCACGAGCTTCGGATCAAGATGAGGTTTGTGTGGTCTTTCATCAACGTGTTTTTGACCTTATCAACAGGCTGAATGGAAAAAAAAAAAAATCAGGTAGAATCTATGAAGTTTTTAATGGTGGGATTCAATCACAGCTGTTTCATGTGATGTGGTCCACCTAAGATTTGAGTCAGCTTTATTTTCAAGATTATGCCCTAAAATGAACTTTCAAAATGGTTGGACGGTGTGGATTTAAGGCACATTCATCACTGTGAGGCCTACAGTCAGGGGTCCCACAATCGGTGGTCTCACCTAATCCGCTCCCACACAATTCACATGCATTGTGGGACCTCCTGCAAGTAAAATGTCAGAAGAAGGGGAGAGCACGGATTTCTTTGGATAAGCATGCCACACTGTCGGTGCTGTCGATTTTATACACATGCAGGTGACGTGTCCAGTTTTCGCCCATTATGCACCGTCCATCGTTGAATATCCTCTTCCTATCACATTTGCTCAGCTATCAAAGAGGGGGCTGTGGGCCCCACGTATCCATTTGATCAGATGGCATTTATGGTGTTGATGCGTTCGCAGGTGGACCGGCTTTGTCTTTGTTTTCATAGGGTGAGTTTTTTTTTTTTTTTTTTTTTTTTTTTTTTTTTTTTTTTAACACCCGACGCACTCACGCTGGTGGAATTTCACCACCTATGGATACTCGAACCCTTGACCGGGTGAATTGATTCCGGATACTTTTTACTTTCCCATATTATAAGAGCACTGTGAATTTGGAATTTTGAAGTTTTTTCAACTTAGATGACATTTGTGTTTGGCTCGTGGGAGAGGATTCTATTTAAAAGCATTGATGATATAAAAGAAATGAGTTAAACATGTTTTTTCACGGCACCTATATACAGAATTTAAGGGTTTTTAAATTTTTATTTACTTCTAAATATTCATTGCTTCAGTTGTTTGATTAGAAGTATTTAAGAGGAATTGCATCTTATTTTACACTTTTTAAGCATTAATTACGTATCATAGGAATTTGTGATGGAATGAATCCAGTAAGACATTGACATAAGCAACTTTTAGGCATGATAAATGAGATAGACTCATTAAGTCCCACCATGATGTATATGTTTTATTCATGCCGTCCATTTATTTGGCAAGATTATTTTAGGGTATGCATTCAAAAATGAAATCGATCCAAAGTTTAAGTGGACCATAATATGGGAGGAATATTTAAATGGTTAGCATTCAATCTATAGTATTTCATATAGTATGGTCCACCTGATCTTTGAATCTGCCTAAGTTTTTGTCAATGTCTTAAAATGATATGTACTAAGGAATTGTTGGGGGCCTTGCACAAAACCTTAGGATCTAGCCTCCCAAAATAAACTAAAATTATGGGATAATAAAGCAATAAAATAAATCAAATCACAAACCATACGACACGAGATTTTTACGTGGAAAACCCTCAAAGAGCTAAAAACCACGGGACCTCATCCAGATCAACAATCCACTATGAAATAGGATGTTACAACCTTCTTCACTCACGTAGGAATAGATAAACAATAAGAAAATAAAAGAAAAACTAAAAGATCTCACCAATTACGAGGACGTGGAAGCGTTGAGATATAATAGATTCCCTCTACGATCATAACCTCCATTCCACAAGCTTCATCTCTCTTTCTCTTTCTCTCTCTCTCTCTCACCTTTGATAGCCCTAAACCCTTTAACAAACTCTTATAAAGCTTTAGGAAACCCTCTTGCATTACTTAGAAAGGCCCTAGGCACCATATTTATAGATTTAGAAACCCCCTTTCGCACCTCTTGCGAAACCGCCTCCAATTTCCGCAGTCCGTACAAGATTCGGACTCAAATCTGCTTAAGCTCGACTAGTCGAGCAGAGTCCTTGACTGGTCGAGAACTGTTTACTCGACTGGTCGAGCACTGTTCACTGAGCTTGCTGGACTTTGAGTCGAATGACCCTCGACTGGTCGAGTACTATTCACTCCACTAGTCGAGCAGTGCTCTCGATTGGTCGAGCAGTGCGGTGATTCCACTGTTTGTGGCATCCGAACTGCACCACATCTCCTCTGACCTGAGGAGGAAAACTCCATCAAATCTCTCCCTTTCCGACTCAGGAGAAATTCACTTTCTTCAAGCCAGCCCAGTTTCTACAAACCTCAAACTTGCCCTTAAGCAAAGCCTTGGTCATCATGTCTGATCCATTATCGTCCATGTGGACCTTCTCAAGCTGTAACACCTTCTGTTCCAAATTATCCCTGATCCAGTGATACCGAATCTCTACGTGCTTCGACTTGGAGTGCTAACTTGGATTCTTGCTCAAGTGTATAACACTTTGACTATCGCAATAGACCGCGTGCTGCTTCCGCTTTAGGCTAAGTTCCTGTAGGAGCCTCTTCATCCAAAGCATCTTTTTACATGCCTCTGTGACTGCAATGTACTTAACCTCTGTCGTCGACAATGTCACGACCTTCTGTAAATTGCTCTGCCAAAAGACCGCTCCCCTTGCAAACGTGAACATGAACCCCGATGTAGACTTTCTGGAGTCTATGTCACATGCTATATCTGCATCTGTGTAGCCCTCTAACACAGATTTTCTGTCACCATAGCATAGACTCAACCTGAATGAGCCTCTTACATACCGCAGTATCCATTTCACCGCTGCCCAATGCTCTTTGCTAGGATTGGCAAGATACCGACTGACAACACCAACCGCATATGTTATGTCTGGGTGTATACACACCATAGCATACATCAAACTTCTTACAACTGACACGTAGGGTATCTTCTACATCTCTTCCACCTCTGCCTTCGTCTTGGGACACTGCCTGTCGCTCAATCTGAAGTCACCATTCAGTGGAGTAGTGATCGGCTTCGATGCATTTATATTGAACAACTTTAGGACTTTCTTAATATACCGCTACTGTGACAGCCAAAGCTTCCTGCTGCTTCTGTCACGAGTTATCTCCATTTCTAGGATCTGTTTAGCTGGGCCCAAGTCTTTCATCGCAAACGACTTACCCAACTCATGTTTTAGCCTGTCGATCTTCTTGATGTCTTTTCCCATGATGAGCATGTCATCAACGTATAACAGTAGAACTAAGAAATCACCATCCGAGAATTTGCGCGTGAACACACAGTGGTCTAACTCTGTTCAATCATACTCATGCTTCAACATAAATGAGTTGAACTTCTTATACCATTACCGTGGAGCTTATTTCAGCCCATACAAGCTCTTCCTCAGCCTACACACCATATGATCCTTGCCCTTGACTTTGAACCCCTCTAGTTGATGTATGTAGATCTCTTCTTCCAGGTCACCGTGGAGGAAGGCATTTTTAACATTTAACTGTTGTATTTCCAGATTCATACTAGCCGTCAACCCAAGCAATACCCGTATGGATGTCATCTTCACCACTAGTGAGAATATCTCCTCGAACTCTATGCCTTTCCTCTGACCAAACCCTTTCACTGCAAGTCTGGCCTTGAACCTTGTCAGTGAATGCTTTTACTCAACCTTCTTTCTAAACACCCACTTGTTGCTCAAAGCTTTCTTTCCCTTGGACAATTTCACCATATCATAGGTGTGGTTCTTATGTAAGGATTTCATCTCCTCTTGCATAGCTTTCAACGACTCCCCCTTATGCTCGTCGGCTAGGGCCTTAGAATAATCTTCTGGCTCTCCTCCATCAGTTAGCATAATGTACTCATGCGGCGAGTATCTCTTGGACGGCTGTCTGTCCCTAGATGACTTCCTCACATGTGGCTCAACAGGTGGATTAAGTGGGGGCTACTCCCCTGGTCTATCTTCTAAAGGAACTCCCTCGTCCTCTGCACCTTGTTGTACTCTCCCGTCATCAGGCACCATGGGAGGAATAATCAAATCCATGTCCTCTAGCTCACCTAAACTAGGCTGGTTCTTCTCTGGCTTACCAATGTTTTATATACATTAATCTTCAAAGAAAACTATATTTCTGCTCCTGACGAGCTTCTTCTCGGTTGGTTCCCACAATCTATAACCGAACTTTTCATCATCGTACCCCAAGAACACACACTGTCTGATCTTAATATCGAGTTTAGACCTCTCATCCTTTGGTACATGAACGGATGCCCTGCATCCAATCACCCTGAGATAACTGTACAATGGATCCTGTCCAGTCCGCACCTTCTCAGGTACTTCTCCATTCAACGGGGCTAATGGAGACCTGTTTATCAGATACACTGTCGTGTGCATTGCTTCTCCCCACAACGTCTTAGGCAATTTCACATGGAACAACATGCATCTGATTTTCTCTACAATGGTGTGATTCATTCGCTCAGCCACACCATTTTGCTGGGGGGTCTTGGGAACCGTCTGTTCATGCCGTATACCTAGGGACTTACAATACTCATGAAAGTCGTCAATATATTCACTACCATTGTCAGTGCGGATGTACTTCAATGATCTACCTGTCTCTCTCTCTCTCTCTCTCTCTCTCTCAACCATAGCATGAAACAATTTAAACACACCAAAGACCTCGTCCTTGGATTTCAAAGCATAAACCCAAACCCTCCTACATGCATTATCTATAAAAGTGACAAAATACAATGCGCACCCAAGGTTTTTTCCTCATAGGACCACAAACATCGGAATAAACCAAATCTAATGCATACACTTTATTAACATGAGAAACAGATTTAATAAATGAAACTCTATATTATTTCCCTAGTAAACAATTAATACAGGTTTTGAGAGGTATACTTGTCACATCTGGAAGGAGCCGCTTCATCTTTAGTAGCTGAAGCCCTTTTTCACTCCTGTGGCCTAGACGCCTGTGTCACATGTTAATAGTTGAATCTTCCTCTGCGTTCAACTCACCCTTGCACACACTGACACTTGCCTTATAAAGGGTTCAACACTTATTTCCTCTAGCTGCGATCAACGAACCCTCGATGAGTTTTCAGTGCCCACCAGCAAACTAGCTTTTATAGCCATCATCATCTAATAGCTGAAGTCTCTGTAGACACATCGTGGAATACGGAATCATCCAACCATTGTCTAATAAACCCCACCACCTTTCGGTCTATCTTCTTCTAATCATGGTCAGATATATCATTGGGTTTTACTGATATGCCTAAAAATGGAGAATATAAGTCCTTACAATAAAGCAAGTCCTCTATCTTAGCCTTCCATATGGTCCAGTTAGAACCAATGAGGCCGATCATCCTTGATGAGTCACCTTCTATAATTCAAAACCGATCCTACCCGTTTAATGAACTTAGCTCTGATACCAATTTGTTGGGGGCCTTGCGCAAAACTTTAGGATCTAGCCTCCCAAAACAAACCAAAATTATGGGAAAAACAAACCAGAATTATGGGATAATAAAGCAATGAAATAAATTAAAGCGCAAACCACATGACACGAGAGATTTTTACCTGAAAAACCCTCAAAGAGGTAAAAACCACGGGACCTTGTCTAGATCAACAATTCACTATGAAGTAGAATGTTACAACCTTCTTCACTCACGCAAGAATGAATAAATAATAAGAGAATAAAAGAAAAACAGAGAGATCTCACCGATTATGTGAACATGGAAGCACTGAGATATAGTAGATCACCTTTACGAGCATAACCTCCCTTCCACAAGCTTCATCTCTCTCTTTCCCTCTCTCTCTCACACACCTTTGATAGCCCTAAACACTTTAACAAACCCTTGTAAAGCTTTAGGAAACCCTCTTGCATTACCTAAAAAGGTCCTAGGCACCCATATTTATAGATTTGGAAACCCCATTTCGTACCTTTTGCGAAACCGCCTCAAATTTCCGCAGTCCATACAAGATCCGGACTCAAATCTGCGTAAGCTCGACTAGTCGAGCAGAGTCCTCGACTGGTCAAGCACTGTTCACTCAACTAGTCGAGCCGGTCCTCGACTGATCAAGCACTGTTCCCTCGACTGGTCGAGCATTATTCACTGAGCTTGCTAGACTTTGAGTCGAGTGACCCTCGACTGGTCAAGCACTGTTCACTCGACCGGTCGAGCAGTGCTCTTGACTAGTCGAGCAGTGCGGTGATTCTACTGTTTGTGGCATTCGAACCGCACGACATCTTCTCTAACCTGAGGAGGAAAACCCCATCATAAATAAATGAAGTGGATTTTATATATATATATATATATATATATATATATATATATATATATATATATATATATATATATATATATATATATATGGGGAAAAGGTACTATGCGCTCGAGCGTAAAGCGGTCATCCATGAGGTCGAGTTGTGTGGGCCCCACCGTGATGCCTTTCGAAGATCCACACCGTCCACCAGATGCACGAGCCCGGTGGGCCCACACGGCCCAAAATCATCCGTCCACGTAACTCGGGTGGGCCATACCATCGAAAAACATAAGTATACACGCAAAAACATGTAAAAGCACTTGGTGGGCCCCCACATGAGTTGTGGATACCACGAAACTTGGTCTAAAATTACATCCAAGTGGGACACACATGATGGATGGTGTTGATCATCAAAACACATCTCGAAAGGTCCCCACAAATGGTTTTGAATGTTTCAATGGTGCACGGCCCCTCTCAACTTTTGTACGTGGTGTGGCCCACAAAAGTCATGGATTGACTTGATTTTCAGCCGTGTGGGCCCCCTCTGGAGTGGTGCATCTGACTGAGGGGGTAGATTTTCGAACGGCATCACGGTGGGGCCCACATCAGCTCGACCTCACGGATGACTGCTTTACGCTCGAGCGCATAGTACCTTTTCCATATATATATATATATATATATATAATAATAATAATAATTACAACTGTGTAGATTAAATGCTTAATGTAAGTAAACTATAAGTGAAAATTTAAATAGAAAGGAATTAAAGTAGGACAACCTGACAGAGCTCTAAAGATAATCATGACAAGGGCCTCATTAATTAGTGTAAGAAATTAAAAGGCAACTGATTTTCTGATTTCTATCGCATCAAGATTCAAGTAATCAATGAGACCAAGTCGGGTAGCTGAAATGAAAATGTTACTACCTTTAAAAATATATAATAAAAAGGTCAAAGATTAGACACTCTTTGGTAAAGAAATAATTAGTTATCTCCCATATCAATTCTATCTTGATTAACTTGATCCATTGAAAATAAGATGTATTTATCTCTCTTTTCTTTTAGCCAACAACTCATTAGCTTTCTCCCTCATCGTGATTCTTCTGAAATTTAGAAGTAGTCCTCGATAGAAATTAGATTCCCATAGGTGTACATGCTTGTATTTTGAGGTGCATTTGTTACATTGAAACCTTCGAGGTTACATGACAAGAAATCTTTAATTCATTGAATAAGGTTTATGAGTATCTTATTTTTAGACGCCAATTCAGATTAAATAAAGCAGTTTTCTTATATTAGAGACTTAGATTAAACAAATCAATTTTCTTATATTAGGCAAAGCACACATTAAGATAAATGGCGGAATTACACAGAGATGAATCTAGAATTATAATCCAAATACGCTAAGAAAACACAAAGAGAACATAACAACTTAACATGAAAAATTCTTTCACAAAAAACTACAGCACAAAGTGACAGAGATTTACTATAAAAGTATAAATTATAAAGAGAATGGGCTTATCCGATTCAAACAACTTTGAACCTCTCCATTTGCTACACCCCTTGAAATCCTATAACTATTTAGAAACTCTCAGGAATAGTTTAAAAACCCCTTAAATATCTTATAATGGCACATAGAGCATCCTAGGAACTCTTATTTATATATTAGGAACCCTAACTTTCGCACCAACTTGAAATTATTCGGAATTGTCTCAAATTTATGCAGTCTATGCGCAATTTGTGTAATCTTTAATTAGTCGAATCAGAGCTCGGAATAATCAAACAACACTTTGACTAGCTGAACTGTTCAAATTTCTCAAAAGTTTTGAAATTAATTGTCGTTTGATTTTCACCCGAACTTTTTCAAACAAATTAATTTTTCTCAAATTTAAGACATATGTTAACAACAACACACATGTGACAAATTGGAGCCTTTTACCACGTGGGATGCCTGAAAAATTATCAAATAAATGGTCCAAATTGACCTATATGCCTGAGAAAATAAAGAAGTTCCAGACCCATATGATCTATAGTACAGGAAACAGTGGTGATAGACGATTAAAAACTTCCAGTGGGCCACAAGAGCTTCGGATCAAGATGAGGTTTGTGTGGTCTTTCATCTAGGTGTTTTTGACCTTATCAACAGGCTGAATAGAAAATTAAAAAAAATAAAAAAATCAGGTAGAATCTATGAAGTTTTTAATGGTCGGATTCAATCACAGCTGTTTCATGTGATGTGGTCCACCTAAGATTTGAGTCAGCTTTATTTTCAAGATTATGCCCTAAAATGAACTTTCAAAATGGTTGGACGGTGTGGATTTAAGGCACATTCATCACTGTGAGGCCTACAGTCAGGGGTCCCACAATCGGTGGTCTCACCTAATCCGCTCCCACACAATTCACATGCATTGTGGGACCACCTGCAAGTAAAACGTCAGAAGAAGGGGAGAGCACGGATTTCTTTGGATAAGCATACCACACTGTCGGTGCTGTCGATTTTATACACATGCAAGTGACGTGTCCAGTTTTCGCCCATTATGCACCGTCCATCGTTGAATATCCTCATCCTATCCCATTTGCTCAGCTATCAAAGAGAGGGCTGTGGGCCCCACGTATCCATTGGATCAGATGGCATTTATGGTGTTGATGCGTTCGCAGGTGGACCGGCTTTGTCCTTGTTTTCATAGGGTGATTTTTTTATTTTTTTCTTTTCTTTTCTTTTTTAACACCCGACGCACTCACGCTGTTTAATTTCACCACCTATGGATACTCGAATACTCGAACCCTTGACCGGGTGAGTTGATTCCGGATACTTTTAACATTCCCATATTATAAGAGCACTGTGAATTTGGAATTTTGAAGTTTTTTCAACTTAGATGACTTTTGTGTTTGGTTCTGGGAGAGGATTCTATTTAAAAGCATTGATGATATAAAAGAAATGAGTTAAACATGTTTTTTCACGGCACTTATATACAGAATTTAAGGGTTTTTATAATTTTATTTACTTCTAAATATTCATTGCTTCATCTGTTTGATTAGAAGTATTTAAGAGGAATTGCACACTTTTTTAAGCATTAATTACGTACCATAGGAATTTGTGATGGAATGAATCCAGTAAGACATTGACATAAGCAACTTTTAGGCATGATATATGAGATAGACTCTGTAAGTCCCACCATGATGTATATGTTTTATTCATGCCGTCCATTTATTTGGCAAGATTATTTTAGGGTATGCCTTTAAAAATGAAACCGATCCAAAGTTTAAGTGGACCATAATATGGGAGGAATATTTAAATGGTTAGCATTCAATCTATAGTATTTCATATGGTATGGTCCACCTGGTCTTTGAATCTGCCTAAGTTTTTGTCGATGTCTTAAAATGATATATACTAATGAATTGTTGGGGGCCTTGCACAAAACCTTAGGATCTAGCCTCCCAAAACAAACCAAAATTATGGGATAATAAAGCAATGAAATAAATCAAATCACAAACCACACGACACGAGATTTTTACGTGGAAAACCCTCAAAGAGGTAAAAACCACGGGACCTCATCCAGATCAACAATCCACTATGAAATAAAACGTTACAACCTTCTTCACTCACGCAAGAATAGATAAACAATAAGAGAATAAAAGAAAAACAGAGAGATCTCACCGATTACGAGGACGTGGAAGCGCTGAGATATAATAGATCACCTCTACGATCATAACCTCCATTCCACAAGCTTCATCTCTCTTTCTCTTTCTCTCTCTCTCTCTCTCACCTTTGATAGCCCTAAACCCTTTAACAAACTCTTGTAAAGCTTTAGGAAACCCTCTTACATTACTTAGAAAGGCCCTAAGCACCATATTTATAGATTTAGAAACCCCCTTACGCACCTCTTGCGAAACCACCTCTAATTTCCGCAGTCCGCACAAGATTCAGACTCAAATCTACTTAAGCTCGACTAGTCGAGCAGAGTCCTTGACTGGTAGAGCATTGTTCACTCGACTGGTCGAGCTAGCCCTTGACTGGTCAAGCACTGTTCACTGAGCTCACTGGACTTTGAGTCGAATGACCCTCGACTGGTCGAGCACTGTTCACTCGACTAGTCGAGCAATGCTCTCGATTGGTCGAGCAGTGCGGTGATTCCACTGTTTGCGGCATCCGAACTGCACCACATCTCCTCTGACCTGAGGAAAAAAACTCCATCAAATCTCTCCATTTCCGACTAAGGAGAAATTCACTTTCTTCAAGCCAGCCTGGTTTCTACAAACCTCAAACTTGCCCTTGAGCAAAGCCTTGGTCATCATGTATGATCCATTATCATCCATGTGGACCTTCTCAAGCTGTAACACCTTCTGTTCCAAAGTATCCCTGATCCAGTGATACCGAATCTCTATGTGCTTTGACTTGGAGTGCTGACTTAGATTCTTGCTCAAGTGTATAACACTTTGACTATCGCAATAGACCACGTGCTGCTTCCGCTTTAGGCTAAGTTCTTGTAGGAGCCTCTTCATCTAAAACATCTTTTTACATGCCTCTGTGACTGCGATGTACTTAGCTTTTATTGTCGACAATGTTACGACCTTCTGTAGCTTGCTCTGCCAAAAGATCGCTCCCCCTGCAAACGTACCCCGATGTAGACTTTCTGGAGTCTATATCACATGCTATATCTGCATTTGTGTAGCCCTCTAACACAGATTTTCCGTCACCATAGCATAGACTCAGCCTAAATGAGCCTTTTATATACCGTAGTATCCATTTCACCGCTGCCTGATGCTCTTTGCTAGAATTGCCAAGATACCGGCTGACAACACCAACCGCATATGCTATGTCTGGGTGTGTACACACCATAACATACATCAAACTTCTTACAGCTGACGCGTAGGGTATCTTCTGCATCTCTTCTACCTCTGCCTTCGTCTTGGGACACTGCCTGTCGCTCAATCTGAAGTGACCATCCAGTGGAGTACTGACCGGCTTCGATGCATTCATATTGAACCGCTTTAGGACTTTCTCAATATATCGCTCTTGTAACAGCCAAAGCTTTCTGCTGCTTCTGGGATCTGTTTAGCTAGGCCCAAGTCTTTCATCGTAAATGACTTGCCCAACTCATGTTTCAGCCTGTCGATCTTCTTGATGTCTTTTCCCATGATGAGCATGTCATCAACGTATAACAGTAGAACTAAGAAATCACCATCCGAGATTTTGCGCGTGAACACACTTTGGTCTGACTCTGTTCAATCATACCCATGCTTCAACATAAATGAGTCGAACTTCTTATACCATTACCGTGGAGCTTATTTCAGCCCATACAAGCTCTTCCTCAGCCTACACACCATATGCTCCTTGCCCTTGACTTTGAACCCCTCTGGTTGATGTATGTAGATCTCTTCTTCCAGGTCTCCATGGAGGAAGGCAGTTTTAACATGTAACTGTTGTATCTCCAGATTCATACTAGCCGCCAACCCAAGCAACACCCGTATGAATGTCATCTTCACCACTAGTGAGAATATCTCCTCGAACTCTATGCCTTTCCTCTGACTAAACCCTTTCACCGCAAGTCTGGCCTTGAACCTCGTCAGTGACTTCTTCTACTCAACCTTCTTTCTGAACACCCACTTGTTGCTCAAAGCTTTCTTGCCCTTGGACAATTTCACTATATCATAGGTGTGGTTTTTATGTAAGGATTCCATCTCCTCTTGCATAGCTTTCAACCACTCCCCCTTATGCTCGTCGGCTAGGGCCTTAGGATAATCTTTTAGCTCTCCTCCATCAGTTAGCATAATGTACTCATGCGGTGAGTACCTCTTGGATGGCTGTCTGTCCCTAGATGACCTCCTCACCTGTGGCTCAACAGGTGGATCAAGTGGGGGCTACTCCCCTAGTCCATCTTCTAAAGGAACTCCATCATCCTCTGCACCTTGTTGTACTCTCCCATTATCAGGCACCACGGGAGGAATAATCAGATCCATGTCCTCTAGCTCACCTGAACTAGGCTGATTCTTCTCTAGCTTACCAATGTTTTCTATACATTAATCTTCAAAGAAAACTATATCTCTACTCCTGACGAGCTTCTTCTCAGTTGGTTCCCACAATCTATAACCGAACTTTTCATCATCGTACCCCAAGAACACACACTGTCTGATCTTAATATCGAGTTTAGACCTCTCATCCTTTAGTACGTGAACGGATGCCCTGCATCCAAACACCCTAAGATAACTGTACGATGGATCCTATCCAGTCCGCACCTTCTCAGGTACTTCTCCATTCAACGGGGCTAATGAAGACCTGTTTATCAGATAAACTACCGTGTGCATTGCTTTTCCCCAAAACATCTTAGGCAATTTTGCATGGGACAACATGCATCTGATTTTCTCTACAATGGTGTGATTCATTCGCTCAACCACACCATTTTGCTGGGAGGTCTTGGGAACCGTCTGTTCATGCCGTATACCTAGAGACTTACAATACTCATGAAAGTCACCAATGTATTCACCACCATTGTCAATGCAGATGTACTTCAATGATCTACCTCTCTCTCTCTCTCTCTCTCTCTCTCTCTCTCTCTCTCTCTCGACCATAGCATGAAATAATTTAAACACACCAAAGACCTCGTTCTTGGATTTCAAAGCATAAGCCCAAACCCTCCTACATGCATCATCTATAAAAGTGACAAAATACAATGCGCCACCCAAGGTTTTTGTCCTCATAGGACCACAAACATCAGAATAAACCAAATATAATGCATACACTTTATTAACATGAGAAACAGATTTAATAAATGAAACTCTATATTGTTTCCTTAATAAACAATTAATAGAAGTTTTGAGAGGTATACTTCTCACGTCTGGAAGGAGTCGCTTCATCGCTAGTACCTGAAGCCCTTTTTCACTCATGTGGCCTAGACGCCTGTGCCACATGTTAATAGCTGAATCTTCCTCTGTGTTCAACTCACCCTTGCACACACTGACACTTGCCTTGTAAAAGGTTCAACACTTATTTCCTCTAGCTGCGATCAACGAACCCTCGATGAGTTTTCAGTGCCCACCAGCAAACCTGCTTTTATAGCCATCATCATCTAACTTTCCCATCGACATCAAGTTAAGGCGAATGTCTGTGATATGCTTCACATCCCTGAGAACCAATGTGCAGCCCACGTCGGTTTTCACACAAATATCACCGACCCCTTCGATCTTCGATACGTCAGAATTTTCGATCTTCACGATCCTATAGTCACCAGACTTATGATTGCGTGTAGCCGCATGAAAAGAAGCTCCCAAGTCAATCACCCAGTTGATGTCCTGGCTCGTAGCTGTGATACATATATCGTGATCTACTGAAAGAATAACTATAACGTCACCATCTAAAGCGACCGCAGTGGAGTCTGATTCATCTTCCTTCTCCTTTCCTTTTCCTTTCTTATTATTCTTAGTCTTACAATATTTATGCTTATAGTGGCCCTTCTTGCCACAGTTCCAGCATTCAACATCCTTCCTGGTACTCAACTTGCCTCTTGATTTATCTCGGGCCTTCCCGCCCTTCTTGTTCTTTCCTCTCCCCCGTTCCTGTGTCACAAGAGCCTCTTGCTGAGTAGACTCCTGAGACTTCATCCATGTCTCCTCATTGAAGAGACAGCTAGTTACCTGTACCATGGATATCTTTCCGTCTGGCGCGGAGTTACTTACAGACACCACCAATGTCTCCCAACTGTCAAGGAACGAACTAAGTAATAACAAAGCCTGCAATTCATCATCCAAGACCATCTTCATAGCGAAGAGCTGGTTCACTATATTGCTGACCTCATTCATGTGCTCGACCACAGAATCACCATCTTCGAACTTGAGATTCACAAGTTGCCTTATCAGAAAAATATTATTATCGGCTATCTTCCTCTCATACAGCCCTTGTAATTTCAGCCATAGGCTAATAGCTGAAGTCTCTGTAGACACATGGTGGAATACGGAATCATCTAACCATTGTCTAATAAACCCCACCGCCTTTCCGTCTATCTTCTTCTAATCATGATCAGACATATCATTGGGTTTTGCTAATATGCCTAAAATTGGAGAATATAAGTCCTTACAATAAAGCAAGTCCTCCATCTTAGCCTTCCATATGGTCCAGCTAAAACCATTTGAGGCCGATCATCCTTGATGAGCCACTTTCTATAATTCAAAACTGATCCTACCCATTCAATGAACTTAGCTCTGATACCAATTTGTTGGGGGCCTTGCGCAAAACTTTAGGATCTAGCCTCCCAAAATAAACCAGAATTATGGGATAATAAAGCAATGAAATAAATCAAAGCGCAAACCACATGACACAAGAGATTTTTACCTGAAAAACCTTCAAAAAGGTAAAAATCACGGGACCTTGTCCAGATCAATAATTCACTATGAAGTAGAATGTTACAACCTTCTTCACTCACGCAGGAGTGGATAAATAATAAGAGAATAAAAGAAAAACGGAGAGATCTCACCGATTACGTGGACGTGGAAGTACTGAAATATAGTAAATCATTTCTACGAGCATAACCTCCCTTCCACAAGCTTCCTCTCTCTCTCTCTCTCTCTCTCTCTCTCTCTCTCTCTCTCTCACACACACACACCTTTGATAGCCCTAAACCCTTTAACAAACCCTTGTAAAGCTTTAGGAAACCCTCTTGCATTACCTAAAAAGGTCCTAGGCACCCATATTTATAGATTTGGAAATCTCCTTTCGCACCTCTTGTGGAACCGCCTCCATTTCAAGTTAAGTGGATAAAAATAAGAGAATATGCGTAAGCTCGACTAGTAGAGAGTCCTCGGCCCGGTCAAGCACTATTCACTGGACTAGTCGAAGCCGGTCCTCGACCCGGTCAAGCACTGTTCCTCGATTGGCATAGCACTATTCTTCCAGCTTGCTAGACTTTGAGTCGAGTCTCTTCCGGTCAACACTTGTTTCGGCGGTCGAGTCGGTGGTGATTCTACTGTTTGTGGCATCCGAACCGCACCACATCTTCTCTAACCTGAGGAGGAAAACCCCATCATAAATAAATGAAGTGGATTATATATATATATATATATATATATATATATATATATATATATATATATATATATGGGAAAAAGTACTATGCGCTCGAGCGTAAAGTGGTCGTCCGTGAGGTCGAGCTGTGTGGGCCCCACCGTGATGCCTTTTGAAGATCCACACCGTCCACCAGATGCACGAGCCCAGGGTGGACCCACATGGCCCAAAATCAGCCGTCCACGTAACTTAGGTGGGCCATACCATCGGAAAACATAAGTATACACACAAAAATATGTAAAAGCATTTGGTGGGCCCCACCTGAGTTGTGGATACCACCTGAAACTTGGTCTAAAATTACATCCAAGTGGGACACACATGATGGACAGTGTTGATCATCAAAACACGTCTCCAAAGGTCCCCATAAATAGTTTTGAATGTTTTAATGGTGCACGGCCCCTCTCAACTTCTGTACGTGGTGTGGCCCACAAAAGTCACGGATTGACTTGAGCGCATAGTACCTCTCACCGCTTTACACTCGAGCGCATAGTATCTTTATATATATATATATATATATATATATATATATATATATATATATATATATATCATGGTAGGGCCCACAACACTTTGACTTTGAATTATCATGAAATCTAACTTGGGCCAACTCTTCTTCACTTTTAAACACATGCGGTACTGTTTGCATTTAGCGCTGATTTGAGAGAACTTACATGAAAAGACACGTAATTACAACTGTGTAGATTAAATGCTTAATGTAAGTAAACTATAAGTGAAAATTGAAACAGAAAAGAATTAAAGTAGGACAACCTGACAGAGCTCTAACGATAATCATGACAAGGGCCTCATTAATTAGTGTAAGAAATTAAAGGGCAACTGATTTTCTGATTTCCATCGCATCAAGATTCAAGTAATCAATGAGACAAAGTCGGGTAGCTGAAATGAAAATGTTACTACCTTTAAAAATATATAATAAAAAGGTAAAAGATTAGACACTCCTTGGTAAAGAAATGATTAGTTATCTCCGATATCAATTCTATCTTGATTAACTTGATCCATTGAAAATAAAATGTATTTATCTCTCTTTTCTTTTAGCCAACAACTCGTTAGCTTTCTCTCTCATCGTGAGTCTTCTGAAATTTAGAAGTAGTCCTCAATAGAAATTCGATTCCCATAGGTGTACATGCTTGTATTTTGAGGTGCATTTGTTACATTGAAACCTTCGAGGTTACATGACAAAAAATCTTTAATTCATTGAATAAGGTTTATGAGTATCTTATTTTTAGACGCCGATTCAGATTAAACAAAGCAGTTTTCTTATATTAGAGACTTAGATTAAACAAATCAATTTTCTTATATTAGGCAAAGCATACATTAAGATAAATGGCAAAATTACACAGAGATGAATCTAAAATTATAATCCAAATACGCTAAGCAAGCACAAAGAGAACATAGCAATTTAACATGAAAAATTCTTTCACAAAAAACTACGGCACAAAGTGACAGAAATCTACTATAAAAGTATAAATTATAAAGAGAATGGACTTATCCAATTCGAACAACTTTGAACCTCTCCATTTGCTACACCCTTTAAAATCCTATAACTATTTAGAAACTCTCAGGAATAGTTTAAGAAACCCTTAAATATCTTATGATGGCACATGGAGCATCCTAGGAACTCTTATTTATATATTAGGAACCCTAACTTTCGCACCAACTTAAAATTATTTGAAACTGTCTCAAATTTATGCAGTCCATATACAATTTGTGTAACCTTTAATTAGTCGAATCAGAGCTCAGAATAGTCAAACAACACTTTGACTAGCTGAACTGTTCAAATTTCTCAAAAGTTTTAAAATTAATTGTCGTTGGATTTTCACCCGAACTTTCTCAAACAAATTAATTTTTCTCAAATTTAAGACATCTGTTAACAACAACATACATGTGACAAATTGGAGTCTCAAACAAATTAATTTTTCTCAAATTTAAGACATCTGTTAACAACAACACACATGTGACCAATTGGAGCCTTTTACCACGTGGGATGCCTGAAAAACTATCAAATAAATGGTCCAAATTGACCCATATGCGTGGTAACTAGGACCAAAATTTAGAGGATGTAAGGAGATCTCTGACGGATTAAACTAGGGTTTTCAATACTTTATAGGTACATTCAGATTCAGATGCCGGTTCAAATCAAACAGAGCAGTTCTCATACCGGATGAAGTACATGTATGATTGATTTGAGGCATCCATTAAGTGTTGCACTAGATAAACTACCAAATAAATGGCCCAGATCGACCCATATGACCCATGCAAAAAGTGGGAAGTGGGATCTAGGACCGGCATCTTAGGTTTGTCCGCAAGTATGGTAGTATCCTAACTCTCTTTTACAGGATCCAAAGTTCCAGCCTTGGGAACACAGACAATTCTCCTCAGGACACGTGCTAATCCTGACCATTGATCTAATGGGCCCATCTGTAGAAAGCTACACCCAGAACGGCCCCACTAGATGACAGAACGGACGGTGCTGATCGGGTTTCATTAAATTGTATTGGGTTGTTGAGCATTTGCCGGAGTAGTTCGCGGATACGGGCCGTCCAAAAGCTACAGAGGCGCCTACTTGGGACAAAACGGCCTCCCAAGTCCGAATCCATCAGCCGTTCCCACGACACAAGATTACCTCCTAACGGTGTATGCTAATATGCGCCATGTGCGCACAAAGACGGACGCCTCCGAATTACCGCAGCTGCCCCATATCACTTGATGAATTCTACGGTTCTGCACATGCTGGGCCACTACTCGGTGATCCAAACCGTTCGTTTCTGACGGGACCCACATTATATAGTGGAATAATCATCACCATCATCACGGAAGATTTCAGCAGCACAATATTAGCGGTTTAGATTAAAACCATGGTCCCATGTGTATGGAATTCTAGACATTCACATCGACATACAGGCATTGGTAACACACGGCGCAGGATAGTCAGAGACCTAATTTTCCTTAAGATTTAAAATATTAAGAAACTAATATATAATAATTACAAATTAAAGAAAAAAAGAAGGAAAAAATCCACCGGCTTTCAACAGCTGATTTGCTGTGAAAATGTCACCAATTTCTCAAGTACTCAGCGAGTCCGTCGCGATGTATGTACAAACCCGCAAATCTCTCTCATCAGAACCGTTCATGATATCGAGAGACCCTCAAATCCAGCCGTCAGATCCCTTTTCCTCATCACAAACGGATGCGCCAGGAGCTGCGCCACCGTCCACCTCCGGCTTGAATCCTTCTGCAGGCAGCACTTGATAAAGCTCCGGAATTCGCCGGACGCGGTTTCCGGCAAGCTCGGTGGCTCACCGAAGCATATGGCGCACATTAGCGTCGCCCAGTCGGGGCGCTGGCCCGGGTGTAAAAAGGGAAAATGGCCGATGTAGAGCTCAAGGAGCGTCAGGCCCAAGCTCCAGATGTCGCCGGCGTAGCCGTCGTAGTTGCCGCCGTACGTGTCGGGATCGAAGCGCTCGGGGCTCATGTAGGCGCACGTGCCGACGTAGGAGTCGCACGCGTCGAGCGTGCGGCACATGATCTTGCTGACGCCGAAGTCGGCGATCTTGATCTCGGACTTGGAGTTGAGCAGGAGATTGGATGGTTTGATGTCGCGATGGACGATCTTGTGGCTGTGGAGGTAGCTGAGGCCTTCGAGGACCTGCTTGGAGACGGAGGCGAGGGCATTTTCGGAAAAGGTGCCGGATCGGTGGAGGACAGACTCGAGCGTGCCGCCGTCCATGTACTCCATGACGAGAGCGATGTCGCCGCAGGATTTCTGGAAGATTCCGTGGCATTGGACGACGTAGGGAGAGTCCGTACGGCGGAGGATGTCCATCTCGCGGAGGATCTGACGGCGGGAGGTGTTGTCGCAGTCGGAGTGGACGTGCTTGAGGGCGTAGAAGGCGTGTGTGCGGCGGTGTCGGACCTTGTAGACGGTGCCTCCGTTGCCGTGGCCGAGGACAGTGAGGCGCTCAAGGTCGGAGAGGCGGTCGATGTTGGAGGAGGAGGCGGTGGTGGTTGTGGTTGGGGGTAGAGGGAGAGGGAAGCGAGGCCGGGAGGTAGGGCCGACGGAGGTGGGGTCGGGTAAGGGAAGTTTGAGGTTGGGAGGCCTGCGGTCGCGAACCACTGCCATGTGTTTGATGATTTGCTTGAGAGAGAAGAGAAAGAGAGACAGAGAGATGGTGCCTGAGGAGCTCTGGAAAATGTGAGGACGTGGGTTTATAAGAGGGAAATGGAGAGACGGCTGAGAAAGGAAAGGAGATGGATGGTGAGGTGGGGCCCACTTAAAGACGTATAATAATGGGATGAAATGGACGGGTAGATGTGCCTGTAGTAAGAGAGTGGAGGTGGACACAGGCAAGTGGGAGGCGGACGGGTGTGGGCTCCACCTTCCTTATCGTTTCAAGGACAGAAGTGGACCTGGCCTTATCTAAAATGACTAGGGTATCCTTACACGCATGTCACGTTAGCTACTCCCACGTGCCGCCTCTCATATAACATTTACACGTATCACACGTGCGGGACATCTGCCAACACCTGTATACGTTCATCAGCTGGGCCACCCCCAAACGAAATGAATATGCAATAACCTGAGGGCGTTCGTGATTAATGAACGGCCTATCTTTCTAAGCAGACATACTCAATGTGGCGTCGATATTACGAACGGTCAGGATGTCCAGCACGCTCTCTCGATTGGCACGTGTGGCGTGTGTAACGTGTCTCATGGGGAGAATGGTGCGTGTTGCACTAACAAGTATCAATTTATTTTTTATTTTTTATTTTTTAATTTAAATGGGCAACCTAGCTGCAAGGGAAGTGGCACGGATAATGGCTGTCAAAATGTGGGTCCCATCATCATCAATGAGTGTCCAAAAAAATCTGTATCGGAGCATGTGCAGCTGATGCATACGGGTGGAGCTCGAGTCATAATTCCCATTTGATTATTGGATCCGGCTCATTTTTGGCAGGGGTGTACATCAAGTCGAACCGAGTTGAGCTGGCCTCAGCTTGGCTCAGCTCGGCCATTAGCTGACCTCAACTCGAACTCAGCTCAGGTCGATCCTCAAGCTTGGGTTCAATTCAAGTTGACTTGAGCTGGGGCTAAGTCGAACTCAACTCGAACTCATTTTCGAGCTCAAAAAAATCAGCTCGACTCGGCTCGAACTTAGCTTTGAACCAATCGAATCAAGCTTTTTCAAGCAGAGTCAAGCGAGTTAACCGAGCTAGCTCGGTTCGTGTACACCTCTAATTTTTTGCATGTCTTGAAATGAACTTACAAAAGCTACATGAATGAAACGGATTTCTCACAAACATTACGATGGCCCACAACGTTGATGTTTTTGAAACATCCACTCTATCTATCCGTTTTATAAACTCATTTTAAGAGTTGAGACCAAAATTGAGCAGGTTCCAAGACTCAAGCAGGTCACACTAAAGGAAAAGGTGGGTAGGTCTAAGTGGACACTGATGTCTACATGCCATCCATGCTGTTCATAACAACATTCTTACTAAAGATGAATTGAAAAAACAAATATTAGCATGATTCAAACCTTATGTGGTAGGAATATTTCAATTGTCAATGTTCCATACTCTCATTTTCAGTCACTTAGTTTTGTATCATGCTCATTTTTGACCTTATGTCTTAAAATGATCTTACAAAACGTACTTACAGAGTGGATTTCTCATAAACATTAAGGTAATCCCACCTAGGTTCCTAACTTGTGTATCTACTGCTAAAGCCTCCTAGGTGAAGTTCTTGTCCACTGAACTAGGTGGAGACAATTGTCATGTTTTTGATAAATCTACTATGTCTATCCATTTTGTGAGCTCATTTTGAGACTTAGACCAAAAGTGAGTAGGATCAAAGACTCAAGTGAACCGCACTCAAGGAAAAGGTGGGTAGGGAAATACTACCCTTGAAACCTCTTTTTTTTTTTTTTTTTTTTACTAGCAAGAAATCTGGGTGAAAGCTTTCGCAGGAAGTAAATGGCTTTAGCAGGCAATTTGTGTAAAAGCTTTTGCAGGAAATTACTACCATGGAAACTTATCTGGGGCAACATGATGTTGGTGATAAATTCACCCTATTCATCCGTTTTGTGAACTCTTAGAAATTGAGACAAAAAGTGATCATCATCCACTCAGTAGAAATCTCTCTAGCTCCACATTGATGTTTACATGTCGTTCATGTCGTTCATAACGTCATTCCTACTGGGATAAACCGAAAACACAAATATTAGCCTGATTCAAAACTTATGTGGCCCACGAATATTTTAACAGTGGACGTTGAAACCTCACGTTTTCAGCCCACTTGATTATTGAATTTGGCTTATTTTTGTTCTTATGTCCTAAAAGGAGCTCGTAAAACACATTAGCAGAGTGGATTTCTCACAAACATTGCGGTGGCCCACTAGGTTCCTAGCACAGGAACTTTCTGGGAGAGGCTTTGGCCTACATTCAACTTGCACAAGTGGACCCACTAGTTTTTTGGGTCACACTAACATGGGACCCACAACGTAAGCAAGAGGTTCTTTTATGGTTAGATTTCATTCCATTAAAAAGGAAAAAATTAGCACCGTAGACGAGTCCGTATTATGTCTTTTTTTTTTCGCTGCCGGAAAACTTATCTCACCAGAGTGGATTTTTAGGGTATAGAGGTAGGTTTTTTGACGAAAATGCCCCTGCTTACTAGGGTAAAGCAACTAGAAAAAGAAGGGGTATTTTTGTCTTTCTGAATTTGTTTGTACAACTAGAGGTCTAGTTTGGTGATTTAGGTTTTTTTCGGGTCGAATGAAAAAACATGGGTAGTACGTCCGGTCTATACTAAAAAATTACCCATTAAAAAGATTTGATCTTTACATATAAAAAAAAAAAAAAACAAAAACAAACAAAAAGAACTTTGATACTCTGGAGTAGATTAATGGCCCATGTACGTGCAATTGAATAGTCCGGTGTACATACATTTAACCCGAATTAAATGGTCTGGATGGAAGGCCCATGCTCCAGGAAAGCCAAAGCTCTGTGAGCACGCCATGATATATGTGTTTTATCCATGCCGTTCGTTAATCCACTCTGCCACCTCACTTTAAGTTATAAACCTAAAAACGATGTGGATCCAAAGCTCAAGTGAACCGCACCACATAAAGCAGAGGAGAGTGAACTCCCACAGTTGAAAACTTCCTAAGGTCCACCCTAACGTTTAACTTTCCATCCAAGCCGTTCGTAAGGTCTGTCCATGAGGTCAGACAGATGAAGGCAAAACACAAACACACTGATACATAACTTCTCTCACCCCCAAGAAGTATTAAACTGTGGCCGTTCAATTCCCATTGTTTTCTATGGCGTGGTCCACTTGAGCTTTGGATTTGCATCGTTTTTGGGCTCATCCTTTAGAATAAATTGGCAAAACAGTTGGATGGCACGGATGAAACACATACATCACGTTGGGCCCACTGAGCTTGTGCCACGTCATGCCACACACAATCCGCTTCCCATTCATGCACTGAACTGATCTCCTAAGTTTCACATGAGTTGGATCCCATGGACGGCTAAAATTAAAAAAAAAGAAGAAAAAGTTCCAATGTTTCAGTTAGGATCGTCCGATCAATTTGCTTTTTGGGTTTATGATCTATCTAAAGTCGGCACCATGGAATTACAATCTAGGAGTGCATGTGCATGAACCGTGACTATAACACTCTTTGGTTTTTTATCATTTTCCTTCCTTCACTCTTCAAGGATACTAGGAAAAAAAAAAAGAAAAAAAAAAAAATCTTGAAAATAACTCCGACGATGGAGAAGTAACCACTTAAAAACTATTTATAAATAACGTGCCTCTTCACGGAAGCCGTTTGCGCCCTCACTTAGACAATAATCCATCCAGATATGGGCTATGTGGGTCCCACTATGATGTATAAGTTTTATCTATGGTATTCATCCATTTTTCCCTATCATTTTAAAATATAAGTAAAAAAATGCAGTAGATGTAAGGCTAAAGTGAACTACACCATAGGAGGTAGCAATGATAATGATACCCACCGTCAAAACCTTTCCAAGAGTCATTGGTGTTTATTTGCTACCCAACCTAATTAGAAGGTCACACTGACTTCTACGAAGGAAAACACAAATATCAGCTTGATTTAAACTTTTGCGACTCTCAAGAAGTTTCTCATGGCGGGCATTCAATTCCCATGAGTTGGATCCCATGGACGGCTAAAATGAAAAAAAAAATAAAAAATGGAGGTTCCAATGCTTCAGTTAGGATCGTCCCATCAATTTGCCTTTGGGTTTATGATCTAAAGTGGGCACCATGAATTGGAATTACAATCTGGGAGTGCATGTGCATGAACCATAACTATAATAGTCTTTGATTTTTTATTATTTTCTTTTCTTCACTCTTCAAGGATACTAGGAAAAAAAAAAAATCTTGGAAATAACTTCGACGAGTGAGAAGTAACCACTTAAAACTATTTATAAATAATGTGCCTCTTCACAGAAGCCGTTTGTGTCCTCACTTAGACATCCATCTAGATATGGGCTATGTGGGGCCCACTATGATGTATAAGTTTTATCTATGCTATTCATTCATTTTTCCATATCATTTTAGAATATGAGTCAAAAAATACAGTAGATGTAAGGATAAAGTGAACCACACCATAGGAGGTAGCAATGATAATGATACCCACCGTTAAAACTTTTCCAAGAGCCATTAGTGTTTATTTGCTACCCAACCTAATCAGAAGGTCATATAGACCTCTACGAAGGAAGACACAAACATCAGCTTGATTTAAACTTTTGCAACTCTCAAGAAGTTTCTCATGGTAGGCATTCAATTCCCATGAGTTGGATCCCATGGACGGCTAAAATGAAAAAAAAAAAAAAAAAAAAAGAAGAAGAAGAAGAAGAAGTTCCATTGCTTCAGTTAGAATCGTCCGATCAATTTGCCTTTTGGGTTTATGATCTATCTGTTCGATCAATTTGCCTTTTGGGTTTATGATCTATCTAAAGTGGGCACCATGATTTAGAATTACAATATGGGAGTGCATGTGCATGAACCGTGACTATAATACTCTTTGATTTTTTATTATTTTCCTTTCTTTACTCTTCAAGGATACTAGGAAAAAAAAAATAGAAGAAGAAAAATCTTGGAATTAACTCCGACGAGTGAGAAGTAACCACTTAAAAACTATTTATAAATAACGTGCCTCTTCACGGAAGCCGTTTGTGTCCTCACTTAGACAACTATCCATCAGGCTATGTGGGCCCCACTATAATGTATAAGTTTTATCTATACTATTCATCCATTTTTCCATATCATTTTAAAATATGAGCCCAAAAATATAGTAGATGTAAGGCTAAATTGAACCACACTATAGGAGGTAGCAATGAAAATGATACCCACCATTAAAACCTTTCCAAGAGCCATTGGTGTTTATTTGCTACCCAACCTAATCAGAAGGTCATGTAGACCTCAACGTAGGGAAAATACAAATATTAGCTTGATTTAAACTTTTGCGACTCCCAAGAAGTTTCTCACGGCGGGCATTCAATTCTCACTAAGTAGTCTACTTGAGTCTTCTCTATGCCTCCTTTTTGGGACGCGGATTTCCCGCGAAAGCCTTTTGCATGAAGTTCCTCCGCTGGGCTGGGAACTTAGGTGGGGTCTACTGTGATTTTTGTGAGAAATCCTCACATTCCATCCGTTTTGTGAGTTAATTTCAAGATATGATATAAAAAATAAACCGTATCCAAAGCTCAAGTGGGCCTTACTAAAGGAAAATATGCTTAGGGAAATTCCTACCGTTGAAACCTACCTGGGTTCGACAGTGATGTTTACATGCCATCCATACCGCTAATAACTTCATTCCTACTAAGATGAACTGAAGTCACAAATATTAGCATGATTCAAAACACTAGTGGCCCATGAATATTTCAACTGTGGACATTCAATTATCACGTTTTCAGCTCACTTGAGCTTTGGAAATGGTTCATTTTTGGCATCATGTCCTAAAATGAACTTACAAAATGGATAGACGGGGAGGATTTCACACAAACATCACAGTGGGCCCCACCTGAGTTCCCAACGAAGGAACTTCCTCTGAAAGACTTTCGCAGAAAGCCGCGTCCTCCTTCTTGGGCTCATGGCCTAAAATAAAACATGCAAAATGTATGGATAGGATAAAAGCCATACATCACGGTGGCCCTACATAGCTTTGTCTAGATGAAATTATCGACAAGGCAATCCGCTTCCACAAGTTAGTCAAATTAAACTATCTAAATTAATGTCCAAAGTCAAGCTCATAGTCTACCATACGTAAGTGCAATAGATCATATGCAGGTAGTTGGAAATTGATCGAAATTGGTTTACATGGCATAAAAATAATTCAAACTAAAATATTTAAATTATCAGTCACTTGATTAGATATGCCATGAACTGAAAATTGCTGTTATTTGGTCATCCAAATATTAGATTGGTGGATGTTTATGGAATGGTTAGAAAAAAGGAAAAAAGATAAAATAAAATTCAATGGTCTTTTAACAAATCAGAAGTTATAATATTTGGACCTGATTTCTATACCATAACTTAATGATTGTGGGTCTACGTATTATAGTTAGATTTTATTTGGGTCATTTCCAAGAATCTACCTAGCCGCCGGCTGAAGCTAAAGTATCCAAAACTCAAAGGATAACATGTGAAAGGAAATTTTACGAAGAACTATCTAATGAATATAAAATTTATATTCTAGTCCTTTTTTGAAAAAGTTTTAAAAAAGATACTTCATTAATCTACAGTAATTATCATTCATTGTTTGGAATATTACAAATTATATGAAATACACTCCAACCATTAGATTCCACACATTAGGTTCATGGACTAAAAACCATACCCCTCCATGATTTATGTGCACCACACTACAGGAAATAATTTGTAAGGCACTCGTTGTCTTATACACTATTTCCAATCATGTGGTCCACCTAAATCATAAATGAAACTAATTTTTTACTACTTAGCGTAACATGCGTAACATGTGGTAATGAACTCAATGGTCGGAGTTGATTTTAACATAAACATAAACATACAATGGGGGCATCCGATCCACCACTCATTTGCTTGCATGGCCACCGCGACAGAAGGCAATGGGATAATAATTACATGGGTTATGGATATTGTTTTTTGAAAAAAAAAAAAAGTTATGAGATTATAAATTCAATAAATTAGGTAGTTCTTTGAGAAAATGTGTCATCATCAAACCGCCGCAGTTGTCTCATTATATCCTACAATTGGACGGTTAAAAAATTTCTACTTTGGATTAAGCATTTAAATTTTAAATTTGGGATAGATGTATCTCAAAATCAAACCGTCCAAACAGTGGGAACCACCGTAGATATATCTTGAACCCAAAATCAGGTAGATTGTATAATATCAACCATTGATTGTTTCACACTCCCTTGTCCCTGTGGAACTTGAGCATTGTAGAATTCTCAATTTAATTTTCCATCAGTTAGATCATTCATTCAGTGTACATTATCACTAATTGATCAATTTGAAGTGGGCCCCAAAATTTGAACGGTTCATTTTGAGTGAAAAATATGCTACTTATACGATTTTAGAGTGCTTGAGTATGAAATACCATACTCTACAAATACACCCGTCCTTTTTATTCTTGTAGACGTAGGGTATTTGTTAAAAGAGGAAGGGTATTATCGGTATAATCATAATGGATGGCTTTAGAAAATGACGTAGCCAGACGATAGGCAGCCGTATAGGCTGACGTCGTTTATTACATTGACATATATAAAAATCTGAGAGTTATTCGCGCAAGTAGAAATAGAATAATGTAAGTCGCGGCACGTGTCTCACGAGTGATATCTCGGCCATTGATTTGTGTGTTTTCCAAGTGAAATCAACTTCCAAAATATTTAGGCTAGTCGAGTTATCCGATGAGTGACAAGTGTTTGTGAATATGTGTCCATCTTCTTCATTCAAATGTGGCCCACATGATGGATGGATTGGGATGATTTCTTCTAAATGTCATGATTCTAGCCGACTCCACCAGATGATCGGAACAGATCTTTTTAAAAAAATGGTACTTTATTGGGAGTGTAGAAATCGCGCGAATCGTGCCACATTCCTCATCAAGATAGGAAGCACCGAAGCAGGGCCCATTTTCGTCCGCACGTGATTAGGAGCCTCCGTGAAAGACACTCCGCTTATGAGAGTGGAATCTTTTGTCTTTTGTTTTTTGTTTTTTATTATTTATCTCGGGCCGTGGCTTCGCCCCAGGTTCTATGCACCACACGTGCTCCATAAGCATGTGGGGCCCACCCATAACCGAGATTATATGATTACTGATGTGGGGTCCACATAGCCGTCCTTATGTATGTGTCCACTTGGCTTAAAGCACCATGAAAAGTCGGAAATGGATTGGCTACTCCCCCTGCCACCAGCCCGGTGGCTGATGGTCGGTGCTCTGTGGACCCCACCGTGATGTATTCATTTCATCCATGCCGTCCATATATATTTCTAGATCATTTTATCACATAATACAAAAAATTAGAAGAATATAAATTTCAAGTGGACCACACCACAGGAAAACAATAGTGATTGGATATCCACCATTAAAATCCTCCTAAGGCCCATTGTACTGTTTATTTGTCATCCAATATGTTGAGTAGGTCATAAAGACCCAGATTAATGGAAAAAATAAATATCAACTTGATCCGAAACTTTTATGGCCCCAAAATGTTTTTAATGGTCGACGTTCATTCAACACTCTTTCCTGTAACGTGGTTCACTTGAGATTTTTACGTATCTCATTTTTTGTCTTATACTATAAAATGATCTATAAAAATATATGAACGGAATGGATGAAATACATACATCATGGTGGGGCTCACAGAGCACCGACCATCAGCCATTGGCCGGTATCAGGGGGAGTAGCCAATCCGTTCCCTGAAAAGTCGTTTTCCTATGGAAAAGGTAATTGATATTTACACCCACCCGGGTTGATGCATGCACCTCTTCTTTCTACTTTTGGTAATGTAAGAGTACATTGGATTAGTGGAGAAGGGGTGAATCGCAGCACATGTGCTATCATGGCACGTGTGTGATAGATCTGGGCCTCTCATTCTATAGGGATGACGCTGAACATGTCCTGGCCCAAAAATAAGAGCTATCTACTGAGTCACAGTCAAATGAGGACAATGGACGGTTATAAAATCACCTACAATCTATATTCACATGTAATTAATGAACGAGCCTGGATTTTGGCATGTGGAATGTTCATAACGAGCCCCACAGGGTACATGAACTGGATCTCGTACACGTGCGCCATGTTGCAACGTGGGATGCAATTACCTCCTTAAATCTTTCCTCAGGTGGACCACCGCCGGTGTATCATTCCTTTATATTAATTAATTAATGTTGCATTGCCAAAAACAGGGAAAAGGGTGTGAATTGCAGCTCCCTCTAATGAAGGGCAGCTATTTGATAATCTGGAAGATGACTATTGTTGATACTCAGGCGCTCAGAAATGGTAAACATGGCATAATTAACTTAAATTAAACCGATAAAATTATGGAACTCACTGTATCTGAGTCAAAGTCCCAAAATCAGATTAATTAGGTGAAGAATGCTAGCCTTTGATTGCGAAGGCTTTTTTTTTTTTTTAATTGAAATAGGACCGTTATATATTTTTCAAATTTAACCGTCCAATAATTAATTTTCCATCAAACCTGCAAACCAATAGTCATATAATCAAATAAGTGTAACATTTGAGATATCATACATCTAAACTGGGACCCATAATTTTTGACGGTTTAATTTGCATCACTTATATCCAAGTATGCAATTTCTAAGTGCCTGTGTATCATCCATCACAGTTTGCAGAGTACCAATTTCTCTCTCACTGTCTTTATTTATTTATTATTATTATTTTAAGCGAGCTTATTTTGAAATGCATCTTTTATCCTCATCCTAACAGTGAATCAATCTAATGGATGGATCAGTGCAATCTTTTTTGTTGTAGCCCACAGAAGGTGCAGCACGTGGAATGAACGATCCAGATCTTGTACGCATGTGACGTTCGATTCATCAAATGGGCCGGCGAAAAAGGATAGAAAAAGGTCATTGCGGTATCCTTTTCTTTTTACAAGATAAATGGATTAGAAAGGGGAGAAGATTCCGTACTAACTAAACTCTGTAGGACCCACCGTGAAGTATGTGTCTTATCCACGCCGTCCATCCGTTTTTTCAGCTCATCCTACGGCATGAGATCAAAATTCAAGTGGACTCAAGCATGGCAACGCCTGTTGCCTGAACTGTTCCTTTTTTTTTTTTTTTTTTTCCCCTTTTTGAATGGGAATATGTGGGCCCCACTTGAGGAGTTTGGGGATGATCTGTACCATCCATTTGGTTTGACAGTTCTAGTTAGAGTGCAGGTTCGAAGATGAGGCAGATTCGAGGTTTAAGTGGCCTCGATGATGGATAAGGCAATGCCCACCGTTGAAAGCTTCTTTAGGTCTAATGGAGAGGCTACGTGTCACCTATACCATTCATGATGTCATTCCTACTGGGTGGATTGAAAACAAACGGGCATTAGTCAGATCCAAAACTTCTGTGGTCCCACACATATTTAAACGGTGGATGATCGATTGTCCATCGCCCCATTTATATTAATGAAAGGTCATGGTGAAAATGGATGATAGGATAACTTAATTTGGCTTAAAAGGGTATTTTTAGCTGTTTGGATTGATGATTAGGCAATGAGTGATGATTTTTGAATTTCGAATGAATGAGAGGGTGTGTGTATACGTACTCTTGGATGGGACGTTAGATCGTTATCTTGATGGTTAAATAATCTCATACAAGGGGTGGTAGCTGAGATGAATGTATATGAATAAATGCGATGGTTTTGAAGTTGGTTTGTCATGATTGGGTGGTCTAAAAGTGAAGTAGATGGTTGGAGGTCTTTCTCTAGTGATGTACAACTATTTTTTATGATTAATTAGATAATTGGTTGAGTATACGAAGATATATAGAATCTTAAATGTCGATATAAAGTATACATGAGTCTAAGTCCATGTATGTGTGAGCAAGGATAACCGCTATTCTCCTAAAAATAAAAATTTACATTGAAATTTACATTAGGACAAGTACCCATGTACATCTGCAATAGCAAAAATTTTTAGGGTGTAACAATTCGCATTATATATGGTAAAGACATTTATTTTAAACCATGATTAAGATTAGAGCTAGGCATCGGACTGAATCGGATCGGATTGAGTCCAACTCGACTCGGTCCGAAATCTACATGGCCTGACCTGAACTCGATCCGATTTGAAATCTACATGGCCTAATCTGATCCGAGTTTGACTCAGTTTTCCTCGGATTGGATTGGGCACGGTTTGGATCGGATCTCGCCCATACCTCCATCCACTGTCCTCTTCGCCATTTCTCCACTAAAATTTTGCCCCCACCACAGCAAAATCTCAGCCCAGCTTCAATTCTTGCCACCGCTGCTTCATTTTCTCGCCCAAAATCTCACCACCTTCAAGCGAAAATCTCGTCATGGCTGCAACATTCCGTCATTTTGAACATTTACACCCTCAAAACTTTAAAATCCGAACCCAAAACTTCACTTCAGTTGCAACATTCGCCCCTCAAATTCTCGAAAATAGCATTTCTCCATCTCACCTTCTTCTCATTACTTGTCTCTTTCTTCTCAAAACCGGTCACAGCCGTCGATTCTCACCTGTATACGATTTCTCTACTTCGCTTGAAATCCTCCGTTGAATCCAACCCTTCAAATCTCCTCTCAGATTGGAACCCCACACTCAAGCCTCACTGCGATTGGCATAGCGTCTCGTGCGATTGATCCTCCGACAGAGTTATTTATTTATACTACCCGACTATCCGCTCCGGATCGGATCGGATCCATTCAGATCAGGTTTCGGATTGGTTCGGTCCGGATTGACCACAATCCGAACTCGATCCGAAAAGCATTCAGATGTGAATGGCCCAACTCAATCAACACCGATCCAGGCCGTCGGTTCGGTTCAGATCGCCACCGGATCGGGTCAGACATGCCCAGCTCTAATTAAAATATGTAACATTAAAAACTGCATATTTTAGAGTGAGTGAGTTCCAATTCAGGTCTTTAAAAGAGCACGGAGAATTCCCAAAAGGACTATTGATAGAGGTACTTAGAAAATACATAATGATCCATGATTTAATTGTGGATATGGTCTTTAATAAGGTGATGAACAAGATCCGGCTAGATGACCCTATTAGTTTAGATCAACCTCAAATAATGATGATGAATATGATTATGGCATTTGAAAAAACTATACACGCAAATATATATATATATATATATATATATATATATATATATATATATATATATATATATATATGTATGTATGTATGTATTAAATGTATACATATATGTGTGTGTAGAGAATTATGCTCCGTTGGGAGCCAATTATCATGAGAACTCATCTTATATGATGTGTATGTGTAATTCAAATTGTCCACTAGATGAGTTACCTCATCAAACCCTCATGGCCCAAAACTTAGCTCAATTCAAAAATCTAGTAGCCATAACAAAATGAAAGGAAAATCAAGGTTGGGAAACCCTTCTCACTTTATTATGGCCCACTAGATTTCTGAATTAGGCTAACTTTTGAGCCTTGGGGTTTCATGAGGTGATTCACCTAGTGGACTGTTCGAATTTTGTACTCACATCACATATCAAAAATTGCTCATGAGTTCTTGTGAAAGCCATTGGTTACAAGCATTCAAAGCATTTCACTATATGTATATATGTGTGTGTGTGTGTGTGTGTGTGTGTGTGTGTGTGGGAAATGGTACTATGAGGTCCATCTCAGGGGAACTTCCCATGAGGTCAAGCTATGTGGGCCCCACCATGATGTGTGTTGAAAATCTACCCCATCAGTCTGATGCATTATTCCATGGCGGGCCACAGGTTTAAAAATCAAGTCAATCCATGACTTGGGTGCACCACACCGCATACAACAGTTGAGAGGGGTTACCTTCCCATTAAAACATTCATAATCATTTATTGGGCCTACTAAGATTTGGTTCACAAATCCAGCCCATCCATTGTGTGTCCCACTTCGATGAGGGCTCAGACCAACTTTCAGCCACATCCAAAACTCAATTGGGCCCCACCAAGTGCTTTTATATGTTTTAGGCATGTCTTCACATGGTTTTAGATGGTATGATCCACCTAAGTTTCGTATACGGCTGATATTTGGGATATCTAATAACCTAAAGGGGACCCATCAAACGCACGGTGTTGATGTTCAACACACATCACAGTGGGGCCCACACAGCTCGACCTCATAGGAAGTTCCCACGAGGTCGAACTTATAGTACCATTTCCACACACACACACACACACACACATATATATATATATATGTATGTGTATATATACGCACACAATTTTATTCATCAAATAATAATAGAAATATTGTGATTACCAGTCAGATCCAACTTCGAGTTCTCACACAACACTAATTGTGGACACGCATTCTCTTGAAAAATGCACCCATCTTTTCCACTTTTTTAAAATAGCCCGTAATTATACTCCTTTACCCGGAAATGGAGTACTTCCCTTTGAGGCACCTCTTTCCATTTTTTTTTGTCATGCCTCCAAATTGTGTATCACATGTGACTGACGATGAAAACAGGGCACCATGTGTACTTAGCCGTTGATTTGATCTTGACCATTTTTTTTTCTTATTACTGACCATCAAGCTGGCAATGTAATAAATTGGAAATTTTAGTTTTATCCAAATTCTATTCAAGCTATCTTGGACATGCTAGTCCAGCTAAGGCTTGTATGGATTTATTGCTTTGCTATGATGACTATTGTTTTTTCAAACACTTAATGGTGGACTTTAGGAAGGCTTGTAGATTGATCACTTGTGGTTCACATGGAAGTATGCAAGATGCCTAGTGGCTCATGCATGTAGGTGTTGAAAGAAGTAAGGTAGGTCATGGCATATGTACACGTGAGAATTGGCACATGTAGAGCTAGGCATTGAGTCGAGTCGAACCGAGTTAGGGCTAACCCGAGTCGATCCGGTTTTGATATAGGCCTGACCCGAACTTGACTCGGTACCGAGTCTAGCATGCCTGAACCAATCTGAATCTGGGTCTAGCCTGGTCTAATATGGACTGAATCCGACCTGGTAAAAAGTACTGAGTTGGTTCGAGTTGGCACTGATTCGGATCGAGAGATCAGGGAGGAGGAGGAGAGAGAGAGAGAGAGAGAGAGAGAGAGAGAGAGAGAGAGAGAGGAGGAGGAGGAGGAGGAGGAGGAGGAGGGTGGTGGGTGGTTGCCCGGCTTGGAAGAGGAGAAGGACGAGGGAGGAAGAGAGAGTTTGGGATCGGGTCGAGATGGGTCGGGTGCGGTATATAGGGTTAGAAATACTTAAAAATTATGGTATATATATATATATATATATATATATATATATATATATATATATATATATATATATATATATATATATATATATACTCGAATTCGAGTCGAGTCTGACTGGATCAAGTTTCGGGTTGAGTCGAGTCAAGTTACTGGGTAACTTGAACTTAACTCGATTTGAGTTTGGATTGGGCGAAACCTATTCAGTTCAGACCGACTCACTCATTTAGTTTAGGTCGAGTCGAGTCGAGTCAAGTCCAAATGAGTCGAATTATCCTGTGCCCAGTTTTAGGCACATGCGTCCCAGACCAGTATTTTAAGATGCAATGTAACATATGTGAGGATGCTCAAAGACATGCATTCTAACTCTTTACGTGTACAAACATATATATATATATATATATATATATTCTTGTACTTATATTATTTTTATTGAGATTGATATTACCTTTGTATCAGTGCACTGAAAGCTTTTGTAGGCGATCAATGTCTCTGTGTGGCATCTACTCTAATCTATTAGTTTCTCTATATCATACTTAGACGTGAACCAAAAAATGGAAATATCTAAACTAAAGCAGGCCATAACACAGAAATTACCGTGGAAGTAAAAAATGAGAATTCTCACTATTAAAGTCTTATTGGGACCCGCCATGTTGCTTATGTGTCATCTAACCCCTTCATAAGATAGATTCTATATGGACAAATGGAAGTACAAAATATCAGCGATTGGAAATTTTCTTTGGCTTGAACAAGGTTTTAGTGGCAAGAGTTTAATCCCCGCACATTTCCTATGGTTTTAACAGCACACTTTGATCTTTTTTTAATGTGTTTGATTTTCAGACCCCTACCTTTTATGAACTGGTGTAGCAGTGGTGACACATGGAAGAGCATGAAATAATGAGAAAAAGATCACCGTCTCCCTTAAAGTGATTAAAAGACCTTGAATCTATGAGAACAAAGAGAAAATTTTTTAATACTTCTATTGAATAATGTCAAATGTATAAATTTATTGATTTCTCAATTACACCATTAATAAAGAAAAACAAATAAAAAGTCATAATTATTAGAAATAACAAAATTCAACTATAATAAAAGTTCTAATTCTAACAAAACTACTTTAAAGTCTTATTTCTAAAAATAAAAATTTCAGATAAAATTTTGTTAAAGGAGTCCAACAATATTATAAGTAATTTCTAAAAAAAAAATCTTAAAACTTTATAAATAAAGAAATATTATCAAAATCGGAATTACTGAAAATAGTAATATTTTCTTAAAATTTAGTTTTTGAGCCTTGTGCGTGCATTTTCTCACTAAATACATAAACGGGTCACTATATGGGTTGGTTGGCCTCAGATAACCTGTTCCTGTCAAAATTCATATGTCATGCGTCTCATAATGATATCCATTCAAAAGTTATTACCAACTTATCCTCCTTATCTGAATTGAATTTCTTCAAACTGAATGGGCCTGATTCGAGTCAATTACTCCTGCCGTGCGTAGGATTGGGCCTACCACAAGCTTTGTAATTCATGCAAGAGATCTGAGCACCAAAATTGTAGCTGGTGGGGTGGTGGAGAGAGGGAATGACAAACAGACGTCATGGTGGCCCAAGCAGCTTTGCACCCACCTAAACTGGAAATAAGAGCTTCATTGGTATTGTTGGACGCCATCCATGCATTTTGCCAACTCATATATGGCAGGACCCCAAAAACAAGCATTTCAAAAGCTTACGTGGACCCTGTTTGGAACTGGTGGGATGGTGGAGTGAGCGAATGTCAGGCAGATGTCACAGTGAGTCACGGATGCAGCTTTATGATTTTTGCAGGAAAAAAATACTAATAATACAAACTGGAAATGACAAGTTCAATGGTATTATTGGCTGATACTGTCCATTCATGTTTACAGCTCATCTTAAGCAAGAGCCCATATCAAAAGCTCAAGTGGACCACCATCGTGGATTGCGACCTACACCCACCTGTCTCCAGCTGGGAACGGCAGGAGCTTTGAGTGGCCACCGTGATGTGATGTGTGGGTTTCATCCACACCATTGAAACTTTTCTAGGGTCTACTCTGATGTTTATTTGCCATCGGAAGCGGTTTGCATGGTGAGTAACTCACAATACTGAGTAAACTCTTTGAGGTGCACGATGATTTATGTTTTTCATCTGCTTCGTCCTTCCATTTTATCAAATAATTTTAGGGCTTGAGCTAAAAAATGAGGCATATCCAAAGTTCAAATAGACCACAGTACAGGAAACAGTTGAATTGAACATCCACGGTTGAAAAATTCCCAGGGCCACATAAGTTTTCCCTTCGTCGATCCATTTATATATGATCTTAAAAATCACCGGAGTTCCTAAAAAGGTTTCAATGGTGGAAATCATTATCCCTACTTTTTTCAGTGGTATAATCTATTTGCTATAAATATGCATCAATTTTGGGCTCAACCCCTTAAATTAAATGAAAAAACGTATAAACAGCGTGTGTATAGAACACATACATTCAAGGTGGCATACTAAGTAACTCAATTCGCAATCCCATTTTTTTGCCATCCAACTTTTTTTTTTTTTTTTTTTTTTTTTTAATCATCCAACCTATTCATAAGGTTATATAGGCTGGCTGAGATGAAGAGAAATAAATAAATATCATCTCAATCTAAGACTTCCGTGGTACCTAAGAGTTTTTCAACGGTAAGAGTTTAATCCTTGTTGTGTAGTCCAAATCTGTTTTGGATCTGCCCAAAATTTTGGGCTTATATCCTAAAATAATACAGAAAAATACATGTATAATGTGAATAAAACCATACATCATGGTAGCCACTCAAAGTTCCCGCCCGTTCCTAGCAGAGACAAGCGAGGGTAGGAAAATGCATCTGTGGACCACACCACAAGGAATTGAACGTCCACCATTAAAAACTAAGGGTCATAGAAGTTTTGTATCAAAGTGATATTTGTGTTCTCTTCCTCTAGGTTTGTATGATGTCATTGAACAGGTTGGATGGTAAATAATCATCATGGTCACCTTGAGAAGATTTCAAGGGTGAGTGTAACTATCCTATGTGGTGTGGTCCACTTGAGCTTTATATCTGCTTTATTTTTGGTCTCATGACCTAAAATAAACTGACAAAACGTATAAACTCCGTCGATAAAAACACACATTATGGTCGGCCTTTAGCAAACGTTTTGCTTGGCATTTCGACGTGGATTGCATACCACGTAGGAAGCCACCTCGCTACTACTGGACGGTGCCATGTGGGTCCCACAATGATGTACGTGCTTTATCCACACGGTCTATCCATTTTTGTTTTAATATCATACTTTAGGGCACGAGTTCAAAGATGAGGGTGATACAAATATCAGGTGGGCCCCACAATAAAAAAATAAACCGTGGTGATTGGACGCCCACCATTAAAAAGTTGCCAGGGCCACACAGACCTAAAAGAAAATACAAATATCAGCTTGATCCACAACTTTTGCACCTCAAAAAGTTTTTAATAGTGGGCATTCAATCACCACATTTTGGGTTGTGTGGTCCACCTAAAATTTGAATTTGTCTCATTTTTATGCTCATGCCCTGAAATGAACTGAGAAAATAAATGGACGGCGTAGATAAAACACACAGATCAGGTGAGATCCACAATGCACCGTCCAGTTGCAACTCGCTCATTGCAGTGTCCGTCAGAATGGAATCCCTGTCCTCTGGAAAGCGGCTCGGATGCATTTATCTAAAAAGAAAATGGACGGCAAAAGCGGGAGCGGATTAGGTGTCATCCATACCGTGGGCCCCACATTGATGATTTTTTTTTTTTTTTTTTTAATATCCACGCTGTCTATCCGTTCTTCCAGCCTATTATAGAACTGCATCTCAAAAACCCTGCAGATCCAAATATCAGTGGACCACACCACAGGAAACAGTGGTGATTGAGTGCCTTACCGTTAAAATTTCCAAAGGGCCAATCGTAAGGTTTTTGCACTCAACCCTCTTGATAATGTCAAGAAGATCTGCATAAATGGAAAGTTGCAAAAATAGCTTGATCCAAAACTTTTGTGTGGCCCACAAATTGTTTTTAACGGTTATTCATCACTGTTTCTGGTGGTATGGTCCACCTAAGATTTAGATATTCTTAACGTTTGAGATCGTATTCCAAAATTGAGAAATCAGATGGATGGCATGGATATACAACAAATACATCAAGGTGGGCCCCACACCGTTAGGGTAACACCCACTAAGGTATTACCCGAGTAACAGCTAATCCATTCCCGGCAAAAACCCACCATGCGGCCCATGTTTCACGTGCATGCAACATCTGAGCTGCTCTAAAATCAGGCTGATTCATTCATCGTGTCGGCAGCACTTTAGAAAACGGTTAAAAGTAATTGAAGGCCATTGTATTGACTCGTTGCATTCATGAGGCCCACCTGATTGATGGATCGGCTTATCTTTGTAGCAGATGATCTTCAAGGTGGAACTCACCCTCTGAATGGCTCAGATTTCGTACACAACTTTGCAATGTATCTGTATTTCACTCGATGGACGGTAACTCTGCCATCCTTCGAGATGGAGCACATGCTTATGCCACTACACTGACAAACTGTCTTACAGTGGCACGTGGCGTACGTGTCATGTGCTGACGGCTCATGCTTCATGCTTTCCATGAATCACTTACGTTCACATGCGACGTGTGAATGGCGTGTATGACAGCGTTTTACAGGTGGTACGTGTCACTGGAGCGTGGATTAGGTGAGCCAGAGGTAAGAAGAGCGTACTGGGTGAGGGTCTGACTGTGGGCCCACCTTGAAGTATGTATTGCCTGTACATCCGTTTTGTCAGCTCAGTTTGGCATGTGGTCCTAAACGATGAGGTAAATCCAAATCTGAAGTGGACCACATCATAATAGGCCCACTTCGATTTATATGTTGTCCATTCATCCATTTTGTTAGCAGCTCAGTTTAATTAGGTGCGGTCCCAGAGAGTGAGGTAGATCCAAGTCTCGAGGGCAACACGTCATAGGAAAACATTGGTGATTGAATGCACACCATTAAAATTTATTGTAATGTTTATTTACCATCCAACTTGGTTAGAATTGGGCATCGAGTCAAGTCAGACCGAGTTAGGGTTGATCTGACTCGATCCGGTCTTAAAATAGGCATGTCCTGCACTCGACTCGACTCAGTACCGAGTCTAGCATACATAAACCGATCTGAATCTGGGTCTAACTTGGACTAATCCGGACCAAGTCCGACCTGGTAAAAAGTACTGAGTTGGTTCGAGGTGGCACCGATTCGATTTGAGAGAGAGAGAGAGAGAGAGCGAAGGGGGGGGGGGGGGGAGGGGTTGTGATAGAGGTTGGTGGTTGCCAGGATTGAAAGAGGAGGAGAATGAGGGAGGAAGAGAGAGTTTGGGATCGAGTCAAGATTTTTAAAATTATATATATGTCTAAATTTAAGTTGAGTGAGTTTCAGATGGTGTCGAGTTTAACCGGATTGAGTTTCGGGTCGAGTTACTGGGTAACTCGAACTTGACTCGGTTTGAGTTCGGATTGAGAGAAGCCTACTCGGTTCGGACAGACTCACCCATTTGGTTCGGGTCGAGTGGGTCCGAACGAGACAGACAAGTCAAGTTAGGCGAGTCGAGTTGTCCCTGCCCAGCTCTAAACTTGGTCATACACCATGGATGAAAGGAAAATACAAATATCAGCTTAATCCAAAACTTTTGTGGCCCCAAAAAGTTTTTAGAGGTGGGAATTCAATCCCTATGTGTGGTCCTCATGAGATTTGGATCTGCCTCATTTAGGGACCATTCCAAATGACTTGGCAAAGTAGATGGACGTTGTAGATATACAACACATATATCAAAGTGGGACCCATGCTCAGAGCTTCACCCAGAAAGCTGTTACCCGTGCCTCTCACCTAATCCGCGTCCATGTGATCGAACGAAGTCCACACACGTGCCTGACGAGTTATCTTATAAGTCGGAACGTACGGAACCACTATACGTTCAAGCTGTGTGGGGCCACTGTGATTGGCTAGTGCTGCCATTTTGTGATAGGTGTCTTTTATTTACTTCTATTTCACAGAATGCAGGGTTGGGATTCTACGTGTAGATCATGAGTGGCCTCACACAGATCGAATAAAGGACTTGGAATATTGGGTGCTGTAGCATACAGCATGGATGTTAGTACGGTGTGCTACTGCAACGCTCTCTAGCCCCACAATGATGGATATGTTTTCTCCAAGCCGTCCATCGATTTTGCTAGCTCAGTTTAGGGAACAAGTCCAAAAATTAGGCCAATCCAAATCTCATGTGGACCACACCATAGGAGATAGAGTTGATCGAACGGCTACCGTTAAAAACTTTTCAGGCCTACAAAACTTTAAGATCGAGCTGATATTTCTGTTATCGCTACTTGCAGGTCTTTGTAATCTAATCAGCGGATTAGATGATAAATAAATATTATAGTGGGCCTTAAGAAGCTTTTAATGGTGGGCATTCAATCATCATTGTTTCTTGTGGTGTGGTCCCTTTGAGATTTGGATCTGCTTAAATTTTGAGATCATGCCATTAAATGAGCCAAAAAAATAGATGGACGGCGTGGATAAAACACATACATCATGGTAAGATCTACAGAGCTGCTAAGCTAGGCAATTGGCATCATGAATGGGCTAATAGTCGCTCTTTTATCCCGATTGAGAAACCACGTGATCCCAAGACAGAAGGATATGGGTAATGTTCTCGGGTTTTGAGTGTCCACAGCTGGGCCACATGAACAATTGATCCTGACCGTTGATCTAATGGGCTCTACCATTGAAGAACTGTATGGATAAGGACCTGCCATGTTGAAAGATCCTAGCCATCCATTGATCAGCCTTGCTCAGTTGAATGCTTTTATACATCTCCATCAAGTTTCATGACCCCAATTATATGTTTAGTATTATCCCATCAAGGCGATCCATTACGTGGTCCATCTAGATTAATGGTACATATTATACTCTATTTTTACCCATTCTTGAAATAGAAAATGAAAAAAGATATATATTATTGTAAGGAAAGAAATAGCATGCGAAAGATTTTTAAAGAAAATTTGGAGTATTTTTCATTGAAGTATGACTATACTGAGCTGGATGATACACGCCATCTGATAACGAGGTGCGACCGAGAAGTCTAAGAAGCAAAACATGGTCGGGCAAAAAACAATTAAAAACAAGCAAAAGGACATGATGAGATAGAAGGATCTCAAAGAGTGATGTGGCAATAATTCAACTACCATAACCTTGAAAATAAAGAAGAGAAACACGAGAAAAAAATTGCATCAATTGAAATCTACAAATAATATTATACCAATCCAACAAACAAATCAAACAAATTAAATTTATCTTATATTATGATTTTTTATTATCATAGCTTAGATCTATCTCAGGAGTAGTAGTAATCTAGTAGCAGTAATGTTTAGTTGTAAATCAAGTCTATGATTTTGTGCTAGATTATTTTAGGTATCAATACAATCACTTCATCTTTCAGAAAGACATCTTATCGTTGATTTCTATGATTGATTAAAATTTTTTTTTTTTTTTTTTGAATGTTTCTATTTATTAAAGTCTTTTTGTACTGAAGGAATAGTACAACCCATCTTCGAAGGAATAATTCCACCTTCCAACAATCATCTCATCATCTTACAACCACATTGCGAGTGGCTGAATAACCCTACTCTCCGACAAGCACCGGAGTCAATGATCCAAGGTACACTAGGTTGCAAGGAAAGATGAGAGACATGATTAGCAGATATACCTGAATGGTTCCCCAATAGGGAAGTTGCAGAAGCAATGCAGATGGATAATGCGTTGGTACAACTGCGTGATCTATTAGAATTGCATTAGATGTCTTAATTAATTTGATTTCCCCCCAATCATGACACTATAAGCTCCTCCCTTGTAATGGGGTTGAGGGTGGGGATGTAATTTATAACACTGTTCTCCAATGTGGTAGGGAGCAGTGGTGAGGTTGAGGTTGGGCTGGTGTTCGGGTAGCAACAACGGTGGCAAGGGAGCAGCGATGGCGGTGATGGCTATGGTAGGTTGCAACTTGCAACTAGAGTTATTGATTGACCGAAGGGTTGGGGCGTTTGGAGGTTAGGAAAATGACCAGAGAAGAACGGGTTTTGACGGGCTACATTCGATGCAATGAGAGCTAGAATTAAGGTTTGGAAAACCCTATCTCTAATACTACGATATTTCAGAGAATTTAGGATGATATTCTCTTTTTCCATTTAATTAATTTATAATCAATAAAATTGTACAAAAATAATATATATATATATATATATATATATATATATATATAGATAGATAGGGAAACGCTCACCTGCAAACCAGTTCGTACCTAGTACGTACGAACTTTTTTGAGAACCCATCATACGTGATGGGGATCCAAAATCTGAACCGTTCATGTGAAGCAGCACCTCGTGAAACCCCTCGGGCCTGAGTTTTACTTTGATTTAAAACTTTGATGGGCCATAAAAAATGAAAACAGTTTCCTCCCTTGATTTGCATTTCTCTTTGCTATGGCCCACCAGAAATTTAGATTAGGGTGAAAATTTTGCACATGAGGTTTCATGGGATTCCGCATCACATGGACCGTTCAGATTAGACACCCATGGCACGTGTGCAAAGGTGCACACGTGCGTAGGTGCGCAGGGGAGCATGACTCATATATATATATATATATATATATATATATATATATATATATATATATATATATATATATATATATATATGCAAATATTGTAAATAAGTATAATGGCCCGCCATGAATACATGAGTATATACACTAACAACTAGAAAAAAAAAAGTGTTTTAAATAGTAATGCAACTGATGGATATTCCTGTCACTTTTAATTTTAAAAGAAAAACAAGGGCATGAGTTGGATAGAAAGTGTATCGAAAACGTAAATAATGGGTGCATGCATTCACATTGGCAATGATTTCGAGGCCTTGAATTTTATTTAACATGCATGCGTGGTTGGTGAGCTAATTGGGTCATGTTGCCCACATTCCATGCACGCAGCTCCATCAATCATTGTAGCCACGTGAGGTGACCGCCCACTTGCTTCCGTTAGAGGGAAAAAACGCAGATGGCGGTATTTTGGGGGCGCGGATTAGGTGAAGCATGGGTTATCGCTTAGAGGGTGAGGCTCTGAGCGTGTGGCCCACCTAGATGTATATGTTGTATATCCACACCGTCCATCCGATTTTTCAGTTCATTTTAAGGCATGGTTTTAAAAACTATGCAAATCTCAGGTGGACCGTATAGTAGGGATTGAATTCCCACCAAAAGTTTTAGATCAAGCTGCTATCTGTATTTTCCTTCATTCATGTCTGTGTGATGTAAGAAACAGATAGGATGGTAAATAAACATTACAGTGAGTGGGCCTAGGAGGTTTTTAATGGTGGGCGTTTAATCACCATTTTTTTTCCCGTAGTGTGGTCCACTCGAGATTTAGATCTGTCTCATTTTTGTGTCTACTCTATAAAATTAGCTTAAAAAGTGGATGGACGGCATGGATATACAACACATACATTGAGGTGGGCCCAACGGTCAGGGACTGACCCATTGAGCTGTTACCCTTGCCTCAACTAATCCGCGCCCCAGGACGTGAAGATCACCTCATCGCACGTGCGCCAGGTTACCACCTTCTCACTTTTAGTTGTAATGGAAACCGAGACTCGCTCCGCACGTGCCACACTGACACGGAATAGGAGCAATTATCTATGGGCCGGACCACATACGTCAGCTCATCAAGTGGGTCGGAGATGGGCGCGGAATATGGATGCTGCCTATCTTTTTGTACACTTCCGGCGACAGGACCTAACGAATAGATCGGTATATATATATATATATATATATATATATATATATATATATATATATATATATATATATATAGGGAAAAGGTACTATGCGCTCGAGCATAAAGCGGTAGTCCGTGAGGTCGAGTTGGTGTCGGCCCTACCGTGATGCCGTTCGAAAATCCACACCTTCCACCAGATGCAACATTCCAGAGGGGGCCCACACGGCTAAAAATCAAGTCAATCCGTGACTTTTGTGGGCCACACCACGTACAGAAGTTGAGAGGGGCCGTGCACCATTGAAACATTCAAAACCATTTTTGGGGACCTTTCGAGACGTTTTTTGATGATCAACACCGTCCATCATGTGTGTCCCACTTGAATATAATTTTGGACCAAGTTTCAGGTGGTATCCACAACTCAGGTGAGGCCCACCAAGTGCATTTACATGTTTTTACGTGTATACTTATGTTTACCGATGGAATGGCCCACCTGAGTTACATGGACGGATGATTTTAGGCCGTGTGGGCCCACCCTGGGTTCGCACATCTGGTGGACGGTGTGGATCTTCTAACGGCATCACGGTGGGGCCCACACAGCTCGACTTCATGGACTACCACTTTACGCTCGAGCGCATAGTACCTTTTCCCACTATATATATATATATATAATATATATATATATATATATATATATGGGAAAAGGTACTAAGCGCTGGAGCTGATGTATGTATTGTATATCCACGCTGTTCATCTTTTTTGCCAACTCATTTTGAATGGCCCATAAATGCATACGATCGAAATCTCATATGGACCACACCACGGGAAACAGGTGATTGAATGCTTACTATTATAAACTTCCTAGGGCCCACAGTAATGCATGTTTATTTTCCATCCAACCTGTTGATAAGGTCACATATCACAAGGGAATAGACAAATATCAGCTGTCTAAAACTTGTGGCCCACAGGTCAATCACCATCGTTTCCTGAGGTGTGGTTGACTTTGGATTTGGATCTGCTTCATTTTTGGGCCCATGTCCTAAAATGATCTGGAAAAATGGATGAATGGTGCGAATATACAACATATACATCAAGTGGGCCCCATGCTCACAGCCTGACAGAATCCACTCTTCATATATAGGCTTCAGTACCATACATGTTATGCGAGTCCGTTGATAAGTCCTATGGAATCCCAATGGCCTTCTTTATTTTATAATAATAATAATAATACGGTGGCCTTTCTTAATTTGCGATTATCTAAATGACAAAATCTAAGGCAGCATATCAAGAAAGCTTGTCTGCATGAGTAACGTGGTTTTGGATTACAACCAGAGAAGGCAAATATATATACATGTCTGTATGTTAGTTAGAAATTGATAAATCTCGCTAGTTTATATTAGTGGGTCCCATGGGCCCATTTTCTTAGCTCTGCTTAGGCCATAGCATCTCTGCGCTTTTGTTTTATTTTTGTCTTAGTTTGGATAGACATGACAAAGTAGGCTGTGACTTTTATTATATAAAGCAGGTGTAGCTTAGTTCAACGCATGGCATTCATTTGTGAGATAAAGTGTTCTTTCAAGTAAGGCACCTTCTCACTTTACTTTTTTTTTTTTTTTTTTTTTTTTTTTTGTGCGTGGGTTGAGAAGTTCAACGCATGGCATTCATTTGTGAGATAAAGTGTTCTTTCAAGTAAGGCCTCTTTTTTTTTTTTTTTTTTTTTTTTTTTTTTTTTTTTTTTTGCGTTGAGAATTTGATAATCTCAAATTACATATTCTTAATTACAATAAAATTGAAGGAAATAGGAAACCGAAAAACATAATATTAAGGACAAGCTAAATCACTTGTGATCACACTGTCTTTAAAGTATTATTCTCCCTTCCTTAAAATAATTGAGATTATTGACGGATTGCAAGCAAATAGCCTTCAGGATACCACGAGCTTATGTGTAGTTCTGCATTCAGCAAGCATGAATGAACCATTGATGGAACTTTGTAAACATAGTTTTTTTGGTAGATAAAAATTAAAAGAAAATTCTCAAATGAAAAAAGAGATAGAAAGTAGAAGATTGGATTTGCTGGATTAGACCACTACACTAGTTTGGTTCTTATGAATTTGCTAGATTAGACCACTACATGTGTTTGGTTCTTATGGACTTGCTGACTTAGGTTCGTATTGAACCTGCTGCCTTGATTAGAGAACGCTTGGAGCTTACTAGTTCATATGAGAGAATGAGTTGAATGGTTTGTGTTGTTGAAATGAACCAGTAAAGCTCGATTTATATAGGCAAAGGCGGCTGGACATTTTAGTCCAGAGTCGTTATTGGAATGGACCATTTCTGGCTATTGTTGAGAAACTAGCTATTATTTATTAGTTTTATCAGTTTTTGGCCGTTTTGTATGTAGGAGACTCTAATTGCATGCTAGCCATTCAGATACAGTTGCTAGCCGCGTATGATTGTTGGGCTAGCCACATGCAACAATTTCTGTATAGTTTGATTAATTACAGCATGGGCAGTTACACTAGGCCACTTTAACAGCTAATTTATCTCCTATATAAGGCAGAGATGTTTCTCTTATTCCTCTTACCCATGACACCCCAAACCCAGCCACCTAACCAAGTGCAAAGTGCATGCGCCACCTTGCCTCTACACCCACACTGCCTTACATGCCCATGCCCTCGCATCGAGTCTGAGATCGAGACCGTGCCCATGCGCATGTGTTCCAGTACAAGCCTTGGTACTCCTCTATCTCACCAAGCAAATTTTAAGGTGAGGTGAAAACTAAGTTTTTTCACAAGCAATAATACACACACACGTATATAATTTTTTAAATATATTTTTTAAACAAAAATCATTTTCCATAACATCACATGCACCACAATGGGCACTTGAACCCATGACCTCAATGTTGAAACTTATGGAGTCTACTATTGAGCCATGGGTAGGGACCCTTCTTCATGAGTGTTCATGAATTGTTGGGTTCACTGTAAGAACTCATGTGCAATCAACATGGGAACCATCAAGTGAGATTGATGCCAATTTGTGATGTTAGGAAGTTTTCTATTCATTTCCCATTTGTTGCGAACAAAAATGAGACCTAAGAACTTATACCACATCCATTTACTGTCAACTTGGGACATAAAAATGGGTATATAAGGTTAAAAAGAATAAAAAAAGTAAAAGAGAAAAAAGGCCTTATAAAGCTATTGACAAGTGTAAAGCATTTATAGATAATGCAGGTTTTCAAAAGAAATCTATACGAAACAACCTTATGGTTTGGAAAGTCAGGAGAAACCAAAGTATATATGGGTGGAAGCTGCAAAAAATTCTATATGGCTTAAACCAAGTGCCACAAGCTTAGAGTGACAAGATTACAAAAGTAATTGGCGTTTAGTTGGTACACCGTGGCACATTTCGACTCAAGTCTATCTGAAGGGCTTGTTTGGATTCATGGAAAGCATGAGAAATGAAATAATATTTCTCATGAAACTAACTTTTCTTTGTTTGTTAAACCTTTTTTTTATGAGAAATTATGGAAAACACTATTTCCCACATTCTAACTTTCTTGGAAATCCATTCTTAAGAAACACATTTTCTCACGATGAAAGGAAAATGTGTTTCTTAAGGGTTAAAGCTCAAATGCACCATTATCTATGTTCAATCTCCTCACATGTGTTGCTTGTGCCAATGTGTCTAATGAGAAATTGTCCATCTCCAATCATGCTGAACATACGCTACATTTTTCTTCTCTTGTGCCCTACGTGTAAAGAGCCCCACATGCGCTAATGTGCCACATATATTACCATTCATCTTCTCTTGCACCCTATACCTGCCACATGTATCACCGCTCATCTTACTTATGCTCCATATGTGCTAATGTGTCACACATGCCATTGTCCTTCAATCTTAAAATATGCCACATGCAAATGGTGCCAACGTACACAATCACTATAATCTTGCTTTAGTGCCCACATGTCAAATATGTTAATATATGTCTTGTGCCACATGTGTTACCATACAACTTCAAGCACCTCAATGTACCATATGTGCCACGATTCAGCTTCAAGTGCTCACATATGCTGTGTATGCTACATGTGTCATCACTCATCTCTAAGCATCCCACATGTGTCATATGTGTTAATCTGACACATGCCAATGGCTAACTACTTTTTTTTTCAAGAAAATTATTTGTTTTGCCAAACAACAAACTTGAAAATAAATCATAAATATCTATGGAAATTTTGTTGAAAAAAAAAATATTTCTTCCTTTCCAACAATTTCTTGAAAATAAAGTTTCTTAAGAAACATTATTTTCTTTCTCATACTTTTCATGAATCCAAACAGACCTTAAAACAAATTACAGAATATATAATAATGGTGCCCGAAAAATGATGTGGATGAAATCATTCATATTTGTAAACATCTAATAAGATTTGAAATGCAAGCTTAGCAAGGTTCAATAGTTTCTTATCTTGAAATAAATCAGTGTTAAGAAGAATTAATTCTCATGCAAAAAAAAAAAAAAAAAAAACTAACAAGCTTGCCACACAATTTTAGGGTGGAGAACTGCAATCAATTTCAATCCCATCAGATGTAATTGGGAAGTTAAAAAGTGAAGTCTAAGGAGAACCAGTGGGATATGCACATCTGCATTCATTTATTTAGGAGCTTGATTTATCAGGCATTATCTCAACTAGATATTTCTCAAGCAATTAGTGTAGTGATATATGCAAGATAGGTACAATATATAGATCTTGCATATATCTATTTATTATTATTATTATTATTTCAAAAAAGATAAAAATTAGATATATGCAAGATCTATATATTGTACCTATCTTGACTAGATATCAAGATCAGTAAGGGCTATTAAGGGTCGGATTCAGGTCAGGTCCTACTAGATTCGTGTCTATTCTCAAAGACCCAGACCTAGATCCAAACGATTTCAGACACCCATCAGGAATCTGTTAGGTCATTGGACTTAGCTTTCTAGCCAAACAAGAGCATTTACTTGGTTGGCCCACCCAATGGATGGATCATATTGCATAAATATTTGCCACTTTGACACATACATTGGTGTGTAGCTAGACGAACTCTATTACATGTTTGTGACTCATGATATATTATTCCTTTACTAGAATAATCAATATATATTAAATAATATAATAAATATTTTTTAATTAGTTAGAATAAAACTTAGATGATGATGATATATTACTAATATTAAAAATAATTGAACCCAAACTTGATACAACCTAATCTGATTTTAATTGAGTCCAAGTCCCTGGACCCAATAAGACTTGAATTTTAACCGTGCCCAAAAAGGTGAGACTCAAACCCAGCACCATTTCTTAATAGGTCAAAAAAGATGGAGCCAGACGGGTTAAGGTCGGGTGGGGTCCATCTAGGGCCACCCATTGAAAGCCCAAGGATTGCCGGCGGGAATCTAGAGAGCACCCCAAGATCCAAATATTAAAAAGTACACGTTATGTCCATCCAGCATCAATGGACGGTGGAAGATAGGGTATGTTTGGCACACCTAATTCCTGTCCTTTTCTGGAAGCCGTTTAGGCAACCGAACGAGCTAGTGACGTGGCACCATGTCATCAGATGCCACCGAAAAATCTGGCCCACCATGATGTATGTGTTTTATCCACGCCGTCCATCCATTCTTTCAGGTTATTTTAAGGCATGAGCCCAAAAGTGAGGCAGATCCAAATGTCAAGTGGACCACAGAGTGGGAATTGAACGCCTATCGTTAAAACTTCTTTGAGGGCCGTAGAAGTTTTCGACCGAGCTGATATATATATATATATATATATATATATATATATATATATATATATATAACTTTCCCTTCATCGAGGTTTATGTGAATTAAAAGAACGGGTTGGATGTAAGATAAACATTACAGTGGTAGGTAGGAAGGTTCTAGCTTTGGGGTCATTTTCCCACTGCTTCCTATGGTGTGGTCCACTTCAGCTTTGGATTTACTTAATTTTTTAATCTTATTGGCTAAAATGATATGGAAAAATAGATAGAGGGTATGGATAATACACATACATCGTTGTGGGCCCAGAGAGCTTTTCCAGCACCCACATCGGTACTGATATGGATCACTACTGAATCCGGGTCCCATACGAACATGAGATGATAGATGACACAACAAGAACCCGAACATGGTTGATCCATTTCTCTGCAGTAGCCATGACAAGGTGATGTGTGAATCAGGACCGTCTATGTGTTTCGGCCTAGTATAGATGGAAATGATTCAAACATAAATATAGATCAGATGATCCTAGCCATCTGACTAGTGGCCAATAAAGATGATATAACCTAACCGTTAATGATCAACATTAATTCACAGAATTGGATTAGCAATTTTAAGAAGTGAGCTATCTGTATTAAAGCCCACCAGATGGACGGTCCCAATTGAGAGATGGCCCTATCAAGTGTCCTACAGAGAGCTAGCTTTATTAGAATATTAAAAAAATGATGAACGTGTTAAATGGTGAAAATGGTGAACATGCGTGTGAAGAATGAGTTACAAAATTAAGCCCTTATTAGAATATTAAAAAAATGAGTGGGACCCATACAATGGACGGTTTGCAGTTGGAGATGGAATCTACAATAGTTTTATGCCTTAAATCCGGATGAAAAACTATTTTTTAAGTATACTTGGGCAAGCGGCAAGTTCAAGTTGATGGAATAAAGAAAGGTATATTCACTTCAAAAATCCTTGAAAATTCTGAATTTACGAACAATATCTTTGAAGAACCGAAATGGTGGGAAATTGCTTTTCTGAAGAGAGAAATTAACAAAATACCCTTTGGGGAGAGTTGTAAGGTCTGCTTGGTATGTGTATAATATTCAACGGTCCAATAGATGCAATTTACTATGATGTTGATAGTAACAAAAAAAAAACATGATTTATCTAAACTTAAAGTAGGCTACACTATAAAAAATAATATACGTGATATAAAAGTGTCTAAATTCACATGTAATTAATCTGGCGATTACATATGCAACATTTATTTATTTATTTGTCATTATCATGGTGGGGTGCATACCTTGGATGTTATAAGTATATCATTTGGTCCCCATAATTTTCTGAATTCATTACTCAATCTAAAAGACTTGAATTGGATGTCTCAATTAGAGTAAAGTGAGGAGAGAGAGAGAGAGAGAGAGAGAGAGAGAGAGAGAGAGAGCCACCCCCAGATTGTCACTAGTCCACATGCCCACACCCATTGTGTGGGGTCCGCTTCATAGATGGCTTAAGTTGGCATTTGCATGAGTGAAGTTTGGCATTTGTATGCAAGTAATGTTGCATTTGTATGGAACGAATGCACCACTTTAGTGAAAGTAGTGTGATATTTACATGCGGGTAGTGTAGTATTTGTGTATAAGTAGTGTGGCATTTGTGTGCAATGAGTGTGTATACTAGAGGATGTGGTTTATTGTGTGTGGCTTGGATTGCCACATTACGGATTTGATGTGGGTGGGTTGGATTGTCATATTCAGAAACTGCTTTTGGTGGTTTGAATTTCTTATGGACCTTATGGGGTAGCTTGTGAGCACATACATTTCTATATTTTCATTGGTGATTAGTACTAATTGTACAATTGTCCCTTTTCGCATAGTGGATTCTACCCCCAATTACCAACTAGACGTGCATCCCAAGGTTTGAAGAACATTTCTTGCTATCATACATTTAAATAAGATTGAAAATCTTGAATTGTTTATTGCGTTATATGTATTAATTGTGAACTATGCTGGACTATTAAAACAGACACATAATCTTAGGAATATTTCTCACTGAGATGACCCATCACGGTTTTAATATAAAAAATAACAATAACAAGTGGTGTAGGTCTACATGAGCATGGGGAGCCATATGCGAGTGCGATGGAGTTTCTCAATCAAGCTAGCTAAAACAATATTTAAATAGTTTTATTTTAGCATAACTCTAAAATGTAATATTTTATTTTAATTTGTAATAAGTCCTCGGATGCATGAACCTTTTGGGATTTGAGTTGATTATGTAATATTTGAACTCTAATTGCAATGTACAATATAGCTCTTCAGTTTACTGCATACCATGGGAATGCAGAATGTGAATTGTGAAAAATATATTATAAAAAAAAATAAAGTATGTTTTAAGGAGCTTTCGCTAATTAATTAGTTAACACCCTTGAATTATTCGAAACATGAGTTATCGATCCTTAGGTACCAAATTTTGGAGCATTAATTTTGGAGTGTTACATTCCTAGAGCTGAGCTGACTATGATGCTTATATACCATCCAAACCATTCATAAGGTATTACCACTTAGATAAACTATAGGAACAAATATCATCATAATATAAAACTTTTGGCTACCCCAAGTGATCAATCCCTACTCTTTCATATAAACAAATATCATCATAATATAAAACTTTTGTCTACCCCGAGTGATCGATCCCTACTCTTTCATATGGTATGGCTCACTTGAGTTTTGAATCAGCCCCACTTTTATATTCCTTTCCTATGGTTGTCTAAAACTTTAGATGGATAGAGTGAGCTTGTCATGGATATCTTTGTGGGCCCCACATATCCTTGAACACAAGTATATCTCTGTGCCTAGAGTCACAGGTGAATTGCTCTATAAAATGACGTGTTTAAGATTGGCCAACCTTAATAGTAGATAAATTATGTTTCAACATTGAGATCATGGTTTCTAGTTGGGCATGTGTAAAATAAATTTAAAAAAAAAAAAAAACCATTCATAATCACCTTGATTTTCATTTTTCCAGTTTCGACATTATTTATAAATTCATAATAAACATTTTTAAAGTTTATTTTTTATTAATAGCGAGATTTTCTTAATAATATTCCACGGAAAGCTACAGTGAAATTCCCCCTGAGATATTTGTCGCTGTGATGTGCATATAAATATATATATTTTTATTTTGAAGATATTATTAATAAAGAAAATATCTTTGAAACATCTATTTCTAGATTTAAGTGTACAGTTCTCAATCCTGATATTTTGAAGATATTTTCAGTAAAGTTAAAATCTTTGAAACATCCATTTTTTTAATTTGGGCGCGGATTAGCTACAGACAAGTTGAGTCTCAAGACTGGCTACTGAAATGACGTCACCAAGTTCTGTGGGCCCCACCATGATGTATGTTCTGTATCCACGCCTTCCATCCATTTGGAGATATCATTTTATGTCAAGATCCAAAGAATGAGTTAAATCCAAAGATCCAGTGTACCCCAGCACAGAAAACAGTGGGAACAGTGATGTCCATCATTAAAAACTTCTAAAGGCCAAAAAATGTTTAGATCAAGCTGATATTTGTGTTTTCCCTTCTTTCACTTATTTTTTAACTTTTTAACGGGTTGGATTTCAAATAAACATTTTGGTGGGCCTTAGGATAGTTTCAACGGTGGGAATCACTCTCCCCACTGCTTTTTGCGGTGGGGTCCACTACATCTTTTTATCTCCCTCCTTCCATGGTTCATGCCCTAAAATGATATCTCAAAATGGATGGACGGTGTGGATACAACACATACATCATAGTAGGGCCCACATAACTTGGTGACGTCGCTTCAGTAGCGACTCGCTACTCAACCTGTCAGTATCTAATCCGCGTCCTTTAAAAGCCCTGAATGCGATGGCCGCCACTTGGTCCCTGGACCAGCCATGTGGGTGGTACCCTGACCGTGGGGCTCACTGGATATATGCGTTGTATATCTACACCGTCCATCTGTTTTTCCAACTCATTTTATAGGATGATCCTAAAGATGAAGCAGATACAAATCTCAGGTGGACCACACCACAGGAAATAGTGCTCTTTAAAGGCCCACATAAAACTTGTTTGGGCCCACTGTGATATTTATTTGCCGACCAACGTGTTGATAAGGTCGCACAGATCTCAATAAAGGAAAACACAAATCAGGTTCATCCAATAAGTTTTTAATTGTGGGCTGTCAATCACCACTTTCTACTGTGGTGTGGTCCACCTGTGATTTGTATCTGCTTCATTTTTTGGGCTCTCGATGGGGGAAGGACTGTAAACGGACCGGGCCTGGGTTTGCTTCAGCCCAGATTCAACAGTTTGAGCCGACCTATTCAGAATTTTGATTTTATCTGGCCCAAGTCCGGCCCATTAACAGCCCTAGATGGAGATTTAGCTACAGAGATTAGTCACGGCTTCTCGTTACGATGTATATCAATAACAATTACAAATAGGGCTGTCAATGGGCTGGGCCTGGGGTAGGACTCGGCCCAGATTTTGAACTGTATTGGGCCTGGCCGTCGGGCGACCCTATTCAAAATTTGATTTTCAGGCCCGAGCCCGGCCCATTGACACCCCTAATTACAAAAGAGAAATACTCCGGTGATCAAGTGTACTATAACATATGGTGCTCCTAATTACATGGCAATTGGACTATCCAATTCACTGATCTAGACCGTTCATTAGATTGATATTTAGTGGTATAGTATGTAAGAATCATATCAATCTGAGAAACATTAACCATTTGATCAATGGTATTTAATTTGGACAGCCAAGATCATTTACACAAAATAAATCCAATAAAAAATTTGGTCCATCCATTTTTTAGAGACCATCATGGATTGCTTATGACTCTAAAGAATTAAATTTGTTAGGCAATCATATCCATACCATCCATGGCCTGAAAAAACGACGGATGTAGAATATAAGTCTATATCAAGGATGGAATGTATCACCCGATCAGTGCGTTTTTTGCATGGTAGCCTGGGAAATATGTTATGTACTTAATGGACCGTTCAGATCAATTGATTGAACTGTCTAACTGAACTTAGGCAATAAGGAGCACCAGAGCATTTCTCCTTGGGTGCTCTCGGTTTGCTCCTGGTTGGCATTAGGGCACTCGTACATGTGAGTCACACGTGTGAAATGTTAAGGACCCGAATATTATTGTTGGGTCCTACCAAAGGTCAACCTGAATCAATCTGGCCCATTAATTTGAATGTAAAGGTGGCTTGGAACAACCTGATCCTTAGCTCAAGTGGTAGCCTGAGTGAAAGATACCTCGTTTCAACACTGAGGTCTTCGTATCGGTCCCTAGTGAGGGTGGCTAACAGTGAAGTGTGAATTAATAGTGGGGTGTACTAACAAGCTACCATTAAATAAATAAATAAAAAAAACCGCTTTGAGGGATTTAGAACCATCCGATCCGACCAGTCTAGTAGGGTGCGGCCTGATCTGAACAGTTGGACTGACCGTATAAATATCCAAACAAGAGATGGGTCCGCCTTTGTTAGGGACCATATATGGGTAGTGGGACTAGGAAAAGAGACAGCCCTGGTGCATGCACTGAGGAGTAATATCTGCATACATTCATTGAATTTCCAAGCATGCATCTTTATCACATTTAGGGCATGTTTAGTGCTGGTTGCAAAAATATCACATGGAAAGATAGATAAAGTTAGCCACGGTGACAACAACATGGGGTGATCTTTATGGAATTTTCTCAGGAGATTTTCAAAGTTCGAGCTTTTTCTTGTGACATTATCTCTTGAAAAATCTAGCCAAAACAGAAATATTTAAATTTTGATTTTATTGCTACTCGGCCTTTTTAGTAACACATGAGACACCCAACTTGTCATTGAGGATTGTTCATTTGATGGCACAATTCGAAGCAATCAATGCCACAAGAAGCAAACTGATCAGATGATCTTAACCCATGAATGACACACCTAGATCCATAGCTCAGGTGGTAGATTGAGTGAAAGATACCTCCTTTCAACACTAAGGTCTTGGTATCGATTCCCTAGTGGGGGTGGCTAACAGTGAACTGACAGTGGGTTTATTAACAAGCTAATAAAAAAATAAAATAAATAAAAAAGAAGGAAAAAAAAATCCATGAATGACGCCAAATTGTTATAACCAAAGTGTTACTTTGAAATTATAAGCAATATAGAGTGGGACCTATTAGATATATGGTTCATGATTATTGGACTTATTTTATTTATCCACTCAATCTTGATCGTCCTTTTTTTCATACTATTGATAAAATACTTAGGGTCATTTGAATACCACTAAATAAGTAACTTTTTCTAGTTACAACAGTAAATAAATGACTTATTTCAGATAAGTTTGGTTTATGATAAGCAAGTTGTTTACCAAATATACTTATTTTCTTAACAAGAAAACCTAAGATAAGCTATTTGTAGAATAAGTAGTTCATCTTAAGCATATTACAATCCAAATGGGCCCTCGAGGGGTGTTTGGAAGGTAAGTTCCTTGAGATCTTATGCTACATGTAGCTTATCTTAGTTTTTACTTATTAAGAAAATAAGTATGTTTGTTAAATAATATACTTATAAGCTTCTCATCTCTTTTGTCTCTCTTAATGCTTCTCTTTAATAACTATAAAAACTAAAAAAACTTTTAAAAAAATAAAAAATTAAAATAATTATATACTTTTAAATAAAAAAGTTCCGTATAATTAATTATAAACCAAACTTATATTTATCTAAAATAAGTTACTAATCTACTACTGTAAGTAGAAAAAGTAACTTATTTGGTGGTATCCAAATGGGCCCTTAGAATCAATTGAAAAGCATGTTTCGTGCAAAATAATTTATCCCTAGTTGTATGAAAGAGTAAGTGGTTGCCATTTTCCATGTTATTGATAAGCTAATTAGTATCATCCGCTAAGCATAATTTTTGCAAAAAGACTTACCATAGTTTTACGAAAGAGTGAGCAGTTGCAATTAACGAATGAGTGTCTCACCTGTCACTAAGAAGGTTGAGGACATTGCTACATCCCTAGGAAAGTTGGACGACAGCAAAACCCTTTAAACATATTTAACTTAAATAATTAAATAAATTTAAAATATACATATATATTTACATATCAAATTCCTTATTATTATTTTTTCTATTTCCATAATGATGTCGTGATAAAAAAGCATGATATTAAAAATAATAATAATAATCTATCGATATTTTGAAAATATCACAATAATATCATTAAAATTTCTTACAATATTGTTGTGGAAATTTCAAAATCTTTGTGATATTTGTCATACTGCTCATGGCTTAATTTTCTTCCTCTTGGCCTGCTTGGATGCAAGCAAATGTGTTTGGTATAAGATCACTCTCTAGGTCAAACTATCTTAGATATCCTATCACTACAACAAAAACGGGTATATACGGCATTTGCGCTTCTCTTTCATCAGCGCTATATAAGACCTACCCGACGGATATCTTAGCCTATATAATAATTAAAAAAAACCAACCGGCCCCAATGCGACTCTCCTATTTCCTACCCCCCTCTCTCTCTCTCTCTCTCTCTCTCTCTCTCTCTCTCTCTCTCTCTCTGCAAACCTAGCTCCGGACCCCGCGCCTCTCTCTCCCTCTCCCGATCTCTCTTCCCCTCTCTCGATCTCTCTCCCTCTCCCGATCTCTCTCCCTCACTTGCATCATCTTCAGATCTCGCGCCTCTCTCTCTCTCTCTCATCTCTAGATCTGGTGCGGCCAGCAGCCCCTGCCCTTCATCTCTTCCCCGGCCAGGTATTCTCTTTTTTCCTAGGGTTTTGGATCTATTTTCTGCACTTTGCAAGGTATTTTGACTGGTTATGGTGGGGATTTACTAGATCTAGAACCAGGGTTTGGATTTCAGAAAATTATTTTTTTAATTATTCATTTGATTGAGATTTCTCTAAATTCTGTTAATTGAATTCATGTGATTGTTTCTTACATTTGTTGGGACCAAACGATCAATCTCTCCTCTTGATTTTCTTTCCTATGTTGCCGATGGCAATTGACTAACTCTGATTTGAATTTTGCGTGTTTCGCCCATTCATGCTAACAGAGTCGAGGGTTTATTAATGGATTCTTTAGGTGGATTTTTATGATGACATGATTTTGCAATTTTTCCTGTTTGTAGGAAATTGCAAATGTGGACACTTGTTGCTTTTGTCATGTGTTACTGTCAGTTTTGCTTCATAGCTCCATGCCAGTGTATTTCCAAGAGCAGGGGTTTCATACTTTCCTTATGCTTGCCCTATTCTTTTGTTGGAGACCCAGGTTTTTTCGTTGTGTCATTGGTTGATTATATGAATACTGCTGTATGGCCCACTAGATCAACAGCTTGGATCACTAAAAACTACACCTTTTGTGGGTCCTAGCAAATTTCTGGACGTTTTTCCTTAATGCTTATTATATGGTAGTTGGGCTTCTGAATTCAGATTTGCCAACCAGTGGGCCCATTGCCATTCTAGGACCTTTCCACTTTAGGCCTTAAATTGATGGGAAATAAACAATTTCTTATTTTGAAATTGTTGTTTTAAATTGATGGGAAATAAACAATTTAAGATTGTCTATCCCCATTACCTGCATCACTTGTATCAGTACCAATGTTTGGAATTGCAGCAATTACGATTGTCTGGTGGAGAAAGTTTTTTTTATAACAACATTAATGGTCAGCCTCCCTGTAAACATTAAAAAATGGTCACAAAAACTATTAACACATGCACATGCACTTCCAATTTTTTGATAATGGCGGCATTCTCCCTCTACAAACACATCCTTCATTCTGCTACATTGATAATTGGCTTGGCTTGGCTTGGCAAAGTTGAGTGCTTTTCAATTTTCTTTTTCATCTTTCTAGACAATCCTGGATGATTCGATAGGCGTAAAAGTCTTTATTCCGAAAACCTTGCTAAGCCCACATGTCCCTCTATTTGTGGCTCTGGAATGTTTGGCAGACATACCATCTGTGGATCAGATGAGGTGAAATGTGTGAATGACCTGGCGTGAAAAATAAGGCTAGTCAGCTCAATAGGTGAGCTGCACATTTATGAAGACAAGGAACAATGTAGAAAAAAAATGAGCCACCTCTCCACATGTGCCTCATTGACACGTGTGGGCATGTGTACTGGTGCATGTGGGCTTAGAAGAATTCTTTTGTATATGGTGGCCATATCTAACTTCTCTATGCTGGATATTCAACTGTTCTGATGGGTCTGTTATCTCAGGTATATTCTTCAGAACATACATTTGACAAAGGAGAAGAATAGTGTTTGTGCGAGTTTATTCTTTTTTGGCAACATGGTCCAATTGTTGGGACAAAGACGTTAACAAGTATTGAAAACATTTGCCTAATACAGCCTGGAAGTGCACAAAAGGATCCAACTCTGGATTTCTTTTTGGAAATATCAAGAAAGAAACTTGAATTGAGTTCAGATCGTTCTTCTTTCATCGCCGAACATGAAGTTTTAGCAAATGCATTTACTACATTGTAGCTATCTGTGTGGGGCCTTGGTGGAATGAGCTTCTTGTGGTTCATATGCTGTAGCTCGAGTCTGGTTATCAATTAATTGATTTATTTCTTACTTTTAGATTATTTCTTTAATATTAAAGATTGGTAAATTTCGGTGCTCTATTGTTTGACACTGGGTGCTTGTTATGTTTTAAATCACTTGTCAGTCAAACTGCTTCTAAAACTTTTCGGATGTCTGCTGTTGTGCAAACATTTCTTATATATTTTCATTTGTACAAACTGCCTTCAACCTTGGAGATTGTCATCCTGGCCCATGCAATGGATGGGCTTTTCTCAGTGAAATCAGATGTCTTTATCTTTGGGGTCTTACTGCTGGAGATCATTAATGGCAAGAGGAACAATGACTGTTTCAGGGATGATCCTTCACAGAATTTAATAAGATATGTAAGTGCAAGTTTTCCTTCTTGATCCATGTATATCATCACTAATATTGTATCCAGTTGAGCCATATTTTTCTATAATAACAGCCTGCCCTTTTTGTGAACAAAGAGAGATAATTCAGAATTAGCAGAGACAGATGGGCTGGAAGGATATAAGCATTGCCACACCACTGACAAGTTGTTCAATAGAAAATTTGAAAGGTATGATATTCAAACAAGAAGTGTTGTACATTGTTCAAAAAACTTGTGGCCTGAGCTTGGCTGAGTTGGCCTATTTAAAAAGCTGGCAAAACATTCCAAGTTTACTTGGAGTATTAGTAGTTTCAACCCAACAAGTTTCTGGATTGTTGAAAATGAATTGAAACTTTCAGTTTCTTTTGAGAATTGCTGGCATTTTGTTTGGTATCATCTTTTTGTTGATTCGGTTAACTTCTTTACTGCTTCTAACACAAGCAAAACCCAATTGACATTGGTGAACTTTTGGCTTGTATTATTGGTTTCTGCAGGTTTGTAATTGCTACCAATTTCTTCTGACCGAGGTTTACGAATGTTGCAGAGGCACCCGAACCAATGGAAAGAGATTTCATGTCCTAAATCATAGTATCGTTTTTTCTCTTGACCATTCAATTTCTTTGATACAATGTTCCTACTACTCCAATATATGTTTATTTATTTATTTTGTTCTTTTTGGTAGCAAAGATACTTGTTGGATTCTTTTGATTACACAACTGGCTCAAAGTATTTGTTGAAGTCAACCTACATCTAGATTTGGAGGTGTGGAGAAAGTATGTGCTGCTCTCCATAAGTAACCACGCTGGCAGATGTCTGACATGTACATGAGCTGCCTTGTGCATATGCCACTGGTCAAGATCATACCATGGGGGCGTCCTTCACATACATGAGATTGAGGGAGTAGGAAATTAGAAATCTAATTTAGTAATGTGTGGCACAGAACCTGAAATCTGATATACCATGGGGCGTTCTTCACATACATGATATTTGTTCCATCATTCCTTGACTTCCTTTGTTCTGAGATTATAAAGATGAAAAGAGAATTGCTTCTTCACTGGCTATGTAGATCCATAGATCTGCTTGTATTGTAGCATGGTGCAAAACACACATGCTAGATTAACACTTTTGTTTATTGCTTTTTCTCTCTGTCCTCCTTGTTCTTTTTAATATTATTTTTCTCACTTTCTAGCATGTTTCGAATGATGTGCATGATTTTTAATGTTTTTTTAATTGAAGGTCATTAATGAAGCTCTCAATGTGGGAACAGAGTCAAGTTTGTGCACCGAAAGGCCCTCAAGGATGTCAGATTTAAAGGTACACCATCCACTTATGGTGGACCTTTTTTGTATATATGTTTATAGAATCATGCATGTAAGAGCACATTTATTATAATGTTTGTATTAAGAAACTAAATTTCTGTGGTCCAGATTATTCAATTCCATGTGGATGGAAGGTCCTCCCAGTTTTCAGTGTCGTACATCTAGACAGGAGCTTAAAGTCCAGGAGAGGGCAAATGGATGGATTTGTTTTTATTTATTTATATTCAAAACCATTTTCAATTTATTGTAATAAATATTATATATATATTTTTATTGTCTAGTAATATAAATATTGTTTAATATTCAGTTTTATTTGTGTAACATCATTTTTATGTTTTAAGTATTTAAAAAATACAAGTTTCGATTGAATTATATATAATAATAATAAATTACTGGAATGCCAAGGCCTTCCAAACCCATACAACATTTTTTAGCGGCGCTTGCGTAGAAAAATAACAGCGCTTTTTCATGAGACAAGTGCCACAAATAGCACACAAACACTTTTCCCCACTATATTTAGCGGCGCTTTCAGGTGAATTTATCGGCGCTTTCGAGCGCCGCAAATGCCATTTGTTGTAGTGTATCTAGGTTATGTTGTGATGAACTAGCTATTTTTTAGGTTGTTCGTCCAATGTTATTTGTTAGTTGTGGCGCACATAATAATATAAGGGAGTTTAAGATGATAGCACATCTAAACAATTTTAGTACACTTGCACACTTATACGTGAATACATGAAAGACATTTGAAGATTGATGACAAAACATTCAGGATAATTGAGCACGAGTGGTTGCACATGGCATGTGGCCAGAGACGAATATATGATCAATTTACAAATCTCACTACAAATAAGCTAAATTGATCAGAAATCATCTAAATCATCACCCATAAAATGGGAACCCAACTCATGACTTTGTGGTAAACAGTATGTTTCAACACAGGGGTCATGGGTTCCAGCGCCTATATGGTGTATGTGGGTGTGAGTGTCTATAAATAAATAAATAAATAAAAATACCCACAAAATCGAAGACCCTACAAAATTTACTAGGCTATTTGAATTGGGTCATCAACATTTTAGACTTCGAAGGCTTGTTTAGTTGCTCGGGAATTTCTTATAAGATTTTCCCTAGAAAATAGTATTTATGGACGAATGGTATAAATTTTGTTTAGTTGATATACCGACTTTTTCGAGAAAATTGAGAAATGTCTAAAATTATGTTCTCATTCCCCACAATTTTCCTTAATAACTTATAAGCCAAAGCTAGTTTTTTTAAAAGAAAAGCTGAGGGCATGGAATTCCTAGGAAATATAAAATATATTAAAAGCTGCAATCTAAACTTTTTTTTTTTTATTATTATTATAAAAACATAAAAATTAGGGAATTATTAAGTCCTGAAATATAAAACCCAACAATCAAACATTCCTAATACTCTAGCAGTGTGCACTAAAAAAGTGTGTTTGTGCATATCACTCCTATTAAACAAGTCATGGACCCCACTTAAGATAGGTTATAGATGGAAAACTACACTAAATTAATGTCCTAATCCTTCATTGGATCTCCCTAAGAAGTCTGGCTCAAATGTATTTACAATGGTGGGACTAGGATTGATTAGGCCGACTTTTCAACTGCCTGGTGGATCTTATTCATGAATTCAACTTCACTAGACCCAAGCCCAGCCCAGCCCAGCCCATTAACGATGCAAGGATGTTGATTTTAGGTCGAAAAAAAAAAAAAAACCCTTTTTTCTATTTAAACAAGTTTCAAGAGTAATTAAACCTTAGAACGGATTATTATCTCTTATGCAGATTTATTCATTTCACCACAGCCAGAAATTGGTCAGGTTAGGCTGCGTACGTCTACTAAATGGGCCAAGAAATCATAAGCGATCGTAACCTTACTAAGTGGGCCAAAAAATTAAAATTCAAACCAAACCGGTCTGGTAAATGAGTCTAGATTGCGATCCAACAACCCCACTTAATACGAGCACTAGCCTATTTAGCTGTTTAAGTGGTGGGCCTCATTTTTGGCTATTTAAGAGGTTTGGAAAATTAAGATTTCCTACAGTTATTTGTCAGTGGGTTGGGTTGGGCTAAGGTCAGTTTGGACCTGAACCCGACCTACAGTCCATTAGGTAAAAGGTACTATGAGGTGGACCACATGGTAAGATTCCTATGAAGCTGAGCTTTGTGGATCCCATCATGATCTATTTTGTACATCCGCCCCATCAATCAGATGCACCCTTCCATGATGAGCCATGATCCTAAAAATCAGCCCAATCAATGGCTTTACTGAGCCACAGTACTAGAAACAACCCTTGAGAGTAGATCCCCACCCGTTGAAACCTTCATAATCGTTTATGGGTCCGCTGAGATGTGGATCAGACATCCAGCCCATCCATTTTGTGTGTCTCACTTGGATGAGGGGTCAAACTAAGTTTCAGCCATATAACAAACTTAGGTGGGCCCACCAAGTGGTAGATGTTTTAGACACAATTTCACACGATTTCAAATGTTATGGCCCACTTGAGTTCTGGATATCCCATAAACTAGAAGGGACCCACCAAATGCACCTAACATATCATGGTGGGCCCACATAGCTCGACCTCTTGGGAAGCTTCATGAGGTGGACCTCATAGTGCCATTTCCCCAGCCCGTTAAATGTGGCCGAGATGTATCTAGCAAGTGGGTGGGTCAAGCCACCTGACCCATGGAGGACACAACCCATTGTCCCTAGCCCAGAGGTTTATGGATTGTGTTTGAGTATTTAAGTTTTAGGGCAGCTAAATGTTCATTGGGCCTGGGCTTGAATTTGCCTGAAGACGTGGTTGGCCCAGCTATCTTAAGACTAAGGGGCTGACGCTTGGCTAGTGGAATGAACTAGATTTAGGCCTCGATATCTAGCTCCCATTTGGACAACTCAAAATAAAAAATAAAAAATTATTAGCATTTTAATATATTATCTACCTATATTTAGATGTAGATATAATGCATTCAAATTCAAATGCAATGGAGACTCAAATCCATAGCTCAGCTGGCAGACTGAGTGGAGATATCTCCTTTCAACACTTGAGGTCTTGGTATGGATCCCTAGCGGGGTGGCTAACATGCCAACCCAAGAAAAAAAAACAAAAAAAAATAAATAATAATAATAAAATAAAATCAAATCAAATCAAATGCAATGTGGGCTGTTCGGTAATCCCACTTAAGATTATAATTCAAAGTTAGTTTTAAATTATTTTCTTGTTTGGGCTGTTTGGTAATCCCAGCTATTTTAAGTTAGTTACAAATGCAAGGGTCCTTACTCTTGCTGGGGTGGTAGACTCTCAAGAGTTTCAACTCTCGGTCAAGCCCATAGGTGGTGAAATTCCACTAGCATGAGTGTGTGGGGGTGTTCGAGTGCCCATAGGTGGTGAAATTCCACTAGCGTGAGTGTGTGCGTGAGTAAATTAATTTTTTTTTTTTTTTTTTTTAAATAAAATCAAAAGCAATGTAGGCTGTTTGGTAATCCCAGTTAAGATTATAATTCAAAGTTAGTTTTAAATTATTTTCTTGTTTGATTATCAATTATTTATATAAGTTATTATAGTAAGATCATCACAGTATATTGCTGGGATCATCTCTGGGCACTTTTGTTTGCTTGTCCCTCCACTATTTATTGGATGGTTGAGATCATAATATCAGAAACCAATGATTAGTTGAAATTGGAGATGAATAGTCTGATTGAGTCAATATTGATATGATAAATTATTATAATTAACCAATGTCAATGATGCATGGTCTGAACATGTCGAAATTTGAGATGAGATGTTAGATTGGGTGAAATTGATGATCAACGGTCAAGAACTATCTATCGAATTGATGTTGAAGTCCAACGGTATGATTCAAATGATCTTGAAGATCGATGGCCTAATTAGATCAAACTTAAAAGATAAATGGACCAATATAGAAGATCGACCGTCTAATTGGTGGAAATTGGGTATGAATGGATTGATTGGGTTGAAGCTCAATATATATGGTCAACATTGAAGAACAATGGCTAAAATGGGTTGATATGAAAGACGAATGGTTCGATTGGACCAAAATTGGATATGAATGGTTTGATTCAGCCAACAAGGATGATTAACGGACTGACTGGACCAATATTGAAGAGTAACTATAGGATTGCGCTGATAGTGAAGATGAACTGTTTGATTGGATTGATATCAAAAGTTTAATGATCTTATTAGAATGATATTGAAGATCAATGGTCTAATTAGATCAAAATTGAAAATCAATGGTTCAATTTGACTGATATGAAAGATCAATGGTCTGATTTGTCTGAAATTGGATATGAATGGTCCGATTGGGCCAATTATTCTTTATCAACAGTGTGATTGGACTGATAATGAAGATAGACGATTTGATTGGACTAATTTCAAAGTCAATGGGTTGCATGGAAAGATATTGAAGACCAACTATTATCTTGGGCTAAAATTGAAGATCAACTGTACAATTGGACTAATATTAAAACATTTATCTTTGATATTAGTCCAATCATATAGTCAATCTTTAATATGTATCTAACTGGACCATTGTTCTTCATATCAAAACAATTATATATACTATTCATCTCTAGTATTATTTAATATTTAAAAATACAAATAATCTACATAAAAAATTACCAAATATGCCCTTGTTAAGTTTCAACAACCTAAGATATCCTTTGATAAACTGAAAAATAATTTCTGAAAATCAATTTAAGTGCTGATTTTTGAAATAATTTTAAGAAAATTTTAATCAAAAGTGAAAAGAAATTTTACGCACTACCAATTAAGTTAAGGTAGGAGAGCTGAATAAAAAAGACCTATACTTTTAGTGAAAATTAATTAATTTAAGCACTTTATAAGCTAAAATTGGCAAGTGATTTGAATAAATGAAAATCATTAAAAAAATAAATCTAATACTAGTAATAAATGCTGAAAATATGTTTTTATTAAGGTGTCATTTGATAAATTGAAAAATAAGCTCTGAACAGTAAGCAATGAAAGCTTAAAAGTATTGAATTTTAGCACTTACTAGTATTAAATTTTTTTTTTTTTTTAGTAATTTGTTTGAAAGAAGTGTTGATATTTGAAAATTAATCACTTTTATCATAAAATGTGTGAAAATCAACAATTTATCATATTATCCCATATTGTCTCAATTTTTATCACTAATGTGGGCCCCACCTTCCATACGTGTCATTCATCATGTAGTGGCTCACCTTCAGTGATGGGGTTTTTCTCCCCAGGCTCGACCGGTTGAGGGCCTCACTTGACCGGTTGAAGGTGGTGGTTGACCAGTTGAGGACTGGCTCGACTTAAACTCCAGCGAGTTTGGTTTATTTTTTCCCATGGTGCTTGACCAATCGAGGGAGGTGCTCTACCGGTCGAGGACTCGGCTCGACCAGTTGAGCTTACGTAGATTTGAGTTCGGATCTTGTGCAGACTGCGAAAATTTGAGGCGGTTTTTGCCATAGTGCGGAAGGAAGTTGCCTAAAATATAAGTAAGGGTTTTTCTAGGTAATGCAAGAGGGTTTCCTAAAGCTTTGCAAGGGTTTGCTAAAGGGTTTAGGGCTATTAAAGGTGTATGAGAGACAGAAAGAGAGAGAGGAAGCTTGTGGAAGGGAGGTTATGTTCGTAGACGTGATCTATTGTGCGCTCGACATCTCAGTGCTTCTACGTCCTCGTGATCGATGAGATCTCTCTGGTTTTCTTTTATTCTTTTATTGTTTATCCACTCATGTGTGATTGAAGAAGGTTGTAACGTTCTACTTTATAGTGGATTGTTGATCTGGACGAGGTCCCGTGGTTTTTATCTCTTTGAGGGTTTTCCACATAAAAATCTCTTGTGTTGTTGGTTTATGCTTTGATTTATTTCATTGCTTTATTATCCCATAATTCTGGTTTGTTTTGGGAGGCTAGATCCTAAGGTTTTGTGCAAGGCCCCTAACAAAGTGGTATCAGAGCTAAGTTCATTGAACGGAGTGGGATCGATTCTGAATTATGAAAGGTGGCTCATCAAGGATGATCAGCCTTAATGGTTCTAACTGGACCATATGGAACGCTAAGATGGAGGACTTGCTTTATTGCAAGGACTTGTATTCTCCAATTCAAGGCATATCAGCAAATTTAAAGGATATGATAGATGATAATTGGAAGAAATTGAACCGAAAGGCGGTGGGGTTCATTAGACAATGGTTGGACGATTCTGTATTCCACCATGTGTCTAAGGAGACCTCAAACCGATAGCTTATGATTTGAAATTACAAGGGTCAGATGAGAGGAAGGACGGTAAATGACAATAAGATTTTCTTGATATGACGACTTGTGAATCTCAAGTTCAAAGATGGTGGTTTTGTGGCTGAGCACATGAATGAGGTCAGCAATATAGTGAACTAGCTCTCCGCCATGAAGATGGTCCTGGACGATGAATTACAGGTTACTATTGCTTAGTTCACTGCCTGATAGTTGTAAGACATTGGTGGTGTCTCTAAGTAACTCCGCGCTAGACGGAAATGTGTCCATGCATAAGTAACTAGCTGTCTCTTCAATGAGGAGACAAGGAGGAAGTCTCAAGGGTCTACTCAGTAAGAGGCCCTTGTGACATAGGAAGAGGGGAGAGGAAAGAACAGGAAGGGCAGGAAGGCCCGAGATAAATCAAGAGGCAAGTTCGTGTACCAGGAAGGATGTTGAATGTTGAATTTTTGGCATAAAAGGCCACTATAAGCATGAATGTCGTAAGAATAAGAACGACAAGAAAGGAAAAGGAAAGGAGAAGGAAGATGAATCAGATTCCACTGCGATCGCTTCAGATGGTGACGTTGTAGTTATTCTTTCAGCAGATTATGATGTTTGTCTCACGGCTATGAGTCAGGACACCGACTGGGTGATTGACTCGGGAGCCTCTTTTCATGCGACTCCACGTAGGGACTTTTTCGTAAGTTACAAGTCATGTGACTATGGGACCGTGAAGATGGACAATTCTGGCATATCGAATATCGTAGGGGTCGGTGATATTTGTGTGAAAATCGATGTGGGCTGCACATTGGTTCTCAGAGATGTGAGGCATATCCCAGACCTTCGCCTCAACTTGATGTCGACGGGAAGGTTGGATGATGATGGCTATGAAAGCCGATTTGTTGGTGGGTGCTAGAAGCTAATTAAGGGTTTGTTGATTGCAGCCAAATGAAAGAAGTGTTGCACCCTTTACAAGGCAAGTGTCAGTGTGTGCAAGGGTGGGTTGAACAGAGTGGAAGATTCAGCTATTGACATGTGGCACAAACGTTTAGGCCACACGAGTGAAAAATGACTTCAAGTACTAGTGAGGAAGTGGCTCCTTCCAGACGTGACAGGTATACCTCTCAAAACCCGTATTGATTGTTTATCAGGGAAACAACATAGAGTTTCATTTGTTAAAACTGCTTCTCATATTAATAAAGTGCACACATTATATTTGGTTTATTATGATGTTTATGGTCCTATGAGGATAAAAACCTTGGGTGGGGCATTGTATTTTGTTACTTTTATAGATGATGCATCTAGAAGGTTTGGGTTTATGCTTTGAAATCCAAGGACGATGTCTTTGGTGTGTTTAAATTGTTTCATGTTATGGTTGAGAGAGAGACAGGTAGATCATTGAAGCGCATCCGCACTGACAATGGTGGTGAATACATTGGTGACTTCCATGAGTATTGTAAGTCCCTGGGTATACGGCATGAACAGACGGTTTCCAAGACCCCCCAGTATAATAGTGTGGCTGAGTGAATGAATCGTACCATTGTAGAGAGAATCAGATGCATGTTATCCCATACGAAATTGCCCAAGACGTTCTGGGCAGAAGTAATGTACATAGCAGTGTACCTGATAAACAGGTCTCCATCAGCCCCGTTGAATGGAGAAGTGTCTAAGAAGGTGTGGACTGGAAGGATCCATCGTACAGTCATCTCAGGGTGTTTGGATGCAGGGCATCCGTTCACGTACCAAAGGATGAGAGGTCTAAGCTTGATATGAGGATCAGACAATGTGTGTTCTTGGGGTACGGTGATGAAAAGTTCAATTACAGATTATGGGATCCGACCGAGAAGAAGCTCGTCAGGAGTCGAGATGTGGTTTTCTTTGAAGGTCAGTGTATAGAAGACATTGGTAAGCTAGAGAAGAACTAGCCCAGTTCAGGTGAGCTAGAGGAAATGAATCTGTTTATTCCTCCCGTGGTGCCTGATGACGGGGGAGTACAGCAAGGTGCAGAGGACGAGGAAGTTCCTACAAAAGATGGAATGGGGGAGCAACCCCCACTTGATCACCTGTTAAGCCACAGATGAGGAGGTCATCTAGGGACAGACAACCATTCAAGAGGTACTCGCCGCATGAGTACATTATGCTCACTGATGGGGGAGAGCCAAAAGACTATTCTAAGGTCCTAGCCGATGAGCATAAGGGGGAGTGGTTGAAAGCTATGCAAAAGGAGATGAAATCCTTACATAAGAACCACACCTATGATATGGTGGAACTACCTAAGGGCAAGAAAGCTCTGAGCAACAAGTGGGTGTTTAGAAAGAAGATTGAGCAAAAGAATTCACAGATGAGGTTTAAGGCTAGACTTGTGGTGAAAGGTTTTGGTCAAAGAAAATGTATAGACTTTGAGGAGATATTCTCACCAGTGGTGACGATGACATCCATATAGGTGTTGCTTGGGTTGGCGACTAGCATGGATCTGAAGATAGAGTAGTTAGATGTTAAAACTGCCTATCTCCATGGTGACCTGGAAGAAGAGATCTACATGCACCAACCAGAGGGGTTCGAAGTCAAGGGCAAAGAATATATGGTGTGTAGGCTGAGGAAGAGCTTGTATGGGCTGAAACAAGCTCCACGGCAATGGTACAAGAAGTTCGACTCATTTATGTTGAAGCATGGGTATGACAGAATGGAGTCGGACCACTGTGTGTTCACGCGCAAGTTCTCAGATGGTGATTTCTTAGTTCTGCTATTATATGTTGATGACATGCTCATCATGAGAAAAGACATCAAGAAGATTGACAAGCTGAAATATGAGTTAGGCAAGTCGTTTACGATGAAAGACTTGGGTCCGGCTAAATAGATCTTAGGAATAGAGATAACCCATGATAGAAGCAGCAGGAAGCTTTGTCTGCCACAAAAGCGGTATATTGAGAAAGTCCTAGAGCGGTTCAATATGAAGGCAGCGAAGCCGGTCAGTATTCCATTGGATGGTCACTTCAGATTGAGCGACAGGCGGTGTCTCAAGATGAAGGCAGAAGTGGAAGAGAAGCAGAAGATACCCTACGCGTCAGCTGTACGAAGTTTGATGTATGTTATGGTGTGTACACGCCTAAACATAACATATACGGTTGGTGTTGTCAGCCGATATCTTACCAATCCTGGTAAAGAGCATTAGACAGCGGTGAAATGGATACAGCGATATCTAAGAGCTTATGCTATGGTGATGGAAAACCTATGTTAGAGGGTTACACAGATGCAGATATGGCAGGCGACATAGACTCCAGGAAGTCTACATCGGGGTTCATGTTCACGTTTGTGCATAACAAGTTACAAAAGGTCGTAACATTGTTGACGATAGAGGCCGAGTACATTGCAGTCACAGAGGCATGTAAAGAGATGCTTTAGATGAAAAGGTTCCTATAGGAACTTAGCCTAAAGCAGGAGGAGCATGTGGTTTATCGCGATAGTCAAAGTGCTATACACTTGAACAAGAATCCAAGTCAGCATTCTAAGTTGAAGCACATAGAGATTCGGTACCACTGGATTAAGGATACTTTGGAACAGATGGTGTTACAGGTTGATAAGGTCCATACGGACGATAATGGGTCAGACATGATGACCAAGGCTTTGCTCAAAGGCAAGTTTGAGGTTTGTAAAAACTTGACTGGCTTTAAGAATATGAATCCCTCCTGAGTAGAAAAGGGGGAGATTAGATGGGGTTTTTCTCTCCAGGCTCAACCGGTCGAAGGTGGTCATCGACCAGTCGAGGATTGGCTCGACTCAAACTCCAGTAAGTTTGGTTTATTTTTTCCTGTGGTGCTCGACCAGTCGAGGGAGGTGCTCGACTGGTCGAGTGAGCCACTCGACCTGTCGAGAACTCGGCTCGACCTTTGATTCCTTTGAACAAGAGCATAACGGAAAAGGTTCACTGCGAAGAAAATAATATTAAACAATTCATTTTCCTTTGGATTGGACCATTCACTGCTTTACCATTAATCATTCATTTGATAACCATTAATCAGATGGTTATGATTTCTTGAACATTGTAATTTTAAAGATGTGCAATATCCAAAATGGGACCCATAACCAGGATGATCAAGATACCCGTGCATTCTACAGTTCAAGTGCCACATATGAGGAAAGTCACTACCATTTTTAAAAGGTGTAAAATGGTTACATGCATGAGATTTCTGCATGAAATTTTCCTGGATTATATAAATAAGGCCAATTCATTCATTAGGAGGGCCATACGAAAATGGACGTTGGGGAGAGAAAGCACCTAAGGTTTATCTTCGCTGTATACACGGAGCCAACCTACTAGGTGGATCCACCTTGGTTACAGGCAAGTGGCATGGTCACATTGATCCCCATCATAGATGGCCTAAATATTTTACATGTGTGACAAGTTTCCACCTGTGCATAGATACTGGTTAAACCTCATGAGAATGAGAAGAGGATTGCCTCCGAACCCTGGGAGGACGATAAGCTCACTACAAGAAAAGGGGGTTTTAGCCTCGGTTTAAAATTGAGGCTAAAAAGGTTAAAAACTGAGGCTAAAGCCTTTAGCCTCAGTTTTGCCTTAGTTATTCAAACTGAGGTTGAAACCCCTGTGGCTAAAGGCTTTAGCCTCAGTTTTAGCAACCGAGGCTAAAATGACTTTTATAGCCTCGGTTCTGAGGCTAAAAACCTTTTTAATTTCAATTTTCTCGAAATGAGGCTAAATTAAAATTTTAGCCTCAATTGCTTCCAACTGAAGCTAAATCTATTTTTAACCTCGGTTCTCAACAACCGAGGCTAAAATCTTTAGCCACAGGAATTTCGGCCTTAGTTATTAACAACAGAGGCTAAATTTAAGCCTCAGTTACAAATTGAGGCTAAAAATGTTTTTTTTTTTTAAATATTTATTCAATCCACTCATGAAACAATCAATCATGAAAGTCACAATACCAGCAAAACAGTTAACAACAGTCTATTTAAAGTTTAACTCAATCAAACTGTTACACAACATTAGGTTCCACAAATAATACAAAGTCATGGTCGCGCCCGTCATCACCGATGCCATCGTGCTTGGCGGACCCTGAGATAACACTGTCCGTCCATCTTCTGCTGCTTCCAGGCCAAAGTCATCATTGCCTCTACCAGCATTCTCCATTCGAATTGTGCGTAGTAGGCCCTGCAACCTCAATAGGTAGCTCTGGCCTGCTGGCTGCAAGACATGCTTGGCGATATCCTAGTTCTAGCTGTGTAGCAAGGCCGGCACAACCTGCTCCAGGACCTAAAGATATCCTCCGATCTCCAACTACTGCAGGAGCAATAGTAGGCACAACAGTCTGTGAACTATTGCAAGTGTCCTAAATAAACAAATCAACATCAAAACCACACAACCATGGGATTTAAATGATTATGGAGGATCTTTTGTTCACTTAGTAAAATACCTTAAAAAGCATATACGGCTCATTGGGAGAAGAGTATATCTGAAAGACAGATACCATAATAGTAAGAAAGCCTTTAGGTTTGCAGCACAAAACATATTTTTTTTGGTAATAAGCTTACCTGATTGACCTCGAACTCTGTGCGATCAAATCCAGATATAACAATCTCACAGAATATCTTCATTTCTGGAACCTCAATTGCTAAGTTGCACCTATAAGTAATGTCGGGAATAAGGAAGCTAGTGAAGCTAATAAAAAATATGGATGTTGCAATAGACCTGTCTAGCGGTACCTATGTCTAGCGGTGAGGTTCCAGAAATGAAGATATTCTGCAAAAGAGGTCTATTGTTAGACATAGGATGGGATCCAGAAATCCTGTAAACGGTGCCTATGTCTAGTGGTATGGGATGTTGAAATAGACCTGTTTCCAAGTCCCTTATCTGCAGAACATACTTGCAATCACTTAAATAGCTCACTAAAAGTTAGTTACCATTCACAACTTTTGTCGATTCGAGCACATTCTTTTCAGCTTCTTGGAGCACATCAGTCCATACACTTGGCTCCCTGAAAAGATATTGCAAGATCGAATAAAATAAGTCAGCTACTTGGCTAGAAAAACTTTACACAAATCTTTCAGTCTATACTACAAAAAATAAGATGAAGATGTAATGTGATGCACTTATTTATGATACAAAAATGTATAACTGGTAACTTCGATGAGTAATGACAAGTCATAAAGCACTGACTTATTTCTATTTGAAATGTCGAGTTCTACAATGTGAGCTATTGTCATGGTAGTAAAATGCTCAAATATGCATGGTTAGAAGCATTCATCTGATATCCAATCGAGTGCAATGGAATAACAAAATTCTCAGCCCAGAAACTTTGAATCATGAACTTCTAGCAAACACTGTAAATAGAAACTGTATATCCAAGAAAGAACCAGAAATTTCACCATCGAATAAAATGGAAGAGAATCACAATAAACACAAAATCATAAGACCGAATCATTTTAGGCCGATTGATGAATTGAATTTGATAGATAAACAAGGTCTACTACACTGATATGGGCTTTCCACCATTTCTTAGATGGCAACAACTCATCTGCAACGCACATGCGTACATGTAATATGAAATCCAGGCCATCCAAATCATTGACCCAAATGGGAGAATTGACTAATGACCCTTTGATTGTTTTAATGAAATGGATGACCAAAGAAGAAAATACAGCAACAGTTCAAATTAAAACAAAATGGACCAGAGACAGAATACATCCTCAAGATCCATCCATGGTGAGGGCAAGCAATCCAAATGATGGTGCCATTTTGGATTAAATATATCCCGAAGATTGCATTTATTCGATTGTCGTAAACATTCGATTGGTGACCATAAATGAACAACAGCTGATATGGGATGGTTAAGATTGTCCAATTAAGAAATAGAAAAAACAGTTCAAAAGAAACTGATCAGCCATCCAAAATGGCAGAATTTGGAAAACATACCCAAATGGCGGAATTTGGAAAACAGCAAAGGAGATGATGATTAAAGCTTAAAAGAACCCTCACCTTTGCCAGCTTTCTCTGTGTCTCGACCGACTCGAATGGAAGCACCACGGTTAGCAACTCCCTGCACAAATCACAATAAGCAAAACGAAAAATGAATATGCGTTTTCCAGACATTGGTATTTAGAACATGTCTTGGATTGAATGAAGTAGAAGGGATACCCATAAGAAAGTATTGATATCAGCAGTCTCATGCCGTCTAGTGAGACGCCATTCGTTGCCTTCGCCATAGGCAGAATGTGTTCCTTGTGCTTCAGCCCAAGCTTTTCAATTGCCTTCTTGATAACTTCATAACCGCCATCTTCTCTTATCGACTTGGTATTGAAACCCAAAAAAAAAATACAAGACTCACTCCAAATAAGTTCAAATTATTCCAAATCAGTTGAAAATACGTATGTGATCTAGGATAGTGTTTGTGGGTGGCCTTCAGTAGGTACGTGTGGGGACCATGGCTGTTAGTCAAGACAATTGATCTGATAGGCCCCATTATGAATGAAAGATAGCCCATGCCCCAAAAATCCACCCAATAAAACAATCCTAACCCCTTCAATCTGCAGGCCTGTAGACAGACAAGTAAGTAAAATTATCCCACATTGGGTGGATAAAAAGGCCAACGATTAAATGGCTATGATTGTCCAATCTAGAAAATTTTTGGGACCATCCTCCATCCATGGTAAGGTCCATCAAATCAAAGGTCTGGAATTGGACCATTAAGATACTAAAAAAGAGAAGGATTTCTTGGTGTTGCTACCAAGAAACATGGAATGAATGGAATCCTCTTCTCATTTCACATAAAACAACTATATTACCTGTAATTCGTATGAGCGCCAGCTCCATTCCAATCTCCCTGGCGACACCAAACACAATATGAATGGAATCAAAATACAAAGAGAACCATAAGATGTTGTAAAACAATGAAAAAAAAAAGAAAAGATAGGTGGCATCCAAAAATAAATTTACCTGGATAGGCTTCAGGTCAAATGAGAGAACAATGCCAGCAATCTCTGTAATCCTTTGTTTACATAAAAAGAGAACGATCTTACGACTAGTTTTACAAAATGTAGAATCATACATATAATTAGATTCTTTTAAAATAAGCAAGACATTCCATGTAATTCCCCTTTTCAGACATATATATATATATATATATATATATATATATATATATATATATATATATATATATATATATATATATATATCAAAATTAAGGTCTCCACAACAACCATGGACTATAATTCTCTATTTACATAGCAAAGAGAACATATGACTCATACATATACTATACTATGATTCTTTTAAAAATTTCACACAAGCAACATTCCATCTTATAGGAATCATACATACAGTAGGAATCCCATAATAGGATGTAGGAATCATATGTCTGGTACGATTCCTTTTAAGACTAATTTTAGAAAATGGAGACAGGAAACATACATATAGTAGGAATGCCTGTCTGTTTTTTTAGAATGACACCATATCTACATTCAAATGAATAATAAAGACAAGTAAACCAGAGGATCACACCATGATCGTTAAAAAGAAAAGCTTAAGACAGTAAATCTGCTTATTTCAACTTAATGGAACGTCTGCAGCCAAGAGAATCCTTAGAAATAAATTCAAGTTACGTAACTTGAATCCTTCTAATGAATGCAAATCTGTCAAGATCAAGCTCAAGGGACAAGAACATTTTCAGCCATCCATCAACAAAGGCTGTCACCAGGTACCATTTGTCAAGAACTTCAAACACAAACGATCAATTTATATCTACATAAATGATCATATATCTAGACAAATGATCATCATGAAAACGACAGAATTAGACAATAAACGGAACCATTTTCAACTCTATCAATAACAAGCATAATTATAAAAACACTCCACCAACAAGATGTCCTACTATACAATCAAAGATTATTAAGTTATAGATATTAGAAATATGACAAAAGACAACAACAACCAAAACAGCAAGAATTCTTCAGGATTAGGACGCTTCCATCCTTTTCACAAAGAAATATACATGTGAACTGGAGAGCAACACCAAATTCTTCTCTCTAAGTCCGAAAATTTAGGGTCTCATATAGGAAAAAATGTATACAAAGGATAGAGAAAAGATCATCAAAATGAAGAAAATGAAAAATAAGAACAATGAGAAGTATTTCCAAAGAAATTCGCAAAATTTCAAGTTCCACTCTCTAAATTTCCACTTCTAAAGTCACGAATCAACAGAAACTCAAAATAGTAAAAAAAAAAAAAAAATCATTAAAAGAAAAAGAAATTGAGAAACCAAGAGCAAGAGTAAGCAAAATTTTCCCAACATTTTAAAAAATCGACGAAATTTCCATGTGAAATCTCCGTTTCCAGGGTTTTGACTAGAAAAAACTCGAAAACATGCTAAAAGAATCAAAATCTGCAAACAAGGAAATCACAAAGGTCTTCTTTATGGGAATCCGACAGAATTCCACAAAAAAATAAAAATAAAAATAAAAATGTCTGCATTCCTCTCTAAACCAGACAATCTAGGGTTCTCGATCGAGAAAAAATAGAAAAATAGCAAAGAAATTCTAAACAAATCAAGAAAAACGAAATTGAGAGCTAGAACATCCGATCTTCGACGAGATTTAATGAGAAAATGAGGGAATAAGAGCAATACTGACCTGCATGTCCGAGAAACGAGAATTCCGAAGCTCTTTTCACCATCAATCGACGAAATCGTTGGAACCGAAGAAAGAAATGGCGATTTTCGAGCAGAAATCGAGAGAAATGAGGGTTTTGGGAGACTTGCTTGGACTCACAGGGACCTTTTGCCCGAAAAGCCTCTGAGCGAGAGATGGTGGCTTGCTTTTGTAGCTGGGCTTTACGAGAAATAATGAAAACCCAAGGTCGAAAGTACCCTTCTCCTTTCTCAGTATAACGGCACGACACGTGTCTGGGGCGATATTGGCCTCAGTTTTTCATAACCGAGGCAAAAAGGGCATTGAACCAGATACCTCTGTAGGGCACACCATGACATGGCATCTGCTCCATCCATCTCTTATGACATATTATTTTAGAATGGGATCCAAAATAGTAGGCTAATTCAATACTCCAATGGGCCATAATGCATAGATCAGTGATAATGGGACCATTTATCTTTGAAATCTTATCGTGGCCCACCGTGATGAGTTCGGTAAACTCAAGAAGGCTTTAATGATAGACGTCTTTAAGAAATAATTTTTCGGCCCACTTCCATAAATGAGTTTCCAAAAATGATGGACAGACTTTTAGCCTCGGTTATTAACCAACCGAGGCAAAATGATAGACTTTTGGCCTTGGTTACTAACCAACCAAGGAAAAATGACAGACTTTTGGCCTCAGTTACTCACTAACCGAGGCAAAAGGGTAGACATTTGGCCTCAATTGTTTACCAACCGAGGCAAAAGGGCAGACTTTTAGCCTCGGTTGCTTACCAACTGAGGCAAAAGGGCAAACTATTGGCCTCAGTTTCTCACCAACTGAGGCAAAATGGCAGACTTTTGGTCTCAGTTTTCAATAACCAAGGCAAAAGGGTAGACTTTTGGCCTCAGTTTTCAATAACCGAGGCGAAAAGGCAGGCTTTTGGCCTCAGTTTTCAATAACCGAGGTAAAAGGGCAGACTTTTGGCCTTAGTTGCTCACCAATCGAGGCAAAAGGGCAGACTTTTGGCTTCAGTTTTTCATCAACCAAGGCAAAAGGGCAGACTTTTAGCTTCAGTTTCTCAACAACCGAGGCAAAATGGCAGACTTTTAGCCTCAGTTGCTCACCAACCGAGGCAAAAGGGTAGACTTTTGGCCTCGGTTTCTCACCAACCGAGGCAAAAGGGTGGACTTTTGGCCTCAATTTCTCATCAATCGAGGCAAAGGGACAGACTTTTAGCCTCAGTTCTCAACAACCGAGGCAAAAGGGCAGACTTTTAGCCTCAGTTGCTCACCAACCGAAGCAAAAGGAAAGACTTTTGGCTTCAATTGCTCGCCAACTGAGGCAAAAGGGTAGACTTTTGACCTCAGTTCACAACAACCAAGGCAAAAGGGCAGACTTTTAGCCTCAGTTGCTCACTAACCGAGGCAAAAGGGCAGACTTTTAGCCTTAGTTTCTCACTAACCGAGGCAGTAGGGAAGAGTTTTGGCCTCAGTTTCTCATCAACAAAGGCAAAAAGTGAATTTTTAACCTCAATTCCTTTACAACCGAGGCTAAAAACCATATTTAGCATCCTTTTTTTGAACCGAGGCTTAAAAAATGAGGCTAAAGAACTACTTTCTTGTAGTGGCTATCCGACCAGAGCTCTGGTAGGTCCACTGTGATGTATCTCTTTATCCATGCTGTCCGTCCATTTTCTGAGATCATTTTAAGTTATAAGCCCAAAAATAAAGTAGATCTAATGCTCAAGTAAACCACACCAAAGATTACTCATGCATTTAATATAATCTAAGAAGTAAACCACACCAAAGATTACTCATGCATTTAATATAATCTAAACTTACTATTTGGTATGGCCTACTTGAAAGTTGGATCGACTTCATTTTTGGGCTCATACCTTAAACTGATCACTACCAAAAAATCGACCAAAGGCTACGGACTTTGTAAGTTTTTAGCTACGGATATACACCGTAGCTATTTTGCTACGGATTTAATCCGTAGCTAAATCCTACTTAATCTGTAGCTAAAGCCTACCTTCCACCAGGATCTTATTAGAGATGAATGGTGCTTAATGGGCTCCATGGGGCCCATTGAAATATGTGTATTTTATCTAAGCCGTTCATAAATTCTGGTGTATAATTTCAGTGGATGAGCTCAAAAAGTAAGTAGATTGAAGGTCTAATTGGACCACACCATAAGAAATGATAGAAAATAAATTTCTATCGTTAATATTTCATGTGGTCCTCTTATGTTTTAGATCTGACTCATTTTTTGGATCAGCCCTTAAAATGATTTTTTAAAATGAATGGACGGATTAGATAAATAATATACATCACGGTGGGCCCCACAAGACTCAAAACTAAGCTAAGTGCCGTCCGTCACCGCCCACACCCCCAACCCCCAAAATCCAGACCCCGCGTGCGACCCAAATCCCTCAAATCCCTCACGAGCGCCCCCCCCCCTCTCCCTAAACCCAAACCCTCTCTCTCTCCCGCACTGCGACTCTCCCAAAACCCAAACCCTCTCTCTCTCCAGCGCCTGCACCTCTCCAAAACCCAAACCCTCTCTCTCGTGCGCCCACCTCTCTGTTTCCCAACTCTCTCTCTCTCTCTCGATCTTGAATATGCAGACGGTGTCGCCGTTAAGGTTTTCCAGTCATCCCTCTGTATCTGTCTCTCGCCGGAATACATAGACGGTGTCACCGTTAGGGTTTTCCAGTCATCCCTCTGTATCTGTCTCTCGCCGGAATACGCAGACGGCCGCCAGATTTTTCCAGTCATCCCTCTCGGCGTCGATCTCTAACACATCAACCACTACAGAGGTTGTTCCGGCCAATATACGAGGAGTTTCCCCATCCCTCCTCCTTTCCTATTACGTATCCAGCTCCACTGCAGAAACGAGGTATCATCTCCACTTTCAACCTTTAAAAAAAAAAAAAAAAAAATTCAGGTGAGATCATGATGACAAGTGGGTTTAGAAGAAAGAAGAAAGAAAAAAGAAAGAAAAAGAAAGAAAAAAAAACTAGAGAGAGAGAGAGAGAGAGAGTTTTCTTTGAAAGAAGGGTATCCTTTTGGTCATTCACAGACTCTCTCTCTTGAAACTTGTATGTGTTCTTTTATTATTTTATATTTTGAGTTCTGTTTTTTTTTTTTTTTATGAATTTTTGTTTTCCTCTGTTTGTTTAGTAAGGATGGTTACATTTATATATGATTTTTTTTTGAATTTTATGGAATTTTATCTACCACATTAAAAGATCACTTGGGGATTAAACATTGTTGGCTCTTTTTTTAAAAAAAAAATTTTTAATTTTTTTTAAAATGGGATTTTTCATTTCTTTGAAAAATAAACAAAAATACCCATTTTCCTGCTTGACACATTCAGTCATATATGCTGATGGTACTGTATTTTGTTGTTGTTTTTTCATGAAATGGCGTCTTAATGTAGGACACATTTGGGTTATTTTTCTCTTCAAAGACTGAACTAAAATATCCATTTGCTTGCATCCATTGCATGTATGTATGCATGCATGAATCTGTGGATTTGGCACTTTAGGTGGTGTTGGACACATTTGGGTTATTTCTCCCTTCAAAGACTCGACCAATCCCTTTTTGTTGCATACATGCATGCATGTGTTATAGTTGTGGCATTGTATTCTTTTTCCTTTTCATACAGTGATGTCCTAATGAAGGATATTTTGGGTTATTTCTCCCTTGAATGATTGAAGTAAATGCATTTAGCCAGCCTGCTTGTATGCATGTACGCATGTTTGTATTGGTATCTTTTGCTTTTTCATACAATGGTGTTCTAATCTAGAATATTTTTGGGTTATTTCTACCTTGGGAAAGGCATTTTGTATGCTCTTTCACAGAGGGTTGCCCTTAATTTAGATAAGTCTGAAGAATCATGGATCTTCTTTTGGAGGGGCCTCTTTTTTCAACACCAATTTCATCTTCTCATATTTCACAAGATTTATAGATGTATGAAATTGTTATAGTTCTCTGATTTCAGATGAAAATGATGATCCATACGCTGAGCTTTGGCATGCATCACGGCGGGGCCCAACCTAATGTGTATATTAAAAATTTTCAATTATGGGAGGCATAAGAATTGACAAATATCCATTGTGTGGCTTCTGAAGGTGTGTGGAAATTCCTTGTGTGGCCCAACCTAACGTTGAAGCATATCTAAGAGTAAGCCCAATAAAAGATAGAATCAGTAATTATAATTGTTGAAGCATATCTAAGAGTAAGCCCAATGAAAGATAAGCCTAGTTTAATGTTTTTACCTTGTGCTAAAAAAACTGGAGATAGCTTGGTTAGGGAACTTAGATTATGGTTGAATGGCCTGAAAGATTCAAATGAACTTGGATCTAAGTGGTGAGGAGTATGATTATATGAAGACTTGTTCACTTCAGCAAGGACTGGGGCTTAAGAAAGGGATCTGTAAAGCCCACCCTAAATAAGCTTGCTTGGGACAAGATGGCGGTGGTGATATATAAAAGTGGGCACTGCCATAGAGATGTTCTTTTCGTTGTTCATGGTTAGAGTTAAAAACTTGTTTTTTGCTGATATTGTGTGAATGACAAAAAAGAGGAATAACTTATTGTAGTAAAAAAATACTTGTGCCATTTGAGTTTGAGAGACAGACCGTTGATTGATATTTTCTTAGTGCACTCCAAAAGTGTTTGTCATCATACCTTTAAGGGAAAAAAAAAGTGGTTTGTTGTTATTCGTTATGGAGTGTGGTTTCAATATTTCGACTCTGTTGATTAAATGTTTATTATTTTCTCCATTTCGCTGCATGCTCTTGCTTCATCTTTTCCTCTTGTTTTTTTCCCTACTTTGTGATTTTGACCATATCAATAAGGTCTTGTTTCTAATTCTGCTTTTGCTTCCTGTACTTTGAACATATGATCAGCGAACTGAGGAAAAGTATTTGTTTCTTTCAGTTTTGGTACTACACAGGGAAAGCCCAATTTTGTTCCATTTAATGAGGAATTGATGAAATTGACTTGAGGTATTTCATATGTCCTATGCTTTCAGAAACAGGTAAATGAGATTTGAGACTCTTGTTTCAGTTTTAGAAAATTTCTTGCTTCAATTTGTTGATGGTGTGCTTCCCATAGATTTGGATCTCACAGTTGTTCTTTGGCTGTTTCATCAATCAAAGATATGTTATCTCAGAAAAGATTTTGTAAAATAGTTTTTTCTATATGAGTCTGTTTTAATTAATTTATTGAAAAGATGAATTCCAATCTTTTCTATATGGGTTTCGTAAGGACCATGCAAACACAGTTGGTTTTGAGAAAGGCGCATCGGTGATATTGGATGATTCATGGTTCTCTAAGGACATCTTTTTGGATTGTCTGTGCAAGGTAGAATTCTTCTGCTGTTTGAACATATAGAAATGCTGGGAAGGTTCATAGTAAGGCTGATTGAAGAGGAGATTTGGGAGAAAAGTGCAAGCATTGCTCACATGTGCAAGATCCAGGTTAATGATTTGCCTTGGTTGGCAGACAGTACCAATCATCTATATCCAGCATGCGCATGTGGCATACCTGATGAGTGAACCTGTCTTGTGATGCCTGGTGAATGGACAGGATCTCTTACATGTGTACAGTGAATCTCCTCTTTCATATGCTTATCTTCAACTGTATAGTTGTGCATACCAGTTTTAATCATTCGAAAAATCATAATCAAATCTGAAATCATACAGGTAGCGAGCCAATCAAGTTTTATGCATAAATTACTGTAGCTAAGCTTGCGTTTGGCTGCACCAAATATCATGAAATTTCATGATATTTTTCATCTAATTAGACTGATTAACCATGAAATTTCATGATATTTAGTGCAACTAAAAGCACCCTACTTTGGAAATATTGAAAATGGTTCAAAAGACGGGCGGATAAGATTCATTGACTTGGTTGAGTGCTTTAAAGCTTGCCTAGTTATCAAAACAGCTATTTTTCTTTTCTAATGCACAATTAGATTTCATTTAATTTCAGGAGTTCTTTTCATTGGTCCTAGAAGCCCATGTCATGGACGGTGATCTTTTGTCCTGGGTGTGTATAATGATGCCCTCTCTCGCTCTGTGTTCCATCTTCTTGTTTTTGAGTGTCTTAATGGCTAGGATTGATTTTTATGGATACTATGTGAGTGAACCTTGCAAGGGGCTCATGGCTTCTACATGCCAATCTGCCACACATTTGTGAGAACCAAGCTGCTCAACAAGAGGGTCCCATTGTCTAAATGCAGTGGCCCAAAAGCCTTTCTGTTTTAGAAAGGCAGATTAACTGAAGGATTTCTAAAGATTTTTTCTTTGCATTGTTGATTAAAAGACTGATGTAGTTTTTTTGATTTAATTGGATATTGGCGATGTGCAAACTAATTCGCAAGAAGATACTAAAGGCGCAAAGGAAGGCATAAAACAACAAGACAAAGAACTCGAAATCTATGGCAAGATGCAAGCAAGTGTTCATAGAAATGGACAAAAGTCCCATTTGTAAGTTTTTCGCTCATGAAAGAACTAGTACTAATAATACACTGAATGCTTCGATTTCTCGCATATTTAAGAAAATTACGGAAATTCTTTGTCATTACCAAGTACTTTGGGATTAGAATGGCTAGTTTTGTGGTTCGGCAAGAAGAAAGAGAGTATGCATAAATTCATCACTAGGTTTCTCTACCATCAATGAACACACCCAATCTCTGGGTAGAATAGATCTGATTGCTCAATGGGGATGAAATAGCCACTTGTGAGAAACAAGTTTTTATTGGAAAATGGAAGGGTCATATACTTGTAGAAGGTTCAATCAATATCAATGATTTCATAAACATTGAAATAATTCCTAGTTATAAAGGTTGCCTAGAGCATAATATAAATCATTAATTCACAAAGAATTATAAGCTTGCATCAGTCAAACATACTTACAGTGGATGTTCTGGTATTGGAGTGAATGTCAGGACAGTTGGATGCTAATGAAAGGTGCCTTTTGTGGTCTGAAAGATCTTGTTTGTTACTTTTAGTTGAACTTGTGGAGCTTGTCCTATCAAGCAAGTTGGTTAAAAAAAACACTAGTAAATTTATGCTTTTACAAGTCAATTATTTTATGTTCTTTTGATTTTACAGAATTTCTAGTTGCAACCATGGTGTCTCTGAAGTTCAAAATCTTAAATATATTGCTATTGTAGGTACCCTGGCCCAATGCTTAAGAATGTCTGATCAACTGGTGGGCCAAAGCTCAAGCTTGTCCCATCAACTGGTGAGCCATACATGTACATTGAGTGTGGATTTTACCCAAGTTCAGAGATCAAATCATACACAGTCAACTAAAGTTCTGCATTCAGCTTTATAAAAATTTAGACTATATTTAAATTTGAATTTGTTTATGGATTCTTTTCTAGCAAGAAGATATTTTTCTGTTGGTTGGCATCCCGTTGGTAAAGAACTCCTTCTAGTGCCATGGCATACAATTCAATGGTTGTTTTTCCTTTTGGATCAGCCATGAATGAATCTGTGACATGTGTTTGATGCCCTTGCATCATAACCACTGAGGCTTCAAGCTCAAAAAATACTTTTCATTTGTTTGCAATTTATGTATATTATCAAGGTTCATTACCTTTGATTCTCGAAAGCCTTATTTCGTATTTATAAACATTTTCTAATACACCCAAATGTTGGTTAGCATCTGTTGTTATGTTGCAATTTCATGTTTGCATCATTAGGCAATAGCAATTTGAAGCCATTTAAAACAATGTACTGAATGCAGATGAGAAATTTGTGCAACTGTTTGATATATGGGTCTACAATTGCGAATTTAGAGTCTTTTGAATAGTTGTGCATCATTGGTTTTTATGGTTAGCCTGATTTTTAAGGCATCACATTTTCATGTTAGAGTGACCTATGATGGAACTTCTCTAAGTCCCATTTTTCCTTTAAAGGACTGATAAGCTTTATCCTAAGATGATTTGAACTTTTTTTTCTTCCAAAAAAAAAAAAAAAAAAACTAATGGGTGTTTTCTCTTGAATATAACATCCAATGAATGTATCAGTCACTACTGTTAAATGCCTTTGCAAAAGGATTCACCAGCTGCTGAAACTAGACCTAACTGCTCGCTTTTGTTGCATTTCCATACCTACCATCTTTGCCTTGCCTTTTGATTTCTCTCGTTTTGAGTATTGAGGGGCAGGAATGGAATTGATGGTTCTAATGCTCTATGGTTTTCAGCTACAGGTAACTAACCATGCGTTTTATTCCCAATGGATGCATTAGAAGCTGAAGTTGGACATGTCAATGCCCCTGAAAATCTTTCCTTTAAGAAAATGCATCACATTATTACACAAGATAACAATAGCAGGAGTTGGCTTGCAAACAAAATTGAAAATTTCCAAAAACGAAGAACATAAACAAGATCTATGAGAATTAGAAACATAAAGCTCCACGATCAACAAATATTGTGGAGTAACATTAAACATACTAGTAGACATAGCACATACAATGCATGTGGAGCAAGGTATTCAGAAATGGTAACAGCCGGCTGTATGACAGATACCACGCAGGCCACCTTTAAAGGAAATAGAATGTATCAGCCCTATATCAGTCCTTTGAAGGCCCTTTTTACAGGTCGGGTGTTACAGCACCTAATGATAAAAAGAGAGTGCAGGGGTAATAAGTAGAGGGAGTGGAGTGTAAGAAAAGTGGGAATAGGTGGAGGGGCAGTTTTAAAATAGTAATAGTTCAAACTGTCCAAGACCACCAGGTTGGATATATCCACTTCAAATAGCTCACCATAAACATCTATTTCTTGAATTTTGTGCCGTTAATTGTTTTTGTTTCAACTGTTCATTCAACATGCATCCACCAAACGGAAGTCAAATCAATGCAATCCTCTGTTTAAGAGATTCAAATGGACCCACGATTTGTATGGTTTATTTTGAGTTCATTACATGCCACTTGCACAAATTTATTAATGCCATTGTATTAACTATCATACTTTGCTGGATCATCAAAGCTTTTCTCATTTTAATGCCACTTGCACAAATTTATTATTTCGCTGTCCATTTGTGGTCTGCACATTAGGTCCGATCATACCCACTAATTCTAAGTCATAGAAAGTTACATTTATGGATTTCATTGAAATAATTATATTTCTCTCCCATTGTGGACACTATTTCTTTCTTTCTTTCTTGCGTGAACTGTGTTGCTGGTTGAAATGAGTCCCTGTACAAAGATTTCAGGCTGGTCCACCTAATGCATGGCTAAGATGTCCTATAACGATGGCAGGTTAGCAGGCATGGCTTGTAGTGGTGCATGTTTAGAGCTGTTTGGGAATTAGATAGATCTGTTTAGAAAATCAATGCCCACTTATGGAATATTTTCATTGATGGAAATGAAGTTCCTGTTAGAAGCTGTATTTTCATTGATGTTGGCACTTTGTTTTTGAAAATTTTGTTTGGTCATTTTAATGGTTTTGAGAAATCGAAACCCATGTAAATAGAATAAATATGAAATCTAATTGCAAGGACAATGGAGAACTCCCTAACTAAAATTACTTATTTCAGGCACTTGTTGTCCTCATGCATGATATGGGTCCAAACTGGGAGCTGATAAGTGATGCTATCAATAGTACCCTGCAGTTCAAGGTGAAGTTGTATTTGGATCTTTTTCTAAACAGATCTATCTGATTCCCAAATAGATCCTTAAGGCCCCAAAATTTGATCTCAAGGAGTTGGTGCAGAAGTTCATCCCCAAGGTGATTGGAAAAGAGATCAAGAAGGAGCATTTGACTAGTTAGTCTTTTCTTCATATCATTTGGCTAGTTATGGTGTGGCCTACCTGTTATTACTGGTTCTTCTTCATATCATTTGGCTAGTTAGTCCTTTCATTCATATAACCTAAAAGCTCGAGCTATGGATCACACATATGCATCCAAGAACAATCATATTGCATGCTTCCTTATATGTTATGCATTCCTTACATTCTATTAAATCTCACAAAGAATTGGATGAAGGGGGGAATAAATAAATATTAGTTTGATCCAAAACTTATGTGGCTTCCAATAGAAAACTTCCTCCCATAGTGCACCAAAGTAGTAGAGCCACTTTTTCCATTTACTCCACTGGATTGAGTTATTGCAGATCAATTCATTTGAGCATCCAAATGCACCTGCAAACGTAAATTTAGATACCAAATCATGCATTAATTTTGATTTCTTTCCTCTCTAGCTTTTCTTAATTGGTGTCTTTGCTTCTGACTTCTGGTCTCAAATGGTAAAATTGTGAAAATTTTACAGATTTTTCTTAATGTGTTTTATATGTGATTATTTTCACGAGTTAAGTCTATGGAACATGGTTTTTTTAAGAGATCCATGGTTCTGACTTTTATAGCTTAAAAAAGTTGGGTGATTGGAATTTTCTTTTCACTTTCAGATTAAAAGATGCTTCGATGTTGTTGTTAGTTGGTGAACAGAGAAGTCATAGGTGAGTTTTTTATGCTCTTCAATTTTTAGTGAATCACACCTCAGAGACAATACAAGCAGTAGATTCAACATCTTTTTTGTGAATTTTCTTTTTTATGTGTTTAACTTTTTTGCTAGAAACACCTTTCAAAAAAAAAATGCTAGAAACATCATTATGCATGTATTTACTCAATATTGCATGTAAGTCACATAGGGAAGACCCTGGATCCAGTGGCTTCAAAAACAAAAGCCAGCAGTCAACAACCATCATCGAGTACAATTGAAAATAAGTAACAAAGCAATCATCAAAAAGTGGGCATTAATGCCTTGGAATGCATCTTGACTAGCTCCGCCATTTTTGTATGGCATCTTTTAAAAGACTAGCTATATTGATAGCAACACATGCCAACGGCATAAGATTTTTTCTTTTCTTTTCTTTTCTTTTTCTTTCTTTTATTTTCTTATCTAGTAGCCACAAAATAAGATTCATCAGAAAGGAACCAAAGTTCTGAAATACATATCCGGCCTAATAGAGCCCTGACGAGCCAAAATAGGATTTCATTCATCAGAAAGGAACCAAAGTTTATGAAAGCATTTTTTTTTTTGAAAACCAAATGGAGCTTAAGCCCTTTTTTAACTCCGCCAATGCAACTCCTTGCATTGCCAATCCCAAGCCCGGATAAAGGAGGAGGGAGAAGGGCTTTAGAATGAGATCGTCAACTATGGAGGAGATCCTGAAAATGCAGTGAGTATCACTGGTTTTATGGTTTTATTTGTACATTCCTGTATTGATTACTCAAGCATGACAGTTATGCGCATTCTTTCAGGTGGATGTTGCATGTGGGAGGATTGGAGCTGCATATTTCAGATTTAAGCATATGGTACGTCTCTTGTCAAAAATGCACATGTGTAGTTAATCAAACAATACATTATGTGATATAGTGTGCATGATATCTATGTTGTAATTCCCCTCATGCATTTTGCTTAAAATCCATGTTTATGCATGATTCTCATGCATTGACATGGATTTGGGCAAAAAAAGATTGAACCCTCACCCGATTTCCTAAACCTAAACCTTAACCTATTCTCAAATCCCTAAACCTAAACCTACACCTAATCCTAATCTCAATTCCCTAACCTAAACCGAAACCTAAACTTGAAAACCCAAACCTAAACCCGATCCTGAACCCGAACCCAATTTCCTAAACCTAAACCTTAACCTATTCTCAAATCCCTAAACCTAAACCTACAACTAATCCTAATCTTAACTCCCTAACCTAAACCTAAACCTAAACTTGAAAACCCAAACTTGAACCCGATCTCGAACCGGAACCCGATTTCCTAAACTAAACCTTAACCTATTCTCAATACCCTAAACCTTAACCTACAACCTAACCTAAACCTTTAGAACCTAAACCTAAACCTATAACCTAAACCTAAGCCTAAAACCTAAACCTATGACCTAAAACCTAAATGTTTTCTCAAATCCCTAAACCAAAACCTACACCTAATCCTAATCTCAACAACCTAACCTAAACCTAAACCTAAACTTGAAAACCCAAACTTAAACCCGATCCCGAACCCGAACCCGATTTCCTAAACCTAAACCTTAACCTATTCTCAAATCCCTAAAACTATAACCTATAACCTAAACCTAAACAAAAAATGCAATGAGTATCTCTGGTTTTATGGTTTTAAATGTAGATTCCTGTATTGATTACTCAAGCATGACGGTTATGCGCATTCTTCAGGTGGATGTTGCATGTGTGAGGATTGAAGCTGCGTATTTCAGATTCAAGCATCTGGTATGTCTCTTGTCAAGAATGCACATGATTGGAGTGGCCTGGCCATTTGGACAGACCGTATTTATGTATTTGCTCGAAATTGATGGAGCAGACCCGGATGTGCGTCGGAGCTATCCGAGAAGAGCGGGGGTCCCTGGAATGTGGGAACCGTTATGACCATGATGAAGCTGTCCATTTCCTATGGGGACGGCATTGAGGGGCCTGGCCATTTGGACAGGCCGTGTTTATGTATTTGCTCGAGATTAATGGAGCAGACCCGGATGTGCGTCGGAGCTATCCGGAAGAGCGGGGGTCCCTGGAAGGTGGGAACCGTTGTTATGACCATGATGAAGCTGTCCATTTCCTATGGACGACATTGGAGGGGCCTGGCCATTTGGACAGGCCGTGTTTATGTATTTGCTCGAGATTAATGGAGCAGACCCGGATGTGCGTCGGAGCTATCCGGAAGAGCGGGGGTCCCTGGAAGGTGGGAACCGCTGTTATGACCATGATGAAGCTGTCCATTTCCTATGGACGACATTGGAGGGGCCTGGCCATTTGGACAGGCCGTGTTTATGTATTTGCTCGAGATTAATGGAGCAGACCCGGATGTGCGTCGGAGCTATCCGGAAGAGCGGGGTCCCTGGAAGGTGGGAACCATTTGTTATGACCATGATGAAGTCTGTCCATTTTCTATGGACGACATTGGAAGGGCCTGACCATTCGGACAAGCCGTGTTTATATTTGTATTATATTTGTATTTGCAGGGACCACACCGAACCCATTCTCAAATCCTATAACTTATAACCAAAACCTATAACCTATAACCTATAACCTAAATCAAAACCCCTAACCTAAACCAAAACCTAAACTTATAACCTAAACTCAATTCCTAAAGCTAAACCTACACCTAATCCTAATCTCAACTCCCTAACCTATAACCTAAACCTCAACTTGAAAACCCAAACTTAAACCCAATCTCGAACCCGAACCCAATTTCTAAACCTAAACCATAACCCATTCTCAAATCCAAAATCTATAACCTAAACCGAAACTAAAACCAAAACCTATAACCTTAACCCGAGCCCATTCTCAAATCCTAAAACCTATAACCAAAACCAAAACCTATAACCTAAACCTTAACCTAAACCAAAACCTATAACCTAAACTCTAATCCCTAAACCAAAACCTATAACCTCTACCCAAACCCATTCTCAAATCCAAAACCTAAACCTTAACCTAAACCAAAACCTATAACCTAAACCAGGAACCCATTCTCAAATCCCAAAACCTATAACCTCTACCCGAACACATTCTCAAATCCAAAAATCTAAACCAAAACCAAAACCTATAACTTAAACCCGAACCCATTCTCAAATCCAATAACCTAAACCTATAACCTACACCAAAGCCAAAACCTATAACTTAACCTAAACCAAACCCTATAACCTAAACTCAAATCCCTAAACCTTAACCTATAACCTAACCTAAACCTGTACTTATAACCTAAAACTATTCCCAAATCCCAAAGCCTATAACCTAAACCTAACCTTTCCTAAACCTATAACCTAAACTCAATTCCCTAGAGTTAAACCTACACCTAATCCTAATCTCAACTCTCTAACCTAAACATAAACATAAACTTGAAAACCAAAACTTAAACCCAATCCCGAACATGAACCCGATTCTAAACCTAAACCATAACCCATTCTCAAATCCAAAAACCTATAACCTAAACCTTAACCTAAACCTAAAACCAAAACCTATAACCTAAACCAAAACCTATAACCTAAACCCGAACCCATTCTCAAATCCCAAACTCAGAACCTAAATCTAAACCAAAACCAAACGTATAACCTAAACCAAAACCAAACCTATAACCTAAACCCGAATCCATTCTCAAATCCCAAAACCTATAACCTAAACCCAAACCCAAACCCATTCTCAAATCCCAAAACCTATAACCTAAACCAAAACCAAAACCTATAACCTAATCCGAACCTATTCTCAAATCCAAAAAACCTATAACCTAAACCTAAACCTTAACCAAAACCTGTAACCTAAACCCGAGCCCATTCTCAAATCCCAAAACCTATAACCTAAACCAAAACCAAAACCTATAGCCTAAACCCGAACCCATTCTCAAATCCCAAAACCTATAACCTATAACCTTAACCAAAACCTATAACCAAAACCAAAACCAAAACCTATAACCTAGACCCGAACCCATACTTAAATCCAAAACCTAAACCAAAACCTATAACCTAAACTCAAATCGCTAAACCAAAACCTATAACCTAAACACGAAAACCTAAACCAAAACCTATAACCTAAACCATTCTCAAATCCAAAACCTAAACCTTAACCTAAACCAAAACCTATAACCTAAACCCGAACCCATTCTCAAATCCAAAACCTAAACCTTAACCAAAACCTATAACCTAAACTCCCGAACCTATTCTCAAATCCAAAACCTAAACCTTAACCTAAACCAAAACCTATAACCTAATCCCGAACCCATTCTCAAATCCCAAAAAACCTAAACCTAAGCCTAAACCAAAACCATAACCTATAACCTAAACCCGAACCCTATTCTCAAATCCCAAAACCTATAACCTAAACCAAAACCAAAACCTATAACCTAAACACGAACCTATTCTCAAATCCAAAAACCTAAACCTTAACCAAAACCTATAACCTAAACCTTAACCAAAACCTATAACCTAATCCCGAATCCATTCTCAAATCCCAAAAAACCTAAACCTAAGCCTAAAACAAAACCTTAACCTATAACCTAAACCCGAACCCATTCTCAAATCCCAAAACCTATAACCTAAACCTAAACCAAGACCTATAACCTAAACTCGAACCCATTCTCAAATCCAAAACCTATAACATAAACTTAAACCTAAACCAAAACCTATAACCTAAACCAAAACCTATAACCTAAACCCGAACCCATTCTCAAATCCAAAACCAAAACCTTAACCAAAACCTATAACCTAAACCAAAACCAAAACCTTAACCAAAACCTATAACCTAAACCAAAACCAAAACCAAAACCAAAACCTATAACCTAAATCCGAACCCATTCTCAAATCCAAAAACCTAAACCTTAACCTAAACCAAAACCTATAGCCTAAACTCAAATCCCTAAACCTTAACCTATAACCTAACCTAAACCTATACTTATAACCTAAAACTATTCCCAAATCCCAAAACCTATAACCTAAACCTAACCTTTCCTAAACTTAAACTATAACCTAAACCCAATCCGAACATGAACCCGATTCCTAAACCTAAACTATAACCCATTCTCAAATCCAAAACCTATAACCTAAACCTTAACCTAAACCTAAACCAAAACCTATAACCTAAACCAAAACCAAAACCTATAACCTAAACCCAAACCCATTCTCAAATCCCAAAACATATAACCTAAATCTAGACCTTAACCAAAACCTATAACCTAAACCAAAACCAAACCTATAACCTAAACTCGAATCCATTCTCAAATCCCAAAACCTATAACCTAAACCAAAACCAAAACCTATAGCCTAATCCCGAACCTATTCTCAAATCCCAAAAACATATAACCTAAACTTAAACCTAAACCTTAACTAAAACCTCAGTAACCTAAACCCGAGCCCATTCTCAAATCCCAAAACCTATAACCTAAACCAAAACCAAAACCTATAGCTAAACCCGAACCCATTCTCAAATCCCAAAACCTATAACCTATAACCTTTACCAAAACCTATAACCTAAACCAAAACCAAAACCAAAACCTATAACCTAAACCCAAACCCGTACTTAAATCCAAAACCAAATCCTTAACCTAAACCAAAACCTATAACCTAAACTCAAATCCTAAACCAAAACCTATAACCTAAACCCGAGAACCTAAACCTTAACCTAAACCAAAACCTAAACCCGAACCCATTCTCAAATCCAAAAACCTAAACCTTAACCTAAACCAAAACCTATAACCTAAACTCGAACCCATTCTCAAATCCAAAAACCTTAACCTAAACCAAAACCTATAACCTAAACCCGAACCCATTCTTAAATCTAAAAACCTAAACCTTAACCAAAACCTATAACCTAAACCCAAACCATTCTCAAATCCAAAAACCTAAACCTTAACCTAAACCAAAACCTATAAGCTAATCCCGAACCCATTCTCAAATCCCAAAAAACCTAAACCTAAGCCTAAACCAAAACCATAACCTATAACCTAAACCCGAATACATTATCAAATCCCAAAACCTATAACCTAAACCAAAACCAAAACCTATAACCTAAACCCGAACCCATTCTTAAATCCAAAAACCTATAACCTAAACCAAAACCTATAACCTAAACCCGAACCCATTCTCAAATCAAAAACCTAAACCTTAACCAAAACCTATAACCTAAACCAAAACCAAAACCTATAACCTAAATCCGAACCCATTCTCAAATCCAAAAACCTAAACCTTAACCTAAACCAAAACCTATAACCTAAACTCAAATCCCTAAACCTTAACCTATAACCTAACTTAAACCTATACTTATAACCTAAAACTATTCCCAAATCCCAAGACCTATAACCTAAACCTAACCTTTCCCTAAACTTATAACCTAAACTCAGTTCCTAGAGCTAAACCTACACCTAATCCTAATCTCAACGCTCTAATTTAAACCCAAACATAAACTTGAAAACCAAAACTTAAACCCAATCCCGAACATGAACCCGATTCCTAAACCTAAACCATAACCCATTCTCAAATCTAAAAACCTATAACCTAAACCTAAACCAAAACCTATAACCAAAACCAAAACCAAAACCTATAACCTAAACTCGAACCCATTCTCAATTCCCAAAACCAAAACCTATAACCTAAACCAAAACCGAAACCTATAACCTAAACCCAAACCCAAACCCATTCTCAAATCCGAAAACCTATAACCTAAACCAAAACCAAAACCTATAACCTAAACCCGAACCCATTCTCAAATCCAAAAACCTAAACTTTAACCAAAACCTATAACCTAAACCAAAACCTATAACCTAAACCCGAGCCCATTCTCAAATCCCAAAACCTATAACCAAAACTAAAACCAAAACCTATAACCTAAACCTAAGCCTAAACGTATAATCATATGGTGAGACCATTTCTTTTGTGTCAATTTCATTCATCTTTAAGTTTTTTTAAAATTCATTAAGAAAAAAATGGTTATACATGATGCACTTCTTTCACTTTGTCTTTCTTTTCTCCAATGGGTATTCTAATTTATGAGTGACATGACTGTTTGTAGGACGATGAAATATACGAAGCTGTTGAAATTTCATGGTGAAGTCAAGCACATTAATTTCTCTAATGAAGCCAAAGACTTGTATTTTCAGTATTATTGTAATTGTAATTGTAATTGTAATTGATTGAATGAATTGGATTGTAATTGTAATTGATTGAATGAAGGATTGTAATTGTAATATGAGAAAATAAATGGATACATCATGGTGGGTCCGGCAGACAGCCTATTTTCCAACATGGGTTTGGACACGCTTCGGTGAGAACGGCTTGGTTTACTAAATCATCATTCTTAATGAAATTTTGAAAAATGACAATCTAAGAAAAAAATTATTAATGGAACAATGAGTCAACTAATGTAGGATTATACTCTGAAGTGTAAAAAAATAAAAATAAATAAATAAATAAATAATGTAGGGAATTTAGAAAGATGAAAGAAAAATAAAGCTTATTTTGGTCCCAAGTGGGAGACTGCAGTCTTTATCCTAGTATATAAAAAGAGCTCACACACAACTACTTATATATCCATAGTAGGTGTAGGGCCCATTATGGTATTTGCATGACATCTGGCTCGTCCAGCAAAGTTGGCCACTGTGAAAATGGGATGCCCCAAATATTTTTGGGGTGTTGAATTTTTGAGGTCAATAAAATTTTTGCTTTTCCAAAAAATTAAAAAAAAAAAAAACCCAAAAATTAGGTTGATCCAACCATGAAAATGAAATACCCCAGGCAAATGTAGAGATTTTTGAGTGGTTATTCATAGTTTTCTATGGTGTACCTCACCTAATAACTAGATCAACTTCATTTTTAGAGCATCCCATTTTTATGATGGGACGGCCTCACTGAACATACCAAATGTCATATAAGATCCCCCTCACACAAATTAATTAGTTGGACATATAACTTGTAGTGTGTAAGTATTTCTCTATATAACTAATTTCGAGCTGTGCTGAGTTTTTATTTATTTTATTTATATACTTTATTTTTTCATGTTTTTGTCTAGTTGTCCCTAGTTTTCTTAAGTCAAATCGTGTTTTCTTATGTTTTGATCATGTCGTGACCAAACTGAGTTTCTATCTTTTCTTGATGAAAAATGGTTAGAGTCGAGTTAGGTGAGTTAGGCCGAGTTTTTAAATTATATGGGACTTTAATTTGTTGCATACCAAAATTACAATTCTCTCAGTTGTGGGACCCATTCAAATGAAGGCTTCATTGATTGGCTTGATATATATTCGGTCCGCAGGTTCCACCTTCACTCCAAAGTAAAGTCTCACGCTCTCCAATATATGTTTCTTCCCAAAATATCCCTACTTCTTTGCTGAATTTACAAGACACCCTTCTCAGATATCCTGAGCGAAGCTCATTAGAAATTGGGTTCTGAAATTTAGGCCCTTCATGGCCCAATGGCCTGAAGCTGGGCCCAAGCTCTGCCCATCATAGATTAGCCGTTCGTATATTCTGGTGGCCCATGCTGGCCCTGAATTCAAGCTTAATTTTCCTGGGCCATGGGCTTGAGAACATCCAGTGGCAGCATCACCCAACAAACTGACAGGCCCACACATTACCAACCCAATATAATGGCATTTCGGTAGTTCTATGAAAGTATGTGGGTCTTTATAAAATCCATCCCAAACAACCCAATTCAAGACCAATCTTAAAGACAAAGGCAGAACCAACTGCCACGTGGCGGTTGCTTAAGCTCACACATCTATCAACGTTGTTTCCATTTATAAGCACTAACACTGCATTCCCAATACATGTGAAAATGAACCGTGCGAGATTCTCCGGCGCATGATGTCAGATTCCGGCAGCCTTATCAGTGACTATGCTACTCTAGGGCAAGGATTACTGACGACGTGGGTTGCTTTTTCGTCGGACTATAGTCGGAAAAATTAAGGTGTGGGGATTGACGTCTGGCTCGAGAGGCGGGAAAGCTCTCTCATTTCACAGATTTTCATGTGACCTCGGACCAGGCTTCATTCCCTTCACAATATTTTCCACGTGCGACGAGGGTTCACTGATTTTGATTGTGAGATACATGTGCAAGATCAGAGCCGCATTTCAGGTGGGCCTACCCATGTCGAAATATATCACGTTGGGACATCTCAATTGTCTAGTTCTGAAGAATATGATGGATGGTTAGAGAATTCTGGCCGACCGACCATTTGTATTTGGTGCTGGATATCCACGGTGGCCCACCTGATGAGCTGCTAGGATCTCTCACACCGTTCATGTTCACACGTGTGCAGTGCGAATAAGGATGTTATCATTCGTGGCCTCCTTTTAAGTAGGTATAGGTATATTCGTCTCTCTCTCTCTCTCTCTCTCTCTCTCTCTCTCTCTCTCATAGAAGGTTTTTCTAAATTACACTGTAGCATTTGGTCATTTTATCCTACGGCCTAAATAATAAGTAGATTAGGAAGAGCTTTGGATACTCTGGGAGCATGCAATAGTTCGTAATCACATACACATAAAATGCATGCACACATGGAATACACTGATCAGGATCAAACTACATCGTCTAAATCATGGGCCCACCTAGGATAGGTAAGAAACTAAAATTTTGCAGTAGTTGATTTCCTCTCTAGCCGATTGGTGGACATGTGGTGGACAGTTAAAATGGAAAGTATAAACTGTCCTAACTAAAAATCTCCATCAATGAGGTGGTAAGATCTGGATCATTGAACCAATCTGATTTCCTGTTTATGACGTAACATTGTGGGGTCCATTGATATAGAGGGTCCAATTTGATTCTAATGGCACAACCGAATCTCAACAAATAGATAGAGCCCAACAAACTGATAAAGATTAAGATCGAGTCAAACTTGAAGATACGGATAAACATTTACGGGAGTAAATCTAGGAACTAACAAACTATCTGTAAATTTAAATAGTTTCAAATGCTGTAATAGATTGATCTTATTCAAAAATTATCTATAAATAAAACAACATGTGATCCTCCTGAAACATGCAAGGAAAACATTTTCTACCATCTATCTTGTTTGTTTCTTTATGGTATCAAAGCCATAAAGACTTACGTCTCTCATCCATGGCCTCCAATGAATCCTCTACCAACAATTCCTCTTCCTCTGCTGCTACCAGTTCCATTCTCCCCATCCAACTTCATCATTTCATCACAATCAAACTCACTAAAGATAACTATCTCCTTTGGCAAGCCCAATTAATCCCATACCTCCATGGTCAAAACCTATTTGGTTACCTAGATGGCTCCATTCCCTACCCACCCATTACAATTCCTTCCTCTACCAACACTTCTATACATAAATAAAACAACATGTGATCCTCCTGAAACGTGTGAGGAAAACATTTTTTACCATCTATCTTGTTTGTTTCTTTAGATTCTATTATGATGTAGGGCAAGGTCAAGGAAAATCTCATGAAAAGGTAAAATTAGATTAAATTTGAGTTAAGCTAAGAATCTAGCATACACTATAGCTTCCAACGGCCATAACTTTAGTATATCAATTACTTTTTTTTTTTCCACACGCACACACACACCCCACACACTCACGCTAGTGGAATTTCACCACCTATGGATACTCGAACCCTTGATTGGGTGTTGAAACTCCTGAGAGTCTACCACCCGAGCAAGAGTAAGGGTCCATCTTTATTATCAATTACTTATTTCGTGTGTTGGATATTTAGTCGAAAAGCCATCCGACGATCTCTATGTGCTGCACAATGCAAAAGGCCATTAACCCGTAAACGACTTTTCAAAATAAAGTAGTTTTAAAGGTTACTTTTGGGTCCTCACTCATGCCTCAGTGGTAGACTAATAAGAGTTTTAAGACAAGGTCATGAGTTCGAGTACCCATTGTAGTGAAAAATCATTGTGGTGTGAGTGCGTGTATAAAATATTATATTTTTATTATTTTAAGTTATTTTAAAATTTGGAGAGTTTTGAAATAACTTAAAATCCTTAATTGAGTTATAAGAAAGAATTTTACTCAATTCAATTTACTATTTTTAACTAATTTATAATTTTGAAAAAGTTTGATATTTCTATGAATTTATGAATTTAGAATTTACCGTCGTATAAGATGTATGAAAGAATTTTGTAAAATAATATTACTTTTGTTTTATTTATTTATTTATTTTAGATTTCTCTTTCCCTTATAGATTCAAGGGCAATTATTGAGAAGACAATGATGATCTCTTCCTTTTTATCCATGCACTGGCTACACTACATTATGATGCATTGAAAACTTACCAATTTATGCATATGAACTATCATGCTAAGCCAAAATGTCAAGATACTTTATGATTTTCCATGAGTGTGAAATTGACCATTATATCTTTGTCATGAGAATTATTGTAGTACAACTGAGGTCTATTATACAGGTAAAGAGTTAATAGTCTACCCAAGCATGATGGTTGATACAAAACACTTTATCATACATGGTATGGATGAACTTAATCAAACAGTCCAGGTTGAAGATTATTATAAAAAATAAAAATAAAAAATGGATTGGTTAGAATTTCAAAAGGAGATTGATTGATCCTAATGTTTGATTACTGAAAATTTGTTAAATTTGGACCATGGAGTACTTTACAATTTATTATTGCAAACTTGTATGTCCAATAATCACTGAGTTAGAAAATCCAATTAGTATAACTTACTATTCATAATCAATCTAAACAAGAGCCATATTTAAGCAGTTAAATTTGAGTTGCATGCCAATGTGAACCATGCATTAATGCTAGAATATTAACCATCCCAATATATCAAAAAATTCCTTTGGAAATTCATTACCAAGGATCACGAAAATCTCCCACTTTCAACAAATCCACTTCCATTCAATTTCCACAAAAGAAACATCTTTTGACTTTTTGAAAAAAAAAAAAAAAAACTAATAAATCCATTTCCCTCTTATACAAATCGGCAATGAGCTTAACAATCCTATCCAGAATAGTAACCATATATAGGATTTCGTCACATACCACTTATTCAGAAATCCCTTAAGAGTTACAAATGGTTACTCCGTGTAGGTGAAATGATGGTCCCACAATGAAATGAAAAATGGGTCCGCTCGTGAAGCATGTAGGATCCTGGAAACCCGAACTCAATCTTCACATGAGCATGTATGAGATAAAGAGAAAAGGAAAAAAACATATTTTATTACTATCTCATACTCACTAATATATACAATCATATCTTTATAAAAATGTCACTCAAGCATTCTAACTTAGCCACTGAAAACATGATCTAGCTCCTAATTCAATTATAAATAATGTCTCTTAGTACTTGCAAAATTACTTATTTTAGGATAAGTTTCTCAAGTCTATTCCAAATGTGAGATAAATAATCCAAATTCTTCATGTGTTTCCAAACATGTTGACACACAATCCTTCACAAAATCACTAATGCTTTGATGGTTTTCCTTTTTAAATTATTCTTAATCGATCATTCTTTGGCATCTTGATCTCGTCTTCACACCAATAACTTTTCAAAGACCATAACCTCTCATATATACATGGACTTTAGTTCTCCAAGCTCTGTACTTATCTAGTATTAGCTTCTCCATGGTTGGATCCTTAATTACTCTTGCTCCGGTGGTAGACTCTTAGGAGTTTCAACACCCGGTCAAGGGTTCGAGCTATCCATAGGTGGTGAAATCCCACTATAACAGGACTGTGTGGGGGTGTGTGTGCGTGTGCAAAAAAAAAAAAAAAATGGTTAGGGCAATAAACATAATTAACACTTCAAAAAATAATCTTAAATGTCTCATTTTAACACCAACCATTGAAGTTATAAGCTCTTGATCCAGGTATAATATGTTGTTGCACAAGATGCCTTGCATTCTATCTTTTAATCGGTTGTAGGTGTAGTTCAGTCAACCGAGAAATTCGAGGGTTGATCAAACCTTGTTATGATGTTCCCGGTCGACCAAGGACTGTTTCGGTCGACCAAGAGTCTCTGTTGAAAGCTTGGTTGACCGAATTAGGTTGACAGAAGGTACGACCGACAGTTTGTGTATTTTTACATAAGGGGAATTTAATCGTAATTTTGAATTAAGGCTTGTACCAGACAAAAGTTTTCTCTAAACGAAATGGTTTTAGAGGTGAGAGGGTTTCTAATGTTTATAAGAGCCTAGGAATGGTTTTCCAAGAGTTGTGCATAGTAAGGGGAGATTAGGCGATCCTTTAATCAAAGAAGGTGAGTGATGTACTCTAAGGTTTTGATTATAGTTGAGATCTTTATCGCTTTGTGCCATGATTTTTTTCAAAAGGATTTTTTACGTAAAATATCATGTCTTATATGGTTGATTACTTTTGATTTTAGTTATGTGCTTTATTATATTGTTCTTTTTTTGTTTATTGTGCTTCCACAAAGCGCATAGATTAGCAATGGTGTTAGATCTAAAATTTTAATACCTAGGGTTTGATCCGGGTTTGTTGTGGCTCGATTTTACATTGTTGAATTGTGATAAAGAGCTAGTTTACTCCAACAAATTGGTATCAGAGCGACATGTTAATCTCATATACCATCAAAGAGGTATAAGAGAGTGTTAGGTTAAACATTCGGGATTCAGAGAAGATTTCAAAATCAAAATTCGATATACATAAATTTGATGAGAAGAACAATTTTAGTTTGTGGCAGCAGAAAGCCAAGGATATTATAGTTTCACAAGGGTTGAGACATTGTTGTAAGTACAAAAGATAAGAGGATGTCGGATGATGATTGGAGCAACTCAGGAGCAAGCTATGAGCACCATCTATTTGCGCTTATCGGATGAGGTTATGTACAATGTCATGGATGAAGAATCTCCCATGAAAATGTGGAAGAAGCTAGAAGACTTATACATGTCAAAGTTCCTAACAAATAAGTTGTTTGTAAATAAATAACTCTTCAGATTGAAAGTAAAGGAAGGATTCGATCTCTTTGAGCACATGAACACGTTTATAAAGGTCAGTAGTAACTTGGTAATGGCTCAGAGAGACTGTCGAGGAAGAAGATAAAGCAATGTTGGCATCGTTTCCCTCATCATACGATCATCTCGTCACTACTCTGTTGTATGATAAGAATATAATGAAACATGAAGAAATCACCGCGACTCTCTTTTCTAGCGAGATGGGGAAGAAGTCGAGTGATGATGACTCTTGGACGGAATGGCTAGTTGCTAAAGGGGGTCAGGTACGTGGACAATCCGTGGGGCAATATCATTTTGACAAGAAAAAAAAAGTCTAAATCGAAGTTAAAGGCAAACGATGGACGCTTCTATTGCAGCATCAAAGAGAACTTCAAGAGAGATTGCTAGAAATAGAAGGATGACCTGAAAAACAAAGGAAAATGGAATACAAGTGAATCAATGAGTATAGCAGAAGAGAGCTTAAAAGGAGACCTCCTCTCAATCTTTTCAGGTACGAGTCATCTCTTAGACACGTGGATACTAGATTCAAGATGTTCATATCACATGTGCCCGTGTAAGACTTGATTCAATTACTACAAATCATATGATGGTGGAAGTGTTTTGATGAGGAATGATAGAACATGCAAGACCATCAAAATAGGGACCATCAAGGTAAGGATGTTGGACAGAGTCATTTGGACTGTAGGTAATGTCAGACATGTTCTAGATTTGAAGAAAAACTTAATATCCTTTGGAGTTTTAGACACAAATGGTTACATGTTTACCACATATGATAGTACATTAAAGGTTATCAGAGGTGCAATGGTGTTGATGAATGGATATAAGGTTGGAAATTTATACAAGTTAGTCGGAAGTTGATGTAGAACATGTCACAGAAATATTCCCAGCATGGTTGAGCCAAAAGGATGTGGACCGTAAATTGACCATAACTTTTGATTCGGGTATTGTTACGGGGCGTACAACCTATCAATCTTTACTGAAATGGGCCATCCGAGGTGAACTGACCCACAAGGTGGGTCGCATCTGTCCGTTTCGTCAGAAAACACGCGCGTTCAGTTCAAAAAAGAATTTTTAGAAAATTTTTAGTAATTTCAATTTTTAAAATATTTTTTAGAGTTTTAGATTTTCTTTCCTTATAGAAATAACTTTTAGTTATATTAGGACTCTTCTAAAGAAAGTTTATTTGCAATTTTTATTTTTAGAAATTAGGCCTTAGAAGAGTTTTATTAAATTATGATTTTTATTAGAGTGAGAATTTTGCTATTTTTGGTAATTATGAATTTTAGTTTATTTTTTTTCTATATTAATGGTGTAAGGAGACACATAAGGAATTATCAATAATGAATTAATCAATTTTGAATTTCTTAGAATTTATTTCTATTTTCTACTTTCTTTCCTCGTGGATTCGAGAAGTCTTTGTGAGGAGTCCAGAGAAGCTCCGTGGATTCAGAGTAGTTATCCTCATCGCGTTCATCCCTTCATCAATTGGTATCAGAGTGAGGTTTCCCCTCAAGCTGATGACAAACAATTAAGGTATGAATCAAAATCCTGTGGAAGGTGATCCAGAGATTCATTATCTTTTTGAAAGAATGGAAGCTTTCCATCAGGAGAGTCAGTTGACCATACAAGGGCTGCAGGTAACCCTCAACTGTATTGTGGATGTGCTAATTTTGCCCTGACCTCAAAGTGATGCTCAACTGTCCGTGGCCGCTGTACGACACAACCCCAACTTCTACAAAGCACTATCAGATGATGGTAAATCACAGGCCACCACTTCGATTATGAGAAAGTCGTTATACATGCCAAAGGTAGAAATAGAATTATAGCAAGACAACATCTTTCAAATAAGGTGCACTGCATACAAAAAAGTCTACAATGTGATCATCGATGTCAGGAGCGATGAGAATTTGGTGTCGAAAATAATGGTGGAAAAGCTACAACTGAAAACAGAAAGACACTCATCTTCATACACAATTGGATGGATCAAGGAGGTCAACAAAACAGAGGTAACTGAACGATGTCGTATATCTTTTTCCATTGGTAAATATTGTAAGGATAAAGTAATGTGTGACGTGGTTGACATGGAAGCTTGCCACATGTTACTTGGTCAACCCTGGCAAAATAATATTAATGCTACACATAGGGATCGGGATAACCTATTTATCTTATTTAAAGATGGTAAAAAGATTATCCTTAGCTCTATGGGAAGGGAGAACCAACCCAAGACTTCTAAAGTTGAGGAATAATATCTTACAACTGAACATGTTTTTGTTAAACAATCTGATGAAACAAGATATATATATATCCATTAGTTGAAAAGAAAGAATATATGGAGCCTGTGAATATCCCAGAAGATTTGAAGTCAACGTTGCAGGAGTTCAAGGAGTTTGTGCTTAATGAACCTCCCAATAAGTTGCCTCTCATATGAGATATACAAAATCACGTTGATCCCATCTCAAGGGTAAGTCTGCTTAATTGTCCACATTATCAGAAAAAATATGAGATCTTAAAGACAGATGTGAAGGAATTGATCAATATTAGTCAAGTCAAGGAAAGCATGAGTACATGTATTGTGTCAGATGTGAAGGAACTGATCAATATTAGTCAAGTCAAGGAAAGCATGAGTACATGTATTGTGTCAGCTCAAGAGCTTAATGCCAAGTACAAAAAAAGGGCTAATTGTTCACACCCCAAGTATAGGGTTGTGATGTAGTAATAACTCAGTAAGACCGAGGTCGAATCCACAGGGACTGAAACCTGTACGTTATCTGAAAATAACCAGATCTAAAACTAGGCTAAGATGAACTCTGAATCGATTGTAATTTGAAGGAATAATGATGAACTATTAATCTAAAACTTAGGAAAAATCAAAGAAGGGAAACTAGGGATTCAGAGGATCCACTTGTAGAGATCAGGGAGAACTACACTTGATTCATGAAAATCAACTGAACTTCCTTTGATGTAGTTTTGAAAAGATGAAAGGTATATGAATTAGAATGGATTCCATCACCAAACCATGCCCGGGAGACAAAGCAAACAACAGAATTAAACTAATTACCAACCAATCAATGCATGAAGGTTAGGAAGGGTACCGATATCCAACCATGCCTAGGAGACGATGGTGAACAACAGGGCTTCCTGACGTCATAAACATAAAGAGGAAAAGAATATGCTCAAAGGCATTGCAGACCCATTGTGATTTCAGTCACAACAGACCATTAAAGACTGAAAACATTCCCTTAATTAAACCCAAATCAATATCAAACCAGTCTAAATAAAAGGCGCAAGCAAAGAGGCATCCTATCACGCTACAAGCTTCACCTCTTAGCCCTAGCTAAGAGGATTTAGCCACACATGAGTGGGCTGGAACCTCTTAAACAAAATAAAATAAAAAAATAAAAATAAAAATAAAAATAAAAGAAAAATAAAATAAATCTACTCCCTCTCCCTGCCTGCCTTCACGTCCAAGCCAGGCTTCCAGCCTTCCGTCCCCCTTTTCTCTCCCTGACGTCTCCTTTTTATAAGCTGATGGAAGTCGGTGAAGGCTCCTTTCCGCCCATGAGATTTGGAAATCTCTGCATAATCTGTTTTACGCAACCACGCAGTCAGTTGGTGCGAAGCGCTTTACGTTGAAGAAACGTAATGCGGACAGCCCCTTTTTCCTTGCTTTCCTTCTAAAGAACAAACATCCCCTAGGACGGTTTTTGACGGTCTACATGATGGACGGTTTGGATTACCAATCTGCTCAGCGACGACGGCCCACTTGAATCGGCCGCAGCTCTCTGCCGCGAACAGAGCTTGCGCAGATGCTGCGCTGGTTGATTGGTGGGACCCACATACCCTGATGTTTGAAAAATCCACACCGTCCATTCGCTCTCTCACGAAAAACTGCCCAGAGATGGCTGGTTTTGGATGGATTTAAGGGTGGCCCATGGAATTTTGTTTCCATCGTCCATTTGATGCGGTGATGATTTCCTCATGTGTACGCGTGCTGGGATCTGAAAGCCCACCCTTTATACGGTCGGTTTTGTCCGTTGGAGTGAATGAACGGTCTAGATTGACCGCCTGATCGACGGTGGTGGCCCACTAAATGGACGTGGTTCGTCCGTTGCGCAACAGAGATACGAATCTCTGTTTGTATTCGAGCAGGAGTCGGTCAGCTCGCGCTGACTGACTTGGATGGTCTCGGTGGGACGCGGGAGTGCGTGGGCTGTACACGTGCGCATGCAAGGTGGGTCCCACTTTGATGTTTTCGAGAAATCCGCTCCATCCATCCATTTTGTCATATCATTTAACCCGTAGGGACCGAAGATGAGGCCCATCCAAATAGCAGGTGGGTCCAGAATCATGATCCTGAGGGCTGATCTGTCCGTTAAGCCACTTCCACCAGGATCTAACCGCTGACATTCGGCATGTACGGTTAATTTATGGTCCTTAGGCCATGCATGAAGTCTTGAGCCGGACGGATGGTGGGAATCCCGTGATCTTGTATTCTGGACCAGTTCCAGGCCACTTGAGCTTTAGTTTCTTGATTTTTACGAGCCTCTGGCATGTAAATTCGTCGATCTTGGTCTCATGGAGTCCGTCCCTTGCCTTGGTGAATCTTGAGCGCTAAAACCATGCTTCTAATACCCATTTTCAATTCAAGCTCCTAAATACATCCTGCATCACAAACACGATTAAATGGGTCCATTAAACAGTATAAATTCGTAAATCCAGACAATAACTGGGGTCTGATATGCAATATTTGACCCTCAACAATAATGAATAACTGGGGTCAGACAGCATTTTGCTAGTCCCGAACAAAATATGCGAAAATTAAGTTGAGAATTACGAGACAATTCTTGTGAAGCAGAGTGATATTTTGAAAAATAATCCAAATATGAGAAATCTTTAAGATTCATGAATGTTGATTATCAATTTCTCCTGGCCTCTCATGCACTGTGAATTTCATAATCAAGATCAAATATTAGTCCATAAACTAGAATAATTTTAAACATTGAGTTCCATGGATGTATAGTGAAATCTCGGCCTATCAACATTAAGATTCAATTTATTATTTTCGAATATCATTGATTACCAGCGAGAGCATTCAAGACACCCAAAACCTAAACCAAAGCGTCCCTCATAGATCTTTCTTTTTTCTTTCTTTCTTTTCTTCTTCTTCTTCTTCTTTTTTTTTTTTTCTTTTTTTTTTTTTTAAAAAGACTAGATGGGAATCAAATTTTCACTTATAGGGAGCAAACCTATGGTGAAACTAGTTACCCAACTCTTTCCAACTGTTAATCATGGAAAAATCGAATCTTCATCTATAGGGAGCAAACCTATGATGACGATTATGCGACTTACTCTTTCAATTCTTCTTTATAAACTGATGCTGAAATTTTTGGTTTTCAGACTGGTTCCTTTCATGCTTAGTGATTACCAAATTAACCCTTCAGTTTCAAACTTAAATCTTAATGTGTAAGCGAGATATGACATGGGAAATCATGACTCAATCAATGTTTACAACTTCTAATCATGGATTAATAATTCAAACTTAACTGTGAAATCTACAAATAACTGGATCCAAAAGTCATGAATTACCAACATTACGTATCTTAAAATTCTAAATCCAGGATATCTGTCAACATCACTTTGAATTCACTAGAAAGTCCAGAAAAAATTTAAAAAATTTTCACAATTTTTGCTCAAGACGTAGAAAACACTGATTAGGTAACCTAATCTCCCACCCCCAACCTAAAATCTACATTGTCCTCAATGTAAAAGATATGAGCATGAAATGTATATGGGACAATGAAAGTAAAAGAGAAGTGATGGGAAGATAGTACCTGAATGATGAATCGTGAGAGACTTTCTAAGAGATCTCAACATGAGAGCGGGTGAGCACGAGAGAAAAAGCAACACAAAAATAACAAGAAATAAAATCCTACCTATACCACTTTCGCAGGTGCTCTCGATTGCATTTAGCGCATGCAACAAGCCTTTAAACCCCTAGGTTGCCCCTAGTGGACGAGTTGTAGTCTCGTGAGGGTTTGCAGTAATGTTACCCACAAACATTGAACTATCTAGGAAAATGAAATAAATGGAAAAGAAAAGCTGGGTTGCCTCCCAGGAGCGTTAAGTTTACTGTCTATCCTAAAACAGCATAAAGGAAACTACCCTAGTCCTAAGAAAGCAGGGAAAAACTACTAAGTCATGCCGCAAGGTTCCTCTTTTGGCCAGTATCGTGATAAATTTCTCAGTAGATTTCTCAACAGGATCATCCAAAAGCCCTTTTTGCAATAGGCTTGGATGCCCTGGAGCATGACATTCCAGAGAAACTTATGTACCTCATCAGAAATTTTTCGTTGAAGTGCTTGAGGTATCCAGAGTATGTACGATTCACCCATAGGTACGCTCTCTTGCTTCAGCCCTGCACAGACAGATAGAGGGTCAGTAGACGAAGTATTGAAGTGCGGACTCTGTTCATTGATACTACTCAGAAGAGGCCTGGACTCGTCAAAATTCGATAGTTCAGATGGTGACCTCAACTGCGTGGTTTCAAATTCCAGAGTCGTATCGAGTAGCTCATCCATCTCCCGAATCATATCATCATTCGATTCAGAGGAGTGGTCCAAACATGTTTCACAAGAGTTAGAAGTGTCAGTTATAAGGGGCTCGTCCTCCACCTTTAAATCAGACATGTCAGGTGAGGGGAGTGACTCATTATGACCGATCACTTCGTGTTCGTCTTGATCATTGACCTGGACCAATCTTGAAGTTGATTCAAGGAGAATTTGGGCTGCACGTTTATGATCATCATCTAATTCTGTGCAGTGCACAACTGGGATGGGGTCACTTTCCTCACATTCTAAATTTGGTTGAGGTTCGAATAAACTAACCTCAACCTCATTATTGAGATCCTGTGTATCATGTAAGGAAAGTGTGTCATCATCACTGTATTTGAAACACACCCAAGTATCTCCACCATTCTTTTGAACAGTCATTGAGATCGACTCGTCGGGGAATTGAACCGTATGCTCATTAATGGAATCCAACTCCTCATTCCAAACTCCAGATTTCGTCAAAAGCGAGTGAGGATCACTTTCCTCACATTGTATTTCTGGATTGGATTGTAGTTGGGATGAGCGAGCTTCCTCTAACCTATCAAGGCGTAACTCAAGCTCTTCTAGTAATTTCCTCATGTCAGCAGAAGAGTCTGTGTTACTTTGAAATGAATTCTCTTGGATCGATTTTGGTTGAATCTTAAAGGTAGGGGATCCAAAAGAATAATCATTATAATAGGTTGTTGGTTCATCTTTCCAACATTGATGTTTCCACTGATTATAGTCATACGGATCATAGGTGGGAGAATCTGATGGTTGGTAATACTTATTATCACTCATAATATAATCACGCATTGTTTTCTTTTTCTCAGATGGGTGATAGTAATTCTCACTCCCATAGTTATGATAACCCCAACATTCACGTACGGTCCGTGGGGTGGAATTGTTCTCCCGTATATGATCGCGTAAGGACTTCTTAACTGGTGGATCTTTGTATTCCGGTCGATTCGCGATGATAGTTTCAGAAAAGTTTTGAGACATTGGTGGATTTCTATCATAATCATCATCCCAATATAGATTATTTTTCTCAGCATACTGACGTTCCCACTCGTGCATATACATGGTGAAACCCTAACTCTGAGTCTAATCCTAGAATAAAATAAAATTCCTACAGCAATATGGAAGGTAAGCAGAAGAGAGATGAGAAGGATGTTACTAGAGTAGAAGTTCCCATGTTAAAAACCTGCAAAACAAAACAAAACACGTTAGTTTCTGAAGTAAACCAAATGTAAAGAGTTAGAAAATCTAGAAAATTAGAAAGAGTTTACCAAATTAGAAGTTCTATCTTAACAACCTACAGAATAAGAAATATGTTAGTCCTATGAATTAAATAAAAAAAACAAAATTAAAATTAGTAAAATCCTAATCTTAAACTAACTCTAAATCCAATTAATTTCAGAAAATCGTAGCCGTCAGTCCCCGGCAACGGTGCCAAAAACTTGTTCACACCCCAAGTATAGGGTTGTGATGTAGTAATAACTCAGTAAGACCGAGGTCGAATCCACAGGGACTGAAACCTGTACGTTATCTGAAAATAACCAGATCTAAAACTAGGCTAAGATGAAGTCTGAATCGATTGTAATTTGAAGGAATAATGATGAACTATTAATCTAAAACTTAGGAAAAATCAAAGAAGGGAAACTAGGGATTCAGAGGATCCACTTGTAGAAATCAGGGAGAACTACACTTAATTCATGAAAATCAACTGAACTTCCTTTGATGTAGTTTTGAAAAGATGAAAGGTATATGAATTAGAATGGATTCCATCACCAAACCATGCCTAGGAGACAAAGCAAACAACAGAATTAAACTAATTACCAACCAATCAATGTATGAAGGTTAGGAAGGGTACCGATATCCAACCATGCCCAGGAGACGATGGTGAACAACAGGGCTTCCTGACGTCATAAACATAAAGAGGAAAAGAATATGCTCAAAGCCATTGCAGACCCATTGTAATTTCGGTCACAATGAGACCATTAAAGACTGAAAACATTCCCTTAATTAAACCCAAATCAATATCAGATCAGTCTAAACAAAAGGCACAAGCAAAGAGGCATCCCATCACGCTACAAGCTTCACCTCTTAGCCCTAGCTAAGAGGATTTAGCCACACATGAGTGGGCTGGAACCTCTTAAACAAAATAAAATAAAAAAATAAAAATAAAAGAAAAATAAAATAAATCTACTCCCTCTCCCTGCCTGCCCTCACGTCCAAGCCAGGCTTCCAGCCTTCCGTCCCCCTTTCTCTCCCTGACGTCTCCTTTTTATAAGCTGATGGAAGTCGGTGAAGGCTCCTTTCCGCCCATGAGATTTGGAAATCTCTCTGCATAATCTGTTTTACGCAACCACGCAGTCAGTTGGTGCAGAACTGCCTTTACGCAGCAAAACGTAATGCGGACAGCCCCTTTTTCCTTGCTTTCCTTCTAAAGAACAAACATCCCCTAGGACGGTTTTTGACGGTCTACATGATGGACGGTTTGGATTACCAATCTGCTCAGCGACGACGGCCCACTTGAATCGGCCGCAGCTCTCTGCCGCGAACAGAGCTTGCGCAGATGCTGCGCTGGTTGATTGGTGGGACCCACATACCCTGATGTTTGAAAAATCCACACCGTCCATTCGCTCTCTCACGAAAAACTGCCCAGAGATGGCTGGTTTTGGATGGATTTAAGGGTGGCCCATGGAATTTTGTTTCCATCGTCCATTTGATGCGGTGATGATTTCCTCATGTGTACGCGTGCTGGGATCTGAAAGCCCACCCTTTATACGGTCGGTTTTGTCCATTGGAGTGAATGAACGGTCTAGATTGACCGCCTGATCGACGGTGGTGGCCCACTAAATGGACGTGGTTCGTCCGTTGCGCAACAGAGATACGAATCTCTGTTTGTATTCGAGCAGGAGTCGGTCAGCTCGCGCTGACTGACTTGGATGGTCTCGGTGGGACGCGGGAGTGCGTGGGCTGTACACGTGCGCATGCAAGGTGGGTCCCACTTTGATGTTTTCGAGAAATCCGCTCCATCCATCCATTTTGTCATATTATTTAACCCGTAGGGACCGAAGATGAGGCCCATCCAAACAGCAGGTGGGTCCAGAATCATGATCCTGAGGGCTGATCTGTCCATTAAGCCACTTCCACCAGGATCTAACCGCTGACATTCGGCATGTACGGTTAATTTATGGTCCTTAGGCCATGCATGAAGTCTTGAGCTGGACGGATGGTGGGAATCCCGTGATCTTGTATTCTGGACCAGTTTCAGGCCACTTGAGCTTTAGTTTCTTGATTTTTACGGGCCTCTGGCATGTAAATTCGTCGATCTTGGTCTCATGGAGTCCGTCCCTTGCCTTGGTGAATCTTGAGCGCTAAAACCATGCTTCTAATACCCATTTTCAATTCAAGCTCCTAAATACATCCTGCATCACAAACACGATTAAATGGGTCCATTAAACAGTATAAGTTCGTAAATCCAGACAATAACTGGGGTCTGATATGCAATATTTGACCCTCAACACTAATGAACATCGGCATCAGAAGTTATCTCAGACTCATGTGCCAAGTCTCTTGCGTAACTCGAGGACAAGTTTTTTTCAAGTGGCGGGGTCTGATGTAGAACGTGTCACAGAGATATTCCTAACATGGTTGAGCCAAAAGGAGGTGGACCGTAAATTGACCATAACTTTTGATCCGGGTATTGTTACGGGGCGTACAACCTATCAATCTTTACTGAAACGGGCCATCCGAGGTGAATAGACCCACAAAGTGGGTCGCATCTATCCGTTTCGTCAGAAAACATGTTCTTTCATATCAAAAACGAATTTTTAGAAAATTTTTAGTAATTCCAATTTTTTAAATATTTTTTGGAGTTTTAGATTTTCTTTCCTTATAGAAATAACTTTTAGTTATACTAGGACTCTTCTAGAGAAAGTTTATTTGCAATTTTTATTTTTAGAAATTAGGCCTTAAAAGAGTTTTATTAGAATTAGGATTTTTATTAGAGTGAGAATTTTGCTATTTTTGGTAATTACGAATTTTAGCTTTTTTTTTTTTTCTATATTAATGGTGTAAGGAGACACATTAGGAATTATCAATAATAAATTAATCAATTTCAAATTTCTTAGAATTTATTTATATTTTCTGCTTTCTTTCCTCGTGAATTCTAGAAGTCTCTGTGAGGAGTCCAGAGAAGCTCCGTGGATTCGGAGTAGTTATCCTCATCACGTTCATCCCTGCGTCAGAAGCATAGTTATGAGTGAGGCTGCTACCACCTCACACACACAATCTGACACGGATGGTACAAATCTGTGGCATATATGGTTAGGGAATATGAGCGAGAGGGGCATGATAAAAATCCATAAACAGAAAATAATAAAGGGGGTTAAGGCATGCAAGATGGATTTCTTGAGAATTTTTGGAATATGAGTTTCTAAAAAATCTGGGGTGTGCAGGTATTCCAATTACATTTTTCCCATTTTTCAAACTTGTAAGAGATCACCAGGAGCTCATATAAAAGTTTTGAGTTGGGTTTAGGCGAAGAAGGTCCATGTATGACACATAGTACTCTATCTAAGGTGTGTACTTTACTCTAGCTTCTAGGACTAGTTTCCTAGAGAGCTTCTCAGAATAAACAACCTCATAAATTATGTTTAACTTTGTCATGTCTGTAACCATAAGCCTTAGAGTTTAGTATTCTTACATCTTGTATTAGGGAATATGATGTTTTTAAGCACACAGATGCGAAGCCTATCCTATTGTATTCCCAACACAACCAACGACTCGCACTACACTAAGCAATCAAGAGGTAACATAACGCAAAAGTCTTAAGAATCCATCAAAAAACTACACTACAACAAATGACACATACAGCGGCGCTCAAAAGCGCCGCCAAATCTCCAAAAAAGCGCCGCCATTACAATAGTGGCGCTATCTAAGCGCCGAGTAATGGGTATGTCGGGAAAAGTATTCGCGGCGCTAGGTGAGCTTCATTGGCGCTTGTCTGAGCGCCAATAATTGTAGTTTGTTGCGACGCGAATAAGCGCCGCAAAAATTCTATTCTAGCGCCGTGAAAGCTGTTATATAGATTTGAAAGGCCTTGCCAATCCAGTAATTTATTATTATTATATATAATTCAATCGAAACCTGTATTTTTTAAATATTTGAAACATAAAAATGATGTTAAACAAATGAAACTGAATATTAAACAATATTTATATTACTAGACAATAAAAATATATATATAATATTTATTACAATAAATTGAAAATGGTTTTGAATATAAATAAAAACAAATCCATCCATTTGCCCTCTCCTGGACTTTCAAGCTCCTGTCTAGATGTACGGCACTGAAAACTGGGAGGACCTTCCATCCACATGGAATTGAATAATCTGGACCACAGAATTGGAACAATATGGTTCAATATAGAAGAAATGACCCCTAGTTGGATTGCCACCCCGACCCCCTCATTTCAATTCCCTGCATTTTGAGACAATGATAATCCCAATTTGGGGCCTATGTATGGAGTGTCCCACTTCCGCCATTTACACTTTGAACTGAATTACTGTTGAAGTTGAAATGAACTTGTACAGATGCTTTTACCTTTAACTTTTTGTTCATATTGTTGTTTGTCCTTCATCAACAGTGATGCCGCATCACCATTCAATGGGTCTGTAGGATTTGGGTAAAGTAATAGCTGTGGAAAGAAAACTTCAAAGACATTCAAGAGATCTGCAACCCACAGCAACCGTGGTAAAATATATCAGAACTCCAAAGACGAGGAATGGACCAATGCACAAAGTCACATATAGATATAATATAAACACAAACATTATTTCACTGGTGTGTGCAAATGCAAGAGCTAACGAATAGGAACTCACACTACACAAGGGCAATAAATTAAGACAATGACATACAAAAATATGTCTAACTAATTCATCTGCTAACCCATGCTTGCACATGCATTAGGTAATGCATGAGTGCGCATGCTTTTCCCTCCTCCCCTGAGGTTGCAGGTTTGCTTGTGTGCGCATGAGCGTGCAGGTGTGTGGGTAAGTATTTTGAGAATATTTATTTCGGTTTTACCAAACATTGGACTCCAGGATTGATTGATAACATCCAAGCAAACAGAACCAGACCTGCATTTCACAATAGATTTAGAGATTGACAGCAAGGAGAGAACTTCTTGTATTTTTTTGCTGAATTAGCTTCCCAAGACAAATCATCAGTTAGAGCTTGGGGAAAGCACCAAATTAAAAATATGACAAGAGACTAGAGAAAGCAATGAAGGCTCACAGTTCATCAACATTTGGGTGGAATATTTTGTTCATAAAACCAATGGAAGGGGACTTGTATGGATAGGCATCTGGCAGCTCGACACGGATTTTCCACACTCTAAAGGCCTGCAGATAAGCATCCAGAGCACTCACATCAAGCACATAAATCCTCGATTTAATCTTCAGAAACTTCTTTTGCTTTTTGTAAGCCATCTGATAATGTTCAAAATAAGATTATCTGATGGTTTACTGGTGGTCTAAAGTTCGCAAAGATACAAATTAAAGTGTCAACATTGCACATACAGTCCATGTATCTCAACTGCACTAATAGTTGTCACATCCTATTTTTCCATCATTACCAGAGACAACAACTTCCATAGCTCAAGGAAAGAGCAAATGTCCTGATAGAGGTTGAATATTAAGGAGAAATGCACATTTGAAATTTACACCAATAGAAATGTTGAACCATCCTCGTTCACTGCACAAGCTTTTAGACGTGATTGGGTCATCTTCATGTGGTTTACCATGTTGGGGTTTCGTAGTGTTGGTTGGAACTGGGAGGAAGAGGTCCCAAAGATGGAGCAAGATTTCAGAACAGGATAGATGCTTATTTTTCAATATTCCACTATAAATGATAAATATGCTGCCTTCTTGTTGAGTTGATCTGGTTCTAAATCAAGTTACTTTTTATTTATTTCTTTATATCTATTGCAGATTTTTTTCAATTTTCTAAGAAAATCATAGGAAATTTTACAATTACATACCAAAGTATCTTTTGCAGATTTTTTTCAATTTATTTCTTTATATCAAAAGCATTCTAATTACAACGGCTATGAACCATTAGATTTACAAGCACAAAACTAAATATATCTCCATCCCTACAGAAGACAATTCAGGGAAAAATCACATATCAATATCTTGAATTTTGGATCAACCCACTTCTCAACCTGTAAAAATGCTGAAATTTTCAACATAGCATTGCTGCATTAAAGAATCAGTAGCCATGTAATGGAATGACTGAAAGAATACGGAAGAGGCTTAAACTTACTGAATTTTCACTCAATTTCTCGATTTTAAACTATCAGGAACTCCTCACTCAAAAGTTGTTGTGGAGGAAGCTGTGAAACAAATAAGGGAAAGGTCCATACAGTGTGCAAGAGTTTGATTGAGAAAGCAACTTCTCATAGAAGTGCTGAGGCGCATGTTCAGTCTGAGAAAGCAACTTCTTAATTCTGCTTTTGACCAAGATACCTTGACACAGCTTCTATTAATTCTGCTTTTGACAGAGAATTGCTGCCACTTCTTAATATTTCTTTCAAAACACACTCAAAGACGAACATAAAGACTCGGAAACAAATATTTTATTCTAGGACACATTCCAAAAAAAAAAAAATTTATGCGTGCGAGTGTGATTTTAAGTCAAACTACACAACCCATCAATGAAATAGTAGTGAAATTACCTGCTCTGAGCTGGCCATAGAACCATGGCATGCAAGCAACAAAACCCTACTTGGATCTCCCAAAAGAGGATGAGCTTGGAGCTGCTCCTTCAGAGAATTTATATCATCCCACCCAGTCATAAATACCAGAACAGCACCAGGCCTTTCTTGTCTACATATGTGGCATAAAACATTCTCTCTGAGGTTGAAACCGATAGAATCTGGATTCCAACAGGATAAAGACTCACGAGTTCTCAAGCTATACTCCCTAAAATCAGCAGCTTCGAGTGCATCCGGCCTAGACATAAAGATGGAGAAAGATGTAACAAAAAGAACGACACTTGACATAGCAAAGTAAACAGGGTCTTACAAGATCTATATACCTCGACAACAGACGAGATTTGGCTCTTCCTTTTGCTAAGGACCTGCTTCTGCATTCTCCACTTCTTTTCTTGCCCATAATCATCAATCTGATTGTATGTAGTCAACCTATAACCAGTAACTTCCAGAAATTTCTCCAGAAAATGAGTTCGAACTGGATATGTAAAACCCTGAAAACAGAACAGAAAGCCTCAGTTGAACATCACATTCCACAGGACCATCACCAGGTTCATACAGACAAAACTTTTTTTTTTGGAAAGATCTGAAGTCATACTGACAAAACTCTAGATCCAAGAAGTTAAATCTAGAATAGCACAAAGACTTCTGATAAGCAGATAACTAATGAAAGCATTAATTACTTCTGCCATGAATAGGGGAGATTGGGAGTTTCTGTGCATCTAGTACTGGTCATTAACATCTTGAACTTACTGGGATGTGTATCATTGGAGCCCCACCTAAGTAGGATGAGAAAAGTTCAGCATTTAGGGTTGCACTCATCAAAATAAGCCTCAATTCTGGTCAACGGGGAAGGAGGTCTTTCAGCACAATGAGAAGAAAATCTGAGTTCAACACAACCCTGGTGAGATTCCACTTTTAAAACACCTGAAACTTAAATTCAGTAAACAACTTACCCTCATTCATCCCTCATTCATGGATTTCATCCGCAATAACATGAGTTATGCCTTCCAGATTTCTAGCAACTAGTAATCTCCTCAATAAAATGCCTGTGGTGCAAAAAAGAAGACGAGTTTCCCTCCCTTTCATCCCCTCTAGCCGAACTTTATAACCAACCTACAAACCAGAAAATACTTGAGTATGTGGGAAAATGTTAAAATGCTTTGTTTGAAACACATGATGTTCATTTATCCAAACTTCTGCAATTGGCATCTCAGAATTTTCAAATTTTCAAAATTTCCAATTTAACTAATTAACACAATTCACTGGTTCAGCTACAATTTTACAAAATTCATTTCACACATTTCCAAAGAGGCTATTAGGCATCACAAAAAAGAAAAAAGAAAAAAGAAAAAAAGAAAAAAGAAAAAAAGAAAGAAGAAGCATCTGCATGACAGAAAGTAATGTATGGCCCCAAGGCACAGGGCATCTCTTTCTCGAATTTGCATATGTGCACTCTTTTTTTTTTTCTTTTTTTTTTTTTTATCTGATGAGTGAATCATGTATGCCCCATTGTTGGGCAACGTATCTCAGCTTACTAAACATCCATTCTCAAAGCAAACAACAATGTCAGGAACCTAGAGAAAGAAGCCCTAGCAGTTACATTCTTTAAGGAAAGAGGGCGCTATTTTGACAGATGCATCAAAACATCAATAAACAGCACTTGTTTAAGCTCAACAGGACAGTTGACTTGATAGGCAATCATGTGGATGGATCACATCTCAAAAAATCATGTCCAGTTTACCCTGCACATTTCTACTTTTTTTTTTTTTTTTTTTTTTTCTGATAAATGAGTATGTGTTGAAAAAAAAAAAAAAAAAAAAACAAGAAAAAGCCTCTACATGTTCAACAACCCAAAATGGTCGCTTATCTGTTAACGTGTCAAACACAACAGTTAACAAATATAGATAAAAGGGAATGAGTTCCCAATAGAAGGAGCTCAGTTATGCGCTCAGCCATACATACCATGGCAATAACATTTGTTTCTCATCCAACATGGGCAAAAAAAAAAAGGAAAAAAGTTTAGCCTAGAGGCAATACTCCAATACTCATTGTACGCATGTGTACATACCCACAACTATAATTCACTGAAGCCATACTGTTTCTCAAATGGCCTTCAATAATAACCTTGCGAGAGACCTCAATGTTGGCAGTTTTTCACCCAAGATACAAAAATAAGTCCTATCTATGCTACGAAATCAGGACATTCAGAAACAAATTGTCTGATAAATTTTAAATGCTCAAGGTTTGTTTAATTTATTTATACAGTGTTCCCTAAAGCTTGAATAAAGGATAGTGGAAGCTAGGTTGGTGCCTATGCCATTTGGGGCAAGCAAGCCTCATGTAATCCTAGTACAGTGACAGATTTTATTTAAGATGGAACAGTTTTTCTTCAAGCAATATGTTGTATAAAGCAGAGTTTAGAGTTCTACTTATAAAGTCCTAATAATGTCTAGTAATCACAGAGGAAACAATTCCCATCTGCCCACAAAATTGCCATTCAACTCAACTCAAACTTGCAATAAAAAAATGCATCTGCATATATGCTGTCAGAAGCTATGTTAGAGGACAAAAAATTTGCTCAACCTAAGATATACATAGCTAAGATAAAAGTAATTCAAAAGATAAGTAACTTCTTTTCACAAACCAGGTCAAAAAGTATTTCAAAAGAGAAGTATCTTCTTTTCACAAACCAGGTCTTATTCTTTGCATCTCTCACAGCAATAGAATAAACTGCAAAAGATTTTGACCCAATCTTCTCGAAATATGCTCCCACAACCTATAGAAAAATTGTAAGCACTATGATATGAAGCAAAGATACAATGTAAAGATAAATTAAAAGGTTCGTATAAGATAGAAATATGAAAGTAAAGATGTTGATGAAGCTACCATGACCTTAACCATTTTCATCTTTCTCAAGATACCAACTCCAGAGCATCAACAAGTCGGACTGGATCCAGATCTTGGGGTCCGATTAATAAGCAGATTGGATCTGAGTCAAACCTGACCGACCATGCTTTATTTGTTTGCACTTTGGGGTGTGTATGTAATAGTTGGCAGGGGTCGAACACTGGGTGGAACCTTGCTGACATGTGAGTGGTGTCAATGTGAGCCTCTACCATGGTGAGTTCCAATAGCCCACGTAAAAGAGAAAGATGACAACAAAGATGATCTGGGTCGACCCTATGACCCAAATATTGTAACATATTATCTGCCAAGAAAACCTTGAGACAAAAAAGATGAACAAACCCATTACTATCACCTGCTTTGCATCTATAAGCTTCATATGAAATTCATTGCTATCTCCCTCTTGCAAGGTCCTCAAACAACTAATGTTAAAAAAGAAAAAAATAAATAATGTGGGGTGGCAGTACAAAACCAAAACAAATTTCATGCAACTATGATAAAACAATTCACCTTGTGTGATTGGATGATCCCATATATGCTGTCAGGTTCATTGATTTGTGTGACCGTTGCAACTAGTAATTCAATGTGGGGTGGCAGCTGGAAAAATTGAATGTAAGTTGGTGAGTCAGATCATGAACTTGAAAAAATTGATCAATACAATTTAACATTGTAAGTCATGAAAAATTTCCCCTGTACTTCAATCAGTCAAAAATTTGATCCCTATAATTTCCCTCACAATCACACATAAAGCATATAAAAGGTCAAGACCTGAAGTAATGTGGAAAAGGGGAAAAGCATAGCAGTCATTTCAATACTAATAGTTTCAATATGGGGAAAATCAGGGTCTCCCAATGTCAGGCTGTTAAAATGATCTTCACACCAATGCTCCAATGCATAACAGATGTGAAGTATGAAACACAATGCTGCCACGTAAATGTAGCCACCAGGAGGAGATTACAATATAGTGGCATGTGAAAAAAGAAGAAAAAGAAGAAGAAAATCAATATATACATGCACATAAACCTTCTTTCTCTAACTATAGCACGCAGGAATATGCAAATAAGCATAGAAAAAAGGAATGTTGAAAAAAAAAATACCATTGATCTGATGCCCGCCAACAAGATCCTAACTACCAAATCTTTTTCTCCATTGAATGTAGACTGTTAGTGCATTTCATCAAATTCATTATCTGCAAGATCTCTTTTAAATGCCAGATCCCAGACCACCTGACTACCAATGATACTAGGTAGACAAATGCCAATTGAAAACAAGATAAATTGAATTTATTGGGGAAACATACTACACTATTTCATCCCATAACATCAGACACAAAGGAAAACATGTGGAATTTTAATAATCAAGGTCGTTACAATGATAAGCCAAAAATAAATCCAAAAGAGAAAAAAAGTATAGGGTATTTCGAAGTACCATAGAGCAATGTATGCTAGAATATGCTGGGATGGAGCTCTGCACATATAAGAAAGCACCATGTACTCTAACAGTCCCTCAAGCTGATGCATGGATATCATATATGCCAGGCTTGCGGATAATGTGATTGAAGTGGTGAGATGATGATGCCTTGGTGAAAATGTCCACATACTGATCTTTGGAACGAACAAATGCAGTATGTAGAATTTTAGCTGTCAGCTTCTCTCAAACAAAGTGACAATGAAGTTCTATATGTTTGGTTCATTCATGGAAAATGAGAATAGAGGCAATATATATGGCTGCTTAATTTTCACAGTGAAGCTGAATTTATCTTTGTTGAAAAGAGAAAAAGGACATTATATTCATCAAATGGAGAAGTTGGCAGTGAAGAACAATTAAAGTCACCAAGGTTTGGCTTTGTACATATGGCATTGTTATTGATTAACATCACAGATTGCAGAAAAAGCTAACTCATGTCTCTTTGGACAGTCAACACTTTAAAAATAGTAATAATCAGCTTTAGATCTAAAAACCAAGCATATAAAAAGACATTACAAACAGAGAAGCATACTTCGAAAACAGAACCTGTTGATGCAGTTATCTTTGTTTTCTGCAAGTGATGCTTGTACGAACTCAGGCCCAGGGATAAAGCTTCCTTATATCTTGGCAATATGTCAACTTCATACAGGATGCCACTGTTTCAACAAACAAGGGTCCAAAAACCAGAGGTTAGGATTGTTCAAGAAATCTGATTTCTGAACTGAACTAACGATGGTTTGACAGTTTAGTAGGTTTAGTTTGAATTAAATGCATGCTGTTTATGGGTACCTGTGTATCAAATCATCCTGATAAATAAATAAATAAATAAATGTAGTTATCTGACTTTGCAACAAGTGTACCCGAAGTTGCTGTTTATACTGGCATTGCCAACAAAACTTTTGGAATTGAACTGCAAAGGATGGAATCTGATCAAGGCGAAAAATCAGCCTCATAGCATTGCTCTTAATCTCATCGACTTCCTGAAATTGAACAGTTAATGAGATAAATATAATTTAATGAGTTCCTGAAAATAAACTGAATTTGGAAAAAAATTGCAATTAGAGAGAAATCCTTTGTAACCATTTTTTTGTTACAGACAACCACTTAAACTTGGTGTCCCACATTAGCACCCAAATTGATAGACACATCAAAGGCCCAACCCAATAAACAATTAAAAGAATAATACATCAACATAGGACAGTTGTAAGAACTTTCATTACCTGTGAATGAACTTCAGTTTGATATAGACACAGCAATGACTATTACTTCTAATGGTAGATTCATAACATCTTTCTGACATTCACTTGCTCTTGACAGTGTGTGCAGGAGAACTACAGGTCCCAAGCATTCACCAACAATAACAATTGATTCCTTGGTCATGGCTTTCTGAATTCAAGAGGATAAGATGAAATGTAGTCTCCTTGGTACGTAGTTTGCATCCCTTCCTACTCGCTACTATCTAGATGATGATAGTCACATATTAGAATCATTGATATGACCTGCATATTGGAGTCCATATGAAATACATGAGGTATACACAAGGGGCTTTTTATTTTTTATGAATGGGCCCAATGTAGTGACCTAAAATGATGATATTATGGTCCATGCACCAAAAATCTGAAAGGGGGCTAAAAAATCCCTCTGCTTAGTTACATCCACACAAAACATTGCTTGTTGAGCCATTTCATCAAACAATTAGCATGCATGAAATACAGGAGGTATTACATAGGGGAATTTTTAGTTTTCACAAGCGTGCCCATTTTTAAGTGACCTAAAATGACGATATTATGGTCCACGCACCAAAAATCTGAAAGGCAAAACAAAATCTGAGAGAGAGAGAGAGAGAGCTTAGAGAGAAAACCCTAATGTAAGCAAAGAACAGAGAAAGAGCAACATAGAGAGGAAGAGATCGAACCTGTAGATAGGAGCCTCCGATTCCATCGATTTCAAAAGATCAAACCTGTGCGAATGACAGATCTTGGTTGATTCAAGTTCGAAAATTGTCAAAAATTACAAAAGAAATTGGGAAAAGGAAATCATATCGTCAAGCTTGTTATCTGATTTTTGGGGGAAGGAAGGCTCTTTGACTCTTCGATCGCTCTTGCTCCTGCTAAAAGGCTTGAGCTTTGGAATGTAGCTGTTGCTTCTCTAAGCATTGCAGAGCATAGAAGCAACTCTCGATTGAGAGATTTCAGAAGTATCTAGAAGAAATGATGATAAAGATGAAGGAAAAGGAAAAGATGTTATCATCTTTGGAGAGAGAGAGCTGCAAGTAGAAGGAGACAGAGAGAGAAATTTTAGGGTTTTTATTTTTAGACGAGAGAAATGAGATAAAAGCTAACGAATTTGTGCTTTCCTTGGACTTTAACCAGTCGGTCATTTCCCACATGAGGGCCGACCTCACGAAGTCATCGGTGATTGATATCTAATGAGGCAGTTTTATGTCAGCTGCAAGTAGAAAAGCGCCGCTAACTCTCACTTATCTTGTAGTGCTAACATACTATGTAGAGTGTGCATCAGGGCATGTGGTTGCTAACCAATACAACACCTTACATGAAATCAGCACATATATTTCAAAAACTTACATCCCATGCAGAGTGTGTGCCTAGGCATGTGGTTGCTAGCCAATACAACACCCTACATGAACTTAGTACATATATTATCTCAAAACAACGACAAGCATGTAACATAATCAAATGCCAACCTTAGGGCATTTGTTTGGACTATGTTGTCATCTCTCACGCATTGCATCGAACATCCACGTATGCGACCAGGGCGTCATCGACGTTTGTAAGCCTTAGGACCAACTCACGTCAACAACCGTGAGATTATCATGCTAGGGTCTAACAGGACCCATGAACCATCATCCATATAAGACGGGCTGATTTGAGAGAAGTACGTGATCGAGCTTCCCACTAATCAATTTAGACCTTAGATGCATTCCCCACATTAGGCTAATCATCAAGTTATAGTTTAATCCAATCTCTAACGGGTGAGATCGATCTACCAAGGATCTAATAGTCCATATTCCACTTTGGACAGATCTGATCATCAAAAGTCAAATCATAAATATCCAGAGACTTTCTTACAAGAAATAGCACTTCCACATGGAATATGTGATCAAATAACCCACCAATGGGTGATACACGATCCAATTAAGCACAAGTGATCAAAACCATCTAACATCCAAGGTCCGCATAAAAGAGAGATATAGTGCAATCCAATGATCACATCACTCAGTGTCCAGAGTCAAATCATCACTCCATCAATCCACCTAGCTTTGTCCAAGTTTGTAACCGAGAGATCAAATAGAAATCTGATCGAACAAGTGGTTCCCATGATGATATGGGCAAGCTCATCAAAATGAAGGCCCCCACACGACTATCATGACTGGACATGTGGTGGCATACTAAGGATGTGTGGCCCCCACATAGGCTACATGTGTGACTAAATGCAAATTAAATAAAGATCTAAACAATCATGTACATGATCATCAATTCTACATGAATCAACTGCCCAAAATGACCAACCAAGGTTCATATGCCCTATGAACCAATATGAGTCAACAAAACTTTTTATAACATGCAAATTGAGCCAAGGGTCAAGTTTGGGGCAAATCCAAAATTAGATCTAACGGATCTGATCAAAACAACATGTTTCCAATGAACGGTCCGGGATTTTTTTGAATAGATCTAGACACCCAATGTCCAATCCGTTCTGTCCAATTCTACATGCACATTCAAGAAATCATTAGAAAAAATTTATCTCAACCTTATATCTAGATCTTAAGACACGACCCACCTAACATATGTCATTGCTTGGTTAATAGAGAGTCGATCTTATTGGTTTAATAACTTCACGGTCCAAGCTCCGATAAGGACAAACGACCCCACTTTTCGAATTTAACGCCCCAGACCATAATCCCATCAAATTAGATTCTCCAAAGGAGACCATCAAATTTCTTGAAATGTAGCCATAAGTCAGAGGGCGTCACCTCGGATTGTAGAACACATGCACCTGGACACTCGAACTTATTTATGCTAAATCTTAGCCATCCGATGTCTGTTTGGGGCGTGTGACCACTTGTTTTGAAGATATCAACAAGTAATTTAATGTAAATGGTTTATCTTTCTCATAAGACCTAGAAAAATGGGTCAAATTTGGATCACGAGGTTGTTGTCCAAAGTAGTCCAATAAGGTCGTACATGTGTGCAATTTTCAAGATGGTCAGGGGTGTAGGATCCACCTTATATTAGCCCATATCAAAGCCCTCCAATCTCGCACAGCGCACATTCCAAGTGGACCCCACACCAATCAAGGGTGGTCCCACTCCTAGATGAATGCATGGGCGCACGAGCTGACATGCATATTAGATCTATTTCTACAAATGGGTCCAATAAAATCTCATAAAGAAATATTTTAGGGCATAAATAAATTAAAAAACTAATTTATTTTAATTAGAATCTAATTAGGAGTCTTAGAATTAGGAAACTACTAAAATAAGGGGGAGAGAGAGAGAGAGAGAGAGAGAGAGAGAGAGAGAGAGAGAGAGAGGAAACTCCAAGTTCCTTACACACCAAGAAAAAAGGATGACGTAGGACACACCTTTGCACCTTCCAAAATTGCACAAAAGTTGTCCGTATGGTGGGCCCCACTCTAGGCCTCTTACCCCAAATCCACTTCGTCCATCTTGCTCCCCATATTTGTAATACTTATATATACACAATTTATTTCCTCATCTAACTATCATGATCCATAGATTCGCATGTATGATGTGAAATGTATGACCAAAGATCTCATATCATCACGGCCTTTTTGAGCAATTCGGGCCCATCATAATGAAACTCATGGTCACTAAAAGATATATGATGATGCTCTTACTAAAAAACTGAGAGATTACGACCCATAGCTCATACATACAACGTGAGACGCACATAATGATTTCCCATTATGATCCATCCACACCACATCTATGCAATTTAAGACCACCAATCAATAGGGCAATAAACATAAAATTATCATGTGCAAAACTAAGGAAAATGAACTACTCAAACATTGTGATCTCAAACGTAAAAGAATCCGATCCCAAAAAGGACATGCCCGACAAAGCCAACTTTAATAGACTGGAACTCCTAATCTAAAAATTTGATTAATGCGAAATGAATACCAGTCTAATCCTCATTTAAGGACAACAATCTAACTAGTTTTTATGTATTAAAAACATCGTTGAATTTTTTTTTTATCAAATCAGAAATTGACAATTATTGCAGAACGAGACTGCTCGGATGCCACTTGTTGGATCCCTAGTGTACAAATACAATGGAATATAGCATAATACAATTTGATTATGGGACACATCCCAAGAGTTCCCCTTTACAATAACATCAAATTTCCATGATATATATATATATATATATATATATATATATATATATATATATATATATAGATGGTGGAGATCAGATGTGAACGCGATGTGCATGAAAGAGATTTATGTGATGTCGATCTTCTAAACTAAGGATTCTCTCTCTGATCTATCCCAATACTGGGGAATCAAGATTGACCAATGTCTAATTCTTTTGTAAGTGTCGAGAAAGACATATACCATCAACACAAGTGGACCACACGTGAGGAAAATAGAAGAAGATGGAGTTGATCTTTGCTCTTTCTCTGACTTTCTCTTTTTCCTCATGCCCACACATCCCATGGGATGAGGATGTCTAAGGCTAGCTCTTTTTCTCCTCTGGGATATGATCATACAAATAAGGAGGATTAGTGTTTTTAAGGGTGCACCCAGTATGGTGCTCCACCAACCTAAATACTTCAATATAACCTACTGTAAAGGAAGCCTGTCAATTCACATCATCTATTTATTTACTTATAATTCAATTCCTTCACTTCAACGGTGTATCCACTGATCATATCTCATTTCAATCAGAACCATTATATTTGACCCATTAGGCTATCATTAAGTGTGATCAAAGCAATTTTAATGGTAAAAAAAAATTACTGATTAAAAATCTTTAAAAATCTGATAAAAACATTCAAAGTATTGGGCTTAATGAAAAAAACTACTTAATGAGTCCCTGATCTATCTACATCAAAACCATAAATATTATGTTTATAGGAAAACCAGTGAATTCCCTTTGTTGGTTCATGTAGGAATCAAAGACTCTTGATGGAAGTTCATGGCCATGTCTACTTTATTGGCCTCTGCATGGACCTTGTAGGAAGAGCTAAAGCTGACAAGTCAAGATCATGAACCTTAGACGTCATCAAGTCTAAGGATCAACCATCTTTCATGCGTCATTAAGTTCTAATCTCACGATCACAGTCTAAGTTAATGGGCATCCAGACTATTAACTTGATCTCGATCCACCAATGTAAGCCACGAAAGGTCCAAACTAGATCCTATATATGTGCATGGCACACTCACACTCTTGTGCAAGATAAGTGCAAGGCATAAACCAACACGAAGTCGACTCTCAATGGTGGAGACTATCCATCCTGACCCAAGTTAGTCCGCTCGTACACAAAATGATTATACATCTTATGAACTGATGTCCACAAGTGTATCCCACACACTTGTGACAGTCATGGTCCAATAGGGTACTGAGATCCATAGACCACGACTCTCCAAGTGACTGTCAAGTCCAATCTCAAGTTCCTAAGGACTACCAGAGGAATCACTCCTCAACAAACCCAATGAATGAGAGCAACAATAAATCTAAGGCATATCTCATGTCCAATCTGAAACCCATGGTCACCATGATCAACGGCTGAGATCTACCTAATCACATCCACATGGTTAGTGGATAAGGGCACAGATGGTTTTCTAAGGCACTAACTCTACCAGACATCAAATGTGATGTGGACTCCATGTGATGGACAATAGATATTAAAGGGCTCCGCATGAAGGGTAATTAGCATTGATGGGACTCCATGTGATGGACAATAGATATTAAAGGGCTCCGCATGAAGGGTAATTAGCATTGATGGTGGGCCCCACATGATGGATGAACTATATTAAGGTGGGCTCCCACATAATGGACCATCCATGTCAAAGGTCGGACACTAGTGTTGTATGGTCCACATCTCACACAATCATAAAATGATGAATAACCCACTTTAAAAGTTTGGCCCACACGATGGACGACTCACATCAAAGGTGGCCTCCACATGATAGATGGTCGAGTCATAGTAATTTTTAAAATTGATATATAATATATATATATATATATATATATATATATATATATATATATATATATATATATATAAAGACTTTTATTTGATTGTTTTACCAAACATGCTTCTTTTAAATAAGAGTTCATTTTTTTTCTTTTTGAAAATATGATTTTACTAAATGAGTTTATTGTAAAATAAGTGTGTAACGCCCCGTCCAAAAAGGGAACAGTGTCCTGAGGCACTCACGTGCGAACTGACTTAAGAACGAACGATTCTATCGCACGTGTGGGCTTAAGATGGGTTAATTAACCCCAACTCACCATTCTATACAATTTAAATTAAATTAAGATTGGGCCGAGCATAGGCGTAAAGCCAGTCTGCCTAGCCATACTTGGCGATTGTCCGTACGGGTTATGTATCGCCCGAGGAAGGTCCAAAAATCTCGAAACTTTGTCAAACTCTTATGCTTGCTAGGCTCATAGTCCCATGCAGACGCCATGCCTCGAAAATACCCAGAAATTGTTAAATAGCACTGCCCTACTAGCACTTGCAAACCACAAGTCGCTTAGCCAAAAGTACTCAAAATTTGAATTTTAACCTAATAACCCCGTTGCTTGAGTTTTCAAATCCGGGCATTTCAACTGTTGGATTTCTTCTGAATTCACACCAAAGGTTGGAAATACTTCCAGGCCCGCGCCTATAAAATCTAGCTGTTGATTGTGGAATGATGATCGTTGATCACGAATCGGGCCGCTATGGCAAAACCCTGCATCCATTTGCGATCAAACTTCACCCAACCCTTCATCGGGCTATGGGACACCTATCCCACATGTCTGATGGGCTAGAGGGTCATCAAGACAGCCCCTATTATTAGGAATGGGCCCATAGGGTCATTAGAGGAATTTCACAAAACTACAGGGTTAACTGAATTAAATCCTAGATATAAATATCCAGCTCTTTCTCTCTCACTCCCATAAACTCCAGTAGCTGAGAGAGAAAGAGAGAGGGAGAGAGAAGAGGACAGAGAAAAGGGAGGCATTTCACTTATATGTGGCCCTGGTGCCCGAATTTTGTCAATTTCGACGTCCTCTCCCCTCCTCCGCCAGAAATCCTGGTTAGTCTCCGCCATTGAAAGAAGAAATTCCAACCCATCTAAGGTAATTTAGGATTTCTTACCATATTTCCTTGATTCGTACAACATGCATGTAATTCTTGTCCATCCAATACAATGCAGGGACCCGGCACCTCGAGCTTGCGGACCCGGCATCGCTAAAATCTTCTCAGCAACCTCCGATTAAGTTTAGGTGAGGACCATTACCTTTAACTGGCTGGTTATCGTGCCTAGGATATGTTTAACGAATGTGTTTGATAGTTGTTTATGCATGTGGCTGAATTTCCCCTTTTATGGTACAACTATTGTAATGGATTAGGAAATTATTGAAATTATGGGAAGGCATTAAGCCCTAAAATCCCAAATAATTGATTAGTCTAATTTGCATGCCATTGTGAATCTTAACTTGTGGATTTCCCCCAAATTGTTGCTAGTTAATTGAATTTTCTTAATTTGGTGATGACCATGCCTAACATGATAACATGAAGTACTATAAGATGTTATTTGATGTTGATTCTCTGACTTTCTAAAATTTGTGATAAACAATGCTTGAATGAGTGCATGAAATGTCATAGATTGGCTGAATTATGTGATGTGTGTAGGCTTGTAGAAGTTATGATAACATATTGTTATATGGCTGCCCACACAATTGAAATAGGTTGGGATATGTTATGTAAAGCTGTAAAATTAAATAGTACTTTGTGTGTGTGGCTGCCCATGTACTGATTTTACTAGGGTTGTGTCTACACATATGAATCATATCCATGGAATCCACATTTTGATGTGAATTGCTGCATATCTCCCTATGGGTAGGCTGATTACCTGGAATTACTTGGGCGGCCTTTGTTAGACCTATCCTTAAGTGAATCTGGCCCGAATAGTTGAACCGTAGTTGTTGGCCATAGTTGGACTACACGAGACCATATTCTCGGGCCGATTAGTTATGATTCAGCCCGTCGGGGCACTGATGCAAGGATGAACATGATGAGGATAAATACTCCGAATCCACGGAGCTTCTCTGGACTCCTCATAGAGACTTCTCGAATCCACGAGGAAAGAAAGCAGAAAATAGAAATAAATTCTAATAAATTCGAAACTGATTAATTGATCAATAAAAATGAGTTCACAACCCTTTAAATAGGGATACCAAGCAATAGGAAAGAAATCAGAATCAAACTACAACTAAAACTCCTAGAATTTGTGACTTACTATAAATAGTAAACTTACTATTTATAGACGGTTGTGATGTCTACTAGTGCGCAAGGTTTTCGGCCAAAAATAGTAAGTGTCCTATTTAGCTTCACCAAACCGTTCTCCTAATTATTCTAAGCTCTTTTCACGTTGCGCGCAACTCCTAAAGCTCGATGGATGAAGAGTTATAATCAAACTAAAACTTACTATTTATAGTAAAAACGAAATTAAAGCAGGGAAACGACCGTCGATCCAGGGGTTTTTTTCAATTCCGGGCATCGCAACCCCGCATAGCTAGGTTGGTTGGCTAAAGTATCTCATTCTACCCCAAAATCATATATTTTACGTCAGCTAACTCATTCCGGATTGCGAGATACGCTCGATCCAAGGTCCAACGGTCCGGATCACTTCTGTCGTCGACCGGGCCTTTTCTGATCCATACTATCCGCGACCCACTCTACATCAGGCACATTGACTATTAGTCGATTATCCTTGTACATTAACCTTGTTTGATCATGCTGTATGAACCTGAAGTACCCTAAGACCAGTGTGCCCATTATTAACTATGATTTACGGCCTATAAAGTCTTATAAGGTGGGGATGGTGGTATGGGACAGTATGCTCATGCTGTCGGCCTACGTTGGGGTGACGAGCCTCCTCGTAGTGTCCGTTGAGCATTTGGACTCGTGAGCCAGGAACAGTAGTATGAGACATTATACCCGTGCTGTTGACTTGTGTTGGGGTGACAACCTCCCTACAGTGACTACGAGTGGAATATTTAAGTTCCAATTATGATTTCGTTCATGTCATATTTTATTCGGGATTGACGACCCCAGTACAGGGCTAAGGATAGCGAGAGCCACATGGCCATGGCCCTTGAGCTGCACGATCGGGTTAGGGCAATAACTCCACTACGGGTATTCTGATTTCTCCATCCTGCTGGATGAATGAACTTAACTAATTTACCTAGCTAACATGTTCTACGACATTGCATTTATATTGTTGGTGATTATGCAATCGATGTTGGTTCATTGCGAACGTCAAATGTCGCTGCTTGAGAGAGTGCTGGTTTTTTGTGAGGAGCATGCACTATATCATGATCATGCATTTGTATTAATAACAGTGTCTAGGAATCTATGTTGTTTGTTGTTCATTAAATATATCCTATGCATGATAATTTAATGCATATTGCTAATGGTAACACTGAGTTGATCATTCACTCCCACTCTAGGACGGTGTTCTAAAACACCAACCAGAGCCCGAAATAGATGCGGGTACCCTGTAGTAGCACGCATTGGACGATGTCAATGCCAACGACGACGAGGAACGGGCGTACTATCAGGAGTTTGGAGATGCTTATTAGCACGGTGGATGTCGGCGGGACTGGGCTAGAGCCCAGGTCATTTTGGGGATTAATGAGTGTTTGAGATTGAATTCATGGATAACTGTTAAACTAAATTTATTAAGTGGATGAAGTGGATGTGAACTTTTTATGAAATTTTAGTTGGTTAGTAGCACTTGGATTTAAATTACCTGATTAGAAATTGCATATGCTTAGATTAATTCATCATTGCTTGCTAATACCTGTTAAATACACACATTAATGAATCATCGTTGCATACGTGGCATCGGGAATTCGGGAGCCGAGTTACTGCTCGACCCTCGAATTTTAGGGCACTACAAAGTGCTATAGCAAAAAGTCTTAATTCTCAAGCTCTTATTAGACTAGCTCTTATTGAATTGATAAGAAATTTCAAACAGGCCCTTATTACTATTAATTCTTATTAGCAACCATTATTGCCAAACAAGCCTTTAAAAAAAAGTCTTTTTTTACTATATCCATGCCATTTTGGATCTTCATTTTATTTTTTAGAACCTTCGACTTGTACCAACTCATTCTTTAACTCCAATCACCATTGCGCAAGATCAAATTTTTACTGAATTTACTTTCCTTCATTTTATTATTTAATCTTAATATCCTTAAGTTACACCAAACACATTCATTTCTAATTCTATTCTTCTTAGTCGTAGCTTATCCATGAATAGACTTTTGAGGGAATATTAAAATGAAAAATAAAAAATAAAAATTTATCATGTCCAAGGTCAAAAATAGATGTCATCAACTTTAGTAAAAGGTATATTGATTTTGATGCTTATTTGGAAAGCTGGATTAGGTGGCATTAAGTGGTATAGAATTGCATTTGATTCAATGTAAAATCCCTCGCGCTTGGTAAAGATGGGAAGGTTTGGTTTAATATCTCGGTATCGTATCATTTAGTCCTGCAACACTAGATATGATGAGATTTTTTGGTGGATTTCAAAATCCACTACGTTTGTGACCCCCACATTGATGCATATGTTTTATCCACACCATCCATTCATATGTGCCCTTTATACACGACAATCAAGTTGCATATGCATGCAGATGAAATGGCAACAGCCGTGAAATCTAGTCTATTAATTACAATTTCATGGTCCACCAAACACATATTTCACTTAATACAGTGTTTTTCCGAAGGAAAAATTTGATCTCTAACATAGGATTGGAGAGTCAAAATACCATCGTATTTTCAGACATATAATCATTATATATACAATAATGGTGTTAATTCTACCTAATGCAATTCAATACCATTTGATCCAACGTTCCAAACATGCCCTTAGTTTAAATGATCATATGTGCCCATATGTTAGATACTCCGCCTGACTATCAAGTAACACCTTTACCATAGAAAGGGACTCTTACCGCTGGCACATTTTGTCAAAGCATACATCAAAACAGATCCACCGAATTCACGAAAGACTCGAGAAATCTTTGAAATGGTCCCTTTATGTCAACTTCCTGTAGGCTTCTTCATTTTGATACTCTGCGATGGTACCAAATTAGTTACTCTGGAGGTTCACATGGGTTGATACACTGGCCCAACTGCGATCAGTAGGAAGCTGGGACCTATACATCACATGCACTTCTCATATTCAACCATGATAACCGCCCGTCCATGGCTTACAGGACTCGATCAAGTTGACTCAGTTTCGATTACTCAGACTCAGATTTCGTATGTGCTATATATATCCACACCAACCATCCATTATGCCAAATCATTTTAAGGAACTCGTCCAAAATTGAGGCAGATCCAAAGCTCAACTGGACCACACCACGGAAAGCAATGGGACAAAAACACACACCGTTGAAATCTTTCTGGGGCCTACCATGATGTTTGTTTGCCATCCAACCTGTTCATAAGGTCACATAGACCTGAATGAAAGGAAAACACAAATATAAGCTTGATCCAAAACTTCTGTAGCCCTCAAAGAACTTTTAAATGGTAGGCGTTCAATCCCCATTGCTGTCCGTGGTGTGTCCACTTACCTCATTTCTTGGATCATTCCCTAAAATGATCTAGAAAAATGGATGGACAGTATAGATAAAACACATACATCATAGTGGGCCCTACAAAACCTTGCCACGTCAACACAGTGCTGTGTCCTACGCTACTCAATCCGAGTCCCTCTCATGAACGGGTGGCATCAATACCACGTTTCACCACCAGATTCACTCGACTCAAGCGAGTGGGACGAAGCCAAGCCAGTCGAGATGAGTCAACGAATCAAAAGGACCATGTATTCAATGCTCTAGATTACCTAAGCAATCACCCAAACAAGCATGTAAAAACCATCTATATATACCGTCCACCCAATATAAATGCCATCAATTGATTAATTTCAACCGTTCAATCTTGCAACATCTGATGATCCTAACCATCCAATAGACTGTTGCCCACTACGTCTGTCGATCATTCCAGATCAGGCAATTATCAGATGGTAAGGAACATCCATCCAGCAAGCGTATGTGTGCAGAGATTGTATAGTGGAGATAGTTCCTAATCAAAATTTCATACAAAAAAACGTTGATTCCTCAAATACAGTACATACATATATAGGAACATTAGTTCTTACTGAATCCTACACTTTTCTCCATCGCACTTATCGTACTCTCACACATTCAACTTGTCAAATTTGAGCAAGATCCAAGCCCTTCGTCAGATGAGCCCATTGTAAAACCAAGGCTTCAACGATCAGGTCAGTCCCATAATCAATCTGGACACCAACTTCCAAAAGGTGCCATGTTTCCATGTGTGAGAGAAGAGTGCCAAAACTTCTAGTAAGTACTCTAGCTATTATACATAGAAAATCCCACAAAATTCTCCCACTTCAAACCCAAAATGTAAAAAATTCAGTCATATCAAACAAAATCTAACCGTCGGATACGAAATCAGGTGCGTCGATCAGTTCCAACGGATGCTTTGGATTTGTCGAAATTGTTTTTGGGCGGCCACACCATCTTCCGCCGCATGATCGGATTCCGCGGGTTCAGTCTCAGGAGAACAAAGGAGAAGAAGTTCACCAAGGAGACAGCTGAGCAAGGGGCAGGATTTAATAAAAGAGTGGGCCCAATCCATCTTCATGGCATCACCCAGTTTCATCCACATGAGGAACAACAGACTTAGTGTTATATAATAACACTTGAAGGGTTTATATAAGGTCTGTGTCTTGATGATCACGAAGAAGGTTATTGCGTAGAGATCAAGCCATGGTCAGCTGAGAAAGCGCGTGATATTTGACCTGTGGTCATGAATTGTATGCTGAGGTCCACATTAGGTTCAATAACAATGACCTCCCTTACTTCTAGGATAACGATATTTAACTCCCCTTTGTTTTGGATTATTGGAACTGACTCCCTACTGATAGAGACTAGGGTTGGCGATGGGCCGTCCAGGCCTGGCTCAGATTAAAACCAGGGTGGGTTGGTATTTCAGGCTCAGGAAGCCCGATAAGGCCCGTCTTAACATGTCCATTTAAAATTTAGTTTAGGTTATGATGTAGAACTTGTCACAGATATGGTCCTAACATGTTTGGGCTAAAAGGTGGACCGTAAATTAACTGTAAGTTTTGATCTGATATTGTTATGGGGCGCACAACTTATCAATCTTTATTGAAACAGGTCATCTGATGTGAACCGATCCACAAAGTGGGTTGCATCTGTTTGTTTCGTAAGAAAACGTGTGCTTTCAACTCAAAAACTAATTTTCATGAAAAGAAATATTATTTTTAGTAATTCCAAAAATTTTAAATATTTTCTTATTTTTAGAGTTTTAGATTTTCTTTCTTTTTAGAAATAATTTGTAATTAGGCTTTAGAAGAGTTTTAGTAGAATTAGGATTTTATTAGAGTTAGAAATTTGTTATTTTTGATAATTATGAATTTTAGTTTTTTTTATTATATATATTAATGATGTAACAGGCACATATGGATTAATTAATTTCGAATTTAGAGAATTTATTTTCTATTTTCTTGTTCTTTTCCTCATAGATTCAAGGAGTCTCTGTGAGGAGTCCAAAGAAGTTCCGTGGATTCGGAATAGTTATCCTCTTGGGGAAAACGGTGCTCAACCTCATGTCCTTCAATCCCTGTGTCAGATTTGAGATTGGTTATTTGTAGCTTGGCCTGATCCACTTAAAGAAACCATATAAATAAAAGATAAAATAAAAAATATATATATAATTAAAAATAACTCAATCAACCAAACCTAATCATATTCCTATAGCAATACCTCTCTCTCTCTCTCTCTCTCTCTCTCTCTCTCTCTCTCTGGATTTTTCATGTCATCTCAAAGAAGCAAAAGATCAAGAATTAGAAGGAAGAGAGAAGGTAATTACGTAGTTTTTTCCTCCTTTTTGTTTGTTTATATATTTCGAAATTTATGTGTGGGCCCTACCATATAATCATCCAACTATTATTTCTTTACAAGGTAGGTCCCGCTATGTGGATCTCAAAGACAAGCCAAATAAGGGGTCATTCTCCTATCGGACCCAATATCTATGTTGGGCTGCCATTTAAAGATTTATGTGGTTTTCTTTCAATATATTCATAGATTTACACTAATTCATCATGATCAGCAACTCTCACTACAATAATAGCTCTCTCTCTCTCTCTCTCTCTCTCTCTCTCTCTCTCTCTCTCTCTCTCTCTCTCTCTCTCTCTCTCTCTCTCTCTCTCTCTCTCTATATATATATATATATATATATATATATATATATATATACACACACACACACACACACACACACACACTACTCTAAGTAAATTGAAGTTTATATAAAACTCCATGTGAAATTACAAAATTATCCATCAAATTGTAAGTTATACCTCCAAACTCTTGAGAAGGAAGTGTTGCCCCCCACAATCCCATTGAGCTCAGCGCAGAGCTGTGAAAGTGCTGGCTGAATGAACAATACATCTCTGAAGATTAGGTTCCAAGAATCCTAATACAAGTTTGCCTACTTATGGGGACATGTTTTTGTATATAAATGGTGTTTAACTGATCCAACATGGTTTTTCCATTACAGATATTCGACATCCAAACACTAAACTAACGCGATCATCAGCTCAACTAGACCATAAAAATCGATGCAAAATTGTTGTCGAAAACCTTCTACTCTATATGGTGAGCTACCTGAGGTTGGATGAGAGTGAATTTTTGGGTATTCCATTTTCATGGTGAAATAACTTGATGTAGAGCGGGTCGCGGACAGTTTCATGGCCAAGATGGATCAGAAAAGGCCTGGTCGACGACAGAAGTGATCCGAACCGTCGGACCTTAGATCGGGCGTATCTCACAATCCGGAATGAGTTAGCTGACGTAAAATATATGATTTTAGGGTAGAACGAGCTACTTTAGCCAACCAACCTAGCTATGCTGGGTTGCGACGCCCAAAATTGCGAAAAACCCCTGGGTCGATGGTTGTTTCCCTGCTTTAATTTCGTTTTTACTATAAATAGTAAGTTTTAGTTTGGTTATAACTCTTCATCCGTCGGGCTTTAGGAGTTGCACCCAACGTGAAAAGAGCTTAGAATAATTAGGAAAACGGTTTGGTGAAGCCAAATAGGACACTTACTATTTTTGGCCGAAAACCTTGCGCACTAGTAGACATCACGACTGTCTATAAATAGTAAGTTTACTATTTATAGTAAGTTGCGGATTCTATGAGTATTAGTGGTAGTTTAATTCTGATTTATTTCCCATTGCTTGGTACCCCTATTTAAAGGGTTGTGAACTCGTTTTTAGTCATCAATTAATCAGTTTCAAATTTCTTAGAATTTATTTCTATTTTCTGGTTTCTTTCCTCGAGGATTCGAGAAGTCTCTGTGAGGAGTCCAGAGAAGCTCCGTGAATTCAGAGTATTTATCCTTATAACGTTCATCCCTGCGTCATAACTACAATGGACAGCTTGATGACACACAGGCAATATAGCACGCCCACACGTCTAGCTGCATATGCGATAGGGTAAGACGGCCAATTTCTCATAGGTCAAGTTGTCCATGGACATAATCTCCTCACAATGGATCTTTAAAAAAGGAGGGGGTTTCTGTAATAATTCAAAAGAAATGGAGGCACGTACAATTATCTTATCAAAGGGAGGTGGGTGAAATGGAAAATGTGGCAAGGAGCGCGGATCCTCTGTTTCGTGGAAACAGTGAGCAGCTGATTCCACCGTTCTTATTGGTACACGTCACTGTAGCTGCCATGTCATCAGTTTTTTTTTTTTTTTTAAATATATATTTTTAAAAACTACATTTCAGCAAAAGTCTAACGGAAACGGTACACGGTTTCGTTTGGAAATCGGATTGAGTAAGGAGTACAGTATGCTCTTACCGTACTGAGTAAACTCAGTTGGGCCCACCTTGTATGTATGTGGTCTATCCATGCCGTCCATTGGTTTTTCCATCTAATTTAAAGGGTTGAGGCCAAAATTGAATTATATCCAAATATCAAGTGGATCATACACAGTAAACAGTGGGGATAATGATTTCCACCGTTCAAACCTTGCTAGGCCCCACAGTAATGTTTATTTGTCATCCAACCTGTTTATAAGATCATATAGACATGGACAAAGGGAAACACAAATATAAGCTTGATCTAAAACTTTTGTAGCCTCCGAGAAATTTTCAACTGTAAACGTTCAATTTAACTGTTTCCTATGCTGTGGTCCATTTGAATATTTTATATGCTTCAATTTTTTGTCTCAAACCCTAAAATTATCTGGTAAAATTGGTAAACAGAGCGGATAAAATACATAAATCATGGTGGACCGCACAAGTTTTACTCGGTAGGCTAGTGCAGCGAGTTACTACGCAATCCGCTTCCTTCCATTGCGGGGATTCAGCGCCTAAATTGACGTCACCTAGTTACGTGGGTCCCACCATTATGTATGTATGTATGTTTTGTATCCGCACCCTCCATCCATTTGGATAGATCATTTTAGGACATGAGTCAAAGAATGAATCAGATCCAAAACTCAAGTGGACCCCATCATAGAAAACCATGGAGAGAGTCACATCCACCATTAAAAACTTCTAAGTGTCACAAAAGTTTTTAATCAAACTGATATTTGTATTTTCCTTCTTTAATGTCTGTGTTAACTTATGTACAGGTTGAATCTCAAATAAAAATAGAAAGGCTTCAATGGTGGACGTCACTCTCCTCATTGTTTTTCTGTGATGGGTCCGCTCCAACTTTGAATCTCCTCATTCTTTTGATCATGCCCTAAAATGATCTCTCCTACGAACGGGTAAAATGATCATTTTAGGGCATGAGCTAAAGAATGAATCAGATCCAAAGCTCGAGTGGACCCCACCATAGAAAACATTGAGGAGAGTAACATCCATTATTGAAGCCTTCTTGAGGTCTATTGTGATTTTTATTTGAGATCTGACCTGTTCATAAGTTAACATAGACATTAAAGAAGCCGAAACACAAATATAAGCTTGATTGAAAACTTTTGTGGCCCTTAGAAGTTTTTAATGGTGAGTATACGTACTCTCTTTATTATTTTCTGTGGTGGGGTCCACTAGAGTTTTGGATATGATTCATTCTTTGGCTCATGCCCTAAAATGATCTCCAAATAAATGAATGTTGTGGATACAAAACATACATCATGGTGGGACCCACATAATTAGGTGACGTGAGTTGAGTAGCGAGTTTCGCTATCCAACCTGTGCACTGAATCCCCAGATGAAAACTTAAATAAAAATAAGATAGACCTTAAGTTAAGGTATACATTAAAGAAAGGAAAACACAAATATCATCTTGATTGAAAACTTTTGTGACCCTTAGAAGTTTTTAATGGTGGGCGTGACCATCTCTGCCATTTTCTGTGGTGGGGTCTACTCGAGTTTTGGATCTAATTCATTCTTTGGCTCATGCCCTAAAATAATCTCTCCAAATAGATGGACGGTGTGGATACAAAACATACATTATGGTGGGACCCAGGTAACTAAATGACGTCACTTTAATGAGTCTCGCTACTCAACTCTTGCGCTGAATCCCCCAAATGGAAGGAAGCGGATTGCATAACTCACTATGTTAGCTAGCTTATTGAGTGAACTCTGTGGGGTCCACCATGATTTATGTATTTTATCTACTCCGTCCATCAATTTTACCCGATAATTTTAGGGTTTGAGATTAAAAAAAAAAAGAAAAGAAGCATATATAATGTTCAAATGGACTACACCATAAGATGAATTGAACGTTTATCGTTGAAAATTTCTCGGGGCTACAAAAGTTTTGGATCAAGCTTATATTTGTGTTTTCCCTTCATCCATGTCTGTATGATCTTATGAACAATTTGGATGACAAATAAACATCACTGTGGGGCCTAGAAAAGTTTCAACGGTGGAAATCATTATCCCCACTGTTTACCATGGTATGATCCAGTTGATATTTGGATATACTTCAATTTTAGGCTCAACCCCTTAAATTAAATGGAAAAACGGATGGACGGCGTAGATAGACCACATACAATCAAGGTGGGCCCAGCTGAGTTTACTGAGTACGGTGAGAGGTGAGAGCGTACTATATGCAATCCGATTTCCAGACGAAGCCGTCTACGATTCCGTTAAGACTTTTCCTAAAATGTAATTTTTTTATATATAAATATATTTAAAAAAAGCTGGTGATGTGGCACTTCAGTGACGTGGAACAATAATAATGTAGAATATCCGCACTCCTTTTTCTTTTTCTGGGCTTTCCTGTTTCACATGCGTGTCTTTCCGCACGACTTCTGGGCTGTGTGCGCTACCACACTTACACCCACTTGATATACGGGTTGGATATCACACGCATATTCCATGCTAGCAGGACATACATGAGGGGCTTTGTTGCCCATCATGATGTATATTTTTAATCCAAGTCATCCATTCATCTATTTTGACAGATCAAAATTTAAATGATGTATATATTTTATACAAGCCATCCATTCATTTATTTTGACGTATCAAATTTTCAACGATAAACGTTCAATCCATCTTGCTTCTTTTTTTCAATGAGGCTAAAGAACTGAGGCTAAAACGGCGTTTATAGCCTCAGTTCTTCAAGTGAGACTAAATTCAAATTTTAGCCTCAGTTGCCTCCAATTGAAGGTAAATATATTTTTAACCTCGGTTCTCAACAACCGAGGCTAAAGCCTTTAGCCACAAGAATTTTAGCCTTGGTTCTCAACAATTGAGGCTAAATCCAAACCTCGGTTACAAATTGAGGTTAAAAATGTTTAATGTTTTTAAATATTTATTTAAATTATTAATACATTCATTCAATCCACTCATGAAACAATCAATCATAAAAGCCACAATACCAACAAAACAGTTAACAACAATCTATTGTAAGTTTTCCACTACAAGAAAACTTTTAGCAACGAAAATTTTCGTCGCTAAAAGTTAAATTTTCGCAGCTAAAGCATTTTAGCAACGAAAAATTTCGTCGCTAAATTCGTCGCTAAAAGACCGATGTACAAGACTTTTATCAACGAAAAATTTAAATCGTCACTAAATGCAAGCTTTTTCACGACAAAAATTTTCATCGCTAAAAATTTTCAATTTTCAAGACTTTTAGCAGCGAAACTTTTCGCCGCCAAAAAAACTTCAAAGACTTTTAGCAGCGAAAATTTTCACCGCCAAAAAAATATCCAAGACTTTTTAACAGCGAAAAGTTTCGCTGCAAAAAAAAATTTACAAGACTTTTAGCAGCGAAAACTTTCACTGCCAAAAATATTTTCCAAGAGTTCCAAAAAAATATCCAAGACTTTTAGCTGCGAAAGTTTTCGCTGCAAAAAAATTACAAGACTTTTAGCAGCGAAAAGTTTCGCCGCCAAAAAATATCCCAAACTTTAGCAGCGAAAAGTTTCGCTGCAAAAAAATTTTCTAAGCAAAAAATTTCCAAGACTTTTAGCAGCGAAATTTTTCGCCGCCAAAAAAATATCCTTTTAGAAAATTCGTTCCACTTTTAGCAACGAAAATTTTCGTTGCTAAAAGTCTCTTTAAATAAAAATATACAACTCAAAATTCCTGATATACACCTGTTAACAATATATTTCATCATATTCATCCTGATATACACCTGTTATATAATATGTTTCATCATATTCACATTCACATCTAACTACCCAAACTAGTAAATCCATCAACAATCAATCATAAAAGCCATAATACCAACAAAATAGTTAACAACTCAATCAAACAATCAATCACACTTATTTACTATTTAAAGTTTTCAAAACAAACTCAATCAAACTATTATACAACATTAGGTTCCACACACTACAAGAAAAGGGAGCTTTAGCCTCGGTTCAAAATTGAGGCTAAAAAGGTTAAAAACTGAGGCTAAAGCTTTTAGCCTCAGTTTTGCCACAGTTATCCAAACCGAGGTTAAAACCTCTGTGGCTAAAGGCTTTAGCCTCAGTTTTAGCAACCGAGGCTAAAATGACTTTTATAGCCTCGGTTCTTCAAGTGAGGCTAAAAACCTTTTTAGCTTCAATTTTCTCGAAATAAGGCTAAATCAAAATTTTAGCCTCCATTGTTTTCAATTGAGACTAAATCTGAATTTTAGCCTTAATTGCCTCCAACCGAAGCTAAATCTATTTTTAACCTCGATTCTCAACAACCGAAGCTAAAGCTTTTAGCCACGGGAATTTCAGCCTTGGTTATCAACAACCGAGGCTAAATTCAAGCCTCAATTTGTAATTGATGCTAAAAATGTTTTTTTTTTAATATTTATTTAAACTACTAATCCATTCATTTAATCCACTCATGAAACAATCAATCATGAAAGCCACAATACCAACAAAACAGTTAACAACAGCCTATTTACAGTTTAACTCAATCAAACTGTTACACAACATTAGGTTCCACAAATAATACAAAGTCATGGTCGCGTCCGTCATCACCAATGCCGTTGTGCTTGGCAGACCTGAGATAACACTGCCCGTCCATCTTCTGCTGCTTCCAGGCCAATGTCATCATTGCCTCCACTAGCATTCTCCATTCGAATTGTGCAATACATGATGCTTCAATGGGCTTTGGGAAAGGTGGCGAGATAGCATTTCTTGCAGTTGAAAGCCTGAAATAGGAAGAATCATCTTGAAAGTAAAAGAACATATCATCATTTAAGAAGAAAGGTTCCTACACATCCTACAGGAAATAATCAGTCTAAAGTTGAAGAAAATTTCCTCAGCAACATAGATAAGATAATATCATCTGATAGAAGAATGGGGTGCCTGTATGCTAATCCAGACTATCAAAAATCAGATGCGTGATGCATGCATGCATAACTAGAAAAAAAAAATTTCAAAATCAAAATAAGCGAAAGAAAAGCAGAAAAAAAAATCCAAATAACTACAAAATAATCAAAATCCGAGCACAAATTATATCCATCCATGTCCTGAAAAATCCAAATTGAACACCATCACTTTACATTGTATAAAAACTTCTGAGTTCTTTGATGAATGGAATTCCATAACCAAGTGAATACTACTGACTCCACAAGTTCTTGGATGAAGTGAATTCATTAATTGGAATTAGGCCTTTGAGTCCATCTCTTATATCAGAATGTGGAGAAGACATTGGCGTTTATGTATTCAACTTACCTGGGCTGTATATGTATGCATAAGATTCAGCTGAGATTGAGATGTGCATGAGCCTTTTCGACACTGCAAGGGTTCTACCTGCAATGAAGGATGTGGTGATGAGAGCAGTACAAGTGGTCCTGCTGGATGATACACACTACACACTCCTGTATTGAGGAAAGGGAATCAATCATGTAAAAAAAAAAAAAAAGGAAGAAGAGATTAGTTAAAGAAAATGAAAACAATTTGGCCGCCCGAAATTTCTCAAATGAATATTCTGGTAGGCTAAGGATGCATTTGGATGTGCAAGAATGTCTCATCCACAACTAATTGTAGATGGAATAAGTTCGTGCAACTAGTCAAGTGTGGGACCTACTGGCATAAATCATTGCAGATGTTTCAGCAGACAACAATATGTAGCCAACAGCCTTTCAGTACAACATTACAGGGAAAGAAAAACCAGGCATCAATGGGTAATTGGGTATGAGTTGCAGCTATGAAGAACATCAGCGGCAAGATTCTTTGGTGGAAAGTATTATAATAGAAAAAAAAAAAATATATCGCTGGAAAATTAAGAAGTAAACGTATAAAAGAAAATCACAAACAATAAGCACCTCGTCATTGCTTATAGCTGTCTTTAAGAACTGGAGGCCTTCGCAGCTTGAAGCATTTCTACTATGAGAGTCTTCACATCCCTAAAGAAAGGAAAATAAACATAAACATATGAGTTGTTGAAATCTAAAGCCATCAAACTGAGTTTAAATTAACAACAAGTCCCTAGGCCTACCAAATTGACAGTCCAGTTAGTTCATTTCAATCAATGGAAATAACATTTCTCAATTTGAAATACTCCATTGTTTAGCATGCCTATGTAGTCATTTATTTATTCTTTTCCTGAATCTAATCTCAGCCATTGGGGATGCCGTGAGATCCAAATTTCAAGACATTTCCGGCACACAACTAATTTAGTCACAGATAATCATCCTGATCAAAAATAATAATAATAATAATAAATTGATTATAGCAGCTCTCCTTTTCCATCTAACCACACAAAATGGCCCTCAAATAGTTGCTTCTCATGCATGCCTGTGCAAAAATATATAAGACTTTTTAAGTTTCATGGTGCAAAACGTCATGTTAGTTCTTGCAAAAAAATGCAATAAGTTTGTTTCTTGTCAACATGTATCTGGAAATTATAGTAAGCACCCTTACATATTCAGTGATGGTTTGAGTCACACGACGGAAAAGAGAAATTTTCTTTCTAAAAGCTGTGGAGTTTATGCCGATTATTCAACAAGGAAGTTATAGGATAAACCAAGGTATTGTCTACTGTCAATGATGAATAATATGGTTAAAGCCACTTAAAAATAAAAAAAATAAAAAAATAAAAAAAAAAAGGAAGAAAGAAAGAAACAAACAAGATCAGTATGCATTCCATAAGGACACCCAAGAACCGATGCGCTACAAATCTGATGATGATTGATAGTCTACCCGAGTGTATGGCTCTCATAACTCCTAAGTAACAGAAAGGACTCCACAAGTTCTTTGCTAATGGTTTTGAGAGGGCTTACTTCCTGTCCTCTGCACGTCTGGGGAATGGAATCCGGAGCTTGAGACTTTTCCCTTGATGACCAACCTGAATCACATCATGAGAAATACCATGCTTTATATTTATTATAATGGGCTTTATTAAACCACTTCAAACATCAATGCTATAGGGCACATTTTTGTTTGTTGAAACCATTTCATGGATATGGAAAATAGACATGCAATCCGCTGGAAATGGAAAGCTTGTATTCCATAGGGAGATCTGTGTGTTTGGTCTCAGTGCAGTTTTTCATGGTTCATGTAGAAATGTAAAAGGTCAACAGTCAAATCGTCGCTTTATTTCCTTTCAATAGTTGGAAATCATTCTCTGTTTTTAGCAGATTAGCTTGGAAAAGGAAAACGGATCCTGCACCATTTTTTTTTTCACAAGTAGCGTCGAAGTAGGATTTTGTGGATATCATTTTCATTTCAGCAAAGAAGCCCCTAGTTTCTTTTGCATAATAAGAGAATTGGGCTTTCTAGTTATCTCCTGAGCTCTAAATGCTAGAGCTTGTATCAGCCATTTCATTGCAAACAGAACAATTTTGATGTTTCTGAAACATTCCTGAGGAAGCAACACTATAAGGCAATTTTTTTGGGTCACATTTTCAATAATTGGAAATCATTCTATCAACAGTCAAATCGTCGCTTTATTTCCTTTCAATAGTTGGAAATCATTCTTTGTTTTTAGCAGATTAGCTTGGAAAAGGAAAATGGATCCTGCACCATTTTTTTTTTTCACAAGTAGCGTCGAAGTAGAATTTTGTAGATATCATTTTCATTTCAGCAAAGGCGCCCCTAGTTTCTTTTGCATAATAAGAGAATTGGGCTTTCCAGTTATCTCCTGAGCTCTAAATGCTAGAGCTTGTATCAGCCATTTCACTGCAAACAGAACAATTTTGATGTTTCTGAAACATTCCTGAGGAAGCAACACTATAAGGCAATTTTTTAGGTCTTCAGAATTCTGGCACTAGTACAGAGACTAATCTGTATATAACTTAGACATTTGTTATTTCCTTCTTTATGTAACCCAGACCTCTTTTGCTGTTTTCTTCTTTTCAGATCCATTTAGTCGTTTTTCATATTTCATTTTTTAATTTATTATTATTATTATTATTATTACTAGACTGAAATTTGAAAAAGTTCAAACTGAAATAAGACAGACTCTTGTGTTATGTGAGCACAAAACAAAGCAATAAACTGTACTTGCCAGATTGGCCCTAGTACACAGTATTTACGACACATTTTAATATCCTTGACAGATGCATCGAGAGATATGCGATGTCCAATCGATATGAATATTGGTTTTGAAGAACCTTGAGTACATCCCATTGCTTGCGCAAAATTTTGTAATTCAAAACAAAACCCTATGATGTAGAGGTAACTAGCCTAAGTTGAATTCTCTTACCACTCCCCATATGCGCCCAGAGTTCCCAATCAAAGTGATCAGATCCTTGGCACGATTTTCTCACTTTCCACATATTTCTATCAATATTGGATGATGACAACCAATCACTAACTTTAAATTACCCTAGAAAGTTTTGTTTTTTTTTTTTTTTTTTAAAGAAAGGACATTTCTACTTTTTTTTTTTTCTTTCTTTTTTCTGAAAAATGGGTATGGTTCAATTTTCACAGGAAATACATCAACTGAAAATACAAAGAAATTGAAAAGACCCTAAATGTGTCTAGTGAGTACCAAATGATAAAGAAATAAATGAAAATCCTTTATAGATTGAAGCATTTTAGTAAGATGCAACCATTTAAGTTTTGTACACCAACAAAAAGATTTTAAGTAAAAAGAACCATAGATGCAATCATGTTTCATGGACCATTCCCAAAATACACATATTGGAGATTATATTACACCACCATTGCTAGGCTTTTGGTGCCATAAAGTTAGTAAGTGTCATACACACACGCATGTTTATATGAACCCCACATTTGATTGATGGTTCATATTAAAATATTGCAATAGCTAATCTTGGCAATCCTTCCATCGTATGGACGGTACAATATGTGGAAGGTCAGCTAATTTGCATGGAGCAAGGATTTAAGAAATCCACATTCCAATAACAGAAATCCATATTTAGAAGCCTGATATCCACCTCCATTGTTGCCACCCGTGCTAAGCAGAATTATCACTTGAAGTAATTGCGCAAGTGAAAAATCCACACTTGTCGTAACAGCCCACTGCAAACATAAAAGTTATTCAATGGCTTGGATGAAATTGAAAAGGAAAATTGGCCTCCAGTATATAATGGAGATTTTGTACTTCAAAATAGATTATTTTCAAGAAGTACCTGTCCAACAATGTTGAACCTGCATGAAATTCAATTGAAATGCATTAGATGATTCGAGCAAGGAAAGACCAAACAGACTGCGGATACAGGAAATGGGAAATATAAAATGAAGCAACTTTAAGGGCTGGATCGAATTGTCCCAAAAATGGGAACAGAATGATGATGGATATTAGTGATCATAATCCAATTTACATTTTGTGTAAATTTTTCAGGCAGGAGCATTTTGCAAATCTGGCCATCTGCACTGTGAGGGACATCCAATGGCCCCACTTCCCCTGAAATCTTAATGCGGAGACGCGTAAAAGCTCATGTTAGTGTTTTCGGTGCATCCAAAGAGCCACTAAACTTTGAATTAAAATTTCAAGTACGTTAAATATTTCAATAAAATCAGGCCAGTAATAAAAAGTTATAATGTTCTCCAAACATAATTCCTAATGAGAAGAATGTAAAAAATGGCAACAAGCTTAACCAGGTTGACAATTAAGCAGCATTACTTTCAAGGTAATCCATTACCTTGTTGCATTGCCAAAGAAATGAAGATTTATCTTCCTAATATTCCACATTTTATTCAATATACTCCCAAATGGTAAAGAAAGCATAAATTCAGTATCACAAAGATATAAATATACATGTAATGGGATTTCTTTCATTCAAATCCTCCAAGTTCTCAAATCAATGTATTCCCAAATTACTCTTATTTTGTTCTGACAAAGCCAAAAATAGTTAATGGGATACAACTTGTACCAACCTATATGATTTGAGTTTTCTAACAGAGCAAAGATCAATCGTAACAGCGTCATGTAATGAACTCTCGACCAAATCCAAATAATGAATAAGATGCCATATAAATCAATCTTATTCTTGATATTAACAAGGAAGAGATCAAGCAATGTAACGAACTCATGGCTAATGTGGTGATTGAGCCATTTGATTATTGGTGAAGTGGAAGGGCCGATGTGATAGAATAGCTATACGAGACATCAAGGTTTTTTGTTGTATCATTAGCTTACACAGTGTTTGGATGATCAATTGAATTGAATTGCAATAATTTAATTTGATGAAGTGGAAATGAAATGAGTTCGGCTATCCTCGCTCCATTCGTAATGAGTGGGCCCAAACAGCAACTCAGATCATTTCGATTCCAGCCTAAAAAAACACATTGATCTATAACTGGCGTTGCGTCGCCATATGAATTAAAAGTCCCTCAGCTCCATTTTACTGAAAATCAGTCAACGAAGCATTGAAACACACTATAATCTAAATCATTTCAAACTTATTATGTGTGGAGCTACCTTAACCAATGGAGCTTAAGCATCTCCATCAGCAAAAAAATCCCATTTCACTACTAGAAAATTCAGTTAAAAATTTACATTTACACATCGATTTATTTGCACATGAATAACAAAACGGCGAGAAAAAACCCGAAAAGAAGTGAAAACCCAATTAGCAAATTGGCAGTTTGACGTCAAAAAACGATAGCAGAAGACATCAAAACAATTACCATCCTGTCAACCATGAAGCAAAGGGGGCCCAATCCTTCCCATGCAATGGATGTTTCCGATCATCGTGCACATGTTTCATGTGTATGGTAAAAAATGTTGGAGGTCAGTTGATTGGCATGGGGCCATGGAAATCTGACCCTTGTTCAACCACCCATTAGAACAAAATCCAGAAAGCCACACCCAAATCTTTGAATTGCAGCAACAGCACCACCAAAATCCAAACCTCTAAAAACATCAATCCAATTCCAACAATGCCAAAAGAGAGAATTTTCAAAATAACAGAGGGATTGAATGACATTCAGTGGAGGACTTACAACATCGCCACGGGAAATCCCCATCTGTGCCAAAGCAGAAGCGAGGCGACGGCACTGTTCAAACGTATCTTTCCATGTGTACTTCACGGACCCATAAACGACGGCCGCTCGCTCCAAGAAGCTTATTGGGTACCCACCAGCATGGAGCTATAGAGAGAGAGAGAGAGAGAGAGAGAGAGAGAGAGAGGGAGGAGGAGGAGATGAAAGGAATTTTTTTTAAGAGACGGAGAGTGAGTGGGAGATGAAGGGTTTTTTTGGGCGCGCCTCCATTTTGAGAGCGCGCCCAAATTTGGGGGTTTTTTGTATAGCTCTGTGGACCCCACCATCATGCGTGTCATACATCTACCCCATCAGTCAGATGCATCATCCATGGTGGGCCCAGGGATTAAAAATCAAATCAATCCATGACTTTTGTGGGCCACACCACATACAAAAGTTGAGAGGGGCTACTCTCCATTAAAACATTCATAATTATTTTTTGGGCCAACAGAGATGTGGTCCACAAATCTAGCCCATCCATTATGTGTGTGCCACTTGGATGAGGGGTCATACCAAGTTTCAGACGCATCCAAATTTCAGGCGGGGCCCACCAAGTGCTTTTATGTGTTTTAGGCATGTCTTCACATGATTTTAGATGGTATGGCCCACCGGAACTGTATACGGCTGATTTTTGGGATATCCCATAATTTAAAGGGGACCCATCAAATGCATGGTGTTGATGTTTGACACACATCATGGTGGGGCCCACACAGCTTGACCTCAGGGACGACATGGATTAAACACATACATCATGGTGGGCCCCACTGAGTAAATGAAATTAGGATTTAAAAATGATACTAAATAAAATTATTTAATTGGAATTTTAAAATGAAATTAAGACTAATAATATCAAATATTTTTGAGAATTTGGAGGATCCTGTAAGGTCTGGACATATCACATGGCAACATATATCTCAGGTGGACCACACCATTAAAAACTTCCTAGGGTCCAATGTAAGGTTTATTTGCTACTAAATGAATGGATCAAGTTGGTTTTTGTTTTTTCCCATCATCTGGACTTGTATGACCTAATCAATAGATTGGATGTCAAATAAAAAGTACAATAGGCCTTAGGAAGGTTTTAATGGTGGATATCTAATCACTATTGTTTTCATGTGGTGTGGTCCACCTGAGATATATATCCCTCTTTAGTCATACACTTAAGATGGATGGACGGCATGGATGAAACAATACATCATGGTGGGACCTACGGAGCACCGACCATCGACCACGGGGCTGGTGTCAGGGGGAGTAGCCAATCCATTTCCTTCTTGGACGCCCTACAGTGACGTCACCAAGTTTAAAACCCTCCTTATTTGTTTCACTTATTTGTAGTGTGGTTCATTTAATTAATCTTTGGATATGAATCATTTTTCGGATAATTTACTAAAATTATTTCGAAAAATGGATGAACAATGTGGGTTGATTCCGAATTTACGGTTAATCCAAAACTCAAGGGGACCATGCCACACGAAACAATGTGGAATAATAATTTCCACCGTTAATACCTTCCTTGGGCCCATAGTAATGTTTATTTGACATCCAACATGTTCATAATATAAAAAAGAAATGAATGAAGAGAAAATACAAAAATATATGAATTATTGTAGGCCAACTATGATGACAATGTAAAATCACCCCCGTCCATCATTTTATCCAATTCATAATAGAATGAGATCTAAAAAATCAGATAGATCCATTGTCAAAGAAATAGAGAGAAGATACCACCATTTGTACCAAAGTAGCCCATGGACAGAGTGGATCTAAGTTGTATATGAGGTGAGTCCCACCGTGTACATCTTTGATTCCAGCCTACTACTCAAGTGGATCACATATTTGTCTTCCCCAACCTTCAAACAACTACCCCAAGCATATTAGCTATAGAACCTCGCATCACCCATATGCCCATAGTCACTTGAATCGCAGTTTTTTTTTTTTTTATTTTATTATTTTTTGTTGAAAGGTATAATCTCAACAAATGATTCAAGAAGACTTCAACAGCCTTGAAGCAGATACTAGAAAGTCAGATCTTTTGGCAAGAATGAAGCCAAATTAGCACCATATATAACACGATGATCTGCAATAGCATTCACCTGCAAGCATTCACAGTTTTGCCTAGGTGAGTTTGTAAAAGGCTTAAGATTGGAGGTTCCAGGCTTCCAAATAACTAACCAAACAGAATGTTTCTCACTTGCACATTTGACTTTTCACATCAATCTAGTCATCCTTGGTAGCAACTACAGTTAGTTGGGATGCTCCAATGGCCATGATTGCACCCTGCAGAACAGTCCATTGCAAATTTGGCAGTCAGACTCTCAATTGAAGAGGGGACAGTGTATTTAATTTTTTAAAAAAACTAAAAAATAGAATTCCCTCATTTTCTTTTTTTGTTTTTCCTTTTCTCAAAGTGGGATTGTGTATTTGATTTACATGGTGCATCATCGAGTGAACTTCTTGAGGATACAGGAGTCAAGAAATTCAATTTTCACCCATGGCATAGAATTGCAAGCGTTCCCTGCACTTGTTAAAATTAAATGACACTAGTAGTGCCACCGGTCCTTGAGTCAAGACATGACCCTGACTGCTTGTTGAGTGAACTGCTACTGAATTAGTTTAGTGGGTGTTTACACGAAAAATATAATCATAAGATATCTACAAAAGTGCACTTCTTCCACGAATTACCTCAAACTTTTACAATACCTGTATATTACCAAATAATTATGAATGTTTTAATGGAGGGTAACCCCTCTAAACTTTTGTACATGGTGTGGCCCACAAATATCACAAATTGACTTGATTTTTAATCCCTGGGCCCACCATGGAATGGTGCATCTGACTGATGGGGTACATGTTTGACATGCATCCTGGTGGGGTTCACACTACTCTCCCCACTATGGAGATTTCAAATAAACATTACGATGGGCATTTGGAACTAACAGGATTTGAAATTCTCCTGTCATGTTTGGCACCCTGGATTTAGAATCCCTTGCAATCTAAAAGTAGTTATACATAGTATATTTGATGGATTTTAATTTAATTACTATATCGATTTTAATATTTTTAATTAGTGTATGCATATGTAATGTTTGACACAATGGTTGTAATAAGCCTGTTGAAAAATATACTATGCCCCAAAATGATGAAATTCTAAGTCTTGGATAAGTGACAAGCACAAGATCACATCCAAGTCACTAACCAACGTTTTTTAACCATTGACTTGCATGGGCAATGTTTGGATAGCACAAATCTTTGTATTAAAGTAATTATAGTGATGCAATTGATAATCTAATTGTTTTGAGATATCATCACTAAGCCATGTACCCAATAGATTAATAGTATAGTGACACACATGTTACACATGCATTTTATCATAGCTTCTTGTGGTGTGGTTCACGTACCCTTCAATCTGCATTCTTTTTTGAGCTCATGCCTTGAAATATTAGTAAAAAATGAATGGACCATGTGGATAAAAATATAAACATCATAATAGCCCCACAGAGCTCATGACAGGACCATCTATCTCTAGCTAGGACCTAATGGAAATAGTATCCAATGTCCCAACAAAGCTCATGACGGAACCATCCATAGTAAATGGGAGAAAAAAGCTTTATGTTAAATGGTTTAAAACTCATATTTTCAAAAACCTTAAAATGTAAAGTTGATACTGAATATTTCTTTTGTGATTTTAACTTAAAATGGTGGTGTTTCTTTGTTAAAGTTGGTGTTGAACTTACACCATAAACAAACTAAAAAACCCATGTTAAAAGAAAAGAGTCTTGAAATGGGGTTTTCGAAAACCCCTTTTTTGAACCGTAGCATGTGACGCAAGCTCTCTTCCGCTTCTTTGATTCTCTCGATCCACAAGGACATTGAAGAGGAGATTTCGGCCGATCATTAGAGCTTGCAAGAGGGTCCATTTGTTGTTTTTTCAAGAGCATTGGAGTTGAAATGAAGGAGAAAATCAGATTTCCCCCTTTCCGCATCCATACGGCTATGAAATTGCAATTTTTAGATTTTTGATTGATTGAATCTCTCTTCTTGAGCTTGCAAGAGGTATGTTTGATCAGCTATGCCCTTCATACCGCTTCATTGATCTCTATATTTGATGCTATGCACAGTCCTTTGCAATTCCTCATAATGTTTACATTAGCATGTTGTAGTTTTTCAGCTGAGCTCTCGTGCTTTATGCCTCTAGATCAGGGATCGCTGTCATTAGATAGGGTGTTACGTTCATGGTAAAGAAGGAATCTAATGGATGGTTTGGATTGAGATTGATCATCCACGTGCACCTGAGCTTGAAAATTTTGTTCTAGTAACATTGTAATTAATTAATGGGTTTTCCAAATAGGGATTGAATGGAAACATCAAGTGGTTCATGTCTCCAGAAATTATTCATAATCTCCACCATTCACCAGCTCTATCAGGGCAGCCTACTGGCTCTGGTCTGTCTGATGTTTCTTGAACTGGCGGTGGGCACATTTTTCATCCTCAGATCATTTCCATGGTTGGGGTTATGCAACTTTGCAGTTGCAAAAATCTTCACCAATGACAGTAGGAAAGGGTTTATGTTGCCTCTCAGTGGATGGCGTACTTTCTGCTGGCCTCTCCCAATGTGGTGGGCCGCAGCCTAATGTGGGCTGACATTCACCCTCTCAGTTATAATTTGAGGGTACCGAAAAAGTTGCGGAGGTAAAAAATCTGAACTCTCAAGTCATCCAAAGAGGAAGTTGGATCCTTTCTAGACAGGTAAAGAAATAATGACTTTTTGAGGTTGGCAGCACTACATCTTTATCCTGCATGTTCCACATGTTGAAGATCCCGACAGTTCATTTGGTGGGTCCTACCATGGATTGGTGGTTATACATTAAAAATCAAACCAGTCGAGCAGTTTCGAGGATTTAAAATGAAAGGTCGAAGAAAGAATGTCCATTGCCCATATATCATCTGATCAGATGGTTAAGATAATCTGATCACTGTGAATTATGGGGCACAGCCCAAGGAAGGTAGGGACCGCCAGATTAGTTGTTTGGATTAAATGCACGCCAATGTACCCAAAATGGGGCCCATTCACTTAAAAAAGCCTAATTGAAGGGCTAAGCCTTCTCTATCAAAGCATTGCTTATTATTATTATTATTATTTTTTAATAAAAAGTACATGGTGACATGATTCGAGTGGCAACAGTTTCTTAGTAGAACGTAGGGAAAGGAGTGGATTTCATCATTTCCTCTACAAACCGTTGGTTAAAAGCATCAGTGAAATGTAAGCCATCCCAGCTCATATACTTGCTTGGTTGACTACATGCTTTGGCAGCTAGATTTCCCCCACAAGGAATCAGAGGGTTGTAATTAAATGGGTCACCACCAAATCCACAGCAGGCCTTGAATTTTGCCCTATCATCAAACCCTGCATTTAAAAAGAAAAAAAGGAGAAGCATTTTATTCCATCTCTCCCACACACACCCGTAGTGGAGATTTCCTAATCGTATAGTCACCTACATAACCATTTGGCCATTCCTTTTAACTGGACCTTTCTTTAAATTAGTTTCTCCCATCAACATGGCACGTGTAGAAAATTCATACCATGAAAATGGTAGGCCACCATAAAGATGACATGGCACAAAAAAAGCTCAGTTTGCTCATTAGGCCAAGATTGCAGTTTTGTTCCATTCATATTCAAGGCCTGAGATCCACGTTGCAGTTTTTGCTGATTTCAAGCTGGAATTGAGGAAATGCAATTGCAATTTGAGGACTACTTCCTCGTTTTGATGTTGTGTTGTTTTCTTGTTCAATGTTCTTTACAAGATCATCTCATTCATGGTTGCTTTCTTTCTTCTTCTTTTTTTTTTTTTTTAAAGATCATCTCATTAATGAAACTCTTCTGGTTGCTGGCCATGTCTTAAAGTGCACTGCATATTTTGTTCTAAAGGGCAATGCATCTATACTATAGCTGCATTGCTTTCATGTATGACAGGTATAGGTTTTGCTACAAGGAAGTGAAAAAATATATGGAGAAAATTAAAGGACACTCCCAAGTTAGAGCATCCATTTTGGTACCAAAGCAAGTTTTGTTCTCAAAGGAACTTGTTCCTACTAGAATAATAAAAATTTCTGCTTTGTCTAGTTTGAAATTGTTTCTGCTACATTTTTCAATTAAAGTTCGATCGGGTGGCCTGATTATTTGTTTCTGCTGTTAAAAGAATCAATCTGTGAATCTTGTTTTTCAGCATAGAAATCAACCTGTTGATCTAAAGTCAGTTCTCTGCTTCTAATCTGTTTTAACATCAAACATCTGTCTAGTTCTGGTTTATGCGACAGTAACAGTTAGCACAATCTGGCTTATGCTATAAAACTGGTAGCATATACCCAACTTCCAGTTTTCTTCATTTTCTACATCTGTTTCTACTGCAAAGTGGTACCTAATCTAGTCTGTTCACCTAATTTTCAGCAGAAGAAGAAGTGGTAGGAAGTTTCCATAAAAGGAGAAGAAGAAGAAGAAAAGAAGAGCTACAATGGCCGTCTCTCTTCGTCAGATTCAACAAGAATAAGTGATGCCATATCAAGGTACAAAATCTCTCTCTCTCTCTCTCTTTTTTCTTGGATCGGATCCGAACCTGGATGTGCGTCGGAGCTATCTGGAAGAGCGGGGGTCCTTGGAAGGTAGGAACCGCTGTTGTGACCATGATAAAGTTGTCCATTTCCTATGGACAACATTGGAGGGGCCTGACCATTTGGACAGGCCGTGTTTATATCTGTATTTGCTCGAGATTAATGGAGTAGACCCGGATGTGCGTCGGAGCTATCCAGATGAGCGGGGGTCCCTGGAAGGTGGGAACTGCTGTTATGACCATGATGAACCTGTCCATTTCCTATGGACAACATTGGAAGGGCCTGGCCATTTGGACAGGCCGTGTTTATATCTGTATTTGCTCGAGATTAATGGAGCAGACTCAGATGTGCGTCGGAGCTATCCGGATGAGCGGGGGTCCCTGGAAGGTGGGAACTGCTGTTATGACCATGATGAAGCTGTCTATTTCCTATAGACAGCATTGAAAGGGCCTGGCCATTTGGACAGGCCATGTTTATATCTGTATTTGCAGGTACCACACCCTTAACCTAAACCTATTACCCCAAACCTATAACCTATAACCTAAACCTTTAACCTAAACCTAAACCTATAAACTAAAACCTAAACCTAAACCTAAATGATAACCTATAACCTAAACCAAAACCTATAAGCTTAACCTAAACCAAAACCTATAACCTAAACCTTAGCTCTATAACCTATAACCTATAACCAAAACCTAAACCTATAACCTAAACCTATAAGCTAAAACCTAAACCTAAACTTAAACCTTAACCTATTCTCAAATCCCTAAACCTAAACCTACACCTAATCCCAATCTCAACTCCCTAACCTAAACATGAAAACCCAAGCATAAACACCGATTTCTAAACCTAAACCTTAACCTATTCTCAAATCCCTAAACCTAAACCTACACCAAATCCTATTCTCAACTCCCTAACGTAAAGTTAAACCTAAACATGAAAACCAAGCCTAAACCCGATCCGAACCCGAACCCGATTTCCTAAACCTAAACCTTAACATATTCTCAAACCCTAAACCTAAACCTATAACCTAAACCTATAAACCTAAACCTAAACCTAAACCTATAACCTATAACCTAAACCAAAACCTATAACCTTAACCTAAACCAAAACCTATAACCTAAACCTAAAACCAAAACCTATAACCTTAACCTAAACCATAACCTATAACTTAGTCCAAAACTCGTAACCTAAACTTATAACTTTAACCTAAACCTAAAACCAAAACCTAAACTTATAACCAACCTATAAACTAAAACCTAAACCTTAACGTTTTCTCAATCCTTAAACCTAAACCACACCAAATCCTATTCTCAACTCCCTAACCTAAACCTAAACCGAACTTGAAAACCCAAACCTAAACTCGATCTCGAACCCGAACCCAATTTCCTAAACCTAAACCGAACCCAAACCCAAACCTATAACCTTAACCTATAACCTAAACCTAAACATAAAACCAAAACCAATATTTATAAGCTAAAACCTAAAACCTAATGGTATTCTCAAATCCCTAAACCTAAATCTAATCCCAATCCCAATCTCAAGTCACCAACCTAAACCTAAACCTAAACTTAAACCCGATCCCAACCCGAACCCGATTTCCTAAACATAAACCTTAACCTATTCTCAAATCCCTAAACCTAAACCACACCTAATCCCAATCTCAACTCCCTAACCTAAAGCTAAACCTAAACATGAAAACCCGATTTCCTAAACCTAAACCTAAACCTATTCTCAAATCCCTAAACCTAAACCTCTAACCTAAACCTATAAACCTAAACCTAAACCTAAACCTATAACCTAAACCAAAACCTATAACCTTAACCTAAACCAAAACCTATAACCTATTACCTATAACCTAAACTTATAACCTTAACCTAAACCTAAAAACAAAACCTATAACCTTAACCTAAACCAAAACCTATAACCTAAACCAAAACTCAGAACCTAAACCTTAACCTAAACTTATAACTTTAACCTAAACCTAAAACCAAAACCAAAACCTATAACCTAAACCTATAAACTAAAACTTAAACATAAACCTAAACCTTAACCTATTCTCAAATCCCTAAACCTAAACCTACACCTAATCCCAATCTCAACTCCTTAACCTAAACCTAAACCTAGCCTTGAAAACCCAAGTTAAACCCGATCCCGAACCTCGAACCCGATTTCTAAACCTAAACCTAAACCTTAACCTATTCTTAAATCCTCTAAACCTAAACCTACACCAAATCTCAATCTCAACTCCCTAACCTAAACCTAAACCTAAAAATGAAAACCCAAGCCTAAACTCGATCCCAACCCGAACCCGATTTCCTAAACCTAAACCTTAACCTATTCTCAAATCCCTAAACCTAAACCTACACCAAATCTTAATCTCTCTTCTAACCTAAACCTAAACTCGAACTTGAAAACCCAAACCTAAACCCGATCCGAACCCGAACCCGAACCAGGTTCTAAACCTAAACCTTAACCTATTCTCACTCCCAAAGCTATAACCTATAACTCGAACCTAAACCGAACCTAAACCTATAACCTTAATCCTATAACCTTAACTCAGTAACCAAACATATAACCAAAACCTAAACCTATAAGCTAAAACCTAAACCTAAGCCTAAAACCTAAATGTATTCTCAAATCCCTAAACCTAAACCTAATCCCAATCCCAATCTCACGTCCCCAACCTAAACCTAAACCTAAACTTCTAAACCCGATCCCGATTTCCTAAACATAAACCTTAACCTATTCTCAAATCCCTAAACCTAAACCTACACCAAATCCCAATCTCAACTCCCTAACCTAAACCTAAACCTAAACATGAAAATCAAGCCTAAACCCGATCTCGAACCCGAACACGATTTCCTAAACCTAAACCTTAACCTATTCTCATTCCCAAAGCTATAACCTATAACCTATAACCTAAAGCTAAACCCAACCTAAACCTATAACCTTAACATAAACCCAAAACCTAAACCTTAACCTAAACCAAAACCTATAACCTTAACCTAAACCAAAATCAGAACCTAAACCTTAACCTAAACCTATAAACCTAAACCTAAACCTAAACCTATAACCTAAACCAAAACCTATAATCTTAAGTAACAAAACCTATAACCTAAACCTTAACCTATAACTTATAACCTAAACTTATAACCTTAACCTAAACCTAAAACCAAAACCTAAACCTATAACCTAAACCTATAAGCTAAGACCTAAACCTAAATCTAAAACCTAAATGTATTCTCAAATCCCTAAACCTAAACCTAATCCCAATCCCAATCTCAACTCCCCAACCTAAACCTAAACTTCAAAAACCCAATCTCGAACCCGAACCCGAACCCGATTTCCTAAACCTAAACCTTAACCTATTCTCAAATCCCTAAACCTAAACCTACACCAAATCCCAATCTCAACTCTCTAACCTAAACCTAAACCTAAACATGAAAACCCAAGCCTAAACCCGATCACGAACCCGAACTTGATTTCCTAAACCTAAACCTTAACCTATTCTCAACCTCAAGCTATAACCTATAACATAAACCTAAACCTAACCTAAGCTTATAACCTTAACCTATAACCTTAACATAAACCCAAAACCTAAACCAAAACCTATAACCTTAACCTAAACCAAAACCTCAGAACCAAAAACTCAGACCTAAACCTAAACCTAAAACCAAAACCTAAACCTATAACCTAAACCTATAAACTAAAACCTAAACCTAAACAAAACCTATAACCTTAACCTAAACAAAACCTATAACCTAAACCTTAACCTATAACCTAAACTTATAACCTTAACCTAAACCTAGAACCAAAACCTAAATCTATAAGCTAGAACCATAACCTAAATCTATACCTAAACCTTAACCTATTCTCAAATCCTAAACCTAAACATACACCTTATCCCAATCTCAACTCACTAACCTAAACCTAAATCTAAACTTGAAAACCCAAGCTAAACCCGATCCAGGAACCCAAACCCAATTTCTTAAACCTAAACCTTAACTATTCTCATTCCCAAAGCTATAACCTATAACCTAAACCTAAACCTATAACCTTAACTATAACCTTAACATAAACCCAAAACCTAAACCTTAACTAAACCAAAGCCTATAACCTTAACCTAAACCAAAACCGTAACCTAAACCTTAACCTAAAACCAAAACCTAAACTATAAACTAAAACCTAAACCAAAACCTATAACCTTAACCTAAACTAAAACCTATAACCTAAACCTTAACCTATAACTTATAACCTATAACCTAAACTTATAACCTTAATCTCAACCTAAAACCAAAACCTAAACCTATAACCTAAACCTATAAGCTAAAACCTGAACCTATACCTAAACCTAAACCTTAACCTATTCTCAAATCCCTAAACCTATACCTACACCTGATCCCAATATCAACTCCCTAACCTAAACTTAAACCTAAACTTGAAAACCCAAGCCTAAACCCGATCTCGAACTTGAACCCGATTTCCTAAACCTATACCTAAACCTTAACCTATTCTCAAATCTCTAAATTTATACCTACACCAAATCTGAATCTCAATTCCCTAACTTAAACCTAAACCTAAACATGAAAACCCAAGCCTAAACCCGATCCTGAACCCGATATCCTAAACCTATACCTAAACCTTAACCTATTCTCAAATCCCTAAACCTAAACCTACACCAAATCCCAATCTCAACTCCCTAAACTAAACCTAAACCTAAACATGAAAAGCCAAGCCTAAACCCGATCCCGAACCCGAACCCGATTTCCTAAACCTAAACCTTAACCTATTTTCAATTCCCAAAGCTATAACCTATAACTTAAACCTAAACCTAACCTAAACCTATAACCTTAACCTAAACCAAAGCCTATTATAACCTTAACCTAAACCAAAACTCAGTAACCTAAACCTTAACATAAACTTATGACCTATAATCTAAACCTATAAACTAAAACCTAAACCTAAACCTAAACCAAAACCTATAACCTCAACCTAAACAAAAACCTATAACCTATACTTAACCTATAACCTAAACCTAAAACCAAAACCTAAACCTATAAGCTAAAACCTAAACCTATACCTATACCTATACCTATACCTATACCTAAACATTAACCTATTCTCAAATCCCTAAACCTAAACCTACACCTAATCCCAATCTCAACTCCCTAAACCTAAAACATAAACCTAAACCTATACCTAAACATTAACCTATTCTCAAATCCCTAAACCTAAACCTACACCTAATCCCAATCTCAACTCCTAACCTAAACCTAAACCTAAACCTAAACATGAAAACCCAAGCCTAAACCAGATCCCGAACCCGAACCCGATTACCTAAACCTAAACCTTAACCATTCTCAATTCCCTAAACCTATAGCTTATAACCTAAACCTAAACCTTAACCTAAAACTAAACCTAAACCTTAACCTAAACCTATAACCTTAACCTAAACCTAAACCTAAACTTATAACCTATAACCTAACAGTAACCTAAACTTAAAATCTAAACCTTAACCTATAACCTAAAACCTAAACCTAAACCTAAAACCTAAATGTATTCTCAAATCCCTAAACCTAAGCCTACACCTACACCTAATCTTAATCTCAACTCCCTAACCTTAACTTAAGCTTAAACTTGAAAACCCAAACTTAAACCCGATCCCGAATCCAAACCCGATTTCCTAAACCCTAAACCTATTCTCAAATCCCAAAACCTAAACCTAAACCTGGAGGAGCTGGCAAGGCAGAGGGAGGACCAGGACAGGCAGAGGGAGGAGCAGGATAGGAGGATAGAGGATCAGCTGGCGAGGCAGAGGAGGATGGAGGAGGAGTTGGTGAGGCAGAGGGAGGAGCAGGAGAGGAGGATGGCGGAGATTCGGGTGGAGCATGAGTGAGATGTTTTAGGCTTTCACTGCACGCTTACCCATCGATGCCCCACCACCTTCGTCTTCATCTTTGTGATTTTTTGTTTATTTGTTTATGATGTTAAGTTTATATGTATTTATGCGTGAATGAATGTGATGCAGATAAGATTGTTTATGTTTAAATGAATGTAGTTTATGTAGTTTGGGTTTAGATGGATGTGAATGTGAATATGATGAAATGTGTATATCAGGATGAATATGATGGAATATATTGTTAACAGGTGTATATCAGGAATTTTTATGGATTTTGAGATGGAATATTTTTTTTAAAAAGAAACTTTTGGCAACGAAAATTTTCGTTGCTAAAAGATATGTCAGTTTATTTTTAGCAGCGAAAATTTTCGCTGCTAAAAGTCTTGTATAGTATTTTTTAGCGACGAACATTTTCGCCGCTAAAACTTTATGTAGTTTGGGTTTAGATGGATGTGAATGTGAATATGATGGAATATATTGTTAACAGATGTATATCAGGAATTTTGTACGGATTTTGTGCTAGAATATTTTTTTAAAAAGAAACTTTTGGCAACGAAAATTTTCGTTGCTAAAAGATATGTCAATTTATTTTTAGCAGCGAAAATTTTCGCTGCTAAAAGTCTTATATAGTATTTTTTTTAGCGACGAACATTTTCGCCGCTAAAACTTTATGTAGTTTGAGTTTAGATGGATATGAATGTGAATATGATGGAATATATTGTTAACAGATGTATATCAGGAATTTCGTACGAATTTTGAACTGGAATATTTTTTTTTTAAAAGAAACTTTTGGCGACGAAAATTTTCGTTATTAAAAGATATGTCAGTTTATTTTTAGCAGCGAAAAGTTTCGCTGCTAAAAGTTTTGTATAGTATTTTTTAGCGACGAACATTTTCGCCACTAAAACTTTTATGTATTTTGGGTTTAGATGGATGTGAATGTGAATATGATGGAATATATTGTTAACAGATGTATATCAGGAATTTAGTACGGATTTTGAGTTGGAATATTTTTTTAAAAAAAAAACTTTTAGCGACGAAAATTTTCGTCGCTAAAAGATATGCTAGTTTAGTTTTAGCAGCGAAAATTTTCGCTGCTAAAAACAGACATATTTTGAAAATTTTTAGCCACGAAAAGTTTCGCTGCTAAAAGTTTTGAATAGTGTTATTTAGCGCCGACAATTTTCGCCGCTAAAAGTTTATGTAGTTTCCTGTTAATGTGAATATGATGAAATGTGTATATCATGATGAATATGATGAAATATATTGTTAACAGGTGTATATCAGAAATTTTGTACGGGTTTTGAAATGGAATAATTTTTTATTAAAAAAGAAACCTTCGGCGACGAAAATTTTCATCGCTAAAAGATATGTTAGTTTATTTTTTGCAGTGAAAATTTTCGCCGCTAGAAGTCTTGTACAGTACAAGACTTTTAGCAGCGAAACTTTTCGCCGCTAAAGGTCTCATATTTTAATTTTTTTGCGGCTAAAAGAAATTTATTAAAATTGTTTGGAATATTTAGCAACGAAAATTTTCGTCGCTAAAAGTTTCGTCGCTAAAAGCTCACTTTTAACGACGAAAATTTATTTCGTCGCTAACGGTGACTTTTGGCGACGAAAATGCATTTCGTCGCTAAAAACCCTCTTTTTTGTAGTGTTCAAAACAAACTCAATCAAACTGTTACACAACATTAGGTTCCACAAATAATACAAAGTCACAACGTAAGATTTGGGTATGACTTTTGCTTGGTTGATGAACAACTACAGCTTGTTCGGTTGTCTGAAAGCATCTACAAAGAAGAAGAACTCGCCATTAACAATAATTTATAGTGGAGTCCATCATATCGACAGTTCATATCACTCCATTGGCATGTCCCTGGCTCCTAATTTTGCTTTTAACAGCTCTAGAGGTTTCTTTCTCAACATTTAAATGTAAAAAAAGAAAAGTTACCATATGAAGTCTAAAATAGACTTGTTTGACACATGTACAAGCATATGGATATCCAAGCAAAAACATATGAGAGCAAAAGAAATGAAAGAAACCTTCATTGCTACTTTGCAATAAGACAAGAACATCAGTATCATTGTGATATCTGTTAAAAATGGTACAAATCTTCAGTGGGGGAAAATGTTCTTCAATCCAATAGTTAGTTTCTGGATGTTAGCAGAATATATTAACTTGTATGCATGCACACAAACATTGTACATGTGGCACAAGCATGCAGCGAATGCTAGAAAGAGTGTTAATATCAACAGCCAAATCTCACCAGGAATAAACAAATATACTAAAGAGATATAAAACAGCAAGTTGGTTCAGGTCGGGTACTTAATAAGGTAGACATTTTGTGTGTGTGATTGTCCATGTGTCAAATGAACACAACTCCCCGTGCTATCTTCCCTATTACAACTCGAGAAAGTAACTGAACCCAAAAACAAAACTAGAAATAACTCTGCTTTTAACCTTTTGGAACATCAGGTCAATGGAATCTTGCAATCGTTAAGTGAGATGTGTGCAGGACCTTCTTGAACACATCTCACTCATTATTTAGAGCAGAAAAAAAGAGAAATATGTATCTCACTCATGATTTGGAGCAGAGAAGAGGGAAATGGAATGCACACTTGTTGCGGGTTTTGTTTCCTACACCAACCCAAGCATCAAGCCTACTTCGTTTGCATGGAAGTCCCGCCAACAGGACGGGAAAAAGATTACCTTAGTTCAGATGACCGGCTCCTTGTCATTGGTTGAGAACTTTGAAACCATGCCTGCATGAAGGTGCCAAATATCATATTAAGACTATTTAATATAGGATTGATATTTATTATCTCCTTGATATTCATGTCCAAAGAGTTCAAGATAACCAACCTTGGCCAAATACAAATTACTAGCTTGAATTCCTTTTGCTACCACATTCCTGATGAAAGGACAAAGAGCATTAACTATCATCAGGAGAATACATTGCTACAAAAGATCCAATAAATGTCACTAGTAGGAATATATTTAGTTGGAACTTAAATCCTACTAGTGCTACAAAAGATCCAATAAATGTCACTTGTAGGAAAATATTGAGTTGGAACTTAAATCCCACTACTGCTACAATAGATCTTATAAATGTCACTCACAGGAATGAGCTTAACCATCTGAGATTTGAATATTAAATCAAGTTGCATGTTTCCATATGCGTATCAAATCATGTTGGCCAAAAAAGCTAGACACATGAGCTATTACTTCTCCAGATCCATCTTCAAGAAGAAAATTTAAGTTCCGACCTTGTCTTAGTATATCCAAGCAATTCAAAAAGGAATTATATTGCATAGGTATTGTGTAATGAATGCCATCTTCCATGTATTGTTAGTGCTATAGCATTGGCCGTGATGAATTTGATCAATTTTTGGGTGAATTTTATCAATTTTTGGGCTGGGCTGAATCCATCCCAGGCCTAACCAATTATTTCACAAATAAATCAGCCACATTCCCTGTGTATAAATTTCAAAAGTGTAAACCATGGTGATAGTTTTTTTTTTTTTTTTTTTGAAAGGCTTAAGCCATGGTAATAGTTAACAACCATTTTAAAAGAGGTATTAAACAATGCTCTTGTCAAAAGGTAGTACATCTACAGAGTCATTTAGGTTTTTAAGTCCATAGTATGTCCAAGCTTTTGGTATTCGGCATACTGGTACTCTGCAACAGACCTGTAACCAGACAGCTTATGTTTTAGAAATCCAAGATTTTCAGCAGCACTAAAACTTGGAGTAGTTAATGTACTTGAAAAATGCGTGCCTGTCCAGAATTATTTTATTTGTCAATTCATTTATCTTTGCTTGCAGACTCTCATTTGCAGTTTTCAGGTGTTCCATCATTTCCTCTGCAGTTGCATAATACAGTTCAATAGAGATATCAACTGATATAATAGGTGCTGCTGACAATTTTGAAGCATGATAAAAAAAAAATGCAATAAAACCAAAAGAAGTAAATGAAGGATAAGAAATATGACGAGGAAAAAGAGTACCAGATACGTAATTCATAAACTTTGATTTCTGTTCACGGTTGTACTGCTCAATCTCAAATTCCTTTCTCATCTAAACATGTCGAGCCCAGACCATTAGGAGAAGAAATGAAAAAAAAAGGAAAATAGAAAAATAGAAAAAAGAAGAAGATACTTCTCAATCATTCTTGTAAAATTAGACTAGTGTCAAAAGCCATGCAAACCTTCAGCTCTGTATACTTATCATGAAGCTTGGAGTAAAGCAACTGCATCTGCATCTGCATTTAGAAGACCTTTGTAAAAAATCAAATTAAGTTAAAATTTAAAATAAAAATCAAGCGGGTGAATGCCGTCACAAGAATGCATGTAGCATGCAACAACTATGATACCTGCTAGACACTTGAGTACAAATCTAGAGTAGTTGTACCCAAACTATACCCAAATCTTTGCCCCCATCCAGTTCCAAAATTAAATGCACACACATAGCTGGACATCTTTTTGTCCTAGGATGGAAGGGGAAGATCAAAACTAGCTTTGGAGGAAGATGATGCAGTAGATGTAAGTGGTAACAGGAAGATGATCACACAGTGGATGAAACATGATCTAATATCTTCAATGTCTTCAATGGGATAATCCTAACCCTTCCATTGGTGGCATAAAATAGACTGTTGGGAATAGAAACCATAATGGCCCATATCCAAATGAAAATAGGCTAAAGATTAAACAGCTAACACCTTCCAATTTGGAGATCTTAGGCAAGGCTCACGGAGAAAATGGTGTACTTCTACTCATCTTGAGAAAACATCAACTAGATGTGTACCTTCTGTAATTTACAAAACACAGTTGGTCTAGCCAATTCATAATAAAATGCATTGAAACTGAAGAAACAGATTTCAAAATTTGCACAGGTAAAATCCAAATAATTAACCTCGTATATTAGTAACATACAAGCAATATTGGTGCACAAGTACCATTATAATACGTCTATTTACATTTTTAATCACAAGTACCATTCATCATCCAACCAACTATTAAGAGCATTTATACAAATAAAAGATATCCAATCATGTACACCAACTTGCAACTTAACCTACTAGGAACCGTCATACACTGTAATGTCTTACAGCTGAGCGAGTTCCGAGGAGTTACAAGTTGGACCTCTAGGAAAGAATATAAATGATGCCATTAAAATATAAATTAAACAAGATCAATTAAGAACATGCAACATATCAATTATGAGACTTGATCCTAGCAATCAAGCCTCCAAAACTCAAGTAGGTTGCACCATAAGGTAAAGCTAGATAGGATGCACAACATTGAAATCTTCTAGTGTTTTCTTCTCCTTCGTCTGCTTTTTAATGGAATTTTTGACATTGCATTTAGGATTATATGTGGATTAGAGGACTGATTTGTGCAATCAGCATTGAAATCTTCTAGTGTTTTGGATAAGATTTCTTACCTGTCTAAGTCTAAAACCAGCCAAAATTTTTGGAATGAAGTCCAGAAAAGGGGTGATGTAACTGATGGATGACGTGGATTTCTAAATCAACCAATTAGGGATTTCGGATTTTGATTCTCAAATCAGGAATTGGGAATTTTTATTCTCATACAACAATTGGAGATTGAGATTCGGAATCGGACAATCAGGGATTCTGATTCCCAGATCGGTAATTGGGGATTTTCATATTTCAGATATGAATTCTTAATTAGGTATTTCAGGTTCCAATCCTCTAATTTGAGCATCATTAAGGATTTTTGAATCCTTGGATCTAGCAATTGGAAAATTTTGAAACCAGAACCCTAATTCCAGTGATTAATTAGGGCTTTTCGAATCCCATATCAGATTGGGGATTTCGAATCTTAGACCCCTAATCCAGATCTAGCTTTTGGGGATTTTAGATCTAGCACCCCTAATCCAGACCCAACGATTTGGTATTTTAGATCCTAAAACACAAATCCAGACATTGGGTATGGAGTAACGTATTATAGCACCCTTACCTATGTTAACCTACGGAGGATACCTAGCTCATTGCAGCGCCTGATAGATGTCGTAGATTCGGTGATGGTTGTAACCTTTAAACTCCTAGTACTTTTATACATCTTCCCATGGCTCGATCGGGTAGCTTCCTGGCCATGCGATTTGGATCCAGCGATTAGATTTGAAGGGTGCGGTTGCCATTGATATAGGTCTTTTGTTATCCAGACCATGTAGAGGAGATCGAGCAGCAGCTTTAGCTCTTTCGGATCTTCCCTTCTGCTCCAGCAGTTTTCGGATCTAGCTACTGGATTCTAGCTGAGACTGCAGCTAGCGTCTCAGATCGAGCAGCGCAGATCTTTTCTCGTTAGGGCTTGCAAGTGGCAGCCGTTTTTTTTCTTAGACAGTATTGAGGCTGGGATGATCCCTGCCCTTTTTTAAAATCGGACTTGCGGACCCGATTCTGATTATTCGGGTCTGCAATTCTAGACCCGAACTAGGATCTAGTTGGATCCAGATTTAAATTGGTGGGCCCTGATATCATTCTAGGCCCATTGATCCAAGAACCTAGTCCACTCGATAGTGTTTTGTTTAATTTTGGACTGGGCCAAATATTTTGTAAATGTAATTTAAATAGGTAAAACTTTTAGCCTTGGTTCCTATGCAACTAAAGCTAAAAATTAAACTTTTAACCTTCATTACTTGCAAACTGAGGCAAAATAGTAGACTTTTAGCCTCGGTTCCTATGGAACTGAGGTAAAATAGTAGACTTTTAGCCTTTGTTCCTATGCAACTAAGGCTAAAAAGTAGACTTTTCTCCTCGGTTTCTATGCAACTGAGGCTAAAAAGTAGATTTTTTTACTTTGGTTCCTATGCAACTAAGGTTAAAAGGTAGATTTTTCGCCTCGGTTCCTATACAACTGAGGTTAAAAGGTAGACTTTTCGCCTCGGTTCCTATGCAACTGAGGCTAAAAGGTAGACTTTGGCCTCGGTTCGGTTCCTATGCAACTGAGGCTAAAAGGTAGACTTTGGCCTCGGTTCCTATGCAACTGAGGTTAAAAGGTAGACTTTTCGCCTCGGTTCCTATGCAACTGAGGCTAAAAGGCAGACTTTTCACCTATGCAACTGAGGCTAAAAGGTAGACTTTTCACCTTGGTTCCCATGCGACTGAGGCGAAAGATGAACTTTTAGCCTCGGTTCCTTAGCAACTGAGGTTTAGCCTCCATTTTTTCAACTGAGGCTAAAAAATTGTGGCTAAAGGCCTATTTTCTTGTAGTGTGTGGTCCACTTGAGATTTGGATCTACCTATTTTTGTGATTACGCCCATAAATGATCTTGCAAAATAGATGGCTGGTATGGATAAAATAAATACATTAGGGTAGTCTCAGGGAGCTTTTCTAGAACCAACCTTGGTACTAGAGGGGGCACCACCGTACCTGTTGTCCTTTAACACATACATCAGGAACTCATCGTTGACGTGATTTGTGTGGTTTATATATGGAATGTAGTTACACCCGCAAGGGAAAAGTTTAAGAGGCAACATGCAGATAGAATATAATTGCATGGTCGAGATTGGGAAGAAAGATAATGACACCGCAATATATATATATGTGTGTGTGTGTGTGTGTGATCATTATTTGCACTTAAGGAGTAGATTTCATTGTGGACACCTAATATATTATTACAAATATAAATGTTATAGCAAAATTCATTATGCTAAGAAAGCGTCTTTGTAACCATTAATTTACATGTCATCCACCCATACATTGCACCCAAGCAGGGTGAAGGTACCAAAAAAAAAAAAAACTCAGGCCATTCCAAAAATAAAGTGAGCCACAACACATGAATATATAAGCTTTATAGGCCATTATTGTATTTTATTGTCATGGTGTGTCCCATCTAAGTTTTGAATTAGCATGATTCCTATAATATATGGTACAAACCCTTCGTGATATCATCTCCCAATCAACAAAATAGGCACTAAAATGCCGACTTGTTTTTGTTGCGTCAACTAAACAAGCAAGCTTAAATACTCCTTTTGAAATTCAATTTTAAGAAAGTGCGTTCAAGCAAAAGGATTAATTAATTGATATGTATTAAAATATGGCTAGATTTTTTGGGCTCTTATGGATGGAAGGTCGTCAAGATCTCCTTGTTTCAAGAACTCCTTGTTGATGTGATATGTATGTTTTACACTTATCTGCAAAGGAGTTTTAAGAGGGAATTGCACGGTGGAGAATGGGTAGAAAGATAATGAAATGTGAGCTTATATGAGCATTATTGGCAGTTGAGTATAGGTTGGATGGCTCATTGAGGACCACATAATATATTACAAAAATAAATGTTACAGCAGAATTCATTATGCTAAGAAATGCTCTTTATACATTATGTTATTGCATGATTCAGTGTTTTCTTAGGCTATGAAGACCGACTATATTTCAGAATTTTTTAAATATATTTTCCTCCCATTTAGCATATTTATAGATAACCCTTTACTTTTCGAATATTTGTAAGTAATACCCTTTCCTTTCAATATACTGTGAAGAAAATTGAGTTCCTCACTACTATTAAGAATTTAATTAACCTTGGTTAGGTCAATTTATTAGAAGGATGATTTTACTCCACGAAAAAATACAACTACTCTCTTTCACATTCTGTTTGCATTCTAATCCCTAAATCAACCCTCAACCAGTCCCTATGGTGGGATCTATGATTTTTCCTTTACCTCCGATCTCAAGATCTCATGATATAATCCTTAGTAATAAATTAATAAAAAGAAAAAAGGAGAGCACTCCATTCGACCAAAGGCTAACATCCAAGTTTCATAGCTTTGCCCATTATCTCAAATATGATTTTCCTATTCCCCAAAGGTAAAGGAAGGTCATTGTCTCTTGGATTGTTGGGGAAGGGATTTCAACCTCAAACTTACGCAGAAAATGCCATGGAAAAGCTATGAGAAAGATCATTGTCTTTCTCAAGCGAATAAAATCTTGAATACACAAGTATTTTCTTAAATTCACAAAAAAATAAATAGAGAATATTAGATTTTATTGAATAATGTGTAATTGTATATGATTTCTCACTTACATCATTAATAAAGAGAAAAATAACCCATATTTCAAAATTACCAAAAATACCAAACTTTTATATAACACCCCGTACTTTTCAGTACTTGGGTGTTACCGTATAACCAAACTTAGCATAAATACAAGCCAGACTTGAGTAAACATTTACGTTCATTTTAGTCTAAATTACTCAACTCCACTGATGGACAAATCTAACCGAATTACGAACATACAATCCTGAATCACGAAATCCACTGTTCACCATGTTTACAACGTCTCATAGAGCGATCCATCATTTAAAAGAATAGATCAAGTTGTCTAGTTTCATATATAACTCCCTAATCATGCTTAGACATTTTTTAGGATTTCAAAGGTTGTTAATAATTAAATAATAGTCAATCCAATCACTTGAGTATTGGAACGCTCAACAAATCATGATTTAGTACTTAGAGGTTCATGAGTTGTAACTCACCTTAATGCAAGTAACCCTAACATAAGGGTATACAACTAAATGATACACAATAAGCAGCCCCACATCTTACATGTAGGTAAGATAAAAAGACGAATAAATAACAATATAAATACAGTAATAATAATAATAATTAAATATTTAATAACATAGGAGCATGAAGTGAATGGTCCTAATGGAGTGGGACCACGACACAATAATATATATATATATATATATATATATATATATATATATATATATATATATATATATATATATATATATATATATACACATGTAGTAATAATGAAATAAAATAAAATTAATATCCTTATGTGGCTGTAGGAAATACAAAAGGCCCATTAGAACCTTCTGAGTGTTGATGGTCAGATTGGGATTGATTCGACTGTCGGATCGATAAAATCGGCACCCAAAGGTCTTGATTCAGTTAGCACGGCCCACCTAGGACCTGGATCTGCCTAAATTCCGGTCAGAGGACCTGATTAGGGCCTCCCAGAGTGAATGAATGGAGTGGATTCCCCTCAAACAACACCATGGGTCGCACGCTGGCGGGCGTGTACACCGATGCTACAACACCTATGGTGCACGAGACCCTCAGCCCAGTCAAATGTAGGCAGAGACGTTCCCGCCTGCTGCCGTTTGAAATACGGCTCGATTTTGTGTTTTTCATCCCTCGTTTGATCGAGATGTGACCCATCATCTCATCCCGGTTGGAGGATCCAAACCGCCCATCTAATAGAGTTTCCATGGATGACCAAAACCATTGGTCCACCCAATGAAGTGCACACATGTACCCACGACTACCTGCGCAAGAAGGCTGTTTGCGCTGTTTTTTTTTTTTTTTTTTTTTCCAAAAATAGAAAACTCTGTTTTTCTTCCAGCTCAGCAATCTGAGTGAGGGAGATCTGTGCGATCTCAGCCCTCCCTGCTATAAGATCTTGGCCGTCCAATACCAGCAGATTTCCTGCTGGATGGATAAAAGAAAAGGAAAAAAAAACAGGAAAGAAAAGAAATGTCGTTTTCTTCCTCCCTTCAAACCCACCACAAAAACGAGCCTGGAGCTCCGTTTTCCTGCTCCTACCAGCATCACATGGAAGGTCTAGACCCTCCAATGGCACCGTTTCGAAGAGAGTGGCTCGACATTTGGATCCGCCATTAATGGCGGGTCATCTTCCCCGTTCAAAATCGCACCAGATCTGATTCGAGTCAGACGATTATGATTGGGACCGAGCTTCATGAAAGTCTAGGAAGAATAGAGAGAGAAGGAAATAGAAGGAAGAAAGAAAAAGAAAAAAAATAAAGAGTTGGAGCAGATAGTTGCTGCCCGCTGCCGTCGCACCACACCCGAACTCGGTCCGAGTTTGGGGCGAGTTCAGTCAGGTTTGGGCCTTAGTCCGGACCTGCTGTTGCTGGCCAAAGGGAGAGAGTGAAGAAGGAAAGGAAAGAGAAAGAAGGGAAAGAGAGAGAGAGGAAGAACGGAGAGTTTGAGAGTGTGTTGGGTGCGTTGTTGCACCGGCCGGCACTGAGTCGACTCAGCTGACGCTGAGTGGAGCCAGGTAACGCCCTACCCCCTCATCTTTATCAGTTGAAAGCCCACCTATTTTCTCCCAGCCATTGCTACCGCGGCTAGGGCCAAGATTGGCCACCGTTTGGGCCGGAGTTTGGGCCAAAGGCAGCCACAAAAGCTGGGTTGGAGCCTGGGCTGACTACAAAGCAAGTGGGCTTGGGTTCAAGCTGTAAACAGGCTATGATCTCAGCTGAAAATCAGGCCTGGGGTTATGCTAAAATCAGGCCTGGAATGGGTCTCTATTGGGGGCGAAACCGGCCCAAACTATGGGCTGAGATAAGGCCTTGAATGGGTTGAAAATATGGGCCGAGATTAGGCCACGAATGGACTGAAGTGTGGGCCATGTTGATGGACTGAAAACGGCCTTTAGTTGGTCCATAAACTGAACTGAAATTGGACTTCAGATGGGTCATGCAAAGGGCCGAAATCAGCCCAAAAAGGTGGGCCGCACCATGCTAAAACAGGTGGGTCGTACCACGTTAAATCACAGGTGGGCCGCACCCCATTAAGGTTATGAGCCCAGTGTATTTCAAATAAGCCTTACCTTAAATCACGAAGGGCCTCACCTTAGATCTCCATGGCCAAACAAGGCCCAGTTTTGGGCCGTTCCACATACCACAGTGGGCTCCACTTGAAATAAATCCCAATATTGGGCTGCGCATGGGACAAATCTCAGCTGGGCCGTCCATTGGTTGGGCTAGGGACAGCTTAACCCAACCTCATTTTGGGCTTGTATTGGACCCAACATTAGGGCCAAAACAAAGGCCCAGTTCGAGGATCAGCCGAGGCCCAGTTTGCAAAAGTTTGAGCCCAAGTTCATAGGTTGGGTAAATCCATATATGCCCACATAGTTGTGGTTAACCATTAGTAGGTTGATTTGCCAGAATTAGCAATTATGGATATTAACAATTAGCATCATAATTAGTAGATTATTCATTTTAAATTAGTGTTGATAGTACTAACCCACAATTGTTAGTTATCATTACTCTACTGCTAGTATGATTTTAAATTAATTATAGGAATTTGATTTCAAAACTCTAAGTCAAAGCCTAAGGTTAGATTAGTGGATAAAACCCCGAATCTAAGTAACCTAAACCATAAATTATGATCTTAATTGATAAGTTATTCTCTATGACATCACTATAGGTTCCTTTACTATGTTATTACTATTATAAGTCACTATTAGTATCATTATTCGTGGGTTGTTAGATAATTTAATATAATATTAAATTGAGCCTGCCTAAATGTGATTCACATATCCAACTCACTCATTACGTGTGTCCCACTTGGATGAGGGGTTAGACCAATTTTCAGCCGCATCCAAAACTCATGTGGGCCCCACCAAGTGCTTTTATATTTTTTAGAATGTCTTCACATAGTTTTAGATGGTATGGCCCACTTGAGTTTAGTATATAGATGATTTTTGAGATATCTCATAACCTAAAGGGGACACATCAAATCCACGGTGTTGATGTTCGACACACATCATGATGGGGCCCACAAAACTTACTAACATCATTTCTTAGGTTCTATGAGGTCACTAAGTTGGGTTGCAATTTTGACCAGAATATTTGGCCCATTTTACATGTCTGGTTCGTTCACTCTATTTTACTGATCAATACCCTCAATTTGAGTAGTAACTCGCCTCAATCAGTTTACATATGAGAAAGATATTTAGCATACAAGATTGATCACACAATTTCAGTGAAATTTGATTTAAACATTTGAGGTTATTTATTCTTCAATCTGAACTGATTAGATTGTCCAAAAATGATTAAAGGTTCAACTAGTGGATGTGCCAAATAATTTAGTAATTTTATTTTTCACAGATAAATTTCAATTTCCATTTAAAAATAACAACTTTATTTCAAAATGTATATATTTTTACTCTTTTAACAAACTATCATTTTTATTACAAAATATTTCACTTTTGTTATCTAACTTTTCAATTTTTCTTGTCAAAATACAAAATCTAATTTTCTTTTTTTAAAAATATATATTTTGTGACAATTTGTCAATTTTTTTCACAATTTTGTTTAATTTCTTAAATTTTCTTTTTCAAAATATTAATTTTTTAATTTCACTTTTGTTATTTAACTTTTTGATTTTTCTTTTCAAAATAAAAAATCTAGTTTTCTTTTTTAAAAATATTTTTTTTTACAATTTGTCGATTTTTTCATAATTTTGTTTAATTTTTTAAATTTTCTTTTTCAAAATATCATTCTTTTATCGAAATATTGTTATATAACTTTTTATTTTATTTTTTGTCAAAATACAAAATCTAGTTTTCTTTTTAAAAAAATATTTTTTTTTTACAATTTGTCAATTTTTTCACAATTTTATTTAATTTTTTATATTTCCTTTTTCAAAATATCATTTTTTATCAAAATATTTTTTTTTTTTTCAAATTTATCAACATTATTCAAAGTTCTTAATTTTTTTTTTTCAAAATCTAGAATTTTTTAAAATCAGAGTTTTTTTTTTAATCTAAAATTTTCTTAAACATTTGTTAATTATTTTTTCTAAGCTTCTTAACAATTTGTTATTTCGAATGGCAAATTTTAACATTAGAGACGGTTTAAGACCGTTTCTATTAGAGATGGATTAGAGACGGTCATTAACAGTCTCTAATAGAGACTGTAACGACTCGAAAATTGCCTCAAGTACCACCTCGACCAGAAATCGCTTAAGATTAAATCCTTTAGAAATTTGACAAAGTTGACAAAGTGATAATCTAGATTAGCCATGAAATCCGTTGAATCGCTTTAAATACGATTTACAAGACCCAAAACTTGTAGAATCATTGACGCTAGGTTACCCTAAAGTTTAGGATCAAACTCATTACCCGACTGCTCTCGGGAGCACATTGAAACACCGTAATAGGTTTGGACCGCACATCGGGAGTCTGAATAATACGAGGTTAAGGACTTAGGACCGCCTTGCTGGGCTTGACAACTATCTCGGAAACCAAATCCAGCCAGTGTCCCACGGTTGTTCGCTTGAGTCCGGAGCGAGGGAGTGTGAAAACACATATTTCCTTTACAAAATAAATATCTGAAATAGTGATCTGAGGCTTGTTACTTGCGGTCAATTTGTAAGCAACCAGACCATCAGAATCTGACCCAAATACACCCTCGGATCAAGAAAAATTTCATAAACATTTACATGTACTTGGACTTTTGGATCGAGACCCGCTGACCGTTGAACTGAAACTGGTCCGCCACACGTGATCTGCGAATCTGACTGAAACGAAAACTTAACTTTACATGGATCCGAGGTTGTTGGCTCAAGGAGGCCCGTCAGAAGTCCTCCGTTGAGCTGAAATAGTGCCACTTTGGTTATAACCTAAGTATACCTTGACCTTAAGTCTACTTTGGAGAGTTTTTAGGCTATATAAGGACCTTAGAACCCTCTCTCTCATGGCCATACAATTTGAGAGAAACCAGAGAGAGAAGTGAGAAAAGAGAGAAAGAGTGAGAGAAGTGGGAGAATCTCCCTACTATCGTTCCCTGCCACTACACAAGTTGCACCACCTATTTCTCATCGCTTTCCCAGCGATACCGACTTCGTTTTGAGTTAAGAAACCCTAACCCTAAATCTGTTTTGGGGTGTGAAGGTTGTAGGTTATGAAATAGCTAACCTATTTCATTCTTTAGGCTACCAAACTGCAAACACAGAAGCTTGGCAAACCTAGCTGATCCGTTGCGATTCTACGGTATAAGGTGAGGACTTTAAGTGTATAGGTTACCGTTTTCAATGCTTTCAATATCAGATAATGATAGATTCATGATCTGCATGCAATTGCACATGTACAAAGTGCTTTCCGTTTTCGGTTTCAATTAAAGTTGTAGAATATGGAATTTCACATATTCTAGGTATTCGTAGAAAATACCGTATATGTATAAATTTTGAAAATGTGTTTGCTATGATTATTTGTTGTATGAATATATGATATATGGATAAAATACTTATTTGGCGAAAAGATTTGCCCTTATACATGTTATGCTAATATACATTATGTATGTAGAAATAGTGTATTGTAAAAAATACCGTATACATATATATTTTGAAAATGTGTTTGACATGATAATTTGTGGTATGAATATATGATATATGAATAAAATACTTATTTGGCAAAAGGATTTGCCCTAATACATGTTTGGCTAACATACACTAAGTATGTTGAAATAGTGTATGTTAAGTGTTTGTGAAAATGCTTATGTGAGTAAGGTTTGAATGATGATGCCTTAGGTGGGTGTTGAGATGGGATTCTCAACTACCTTAGAGACATGTATGATTTCCTCCATGAGGTTGTTTACTTAAACCGCCTACTTGTGCAATATATGTGTTTGTATTCTTATTTATGTAGTGCTTTATAACATGCTTTATATCATACTTGTTAACTTGCTTGAATTACTTTGTTTATCATGTTTTACTCCACATGATATGGATAAGAATTGATTGAGTTTGGGACTATGTTTATAGTCCAGACAATCGGTACTAGATTTGAGATCGTGGCTGAGATTCATATTGCCACGTAAGATGTATTTGACGAACCTGAGTTGTACTTCAGTTGGCGACAGTGGTTAGGCCATACGAAGTGCTTATGCATTTCATGTCGTTCAGTTGACTGTGCGCTCAAGCTAGTCAGACTCGTAAAGTAACCCGATATGTCTAATGTATGTTTACTATGTTTGGTCGCTACTGCTTGAACCTAGGGTACCAAACTTATCAGTGAAATCCCGTTAACCATGGTACCCCGATCCACTAAGACTCATGAGCCGGGCATGGTGGTATAGGACACCGTGGTTGAGTTGTCGGCCTACGCTGGGGCCACGTGCCTCCTCGTAGTGACCTGTGAGCAACCAGACTCGTGAGCTGATTATGGTGGTATGGGACACTATATTTGAGCTGTCGGCCTACACTGATTGGTGACGAGCCCTTTGTAGTGACCTTGAGCATACTCTGAATTTACGGTGAGGCGATGAGTTTTGCTGCAGTGTATAGAGTATGAAACTAGGCCTGTATCTATATAGTGATGAATCGTTAAAAGGGTGATGGGGGAGTGGTGTAACCTTTGTGCGTAACAGCCTTGGCAGCCTTTGCAGCGACCTAGAAAACACACCATCGTATAAGATTAAGTAGGACTGATGACCCTAGAATGGATCATGTTTGGGAATGATACAAGGGAGGTACCTTAGTTTCCCAATCATGCTGTTTGAAATGGACTAATAACAACTCGGTAATCATACTCATCATGCATTGCATGTGCCTGAAAGATGTGTAGCACTGAGGGATGAAAGCATACCGCGAACGTAAGATGGTGTCGCACGAGGATGTGTGTGGTGAGGGCATACATCACAACTGCATTCATACTTGCATTAATAAGAGTAGTTAGGAATGTTTGATTTTACTGTTTTATCATTACTGCTTGACTGAATTGATAACATGTTAACTTGTGCCTTATTGTTCCACTGAGTTAGCTACTCACTCCCACGTTACGGGACGGTGTTGTACACACCAACCAGACTCTGTCTTAGGTTTAGATGAGCTGGCGACTTCGGAGGATGTGCCGGATTATGGCAAGGACCAGGATGAGTTCTCATTCATGCAGTATTCTGGCGGCTTCGACTAGACTGCTGGATCGATGGGATTTGCTGGGATTACATCCTTAGATGTATTTTTGACCTTTTGAACATAAAATAGATATATGTATATGGTAACTCAGATGGGTTCATACTCTGGAGAATGAAATGATTTTGTTTCTTTTACATACATATATATACAGTTCAGTCTTCTGCTTGCCTTTATACAATTGATCTGTAGTATGAATTGTTGTTTTGGTATAATCTCACTCATGTTTATTGCTCTAACACAGACAACATTTAACCATCATTATCTATGTTGCATAAGTGATGCGTTGGAACTCGGGAATTGAGTTTATGCTCGACCCCCAAATTTCAGGGTGTTACAGAGACGGTCATTGACAGTCTCTAATAATGACGATCTTTGACAGTATCTAATAGACACTGTCTTTGACAGTCTAGAATAGAGACGGTCTTTGACAGGGCTATAAGACGGCTAAGGCCTGTCTCTAATAGAGACGGTCTTTGACAAGGTTATAAGACGGTTAAGGACCATCTCTAATAGAGGCAGTCTTTGATAGTTTCAGATTACAACTAAAAAACGGTCAAGGACCGTGTCTAATGCGGACGGCCAATGACTGTCTTAGATGACCGCATATAAGATGGTTGATGACCGTCTCAGATGGTCGTATATAGATGGTCAACGACCGTCTTAAATGATTTGTGGACGTTCAATTTTTTTAGACAATATTAGGGACGGTCAGTGACCGTCTAAAATTTTAGAGATGGTTTACGGCCGTCTCTAAAGCATCTTTAAACCAAGCAATTTTAGAGACGGTCCAGAACCGTCTCAAAATCCGTCCTTTTTTTCCCCCCATTTTTCACTTAGTGGTATATTACTAACCAATATGAATATTAATATAATTTTTATTATTTTTGTGTATTAAAATGTTTAAAATCTCATATTCATATGTAAATAAAATTTCAATATTAACATACTACTATATTCATGCTATTGATCACATATTTATATGATTTATAATATACAATATCATATTATACACATGAATTGCAAATTTTACAATATCATATTTAGATTCACATTGTTAAATAATATAAAATTTTAAAATGTTTAATGATTTTGTATACATATTTATGACAGATATTTCAATATTACATTAGCATTTATAATTCAATCATATACCGTAAAATTATTATCCATCATGCTTGGTCAATATAATATTATTCTCGTAATATTTTATGTACATTAAATATACAGGTGTCACCCTATTGCAATACATTTTCATACATTTCTATATGATAATTAAATTATCAAAATCCATCTATAATTTTTTGATCTTTGATTATGTAACACTTACATATAATAAATAAAGAAATAAAGATGATTATATAGTTATTGAATATCACTGGATGGTTTGATTCGTCTATCGAGGTGATCAAAGTCCTAACAATGGGTTGCGTTAATGACATGATGGTTCGTCTTGAAGATTAACTGTTGGATAGCTTGATACATAGGTGCGAACTGTTTTTCAACGGTTAGATTCAAACTGGGATGAACGTAAGTGTTTACTTAGGCTTGACTTATATATATATGCTAAGTTTGGTTATACGGCAATACCCGAGTACTAGAAAGTACGGGGTGTTACAATCTACCCCCCTTAAAGAGAATTTTGTCCTCGAAATTCAGTGCTTCTATTATTATTAAGGATGATGATAATTACCATTATTTTCCTACATGTACAAACGTATGCCACTAGGAGCCCAAAACTAAGGTTGTTACAATCTACCCCCCTTAATGAAGAATCTCATCCCTGAGATTTTGATGATACTCTTTCCAATTTTTAATGGCACAAGTAGCTGGGTCATCCTATCGCTTGTCAACATTTAAAATTTCCCATAGTATCTACAAAGATTACAAGTTCATTTAGGTGGCCACTAATAATATTTTACATCTTCCTCTTTATTTTCTCTTTCTTTTAATGATGGTTTCACTACTGACTAAAGTACATTATAGTTTTCTACTTTCACGCTCGAGCTAACACGAATAGATGGTTGTAGTAGGTTTGAGTCCGATACATTAGTATTCTGCCTGCAGGACAGGATATTGGTATCAATTCATAATCCTGTTAAATCTCGATCCTTTACTTGATCAGAGCATTGGAGTCATTGTGATTTGCTAGGACTTGGAGTTCGAGTCAAACCATGCAAACTTTGTTCAAATATGGTTCCATCAATCGAGATCTCGATTGTTCTAGACTCATGGGAAATATCATGAAATCTTATATCCTCATAAATGATCAGTCTTTGTGGCCCAGTACGCTTCCGTTGCTCCACTCTGATTATCTAAGCACTACTTGGAAACTTCAAGTCCAGGGTCCCTACATGAAACCTAAGTTTAAAATTTTTTTGCTAAATCTATATGGGATTTTAAATCGAATTCCAGTATGCCTAGTCAATAATTGGAAATTCACCTGAAATTCTATAATTCTTCCTCTAATAAATTTAATGTGGTGGAACTGTGGGAAATGTTATTCCCAAGTAAAGAGATATATTAGGAACTTCAAATTACGATTCTTAGCACAACTCCTTAAGTTTAGGAAGTGCTTATGCTCAATATAATGTAGAGTATGGTTTCTAATCAGTGAAACGTATTAAGGAACTCAAGTCATGCTCCTAAGTGGGTACTTAAGTTTAATCTAATCTACAATATGATGGGCAAGGATTTCCTATACTGTCTACGTTCATTTCATTTGTTGATTTTTGCAATAGCATTATCCCTAACTATGAAACTTTAGGAAAGTTCACATCCTAGGTTTCTGGAAGATTTTCATTTAGAAGTCAAGCATAAGGAATACCTTTATACAGCCTTATGTACATCAAAATGGGTACTTGTTCTCTTACGGAACATCCTTTCTTACTAAGTTCAAGCTACTATCTTAGTAGTTTATAAGGGAACCAAAGTCTTTGTTCATAAGTTCAAATGTCTAAACTTAAAATCTCTAAGGGGACCTACGTTCATTCCTAAGTTTTATGATTATCAAAAAAAATTTCCGGGGAGCCTACATTTGCGTTGCTATATTCTTATTTCCTCCCTATTCTAAGGGATTTTTACGTACGTTGAATCCCAAAGGTCTAACCCAAAACTTCCAAGGGAGCCTAAAGTTGAAATCTCTATGTTCTCAAATTGTCCTAGCTATCAGGAGATTTCACATAAGTTCAAATAGTTGTTCTAATAAATTTCTAAAGGGACCTACGTTCGGATTTCTACGTCATACGACCATCCAAACAAATTTCTAGGTGAACCTAAGTTTGGGTTTCTAGATTTTCAATCATTCTTCTAAATTTAAGGGAAATTCAACAAAGTTCAAATTTTAAAATTTCACATGTCCTAACTGAGACATTTAAAGTTTGTATAAGTACATTTCCCAAGGCCAAGTTTGTCCAAACCTGGCTCTGATACCAACTGTAACGCCCAGAATCTTCAATACCCGAGTATATGACCTGTGCCCCCAAAACCCAACTGTTAACCTTAAAGGATGGTAAGATATAATATTTTTCTTTTATTAGAGTAAGTAGATGAGCGTAGAGTGGACAAATTGAGCATAAAGGAAATTTTCAATTACATTTAGAGTATACGAGAGAGTGCCCATAATGACTTATACAAACCAATGTCTCCATTCTTACAAATACAAAATGAAATAACATTTCATGTGAAACAAGTAAATTGCAACATTCTTGAGCTATGAAATCCTTTAGCAGTTCTTAACAAATATAATCATGCACCCTTGTCAACCATAGCCTGCTCCTCACCAATGTAAATGTGAACATCATCAAGGCCACCTGTGCTACATGTACGGTTATATTTTTGATAGATGAGTGGGTAACTCAGTGTGAATTTTCCTCAAGATTACACACCGCCGCATTAGATAAGAAATATTATAAAACATCTAGATAACCAAAACAGAGTAAATGCAATCTTATTATATGCATGGATGCATGAATGCAATCGTCGGCCTGGGTAAAACATCTAGACGACCTATGTCCCAGGTAAAACATCTAAACGGACATTGGGGTCATCACCCATGTAATCATCGACCCGAGTAAAACTTCCAGATGGTTTGCACCTCGGGTAAAACATCTAGACAGACAAATATGTACGATAACAACAGATGATAGTTGGTACCTCGGGCAAAACATCTAGATAGGCGAATCTGTATGTTACGTATGATAACAATGTATGATAATAACATAAGATGGTTGGTGCCTTGGGCAAAATATCTAGACAGACAAATCTATATGTTACGTATGACGACAATAGATGCTGGTCTGTGCTATGCATGCATGATTAGCCAACTCGTCATTAATCCATTTACAACCAGCAAGTTTAATAAGGTTAAAGGTCACTACGGGGAGCTCAAAGCCCAGCGTAGGCCAACAGCTCGGGCATAGTATCCCATGACCACCATCCCCGGCCCATGAGGCTACCATCTTAGGATGTTTAATGGAAACCCATTGACTAGTCGCCAAACATATTGTAGTAAATGGGGCTTACCATCTCATGGTTGCACTATATAAAACTTCGAACCCATCTAAGGCAAGTATAAAAATAAAACCACGTAGGGCGAGTATCAAAATATACCACATAGGGCCGATATCAAAATCATACGATAAATATCATCCTTAAAAACTATTGGGCATAACAACCCTGAATGGTAGGCCTACATTAATGATTCATCTAGACCACCACTCAATAACCACCAAGTCAAAGGTCCATTACGATCACAACTAGTCAAGTTACATCCCAAGTATGGGTGTACATTCATATGTGTGGAAATTTTCTACTAATATACTAGTTTAAGTTTCATAAGTAATCTAGAAAAAGAAATCCACAAGCATGAGCAATTATATAGGATAATCATAAAGCATGTAATACAGCAATTCAATTTCCACCAGCTAACACATGTGATTATAAAGGGAGATATCAATTATGAATTTAAATAAAAACTATAACTTAAGCTAATGAAAAGATGGAAAGCTTAAGGGAAAGAATCATCACCTTATGTTTGAATCGCCCGCACAATCGCTACGAAGTGCATGTTCCCTTAGAATCAATTCCTACCATCAATCGTAAAGTTGTACAATTAGCTCCAAGCTTACACACTATTTAGGGTTAAGGTCTTAACCTAGGGTTTAGGTTGCTTAGGCTTTTAGGGTTTAGTCCTACGGGTTGAACTATAATATATGTGTAATTTAGCAAAGTGTAATAATATGGTTAGTCACCATTCATTGTTGATGATATATATGATCAATACTTGTGATCATGGTAGTAACAAGTATTACAATGGTAACAAATATTTAATCTATTATTAATGGTAATATATTTCAAGTGATGGGTGCCATACTAATATCATTTAATAGTAGTTTCTAATATTAACGATAGACGGTGTGGTGATGGCTATCCATGATTGGTAACTATCATGACAATGTTTAGGAGTGACTAATGAAGCACTTATATTTAACCATTGTAACTAACATAATATAGGTAGTTTATTAATGGTTAATCATGTTTAGTATTAATAAATCTAATGACGATTGTAATGATCAAAATAATCTTTATATGGAAAGGAAATGTGCCTCACCTAGTCGACTCGGTTGAGTCGACTCAACTCACCGTCGCTGCTCCCGCATCTTCTTTCCTCTCCTCCTTTCCTTCTTCCTTCCTTCTCTGCTGGAATGTCCAGTGACGTCTAGACCAGGCCCATCCCTGACTCGACCAAGTCGAACTCGGTTTCAGCCGAGTTAACTCGACACCAACTCACAACCAGTCCCCTCTCCTGTCTCACTCTTCATCCTCTCTCTCTCTCTCCCTTTTGTTTTTCTTTTCTTTCACTCCCTTCTTCTTCCTTGCTGGTGGGTCCAGCCAGCTTGCCTCGTTCTGACTAGGCTTGAGCAGCTCCAATGAGTCAGTGACTCACCCCCAGTTCACGACCTAACTTGGCAACAACTCCATGGAGGGAAGCCACGCCCTTCACTCCCCTCTTCTTTTTCTCCTTTCCTTTCTCCATTTCTCCAAGAGCCAAGAGTTTTGAGCTTGCCCTTACTCGACTAGGAACTTAGTAGTTCGAGTGAGGTGACTCAGCTCGACTCGGCGCTATTGTAAGCTTGGTTTTCCTCTCTGTCTGCTCCTCTCCTTATTTTTTTTCTCTGACTATCTATCACTTCTCCTTCCTCTTCTTTCTCCTCTCTTTCTCCTTCTGTCAGCAACAACCAACTCGGGACTTATCCTGACTGAGTCCGAGCGAGTCAGCGACCTGGATCGGGTCAGACTAGCGTGGTGCAACACGGCTATAGTTGCTAGCTTCTTCTTCACCTGCACTCTTTCTTCTTTTACTCCATTTCTCTCCCAGTTGGAAACGTCCAACAAGGGATGCCAAGTCCGGCCAGATTCGGTTGAGAATCCACTCGTTTCGAGTCGCATAATGCGGTAGACGTCGGGGAAGACAATCTTCCGTTAATGGCAGATCCTAATTGGATCGGTATCTCTCTAAAACGGTGCTTCAAAGGGCTTTGACGTGCCCTAGGAAGCTTGTAGACAAGTTTCTTCAAAGCTTGGAGAAGTTTCGGGTGGTGGGTTCGGAAAGAGAAGGAAATGGTCAGTTTCCACTCGAGCTACAGTAAGAGGTGAAGAGTAGCTACGGCTACTCAATCCAACTTATTTATGGAAAAGCCCTAGCTCTCTAAGGCCGTTGGATGAGAGTTGGATGGCCCGGATTGAATACAGTCGTTCGGTTTTCTCAAAACTGTAGAAGGGAACTAAAACCAGATGTGGTTTTGTTTGAAAAACCCTAAGTAAATGGATGGCTGAGATACTCTCTCAATGAATGGCTGAGATGAGAGGAGAAACCCCTCACACGGCTCGCCCTGCTGGCGCACGAAACGAAACTTCCATTTTTGGAAACTTGGTTTACTACAGTCCGCTTGGGACTGGATTTGTGGTCACACACATGTACATCTCCGTGTGAAATGACCAGAGTTTTGTTCAGACTTTAGTTGTGAACATGTTGGACGGTTCGGATCGCCCAGATGGAGACTGTAGGTGGGCCACGATGCGTTGCAAACGGACGCTCGTTCGCTGCTGCCGAAAACGCAGAGAGAGAGAGACAGAGAGAGATTCTCTCTTCAAATAGCAGGCTTGGGTCAGCCTGGTTTGACTGGGCTCCTAGGACTAGTGCACTGCTGGTGCCGCACCGTGCACCCACGGGATCAGTGGCGGGGTCCACCGTGATGATTTTGAGAAATTCAATCCACCCCTTCATCTTGGAAGGCCCTATTCAGGGCTCTTGGCCAAAATCAAGCAGATCCAAGGCTCAGGTGGCCCCCATGAATTGATTTGGGTTGCATTGTAGGATTTCCTACCGATCTACTAGTCGGACCCTCCCAAGATTGAATGCCAATGATTAAAAGATCCTAATGGGCCACATGAAAGGCTTTCATCATATATTACTAACCAATATGAATTATATAATTATATGATAATAAATAAATAAATAAAGATGATTATATAGTTATTAAATATCACTGGATGGTTTGATTCGTCTATTGAGGTGATCGAGTCCTAGTAATGAGTTGTGTTAATGACATGATGGTTCGTCTTGAAGATTAACGGTTGGATAGCTTGATACATCGGTCCAGACTATTTTTCAATGGTCAGATTCAAACTAGGATGAATGTAAGTGTTTATTTAGGCCTGGCTTGTATTTATGCTAAGTTTGGTTATACAACAACACACGAGTACTGAAAAGTACAAGGTGTTACATAAATGCAAGATCACGGGGTTCCCACCATCCATTTAGCTCGAAACCTTATATCTAGCCTAAGGATCATAAAGTAACCGTACACGTAAAATTTCAGCTATTGAATCTTTGTGGAAGTGGCCCAATGGAGAGATCAGCCATAAATTGCCGATTTGGGGCCCACCTAATCTTTGGATATGCTTCAAACTTGGGCTCAACCCCTTAAATTGGATGGAAGGACGGATGAATGGTGCAAATTTCTCAAAACATCACTTTGGACCCCACCTTGGGTGGTGTGCATGTGCACAGCACACGTGCACTCGCTGTGCAATGGAAGTCAAGTCGAGTCAAATCGACTTTGACCCTACTCCCATCTCCCTTACGCAGACAGCGTCCGCTGTGGAGCATTGTGGCCTACCATCATTGTCCATCCGGACGCTCTGAACTGTCTAATGTGTCCAAACGGTGGGGTCGACCACAAACATGGAGATTTTATACCGCCATGCACGCGATCACAAGAGGAGTATGTTCAAATGTAAGATGGACGATAGAAATAAAGATTCAATGGGCAGTATCAAATCCAAGCAAAAACGTCCATTCCCGATCGAAATTCTAAGAGAATTCAATGGATGAAGTGGATTTCTCCATTAACATCAATCATGGGCCCCATTGAGCCACCGACTCCAAATTCGCATGAATTATGCAACACACGTTTGGAAATCACCTGGTTTTTACCGCTGGTTGAGCGACAATAGTGGTGATCGGACCTACGATTTGAACTGTCCACAAGCTACAAACAGTGGGCCAACCCCATCTATGAAGATAAAACTAAGAATAGGACGGTCAGCCATCCCAAAATTCATTCCAACACAAGAAGTTGCGTATGTTTCGTTGTGCAAAGGGAGTGTGTAAGTTTATGCACGAAATCGACCGGTTTCGACCGACTTCCAGCACTTATAAAGAGCCAGGGACATGACAAGTGAAGGATTATCAGGTGTAGACGTGGAGTGGAGAACGTGGTCAAGAGAAAAGAGAGAGAGAGAGAGAGAGAGAGAGAGAGAGAGAGAGAGAGAGAGAGAGAGAGAGAGAGAGCCGTGGAGTTGGCCAGTTTCAAGGAGTTTTTCTTCTCTTTCTTCATTATTTTGTTCCTTGATGTTTTTAAGAGATTTTAGATCATCATGACTATGATGAGCTAAACCCCTTAGTTAGGGCTAAGAGGTGAAGCTTGTAGCATGATTGGGATATTTGCTTTATTTTGATTCATGTTTTATTAAACTCTCTTAGATTCTAGTTTGATTATAAGGAATATTTTTAGTATTTAATGTTTGTTGTGACTCAAATTACAATGGATCTGCAATTGCTTTGAATATCTTCTTTTTCCTGAATTGAGGTTGTGAAATTAGGCAGTCCTGTTGTTTACCATCGTCCCTTGGGCATGGTAGGGTGAAGGAATCCTTCCTAACTTTCACAATTCTCTTATGATTGGTTGTGGGTTTGGTAAATTGTTGTTGGTTGCCTTATCTCCTGGGCATGGTTAGGTGATGGAATCACTTCCAATCTTCACTACTCTTATCCTTTGATGATTAGATCCATGAGAAGTTCAAAAATCTGACAAATCTCTTCTTACCAATTGGATAGATAGGATTCTGATTCCAGTTGTGTCCTTGAATCATTCAAGGTAACTTCCCGATTGCTACAAGTGGATCCTTGGCACCCTAGTTTTTCACCTTTGAATTCTACAAGTTTTAGTTAATTAGTTCACAATTATTCTCTTAAATTCTCTTGATTTAGATTACATCTTCTTCTAGTTATGATTCTAGTTACTTTCAGATTATGTATAAGGTTTAGCCTCTGTGGATTCGACCTCGGTCTTATCGAGATTATTATTACATCGGACCCTATACTTGGGGTGATGAACATTTCCAGATTTAGAAACTTTCCTAATTTATTTTTAGAAACTAACTTTTCTTTCTATTTCTAGATTTAGAAGCTTTCCTAATATGTTTTTAGAAACTAATTTATTTATAGGACTAACTTTTTGTTTTGTTTTTAGGTTAAGGTTTTTTCTGATTTATTTTTAGAAACTAACATTGTTTTCTATTTTGTAGGATCCTAACATAGAACTCTCCAAACTAGTAAACTCCTTCTAACTTCTCCTCTACTTACTTTCCATATTGTTGTAGGAATTTTCTTTTATTCTATTTTAGTATTAGGTTTAGGATTAGGGCTTCACCTTGTACATGCAAGAGTAAAAACCTCAGTATGTTGAGGTAGTTTTAGAGAATGTGAGAATTGTGAAGGACAGTCAGATGATTATGTTAGGAAACAACCTATGTCTCAAAATTTTTCTGAAACCATCGAGAACCAACTAGAATAAAATGCTCCACCGGTTAAGAAGTCCTTACGCGATCATGGCATGAAAATAATTACACTCCACAGATTAAGAAAACAGTACGTGATTGTTGGGGTTATGATAATTATGCGAGTGAGAACTATTACCCCCCATCAGACAAGAAGAAAACAATGAGAAATTATATTATGGGTGATAATATGTACCAACAACCATCAGACTCTCCAACCTATGACCCGTACAACTATGATCAGTGGAAACATCAATAGTGGAGAGATGAACCAACAATTGATTATAGTGACTATTCTCTTGGATCCCCTACCTTTGAAATCTAACCAGAGATGATCTAAGAGGATTCATGTTTGAATTTCACGAACTATCAAGAACAATTCATCAACTTGTCCCAGGTATGATGAAATCATTGGAAGCGATATAATTGTGCCTCGATAAGGTTAAAGAGGTTAGGTTATCACAATCTCAACCTAATCTAGAAACGCAATGCGAGGAAAGTGAGCCTAACTCGCTTGTGGAGAGTACTGAAATTGAGGATGAAGAGTTGGATTCTGTTAACGAGCATACGGCTCAATTTTTCGAAGAGTCGATCTCGATGACTGTCCAAAGGAATGATCAAGAGACATGAGTGTCTTTAAAATATAATGACACTGACACGCTCCAGTCATATGACACACTTGATCACTTCAATGAGAAGGAAGAGGCTAGTTTATTCGAGCCTCAACTCAACCTAGGAAAACAGTGTGAGGATAGTGATCTCATCCCACTTGTGAACTGTACTGAATTGGAAGATGATAAGTATTGGGATGAGAATCATGAGTTTACAGCCCAAATTTTCCTAGAATCGATCTCAAGTTTGGCCTAGGTAAATGATCAAGAGGTACAGGAAGTTGTCGACCATAATAATCTCCTCCACTCTTCTGACATGACTAATTTAAATGTAGAGGATGAGCCCCTTTCAACTGATCCTTCCAACTCTTTTGAGGCATATTTAGACTACTTCCCTGATTTAGATGATGATTTGATTAGGGAGATGGATGACTCACTTGATATGACTCCGATATTTGAAACTACCCAACAAAGGACACCAATTGAGCAGCCATTCTTTGATAATAAAAAGCTTTTATTGATTAGTATCAATGAACAGAATCTTCACATCGATGTGCCTACAGATCTACAATCCGTCTATATAGGGCAAGGCAAGATACATCCGGTGATGATGTATTCTTACTAAGATGAAAGGCAAGAGAGCATGCTTCACTCAATTCTTGAAGATAATGAAGGAGTAACTAGGCATATCATTGCAGACCTCAATGTGGAAAACAAGCCTCTCTCAACTGACTATCTCAACTCTCTGAAAGATCGCTTGACATATTTTGCAGATTCAAATAATCCCATATGATAAAAGAAATAATGGATGCCTTGTAAAACAATACCTCGGTGGTTGTTATGGACCGAGAGAACCCTTATTCTGAAGCCCCTCCTTCCACAAATCTTGAATTTTTACCGTTAAGAGAGGAGGAACTGAAGCCTGAAACTTCGGAATATGTTGAGACTACATCACCTACTGAGAATTTCTCTGATTTTATCTACTTATAGTCTTTGATTCACCATGTTGCACTAACTCTGAAACTTTTTCTATCTCAGGTGAATTATATGTACTTTGGACACCTCAGGAGATTAAAAGGAAACTTTATGCTGAGGTCCACAAATTTCTTTGAAAATTCATGCTCCAGGACATCTAAGCCTATTGCAAAAAGGCCTTTTAGATGATCTTGTTGAGAAACCTACTGAGAAATTTATCGAGATATTGGCCGGAGGAGGAACTTTACGGCATGACTAAGTAGTTATCCCTTATTTTCCTAGTTAGGTTTACTACTTAATTTCAAAGAATTTAGGATTAGGATAGTTTGCTTTTTGCTGTTTTAGGTTAGTTTGTCCTCAATTTTTCATAATTTTTTACAATTTTAGGTTGATTGTCCTTAATCAACCTAAAATCTATATTGTCCTCAATTTTTCACAATTTTTGCTCAAAGAATTTTTCACAATTTTCAAACAAGCTAATCAATGTTTTTTTAGTCTTTGAGCAAAAATTGTGAAAAATTGGAAAAATTTTGAAAAATTAGAATTACAAGATGCTTAATGTTGATGCCTTATGTCTTTTGTAGTTTAGTCACTTGGGAGATCTCAAAATTAAGTCATTAATCCTCGATTATAAGTTTTAAACATTAATTAAGTCATGATCTCACATGTCACATCTAGCTTGCACAGTAAAGTATGAGTTTGATATTGAATTGTTAACTTGATGATTATTACGCATGGAAGGAACCAACCTTGGAAATTTGTCCATCATGTTCAATAAAAAGAAAGAAAAAGAAAATACCCAGCCAAAAAAATAGTTGTCGTCGAAAAGGGCTACCTATTAAAGATCTTTAAAAAGGTTGACATAACGTGGAAGCTATCGATAGAAAAATTAAAAGCTGGAGGAATAAAAGAGGTAATTAAAAGATGAACTATAAGGCAAGTTTTGGTCTAGGTTTTGGTTGTCCTGAATGCTCTTTTAACTATCAATGTTATCATGAAAGTGAAGAATTGAACCATGGATTGTGATAAGTCTAGACTTCACTATACACCCATGGAACTCAATGTTTAGAATTGTTCTAATTGGATTATTAATGCTTTGAACTTGATTATGAAACTTACTGAGTGCTAGTCTAACGCCCCGAACATTTCAGTACTCGAATATTAAAAGTTCTCGAGCGTTACCTAGAAATTAACTTATATATACATGTGTACCGTACCGATCCACCTATCCTATCCTTACATCTTTGTCCTAGTACAAACTTAACCATTGGGAATGATCTCCATTCATAGATTAAGCCATCTGACCGTCGATTTTAAGATGAGACCATCCATCCAAAGATTTAACATATATACCTTCCTTTAAATGAATTGGAGAATAACTCTCTATCTGTAATGATTTAGATATACATTCCTCTTTAAGAATTTCTTAGAAACATGCCTATAACCATATGGAGCCATTAGATTTTCCAAAACTCACAGATCAGTAATAATTATGAAAATGCCCTTAACCTAGACCCTGAAATTCTAGATCACATGGTTCCCATGATCCGTTTTATGTAAAATTTTATACCAGACCTAATTATTATAAATTAACTATACACGTCAAATTTCAGCCCTCAGATCATAGTAAACTAGCTACTTGACCTCTACATCTGTCGGTACACTTATCATATCTAGATTTAGATCTATTCATCTTGTTCATTACCTATGAATATACTTAACCCACCATCAGAACTATGATCTGAGAAACTTACGCATGTGAACAAGATACTATAATTGGACGATACACATGCTTTAACCTTAATCACTCCAGAAACTCACGTCATGTCCATCCATTTACTAAACTGATCATAAATTCACCTACATACGTGGATAAAGTATTAATCATCAAGTCCCCTTATTTTTAAAAAGTCATCAGACCATCCATCATGTTTGGATCTGCCAAATGGGCCATCCGAATATTAAGATGAATCGGTCATTTTGAAAATCTTAAAGTATATGACTAAACTACCGGGTAATAGTTCAACTAGATGTGTACAACTGATATTTTGAAACATAGAGTATGTTGTCCATTTAAAAGAGCATCTTAAACATCCTAAACTTGACCGATGGAAAGAACATGAAAAACGAGGAACATCCATCAAATTTCAGGGCATTTGGACGATGCACTCAAATATAACTACACCGGAAGGTGGTTGAAGAATTGATGACAAATTTGTAATTAAGGATGCATGGCACATACGTATGAGTGAGATTATTTTAACGGTGAATACCATTCCATGCATTGGCCGATCATGGGGCTTACCCTAGGATCGTACCTACTTCAAATTTGGGGCTAAGGATCAGCACAATGTGCTGAAACCGGTGAAGGGAGTGGATCCTCTAGAAGACCATCGTAAGTGGACCCCACTAATTTCCCCCCAATTATGCAGAACATCCACATAATGCTATAGTGGGCGGTGAGAATGTTAAAACAAAGGGATTCATCTCATCTCATCGTCTTTGATGTGGGCCATCTGATCGTCAGATCCACCCCAAACTTCAACCATGACCTAGCACCCTCACACAGAACAAATGAACGGTGTGGATCTGCCAAAGGACTACCACAAGTGGGCCCACCAACCATCATAGATCCAAGAACTCTCGCTCCGTGTGCGAACGTGAATTGCAGACACAGCTTGGGCCACTACAGACCGTTGGACGATCAAGGTCCGGATCATGGCCATGATCCAGACCATCCAGGCTCTAGAAGCAGGAATTTCGACCGCCCCCAAGATGACAAAAGTGATTGGAAGGGGCATGGTGGACTGCACACAGCTTTCGAACATCCCTGTGTAGAAACAGGGCACGCAAGAAGGGCCATCCGACTCTCTGTTGGAGACCACCTTGCGCAAGAAACCTCTGAAAGATCCTATCCTTACAAATAAACCTCCTTCGACCGACGGTAAGTAAGAAAGGAAATCAAGCAAGAAGAAAGAAAAAAAATGGAAGGAAAGAAATCAGCGAGGAAAGTCATGACAACCAAAAGAAGGATCTCCAACTTCCTAGCCGAGATTCAAGAGTTACTGAGAAGGCGCTGAGTTCAGTTTGGAAGGTACAGATGAGTGCACGCCTTCCCTCTCTTCTTCTCCTTTTCCTGATTTTCCTCCTTTCCAACCCTTGCTTTCAAACAACAAAAGGTAAGAATGTTTTACCGGGTAAAGCCAAGTCAACTCGGCGGATCCTTGCACTAAGGGGCCCAATCAAAATTAGAACATAGAAAATAGGATTTTCTCTTAGTCAACACTATGGAAACCTAACCTATACTCAACCATGCATAATAGGACGAGATTAAAAACCAAAAATGTGATCGAACGCTAAATTGGAATATGACGAGCAGACAATCGAAGGTGAGGGTTTAATCCTTTAAGCTTACACTAATTTAAGTTATTATATTTATCTTGCCTTTCCATGTTGTTAAAGATGTGAATTATCCTACCCTTTTCATACCTTTAATGATGTGAATTATCTTACCTTTTCATACCTTTAATGATGTGAATCATCCTGCTTCTCATGTTTATATTTTTTTGGGAATTATCCTATCAATTGATTTAGTTATTATCATTACTATTATTCACCCTGCTGGGATTATGACATCATATCAATTATAAGGGATTTCTCTGAATTTATGTGAGACCATAGATACAAGCCTTGCCCCTTCCTTATCAACTTATAGAGCTGGCCCTGCCACTCGTCTCTTTATTTGAGTTGGTCACTGTCACTCTCCTTATTATAGAGTTGACCCTTGTCACTCTTCTCTGATTACGATTGGCCATTGCCACTTGTGTTGAGTTAACCGTCGTCGCTCTTCTCTTTATTATTTTTGCCTCGTGCCGTCTATATTTACGGCTTGGGCATGTGTCTTGCCATTCCAAAACCTCCATAATTCAGTTGATATTCTTTATGATTCAGATTCAATTATATTCGTTATGATTCAGTTTATATTATCTATAAGTGTAAGTGATGTGTAAGATGTATCACAACTAGTGATTTAAATATTTTATCATGGACATAATGTGCTCTGGGTAGAGACCCTCTTGGGGCACGTAAGTCCTTGAGCCTTCAGGTAGTGATGCATAAATTGATGTGTGTAATTTGCAACTGCAGTGTCACATCACTTTATTTGAGTTGGTCACTGCCACTCTCCTTATTATAGAGTTGACCCTTGTCACTCTTCTCTAATTATGATTGGCCATTGCCACTTGTGTTGAGTTGACCGTCGTCCCTCTTCTCTTTATTATTTTGGCCTTGTGCCATCTATCTTTACGGCTTGGGCATGGTCTTGCCATTCCAGAACCTCCATAATTCAGTTGATATTCTTTATGATTTAGTTTATATTATCTATAAGTACAAGTGATGTGTAAGATGTATCACAACTAGTGATTCAAATATTCTATCATGGATGTAATGCGCTCTGGGTAGAGACCCTCTTGGGGCATATAAGTCATTGAGCCTTCAGGTAGTGGTGCACAAATCGATGTTCGTAATTCGCAAATGCAGTGTCACATCACTGTAGGATTGGTTGTTACAAATAGTCACTCCATGAACAAATCGTTGCACGTAATTCACCCAGCCCATGTGTTGTGCGCCTTGGGGAGTTCTCATAAATCCACGGTAGCATTGGCCATGTCGGCGAATATCTGTATAGTGAGAGTGCGGGTCAAGCCAGTTATCTATAAATCGTATTCCACATTGTGATGATCACTATGTATGATGAGCCGCACACACTTTGCTAGGCATGCATCTCATGTAGGTTGTTTGCGCATACTGATACCCTCGTGTTAGTGGAGCACGGGACGTATCAGACCCTTACTTTACCTGTTATAAATCTCTTGAATTATTGTTAATCTTAAAGGATAACCTTCACTATGAGTAGGGCATTGACCCTCTCCCAACCATACAGATTATACAGGTGATGTACAGGTTTAAAGACTTAGAGGGCCCACTTCCTGTAGAAGATTACGCTGAAAGAATTCGAAGCTAGATTATTTAATTAGATTTATACTTCCGCTATGAACTCAATGAATGTAATAAGCTTCCATTGGGAAGGCCCTGATTATTCATTTTACCCTGATGATATATAATCAATACGTTGATTTTATTCTTGTGAATGTTACCTTCATGAATATATCTGGATGTAAACAAATGAAAAAAGTAGGGTGCGATTTCAGAGCATCCAGTTATACATTATTAACACCTGGTTTCCTCGAGCATGAGTACATACTCTGGCCGTGAAAATTCGGGCTGTTACAGTTGGTATCAGAGCATGAGAATGAGATTAATTGGGCCTGAGGGGAGTTGACCTTCATAAACTTTATGCGATTAGGATAACATATACTTAATTTAATTCCCAAGTGAACTAGGGAGTTGAAGAATTAGAAACCCATATTTAAGTTTCCCATTGGAAATATTAAGTTAGACATGGAATCTAGAATCTGTGAATCTAGGTCCCCATCAACCTTCCTCTAAAAAAAATTCAAATCCATTATAGTCTAGTTGGTTAGGATAGCTGGCTTTCACCCAGATGACCCAGTTTCGAATCCCAGTAACGGAAGCATAATCAGGAAAGGCGTAAGGGGACTAATCCAAATTACCAAATCTCGGGGTTAAGATTTTGTTTAAGGGTGTATGTTGTAGTGTCCTGATTCATGCAACCAATTATATGCACCCAGATATATACATATCTACCTTATGAATAATGTATTAGAAACCTACGCATAATGAATCAGAGAGGATGATAGAAGTAATTTTGAGCAATGTATCAGATAATCAGAGTGCGTAGTGAAAGCTTAATGGGCCATATAAAATTATACCTTACGTGAATATAGGATTTGTGATATTTCCCATGAGTTTAGAACAACCAAGATTATGGATTGATGGAAACATGTTTAAGAGAAATTTGCTCGGTTTGGCTCAAATTCTAAGTCTTAAAGAATTTCAAATGATCTCAGTGCTCTGATCAAGCAAAGGATCGAGATTGAATGGGGTTAAAAATTGATACCAGTAAATCCTCTACACTGTGCAGGCAAAGGATCTGTGTATCGGGCAAAAACCTACTACAACCATCAATCCGTATCACCTCGAACAAAATCCTTAGAGACGTGGAAAATGGCTTGTGTATTGGAAGTACTAAATTTCGGAGGCGAAATTATGTTTAAGGGGGGTAGATTGTAACGCCCCGAACATTTCAATACCCGAGTATTGAAAGTTCTTGAGCATTACCTAGAAATTAACTTATATGTACATTTGTACCATACCGATCTAGCTATCATATCCTTACATCCTTGTCCTGATACAAACATAACCATTAAGAATGATCTCCATTCATAGATCAAGCATAGCCATCTGACCGTCAATTTTAAGATGAGACCATCCATTAAAATATTTGACATATATACCTTCCTTTAAACGAATTGGCGAATAACTCTCCATCTGTAATGATTTAGATATACATTATTCTCTAAGAATTTCTTATAAACATGTCTATAACCAGGTGGAGCCATTAGATTTCCCAAAACTCGCAGATCAATAATAATTATGAAAATGCCATTAACCTAAACCCCTGAATTCTAGATCACATGGTTCCCATGATCCGTTTCATGTAAAATTTTATACCAGACCTAATTATTATAAATTAATCGTACACGTCAAATTTTAGCCCTTAGATCATAGTAAACTAGCTACTTGATCTTTACATCCGTTCGTACACTTATCAGATCCAGATTCTGATCCGTTCATACGTCACAGTATAAAGGTGTTACAAGGTTAGTAGGAGCCCTCTTTCTCTCTTGTTTTTTGGTTAAGTTTTTTGAACAAAGGAATTGCATTTATTTACGATACGCGTCTAAAATCTTTTGAAGGGCTTTTTTTCTTTTGGCAGTGGCGGTTTCTTTATCTGTTGAAGATTTCTCCACTTCCGTAGCCAGTATTTTATAAGATAAAGAGATGAAGGACGGAGGTAATGACAGGAGAAAACGGAGTAAAGAACTAGTGGGTTTCCTCCATTGCAATTTAGGTGTAGCGTCTGTCGCCGGCCTCGGAGGCCCACAAGATAAGTGTTTCAATCATCGGAACCGTTCATGTTCTATAATGTATGATAAATGAGCCAGATTAAGAAACTTACACAGAATGAGTGTTTGTGACTGTCCCAGTCTATTTTTGAGTTTACAATAATGTAAAAAATAATTTTCAATTGGTTGCATTTAACTCCAAAACTTAGGAAGTGGATTGCGTCCTATCCCCTCGAAGATAATCCATCCAGACAGGTCTCCATGGGGCCCACCGTGATGTAAGGGTTTTATCCATGCTGTCCATTTTGCCAGATATGAGCCCAAAATTAAGAGGATGTAGATGGTTCCAACTGCATGAGGCCTTAGTTCGTTTTGCGTGACTCATGACAATCATCCATCGTCGCCAGTGGGCCCACATGCAGGATGTTACAATGATTGGAACCACTAATCTATTGTCTTGTTCTTCTATTTGTGTAATTATCTAGCATATAATACAAGTAGATTACATACCCCACTCTCTCTCTCATACAATGAACAAAAGGGTTTAAAATTATTCTTAAAATTCCGTCCTAAAATTTGATCGTTGGCAACATTAATAAGCATTCAAAACCGTTTCAAAAATTTTGTGTCTAAAATGTGACCGTTGGCATCAGAACGGTTTAAAAGTGTTCCTAAAATTCTGTTTCTAAAAATTGAAATGGTACCCAAAACGGTTCTTAACTGTTCCTATTTTTCTGCGACCCCTCATTTAGGAACGATTTGAAACCATTCCTTAAGCATTTAGGAATGGTTTTAAACCGTTCCTAAATGATGATTTCAGTGTAGTGCATGGACGTAATACGCTCTGGGTAGAGACCCTCTTAGGGCACGTAAGTCGTTGAGCCTTCAGGTAGTGGTGCGCAAATCGATGTATGTAATTTGTAAATAAAGTGTCAAATCACTCCGGGATTGGATGTCGCAAATAGTCGCTCTATGAACAAATCCTTGCACGTAATTCACCCAGCCCATGTGTTGTGCACCTTGGGGAGTTCTCGTAAATCCATGGTAGCATTGGCCATGCTGGAGAATATCTGTATAGTGAGAGTGCGGGTCGAACCTGTTATTTATAAATCATATTCTACATTGTGATGATCACTACGTATGATGAGCCCCACACACTTTACTAGGCATGCATCTCATGTAGGTTGTTTACGCATGCTGATACCCTCATGTTAGTGGAGCACAGGACGTATCAGACCCGTTACTTTACCTGTTATGAATCTCTTGAATTATTGTTAATCTTAAAGGATAACCTTCACTATGAGTAGGGCATTGACCCTCTCCCAACCATACAAATTATACAGGTGACATACAGGTTTAAAGACTTAGAGGGCCCACTTCCTATAGAAGATTACGTTGAAAGAATTCGAAGTTAGATTATTTAATTAGATTTATACTTCCATTGCGAACTTGAATGTAATAAGCTTCCATTGGGAAGGCCCTGATTATTCCTTTTACCCTGATGATATATAATCAATATAGTTGATTTTATTCTTGTGAATGTTACCTTCATGAATATATCTGGATGTAAACAAATGAAAAAAAATAGGGTACGATTCCAGAGCATCCAGTTGTACATTATTAAGACCCTGTTTCCTCGAGCACGAGTACATACTCTGGCTGTAAAATTCAGGCTATTACAGCTAGATTTTAGGAGAAGGTACTGCATAACATTGATATATTTTAGAATTCTATTATTTAGATTATTTTTTTAAACCACTTGAGCTTATAGAAATTATCCTGTGGTTCTCGAATATTTTTCGCATACTTTGCTCGGGACTAGCAAAATGTTGGTTGGGGACTGTGTTGAGGGTCAAATATTGCATATTATTCTCCATTTATATCTTAGTTTTATAAATATGATAATGCTTAATGGTCTATTTTACTCATGTTTGTATTGCAAGGTAAATTTAAGAGCTTGGATTGAAAATGGTACTAAAAGCATGAATTTGATTCTCAATAATCACTAAAGCAAGGGATGAATCTTAGGAGACCAAGATTGAAGAATTCACATGCCAAAGATCCGAGAAGACCAAGTGAGGAATGAAGAGAATCAAAGATTTAAAGTAAAGAAAAGGAACCCTGAAATCGTCCTGAAAAAGTATATTCTGAAATTTTGTGTCATTTTGTGAAATTGCGCAGAGTGAAGTTTATTTTAGAAAACTGCGTAGAGTGAAGTCTATTTTAGTAATCTGCATAAATTTGATATGGTTTCTAGAGTTTTCCAACTAAATGCGAAAGTTGGAGTTTCACAACTATAAATAGAACTCCTTAGGATATTCCTAGGTAACTTATAGGGTTTAAGGAGTGGAGCAAAAGGGTGGAGAAGCCGTCGCCGAGAGTTTTTCTTATTTTTCCTTAGTTGTTTTCATACTTTTCTTAAGAGACTTTGGTCCAATCATGTCTATAGTTGGCTAAACCTCTTAGTTAGGGCTAAGAGGTGAAGTTTGTAGCATGATCGGATGTTTCTATTACTTTGACTCATGTTTCTGTTGAACTTCATAGATTCTAATTTGATATTTAAGGAATACTTTCAGTTTTTAATAGTTTATTATGACTCAAATTACAGTAGATCTATAATAACTTTTAGTATATTCTTTTCTTGATTTGAGATTGTGAAATTAGTAAGTCCCATTGTTCACCATCGTCCCTTGGACATGGTAGGGTGATGGAATCCTTTCTAATCCTCACAATTCTTCTGCTTTGAGATTATGGGATTGATAAATCCTGTTGTTTGCCATTGTCTCTTGGGCATGGTTTAGTGATGGAATCCCTGCTAATTATCATAAATTCTCCTTCATTGAGAATTAGGTCAATAAAAGTTCAGATTTGGTTTTATTGATATATTTTCCAATTGGATAGGATAGGATAGGACTCCAATTTTAATTGTGTTACTTGAATCAAGCAAGAGGGCTCCCTTATCACTATAAGTGGATCCTTGGCACCCTAGTTCCGACATTTAAATTCTTAGTTTTAATTACTCTATTCATAATTACTCTTTCAAATGCTTCAGAATTAGTTTCACATCTTCTTCTAGTTCTACTTCTAGTTAATTTTAGAAACGTACAAGTTTTAGTCCTTGTAGATTCGACCTCGGTCTTACCGAGATTATTACTACTACAAGAAATTGGCCTTCTACCAATGAAGTTATTTCCAACGAAATTAATTTTATCGGTAAACATGACTTTTCCCGACGAAATATGATTTTGTCGGCAAAAGATTCCCTCCACTTCCGAAGATATTCCCCCCACCGCTTACAACGATGGCCTAGAAACTTTTTGCGACGAAATTATTTATCATTGGTGAAAACTCTTTTCTCGACGATTATTTCATCGGTAAATGTAATTTTTCCCGATGAACCAAATAGTTCGTCGACAAAAGATTGGAGAGGCTATTTTTTTGACGTTATACAATATCATCAGTAAAGGAACTTTTTACCGACGAAATACATACATCGTTGGCAAAAATCGGCATTTTGAATTTTTTGATAAAAATAAAATAAAATTTGATAAAATGTTTAAGATTTTGACAATAAAAATTTAGAATTTGTATTTTATTTTATTTTTTTGAAATATTTGATAATAAATATGATATTTTGTTAAAAGTTTTGAAAGAAAAATTAAGAGTAAGAAAATATACATTTTGAAAAAAAAATGTGATTTTTTAATGGAAATTGAGATTTATCTGTGAAAAAAATAACGTTTTTTACTAAATTATTAGGCACGTCTAATTGAACCTTTAACCATTTTTTGACAATTCTAATCAGTCCAAATTGAAGAGTAAATAACTTCAGATGTTTAAATCAATTTTCACTCAAATTGTTGATCAATCTTGTATGCTTAATATCTTTCTCATATGTAGCCTAATCGGGGTGAGTAACTAGTCAAATTGAGGGTATTGATAAGAAAAATAGAGTGAGTGGACCAGATCACATGTAAAATGAGCCAAATATTTTGGTCAAAATTGTGACCCAACTTATTAACCTCGTGAGAACCTAAGAATTGATGTTAGTAAGTTTTGTGGGCCCCATCATGATGTGTGTCGAACATCAATGCCGTGCATTTGATGTGTCCCCTTTAGGTTATAAGATATCTCAAAACTCATCCATATACAAAACTCAGATGGGCCATACCATCTAAAACTATGTGAAGACATCCTAAAAAATATAAAAGCACTTGGTGGGGCCTACATGAGTTTTGGATGTGGCTAAAACTTGGTCTAACCCCTCATCCAAGTGGAACACACATAATGAGTGGGTTGGATATGTGAATCACATCTAGGCAGGACAATATATGATTATGAATGTTTTGAGGAGACCCATCTCCACTACATTTAGGTGAGTTACTCATCACCCTTAGCATACTGAGTAAATTCTGTGGGGTCCACCGTTAGTTATTTATTTTATCCATTCCGTTCATGCATATTAACAGATAATTTGAGGTCTAAAGAACAACAAGGAAGCATATCTAAAGCCTGGCAAAATTTTGACAAGCAATATGACTCTGAAGCCTGGCAAAATTTTGACAAGCAATATGACTTGTTTGCAAAGAATTCTCACAATGTTTGACTAGGTCTTGCAAGTGATGGTTTTAATCCATTTGGTAATATGAGTAGCTCGTACAGTATGTGGCCAGTGGTACTTATGCCCTATAATTTACCTCCCTGGTTGTGTATGAAAGAGTAATTTTTTATGATGTCATTGCTTATTCCTGGACCCAAGTCACCCAGGAATGACATTTATGTGTATTTGCGACCGTTAGTAGATGAGTTAAATGAGTTGTGGAATCAAGGTGTACAAACGTATGACACATTTGTAGGACAGACATTTCGATTGCATGCAGCGATCTTGTGGACAATAAATGACTTCCTGTAACACCCCGTACCCTTGGTACTCGGGTTTTACATTTTAAATTCATGATTATTAAAACTCGAGACCTGTCAACTGAATGACTTGACTTGACACACTACAGGGCAGGATTTCCTAAGCAGCTTTGAGATGATCCGCTGTGACCCAGGAGACTCAGCTTACACCTCACACCAATTAAGGAGGTTAGTGGGATTGAAAAACTTAAGCTCAATTAGTTTCTGAAACCATATGCGTTAGCATAAATCTAGAAAGACAACCCACGCAAATCTAAAAGTAACCCACAAAGCACCTCTGCACCTTGGATATGCATTTAACCATCAAAAATAAATATCAGACCCGTTCGACTGGCAAATCACATCATACGGGACAAATAGGACCTAGAAAAGCATGTAATGGCCCACCCGAGTCTCACGTTGCACCCCAAATTGGACCTGGGACCCTATACAGGGACCCCTAAGTAAATGGTCGGAGAAGATTTGTCAAAAACATCGCAAGAAGGCCCCACACTCAATGCATGAGCACAATGCACAACAGTACATGAAGTGCACTGAACGAGTTGGTGTGGTCAAATTGGTGTTGACTGAACCAATTATAAATAAAAAAAATAAAAAAACGGAAGACGTCCTCCCGCCATTTTCACATTATTTGAATTTAGAGGATTTTGAGCCCTAAAGTGAGCCACCATAGCCACTTTCTGGACAATCCAAAGCGTCCATTTTAATCTCATGGGTCGACTGAACAAAATGGTATAATATCTTAGACTTATTCATTGAAGCAAAGAAGATCAATCCCAACCGTCCAAGCACTTCAAGTGTGGCTAAAATTTAATGTGAAACTTCAGATGCACACTAGCATGCCATTATTGATGGGATTTCAGCCGCCAGGTCGCTTGCACGCAAGCTGCCAAGGTCTCCTCTCAACCAGAAACGGTCGAGTGAGATGGATGGTCATCATTGTTTCGTCCGGCACCACCCTAGCCGTCCGATGAGATCGCATAGCTTCATCTCGACCATCCTACACTCCCAACCATTGAGTTTGGAAGGCTTTTGCCTACCGTCAGCCTCCTCTCTCTGCCTATATAAGGAGATGCTCAGCTCTCTTAGACTCCACACACAGAGAGGGAGAGTGCAGAGAGGAAGAGTGGCGCTTTGGTGAGCTTGGAGCGCACTGCCCCAACTCAGTCCAAGAAAGACCAGGACCGAGTCGAGTCAGTGCGGGACCATAGCCACACCAAGTGAGTGAAGGAAAGAAAGAAAAAGAAAGAGAGAAGTGAGGAGAAGAAAAGGAAGAAAAAGGAATGAAACAGAGGGTCATGAGCATCTCTGTCTGGCCAAGTAACATCGCACCATTTCCTTCTTCTTCTTCTTCATTTCTCTTTTACTAAAAAAAAAAAAAATTAGCTTACTGCTGAGGCTGAATACAGTCTTTAGTCGAGCTCTGTTTGAGGCCAAAACATGGCCTGAGGGCATACCTCACTTAAGATAAAACGGTGGCTTGCAAATGACCTCAACATAAGGCTGAGAATCAGCCCAAGCTTGGCCTACGAACGGCCCTGTTTAAGCTGCATCACGCCCCTGGGATCGGACTGAAAACGGTCCAGAAACAGGATGAAAAACGTCCTGTTTCGGCCATTTTTTTTGCCGCAAGTAATGGCTGCCACCATACCTCCGTTGTGCCCTGAGATGGGTTGGAAAACATCCTGGGAGAGTGCTGTATTTGAGCTGAAACAGGGACTAGAAGTAGCTGCAAAAACGTGCACTGCAGGAGGAGCCTGTGCATACCACAATTAAGGAAGAAGCAGATTTGGGCCTCACTAAATGCAGGTGGGCCCTGCACAAATGCAGGTGGGCCTCACCAAAACTAGTTAACCGCCCCAAGTTTGGGCTCTGCACGTGTGTAGGTGGACCACACCCTGCGTCAGCAGGTGGACCCCCACTCTACAGGAGCAGTGGGTCACGTAAGTGGACCCCACTTTGATGGTAAAACTCAACCAGGGCCATCCGTCTATTTCCTCCGGGCCTTGTACGCAGCTAAAGAAAGAGAGAGAGAGAGAGAGAGAGAGAGAGAGAGAGAGAGAGAGAGAGAGAGAGAGAGAGAGAGAGAGAGAGAGAGAGACAGAGACAGAGAGAAAGAGAGATAAGGAAAGCACCTATGATGTGGTGCGGAACTAGTTCGCACAGGCTACCCACGAACGTTTGAAAACTCATCATATTTGATGATTATCAAAAATCTGAACGGTCCACTTGAAGTAGAACCTCATAAAACCCCCCTGATGAGATAAACTTGAGTCCCGATTTCATAAATAAATACATGGTGGGACTAACACGAGCCTGAAGGGGGCCTTGTTGATGCACTCCCTTTTGTACAAAACCTGATAGATACAAACTAAATTTTTAGGAAATTCCTTGAGAGATCTCCGACCACAGGAAGACTCAGGCCAAGTTCAAGAACACTACCATACAGGTGATGACTTTCCCCTTGGGCTTTCCATTTCTAACTTAGTTAAACATAGTTTACACCATATTCCTACTATTGGGATATTTGTTTACATGCTATCTAACCCATGAAAATGATTTCTATTTCCCGTCTTGTTGATACATTGACAAAAATCATTATTTAAAATTCTAATGCCTCCTTTCATGTTTTTATTCAAAATTATATGGCATTACATGTTATTTTGATTGCCTCCTTACACAATCTCATAATGCTACCCATGGAAGATTCCATGATTATACGCAAGCCACACTTGGGATGTAATTAGACAAAACATGTGGAAAATAGGGACCTCGAACTGGTGTCATTTTGACCAAGGTACCCTATTAGAACATCCCAAGGTGGAGGACCTCATGAGCCGGGGATAGTGGTAATGGGACACTATGCCCGAGCTGTCGGCCTACGCTCGGCCCTGAGCTCCCCGTAGTGACCATTGAGCTACTTAAATTGGCTGATTGTAACTGGATTAACAACGGCTGGCTAATCATGCATTCATAGCATATTGGTGATGACGGATGGCTATTCTGGATGCTATAGCATGTGCCCTAGGTTTGTTGAGGTATCGTTTCGCTAGCTCCCACACCATCGACTATCGACCCCTGTTCGACTGGATGATCATTCCCAGGTCAATGATTGCATGGGTGATGAATCCAAGTCCGGCTAGATGTGCATCCCCAGGCCGATGTGCATTCATGCATCCATGCATTTAATAAGATTGCATATTGCATATTTTGGATTACTGTTTATTTTTCCTTTTAACTATGTTTGTTAAGGCGGAGATGGGTAATCTTGAGGGGAATTCACACTGAGCTGGCCACTCATCCATCAATTATCCAACCGTACAGAACATACAGGGACGGATGTAGAGGGCGTCGCTGTCGGCCTTGACGATGCCACCATGGAGCAAGAGGAGTATTATGAGGACGAGCCGCACCAGGACGCAACGACGTATTATGGTGTTAATCAGTAGCTCTATATTTTATCAGTAGATTTGTATTTTGGTGTTAATCAGTAGCTCTATATTTTATCTTCAGTAGATTTGTATTTTGGTGTTAATCAGTAGTTCTATAATTTATCTTCAGTAGCTCTATATTTTATCTTCAGTAGATTTGTATTTTGGTGTTAATCAGTAGCTCTATATTTTATCTTTAGTAGATTTGTATTTTGGGAACTTACGCAGGGAGTACTTTGGATAGTTGATTCGAAGTTGTTTCGTATTACAATGAAATACATGCATTTAATATAGAATAATAATGTGTAATGGAATTTTCAAATTCTACTAGAATGTTTACGATTTTATTATATTTTTCTTGCACTATAATGTAATGGTCTAATCATATTTTAATCATCTCTCTAAGTATAAGCACAAATTCATTCTACCATCAATACTACTTGTATAATGTTTTAGTATATTCCACTTGCGCTATAAAGTTTAATGTGTTTATTATATTGATGTTCATACACTTATACTGACATTATTTAAATTTATAAGTTCGTAGTTCGCACATATTCAGTCAATGCACCAGGTGGGAGATCACGTCGTTCGAGCACTGGATCTACCCCTTTCACCCGTGATGCGACGGAGACAGCATCGATGTCACATGCTGCATTACAGGCGTCTGAGCCCTCGATTGAGCATACATCGGGCACTACATGTAAGTGTAGACATATATTTCTTTTAACGACTTCTGTTTATATTTACACTACATATTTCTTTTGCGGACCATTGTCGACCAGCCGACGAGGACGTGGACCCACGCATGGGTTAGTTTTAGAGGACTTACGCATGAGGGTAGGGTGACGGTAGAGTTCCCATAGGACTGTCTTAGACCTATTGGGGATAATGCCAGATTATTTACGTCGGAGGTCGGTGTCCTATGGCGATCCCTGATCCCCACCACCACCCCCCTTGGGCAGACGTGACAAATGATGTGCGGCAGCTCATCCGTCAGCACCTTTAGGTAAATTTTAGTAAATTAATTTTTCTTTTATAAAAGTTCATTTACGGTTAAGTTATTTTCTTAATAAGTTTATTGCTTTAATCTATTATTTACGAAACCACGGGATAAATTTGTCCTAGATCTGAGTGTTCTCTACATTTCCCATGCCATTAACGACATGGTCAGGGAGCGATTCAAGGAGTACCGCGGGGAGTTACACCAATAGTATAAGCGGTGCAGGACCCACGAGGAGGCCGTATTGTCCACACCGCCGCATGTGACTATAGACGACTGGCAGATACTCTGTGAAAGATTTTCGTCTGAAGTTTTTCAGATAATATTTACATATTTTTGATATCTTAAAGTAACAATGAAATTTGCAATTAATAACAATGTATTATGAATAATGTGTTCAAAAGAGGAGCAAAATAAGTTCTGCAAATAGGGGAAAGTTAGAAGTGAACCACATAGCTAGTTCAAAGTCATTTATATGACATCATCACGACATGGTAAGAAATTTTTGGTGAATATTAAGTTGACATATTCTTTCCATGTATTTATATTAACTCTATTATCCTTTTAATTGCGGCAAGAAGATTTAAATCACATCGCCGGGAGCCTGGACCGGTAGACCTCTGAGGGGAATTTTGTCGGCAGGCGAAGGGATCTTGGGTTCATCCTAGAGCTAGCGAAAATTGGGTAAAAATCTTTACATTGTAAAATTTAATTACATTGATTTATAATAATGTCATTCGTTATGAAAATTTATATGTTTTCATTACAGGTGGTGATGGACACCATACGCAGTCAGCTCACTCCCAATGGTAGTCAGTGGAGTGAGCCAGATATCCTGAACGAGGTGCTTATCACCTGTTTTGGATATGTGCGTGGGCTTGGCACTCATGACACCTGCTAGAGCTGCCTCCAGCCGATCAGTCGTTGGTGAGAGCGCCCTATGCCGAGTTGATATAACAGAGAGAGAGGTTTAGCAGCTACGACTCGTCGTCAATGACATCAGAGAGCAGCTGGAGAGGTAGAGGGAGGAGGAGCAGAGGCAGAGGGAGGAGGAGCAGTGGCGGAGAAAGGAGGATTAGAGGTATATGAAGGAGGAGCAGAGGCGGAGAGAGGAGGAGAGGCGACAGGAGGAGCAGGAGAGGACGATTGAGGAGATGCGGGTAGAGCATGAGTGACAGATGAAGGAAATGTTTCAGGCTTTCGCTGCACGCTTTACCACCGATGCCCCACTACCTCCACCTTCATCTTCATGATTTTTTCATTTTATTTGTAATTTATTTTATATAAGAATGTTAAACTTATATGTATTTGTGAGTGGATGAATGTGGGTTCTATATATGTGGATGTGGATAGGATTGTTTGTGTATGGATGGATGTGGTTTGTGTGTTTGGATGGATGTAGTTTGTGTTTGGATGGATGGATGCGAATATGATGAAAACGTATTGTAACAAGTGTATTTACAAGTGTATATCAAGAATTTTTTTCCTGAATTTTGAAAAAAAAAAAAAAAGAAACTATTACCGACGAAAATTTCGTTGGTAATAGTAAGTTAAAAACTTATACCGACGAAATATTTCGTCAGTATAAGCTGTGCTTACCGATGAAATATATTGTTTTTTCCTACAAAAAGTAACATGTTTTCCCGATGATTTTTTTCATTGGTATTTATTTTACCATTGCCGACAAAGTAATATTTCGTCAGGAAAAGCCTTTAACCACGGTCTTATAGCGACAATCTTTCCGACAACAGATTTCATCGGTAATAATCATTACCAATGAAAAAAGATAAAATAACGACGAATTAAGTCTTCAGTAAAAGAGCAATTTCCTTTAGTATACTACATCGCGACTCTACACTTAGGGTTGTGAACAGGGAGTTTAGAGGAACAGAAAAGGGAGCTCTTGGTAGGATTTACCTTTTAGCCTGATGCAGATCGGAAGGCTGAGAGGAAAGAATTCACTGCAGAAATGGATGCATGACTACTGTTGAGGAACAACAAAGTATCGTCTGTGTATAAGAGGTGCGAGATGGATGAGCTTCCCATCTTCATTTTGAAAGGCTGACAGAGGCCTTAATTGACTAGGGCTTTGAAGCTTCTACTAAACAGATCAGCTGTCAGGATGAATAAATGGGGGTATAGCAGGTCGCCCTGTCGAAGACCTCTAAAAGACTTAAAGAACCCCTGGGCTTTGCCATTAATCAGTACTGAGAACCAACTATTTTTCTAGCATTTCTCCACCATGCATACCTACTTTTCAGCAAAACCAAATCTCAGAAGGACTTTCTTAAGGCAGGACCAATCCACTTTATCATAGGCTTTTTCCAAATCTAACTTCAACGCAATATTCCCACCTCAGACTTTCCTATTGATCTCCCTAAATATCTCTTGGGCAAGAGCGATATTCTTCGAGATAGCCCGACCCCTGATGAACACCCCTTGCACGGGGGATATGATTTTAGGCAACAGAATGTTAAGCCTGGGGGCGATAATCTCGGCGAGAATTTTATAGATGCAATTGCATAGGTTGATCGGCCGAAAGTCCGCAAAGGAAGAGGGGTTAGCTATTTTTGGCACTAGACAGATAAGAGACCCTGTGAAGGCTCTAGGGATATCTCCGCCGTTGAACATGTACTCTGTAGCCGCTAGGATATCTGGACCAATTGTATTCTAGTACCCAACAAAAAAGGATCCCGTGAAACCATCTGGGTTGGGGGCACCATCAGGAGGAATGCCCATAGCCACTTGTCTAACCTCCTCTAGAGATGGATATTTGAGAAGCTCCTCATTGTCAGACGTTGAGAGCTGCTTGGGGGATAGAATTGAAAATATCCTTAGCAGCGAAGAGACGATCTGCTTAGAAGATCAAAGAAAAAAATCCGACAGCCTCTTCTTTGATAATATGCTGGTCCAAGGTTGTATCTCCAGATGGAAGTTTGATCTCTGAAATTTCCGCTCTTTTAATTCTCTCCGACGCTACCAGGTGGAAGAATTTTGTGTTCTTATCACCTTCGGACAGCCAGCCGTTCCATGCTTTTTGTTTCCAGAACATTTCCTTTGACAGTTCCATTTTGACTAGATGCTGCTTGGCCATCTGGATTTCAGATTCTAGATCTTCTGATGGGGATACCTACAACCTAGATTCTAAACACTCCAAGGCTTGCTCAACCTCCTTAACTCTGAGGAACACGTTCCCAAACACATTCTTATTACACCCTTTCAGCACATTTTTAACCAACCACATTTTAATAAGCACATTGAACATGGGATTTAGAGACATAGTACCTTCCCAGGCCTGACCAATAATCTGATTGAAGCCATCATGTTGCATCCACATCCTTTGGAAATGGAAAGGTTTTCGCACAAGCTGAGTCGATCAGGGAAAAGACAGCAGGAGAGGGGCATGGTCTGAAGATTCTCTCGGAAGGTGCGTCACCCTGAACCGATGGAAAAGAGTCATCCACTCACCATTGCAAGCGATCTGTCCAGCCTGGCCTAGACCTGGGCGCCACCGGATTGATTGTTGCTCCAAGTAAATCTGCTGCCAGAGAACCCTGAGTCGAGAAGACCAGCATTGTTGATGGCTTCCGAAAACTCAGCAAAGCTAGCAAGATCAAAGGTTCTACTACCGCGCCTTTCAGAGGAGGATGCCACCGCATTGAAGTCCCCGCAAACTGCCCATGGACTTGCAATAATTCTGCTAGAGGCGGCCATCTCATTCCAGAGATCCCTGTGCTAAATTCTGGAGCACTTGGCATATACCACTGTAAGAGTGAAATGAGCTACAAAGTTCTGCACAGAAACTTCGATGGTGAGCATCTGTCTAGACATGGAAACAAGAGATACATTAAGATTATTGTTATAAAATAACCAGATTTTGCCTCCAACTTCCCCATTGGAGAAGGAAGCATAAAAACCAAGCTTCAGACCTGTAGCCATCCTATGTTCCTCCCTGATCATTGGTTCGAGGATTGCAACGATCCACGGATGGTGTGAGCTGATCAAGTGTTTGTCTGTTCTAATTGTAGGTGCATTGCCTACACCATGGGCGTACCATACAATTGCGTTATCCATCCGTGAGACATCATGTATTCATGGTCCTTCTCTTCAGCTTCCTTAACCTTCCTTGCCATTCCTCTGCAAGGATTCCCGTTTTGCACATATTGGCTGCACTTGACATCAGCCCTTTGTAACAGACACCAACACTATTCCCACCGTGATTAAACAAATGCCTGGCATAAAGTGCTATTTGCATACGTATATCCATATATACGACTGTGATCCCACATATGCCATTGTAGCACACATGTGATGTCCACTCATCATGTCAAACGGACAAATGAACTGAATGATCTCTTATGATCCCTTTTCTCATACATGTGTGGACCACCTGACAATTGAATGTGAAATGTTTTTTTCATAAGAAACATTCACGATGGGGGATTGTCTGATGAATGGCCTAGTTCTTATGCACGTGATATATCAGTACATGTGAGATGCTTGTGTTTAGCATAAACACGTGTGAAGTCATGGGCAAACCACATTTTTTATGTCCCATCTGCCGGCTGCCGGTGTCAAGGGTTAGGTTACATGGTATCAAATTTTATTTGAAGAGTAATTTGGTACTCTCACTGGCCACCACTTTATACTCAGACACTTGGAAGTGATAGATCGTGAAAGCTAAGGTCATTAAGTTACAGCCAAAAATCACGTTGGCTGCATAATCTTAGCTATTATCCCATGAACACTTATTTCTTGAAATAAGATGGGATATTTTTCATTTTCAGCCGTCCAATATCTGTCCACCAGTCTGAGAGTCAGTGTGATCAAATAAGACTAATTTTTTGTAAATGATAGCACTAAACTGGTACACGAGATTTGGACACTTTAATTTTAATTAGAGTATGGTGTTTATACAAGCCCTTAGTAATTTCTAAATGCGTGCATAACATCTTGATGGGTTTTTTTGACCCATCTTCGACCGGTCGTGGGCTGGTGTTCGACCAGCCGTGGGTTCGAGTCGTGGTAGGACTCAAAGTCTAGTGAATTCGGACTATTTTTCTCTGCGGTCATCGACCAGTCGTAGATGAGCTTCGACCAGTCGAAGGTGGGCTTTAACCAATCGTAGGTGAGCTTCGACCAGTCGAAGGAGGCTAAGACTAGTCCTGAAATTTACAGGACTAGTCGTAGGTTACGCAGTTTGTTCCGCGATTTTGTGCGAAACTGCGGATTTGAGTCCTTCGCAACTGAGATGCGAAAGAGAAGTTTCCTAAACTATAAAAGGGGTTGCCTAGGATTTTCTAGAGATGCAAGGGATTTGCTAAAGGGTTTAGGGCTATCAAAAGGTGAGAGAGAGAGAGAGGAAGAGAGAGAGGAAGCTTATAGAAGGGAGGTTCTGCTCGTGGAGGTTATCTACTGTGCAATCTATATATCAGCGCTTCTATGTCCTCGTAATCAGTTAGATCTCTCCGTTTTCTCTATTTCTCTTATTGTTTATCCACTCCTGCGTGAGTGAAGAAGTTTGTAACGTTCTACTTTAAAGTGGATTGTTGATTTGGACCAGGTCTCGTGGTTTTTACCTCTTTGAGGGTTTTCCACGTAAAAATCTCTTGTGTGGTGTGTGATTGATGCATTGATTGTTTTCAATGCTTTATTATCCATAATTCTGGTTTGTTCTAGAGGGCTAAATCCTAAAGTTTTGTGCAAAGCCCCCAACAAAGTGATATCAAAGCTAAGTTCATTGAACGGGTAGGATCGGTTTGGAATTATGGAAGGTGGCTCATCAAGGATGATCAGCCTCAATGGTTCTATCTGGACCATATGGAAGGCTAAGATGGAGGACTTGCTTTATTGTAAAGACCTATATTCTCCAATTTTAGGCATATTAGCAAAATCCAAGGATATGACTGATGATGATTGAAAGAAGATGGACTGAAAGGCGGTGGGGTTTGTTAGACAATGGTTGGATGATTCTGTGTTCCACCATGTGTCTACGGAAACCTCAGCCGCTAGCCTATGGCTGAAATTACAAGGGCTGTATGAGAGGAAGACAGCCGGTAATAAAATTTTTCTGATAAGGCGACTTGTGAATCTCAAATTCAAAGATGGTGGTTCTGTGGCCGAGCACATGAATGAGGTCAACAATATAGTGAACCAACTCACCTCTATGAAGATGGTCCTGGATGATGAATTGCAGGCTTTACTATTACTTAGTTCATTGCCTGACAGTTGGGAGACATTGGTGGTGTCTCTAAGTAACTCCATGCCAAATGGAAAGATATCCATGGAACAGGTAACCAGTTGTCTCTTCAATAAGGAGACAAGGAGGAAGTCTCAGGGGTCTACTCAGCAAGAGGCCTTTGTGACACAGGAACGGGGGAGAGGAAATAACAGGAAAGGCGGGAAGGCTCGAGATAAATCAAGAGGCAAGTCGAGTAACAGGAAAGATGTTGATTGCTGGAATTGTGGTAAGAAAGGTCACTACAAGCATGAATGTCATGGTAAGAAAAACGACAAGAAAGGAAAAGGGAAGGAAGATGAATCAGATTCCACTGTAGTCGCTTCAGATGGCGACGTTGTAGTTATTCTTTCTGTAGATCATGACGTATGTCTCACGACTACGAGTCAGGACACCGACTGGGTGGTTGATTCGGGAGCTTCTTTTCATACGACTCCACACAGGGACTCCTTCACAAGCTATAAGTCAGGTGACTATGGGACTGTGAAGATGGAAAATTCTGGCGCATCAAAAATCGTGGGAGTCGGTGATATTTGTGTAAAAACTAATGTGGGCTGCACATTAGTTCTTAGGGATGTGGGGCATATCCCAGACCTTCGACTTAACTTGATGTCGACGGGAAGGCTGGATGATGATGACTATGAAAGCCAGTTTGCTGGTGGGAGATGGAAGCTCATCAAGGGTTCATTGATTGTGGCCAGAGGGAAGAAGTGTTGCACCCTGTACAAGGCAAGTGTCGGTATCTGTAAGGGTGGGTTGAATGCAACGGAAGATTCAGCTATCGACATGTGGCACAGGCGTCTAGGCCACATGAGTGAAAAAGGGCTTCAGGTACTAGCAAAGAAGCGGCTCCTTCCAAACGTGACAGGTACACCTCTCAAAACTTGTCTTGATTGTTTATCAGGGAAACAGCATAAAGTTTCATTTGTTAAAACTACTTCTCATGTTAATAAAGTGCATGCATTAGATTTGGTTTATTCTGATATGTGTGGTCCTATGAGGACAAAAACCTTGGGTGGGGCATTGTATTTTGTTACTTTTATAGATGATGCATCTAGGAGGGTTTGAGATTATGCTTTGAAATCTAAGGATGAGGTCTTTGGTGTGTTTAAATTGTTTCATGCTATGGTTGAGAGAGAGACAGGTAGATCATTGAAGTGCATCTACACTGAAAATAGTGGTGAATACATTGGTGACTTTCGTGAGTACTGCAAGTCCCCGGGTATACGGCATAAACAGACGGTTCCCAAGACCCCCCAGCATAATGGTGTAGCTAAGCGAATGAATCGCACCATTGTTAAGAGAATCAGATGTATGTTATCCCATGCAAAATTGCCCACGACGTTCTGGGGAGAAGCAATGCACACGACAATGTATTTGATAAACAAGTCTCCATCAACCCCGTTGAATGGAGAAGTACCTGAGAAGGTGTGGACTGGACATAATCCATCGTACAATCATCTCAGGGTGTTTGGATACAGGAAATCCGTTCATGTACCAAAGGACGAGAGGTCCAAGCTCGATATGAAGATCAGGCAGTGTGTGTTCTTAAGGTACGGTGATGAAAAATTCAGTTATAGATTGTGGGATCTGACCGAGAGGAATCTCGTCTAGAGCAGAGATGTGGTTTTCTTTGAAGATCAGTGTATAGAAGACATTGGTAAGCCAGAGAAGAACCAGCCTAGTTTAGGTGAGCTAGAGGACATGGATCCGGTTACTCCTCCCATGGTGCCTGACGACAGGGGAGTACAACAAGGTGTGGAGGACGAGGGAGTTCCTTCAGAAGATGGACCAGGGGAGCAGTCCCCACTTGATCTACCTGTTGAGCCACAAGTGAGGAGGTCATGTAGGGACATACAGCCGTCTAAGAGGTACTTGCCGCATGAGTACATTATGCTGACTGATGGGGGAGAGCCAGAAGATTATTTTGAGGCCCTAGCCGACGAGCATAAGGGAGAGTGGTTGAAAGCTATGCAAGAGAAGATGGAATCCTTGCATAAGAACCACACCTATGATATGGTAAAATTGTCTAAGGGCAAGAAAGCTTTGAGCAAAAAGTGGGTGTTCAAAAAGAAGATTGAGCAGAAAAATTCACAGACGAGGTTCAAGGCCAGATTTGTGGTGAAAGGGTTTGGTCAGAGGAAAGGCATAGACTTCGAGGAGATATTCTCACCAGTGGTGAAGATGACATCCATATGGGTGTTGCTTGGGTTGGCGGCTAGCATGGATCTGGAGATAGAGCAGTTAGATGTTAAAACTGCCTTTCTCCATGGTGACCTAGAAGAAAAGATCTACATGCACCAACCAGAGGGGTTCGAAGTCTAGGGCAATGAGTATATGGTGTGTAGGCTGAGAAAGAGCTTGTATGGGCTGAAATAAACTCCATGACAATGGTACAAGAAGTTAGACTCGTTTATGCTGAAATATGGGTATGACAGAACGGAGTCGGACCACTGCATGTTCACACACAAATTCTCAGATAGTGATTTCCTAGTACCGCTCTTATACGTTGTGACATGCTCATCATGGGAAAATACATCAAGAAGATCGACAGGCTAAAATAGGAGTTGGGCAAGTCTTTTACGATGAAAGACTTGGGCCCGACTAGACAGATCCTAGGAATGGAGATAACTCGTGACAGAAGCAGTAGGAAGCTCTAGCTGTCACAAGAGCGGTATATTGAGAAAGTCCTAGAGCGGTTCAATATGAATGCAGCGAAGTCGGTCAGTACTCCACTAGATGGTCACTTCAAATTAAGCGACAGGCAGTGTCCCAAGATGAAGGCAGAGGTGAAAGAGATGCAGAAGATATCCTACACGTCAGCGATAGGAAGTTTGATGTATGCTATGGTGTGTACACACCCAGACATAGCATATGCGGTTAGTGTTGTCAGCCGGTACCTTGCCAATCCTGGCAAAGAGCATTGGGCAGTGGTGAAATGGATATTGCGGTATCTAAGAGGCTCATCCAAGTTGAGCCTATGATATGGTGACGGTAAACCTATGTTAGAGGGCTACACAGATGCAGATATGGTCGGTGACATAGACTCTAGGAAGTCTACATTGGGGTTCATGTTCACATTTGCAGGGGGAGTGGTTTCTTGGTAGAGCAAGGTACACAAGGTCGTAGCATTGTCGACGACAGAGGCCGAATACATTGCAGTCACAGAGGCATGTAAAGAGATGCTTTGGATGAAAAGGTTCTTACTGGAACTTAGCCTAAAGCAGGAGAAGTATGTGGTCTATTGTGATAGTCAGTGCTATACACTTGAGCAAGAATCCAAGTCAGCACTCCAAGTTGAAGCACATAGAGGTCCGGTATCACTAGATTAGGGATATTTTGGAACAGAAGGTGCTACAGCTTGAGAAGGTCCACACAGACGATAATGGGTTAGACATGATGACCAAGGCTTTGCTCAAGGGCAAGTATAAGGTTTGTAGAAACCTGGCTGGCTTGAAGAAGGTGGATCCCTCCTGGATAAAAAAGGGGGAGATTTGATGGGTTTTTTTGACCTGTCTTCGACCGGTCGTGAGCCCTGCTCGACCGGTCGTGGGCTGGTGTTCGACCAGCCGTGGGTTTGAGTCGTGGTACGACTCAAAGTCCAACGAGTTCGGACTATTTTTCTCTGCGGTCTTTGACCAGTCGTACGTGAGCTTCGACCAATTGAAGGAGGCTAAGACCAGTCCTGGAATTTCCAGGACTAGTTGAAGGTTATGCAGTTTGTTCCGCGATTTTACGCAAAACTACGGATTTGAGTCCTTTCGCAACTGAGATGCAAAAGGGAAGTTTCCTAAACTATAAAAGGGGTTACCTAGGGTTTTTTAGAGATGCAAGAGGGTTTCCTAAAGCTTTATAAGGGATTTACTAAAGGGTTTAGGGCTTTCAAAAGGTGAGAGAGAGAGAGAGAGATGAAAAGAGAGAGGAAGCTTATAGAAGGGAGGTTCTGCTCGTGGAGGTTATCTACTGTGCAATCTATATCTCAGCGCTTCTATGTCCTCATAATTGGTTAGATCTCTCCGTTTTCTCTATTTCTCTTATTGTTTATGTAACGACTCATAAATTTCCATACAATGACTCGAGTACCACTTCAACCAGAAATCACCTAGGATTAAATCCTTTAGAAATTTGACAAAGTTAACTAGGTGCTAAACCAGATTAGCCATGAAATCTAATTGAATCGCTTTAAATATGATCTGCAAGACCCAAAACTTATAGAATCATTGACGCTAGGTTACCCTAAAATCTAGGATCAAACTCATTACCCGACTGCTCTTGGGAGCACATTGAAACTCCGTATCAGGTCTGGACCACACATCGGGAGTCCGAATAATATGAGGTTAAGGACTTAGGACCGCCTTGCTGGGCTTGACGTCCATCTCGGAAATCAGACCCAGACAATGTCCCACAGCTGTTCGCTTGAGTCCGGAGCGAGGGAGTGTGAAAACACATGTTTTCTTTACAAAATAAATATCTGGAATAGTGATTTGAAACTTGTTACTTACGGTCAATTTGTAAGCTACCAGACCGTCAGAATCTGACCCAAATACACCTTCGGATCAGGAAAAATTTCATAAACATTTACATGTACTTGGAATTTCAGATCGAGACCCGCTGACCGTTGAACTGAAACTGGTCCGCCGCGCGTGATCTGGGAATCCGACTGAAACGAAAACTTAACTCCATGTAGATCCAAGGTTGGTAAGCTTAAGTCCGACCTTTGGCTCAAGGAGGCCCGCCAGAAGTCCTCCGTTGAGCTGAAACAAAGCCGTTTTAGTTATAACCCAAGTATATATTGTCCTCAAGTCTAGTTTGGAGAGTTTTTAAGCTATAAAAGGACCTTAGAACACTCTCTCTCATAGTCATACGAATTTAAGAAAAACCCTAAAGAGAGAAGTGAGAAAAGAGAGAAAAAGAGTGAGAGAAGTGAGAGAATCTCCCTATTACTGTTTCCTGCCCCTACCCTAGCTCCACCACTCCGTTCTTGCTGCTTTCCCGGCGATACCGACTCCATTTTGAGGTAAGAAACCCTAATCCTAAATCTGTTTTGGGGTGTGTTGGTTGTAGGTTATGAAATAGCTAACCTATTTCATTCTTTAGGCTACCAAACTACCGAATAGGGAAGCTTGGAAAACCTAGCTGATCCGCTGCGATTCCACGGTATAAGGTAAGGACTTTAGGTGTATAGGTTACGGTTTTTAACGCTTTCAATGTCAGATAATGATAGATTCATGATCTGCATGCAATTGCACATGTACAAAGTGCTTTCTGTTTTCTGTTTCAATTAAAGATGTAGATTATGGAATTTTACATATTCTAGGTATTCGTAGAAAATACCATATATGTATAAATTTTGGAAATGTGTTTGACATGATTATTTGTTGTATAAATATACGACATATGGATAAAATACTTATTTGGTGAAAGGATTCGTCCAAATACATGTTTCACTAAAATACACTATGTATGTAGAAATACTGTATTGTAGAAAGTACCGTATACATATATATTTTAGAGATGTGTTTGCCATGATTATTTGTTGTATAAATATATTATATATGCATAAAATACTTGCTTGAAAAAAGGACTCGCCCTAATACATGTTTGCTAACATACACTAAGTATGGTGAAATAGTGTATGTTAAGTGTTTGTGAAAATGCTTGTGTAAGTGTTTGAATGTTGATGCCTTAGGAGGGTATTGAGATGGGATTCTCAACTACCTTAAAGACATGTATGATTTCCTCCATGAGGTTGTTTACTCAAACTACTTACTTGTGCAATATATGTGTTGGTATTCCTATTTATGTAGTGCTTTATAACATGCTTTATGACATGCTTACTAACATGCTTGAATTACTTTGTTTATCATACTTTACTCCACATGCTATGGATAAGAATTGATTGAGTTTGTGACTATGTCTATAGTCCAGACAGTCGGTACCAGACTTGAGATAGTGGTTGAGTTTCATGTCGCCACGTAAGATGTGTTTAACGAACCCGAGTCGTACGTCAGTTAGTGACAGTGGTTAGGCCACGTGAAGTGCTTATGCACTTCATGTCGTCCAATTGATTGTGCACTCGAGCTAGTCAGGCTCGTCAAGTAACCCAGTATGTCTAATGTATGTTCACCATGTTTGATCGCTACTGCTTCAACCTAGGGTACCAAACTTACTAGTGGAATCCCGTTAACCATGGTACCTCGATCCGCTAAGACTCATGAGCTGGGCATGGTGGAATGGGCACCGTGGTCGAGCTGTCGGCCTACGTTGGGGCCACGTGCTTCCCCGTAGTGACCAGTGAGCAACCAGACTCGTGAGCCGATTATGGTGGTATGGGACACTATATTCATGCTGTCGGCCTACATTGATAAGGCGATGGGGGAGCGGTGTAACCTTTGTGCGTAACAGCCCTAGCAGCCCTTTGTAGTGACCTCGAGCATACTCTGAAATTGCGGTGAGCCTTAGAGTTTTGTCGCGGTATATAGAGTATGAACTAGGCCTGTTTCTGTATAGTGATGAATTGTTAAAGAGGTGATGGGAGAGTGGTGTAACCTTTGTGCGTAATAGCCCTAGCAGCCTTTGCAGTGACCTATAAACCACACCACCGTTTAAGATTAACTAGGACTGATGACCCTTGACTGGATCATGTTTGGGAATGATACAAGGGAGGTACCTTAGTTTCCCAATCCTGCTGTTTGAAATGGACTAATAAAAACTCGGTAATCATGCTCATCATGCATTGTATGTGCCTGGAAGATGTGGAGCACTGAGGGATGAAAGCATGCTGCGAACGTAAGATGGTGTCGCACGAGGGAGGGTGTGGTGAGGGTATCCATCATGACTACATTTATACCTGCATTAATAAGAGTAGTTAGGAGTGTTTGATTTTACTGCTTTATCATTACTACTTGACTGTATTGATAACATGTTAACCTATGCTTTATTGTTCCACTGAGTTAGCTACTCAATCCCACGTTACGGGACGGTATTGCTCACACCAACCAGACTCTGTCTCAGGTTTAGATGAGCTGACGACTCAGGAGGCGGAGCTAGACTACGATGAGGACCAGGACGAGTTCTCATACATGCAGTATTCTGGCGGCTTCGACTAGACTGCCGGATCAACGGGATTTGCTGGACTTACATCCTTAGATGTATTTTTGACTTTTTGAACATTAAATAGATATATGTATATGATGACTCAGATGAGTTCATACTCTGGAGAATGAAATGATTTTGTTTCTTTTATCTACATATATGTACAGTTCAGACTTCCGCTTGCCTTTATACAATTGATCTGGAGTATGAATTACTGTTTTGGTATAATCTCACTCATGCTTATTAGTCTAACACAGACAACATTTAATCATCATTATTTATATTGCATAAGTGATGCGTTGGAACTCGGGAGTTGAGTTATACTCGACTCCCGATTTTCAGGGCGTTACACTTTATCCACTCCTGCGTGAGTGAAGAAGTTTGTAACGTTCTACTTTATAGTGGATTGTTGATCTGGACCAGGTCCCGTGGTTTTTACCTCTTTGAGGGTTTTCCACGTAAAAATCTCTTGTGTGGTGTGTGATTGATGCATTGATTGTTTTTATTACTTTATTATCCATAATTCTGGTTTGTTCTGGAGGGCTAGATCCTAAGGTTTTATGCAAGGCCCCCAACACATCTGTCATCGGCTGTGAAGAGTACCAGAGTTTCTCGCCCTTTTTAATTTTGAGGATTTTTACCAAATAACTCCTTGAAAATTTTAATTTAGAAAATGATGTCCCAAGAGTAAAACAAAAATTGCCTTTCTTATTTTCCTAAAACTGATTAAATTGATAATTGTGGGGATCACATTTACTAATAAGACACCCAATCTGTCCGATGGATGATCTTATGGTAAAGATTGAATGAACGAAGGATCCACACCATAAAGAATAAGATAAGAACCGATCACCTACAAGTAAACCTGCATGGCAAGAGCTGTGAAATCCATTTACCGGCACAAAATCACATATCATAGGGCCTGTTTGGAACGTGGGATTAGGTGATATGAACTTGCATTTGATCTAGTGCAAATTTCATCCGGCTTTTGGAAAGTCGAAAGGATTGGACTAATCCAGGTATCATATCATTCAGTCCTAAAGTAGGTACTGTTGGATTTAAAATCTACTATATTTTGTGGCCCCCATGTTGATGTATGTGTTTTATCGACACCGTTCATCCATATGCACTCTTTACATGTGACATTGTCCATCCATATGCACCTTTATACATGACAATCTAGTTGCATATGCGTGCAAATAACCGACATCAATTGTAAATTTGATTCATTGATTATAATTCCATGATGCACAAAATGTATGTTTCACTTAATTATGTGCCTTTTTCAAAGGAAGAATTTGATCCATCAAATTAACGCCATATTATTTCCAGACATGCGATCATTGTGAAATAATGATGCTAATTCCATACCATTTAATCCTAGGAACCAGATATGCCTGAGGTGGCCAGTGATGTTGCCACTAGCTAGGTGGCTAGTGGTAGGTGCTATGTAGGCCGCACATTGATGTATGTGTTTATCCACGCCATCTATCTATTTTTCCATATCATTTTTCAGCTTAATCCCACAAATGAGATAGATCTAAATCTCAAGTGGACTAGAAAATAATAGTAATTGAATGTCAACCATTAAAAACCTCTTGGACTCCACTGCAATGTTTACTTGATATCCAGCCTATTATTAAGGTCATAAAGATACGGAGGAAAGGGAAAAATCAAATATAAGCTTGATCCAAAACTTTTGAGGCTCCCAAGAAATTTTTAATGGCGGGCATTCAATCAACCCCGTTTCTTATGATATAGTCCACCTGAGAATTTTTGAGCTTGTATTATAAAATGATTTGAAAAAATGGGTGGACCACATAGATGAAACACATACATTAGGGTGGGATTTAAATAGCACCGACCAGTAACCAAAGGTAGGGTCACTAGCCAATCCCATTTGCCCAAAGGTGATCAGTTCTCCGGAAATAATTGGGTTGGGCCCACCTAATGAGTGGTCCTACCCGGGTTTTGAGTAAATGTCTTACTTGATGAAGAGATAAATGATCTCTATGTGTGCCAGGTTGGCACGTGTGGATCATGTGTGCAGGATTAGCAAGCCTCTTATACTGTGGGACACTTATGTTTAGTTTAGCACGTGTGTACTCGCCGGTTATTAACATTTTTTCTGTTCTAATTCCTGCCCATCTCAATTTACATCTAAAGAATGTGGGTTGTCAAATCAGATGGTTTAAAATTTCTTTTTGAGAGTACTCATGCGGTACTCGGGCTGTCAAAGACACTTTATACTCACACACTTGAAAATGGTACACGTGGCATGTGTTAACCTAAGTTAAATTGACTAAATTATGAAAGCTAAGGTTACATTGGTTGCATAATCCTAACCTCAGGTTTATGGTCACTTGTTTCTTGAAATAAGGTATAATTAATTTTTTTCATTTTCAGTGGTCTAATAATTATCCATTAATATAATAGTTAGATAATCAAATAAGAGTAATTTTAGTTCATAATAAGATTAAGCTAATATACATAATTTGGATAGTTTAATTCAAATTATAATATGCTATGCATACAATATTAAGTAATTTCTAAATGCTTGAGTCTCGTCCACCATACTCGGCAAAGAGTATCGAAGTTGTTGTCTTTTGCCATTTCCAATTTTACCCTTCCTTGACCCCTCTTGTGAAAATTCATAGCTATTAATGATCGTCCATTAGGTGCAGATCCAACTAAGTGGGTGCATCCCTCAATGTGGGGCCAACGTTGATGTATGAGTTATATATCAGTTTCCTAGCTTATTTTAAGGCATGGACCCAAAAAATGCGGCAAATATAGACCTTAGGAGGACCACACCATAGGTATTAAATTCCTACTGTTGAAAATTACTTGGGTGCTACAAAAGTCTTGTATCAATCCTTTATATGTATTTCTTCCCTTTATCGGTCTGTGTGACTTTGTCATCAGGTTCGACGGAAAATAAACATTATTGATCGGCCTTAGAAAGGTGGTAACATTATCCTTTAGGGGCCCACCATGCGAGAGGTGGGTCCCATATAATAAATGGCCATATATCAAATATGTGTATGCCTTTGCCACGTGCCATGGTTGAGTTGGCAAAATTGACCTATACCAACTCATAAATGCCGCATGACATGCTATGACAGGGAGTAGCTTGCTCCATGGTTTCATAGCTGTGTGCCGAAGAATTCCATCTCCGCATACAGAAAGATAAGATCCCGACGGTCCATCAACTGAGCAACACAGTAGATGAACCAGAGCCCAAAAATTACAAAGGAAAGATTAATTAGGAAACATCCTAACCCTCAACCATTGATAAATCAATTGGCTTTTAGATTTCTACGCATTCAAGTGGGCCGGTCTGAACCGTGTCTCCAGCCTGATTTTAGCAATATATAGAGAATTTGCAAAGGAGCTCCATTTAAGCGCCTGCCATGTGAGAGGTAATTGTTTGACCCACGGGCCGTGTTCCTGGTCCACACGACATCTGTCCCAGACAACACGACGAGGTTGCCATTGTTCTGCAGTGTGGCGTGGCATGTCGTTCCCCTTCCATTCATCGTAGAAGACCAAAGTGTTGGGGGCCTTGTACAAAACCTTAGGATCTAGCCTCCCAAAACAAACCAGAATTATGGAATAATAATGCAATGAAAAACAATCAAAGCATAAACCACGCCACACAAGAGATTTTTACGTGGAAAACCCTCAAAGAGGTAAAAACCACAGGACCTCGTCCAGATCAACAATCCACTATGAAGTAGAATGTTACAACCTTCTTCACTCACGCAGGAGTGGATAAACAGTAAGAGAAGAAAAAAAAACGAAGAGATCTAACCGATTACGAGGACATAGAAGCGCTAAGATATCAAGTGCACAGTAGATCACCTCTACGAGCAGAACCTCCCTTCCACAAGCTTCCTCTCTCTCTTTCTCTTTCCCTCACACCTTTTGATAGCCCTAAACCCTTTAGCAAATCCCTTGTAAAGCTTTAAAAAACCATCTTGTTATACCTAGAAGGAGCTAGGTACCTCCTATTTAAAGTTTTAGGAAACTCCTTTCCACATTCCAGTTGTGAAAGGACTTGTGACACGAAATCCGCACAAAATCGCGGAACGAACCTGTGTAACCTCGAATGGTCGTAACGAACCTACGACCGGTCGAGCACCACCCACGACTGGTCGAGCACCCCGGAGAAAAATAGCCCAAAGTCACTGGACTTTGAGTCGAGTCACGGCTCGACTCCAACGACTGATCGAGACTAGCCCTCGACCGGTCGAGCGAGGCTCACGACCGGTTGAGCATGGGACAAAAAATCCTATCAAATCTCTCCCTTTTTGTCCTAAGAGGGATCCACCTTCTTCAAGCCAGCCTGGTTTTTACAAACTTCAAATTTGCCCTTGAACAAAGCCTTGGTCATCATGTCTATTATCGTCCGTGTGGACCTTCTCAAGCTGTAACACCTTTTGTTCCAAAGTATTCTTGATCCCGTGATACGAATCTCTATGTGCTTCGACTTGGAATGCTGACTTAAATTCTTGCTCAAATGTATAGCACTTTGACTATCGCAATAAACCACGTGCTCCTCCTGCTTCATGCTAAGTTCCTATAGGAACATTTTCATCCAAAGCATCTTTTTATATACCTCTGTGACTGCAATGTACTCGGCCTCTGTCGTCGACAATGTTATGACCTTCTGTAACTTGCTCTGCCAAGAAACCACTTCCCCTGCAAACGTGAACATGAACCCCGATGTAGACTTCCTGGAGTCTATGTCACCTACCATATCTGCATATGTGTAGCCCTCTAACATAGGTTTACTGTCACTATAACATATGCTCAACTTAGATGAGCCTCTTATATACAACAGTATTCACTTAACCGCTGCCCAATGTTCTTTGCGAGGATTGTCAAAATACCAGCAGACAACACCAACCGTATGTGTTATGTCTGGGCGTGTACACACTATAGCATACATCAAACTTCCTACAGCTGACGCGTAGGGTATCTTCTGCATCTCTTCCACATCTACCTTCATTTTGGGACACTGTGCGCCTGTCACTCAATCTGAAGTGACCATCCAGTGGAGTACTGACCGACTTCACTGCATTTATATTAAACCGTTGTAGGACTTTCTCAATATACCGTTCTTGTGATGGCCAAAGCTTCCCCCTGCTTCTGTCACAGATTATCTCTATTCCTAGGATCTGTCTAGCCGGGTCCAAGTCTTTCATCGCAAAGGACTGGCCCAACTCCTATTTCAACCTGTTGATCTTCTTGATGTCTTTTCCCATTATGAGCATGTCATCAACGTATAATAGCAGAACTAAGAAATCATCATATGAGAACTTGCGCATGAACACACAGTGGTCCGACTCCATTCTAGCATACCCATGTTTCAACATAAATGAGTTGAACTTCTTGTACCATCGTCGTGGAGCTTGTTTCAGCCTATACAAGCTCTTCCTCAGCCTACACACTATATGCTCTTTGCCCTTGACTTCGAACCCCTCTGGTTGGTGCATGTAGATCTCTTCTTTCAAGTCACCATGGAAAAAGTCAGTTTTAACATCTAACTGCTCTATCTCCATATTTATGCTAGCCACCAACCCAAGCAACACCCATATGGATGTCATCTTCACCACTGGTGAGAATATCTCTTCGAAGTCTATACATTTTCTCTGACCGAACCCTTTCACTACAAGTCTGGCCTTGAACCTCGTCTGTGAATTCTTCTGCTCAATCTTCTTTCTAAACACCTACTTGTTGCTCAGAGCTTTCTTACCCTTAGGCAGTTTCACATGTCATAAGTGTCGTTCTTATGCAAGGATTCTATCTCCTCTCGCATAGCTTTCAACTACTCCCCTTTATGCTTATCAGCTAGGGCCTCAGAATAATCTTCTAGCTCTCCCCTATCAGTCAGCATAATGTACTCATGCGGCAAGTACCTCTTGGACGCCTGTCCGTCCCTAAGTGACTTCCTCACCTGTGGTTCAACAGGTGGATCAAGTGGGGACTGGTCCCCTGGTCTATCTTCTGAAGGAACTCCCTCGTCCTCTGCACCTTGCTGTACTCCCCCGTCATCAGGCACCATGGGAGGAATAATAAGATCCATGTTTTCTAGCTCACCTGAACTAGGCTGGTTCTTCTTTGGCTTACCAATGTCTTCTATACACTGATCTTCAAAGAAAACCACATCTCTTCTCTTGACGAGGTTCCTCTCAGTCGGATCCCACAATCTGTAACTAAACTTTTCATCACCGTACCCTAAGAACACACACTATCTGATCTTCATATCAAGCTTGAACCTCTCATCCTTTAGTACGTGAACGGATGTCCTACATCCAAACTCCCCGAGATGACTGTATGATGGATCCTTTCCAGTCCACACCTTCTCAGATACTTCTCCATTCAACGGGGCTGATGAAGACCTGTTTATCAAATACACCACCGTGTGCAATGCTTCTCCCCAGAACGTCCTGGGCAATTTCGCATGGGATAACATGCATCTGATTCTCTCAACAATGGTGCGATTCATTCGCTCAGCTACATCATTATGCTGGGGGTCTTGGGAACCGTCTGTTCATACCGTATACTCAGGGACTTGCAGTACTCATGAAAGTCGTCAATGTATTCACCACCATTGTCAGTGCGGATGCACTTCAATGATCTACCTGTCTCTCTCTCGACCATAGCATGAAATAATTTAAACACACTAAAGACCTCGTCCTTGGATTTCAAAGCATAAACCCAAACCCTTCTAGATGCATCATCTATAAAAGTAACAAAATACAATGCCCCACCCAAGGTTTTTGTCCTCATAGGATCACAAACATCAGAATAAACCAAATCTAATGCATGCACTTTATTAACATGAGAAACAGATTTAATAAATGAAACTCTATGTTATTTCCCTGATAAACAATCAAGACAGGTTTTGAGAGGTGTACCTGTCATGTCTAGAAGGAGCTGCTTCTTTGCTAGTACCTGAAGCCCTTTTTCACTCATGTGACTTAGACGTCTGTGCCACATGTCAATAGCTGAATCTTCCGCTGCGTTTAACACACCCTTGTACATACTGACACTTGCCTTGTACAGGGTGCAACACTTCTTTCCTCTAGCCACGATCAACGAACCTTTGATGAGCTTCCAGCGCCCACCAGCAAACTGGCTTTCATAGCCATCATCATCCAGCCTTCCCGTCGACATCAAGTTGAGACAAAGGTCTGGGATATGCCTCATATCCCTGAGAACTAATGTGCAGCCCACATTGGTCTTCACACAAATATCACTGACTCCCACGATTTTCGATATGCCAGAATTTTCCATCTTCACGGTCCCATAGTCACCTGATTTGTAGCTTGTGAAGAAGTCCCTGCGTGGAGTCGCATGAAAAGAAGCTCCCGAGTCTATCACTCAGTCGGTGTCCTGACTCGTAGCCGTGAGACATACATCGTGATCTACTGAAAGAATAACTACAACGTCGCTATCAGAGGCTACCGCAGTAGAATCTGATTAATCTTCCTTTCCTTTTCCTTTGTTGTCGTTTTTAGCCTTACAACATTCATGCTTATAGTGGCTCTTCATGCCACAATTCCAGCATTCAATATCTTTTTTGTTACTCGACTTGCCCCTTGATTTATCTCAGGCTTTCTCGCCCTTCCTGTTCTTTCCTCTCCCTCATTCCTGTGTCATAAGGACCTCTTGCTGAGTAGACCCATGAGACTTCATTTTTGTCTCCTTATTGAAGAGACAATTGGTTATCTGTTCCATGGATATCTTTTTGTCTGGTGCGGAGTTACTTAAAGACACCACCAATGCCTCCCAACTGTCAGGCAATGAACTAAGCAAAAGTAAAGCGTGCAATTCATCATCCAGAACCATCTTCATAGAAGAAAGTTGGTTCACTATATTGCTAACCTCATTCATGTGCTCGGTCACAGAACCACCATCCTTGAATTTGAGATTCACAAGTCGCCTTATCAGAAAGATCTTATTATTGACTGTCTTCCTCTCATACAGCCCTTCCAATTTCAGTCATAGGCTAGCGGCTGAGGTTTTCGTAAACACATGGTGGAATACGGAATCGTCCAACCATTGTCTAATAAACCCCACCGCCTTTCGATCAATCTTCTTCTAATCATCGTCAAACATATCCTTAGATTTTGCTGATATGCCTAAAATTAGAGAATATATGTCCTTGCAATAAAGCAAGTCATCCATCTTAGTCTTCCATATGGTCCAATTAAAACTATTGAGGCTGATCATCTTTGATGAGCCACCTTCCATAATTCAAAAACCGATCCCACCCGTTCAATGAACTTAGCTTTGATACCTCTTTATTAGGGGCCTTGCACAAAACCTTATAATTTAGCCTCCCGAAACAAACTAGAATTATGGAATAATAATGTAACGAAAAACAATCAAAGCATAAACCACGCCACACAAGAGATTTTTACATGGAAAACCTTCAAAGAGGTAAAAACCACGGGACCTCGTCCAGATCAATAATCCACTATAAAGTAGAATGTTACAACCTTCTTCACTCAAGCAGGAGTGGATAAACAATAAGAGAATAAAAGAAAATGGAGAGATCTAACCGATTACGAGGACGTAGAAGCATTGAGATATCAAGTGCATAGTAAATCACCTCTACAAGCAGAACCTCCTTTCCACAAGCTTCCTCTCTGTCTTTCTCTTTCCCTCACACCTTTTGATAGCCCTAAACCCTTTAGCAAATCCCTTGTAAAGCTTTAGGAAACTCTCTTATCATACTTAGAAAGCCTTAGGTACCTCCTATCTAAAGTTTTAGGAAACTCCTTTCCGCATCCCAGTTGCGAAAGGACTTGCGACATGAAATCCACACAAAATTGCGGAACGAATCTGCGTAACCTCGACTAGTCATAACGAACCTACGACTGGTCGAGCGCCACCCATGACTGGTCGAGCACCTCCCATGACCGGTCAAACACCCTGGAGAAAAATAACCCAAAGTCGCTAGACTTTGAGTCGAGTCACGGCTTGACTCCAACAACTGGTCGAGACCAACCCTCGACCGGTCGAGCGAGGCTCGCGACTGGTCAAGCACGGGACAAAACATCCCATCACAAAGCGCCCTCGTGTGATTCACATACAACACCAGGTTGCAATCATTCTACATTATAAGCCGGTAGGGCCCGTTTTCGAGGAACTCTCTTGTGTTGAGGCCCTCACCACTGAAGAGCAATTCCTCAGCGACTGCATTGCCTAAAAGGAGTAGGAGAATGACAAGAGTCGCCTGTGCCATATATGGCTCCTTTTCGGTGAGGTGAACAAGCACAAAAATTCGAAGAAGAAGACCCAAATGAAGGAATGGAAATGGAATGAGGAAGATGGAGTGGCTGTGGGAATTTTCAAATTTGCATTTGCATTTGCCTTTGGTTTTTTTTTTTTTTTTTTTTTTTCCATTTATTATTTTATTTTGTGTCGCGTTTTCAACAGCCTGTAGTCGTCTATCTTTTAATTATTAGTGGATATATAAAAGGCCGTGGTGACTAGTCAACGATACTGGTGAGAAAGCAATAAACAAAAATGGGCACCGTGTAAAAGTTACACGGATGATATTATTCCTAGTGTATTATCCGTTGACTGTTTTATATTTTCCGGAACCACTGCAAAGCTTTGTCGGTTAAGGTTAACCCATATCTCGGTGTGTGGGCCCACCGAAATGTGTGCTTGACAATCGATCAGTCCATCATGTGCGCACCTTCGTGTTCCATTTGGTACCCAAAAATCAGGCCCATACAAACTTAGATTGACCACACCACGAAAAATCATGCCTAGAACCTCTCCAATCACGTGGTTGGCTCACCTCAGTTTTGGAATGGCCTAATGTTGGGGATGTCTATTCAAACTGGTTTAGCTGAATGAGTTTGATGGTAGATAAAAACACGATGTGGTTCAATGCTGGGCTTTCCCATCTCAACTGTTCCCTGTGGTGTGGCCCACCTGAGTTTTAAATCGACCTGAATTTTGGACACGCAGAAGTGGACGGGTTAGATTTTTTGTGCCCAACACGGTGGCCCTACACATTTCGGTTAAGACTAGCGTAAAAAGCTTTGCAGTCGATCCAGCCTTAACTTGTCAAATTGAAGGGAGTTGAACGGATGGACAGGATCATCCGTTCATGAGATGGCAACTCAATGGACCCTACAGTAGGAAGGGTCAATTTCAGCATCAACACGTGGTGATGATTAGAAGATGAGGTCATCTCTTCTTGGTGGATGAACCTGATTGGTTCGTCGCCCTTGGACACAAAATACGAAGGGGCGCGGATTAGGCACTAGCCCCGGCTGTTCCAAGCTCGGGGCACGCGGAGGCTATGAGGGTGTACAAGGGGCGACCTTTATGTATGGATTTTATCCACACCGTACATCCATTTTTTTTTCATATTATTTTAGTTTAATAGTCTAAATTTAGGGCTGATCCAAGGCTCAAGTGGATCACACTACAGAAAGCATCTGTGCTAAGGACGCCCACCGTTGAAACCATTTTAGGGAGCACCGTGTATCCAACATGTTGATATGGTCAAATACACCCGGATAAAGTGAAAAAAATAATAATATTAACTGGATCCAAAACTTCTGTAGTCCCCAACAATTTTTCAACAGTGATAATTTAATCTCCACTGTGTGGTATACTGGAGTATTGGATGTTTCTTATTTTCTTTTAGGCACATAATCTAAAATGATATGAAAAAATGAATGGACGGTGTGGATGAAATCAATACATCACGGCGGCCCCTCGAAGACCAGCCTGTCCCGAGCTCGTAACAGGCGGAGACGGATTGGCTACTCCCCCTGACACCAGCCCCGGAGCTGGTGGTCGGTGCTCTGTGGGCCCACCATGATGTATGTGTTTCATCCATTCCGTCCATCTATTTTTGTTGATCAATTTGTGGTATTGAAAAAAATGAGGTATATCCCAGTCTCAAGTAGACCACATTACAGGAAACAGTGTTTAATGAACTTCGACCGTTAAAAACTTTTTGGGGGCCATAAAAGTATTGGATTAAGTTGATCTTTGTTTTATCCCTTCATCTGGGTTTTTATGACCTAATCAACGGATTGGATGTCAAATAAACAGTACATCGGGCCTTAGGAGGATTTAAATGATTGATATCCAATCACTATTTTTTTCCTGTGGTGTGATCCACTTAAGATTTATACCCCTCCCATTTTTTGAATAAAAAATAAAATGATATTTAAAAATGGATAAACGGAATGGATGAAACACATACATCATGGTGGGGCCCACAGAGCACCGACCATCAGCTCCGGGGCTGGTGTCAGGGGAGTAGCCAATCCGTTTCCGTAACAGGCGGGGTAGTAACCGACGTGGATTTCCTGCGAAAGCCTTTCGCAGGAAGTTCCTGCGCTTGGATGCTAGGTGGGTCCCACCGTGATGTTTGTGATAAATCCACACTGTTCATCCATTTTAAGAGCTCATTTTAGAGCACGTAAACAAAAATTAAGCGTATCCAAAACTTACGTAGGCTGGACGAGAGGAAATAGTGTAGATTTAGTGATTACCGTATGAAACATTCGTATGGCCACATGATTTCATATCAGGTGAAGTTTTTGGTGTTTTCACTTCATCCAAGTGGGAATAACCTTATAAACGGTTTGGATGGCATATAAATATCAAGGTAGATCCCATGAAAGTTTCAACGGTAGGAAATTCTTTCCCCGGTTTTTCCTCTCGTCCGGCCAACTAGAGTTTTGGATCCACCTCATTTTCTGTGGAATGTCGTAAAATGAGCTCCCACAACGGACGGACAGTGTGAATTTCTCACAAAGATTACCGTGGCCCCACCTAGCAGCCCAGTGCAGGAACTTCCTGCGAAAGGCTTTTGCAGTAAATCCGCGTCCGGTAGTAACTAATCGGACGCGGATTGCGTCCTACCCCCGCGAGGACGGTAATCCGTCCGGGCAGTGCTCTGTGGGCCCCCCTGTAATGTAAGCGTTTTATCCACGCCGTTAACCGCTTTTCTAAAATCATTTTAAAGTATGAGCTAAATACTGAGCAAGGTACAGGGCTTAAGTAGACCACAAAGTGGGAGTTTAATGTCCACCATTAAAAAAATCTTGGGAGCTGGAGAAGTTTCGGATCAAGCTAATATTTGTTTTTTCACTTCATCCACGTCTACGTGACCTTACTAATTAGTTGGATGGTAAAAAAACATCACGGTGGCCCTTAGAAAGGTTTCAACTGTGAGTGTCATTATCACTGCAGCTTCCTCCGGTGTGGCCCACTGGAGCTGTGTACTTGCTTAAATTTTACTTAAAAATCTTAAAATGATCTTAGAAAAGCGATTAACGGCGTGGATAAAACGCTTACATCATGGAGGGCCCCACAGAGCACTGCCCGCCCGGACGGGTAGGACGCAATCCGCGTCCGTAACTAATCCGCGCCCAATAGGAAGACGGTGGAACATATTCACAGACAATTCCAGCTGTCTACACTGTGTGCACCACTTTCGGCGCCGTTTAATCAATTCGACTTGTCCACCATATATTCGTTGATTTTAGACAGCCGATTTTTACGCTTTCAACGATCCTTCATTTTCTTGGGCAGCCAAAATTGGTTACTAAGGATCATAGCCGTTAAACATCCATCCTGTCAAAGTGGCATTTATAGCTGTAGACCTTCATATGGCATATTCAATCGAAGTAGCTGCATTTCCAAGATCCAAGCCTGTCGGCGATCACGTGCCACTGTGCAGATCAATGTAAAGAAAAAAGAAAAATCAAACGATGTAGGTGTTGTATCCCCACCGTCCACCCATTTGGAGAAATGATTTTAGGGTATTAAAAGCTTGAGTGGACCCTACCACAAAAAGCAGTGGAGATGGAACGCCTACAATTAAAAAAATTTAGGGGCGACAAAAAGTTCTCGGTCATGATAATATTCATGGTTTTCCTTTTTTTTCATGTCTTTGTTAACTCATGAACAGGATGGATCTCAAAAGCTTGAGTGGACCCTCAGAAGATTTCAACCGTAGGCGTCACTCTCTCCACAGTTTTATGTGATGGGATAACTTGAGCTTTGGATCTGCTTAGTTTTTTCTTCATGCCATAAAATGATCTTTTCAAATAGACGAACAGTTTTGATAAAACACATACATCATGATGGGCTCATAGAACATAGTGACATAACTTCAGTAGCAATTCGCTACTCAACCTGTTAGTAGCTAATCTGCGTCCCATTAGATGGGCTTCACATGGAGCAAAGAAATGGACGGTTCGGATGGCAATACGTTGGCGGCATAACCGGCCAGCGAATACCTATATCTACGTACATGTGTGCCCCATGAGAAGGATGATCGGCCTGATTTTTTCAGCCCGGTGCCGCTTGATGGACTGCGGGGATCTTGCACGAGCAGCTTGCCCGTGTAAAAGGAGGTGCCAGAAGAAATGCGACCCACTGAATATTTCTCAAGAGCTTGACTTTGCCAAACAAGAGAACTTATCCTTTACCAGGTAATTTTAGGGCTTGAGACTAAAAATAGAGCATATACAATGTTCAAGTAGACCACACATACGAAACAGTTGAATTGAATGTTTACCATTGAAAATTTCTCGGGGCTACAAAATTTTTGAATCAAGCAAGCTTATATTTGTGTTTTCTCTTCATCCATGCCTGTATGATCTTATAAACTGGTTGGATGACAAATAAACATCATTGTGTGGCCTAGCAAGAATTCAATAGTGGAAATCATTATCCCCACTGTTTACAGCGATGTGATCCACTTGATATTAATTTGGATATGCTTTAATTTTGGGCTCAACTCCTTAAATTAGATGGAAAAATGGATGGATGGCCCGAATAGACAACATACATACAAGGTGGGCCCAACTATAGTGAGAGCAAGAGCTTGCCGTAATCGGTATGCAATCTGATTTCCAAGCGAAACCGTTTTAAAATATTTAATGGCATTATACTTTTTCTGAAACATATTTTTTTTTTAATATATTAAAAAAATCTGACGATGTGACACTTTCAATGACGTTGACCAATGAAAACCCCAAGTCAGGGAGTACCTGCCTCCAGGAAACAGAGGATCCGCACTCGTATTTGAAATGCATTTGAAGTAAGGGTGCACATGGTTCTAGGGGTGCACACGGGTCGGTTTGGTCCGGTTCTGGGGTGAAACCGGAACCAAACCGTTCCTAACGGTTCTACAATTCTTGGAACCGGAATCGGACCGTTAGCACCCTAAAACCGGAACCGGAACCGGACCGTCAAAACGGAATGGAACTGGAACCGAACCAGAACCGGTGCATGGGACGAACAAAGAAATGAAAATGCCATGGAAGAAAATGCAATGGACGTCGTCAACGGAAAAAGAAAAAAAAAATCAAAACCCATTTCAACGAGAAAAAGAAAAAGAAAAAAAAAAAACCATTTCAACGAGAAAAAAGAAAAAAACTAATAAAAATCAAAACCCATTTCAACGAGAAAAAGAAAAAAAAACTAATAATCGTACCTCGGCGAAAGTGCCATGGAAGGAAATGCAATGGTGGAGTCCTTCTCAATGTCGGCCCGAACACTCCATCGCGAGAGAGAGAGGGGCGGGGCAACGGGACGGCTAGAGAGAGAGATATCTTGAGAGGGAGGCGGCATATGCCGGGACCGGGATGGAGAGAGAGAGAGAGAGAGAGAGAGAGAGAGAGAGAGAGAGAGAGAGAGAGAGAGAGAGAGAGCAAAGGGAGGGCGGCGACAGAGGTAGGGTCGAGCGCTCATAAATGGCAGGGGTAGGGCGCTTATCCTACATTCGTACTGAGTAAACTCATTTGGGCCCACCGCGAATGCATGTCATGTATCCACGCCGTCCATTCATTTTTCCAGATCATTTTATGGGTTCAACCCAAATTTTATGTGTAATGAAAGCTCAAGTGGACCATACCACTGGAAAAAAGTGGAAATATTGATTTCAACCGTTGAAAATTTTCTAAGGCCCCCAGTGATGTTTATTTGTCATCCAACCTGTTCATACGATCAGAAAGACATGGATGAAGGTAAATCACAAATATCAGCTTGATCTGAAACTTCTGTTATCCCCAAGAATTTTTCAACGGTACATGCTCAGTTCACACTGTTTCTGGTGGTGTGGTCCATTTGAGTTTTGGATATACTCTATTTTTGGCATAAATCCCTAAAATTATGTGTTAAAAGAAATAGACGTAGTAGATACAATGCATGAATGACAAATGGGCCCACAAAGTTTACTCAGTACGCTTACTGTACTGAGTTACTCAGTATGCAATCCGCTTCCCTCAAAACGAGCGGGCGCTCAAAATTCAAAAAGGGCTTTGGCGTTCAGGGGTTTTGTTTTTTATTTTTTATTTTTAGTTTTAAATTAAGTCGGATCCACGGTTCCTGTGACGGTTCGGATCAACGGTTCGGTTCGGTTCGGTTCTACAAGACCCTAAACCGGAACCAATCCGTTCCTAACAGTTCTACAATTCTTGGAACCGGAACCGAACCGTTACCACCCTAGAACCGGACCAAACCGGACCAATCCAACAGTTTCGGTCCGATTACACGGTTCCAACGGTTAAATGTGCACCCCTACATGGTTCGGTTCAATCTGGTTTTGGGGTGAAACCGGAACCAAACCGTTCCTTACGGTTCCAGGATTTTTGGAACCGGAACCGGACCGTTAGCACCCTAGAACCAAACCGGAACCGATCCGTGAAAACCGGTTCGGTTCCACGGTTCTTGGCTTTTTATAATTCGGCCCAATTGCATGTTCTATTTTATAATTTAGCCCATGTCCACTCGTGTTGTGATCCACTTGATGAATGGTTTAGATGTTGTATATGGTATGAAAAAACACATTTATAAAAACAAGCGAAGGGTGCATTGTAAACCATAAATCATGAGTCAAATATACAACTAAAATATATTATAAACTCATAATTTTAGATTTGGTTCCAAGTTCAGTTCCACGGATCGGATCCACGGTTCAGATCGGTTCTACATACCCCCGAACTGGAACCAAACCGAACTAAACGGTTCTTTAAGTTTTGGAACCGGAACCGGAACCGGTGCACTCTAGAACCGGACCAAATCGGACCATTTGATCGGTTCCAGTCCGGTTCTACGGTTCTACTGGTTCGATGTGCACCCGTAATTTGAAGTGCTCAATGAAACTCTCTCTCTCTCTCTCTCTCAGAAGTCTCTGGAATGGTTTCAATGGTGGTTCCATTATCACTGCACTTTCCTTTGGTGTGGTCCACTAGAGCTATGGACCTGCTTCATTTTTTGTCAAATATATTTACATCAATTGAGTACAGTGATGAACGGCGTGGATAAGATAATTACATCACTGTGGGCCCCACAGAGCCCTGCCCGGACGGGCTGCTGTTTGCGCCAATGAGATTGAAGCTTTCAATTCCGCTCCCCCACACACACCCAAACTGCCCAAACGGTGGAATTTCATGTCATCCCATGCCCGGCCAAACGGGATACACTTTTGTGATCCCGGGATAAGCCAAATGTCCCAAAGAGAGTTTTTTTTTTTTTTTTTAATTTCCTGGGATACAGCAATGCCATGGATCTTGCACCAATCCATTGACCGTGCCATCGTTACCTTAAAATAGATCCCAACCCTCCTAATCCTGTTCAATCCTCCCGGTAAAACAGACCCTTATGTCAAAGAAATGGACGGTTTGGATAACCCTACATTGGTAACATGGCCGGCTAACAAAGACCCACATCTACGTACATGTGTGCCCCAAAAGATAAGGTGATCGGACTGACTGTTTTCATCCGGTTTTGCTTGATGAGTTGAATGGATGTTGTACATGATCACAACGCCACGTCAGAAAGGTGGTAACTTTATCCTCGAGGAGCCCACTATGCGAGAGGTGGGTCCCATATAATAAATGGCCATATATCAAATATATCAAATATGTGTATGCCTTTGCCACGTGCCATGGTTGAGTTGGCAAAATTGACCTATACCGACTCATAAATGCCTCATGACATGCTATGACAGGGAGTAGCTTGCTCCATGGTTTCATAGCTGTGTGCCGAAGAATTCCATCTCCGCATGCAGAAAGATAAGATCCCGACGGTCCATCAACTGAACAACACAGTAGATGAACCAGAGCCCAAAAATTACAAAGGGAAGATTAATTAGGAAACATCCTAACCCTTAACCACTGATAAATCAACTGGCTTTTAGATTTCTACCCATTCAAGTGGGCCGGTCTGAACCGTTTCTCCTGCCTGATTTTAGCCATATATATAGAGAATTTGCAAAGGAGCTCCATCTAGCACGCGTCTTGGATATGCCCGCTGTTTACTGCAAGATGGACTCTCAGCAAAAACCAAAGGCTAAGATTTTCCCTTAAAGGATTGCAATAAGCCCTTATTTTCTGAAGAGTTGATATTTACGCACTTTTTTTTTTTTTTAAATGCTTGAACCATTATTTTCTTTTGTGTTTTCTGTCTCTTTGCAGAGGGGTGTTTATAAAAGAAAGAGGGCTTGTAAATTTCACTTCCCTTCTTGGTTTAGTACCTCAGAGGGGTGTTTGTAAAAGAAAGAGGGCTAGTAATTAATATCAGGCTAGATGGAGCTCCTTTGCAAATTCTCTATATATCACTAAAATCAGGCTGGAGACACGGTTCAGACCGGCCCACTTGAATGGGTAGAAATCTAAAAGCCAATTGATTTATCAACCGTTAAGGGTTAGGATGTTTCCTAATTAATCTTCCCTTTGTAATTTTTGGGCTTTGGTTCATCTACTGTGTTGTTCAGTTGATGGACCGTCCGGATCTTATCTTTCTATATGGGGAGATGGAATTCGTCGGCACATAGCTATGAAACCATGGAGCAAGATATTCCCTGTCCTAGCATGTCATGAGGCATTTATGAGTTGGTATAGGTCAATTTTACCAAATCAATCATAGCACGTGGCAAAGGCATACACATATTTGATATATGACCATTTATTAGATGGGACCCACCTCTCGCATGGTGGGTTCCTAAAGGATAAAGTTCAATGACTGCTGTTTACTGCAGGTTCATATTTACTTCATTTTAGAGTATTTCTAGGGTTGATCGGTGAAATGAGCTGGCAAAATTGATAAATAGTGTCGATATACAACACATACTTATAGGCGGGCCATGCAGATTTGACTTTATCTCCTCTGCTTATAATGTGGACACATTAACCTTCCGAGGTCCATGTGTCCGCATTATATATTACACTATCTTGGCTGCACTTGGTCGTCAGCTCCTTCGACCAGACACCAACCGTGATTAAACAAATGGCTTGCCTAAAGAGCTATTTGCAGCCCTACATCTATATATACCACTGTGATCCTACTGATGTTGATGTAACACACATGTGGAACATCCGAGACGTTGATATCTCAGGATCCTTCTTGATGAACGTAGGGTCCACTCATCATGTCAAACAGACAAATGAACTGAATGTTCTCTTATGAACCCTTTTCTCATACATGTGTGGACCACTTGATAATTGAATGTGAAATGCTATTTTTACAAGAAACATTCACGATGGGGATTGTCTATGAATGGCCTAGATCTTATGCACGTGATGTGTCAGTACACGTGGGTGAGACGCTTGTGTTTAGCTTATACACGTGTGGACTCGTGGGCAAATAGGCAGCCGGTGTCAAGGGTGAGGTCACATGGTTCCTAATTTTATTAGGAGAGTTATTTGATACTCTCACTGACCACGACACCTTATACTCAGCCACTTGGAAGTGATAGATTGTGAAAGCTAAGGTGGCTAAGTTATAGCCAAAAATCACATTGGTTGAAGAATCCTAGCCATTAACCCACTAACACCTATTTCAAGAAATAAGATGGGATATTTTTCATTTTCAACCGTCCAATATCTGTCTACAGATCTGATAGTCAGTTGATCAAATAAGATTAATTTTCTGTAAATGATAGCACTAAACTGGTACACATGATTTGAACGCTTTAATTTGAGTAAGCGTATGGGATTTATCCAATCCTCGAGTAAGTTCTAAATGCGTGTACAACATCCTTCATTGACTGCGAAGAGTATTAGAGTCTCTCCCTTTTCTTTTTGAGGATTTTTACGACGACTCGTGAAATTTTGAATTTAGAAAATGATGACCTTATAGTAAAACAAAAATTGCCTTTCATTTTTCCCTAAAAGAGTGATTAAATTGATAATTGTGGGGGACCGGATTTAGTAATAGGTGTTGTGTTTTTTAAAATAAAAAAATAAATTTTAAAAATAAAAGTTAGTTTTAGAAAGTAAATAAATATATTAATTATTTAAACTTTCCATAAATAGTGTGTATAGCCAGTCAGTAAGAGAATGAGTTTTTGCTTATACAACCAGGGTTCAAATCTTCTCGAGGACTGTGCGAAACACCGTCCGCGCGCGCGCGGCGTGGGCGCTTTATTAGGCGCACGTAGCACTTTCGCATGTGCGCATCGTCGCAATGAGCAAAAAGAGCCTTAGTCTTTTTGGCACTCGATTCAAATTTTTTGAGCCATGGTACCCTGATGATTTATCAACTTTTTTTTATTAATTGAGAGTAATTGTGACATGATTGTACATGTGACACCTATGCCATGTGTCGCTTATGTGGATACAGTTTTTCCTGTTGGATAACTGTTTCTGTCTGAATGGGTACAGAAATAACTGTTATAGGACAAAGAGTCATGTCCTTTCATGGAAAATAATTATTTGCTGTGAATGGGTATGAATTTCTTGAAGAGGCACTTTAACACCTCTTCAGGATGAAATCCATAACCTTTCAATTGATATAAATCCTGGATTCTATAATTCAGAAGTAAGACTCTAAATTTATATCATCTTCTGTGCAATTACTCTCGATCTAATCTCTTGCTGAGTCTTTTCTGAACGTCTTAAGGCATATCAGTGTCAAAACTAGAGATCTGTTCAACACTTAAATGTGCAAATTTTCGTGTTGAAAATCGGATTGAGTGTTCATTGTATCCTGAAGACAATTTGCAAATTTCCTTCGTTTGCACTTGTTGGAAATTCTAGAAAAAGGGCAGCAAATCTGTCTTGAGAAATTGATTATTCAAGTCAAGCCTTGAACCCGATAGATCTGATCGTTTCGTTATCGTTTTCTTCTATCCTCCGTTGTGTACAAGATACTCTTAATTTTTCTAACATTCAAGACAGATTTATTATCTTTTCACAATGGCGGCAATTCATTCCATTCAAGTTATGAATCAAGACTTTGTACGACTGGATCGTTTCGACGGTTAATTCTTCTCAAGATGGCAGCAGAAGATGCTTTTCTTTCTGACAACTCTGAAGTTATCTTACATCCTAGATGATGATCTGCCTTCTCTGACCGAGCCAAAAGACGATGACTAAGAACAAGTGAAGGTAGAACGGAAGAAAAGGAAAGAAGACGATTTTCTATGCAAAGATCATATCTTAAACGCCCTCTCTAATTTTATCTATAATTCATACCGTAAAATATCCTCTGCTAAAGATCTGTGGACAAAATTAGATCAAAAATATCAAACTGAAGAGATCAGTACTCAAAACTTTCTGATCGACAATTATGTCCACTTCAAGTTTTAAAATGATCAGTCAATTCTCTCCCAAGTAACCGAACTATAGAACTTGGTTGATGAATTGAAGATTGGTGGGATAGATCTTTCTGAAGAATTCCTGGTTGGTGTAGTAATTACAAAATTACCCTCATTATGGTTTGATTATAAAAAGAAACTGAAACATGATGAAAGGAAGTACACTCTTGAAGGGCTTCAGCGACATCTTCGTATAGAAGAAGAGTCTAGAAACCGAGACAAGAAAGAAAGTGCTTCGGAAAATCATTCCAAAGCAAATATAGTAGAAGATGACAAGCCAAAATCTCAAAACTCCAAATCTATTCCCCCAAAGAAAGATACAGAGTTTAAGAAAAAGGGAAAGAAAAAGGGCAAGTGTTATTTCTACAATAAGCCTGGACACTACATAAAGGAATGTCGATACAGGAAGAAACAACTGAAAGCTCAGGCTAACATGGCAGAAGACCAACTCACAGCAATGGTTACTGAGCTAATACAGTAATATCCGATGGTGGATGGTGGCTAGATACTGGTGCAACCATTCATATATCAAAGGACCGAAACATCTTCAAGACCTATGAAGGTATAACAACTGGACAAGAAGTGAAGATGGGTAATAACGTTCGTACGAACGTTGTTGGAAAAGGAGTAGAGCTTCAGTTTACATCAGGCAAAAGACTAACACTAACAAATGTATTGCATGTCTAAAAATCTAGTGTCAGGCGATCTTCTCAATAAGAGAGGATTCAAAATAGTGATTGAGTCTGACAAGTTGGTTATCACCAAGAATGGTATGTTTGTAGGCAAAGGATATTCATGTAATGGTATGATTAAACTGAATATTAATAATAATTATGATGTTTCCGTTTATATAGTGGATTTTGTATCTTTATGGCATGCTAGACTAGGTCATATTAATTATCATTCAATGAAAAGAATGATGATCCTAGGCCTTATATCAAATCATGAAATTCAACAAGAAGGGAAATGTGATGTGTATGCTCATTCTAAAATAACCAGAAAACCATTTGAGACTGGCACGAGAAAATCACAACCCTTGGAGCTAATTCATTCCGATAGTTGTGATTTAAATAATACCTTAACTCGTGGAGGAAAAAGGTATTTTATCACATTTATCGATGACTTCACTAGATTTTCCTATGTATACTTGATAAAATCTAAGGATGAAGCCTTTGAAAAGTTTAAGCTTTATAAGGCCGAAGTGAAAAATCAGTTAAATGTAATGATTAAAGCTCTCAGAAGTGATAGAGGGGGTAAGTACTCTTCTAATGAATTCAACGACTTCTGTGAATCAAATGGTATAATCCATGAATTTACGGCACCTTACATACCTCTGCAAAATGGCCTAGCGGAACGCAAAAATAGGACATTAGTTGAGATGATCAACTGTATGATATTAAATTCTGGATTACCACTAAATTTGTGGGGGGAAGCATTGTTAACAGCAAATCGTATTCTAAATACCATCCCACAAAAAAAAATTGGATATCTCCCCATATGAATTATGGAAAAAGAAGAAACCATATCTTCATTACTTCAAAGTGTGAGGAAGTATAACAGAAGTCAGGATTATTGATTCTAAGAGAGTAAAGTTAGTTTCTAGAGGAATCAGGTGTGCTTTTGTGGGTTATGGGATTCATAGTCCCGTATATAGATTCCTGGTTCTAGAACAAACTTCTTTTGCTGACAAAAACATGATTATAGAGTCTAGGGATGCTATATTTTTTGAAAATATAGTATACAAAGACTATATGAATAATCATACAAAAAGACGGGTTGATGAAAGTATAATACAACCAATGAATGAAGAGCATAATAACTTTCATGATAAATCTAAAACTCATCCAGAAGGAAATGAACCAAGGAGATCGAAAATGGTAAGAAAAGAAACATCTTTTGACCCAGATTTCTATATGTTCCTTATAAAAGGAGATAGAAATGAAATAAGAAAGGAGATTACTCTACCACTAAGTATTAAAAGTGATCCATCAACACTTAGTGAAGCTCTCTCATCTCCTGATGTACAGTTTTGGAGGGAAGCCATCAAAGATGAAATGGATTCCATAGTCTCTAATAACACATGGTGTTTGATCGATCTTTCACCAGGTTCAAAGCCTATAGGATGTAAGTGGATTTTTAAAAGAAATTTCAATCCTGATGGAACCATAAATAAGTTTAAAACTCGATTGGTAGCCAAAGGATTTAGACAAAAGAAAGGTATCGATTTTTTCGATACATATGCTCCTGTTGCTCGAATATCTTCCATTAGGACTTTAATTACTCTTGCAGCAATTCACCACCTAGTAATCCATCAAATAGATGTCAAAACGGTATTTTTAAATAGTGATCTAGATGAGGAAGTCTATATGGAACAACCTGGGCAAGAGAAGAAAGTGTGTAAACTAGTCAAATATCTCTATGGGCTCAAGCAAGCTCCTAAACAATGGCATGAGAAGTTTGATCAAGTAGTACAATCTAATGGTTTTAGAGTAAACCAAGCAGATAAGTGCATATATGTTATAGGTCAAATCATTATCTACCTATACATAGATGATATGTTAATATTTGGACCAAATGAGGACTGTGTGAAAGAAACTAAAAAGTTTCTAAGTACCAACTTCGACATGAAGGATATGGGTAAAGCCGATGTAATATTAGGTATTAAGATTTATAATCTTAATGATGGAATAGCCTTAACACAATCTCATTACCTAGAGAAAGTGTTAAAGAAATTTAATCATTATGATAGTAAACCGGTTTCAACTCCATTTGATCCAAGTATTAAATTGGTTAAAAATACTGGTAGATGTAAAACACAACAAGAATATACGAGTGCTATTGAGAGTTTAATGTATGCAATGAATTGCACTAGACCCGATATAGCATTCACAGTAGGAATGCTAAGCAGGTATACCAGTAATCCAGGACAAGTACATTGGAATGCGATTTCGAAAGTTTTAAAGTATCTAAGAGGAACCATAGATTATGGACTGCATTATAAATCATATCCCATTGTACTTAAAGGGTTCAGCGATGCAAGCTGGAATGCAGATAGCATAGAATTAAAATCTACAAGTGGCTGGATATTTACTCTTAGAGGAGGAGCAATATCATGGGCATCTAAGAAACAAACGTGCATATCTCACTCTACAATGGAAAGTGAGTTTATTACACTTGGTACTGCTTGTAAAGAAGGTGAATGACTAAGATACCTACTGTTGGAAATCCCGTATTGGCCGAAACCTACTCCTGCCATATCTATCTTTTGTGATAGTCAGGCTACTCTTTGTCGTGGTATAAGTAAGACTTATAATGGTAAGTCTAGAAATATAGGTCTAAGGCATAACTTTGTTAAAGAATTGCTCAGAGATGGAGTAATCACAGTGGAATATGTTAAATTCATCCTGAACTTAGCAGATCCCATGACAAAAGGTTTATCAAGAGATCAAATAAGAAGAACCACTAAAAGAATGAGACTAAGATCCATAAAGATATAACTTTCACTTTTGATGGCAACCCTACCTATGTTATGAAATATAGGCTAGGTTCAAAGGGACAAACAAGTCAAGTATGTGACTGAAATATTGTTGAGGGTCAAATATTGCATATCGGACCCTAATTAGTGCCAGATTTTACATACACAATAATACTTAATGGAGTATTTTAATTGTGTTTTGTTGCAGGATGCAATGAGGAGCGTTGACTAAAAACTAACACTAAAAGTGTGGATTTGACACTCAGAATTCACCAGAGCAAGGGACGGACCCTAGGGGACCAAGATCAACAAAATTACAAGCCAGAGATCCAAGGAAATCAGGAAACTGAAGCTCAAGTGGCCCGAAGGACGTCCAGAATACAAGAACACAGGGTTCTTGCCATCCGATTGACACGAGACTTTATACGTGGCCTGAACACCCTATATTAACCGTACACGTAAAATTTCAGCTGATGGATCCCCCTGGAAGTGGCCTAACGGACAGATCAGCCCTCAAAATCATGATTCTAGGCACACTTGATTTCTGGATATGCTTCAATTTTGGTCTCAACCGTTGAACTGAGGTGACAAAGTTGATGAGCGGATCAGATTTCACACAAACTTTACAGTGGACCCCACATGTACACAGGCGTGTACATAGCAGGAATTCTCCGGCCGCGCACCGGTCTTCAATAGCTCGGTCAGCAAGCGCTGACTGAGGAACTCCTTCAAATCGAAAAAAAAAAGAAAAGAAAAAAAGGGCGGCGTCTTCGCTGACCGACGCTGGCTTCTCCAGTGGGGCCCACTCCTCATCCAAGTCATCAATCGAGACCGTCCATTGTGTAAGGAGGGGAGGTATTCACCTCATCAAGGTGGTATTTTTGCCCCATGTAAGCAATCAGAGAATCTTGGCGGTTAAGCACAGGTCGGACGGTGGAAGAAGAAATCTTGTGGGCCACCATGGTTTTGATCCAAAACCGACCCAGTCTAAACGGTTTTTCTGGAGGAAAACGGTGGACGGCGTGGATTTCGCAAAACAAGAGTAAAGTGGGGCCTACCAGCATGACAGCGCAATCACGGAAGCTTTGTTTGACAGGCGCCAGTCGATCTCTGTGGGCCACCATCTTGGTTCATTAATCAGATCTGGACCGTTCGTTAGACTCCAAAGGTTCGATTGACCAAGGCCTAGGTGAAAAAAAATTCAAAGGATGAGGAAGAATGGTTTTTGATTGTTCAAACGTAAATTGGACGGCAATTCAGGAAATCTTGTGGGCCACACAAAAACAAAGGAAAAATGGTCATTCCTGACCTGTTTCTTGTGCACAATCTAATGGATGGTTTGGATTTATCAAAAAGGGACGTTCGTGGGTCTCACCGAGAGAAAAGCGCCGACATTGTCGGGCTCTGTTTACGCTGGGCGCGTGCACCCGGCCGATCTGAGCCGTTCTACGATCGCAGCAGGGATCGGTCCATCCATCTGGACCATCCAAATCCTTTCTATATTACAACTGACCACCTCTAAAGAGATTAAACGGATCAGAGCACTGATCAGCTTCCAGTTTTGCGGATTGCTGAATCTGAGAATGCGAATGTCTTCCGCATATCACTGACCTTCTCAATCTGGGAAACCACGTCTCAGCCGGCTTCCAGCAGCTACAAAAGGGGGGAGAACGGCTGGAGATCTAAAGTAGCTTGGCTGGAGGCTTGGGTTTGGATGTGGAAGCAGAGAGAGAGAGAGAAACAGGGAGTTTAATTTTGTTGTTTTTATTTTTTTATTTTTATTTTGTTTTGTCTAAGAGATCTAGTCCACCATGTCTATGTGTGGCTAAACCTTTTTAGCTGAAAAGAGGTGAAGCTTGTAGCGTGATGGGAGGCCTCTTTGCTTGTGCCTTTGTTTAACCGATCGATATTAATTTGAGTTTTTATTAAGGGAATGTTTTCGGTCTTTAATGGTTCATTGTGGTGAAATTACAATGGGTCTGCGATGGCTTTGAGCATGTTCTTTTCCTCTTTATGTTTATGGCGTCGGGAATACATTGTTCATCATCGTCTCCTGGGCATGGTTGGATGACGGTACCCCTTCCTAACCTTCATACATTGATTGGTTGGTAATTAGTTTAATTCTGTTGTTTGCTTTGTCTCTTGGGCATGGTTTGGTGATGGAATCCATTCTAATTCATATACCTTTCATCTCTTGATATATCTATTCTACATAGTGTTACCATCCATTTTCCAAATCATCTTAGGGAATGTCCAAATCTCAGGTGGACCCTATTATGAGAAACAGTAGCAACTGAACACCCTATCATTAAAAGCTTCTTAGGGTGCACCTTAATGTTTCTTTAGTGTTTATTCGCCATCCAATCCGTTGATAAGGTCACTAAGCTGGGACGAAGTGAAAATAAAATATATAATAAATAAATAAATAAATATCGGCTTCATCTAAAACTTGTTTGGTCAATTAATGGTCAATCACCACTGTTTCCTATGGTATGGTGCACCTAATAATTGAATCTGTTTTATTTTTGAGATCCTGTACTAAAATGATTTAGAAAAAAAAAAAGATGGACGGCGTGGATGCAGAATAGATATACGAAGGTGGGCCACAGTAAGAGCCGCACCCTCTTGGGTGAGGCCGGCGTCTCACCCAACCCGCTCCCATGTGAGGTTCATAGAACTTGGTGATGTGAACACACCACCGACGTTGTTGGCGTGCCTCACTTAAGTCAGATTATACTACCAGTTTGTCATGTGTGGAATATTATGGGAGCCATTGGATCACATTTTGATGTCAGTATGTCATATGTGTCATACACGAGCCATGAAAAAGTAGACCCATCATGGACACCACCTGGAGTGAAAATTAGGCCAATCCTACCAGGTGGGCCTGAACGGCTGTCCATTGCTTTCCATACCGCAACACACTGGATGAATGCATCCTCGTCACTTTCACACCAAGTGATCTTCCAATCCGATCTAATCTTCCACTTCTATATCCCACCGTTATTGTATCAACCGTAGATACCGATGATCTCTAAAGAAGCATTGCATTGCATTAGATGGAATTACACCTACGGTTAAAAACTTCGGGAAGGGTAGAGAAGCTGATATTTGTATTTTTATTCTGTCCATGTGCGTGTGACTTTGTGAATATGATTGGATATGATAAATAAACATCACCGTAGGCCTTGGGAAAGTTTCAACGGTCGATCTAATCATTCTCACTGTTTCCTGTGTAGTTTAATTTAGCTTTAGATATGCTTTTATTTTGGGATTCTGGCTTAAAATGTGTTGGAAAAATAGATGGACGGCATGGATATGACACATACATCCACGGCGTCCCACAGAGCTTACTCAGAGGTACTCAGTACCCAATCCGCGTCGGCGTACCAGCGTAGTGTATTGTCAGTTGGTTGGCTGGTATCATCGGTCAATGGACGCCGGTTTCTGCAACATATGTTTCGTTGACTTCCTCAATGGCGGGGATGGAAACGCCCCGCCATTGAGCCTTCCTGGACTTACCTTGATGTTTATATGCCATCCAACCCGTTGACAAGGTGATCACCCAGATGAAGGGAAAACACAGATATCATCCTTATCAAAAACTTCTGTGGGGTCCATTAAAGTTCTAATGATGGGCTCTCAATCATTATTTTTCTTTTATGTTGTGGCCCAGTTGGGTCTTGGAACTGGTTCCTTTTTGTATTCATTTCCTAAACTGATCTGGAGAAACTGATGGACGGAGTGGATTTTACACATCTCTATGAGACCCACAAGACTTTGTTGGGCGGTCTACCTTCATGCTTCCGCTCAACCATCCGGCTCTCTCTCTCTCTCTCTCTCTCTCTCCCTCTCTCTCTCTCTCTCGTGCAGTCTGATCGCTCTCATCCTGTCAATTTCATGCAACCTTATCCATTTCTCTCTCTCCTCATTTCTTCGGTCATCGGTCTCTCCCTCTCAATTTCCTGTGATCTGATCGCTCTCTCCCTCTCAATTTCCTGCATCTCTCTCTCTCTCTCTCTCTCTCTCTCTCTCTCTCTCTCTCCTTTACCTGGGTTTCAAAGCTCTGTCTTGGTTTATCGGGGCTTTCAAAGCTCTGTCTGTCTGCTTTATCTGGGGTTTCAAAGCTCTCTCTGTCTGTCTCTGGTTTACCTGAGGTTTCAAAGCTCTCTCTCTCTGCTTTATCCGGGGTTTCAAAGCTCTCTCTGTCTTTTGTCTCTGGTTTATCTGGGTTTCAAAGCATTCTGTCTGTCTGCTTTATCTGGGGTTTCAAAGCGCTTTCTCTCTCCTTTATCTGAGGTTTCAAGGCTCTCTCTCCCTCTGCTTTATCTGGAGTTTCAAAGCTCTCTCTCTGTGTCTCTACTTTATCTGGGGGTAAGGGTCTCTCTCTCAGCTTTACCTGGGGTTTCAAAGCTCTCTCTCTGTCTCTGGTTTATCTGGGGTTTCAAAGCTCTCTCTCCTTTTTCTGGGGATTCGGAGCTCTCTCTGTCTCTCTCTGTGTTCTGGAACAATGGCGTATGCGCTTGTTTCAATGGTTGTGAACAAACTTCAAGAAGAGGTTTATTTGTTTGGTGATGCCAAAGAAGAAGTTGAAAAGTTATCTTCTACGTTGGAATCCATTCAAGCACTTCTTAATGATGCTGAGATTATGCAATTTCACAACCAAAGCATTCAAGTTTGGTTAAAAAATTTCAAAGATGTGGTTTACGATGTGGAGGACGTGGTAGATGATATGACGATCGACGGTGACGATCGACTCATGGTAAACCAGCCATGGGCGTGCTTATTTTCACTATTTTCGTGTTGCGGTCTAGAAGATTGGATAAGGTTGGCCCATGATTCATGGACGAACGGTGACGATACTGATAATGGCAGCATCGGAGATAAGGTGCGGACATTTGTCAGTAAAGTCAAATCACAACGCGATTTTGCTCATCAGATAAAAGAAGTAAGGGCGAAGCTAGATCAGATTGCAGCTGACAAAAGTAAGTTCAGTTTTAAGTTGAATCACAGTTTCCGTGGAGGTAGTCAACTTCACAAGGCCGAGTCTCAAACCAGTTCGCTCATAGACAAATCACAGATTCACGGGAGGGAGAGAGACACAGATACCCTAATAAGCAAGTTGATAAGCGGGAGCAGTAATGAGGAGGGACGGATTCATGTCATTTCGATTGTAGGCGTTGGCGGTTTGGGCAAGACGACACTTGCTCAATTGATCTGCGATGATGAAAGGGTGAAGAGCCATTTCCACAAGGTTCTATGGGTTTGTGTATCTGATGATTTTAATGTCATAAATCTTACAAAAGCAATTATAGAAGCAGCTGGAGGGACAAGTCCTTCGCATTCTCAGTTAGACTCATTGCAAAAGCAGCTTATCCAAACATTACAGGACAAACTATTCTTACTCGTCCTTGATGATGTGTGGAACGATGATAGTGACAAGTGGGAGCAACTATGGCTTTCCTTCCAAAGAGGTGCTTCCGGAAGTAAGATTTTGGTCACCACTCGCAGCGAGAAGGTTGCAATTACTTGCAGGGACTCCGCCTACATGCATAAATTGAAATGTTTATCCGATGATGATTGCTGGTTATTGTTCAGTGGCAGAGCTTTCGCCAAGAGGGAAATGAAAGACTGTCCGGAGTTGGAAAAGATAGGAAAGAAAATAGTGAAGAAGTGTAAAGGAGTTCCTCTTTCAGCAAAGGTAATTGGAAGTGCGATGTGTTCCAAGACGACAACACAAGATTGGCAGGACATCTTGGAAAGCCAAACATGGGAAATACCAGACATCGCGAATGGTATCTTACCAGCTTTGTTGCTGAGCTATTATAATCTGCCTGTCCATTTGAAGCAGTGTTTTGCATATTGCTCGATATTTCTTGAAGATCATGTGTTGGAGAAGGATAAATTGGTAAAGTTGTGGTTAGCTCAGGGTTTCATCAAGCCAGAGGGAAGAAGAGACATGGAAGCAATTGGCGGAGAGTACTTTGATGATCTACTGTCGCGGTCTTTGCTCCAAGATGCGTATGTAAATAATGAAGGAGTAACTAAGTGTAGAATGCATGATCTCCTTCATGATCTCATCCAATTCATTACAAAGAATGAGTGTTGCATCTTTGAGAATGGAAAGTCGGACTCCAGCTCTGTTACAGTCCGTCATTCATCATATATTTCCACCACGGAAACATCACACATTCCTGCCCCTCTATGTGATGCAAAAAAATTGCGAACACTCTTCCAAATGGGAAATTCAGTAATTAGTACCATCCCTGATAATTTATTCCATTGCGCTAGATCCCTTAGGGCATTGGATTTCGGTGGTACTGGCACCAGCGTGTTCAATTTTCTACCCTCTGGCACGAAAATTAAAGAATTGCCAAGCTCAATTGGGTTGCTGAAGCATTTACGATATCTGAACTTGTCTTATTCGAAGATAGTTGAGCTGCCCGAATCAGTGAGTAGCCTCCACAATTTGCAGACCTTGATGTTGAATTGGTGTGAATGCCTCCAAAGACTGCCGAGTGGGATGAGTAAAATGGTCCACCTGAGACATCTGGAAATTAAAGATACATGGGAACTAGAGTGCTTACCCGAAGGGTTGGGGAGAATAAGTTCCCTTCGAACGTTGAGTAAGTTTATCGTAGGAGGCGATGGAGGATGTAAGATTGGAGAGCTGAAGCTACTTGACTCTCTCCAAGGAAAGCTAGAAATAGACCATTTGGAGAGAGTGGCGAGCATCGATGAGGCTAAGGAAGCAGAACTGGAGAACAAGTTACAACTTCGCATATTGTGTATAAATATGTCACAATCTTATGCTCTTGAAATGGCAGGAGCTGGTGAGGTGGAGAGGATGGAAAATGTACTTGAAGCCCTCCGGCCACCCTCTGCAAACCTAGAACAGCTGGAAATTTGGGGATACATTGGCTCTAAGTTCCCAGCCTGGATAGAATATTTGTCTTTCTCAAATTTAGTCAAGTTGAGTTTATTAAATTGTTATAACTGTAAACAGTGGCCTGGGCTTGGGAGACTACCTTCTCTCAAATGCCTTCAAATAGAGGGAAGTCTTATAAAACGTGTGGGCCAAGAGTTTTACGGGAATAGCTGTGGTGGGGGCAAAAACGGAGTGGCATTCCCGAAGCTGGAAGAGCTCGAGTTCAGTGACATGTATGAATTGGAGGAGTGGGAGTTGAGATTAGAAGACAGAGAGATAATGCCATGTCTACGGACATTACTAGTGTGCAATTGCCCGAAATTGAAGGCATTGCCGCAACACCTCCCAGAAAGTCTAACGTCCCTCCACATCTCGCAATGTTATGAAATTAGCAGGATGCAGTGCTCCCTACCGCTTGTTAAATATTTTGAAGTGAAGTCGAGCAGCGGGATTTTGAGGCCATTACCGAAACTCCCAAGCCTCAAGACGTTTCGGATCTCCGATTTAGAAAACACGACGTGTCTCCCCTACGGATGGAAACAATTGGAGTCACTAGAGACTCTTACTATCAGCTTTTGCACTAAATTGACATCTCTTCCAGATGAATTGGGACAGCTCTTGTCGCTTAGGAGTCTCAAGATCGACAACTGCCCCGAGTTGCAGTCATTGCCTGAAGGGTTGTGGGGACTTACTTGTCTCCAAGATTTAAGAATCTTTGGCAATCCAGTGCTGGCGGAGAAATGCACAAGGAAGGATTGGAGCAAGATATCAGGCATCCCAAACATCTGGATTGACGGACACAGAATCAAAGGAGGCGCTGAAGATGAGATGATCCATCAAGTGGACAAGGTTTAAACTAGACTCTCTCTCTCTCTCTCTCTCTCTCTCTCTCTCTCTCTCTCTCTCTCTCTCTCTCTCTCTCTCTCTCTCTCTCTCTCTCTCTCTGATACAGAGTATTAACTATAGAGTAGATGGCCACCAATTGAAGAGTTTGGATGACAATCTCATTTTATTAAGACTGCTCTACCATAGCTCTCATGTAGGCACATGCCGTTGTGCCCATTAGATAATGTGAATGAGATCCACAGTGTCTCACCTTGGAACTCAAAAATTAGGCTGGCCCAAAACTTAGGTATGCCAAACCATAGGAAAGGATTGGAATGTGGATGCCCACCATTAGTTGTGTGTGGGGCCCACAAAAATTAGCCCTAAAGATCATAGAGATCTAGTTGTGTTTGATCCCTTCCAACAATACTGCCACATGGTTCAAATAAAGCTAAAGAGGATTGCCGGACGCATACCGAGCGCCACTATCCTTACAAAAGTAAGATTTCTCAGCTGTGCACCAGTTGGCGCGGAACTTGTGCAAACGTTTTTGAGAACTCATCATATGTGATGTGACTTTAAAATCTGAACGGTCCACATGAAGAAGAACCTCATTAAAAGCCCGCAACCTAATTTTTACTTTGATCCAAAACTTTGGTGGGCATGAAAAATGAAAATATTTTTCACCCTTGGTTTGAACTTATCTTTTCTGTGGCTCACTAGAATTTTAAATCAGGGTCAAAATTTATCCCATAAGGTTTCATGGGATTCCGCATCACATGGACTGTTTGGATTAGATGCCTGTGAAAAGGTATGCATGTGCATAGGTGCGCAGGTGAGCATGACTCTATATATAGTAGAGAAAAATTAAATGTACTATGAGTAATTATTTAAATACTTGGTGTGGGATTGTTTTGATAATTTTTATTTGATTACATGCACATCTAAAATGGATCCCACTATTTGATTCATTTGATCAAGTGATACATGCCATGTTTCTTGTCATGTACAAAAAGATTGAAGATCGGTTTCAGCATACTGTGGTTTGCTGTGAATATGTGTAGTCATGTGATTTGATTCCATCTGCTTCCTACAATTCTTTTAACCCTTGTTACACAAGAGGGGAGTCTTACATTACACCACCCTGTAGGACAAAAAACTAGGAACTATACAATGCTTGGCAGGCCGAATGTTTGTCCGTACACTCCCATTTTAGCCTTGAGTTTTCGTACTAGTTCTAGTTCTATGATCCAAGCCATTGACATTGATGGCCCATGTATCAAAGAAACTTAGAGATGAAAAATCCTAACCCTTAATGGTAGCCCAACAAATAGAATGTTAAGGAAGAAAATTCAAAGCTGGTTGAAATTAAAAAAATAAATAAATAAAAAAAGAAAAAAATATTTTATATGCAGAATCCATACAACCTGGGCCATTTTCATATGGCCAATCCAAAGTGAGGCCCACCATAGCAACAATTTTGATTAAATATTCATGATCTGCACTTGTACAAACTGAAAACATAATCATAATTGTGTAGTACCACTGGATAGAGAACCTTTCTCCTCTACCTTGTTAATAATATAGTAAGATCTGGTACAACTTTTCCACATGCTTTCCAAGATCTGGCTATATGAAAATTCCGGTGCATCATAGCACATACGCTAATCATTAAAATCCCTTTAGATATTTTGTGGGGCAATCGTGATGAGTGTAGAGAGTATTTTCTAGGGCTCACGATGATGGGCTTATGGAATCAATGTTGTCTAATATCTTAAATATGTCTGTAACAAGGTGTATCAATGACAAGTTGTTGGATTGCTGTTGATGTTCTGTTGGATTGATGTTAATGTTCCGTTGGATTGCAAGTGTTTTGGTTTTTTTTTTTTTTTTTTCTTTTCCCTTTGGATGGGGAGCTTTGCTGTAGAGGCCAGGCTGCTGGTATAGCGGATTATGGCGTTTGGGATGCAGATTTCATTTTTAGTACATCTTGGCCCTCTGGTTCAAGTTTGGGCTGCCTGGTTTATTTGTTTTTTAATAAATAAATAAATAAATAATCTATCGATGACATCAACAAACCACTCAATTCCTTCAAGTAGATGTCAATGCCATCGACAAATCCCAACGAGAAAATTTGAAAAAATTCTAGTTGATTGCTGGATAGTTTTGGAATTGCTACTCGATGGCATCGAAGGTGGCTTCGATATCATCGACTAGTCCTCGATGGCTATTGATGTCATCGAAGGTCCCATCGAAAGCCCACGCAAAACTACGTAAGTGCGTAATTTGTTTCTTATGTCATATATCACATGTAATCGGAATTAGGATAGGGTTATGGTTTTCTAAGACATGCTTAAAGATTTAAGAGGGTTTGAGAGAGAAAAAGGCCAGGGCTTTTCTTCTTAGGGCTTTGATTGGTAAGGTTTCATCTTTCGTAAGTTCATTTTTTTCATAATGCATTCTCGCTTTGTGCCATAATTTTTTTCCGCAAGGATTTTTCCAGGTAAATTCTGATTATTCTCTGGTTGGATTTACTTGTGCGATTGTGATTACTTTGTTTGATTCCTTTCTGTGTGCATCCACAAGTCCCAACATTCAATTCATCTATCATCAACACAAGGCTTTATCAAGATTGATTTAACTCAATAACATATCTTATATTAATCCATTTCTGTGGATTAAAAACTTTGACAAGATTTGTATTATAAATTAACCTCACCTTTTACCTTACAAATGCTTTATAGTTAAATCCAAACACAATTAAATGTAAATAGTTCATATGTGAAAATCCTTACAAGAATAGGGCGATTATTACTAAAATATTTATAAACATCCAAATGACCTCTTAAGTTTTCTGCATAGGGTGTGTGGGTGTATTATGTTTCGTTGACTTGAGTCCACCATTCTTTATTTTTCAACTTATTATAAATAAATAAGAGGGAACGGAAAAACTAAAATCTCTTCTTCCAATTTTCACAACAACATTTGAAATATGGTTTTTTCTGCAAATGGTTTCTTATAAAATAACTTTAGAAGAAAATGTCGGTTTTTCTGCAAATGGTTTCTTATAAAATAACTTTAGAAGAAAATGTCGGTTTTTCTGCAAATGGTTTCTTATAAAATAACTTTAGAAGAAAATGTCACTCTTTGCTTTAGTTTTCAAATTTCCAAACAGGCTAAAGGTGGGTGGAAAGTAGAAATCAACAACAGGAAACTTTTTAAGAAAATAGCCTCAAGAATTTTCTCATCCTGCCTCATGATTTTAAAATTTTCATTTTTAAGGAAAATATATTTTTTCTCTTATTTTTCTCCTCCTCGAAGTGCTCCCTGTGATCTTTGATCCTTGACCGTCCACGCACTACAACAAATAGGGCTTACCCGACTCCTTCAGAGTGGTCGTTTGCCATCAGTGAGCAAAACCGGGCACTGGTAAAACATCTATATAAATACGCCCCCCCCCCCCCCTGCCCCTCTCTCTATGCACCTCCATGAACCGACTCTCTCTCTGTGTGTGTGTGTGCGCGCGCAACTCCAGCAGCTACCCACCGGGATACTTTTCTTCCTAAATAAATTTAGAAATGTTTCCAACCGGACATAAAGCAATCAGAACGTTGATTTGTTAGTATGGAAAAGGGAACCTTGTAATGCAGATCCTATTTTCTTCTTAACCTCGTATGTCTAGCAGTAATGGATATATTTGTATTTTGGGGCACATCAAAACAATACCTGAATTAAGTAGCACTAATACCAGAAGTATAATGGGGACCTGTTGAAGCTTTTTTGAATCATTACAAGGTTCTAATGCCTAGAACAATGGCAAGTTTGTTTATTTTGGCATTTGCAAACCCCAAACAAGTGTATAAATTCAGCACCTCTACACAACAGCATGGAACGTGTGTGTGATCCAAGTTGTCTATCAGGTGGCCGCATACTTAATTTTCATGGCCCAAACATCAGGTGAGTCACAGTTCGTGAAACCAATTGTCAGCTGAAAAGAACTTGGCCAAAATTTGTTAGTGGTACTTTTCTTTTTTGCATTGTTGTCCATTTGATGAGTGGACTGGTCTAGCTATCTGGCCAGTACCTTGGCAATGTGGGGCTGATCTGATGGACAACTTGGATCTAGACATATGTGACATTTGGCGATATGTTGGCATGTAGAGGAACTGCCATATATGGACATATGGGTTTAGCAAAGCTTTTTCTATTGTTAGTAATGTAAGGATGTTTAGCAATAGAAAACCTATGTTTCATAAATGAATTTATTAAGCAATGTTGTCCAAGTCATAATTGTATCATTAGATGTAATAGAGGTCGAATCTAAACATACCGTTAATGGTATTGTTTTTTCTATTTTTTCTTAAAAAGGAAATTTTCTGAAAAATTGATAAGAAATAAAAATAATAACTATTGTCAAATACCGAATTTTATTGTGTTCTTAATTAGATGTGGTATACAGATGAGCATTTATTCAATATAATGCAGTTTCTCAAATGGTGAATTTTATTTTGTAGGATGTGACTGAAGTTTTTCTTACAAGTATCATGAAACCCGGGGTTACTATTGCTAAAGGAGTTGTTTTGAGCAAGGATTCGCTCACAAAAGTAGGGGGGCATGAGCTTGGAATCGGTTACTGGGAAGTATCTGTTCAGGTGGCAGTAGTACGGGAGGAGACTTTAATAAGACCCTATGGACGATATAAAACAATTGGGGATGCTATTGGAACTAGTATTGCTTGGCCCTCTATTATGTGTAAGGTCAGATTTTTTTATTTTTTATTTTGCCATATACAATAGAATTTCTTATACAAGATTGCGAGTACTAATTAATTTCTTTTTATTATTTTGTTTTGCAGGTTTAAAGAGAGATGGATTGAGCTAAATGAAAGGATCTCTCTCTCTCTCTCTCTCTCTCTCTCTCTCTCTCTCTCGTAAATGTTTTATGTTTTGTGCATGGGTTCAGGATTGATGTGTGATTGGTTTTAGATAGAAAGCGTTTGACTCTAATTTTGCAATTTGGATTGACTTAAGATCCAATGCATATGATTGGTTGGGTTACTAAATCAACAAGTTAGCCAACATGATTTGCTCTTGTTCTTATCAATTTTCTTTATAAGTCAATACAACTCTTGTTCTTTCCATGTTTCTTTACAACATTAATAGGAGGGCGTTTACCTTTTTAGCGTGTTTTTTGAGGTAGTGTTAGATGATGGAAGCCAAGCAACGGAGAATAGCTACATTTATGTAAGTATTGTTGTTGTTATTCTTGATATGTATTTGTAGAATTATAAGTCTTAAGCTCCATTTGGTCATCATACTAATATTTATGAATATAAATTTTTATCAAACCAAATGGATCTTAAGCCCTTTTTTAACTCCGCCAATGCAACTACTTACATTGCCGGTCCCAAGCCCGAGTAAAGGAGGAGGGAGAAGGGCTTGAGCGTTGCAAAGTCAATAGCAGAGGAAGCTCTATTCACCATTTGAGCTCCATAAGTGGCTTTTTGTTGCCACTTTTTTTCTTTTGGAAATTTGGCTTTTTTTTTAAAAAATAAAATTCTATTAGATTGGATTTTTTGTGCTTGTTTGGATCCCCCACAAAATCGGATAGGGTGGAGTGTCATTTCTGCAAGATTATAATGCGATAATTGCCTCAGCACTTTGGGCACATTTGTGGGGATGGGCTGTTTAGGGTGTCAAATTATAGCTACATTTCTTTCAAGTCTTGCTTGAAAGTATGTAATTACAATATAGAGAGCAGAGCCTCAATATGAATGCCAAGGAAATTACAATTCACTTATTTTCACTAATAAAAATTGCATCGAATGGTGCATCCAAGCACAACCTTAAGCTGCCCAATGACCGGTGGACTTGTTGAGAAATTCGTTCCAAATTTATTCAATGTTTTGTCCTTTTTTGGTGTTGGGTGACAGGTGAACTTGCTATTGAGTAAATGGATCAAGGATCTGAAGAAGATATTCTATGGAAACATTGTTGCATATATGATGCCGCCATGCTTCCTGAAGCTAAAAAGGACGAGCTTTCAAATGTGATTTGGAGGTAAGGTTTCCATCAAAGCCAAGTCAAGTACTTGAACAACATCAATCTTTCATTTTTAGAGTTTGGACTGGATTGGAATTTATTGTAGAATTTTGGAATTGTATCTTTTACCTTATTTTAGTAGTTAATTAAGCGTGAACTGATCTTGTTACATAGGTAGCAATGCTTTTGCATGATTGTTTTTTGAAAGACAATGCTTTCGCATGATTGATTTTCTAATAGCTTATCTCTCTCATCTCATTTTGTTGTTTTTAGTTGTGTTATTGGATTCACAATCTCTACCTTGTTGGCAATCCTTTCTGTCAGGACACTGTTGAGACTCAAATATTGCATAATTTTTTTCATTTTTATTTTTATGAACATGAATCAACTTAATATTCTATTTTACTCATATTTGTGTTGCAAGGTGAATTTAAGTGCTTAGATTGAAAAATGGTGTTAAAAGCATGGATTTGATGCTCAAGAATTACCAAGGTAAGGGATGGATCTTAGGAGACAAATATTGAAGAATTCACATGCCAAAGATCGAAGACACCAAGTGAGGAATGAAGAGAATCGAAGATTTGAAGTAAAGAATCCTGAAATCGTCCTGAAAAACTGTATTCTGAACTCTAAAGTCTATTTTGAAAAACTGCACAGAGTAAAATCTATTTTTAACAAACTGTGCAGCGAGAAGTCTATTTTGAAAAACTGCGTATATTTGAGGCAGTTTTTAGAGTTTTCTAACTTTGTACAAATATTGGAGTTCCCTACTTATAAATAGGGTTTCCTACGGCATTCCTAAGCATCATTAAAAACATTCAAGAGCAATATTTAGGGTTTTTAAAAGGTTTCAACTTTATAAGTTATTATTATTAATTTTTTTTTCCTTTTAGATCTTTTCTACTTGCATTTATTTCTTTCTTGTTACTTTCTTTCTTTATTCTGGTTATGTTTTTCTAAGTTCCCTCTAGCCCAAGCTACAAGGGAAGTACATGAGTTTAATAATTTTGAAGTTATGATGATTGATTGTTTTAATGATGAGAAGAATGGTGTATGCATATTATTTTGTTTTTTTTTTTTTTTTTTTTTTTTTTTTTTTTTTTAAATTTTAAAATCTTCTTGTGAGATCCATATGTTTTCATCATATGAGATCCACATTGATAGATAGGCTTACCCTAGATCAATCAGATTTCCTAGATAGGAGAGGTTCTCGACCTGTTATATTTCTTTGATTTTCATTATCTTATTGATATTGAAATCTTAAAATCACTGACGCTTGGGAATATATATCAACGGTGCAAATCCATTATTTTCTAATCTTTTATATCATTTATTTAAAATATTTAAACTGTTTTTTTTTTTTTTTTTTTTTCCAATTAGGCCGACCATATTGCTCGGATCCTAGTTGTGTTATCCAAGTCATCATAATTTTGGAACATTAACCTATGTGTGGAACTTTGAAACTTAGGTGTTGTTTTAATTCATTTGAATTACATCCATTCAAAAATCCCAAAATCAAATCATCAGATTAGTTTTTATTACTTAGTTTGTTTTGCATTTAATTTTCTCATTCTCGCAATTCATTTCCCTGTGGGATCAACCCTGTATTTATAAGATATTACTTACGAACCTCTGCACTTGGAGGCAGGCAATCAAGTTTTTGGCACCGTTGCCAGGGAGAGACTGAGATAGATTAGATCTGTGCAAGATAGCTAAGGTAAGTTCTTTTCTAAGGTAAATTCTCTTTTAAACCCTCCAAATTTTCTGTAGATTTTATTTCTTTTTTTCTTTGAAAGTAAATTCAGTTAGGTCTTTCAAGCCACTACAAGAAAAAAAGGGGCAAAGGATTCAGACCACGTTACTTTTGTACTACAGATATAAACCTTAGCTATGTTTCCTATGGTTTTAATCCTTAGCTAAAAGGTTGATACACCAATAATAATTAATAGTGTTGTAAGGGCTCTATGAGGCCTAAAAAAACTATATGTTCTATCTAAGTTGTCTATATATTTGTAAATATTACGTTAGAGGATGAGAAAAAAAATTCAGCTAGATCTAAGTCTCAAGTGGACCACATGGTAGGAAACATTGATATTAAATTACTATTGCTTCTTATGGTGTGGTCCACTTGCGCCTTCAGTATATTTGAAATTTGGTGTTTTAAAGTAAAATTATTTATTAAAATTATTTATCGGAATGGATTAACAAAATACATCATGGTGGGCCCCACGGATCCCTTGATCGCACCTTCTTTGTTCGTCCGTCAATACACTCCCCAGTTTGGGCACACGCTCAAAATAGAGCCGTGCCCAAACACCTGTATTTCACCCTCTCTCTCTCTCTCTCTCTCTCTCTCTCTCTCTCTCCGTTCCCTAATCAGAGCTTTAGGAAAGCTCTTCTTTCCCTAATCCTCTCTCTCCTTCCCGATCTCTGCTCCATCTCTCTCATTCTCCTCCCTCTCTCTCCAATGCATCAGCCGTGAACGCTATCCTCTCTCTCTCCATTACAGCAGCCGTGAATCTCCTGTCCGAAGAAACACACGTCATGAAGCTCTTCTCCATAGGTTTGATATCTTCTTCTATTTGTATCTCTTTTACTGTCTTTCAGATTTGAAATGGCATGCTATCTATTTGATGAAATGACATGTTATCTGTTTGATGAAATGACATGCTATCTGTTTGTTGAAATGACATTCATGCCAGAAGCAGCCCTGGCCATACTGATACAGCAGCACTAACTTTGGAGTATACTAGGTATTTAACCTTGCTGTTTTATGATGCTGGACAAATAGTTGCGTAAATCAGGCCATTATTGTCTGAGCTTGTAAGGAACACTCTTTCAGTTGTTAAGAGAACTCTATCATCCAAAAGGAAATCAAACAACATCAAAATCCAAAATTTTGGATCAAAAGACAACACGAAGTACTCACCTCAGGGCCACGTATTTCCATCGAGGACTTCCAAAATCTCAATGATAGAAGCTCTCCTCAAAGCACTCACTCCATAACTAAGTGACCATTTCACACCAATGGAAAAAATGGATAAGTTTAACCAAAATTCCAATGCCCTTTTTTGGAATGGTAACCAAAATTCCAGTGTCAGTAACAAAACATAAATAACCTTCCAGAGTTGCATCTTCAGACAAGCCAACTCCCCAGTGTGCAGGATGCTTGGACCATAAAGTAAGTTCACATCCAAGTTTGAAGAAAATCACCCAAGCCATATGATTTTCTGGATACAAACTTCCAAATCAAGTTGAAATTATCACCGAAGAATCAGGTTCCACACTTTATTCACACTACAACAAAACGGTGGAAAACCGGCACTTGTGTCGATCATCCACCGGCGCTATTTAAGTGCGGTCCACGGATGTTAGATAAAATTAAAAACCAGATGAGATTTCCATTTCACTCGCAGCTCTCTCTCCCGATGACTGTTCCTCTCTCTCTCTCTCTCTCTCTCTCTCTCTCTCTCTCTCTGGCGAATGTAGCTCTCTCTCTCTCTCTCACGAATCTCTCTCTCTCTCTCTCTCTCTCTCTCTCTCTCTCTCTCTCCCCCTCTCCCGACTCCTCTCTCTCTCTCTCTCTCCCTCTCCCGATGACTCTCTCGCTCTCTCCCAATTCTCAGCTTCTTCCTACCCCCGACTCTCTCTTGCGCGCGAGCTGCCATTAATTTTAGGGCTTAGATGAAGATCTGAAAAAGGTAAGAGTCTAGATTTCATCAATTTCAACCTTAGTGATTTCCTAATTAGGGATTTACAATGTTGAAACCCTAATTAGGGATTTACCATGTTGAAACCCTAATTAGGGATTTTTCTATGTTGTTTGATGTGAATACATAGAAACGATTTGTTGTGTGATACAGTTCTGATTTGTTTGGTACTTCGATTTGCAGTTTTTTCATCTGAATTCTGTTATTTTTATGATGGTCAAACAAGGAGTTTGTTTTGATGAACTTTACTGAAGCTCTTTGGATGAGTTGGTGTGATTGGTATTGTAGCTCAATTTTCTTGTCCCAAAATTATAGCAAGAGAAATCATTTGAAATAAAAAGCTGCTTTGAGTCTGTTTTATGCACTCATCAATCTCTGTGTGGTGCAGGTTGATTTTCATGACACAGGAGAGGTCCAAGGGTACCCTCCATGACTGACTATTTTGGTTTCACCATGGCTTCATTGAATGAGAGTGGTAGTGTCTTTGCAAATCCATGTAAGGGTGAGAAGAACATGAGTACTCTCATGTATCGCCATTCAGTTCTGGGCTAATAATAGCGAGGTCTCCGCTCATTTCTTTCGTAGTAGAGGCATAACTAATCATTGCATACACTTACTATGTCAACTACATGCATGCATAGTGTTCATCACATTTTTTCACACTACGATTGTTTGAAGTTACATAGTTGTGTGCTGACTTTACACCAAGTATGTGAATTTAGTGGTCTATGCGGTTTGAAGCGAGAGGAAGTGAAGGTTGTGGCACTTGGTACTGGTTGGATAGCTGCCATTACAAGTCTTAATTTTCTTCGCATCTTCACCGAGGCGCTTTGTAGGTTTGTTACAGAAATTGCATTAAATTTCTATTCCATGGCAGCGGACATCAATTGATTAGCAATTCAAGTGAACAGAATCATGAAAATTTCCCTTAATAGTACTGGTATTCTCATGTGATCTAATTTTCAACCACAAGACTTTTCAATTAAATGATAAAATGCAAATGGAAGATGCTTGGACTAAACTGCTTCTACCTAAATTCTATCTTAAGAAACCATTTTCCACATAGGTAATCGGTGATTATCAGGATAATAGAAGATACATTGCCTTTAAATATCCTTTTTATTTGCTTTAAGGTGTGGAGCATGGGTATGAAATTTGCTTGGGGAGTGCATTTTGACCACTCTTCCATTATCTTATTTTTTAATTTTCAAAATTTATTGAAATTTTAAAAATGCAAAAATATTTTATTCAAATAATAATAATAAAGTAGTTTTCATGAAAATTATATTAATATTGTCTATTTATGGATGAATGTCAATGAGTGATGTGTTGTAATTTTTAATTTTTTTTAAAATTTATTTATTATTATTTTTTTTTTTGGAGTTTTGAAAATTATGAAAAAAAAATTCTCTACCTTTTTTTTTGAAAGATAATACTGAATGTTGATGCTTTTAACAGATGTAAGATAAATTCTATTCACTTTTAAAAAGTAATTATTTTATTTCATAATTATGCATGCATGTATGGATTGATGTATTTGTGGATGTGTGCATTGATGGATGGATTGATGTATTTGTGGATGTGTGCATCGATGGATGGATGAATGGATGTTTTATTGACGGATGTGTTGTATTGAGTCTGTTCTCTTGAAAACAAAGCAAAATGATGACGTAACATGCTCTGAATGCAATGTGGAAAATGGAAACACAATGGTCTTCAAAGTTCTCTGATTGCTTTGCTTGTTGAATATATTATGGCTGAAAACTTAGTGCATCAATTAAATTTTTTCTCAGGCTTTTTGGTATGCCTTGCTTGTGATGCTTCATGTTTCATGTACATGCACGAGAATTATACAGTTGCCTTCAGGAGACAATGAACAGTTGGTCACTTGTGTGAGATTCTTTGAGTTGGTCTGGGTTTGGGGATCCAAACTGTTGTTCTGATGGGCCCCACTATGGATGTGGCATATGCCAAAAATATCCTAGAATTGAGGATCCTAACTTGTGGATCCACTGTCAAATAAAACTATGGATAAGAATAGATAAAAATGACATCCACATTTAATGTAAGGACATGTGGAGCACCTTTGTTTGGAGTTTCTGATGACCATGCCAATTGCATTCCTTCCAAGTGTTTGTAGCACTTTATTTACTATCTATTGTTTCTTCATATCACTTAGTTATTGTTCCCTGATTTTGTATGCATCTTAGCCCTTCAAGTGGCTGATTTCATGAAAGCAAAATCATAGCAATGAGCCGATATTTCTGAATTTGATGTGGAAGCATGCAATGTCCTTCAAAGTTCTCTGATTGCTTTTGCTCATTGTGTAGGATATGTTTGAGAACTTCAAAAAGACTTTGATTGCTTTGCTTTGATGTGGAAACACATAACGGTGTTTGAACTCCGTGCCTCAGAATCAAGGTTTGTCTTTTTGTTTTAAATAAGTAAGAAAGACTCTTTTAACTGAAGGTTGTATTTTGTGTGGGCATCAAAGTGATTGTGCCTGCTTGTTTTTGTTTGTCTCTTTACAATAGTCCGACTCAAAGAAAGCTGATGAAATAAGATGCTTTTGATTTTAACATGGAAACAAAATGGCATTCAAAGTTTTCAGATTTCTATGCTTATTGCATAAGATGTGCTTGACAACTCATTGCATCACTTGTAATTGTTTTTAAGTGTGCTTTTCTTGTGATATTCCAAGTATTGTTTATGGGTATTTACAATTAGCCTAATTTCTTGATGATTGCGTACAAAAATATGAATTGGCTACTGTTCTGTTTAAATTATGTCTTTTCATGGTCAGTTTTGAAATGGATGTAAATAATTTTTTTGGAGTTAATGCTATCTTACATATATGATAGAATGCCCTTTAATTGCATGCATATTCTGTGGAAATTGTCCTTTAATATGGATACTTGGGCTTTCACATCATGGTTGCTATCTTAGTCTATTGTTCCTCCATTCAGTTTGGAATGCAATCTTTGACATAGATCATAATAGTGGCGTTGATTGGTGAGTTTATTGGTTTACATTGGTTGGATTTTTTATTGCAGAAGTAGCATTCTCTCTTGATGGACTGGTGGTGACTGCGGCAGCAGGCTTCAAAGATGAGTCGGTGTTGTCATTCATGCTTTGTCTTTCTTCGGGAGATCGGTATTGTTGTTACTTCACTAATGTAGTTCTCATGGTATATCCCTGCAAACATTAAAATTGTCCTTATGTTTTCAATCGTTGATTTGATGTTGAAAAGCTGATATTGGACAATCTAGTTGGCTACTTAGTCCGTGCTTAGATACAAATTGTAATTGAATGCAATAATCAGTTCAATGAAGTGAAAATGGTATTGAGTCACAATTATGTTGGTATTATTATTATGACTAGGCTCCAAGTTTCAGTCATATTACTTCCTAATTGGATTGAAAAAGAATCTAAATGCCAATTTGAGGGCTATTCTTCATCATGATTGCCAAGGACGGTAATTACAAGTTGGTTATTTCTTCTCGATTGAACTAATCGTTGCAGTTCAATTCACTAGTGCACCTGAATGTAGCCTCAAGAAAAATTGATCTGAGCATTGTAGATTGTGAAAGTTAACGGTAGCCCACCAAAACATGGAAAGATGATCATGCCCTTGTTTTTTCTTTTCAAGAAAATGTTTTGAATCCTTTGTTTGATCTGCAGATGCTAGAATTTAAAGTATTCAATGTTTCTAATGGAACCCGCCGATCGGGGGTCGCCTTCCATCGACTCCTGGTTCATGTCTAACATGGTTTGGTTTTAGTGAAGATGGCCAGCTTAGTTCATATGATTCCAAGGTTCGATGAGCTTCACACATACTGTGTCAAAATGTTGCCTTTTCTTCTTTGCATTGTAGAAACTTGATTTGATCACGCAATATGTGTAGGGGTCTTTGAGGGTGTTTACTAATCAATATGGAGGCAGTTGGCTTCCAGTCTTCAGTATTTAAAAATAAGATTTAATCAATTGTTTTGCATTGCCTCATTTCCGTAAGAAAAAACTATGAAGGAAGCTAATAAAAGAATCTTCTTCGTGTTGTGCGAGCATGGCATGTGTGGGCTGTGACATTCATCATGTAGGTGCCTCCATGGATATGCTCCAGCCCAAAAATCATTTTGGTCCTTTCATCAGGTGCACCTCATGTGTATGTTGAATGTCGATCATTTGATTGGTTCATTTTCACCATGAATTTTCTCATAAATATGTGGCTCATCTCATTAGTGGTCCGGCAGATTTTTGAGCTGGAGCACATGGTGTCCACATGTGATGAATGGCTTGGGTCTTGCACATGTTGTCCATGCTACTACTATATATATATATATATATATATATATATATATATATATATATATATATATATATTCTTCTCTGATCGAGATGGTTCTTAGAGGGATAATTCATTAAAGATAAATGAGCTTCGATGTGCAGTGCCAATAAAGAGAGGAAGTCGAAGAAGAGAACTATTGGATTGTGGGATTGAATGCAAGCAAGTTATTTTGTATTGTATGCAAATCCCCTGATTTGTACCCACTGGTAGTATGACCTGCTCTCTCCTTTGATTCTGCTTCATTTATCATCCGTTAAAGCCATGTAGTATTTTATTATTTTATTATTTATTTATTTATTTTTATTTATTTTTTGTGCAGGTGACGCCAAAACCAGTTCTTACGCTACTTAGCCTTTCATTTCCCCTTGCATCTTCTGATTTAGGAGCCGACAACCTTGAAAATGAGTTTATAATGAGCGCCTATATCTCTCACAGGTTCATTGTCTGCTTCTTTACTAGCTGTGTAATGCTACCTACTGGCATGTCACATCTGCATGAGATTCAAGCCATTCGTTAGGACAACATGCTCTGTCTCAAAGATAGGTGGTCAACTCATTGGGTGGGCTATGTGAAGATAATACAATCAATTACAGAATGGATAACAGATGGTCTACATTCAATGTACATGTGTTGCTCACATGGGTGCATTCACCGAGGGGCCTACCTGATGTGTGGTTTGGAGTTCACTTACATGTGTCATGTGGGTTGCTTGTTTAGCATCTGGAGATGCTTGTTTGCCAAGTAGCAAACCTCTAGCTTGGTTATTAATGTGTTGGGTATTTGAACAACCTTGCAGACTCAAAGAAAGATTGAAGACATGGAAGCTGCTGGCCTAGACACCATGGCACTAGATGATGAGGCTTTCAACATGGAAGCAGCGCTTGACAGATGCATCTTAAGGCTTATCGCCACTGCAATGGTGATATCCAATCCTTCATGCTTATTGAAGTATATATTTTGTGTTCACATTTACTCAGCATTTTATTTAGAACATGAACTTTGTATTTTGTGTTCATTGTCTAATGTGCATTCTTGATCATTTTTTGGGAAGGTATAACATAGTATTGATCATTTGTGATTGGCATGCAAGTGATTGCCAAGGACGGTGGGAAAGGTTGCCACCTACTTGGTCTCCTTCCCAGAGCGGGTTGTGGGAAGCTTAATTTACAAGTGGTTTCTCAGATGGGAACTTGGGCCAGGCAGAAACAAGTGAGTGGTGAGGAGGATGTCAGGCATCATTTTCTACAGCACATGGATTGATTGACCAGGCATCATACATAATATCCTCACATTATGTGAATTGAGAAATTAGAGAAGCTCCTTTTTAAGGCAGAGGCATTGGTGTTTGCTGGTGTTTGCTGGGCCCAGCCTATTGCCATTCCCTAACAAATCACTGATGGATGATTTAATTGAGAAATTAGAGAAGCTTTTTTTTTTTTTTTTTTTTTTTTAATTACCAACAGCTATGGCATATCTTCTCAGTCATTTAAACTGATGGATGATTTATTGAAATAACTTTTTGTTTACAGGGAATTGAAATAGCTGAGTTGGCAATGATGATATTTCCCATGCAATAAATATTATTTTAAAAAACAATATTTGAACACTAGAGAATGTGATGGCTTGGAATGTATTTAATTTGGACACAAGCACTGCATAGGCATAAATTTGGCATGCCACATCCGGAGACAATTAGATTATCAAGCTAATGTGCACATTGGGTGAGGTTTCACCTATTATGGAAAGAAGCAGATATCTCACAAACAAAAGTTGTTCATCTGAATTTGCAACTAAATGCAGTCTTTAATACCCATGATTTTCTGTGGGTTTTTTTTTTTTTTTTTTTTTTTTTTATGGTTTGTTTCAAGACTGTGCTTGCTAGGATATTGTATTATACTGGACTAGAACAAACTTCGTTGACATTTGCATATGTCATGTCCAACTTATTTCCATCAATGACCTTCTTGTTGGCTATCATCTTCGGGTATAACCCACTCATCTCAGCATTTTAAGTTAGGATTTGTTTTGATTCATATAACATATCGAATTTTGGTACTTTCCAAAGGATCATGTAGATTTTGTAATAAGTAGAGAAGCATTGGTTTCTATTTTTGGAACATGGGTTTTCATGTTTGGTGGATGGATGGTCTTCATCCAATTACTTATGCCAATTTCGTGTTATGCAGGAAAAAGCGGAAAGTGAACCTAAACTATGTCAAAGCCTTGGTTTCAGGTAACTTGGTGCCTTTAGTTGTTGTTGACGATGTGCCAGAATATAGAATTATTACCATTCAGATAAACTGTGGACACAAATATCATCCTGCAGATATAATACTTCTGTCTTGGTTACCTTTCGGTATTGTGTTGTTTTATATGTTACTATGAGCAACTGTTTGTTTTGTTGTTGTTGTTGTTATTGGCTCGTTAAAATGAAAATTATCCAATGGTCCTATTTCAGCAAACGAGTCTCTACAAATCAGAGGTTAGGATTGTTCAAACAGCCTGATTTTCAGATTGTGATTTAGCGACAGTGGATTCCACAGTCTAGTCGGTCTAATTTTAGTTAGTTTATGCCTGACTTTCATACAACTCCCAAGAACCCAACATGTAATAGAAAAAAACAACAAATCCAAAAAGACCCGCATCAGAAATCTGCATGAAAAGAGGCTAAACAGCAAATCTAAAAAGACCCACATCATAAATCTGCATGAAAGGAGGCTAAAACAGAATTTAAAAAAATACAATAAAATGTCAAGACTATCTAAACAGCAAACACAGAGACCCACATCAGAAATCTCCATGATTTCTAAATCTTAGGATACAGTTACATATATTGGTATCCGATTTGCAAGATGCCTTTTATACTTAGAGTGTTTGTTACTTAAAAACATTGAACCCTTCTATTGGAATTTAGTTTTATTAAACAAGGTACTGTTTTTCAGGTTTTGTAACATTCAAGTGGCCCGCACTAAAGGAAGCAGTTCTCACAGATCTATTCATACCATTACAATGGATATTAATTGGATGGGAGGCATCTTTTGTTTTAGTTCTTGATGTTTTCCATTGCCATTACTTTATCTAATTTTACCTTACTGATCTTTGGTGCAACCAATGTGCCCTCGAGACTAATTTTGTGCAAACTTTCATGATATTTGGTGCAACCAAATGCACCCTTCGGATTTTCACGTCCTTAATACAAGCTTGATTGTTTTATGTTATTTATATAAAAATTCTCAAACTTGATTGTTTTTATAGGGTCAGTTGACACTCTTCACTGCTGAACCTCCTAATCCTACAACAAGTGTGACATCTGATAAAGATGAAGATGCCCCATCTGAATACGGGACTGTAAAATGGAAATAATGAGCAATTTTCAGGACTTGAATGGCCTGTGATCATTGGTGAGCCCTTAGGCCCCATGTAGGGATTTGCATCATGATAATAAGGCTAGAAGAATTCTCATTGCTCTGTTTCTATTATTTCTATATTTTCTTTCTTTCTTGATTTTTGTAGGCATTTTTTGGTTTTCTAACAAAGTTGCTTTCTTTTATGCACAACTCAATAATAACTTTGTGCTCGAGAAATTTGGACTTTTCGCCCTTCACTTGATTCTCTTTTCCTCGGCCTACTCTGTCAAAAATCCATCGGCAATGGTGTAGAGTTCCTAAATCAGCACATTTCTTTGATTTTTTTTTTCCCCTTAAAAGTCTTGACTAATGATAGTCCGTTTGGTTTAAAAAAATATGGCCCACCGAATAGAAGTGGCATTGTACCTAAGATCATGTCTCCCATTCTTTTATAATCTTCCCTGTTTATTGATTTTATTTTTTTTTTGGAAACGCATGAATTGTTTATTGGTCGGCATAAAAATCGTGGCATTATCATGTAAATCCGCTCCATTTTATTTAAATTTCATGATGCTGTCAGATAATGGTTTTCATGGGAGACTTTCTTGTTGGGAACTACTCAACAGGTGAGGAAACATCTCTTAAATCTATGTTTGTTTTCTATATTCCATCGCATGCACCACGTGGTGGAATTTTAAGACGTTGTCGTGTTTCTTTCAGGTTTTTGTGTTGATGGTTGTCTTTGCCATATTGATTCTGGAACTTTCTTACTCACAGGCCCAATGGTATGTGTTGTACCTTTATTAACTAGTTAAATGAACATCTCGGGGTGCGTTTGGGTTCTCAAGGTAGACAAAATGCAGTAGCATCAGGACTTTGAATTCGGAAGAAGCACATCCAGTCTTATCTTGAACATGGTTTCGGGCATAAAAAAAAAAAAAAGAAAAAAAGAAAAAAAAAAAAAAAAAGAAAAAAAATAAAAAGGAAAAAAGTGGGAGAATGTTATTAATTTAGTTGGCTTGGGAAGCTCCACCAACCATGATTTGGTGGTACACCCAAACTTTGCTTGAGAGCATGTTTGGATTAGAAGTGTATTTGATGAAGGGGTCTTGCATTTGGAATTGAGAAAACATGGGCCTTGTTGATGATCCCATGATTGTAGAGGTCAAAGCCGACATGGTGATCCATGATAGTAGGAGAAATACCAAATTCGGCCAAACCATTCTTGTAAAATCATCTCATGGAATCCGAAAATAAATGACTTAAGAAGGTGTGTTTGGTTGCAATTCATGATAGTTGGTGCAACCAAACACATCCTAAACCAAACATCTGTGTAATGCTATTAGGTAAAACCAAAGTATTTGTGATTTTTGGGTTCTCCTTTGACTAATTTATTCAGTGTTTGACTTCTTGAAGTTTAGGGGCGATCTTCAATTGTAGAAATAAATGTTGCCAATAAAAACTTAATGATGGATGGAGAATTTCAAATTGTTGGGCCTGAACAAGAGGTTTGTGTTCTGCCTCTCTCATAGTGCTTGGACATTTTCTTTGTCTGAATGTTGATTTCATTCATATTACAGGCACACACAGTTAGGCTTGAGAGTGATGTCAAGCAGGCAGGTCGGTTATATTTACTCTGGAGCCTTTCTATTCAGTCCATTTGACATGAGATCCTCATTTCTACAATCCAATGATCTTCTAATCTTACGTGCACTCCATGTCAACAATGATAAGGCAAAAATGTTATTGAAACTGACAAGAGCTTTTAAGAAGATCAAAGCAATATTGTATGTTCTTCAAAAAATAAGCAGACTGCTACTCTGTCATTCTTTGGAAGAGTTCCAATTAATACTGTCGCTGTCTAATGTTGCATTCTAGTATTAGGATTTCCCATGTTGCTCTATTTGTTGAAACCCCATCTTTTTTCCCTTGTCACTCCTACGTGAAATAATAAAATGCTATGCTTTAGTTTATTTATATAATAACATGTGAATTGTGAAAGAATCCTCAAAAAAAAAAAAAAAAAAAAATCTCACTTTTATTTATTTCCAAATAATTTTTAAGTTTTTCATATCATATATCACACTTGATGGTGATTGGTGACCTCCTTCTGCATCTTGCAGGTGTACATGTCAGATTTAACAACACTAATTACTTGGACATGCGAAAGGCGCAGTGATATGATCAAGGTATTCAGGCATCACAATGCTTATTGGGCTCCCATTTCATTTTACTTAGGGCTATTGTGAAATTATGGCATTCCTCCTTGATGGCTGGCAAGCTGTAAGTGTTCTTTGATGTTGAACAAGGGGTTTGAGATAATAGAGTTGATTGTTGATGTGCAGTGCTGCTTACAGGTGCGCTCTCATTTACAATTGTGTATAAAAGAACATTGTTGAGTCATTGATATATTTTATAGCTACTAGAAATCTATAGGCCTTCTGTATAGTGCCATTTTGTTTAAATTCTACATCTTGATTGTCTTAACTCAAACACCTTATTAAACTCTCATGGCCATGAAGTCTAATGGAAATCCAGATCATGTGTAATAAAATGGCAACTTGTGTTGTTTCTTGGGATGTTCTTATGGAATCTCTAAGAGTCAAGGACCCTTTCTGCTGGAGCTATCAATTTCAAACTTCCAATATAGCCTTGTTAGGAAAATGGTGGATGGTAATAGGTCCTTTCATGTTTGTACGTGGAGGATAGTTGCATGTCTTTATCTCCGAATCATTTAAGTCATCGACCATTCTCTTTTTCTCATTCTACCATGAATTGCTGATTGAGTTTGCATGTCTTTATCTCCGAATCATTTAAGTCATCGACCATTCTCTTTTTCTCATTCTACCATGAATTGCTGATTGAGTTTGCATGTCTTTATCTCCATAGCTCTCATCGTTGGAGATGGACTCTATAACTTCATCAAAGTACTATCTTTCACCATCAGAAGCTTCCATGGTAGATTGAAATGGAAGAACCCTCAGAACAAGTAAAAAACCATGACTTCAGCTTTTTTGATGCTACTCGCGCTGGGAGTACCATATAGAGGATTTTTTTATTATTATTATTTAAAGACCATTCTCAATTTATTGTAATAAATATTATATATATTTTTTATTGTGAAGTAATATAGATTTTATTTAATATTTAGTTTAAATTGTTGCAACATTTTTTATGTTTTAAAAAATACAGGTTTCAATTGAATTATATATAATAAAAAAATTACTGGCCTTACTGGGTTGTACAAGAAGCTCCCGGCGCTTATATAGATATTTGCGGCGCTTTTATCACTTTTAGCAGTGCTTCTAGAGTAGATGCCAGTGCCAGAAAAAGCGCCGCGGGAACTAACGAGACCGCCGCGTAGTTCGTTTAACTAGCGGCGCTTCTCAGAGCGCCGCAAAATAACTTCGCCCCGCAAATGGTTTAGCGACATATCCCTCCCTCGGCGCTTGTCTAGCGCCGCTAAATTATATACCGGCGTTTTTAGGGTTTTAGCGGCGGTTTTGGCCGCCGACGAAAGTAATTTGTCTTGTAGTGTCATAGTATTTTGTCCTTTATTTTGCAATAGAGGATCATAATTCTGCAAATAACAATATGTAGCAGTAAGCATTACCGGCTTACCGCTAAATGTCAATTGGCTTGTTACCCTTTCATAGCAACATCAAATAGGACAGATCACACTCCTAGTTTGAATACTACATTAATGGGATTGCCATTTGTGCATCACTAATTCCATCCCTACTAGCAAGAGGCTCCCCGTGGTTGACATTCCTTGCCATCACTGTCGATAAGGCTCCATATTTAGAGGAGTGATATTAGAAGCTAGCAACAGAGAAAGGCATTGATTTTCATGTATTAAATAATTCTAGATATTTAGGAGCAAGGATTGAGAGAAGAATCATGGTCACAGAGGGACTGACAGCATAAGATTCCAGATCCAACTTCTAAGATAGAGGTATTCATTGTTTTCTGATCATTCTTTTAAATAAAAATCGAGATAGGAAGAAGAACAAGCTCCAATACAAGTCAACCTAGGAAGCAGCAAGCTCCATGTCCACCTTCTATGTGGGGTCCATTATCCTTATGTTGTTTAAAAGTAAAGTAAATAGCTTTTGGTTAAGAAGGTTCCCACATCACCATATTACCGCTAGTCCATGTTTTAGAATCTCGACCAAATCAATAGCCTCCTTAGCATATGCCCAGGTGGGAAGAAATGGTCCAAATTGAACAAGAGAAGTACCATAATCCATAATAAAGAGGTTTCGCGCCACTAAGCAACCCAAAACAGCCACATCATCTGTCAGTTGTGAGAAGAACTATATTGACACTCCATCATCCAAAAATAATGCATTTGCCATGTCTCATCATCATCATCTAAGCCTTGTCCAAACAAATTGGGGTCAGCTACATGAATCCTTTTCTGTCATTCCACTCTATCAATGACCATAACTTCAGCTAGACCATAGGTCATCAACTATTTTCTTACTACTTCCACCCAAATCCTTTGGGGCCTTCCCCTTGCTTTTTTAAAGCCTTCAACTTATGCCAACTCACTCCTAACTAGCACAGTTCTTGGTCTCCTTTGCACATGACTAAAGAATCTAAGGTGCCATTTGATAGAACTTATTTTCAGCACTTATCAAATTCAGATCATTTGGCAAATCCATATTTTTTAGTGCTTAAATTAATTTTCCTTGAAAATATGGGTCTTTTTTTCAGCTACCCTCCTTTCACTTAATGTTAAAGGTTGAATGCTTAAAGTGGTGGTGCATTAAAATTTCTTTTCACTTTTGACTAAAATATCGCTAAAATTATTTCAAAATTACAATTCAACACTTTAAGTTTTCAGCGCTTAATTTTCATACCTTATTTTTCAATTTATCGAAACCAATTGGTGCTTCTCCTAAGTTCTCTCGAATGTTTTCATTTCTAGTTCTACCCTTCCTTGTCTTGCCACTTATTCATCTCAACATTCTCATTTCAGCTACGCTCTCATCCTATAACCATGTTGTTCCTTAACGGCCCAACATTCTGTACCATAAAGCATGACTGCTATCCTATAAAATTTCTCATAAAGCATTGGCCAAATCTACAAAGCCCATAAAGGATTCACACTTTCAGCATATCATAGACCATCTTGTAAACAGGCATGCATGCTTTGGTGACACCCCATTCACTATTTGAAATGGAATAACCCCAGATGACTATAGCTGTCTGAAAATAGTTCTCTATAGCTTTCAGCCGAAATGAGTTAGGGAGGAGTCTGTTAACCGCCTGCTTCACATGTGCCAATTGGTGGCACATGTGCAGTATGCAAACCATCAATGTGTCATGTCATCACATAAAAGTTCTGTGCCTCAAATATCAGGCCCATAGTTTGGGAGGGCCACATGAGTAACACACATTCTGACCATTCAATGGCTGAGTCAATGGGTGCTGACATCCACAATGGTGCCTAGCAAATGAAATTGGGTTAGATTGACTTTTGCATGTCGCCCAAAAGCCCCTGAAGGAATCTTACCACAGGTTTTAACATTTACCATATCAGAAAGATTCGCATTTCTAGACCTTCTAATGCAAGATCTGACCATATAAACAAAGCTCTTTTATTAAGAAAAATGATAGTAGATATAACCCATGCATTGAGGGCCAAACCTCCAAGAAAAATACACAAATCTTATGGTAGCTTTCTAAAATGTTGTCTTAAGCTTCCTAGTTGTCTTGAATGTTGTCTTAAGCTTCCTAGTTTTCTTAAGCTTCCTAGTTGGTGGCCTAACCTTCTTGAACACCAACGGGAACTTGATTTTGGAATCATGAAATTGCTTGGTATTCTCTCTCTTGCAAAGCGAGTCAGGTATGGTAGCTTTCTTGATGATCTGAATGCAAGGAGACCTTACCCTATGGTAAGAAGCCATCTCGTCATACATCTGCTCAACATCACCATTAAGAGTAGTGTCCCGGTATTCCTTGTACATATTGTGGTAACCAGTTCTGCTCTGCTACCGCAACCAAATTCCGTAGTTCTCAACAATGGTGGGATTCCTCTAAAAAATGTCATTAATGGCAAGCACTTGTCCGATACTGATGGAACATGCCTTGTACCTAAATCCAGGTGGGTCCCAACCCTCAATATGGGCAATCCATCAAATGAGTCCATCCTTGATTGCCCCTCTCTCTCTTTAAAAAAAAATCACTTTTGACTAGATGATCTTAACTATCCAATCAATGGCTAAGGAAATTGATGGTTTATATTGTTCATACTACAAACAGTCTATTAATCTGGACTTGCCATGATGTGGGTCATGAGCTTGATTGTCCATTCATTTTTCCATATCATCGCGGGTCATGAGCCCAAAAATGAATGGGCGTTCAATAATCATTGTTTTGTCTTATGTAATCCACATAAGATTTGGATCTTCCTTTTTTTGGTCTCATGCCCTAACATGATGTAGAAAAATGGATGAGTGGCATGGATGAAACACATACATCATGCAGTGACTCACACAACACCGTCAGTAGGCAATCCAGGTCCCTTGTGATATGCCCATGAAAAGTTAAAGCTATTCAAAGACTAAACTCCAATGATAGTCATAGATGCATGTGTTTAGAATTAGATCCGTGAATGGGTGAATAATAATAATAATAATATATTTTTTTTGTAAGGTACAGGTTCAAAATGAACCTCGTGGTTAATCAGGATCCGACTATAACATATAGGGAGTGGATGACACTAAGTTTTCCAAACCCTCGTTTTATTTCTGTTATCAGAAGCTTTGCGATGTTTGCACGAGAACACCTTCTTGGTAGAGAAACCATTCTTTGTCCATGCACCACTTGTAGATGTTTATGATTACCGGTTTCTTATGATGATTTGGAAATATATCTAATGAAAAATGGATTCGACTCAAGCTATAGGGTTTGGGACATGCATGGTGAGCATGTATCACCTAAGCGTATTGAATATGCATTAAGTTCCCAATAGGACCACAATGTCCTGAACTTAAATGAGGTTCACAACGCAATTGTTCAAGAACTCAGTGGTAATAAACTAGATGAAGTTGTACAGGATGAGCCGAATGTGACCCCTGTAGTCGAAGGCGTCTTTGGGGAAAATGAAACTTATGAGTTTGAAAAAAATCTACGAGACACAATGACTGAGCTATACCCAGGGCCCAAGATTTCACCGTGCTGACTTTTATTGTGCAACATTTCAAATTAAAGGTGGACCATGGATGGATCGAAAAAAGCTTTATAGAGCTTTATAGAGCTTCTTCTTCCTCCTGCGCCGAGAGAGAGAGAGAGAGAGAGAGAGAGAGAGAGAGAGAGAGAGAGAGAGAGAGAGAGAGAGAGATGGATCCAGATGCAGTAGCAAAGGCATTCGTAGAGCATTACTACACGACGTTCGATGCGAACAGAGGGGGACTTGCTAACCTGTACCAAGAGGGATCGATGCTTACCTTCGAGGGCCAGAAGATCCAAGGTTCGCAGAATATCGTCGCCAAGCTCACCTCACTCCCTTTCCAGCAGTGTCAGCACACAATCTCTACCGTTGATTGCCAGCCCTCCGGACCCGCTGGCGGGATGCTCGTCTTCGTCTCTGGTAACCTCCAGCTCACTGGCGAGCAGCACGCCCTCAAGTTTAGTCAGATGTTCCATTTGATGCCGACACCGTAAGGAAGCTTCTACGTGTTTAACGACATATTCCGGTTGAATTATGCTTAAGCAGATCCTCCGGAAACCAACAAAGGTATTTGTATTGGAGTGCCAGAAATCATTTTGTTATTTATGTTTTCTTAGACTGTCATGAGGATTGGGTGATTTGGTCATCTGTTTGCGTGTTTTCTTTTCTCCATTCGACGGTCAGAAATTCCTTTCGGTTGATTGAATGGATTGATAGAAAGATGATATCAAATATCTTACATTCAAGGGGCTATTGATTAAAAAAAAAAAAACCTACTAAAGAAGGTGTTACCTTCCGGTAACAAGGCCCCTACTAATATCTACCAAGCGAAGAAGATCATTAAAAAGTTGGGTCTTGATTATGTGAAGATCCATGCTTGTCCAAATGACTGTATCTTGTCACTACAAGAAATATGGTTTTTACCTACAAAACTTTTACCTGCGAAAATATTTTTCGTAGGTAAAGATGACTTTTACCGAAGAAAATTATTTTCGTAGGTAAAAGCATACAAGCCATCTTTACCTACGAAAATTTTCATAGGTAATGGGTGTTTTAACATTTCCATCATCGGAACTTTATTTTTGCCTACGAAATGGGATTTCGTAGTTAAAACCTATCTTTATGTATGAAAATATTCATAGCTATAGGGTCTTTTGAATTTTTCATATTTACCTACGAAACTATTCGTAGCTAAAGGGTCTTTTAAAATTTTCTTCATATTTACGTACGAAAATATGCATAACTAAAGGGTCTTTGGAACTTTTAAAAAAACAAAAAATCAAAAACTTTACTTTTACCAATGAAATTGAATATAGTAGGGAAAACCCATTTTTACCTATGAAAGTATTCGTAGCTAAAGGGTCTGTTAAAATTTTCAATTACCCCAAAAATCAAAAACCTTACTTTTACCTACGAATTATAATTTCGTAGGGAAAAACCATATTTTCCTATGAAAATATTCGTAGCTGAAGAGTCAGTCAACATTTTCAAAATATAGAAAATTTAAAACCTTTCTTTTACCTACAAAATTTAATTTCATAGGGAAAACCCATATTTACCTATGAAAATATTTGTAGCTAAAGGGTCTTTTGAACAATTAAAAAAATAAAAAATCAAAAACGTTACTTTTACCTACAAAATCTAATTTCATAGGGAAAACCCATCTTTGCCTACGAAACTAGTCATAGCTGAAGGGTCTGTGAAATTTCTCAAAAAATAGAAAATCCAAAACCTTCCTTTTACCTACGAAATAAAATTTCGTAGGTAAAACCCATCTTTACCTACGAATGTTTTCGTAGGTAAAAGGTGTTTCAATTATTTTTTACCTCTTTCCCTATGACAATTTATTTCATAGGTAAAACTCATCTTTACCTATGAATGTTTTCGTAGGTAAAAGGTGTTTCAATTATTTTTTACCTCTTTCCCTACGACAATTTTCGTAGGTAAAGGGCGTTTTCATCTATTCACGTTACATACAAACGTTCGGAATTTGTAAAAGTCATCTTTCCCTACGACCATTTTCGTAGGTAAAGGGTGCTTTCAATATATCAAAATTTATAAAAGTCATCTTTCCCTACTACAATTTTCATAGGTAAAGGGTCTTTTCAAATTTTTTTACCTATGAAATCTAATTTGGAAGGTAAAAGCCATATTTACCTACGGAAATTGTCGTAGGTAAAGGTGTTTTGAATTTTTGAAAAAACTAGAAATCGAAAAGTTTACTTTTACCTACCAACGGTTTTGTAGGTAGGAAAACATCTATGAGACTTTTACCTACGGCTATTTTTGTAGGTAAAAACATACATGTGTAAACGCTGAGACTTTTGCCTACGAAAATTTTCCTAGGTAAAAACATTTCTGAGAATTTTACCTATGAAATATTTCGTAGGTAAAAGTCTTTTTTAAAAAATAAAATTTTCAACTCAAAATTCCTGATATACACCTGTTACAATATAGTTCATCATATTCTTCCTGATATACACCTGTTATATAATATATTTCATCATATTCACATTCACATCCATCTAAACCCAAACTACATAAATCCATCCAAACATAAACTACATTCATCCAAACATAAACTACATCCATCCAAACACAAACAATCTTATCCACATGACATTCATCCACGCATAAATACATATAAGTTTAACATCATAAATAAAATATAAAAAATTATTCATAGCGTTAGGGAATTGAGAATAGGTTAAGGTTTAGGTTTAGGAAATCGGGTTCGGGTTCGGGATCGGGATCGGGTTTACGTTTGGGTTTTCAAGTTTAGGTTTAAGTTTAGGTTAGGGAGTTGAGAATAGGATTAGGTGTGGGTTTAGGTTTAGGGATTTGAGAACACATTTAGGTTTTAGGTTTTAGGTTTAGGTTTTAGGTTTTAGGTTTTAGGTTTAGGTTATAGGTAGGTTACAGGTTATAGCTATAGGGAATTGAGAATCAGTTATGATTTAGTTTAGGAAATCGGGTTCGGGTTCGGGATCGGATTTTAGTTTGGGTTTTCAAGCTTAGTTTTAGGTTTAGGTAAGGGAGTTGAGATTAGCATTAGGTGTAGGTTTAGGTTTAGGAATTTGACAACACATTTAGGTTTTAGGTTTAGGTTTAGGTTATAGGTTTAGGTTATAGGTTATAGCTGTAGGGAATTAAGAATTGGTTATGGTTTAGCTTTAGAAAATCGAGTTCTAGTTCGGGATCGGGTTTTGGTTTGGGTTTTTAAGTTTAGGTTTAGGTTTAGGTTAGGGAGTTGAGAATAGGATTAAGTGTAGGTTTAGGTTGAAGGATTTGAGAACACATTTAAATTTTAGGTTTAGGTTTAGGTTTAGGTTTTAGGTTAAGGTTATAGGAAGGTTATAGGTTATAATGTGCATGGAATTGAGAATAGGTTAAGGTTTAGGTTTAGGAAATCGGGTTCGGGTTGAATCGGGTTTTACTTTGGGTTTTCAAGTTTAGGTTTAGGTTTAGGTTAGGGAGTTGAGATTAGCATTAGGTGTAGGTTTAGGTTTAGGGATTGGAGAATACATTTGGGTTTTAAGTTTAAGTTTAGGTTTAGGTTATAGGTTTAGGTTATAGGTAGGTTATAGGTTATAGTGTAGGAATTGAGGATAGGTTTAGGTTTGGGTTTAGGAAATCGGGTTCGGGTTCGGGATCGGGTTTAGGTTTGGGTTTTCAAGTTTATGTTTAGGTTTAGGTTAGGGAGTTGAGATTAGGATTAGGTGTAGGTTTAGCGATTTGAGAACACATTTAGGTTTTAGGTTTAGGAAATGGTTTACATTTTAGGTTAACGTTATAGGTAGGTTATAGGTTATAGCTATATAGGGAATTGAGAATAGGTTAAGGTTTAGGTTTAGGAAATCGGGTTCGGGTTTAGGATCGGTTTAGGTTTGGGTTTTCAAGTTTAGGTTTAGGTTTAGGTTAGGAATTGAGATTAGGATTAGGTGTAGGTGTAGGTTTAGGGATTTGAGAACACATTTAGGTTTTAAGTTTAGGTTTAGGTTTAGGTTTAGGTTTGGGTTATAGGTTATATTTGTAGAGAATTGAGAATAGGTTAAGGTTTAGGTTTAGGAAATCGGGTTCAGGAGTTCGGGTTCGGGTTCGGGTTTGGGTTTTCAAGTTTAGGTTTAGGTTTAGGTTAGGGAGTTGAGATTAGGATTAGGTGTAGGTTTAGGTTTAGGGATTTGAGAATACGTTAAGGTATAGGTTTAGGAAATCGGGTTCGGGTTATAGGTTTAGGTTATAGGTTAAGGTTTACGAAATCGAGTTTAGGTTATAGGTTTAGGTTATAAGTTAAGGTTATAGGTTAAGGTTATATAGGTTTAGGTTTAGGTTATAGGTTTTAAGATTTGAGAATAGGTTCGGAGTTAAGGTTATAAGTTTAGGTTTAGGAAATCGGGTTTGAGTTCGGGATCGAGTTTAGGTTTGGGATTTCAAGTTTAGGTTTAGGTTTAGGTTAGGGAGTTGAGATTAGGATTAGGTGTAGGTTTAAGTTTAGGGATTTGACAATATGTTAAGGTTTAGGTTTAGGAAATCGGGTTCGGGTTATAGGTTTAGGTTTAGGTTAGGTTATAGGTTAAGGTTTGGGAAATTGAGTTTAGGTTATAGGTTATAGGTTAAGTTTTAGGTTTAGGTTAAGGTTATATAGGTTTAGGTTTAGGTTATAGGTTTTGGGATTTGAGAATAGGTTTAGGTTAAGGTTATAAGTTTAGGTTTAGGAAATCGGGTTCGGGTTCGGAATCTGGTTTAGGTTTGGGTTTTCAAGTTTAGGTTTAGGTTTAGGTTATAGGTTTTGAGATTTGAGAATAGGTTTAGGTTTAAGGTTATAAGTTTAGGTTTAGGAAATCAGGTTCGGGTTTGAGATCGGGTTTAGGTTTGGGTTTTCAAGTTTAGGTTTAGGTTTAGGTTAGGGAGTTGAGATTAGGATTAGGTGTAGGTTTAGGTTTATGGATTTGAGAATACATTTAGGTTTTAAGTTTAGGTTTAGGTTTTAGGTTTTAGTTTATAGGTTTAGGTTTAAGGTTTAGGTTTAGGTTTTAGGTTATAAGTTTAGGTTTAGGTTTAGGTTTAGGTTTCGGTTTAAGTTATAGGTTATAGGTTATAGGTTTAGGTTTAGGTTAAGGTTATAAGTTTAGGTTATAGGTATAAGGTTTAGGTTATAGGTTTTTGTTAAGGTTTATGTTTAGGTTTAGGTTATAGGTTATAGGTTATAGCTTTAGGGAATTGAGAATAGGTTAAGGTTTAGGTTTAGGAAATCGGGTTGGTCGGGATCGGGTTTAGGTTTCGGTTTTCAAGTTTAGGTTTAGGTTTAGGTTGGGGAGTTGAGATTAGGATTAGGTGCATGTTTAGGTATGGGATTTGAGAACATATTTAGGTTTTAGGTTTAGGTTTAGGTTTAGGTTTTAGGTTTAGGTTATAGGTTATAGTTGTAGGGAATTGAGAATAAGTTAAGGTTTAGGTTTAAGAAATCGGGTTTGGGTTCGGGATCGCGTTTAGGTTTGGGTTTTCAAGTTTAGGTTTAGGTTTAGGTTAGGGAGTTGAGAATAGGATTAGGTGTGGGTTTAGGTTTAGGGATTTGAGAACACATTTAGGTTTTAGGTTTAGGTTTAGGTTTAGGTTTAGGTTTTAGGTTTAGGTTATAGATAGGTTATAGGTTATAGCTATAGGGAATTGAGAATCGGTTATGGTTTAGGTTTAGGAAATCATGTTAGGTTCGGGATCCTGGTTTTGGTTTGGGTTTTCAAGCTTAGTTTTAGGTTTAGGTAAGGGGAGTTGAGATTAGCATTAGGTGTAGGTTTAGGTTTAGGGATTTACAACACATTTAGGTTTTAGGTTTAGGTTTAGGTTATAGGTTTAGGTTATAGGTTATAGGCAAGGGGAATTGAGAATCGGTTATGGTTTAGCTTTAGGAAATCGGGTTTGGGTTCGCGATCAGGTTTTGGTTTACGTTTTCAAGTTTAGGTTTAGGTTTAGGTTAGGGAGTTGAGATTAGCATTAGGTGTAGGTTTAGGATTAGGGATTGGAGAATACATTTAGATTTTAGGTTTACGTTTAGGTTTAGGTTACAGGTTTAGGCTATAGGTAGGTTATAGGTTATAGCTATAGGGAATTGAGAATAGGTTTAGGTTTAGGTTTAGGAAATCGGGTTCGTGTTCGAGATCGGGTTTTGCTTTGGGTTTTCAAGTTTAAGTTTAGATTTATGTTAGGGAGTTGAGATTAGCATTAGGTGTAGGTTTAGGTTTAGGGATTGGAGAACACATTTAGGTTTTAGGTTATAGGTAGGTTATAGGTTATAGATGTAGGGTGAGGATAGGTTAAGGTTTAGGTTTAGGAAATCGGGTTCGGGTTCGGGGTCGGGTTTTGGTTTGGGTTTTCAAGTTTAGGCTTAGGTTTAGGTTAGGAAGTTGAGAAGTAGGATTAGGTTTAGGTTTAGGTTTAGGAATTTGAGAATACGTTAAGGTTTAGGTTTAGGATATCGGGTTCGGGTTTTAGGTTTAGGTTTAGGTTAGGTTATAGGTTAAGGTTTACGAAATTGAGTTTAGGTTATAGGTTAAGGTTTAGGTTATAGGTTAAGTTTTAGGTTTAGGTTAAGGTTATATAGGTTTAGGTTTAGGTTATGGGTTTTGGGATTTGAGAATCGGTTTGGTTATGGTTATAAGTTTAGGTTTAGGAAATCGGGTTCGAGTTTGGGATCGGGTTTAGGTTTGGGTTTTCAAGTTTAGGTTTAGGTTTTGGTTAGGGAGTTGAGATTAAGATTAGGTGTAGGTTTAGGTTTAGGGTTTTGAGAATACATTTAGGTTTTAGGTTTAGGTTTAGATTTTAGGCTTAGGTTAAGGTTAAGGTCGGGTTATAGGTTATAGGTTATAGGTTATAGGCTAAGGTTTAGGTCATAGGTTTTGGTTTTGGTTAAGGTTATAGGCTTAGGTTTAGGTTAAGGTTTAGGTTTAGGTTATAGGTTTAGGTGTAGGAAGTGAGAATAGGTTAAGGTTTAGGTTTAGGAAATCGGGTTCGGGTTTGGGATCGGGTTTAGGTTTGGGTTTTCAAGTTTAGGTTTAGGTTTAGGTTAGGGAGTTGAGATTAGGATTAGGTGTAGGTTTAGGTTTAGGGATTTAAGAATACATTTAGGTTTAGGTTTAGGTTTAGATTTTAGGTTATAGTTATAGCTTGTGGAATTTAGGTTAAGGTTTAGGTTTAGGTAATCGGGTTCGGGTTCGGGATCGGGTTTAGGTTTGGGTTTTCAAGTTTAGGTTTAGGTTTAGGTTAGGGTGTTGAGATTAGGATTAGGTGTAGGTTTAGGTGTAGGGATTTGAGAATACATTTAGGTTTTAGGTTTAGGTTATAGGTTAAGGTTTAGGTTTTAGGCTTAGGTTAAGGTTAAGGTTAGGTTATAGGTTATAAGTTTAGGTTAGAGGTTATAGGTTATAGGCTAAGGTTTAGGTCATAGGTTTTGGTTTAGGTTAAGGTATAAGTTTAGGTTTAGGTTAAGGTTTAGGTTTAGGTTATAAGTTATAACTTTAGTGAATTAAGAATAGGTTAAGGTTTAGGTTTAGAAAATCGGGTTCGGGTTCGGGATCGGGTTTAAATTTGGGTTTTCAAGTTTAGGTTTGGGTTTTTAAGAGTAGGTTTGGGTTTTCAAGTTTAGGTTTAGGTTTTCAAGTTTAGGTTTGGGATTTCAAGCTTAGGTTAGGTTTAGGTTAGGGAGTTGAGATTAGGATTAGGTGTAAGTTTAGGTTTAGGGATTTGAGAATACATTTAGGTTTTAGGTTTAGGTTTAGGTTTTAGATTTAGGTTAAGTTATAGCTTTAGGGAATTGAGAATAGGTTAAGGTTTAGGTTTAGAAAATCGGGTTCGGGTTCGGGATCAGGTTTAAGTTTGGGTTTTCAAGTTTAGGTTTAGGTTTAGGTTAGGGAGTTGAGATTAGGATTAGGTGTTGGTTTAGGTTTAAGTTATAGGTTATAGCTTTAGGGAATTGAGAATAGGTTTAAGGTGTGGTTTAGGTTAAGGGTGTGGTCCCTGTAAATACAGATATAAACACGGCCTATCCAAATGGCCAGGCCCCTCCAATGTTGTTCATAGAAAATGGATAGCTTCATCACGGTCGTAACAGCGGTTCCCACCTTCCAGGGACCCCCGCTCTTCCAGATAGCTCCGACGCACATCTGGGTCTGCTTCATTAATTTCGAGCAAATACATAAACGCGGCCTTTCCAAATGGTCAGGCCCCTCCAATGTTGTCCATAGGAAATGAACAGATTCATCATGGTCATAACAGCGGTTCCCACCTTCCAGGGACCCTCGTTCATCCGGATAGCTCCGACGCATATCCGGGTCTGCTCCATTAATTTTGAGGAAATACATAAACACTGCTTGAAATTTTGCCACATAACAATTATAGGCAGCCAAATAAAGAAAAACAACAATGATATATGGTCTGGAAGCTTTGTATGCATGATCCAAAGAGTCAACTTACCTAATTATCTTCTCATGTTGTGTATCGTGTGCATATGTAAGCATCTCGCTTGCCTTCTTGCTTGCAGTTCCGACGATAAGTAAACCCATCTTGATACTGCTGACTTCACCTGACTTGACAAGATGTACGTGTAAAGAACATTTTTCACATCATCATAGATCTCCTCATCTGCTGTTCTTAGAGCTGCCAAACCATGACCCAAGCATGCCCCATGCTGAATAACCTGCACAAGAAAACACCAACAACATAAGACTGGTTATCTAGAACAAGGATGACTTCTAAAGTAGAGATTTACAATGGACCAACAAAGTTCATAGAGATTATCAACTCAGACAAGTCACCCCCCAACTCAGCCAGGCAACGACTCAACTTGCGACCAGACAAGTCGGGCCAAGTTGTGAAGTCTTAAATCCATGGCCACACACCCAGGAGTTTTGATTCCTTAACTGATCATAAAAAGAATATTACCTCAACATTTATGCTGTGAAGACTTTCTTGAAGGAATTTCTTGATGCCTTCTCCATGGTTGGCATGAATCAGGCCCAAATCAGGCATGACAACATGATCATGCACCAAATATCTTTAAAACACTTACATATATGTGCAAGCCACACACAGATAGATTCACACTGCATGTGTGTGCATAGTAACATGATCATGCACAAAATACCGGATAAAATACTTGCCTCGGATTTGTGGCTGATAAAATTACCAAGTCTATTTGAAACTTGCCGTGAAATTTAATTCGGTTTGCACTAGATAAACTAGGCTTAGAAACTCAGCCAACTTGTTAATTAGATATGGAGAATTACAACTACTCAGAATCAAAGAAAATGACATAAATCAGATGAAATAACACAAACCATCCCTCCTATAATGGTGTTCCAAGAAACCAAGTACCTTTCATGCATTTCATCGAACAACTGGTGAGCATCAATCATTATCCCACATTTTACATGCATCAACAACATCTTCCAACATAGAACACAGGGAAAAATGATTTCCAAAAGGGATTTCGACCAACAACATCAAAAAGAAGAAAAAAAATCGTTTCCCCACCTCAAAACCGAACGAGATTCGAGTAACATTTGTAGTTAGAAGCTGTTGAAAGCACAAGATCTATGTGTTTTCAAATGAAAGCAATAACAAAATCAATCGAGATAATGTTTAGGGTTCTAAGGGGAAAGACTTACCTCAATCAAACTGAGTTCTTGTGGAGACTCCCCTGCAACGCGTGAGTTAGAACAAAGAAAACCCTAGGTTAGGGGTTTGCCAAAAATTCCTACATTATTGGTGCACATTCAAATCTATAAGCCATAAAATCCCCAAATCCCTAAATGGAGGTCTACATCAAATTGGGAATCCGCAAATTACTAAATCCCCAAATTCCTAAATCAACATTAAGATTGAGAGAGATTGAAAGAGAGAGATACCTCACGTTCGTGATTGAGTCTTCAACCGAGCTCAGAGAGAGAGAGAAGGGCAAGCGTGGGTAGGGAGGACGCCGTTTCGGCACCCTCCCTTTTTGGATCAAACAGAGAGAGAGAGAGGGAGAGAAAGAGAGAGAGAGAGGGTATGGAGAGGATTAGAGAGAAAGAGAGAATGGAGAGGTTTAGGGCATGACAGAGAGAGGGGAGTGGCCTGGCTTAGAGAGAGACAGGGTCGAGAGAGCGCTGACGCTCCTCGAGCTTTGAGTTGTATGAACGGTTTAAAGGATATTAAAGTTAAATGGGCCCCACTGTGATGCGGGTCGACCATCAACACCGTGAATTTGATGGGTCCCCTTTAAATTATGGGATATCCTAAAAATTAGCCATATACAAAACTTAGGTGGGTCATACCATCTAAAATCTGTGAAGAAATTCCTAAAACATATAAAAGCACTTGGTGGGGCCCACCTGAAATTTTGATGCATATGAAACTTAGTCTGACTCCTCATCCAAGTGGAACACACATAATGGATGGACTGGATTTGTGAACCACATCTCAGTGGGCCCAACAAATGATTATGAATATTTTAATGAAGAGTAACCCCTCTCAACTTTTGTATGTGGTGTGGCCCAAAAAAGTCAAGGATTGACTTGATTTTTAAGCCCCAGGCCCACCATGGAATGGTGCATCTGACTGATGGGGTAGATGTTCGACACACATAAATTATAAAATTATTATATATCCACCATTAAAAGCCTCCTAAGGCCCACTGTACTTTTTATTTGACATTCAATCTATTGATTAGGTCATACAGGCCCAAATGAAGGGGAATAACAAAAATCAGTTTAATCCAAAACTTTTATGGCCCCAAAATGTTTTTTAATGGTTAATGCTCATTCAACACTGTTTCCTAGAATGTGGTCCACTTTAGATTTTGATATCTCTCATTTTTTGTCGCATATAGTAAGATGATCTTTAAAAATAGATAGACGACATGGATTAAACACATACATCATGATGAATGGAGTGGATAAAAGAATTAAATAACAGTGGACCCCACAGAGTTTACTCTGATAAGGGTAACGAGTAACTCACCTAAATGTAGTAGATAAGGGTTTCCTTAAAACATTCATAATCATATATTGGGCTGGCCTAAATGTGATTCACATATCCAACCCACTCATTATGTGTGTCCCACTTGGATGAGGTGTCAGACCAAGTTTCAACCGCATCCGAAACTCAAGTGGGCCCCACCAAGTGCTTTTATATTTTTTAGGAGTCTTCATATAGTTATAGATGGTATGGCCCACTTGAGTTTTGTATACAAATGATTTTTGAGTTTTATAATATCACCTTACTATATACACGCAATCCAATCTATTCATCCAATCCTAGACAAAACGAAGATTGAGTTTCCTGAAATCAATTGTATTCAAATGCCCATGATGTGAATTTAGATGTTTTATACGTGATTTCACACTTTTCACCATTATGTGATCTACATAACTATTATATTTGAATGAAATTTAAGATACATGGTGAAAAATTTATAGGTGTTAATGAAATCAGTAATATACTTTCGACGAATTTGAACGGCTGGTCTCATAAATGTTTGACCTGCATTATTAGTGGACCAATATTATTTTTGATTCATAGCATGTTTTAAAAAATATCAGATTGATCCAAAACTTTATTTTCAACATGGACTCGTGATCGGGGCTCCAACTCAAACAAGAAGTTGTTCGCTTCCTCGAAAGCTCGGTTGACCATGAGGTATCTCTCTCTCCCTCTCTCTCTCTCTCTCTCTCTCTCTCTCTCTCTCAATCTCAATACCAATTGAAACGATTTGGGGATTTGGAGATTTGGGAATTTAAGGATTTGGGGATTTAGGGAATCAGGGAGTTGGGTCTAATACACAGCTGAACCTAAGCAGTCCAAAATAGTTGATAGAATGTTGAGGAGATATTTGATCCCTAACCAAAAGTTAATGCAGTATAATTAGGTTTTCAGTTTGTATGAGTTGGGCCATGGTTCACTGATTCAGATAATCGGTCTGTTGCGCTGTGGATGGTGCACCATGGATGCACCAAACTAAAAAAATCTCCTAAGATTGAGAGATCCTAGCCACCAATCTGTAGCCTTTTTCAGCGAATGTGGATTGTTGCTGGTTGTTTCAATGTTTGTTTTCCTATTTTAAGGGCACAAACTGAAAGCTCAGGATGTTTGATTAAGAAGACTTTGGGGCATAATCCTTCCATGGCAGTGCACAAAGATAAGTGATGCGGACACTAAATTGTTTAGACTCACCAGTATGAGCTGAAGATGAGCTTATGTATGTTATCATCAAGACATGGATCAATGGATCAAATAGTTCCTCTTGAATACATATAACTGATGGATAACTTAATCACTCAAGCTGAACCTTAGCTACTAAAAATAATAGGAAGCGGGTTTGGGAGTAGATGCAAAAACTAGTAGTAAATAACCATTTTCAAGCCCAAAGTTTGTAGGAATTGTGAGATTATGAAGCAGGAAAAAATGGTAGAAGTTTTTTTTTTTTTTTTTAATTATAGGGTGAACTACAACGCAACAGATGAATATATATATATATATATATATATATATATATATATATATATATATATATATATATATATATATCTTGGCAACGAATATGACATGTAGATAGGATGAAATTTCTATTTTTGAACTAGAATGACATGCTTTTTATTTTTTGGATGATAGAATATGAAATATGATAGTCCTGATTCGATGTGGACTCTCATTTAGGGATTTGGGGATTCTATGCCTTACAGATTTAAATGTGGACCCCGAATTGGGGTTTTTCTGATTTTACAAATTAGGGATTTTAGAAATTTGCACATGTGGGGCATGTGGTGAAATGGAAACCACATTTTCAGGAAATTTACAAAAACAAACGAAGTCCTTAATTTATATTTCAGCAAATCCAAACAGGCCCTAAGTTTTAATGGCATATAGTGATGACCCAGCACTCCAGAGACACATTTCCACTTCGTCCAATTGCTTATGATTCAGTTGGAAACATCCAAGTGAGATTTTATGAGGTATAGATAATTTTATGATATGAGAGAAAAAATGAGTTATATCTAAATCTCAAGTGGACCACATTACAGGAAAAAGTGTTCGATGAACGTCGACCATTAAAATGTTTTGGGGGCCATAAAAGTTTTGGATCAATATGATATTTATTGTTTCCCTTCATCCATCCGGGTCTTTATGACCTAATCAACGTATTAGATTTCAAATAAAAAATACAGTGGGCCCTAGGAGGATTTTACTAGTGGATATCCAATCATTATTGATTTCCTGTGGTGTGGTCCACCTGAGATTTATATTACCTATTATTTTTTGTATAAAGCCCTAAAATGATATCTAAAAGTAGATGAACGGAATGGATGAAACACATACATCATGGTGGGGCCCACAGCTGTACCCACCATCGGTAGCTAATCTATCTCCCAAATTTGGGCGCACGCTCAAAACAGAGCCGCGCCAAAAAAGGAGGTTATCTCTCTCTCTCTCTCTCTCTCTCTCTCTCTCCCGATCTCTGCTCCATCTCTCTCATTCTCCTCCTTACAAAAGCTATGATGGAGACTGTTGATGCACTAAGAACCGAAGCAGCTGCAATGAAAGCTATGCGGAAAGCCACCTGAGCATAAGCAGATGAATATGAGGCAGTAGCAGATGATTGTAAGGGTTTTCGGGTCAAACTTCTTTTCAGGTGATCGATGTCTGAGCACAGTGAAGATTCAAATTTGTCCTCAGTTGATTTATTTTCTTCATAAACTGAGATGAATTACTTTTCTTCAATACATGCAGTGGGCTTCCTTGCAAATGTTGGTGGTCTGACAGAATCGCCTCATAGGTTTTTTGTTTGTTTTTATTTTATTTTATTTTATTTTTTACTGCATGTTACTAGTAAGTTTTTGGTGACTACTCGACTTAATTCCAACAGTATGCATTTTTGTTCTTAATAATCCACTCTTAAGACAGGCTTTATACCCTGGCAAATTTATATACATTCACTACATTCCTTAGGCATACCCAGAGTACAATCTTCCTTCACATCACTATCCAGGCACACGTACGATTTTCAATATTAAATCTAAAAGCAAAAATCATCCACCTGTTTCCTGTATAACTTCTGCTCATGCTTCAAAGAATGCCCAGCCTGTCAAGAGCTCTGATCATCAATCAAAGCCTCCAGCTATGACTCCAGAGGAAAAGATGAAGAAGCTATGTCAGTTGGGGCAAATACAAGCCACAATAACTAATGAGCACCAACGCAAGCATTTTTTTGTGTCACACTGCTTTCTCTTCCAACTGAAGCTTGCATGGTGAAGGCTGTAGAAGGTTGGGCCCATTGTGCTGCATTTTTACAAGTACTGTTGCAGTTATAGGTACAGTGTTTATTCTCTTTAAGATTGGTAATGCATGAAATTTGTTTTCATAAGGTGGCTTTTAAGGATGCCTTTGGGTAGATGATTGGATTAGATAACAATAATCTTTTCAATAGAGAGGAAATGATCAAGTTGCAATTTTCGTAGTGTTTGTATCTAGGGGACAGGTCCAAGTTAGAATATACTACAATTTGAGGGCTACTTTCTCATTATGAATACTACCAAGGTAATTGCAAATTGGTCATTTACTTTCCGTTGAGCTATTTGTTGCAATCCAAATCAAAACTGCTTCTGAGTGTAGCACAAATGTTGCTATTTTCATCTTGTGTCACATCAATATCTATACTCATCAAATATTTTAAGTGCTCTCATTTTAAAAGCAGATTGTGGAGAAGTCTACACTTGGGGTTAGAAAGAGTGTATTTCGTCTGGGAAGATCATCGGAGATGCGTGGGGTCTGATGGTGCTTATGCTTTTGCTTGGTTTATCATGCCCCCTTAAAGAATTGGGGAAGAGGTTGCCTTAATTAAAAGACAAGGAAAAAGATAGAAGGGAATGGAAAACTTATGCTACCTTTTACGTAATTTCTTATGTCTATAATTTGTTGTTGATTATATATGACAAGATTCTGGTAGGCTAATTCTTCAGTATAGGCTCTGTTTCATTTTTCTTTGCCTAGAACATAACCCCAAAGTTTAGATCCATTATATTATGACCTTGTTGGATATATTGCAGCGATTTCAGCATCAGGTTAGTCCTATGTACCCAAGCATTTCGTTCCAATATATGAATCCAGGCAAGCTTCTCAGAAAAAGAAAAAGAATAAAGAATGAAGAAAAAGAAAAATGTTTTTTACCTGTTTGGCTGAGATTGGCACCATGTTCCTTGTTGGAACTTGTGGCTTAGTGTAGATGGGCTGCCTAGCCAACATTTATTTGTATGTATGTGCAGTCAACTTACCATCTGAACATGTGGTCCATGTAATGTTGCAGGTGGTGCATCAATTTCTCTCACATTCATTGCTGCTAAAAGGATCATTCTTGGGTAACTTGATTTACAAACCCATGTAAACCAGCACTATCAAAGAAGTTTGGATACCTCTCTCTCTCTCTCTCTCAGTTTGCTTTAATACTCTGGCAGAGTGTGATGAATGATACGTAGGATATGTGTGTGTGTGTGTGTGTGTGTGTGTGTGTGTGTGTGTGTGTGTGTGTGTTGGCCAGATTGTTAAGTATTCACTGCATGTTTTGTTGGCCAGATTGTTAAGTATTCAATGCCACTGCATACATACCTCCATAAGACAGGTGGAGTTAATATGTCCATCTCATCTTGCAATCCAAATTGCATTTTTTTTTTCATATTTCAGAAATAGGAAAATGCTTGTTCTTTGGGTGTCTTTTCTAATACTTTCAGGTGCTTTCTTGTACTAGCCAAGAAATCAAGTGCATGAAGATTCAAGTACTAGAAATCAAGTGATGCTAGCAATGATCTGCAGATTTTCAATGCTGAGAACTTGCAGAGCAACAGTAAAATCTACTATAGGTTCGTTTTCATAACCAAATTTAGGTGGATGCCCTTTTTTGTTGGTGGATTGGTGGTGGCCTTTTTCACCAAGGTGGTGTCTACTTTGAGGCTAAATCATTTTTTGAGTTTTGCAATACTGAGTAATCTGAGAAAACCTGAAGTTTCTGATGTAGAGTTTGAGAACCAAAAATGTTAGAAATATGAAGAAATTCTATGTTCACATTAAGATGTTTCTTATTGATTCGAGTTTTTTTTTTTTTTTTTTTTTTTTAAAAAAAAAAAAACCTCATTTGGGTTCCTGATAAAATTACAATGGTCAGGGTAAAATGGTCAATCCTGATCAAATTACAGACCTAGGGTTGGCCTTCGCATTGTTCTCTTTTCTGGTGTTTTTTTTTTTTCCTAGTTGTGTTTAATTATTAAATAGGTATGAGATGAGTTGCACTAGTAGGAGCCTCACCTACTTTGAATTGGTTGTGTATGGATGCTATCGAATTTGGTTGCAATTAAAAGTATAGTAAAGTGGAAATAAGCAAAAGTACCTGGCAATCATATTCAAAGACTTGGCTTCTAGTTGCAACTTTGCGACTTTCAAGTCAGATTGGAAAGGAATATGGTTCCAGTTTGAGGCTTACTTCTTCATTACAATCATTAGGGAACACCATTAGCTTAATTGTACATACAAACATGGGTTTTTTTTCTTCTTAAATCTTATTTTCATAAATGTTGTACTTCAATTTTTAAAGACAGTTGGAAACATATTCTCATGTGTCTTTAGTGTTTGTGGTTGATAGAAATTAAATGTAAGAGTTGATTTTTATTTTTCATTATTTGATAGAAATGCTATACACATTTGGGACTGATCTGGTTTCCATTGTTGTAGGTTGGTGTAGGTGTCACTTCAGGGGGAGTTAACCGGATAAGTTTATATTTTTCTTTTTGGTTGCATTTGAGTGTCTAATTACCTGCTTGCCTTGTTTTCTTTTCTTTTTTCTTTCTTAAGGTGGCTCTTTATTGTCTGCTTTTGAACTATAATTTTTTTTAATATATAATTGACACCTTTTATCTCAGAATATGATCTATGAAGTTTATGAGTACTAGGTGGCCTAGGGGAGTGCAAATAAAAGGATTGATCTTAATAGTATGGTCGTCATGCACATAGACAGAAAATGCTTGCAATGAATGTTTATGAGTACTAGGTGGCCTATTAATGAAAACAATGTCTCCGTCCATAAATAATGCCTGTTTATGATTTGACCAACTTTCAAATATGTATGTCCTTTTGAACCTTCCCTGATTGCATAAGTGGCTGAACCATCTCTGTATGTTACACATAAATTGCCATCCACTAGTTTCCTTTATTCTCTCTAGTAATAACTGGTTTTTCTAATATTATTTGTATGTTGGGTTATTTGTGCATTGGCTGAGGTGTCTTATTATTATTATTATTTTTTTGGTCTGCTATCAGGAATGGAATTCATGTTCGAGTTCATGGTCAGTTGAAAGGGTTTCAAGGAAAACAACATGTTGTTCCCTTCTCGGTTAGGTATGCATTTATCTTTTTGTCAATTTCACGTGCTTCCAAATAGTCACCTATATAGCAATGCACTGTTCTATGTGCATTTTCAAGTCATATTGCAAGTTAGCGGTTGATCCGAGTGAAGTTTCTTTTTTACTATCAACGAAGTGACACTTGCGCCTTTTGTTAGTAGCCAAGTATGTCTTTAGTCTTGTTAGTAGCCATAACCTTATTTCATATCAGTTACCATGTAAGATGTGCAATGTGAGGTTAATGTGTCCAACTTGACCTCACCTGCAAAGAACAACAAATAATTTTAAAAAAAGAAAAAAGAACCATTTCACCTCCAATCCAAAAGGAAAATCGAAAAATGTTTATGCTACATTTGGAAGGTACTATTATTTGCAAAATAGGGGCTGGAATTTTGCCACAAGAACACTCTTGTAAGTAAGCTTAAATAGGTTTCTCCTTTTTCTTTGTGGAAGATACTATTATTTGCGAAATAGGGCCCAAAAAATAAGTTTCTCCTTTTCCTTCTAAATCTCTTGTAACTCCTTTGGAATAAGTAGATAATTGCTTTGGTGCAAGCAGGACATGGAATTACTCAGGCATGATTTTGGGGTATGCCGATTGTTTTTTTTTTTTGGATGTGGTCACTGAAAATCTTAATTTTTTCGACCCATTTCACAACATTAGCTGGAGCAACTGCTTAAAGTTGATGTCATGCAAGAGTGGATCATCTTCTTCAAATTGAACATGATGTAGTTTATTTCTTTGACTTTGATTTAATAAAATGATGAAAGTTGCATAATACTTTAAAAGGTTTGGGCATTGTGTTCAAGTAGAGATTTCTCGCATTGATAGTTCTTTAAAGGTGTATATATATATATATATATATATATATATATATATATATATATATAGATCTTATTGAAGAAGATGGTCCTTTAAAGGGGTGTGTGTGTGTGTGTGTGTGTGTGTGCGCGCGCTCACACACACAACTAATGGATGGGAATTTCGGGTGTGATGCAGAAATGTTCTTTATCATTAGGGTTGCTTTCGCCAGGTTTGATGCAGAAATCATCACCAACTTCACAGAAAGACAAATAGCATTAGTAGCCACAGATTGCAACTTGGATTTAAATAAGGTTCAAGGTGCCATCAACAATGCTAAAAGAATCCTCCAGGTCAGATTGTTGATTGGACCTGATTTTATTTAAATGATTTTGATAATCCATTTTTTTTTTAAATGAGCAGACCCGAATGTGTGTCGAAGTTATCTGGATGTTGAGCGGGGGTCCCTGGAAGGTGGGAACCGCTGTTACAACCATGATGAAGCTATCCATTTCCTATGGACAACATTGGAGTGGCCTGACCATTTGGACAGTCTGTGTTTATGTATTTGCTCAAAATTAATGGAGCAAACCCGGATGTGCATCGGAGTTATTCAGATGAGCGGGGGTCCCAGAAAGGTGGGAACCGCTATTATGACCATAATGAAGCTGTCCATTTCCTATGGATACCATTAGAGGGGCCTAACCATTTGGACATGCCGTGTTTAAGTATTTGCTCAAAATTAATGGAGCAGACCCGGATGTGCGTCGGAGCTATCCGGATGAACGGGGGTCCCTGGAAGGTGGGAACCACTGTTATGACCATGATGAAGCTGTCCATTTCCTATAGACAGCATTGGAGGGGCCTGGCCAGTTGGACAGGTCGTGTTTATATCTGTATTTGCAGGGACCACACCCTTAACCTAAACCATACCCAAAACCTATAACCTATAACCTAAACCTATAATTATAACCTAAAAGTATTCTCAAATCCCAAAACCTATAACCCAAAACCTAAACCTAAACCTAAACATATAACCCATAACCTAAGCCTATACCTAAACCTAAACTATAACTTAAACCTAAACTATAACCTATAACTTAAACCTATAACCTAAACCTAAACCTAAAACTCAAATTTAAACCCGATCTCAAACCCGAACACAATTTCCCATGGATGAAACCTTAACCTATTCTCAAATCCTTAACCTAAACCTACACCTAATCCTAATCTAAACTCCCTAACCTAAATATAAACCTATACTTGAAAACTCAAACCTAAACCTAAATGTATTCTCAAATCCCTAAACGTAAACCTACACCTAATCCTAATCTCAACTCCCTAACCTAAACATAAACCTAAACTTGAAAACCCAAACCTAAACTCCGATCCAGAACCCGAATCCGATTTCTAAACCTAATCCTTAACTTATTCTCAATTCCCTACGCGCCTATAACCTATAACCTACCTAAAACCTAAACCTAGACCTAAACCTAAACCTAAAACCTAAATGTGTTCTCAAATCCCTAAACCTAAACCCACACCTAATCTTATTCTCAACTCCCTAACCTAAACCTAAACTTGAAAACCCAAACCTAAACTCGATCCCGAACCCAAACCCAATTTCCAAAACCTAAACTTATAACCTTAACCTAAACCTATTCTCAAATCCCAAAACCTATAACCTAAACCTAAACCTATATAACCTTAACCTAAACCTAAAGCCGAACCTATAACCTAAACCTTAACCTATAACCAAAACTCAATTTCCTAAACCTTAACCTATAACCTAACCTAAACCTAAACCTATAACACAGAACCCGATTCTAAACCTAAACCTTAACGCATTCTCAAATCCCTAAACCTAAACCTACACCTAATCCTAATCTCAACTCCCTAACCTAAACCTAAACCCGATCCCAAACCCGAACCCGATTTCCTAAACCTAAACCTTAACCTATTCTCAATTCCCTACAACTATAACCTATAACCTAAAACTAAAACTTAAACCTAAACCTAAACTCAAAACCTAAATGTGTTCTCAAATCCCTCAACCTAAACCTACACCTAATCCTAATCTCAAGTCCCTAACCTAAAGCTAAACTTGAAAACCCAAACCTAAACCCGATCCCGAACCCGAACCCGATTTCCTAAACATAGACCTTAACCTATTCTCAATTCCCTATAGCTATAACCTATAACCTAAACCTAAAACCTAAACCTAAACCTAAACCTAAACCTAAAACCTAAATGTGTTCTCAAATCTGTAAACCTAAACCTACACTTAATCCTAATCTCAACTTGCTAACCTAAACCTAAACCAAAACTTGAAAACCCAAACCTAAAGTCGAACCCGATTTCCTAAACCTAAACTTTAACCTATTCTCAATTCTCTACGGCTATAACCTATAGCCTACCTATAACCAAAACCTATAACCTAAACCTAAATATAAATCTAAAACCTAAATGTGTTCTCCAATCCCTAATCCTAAACCTACACCTAATGCTAATCTCAACTCCCTAACCTAAACCTAAACCTAAACCTAAACTTGAAAACCCAAAGCAAAACCCGATCCCGAACTCGAACCCCATTTCCTAAACGTAAACCTTAACCTATTCTCAATTCCCCTACAACTATAACCTAAAACCTACCTATAACCTAAACCTATAACCTAAACCTAAACATAAACCTAAAACCTAAATGTGTTCTCCAATCCCTAATCCTTAACCTACACCTAATGCTAATCTCAACTCCCTAACCTAAACCTAAACCTAAACCTAAATTTGAAAACCCAAACCAAAACCCGATCCCGAACCCGAACCCGATTTCCTAAACCTAAACCATAATTGATTCTCAATTCCCTATAGCTATAACCTATAACCTACCTATAACCTAAACCTATAACTTAAACCTAAATGTAAACCTAAAACCTAAATGTGTTCTCCAATCCTTAATCCTAAACATACACCTAATGCTAATCTCAACTCCTTGAAAACACAAACCAAAACCCGATCCCGAACCAGAACCCGAACCCGATTTCCTAAACCCAAACCATAACCAATTCTCAATTCCTTATAGCTATAACCTATAACCTACCTATAACCTAAACCTAAAACATAAACCTAAACCTAAATGTGTTCTCAAATCCCTAAACCTAAAACTACACCTAATCCTATTCTCAACTCCCTAACCTAAACCTAAACCTAAACTTGAAAACCCAAAGCAAAACCCAATCCCCAACCCGAACCCGATTTCCTAAACCTAAACCATAACTTAGTTTCTCAATTCCTTGTAGCTATAATCTATAACCTACCTATAACCTAAACATAAACCCAAAAATAAACATAAATCTAAAACCTAAATGTGTTCTCCAATCCTTAATCCTAAACCTACACTTAATGCTAATCTCAAACGATCCCGAACCCGAACCCGATTTCCTAAACCTAAACCATAAGTTTCTCAATTCCTTGTAGCTATAACCTATAACCTACCTATAACCTAAACCTAAACCCTAACATAAACATAAATCTAAAACCTAAATGTGTTCTCCAATCCTTAATCCTAAACCTACACTTAATGCTAATCTCAACTCCCTAACCTAAAGCTAAACCTAAACTTGAAAACCCAAACCAAAACATGATCCCGAACCCAAACCTGATTTTCTAAACCTAAACCATAACCAATTCTCAATTCCCTATAGCTATAACCTATAACCTACCTATAACCTAAACCTAAAACATAAACCTAAACCTAAATGTGTTCTCAAATCCCTAAACCTAAAACTACACCTAATCCTATTCTCAACTCCCTAACCTAAACCTAAACCTAAACTTGAAAACCCAAAGCAAAACCCGATCCCGAACCCGAACCCGATTTCCTAAACCTAAACCATAACCGTTTCTCAATTCCTTGTAGCTATAACCTATAACCTACCTATAACCTAAACCTAAACCCAAACATAAACGTAAATCTAAAACCTAAATGTATTCTCCAATCCTTAATCCTAAACCTACACTTAATCTTATTCTCAAAACCCGATCCGAACCCCAACCCGATTTCTAAACCTAAACCATAACCATTTCTCAATTCCTTGTAGCTATAACCTATAACCTACCTATGACCTAAACCTAAACCCGAACATAAATGTAAATCTAAAACCTAAATGTGTTCTCCAATCCTTAATCCTAAACCTACACTTAATGCTAATCTCAACTCCCTAACCTAAAGCTAAACCTAAACTTGAAAACCCAAACCAAAACATGATCCCGAACCCGAACCTGATTTTCTAAACCTAAACCATAACTAATTATCAATTCCCTATAGCTATAACCTATAACCTAAACCTAAACCTAAATGTGTTCTCAAATCCCTAAACCTAAAACTACACCTAATCCTATTCTCAACTCCCTAACCTAAACCTAAACTTGAAAACCCAAAGAAAAAACGATCCAGAACCCGAACCCGATTTCTTAAAAATAAATCATAACCGTTTCTCAATTCCCTATAGCTATAACCTATAACTGCCTATAACCTAAAACTAAACCCAAACCTAAACGTAAATCTAAAACCTAAATATGTTCTCCAATCCCTAATCCTAAACCTACACCTAATGCTAATCTCAACTCCCTAACCTAAACCTAAACCTACACTTGATAACCCAAACCAAAACGATCCCGAACCCGAACCCGATTTTCTAAACCTAAACCATAGCAGTTTCTCAATTCCCTATAACTATAACCTATAACCTACCTATAACCTAAACCAAAACCTAAAACCTAAAACCTAAACCTAAACCTAAACCAAAAACCTAAATGTGTTCTCAAATCCCTAAACCTAAACCTACACCTAATGCTAATCTCAACTCCTAACCTAAACTTAAACCTAAACTTGAAAACCCAAAGCAAAACGATCCAGGACCCAGAACCCGATTTCTAAACCTAAACCATAACTTGGTTTCTCAACTCCCTATAGCAGATAACCTATAACCTACCTATAACCTAAACCTAAAACTTAAACCTAAACCTAAACTTAAAACCTAAATGTGTTCTCAAATCCCTAAACCTAAACCTACACCAAATCCTATTCTCAACTCCCTAACCTAAACCTAAACCTAAACTTCAAAACCCAAACCCAAACCCAAAATCAAACCCAGAACCCGATTTCTAAACCTAAACCTTAACCTATTCTCAATTCCCTACGGCTATAACCTACCTATAACCTAAACCTAAAACCTAAGTGTGTTCTCTAATCCATAATCCTAAACCTACACCTAATGCTAATCTCAACTCCTTAACCTAAATCTAAACCTAAACTTAAAAACCCAAAGTAAAACCTGATCCCGAACCCGAACCCGATTTCCTAAACCTAAACCATAACCGTTTCTCAATTCCTTATAGCTATAACCTATAACATACCTATAACCTAAACCTAAACCATAACCGTTTCTCAATTCCCTATAGCTATAACCTATAACATACCTATAACCTAAACCTAAACCTAAAACCTATACTTAAAACCTAAATGTCTTCTCGAATCCCTAAACCTAAACCTACACCTAATCCTATTCTCAACTCCCTAACCTAAACCTAAACCTAAACTTGAAAATACAAACCAAAACCTAATCCCGAACCCGAACTCGATTTCCTAAACCTAAACATTAACCTATTCTCAATTCCCTACTGCTATAACCTATAACCTACCTATAACCTAAACCGAAACGTAAATCTAAAACCTAAATGTGTTCTCCAATCCCAAATCCTAAACCTACACATAATGCTAATCTCAACTCCCTAACCTAAACCTACACCTAAACCTAAACTTGAAAACCCAAAGCAAAACCCGATCCCGAACCTGAACCCGATTCCCTAAACCTAAACCATAACCATTTCTCAATTCCCTATAGCTATAACCTATAACATACCTATAACCTAAACCTAAAACCTAAACCTAAACCTAAACCTAAAACCTAAATGTCTTCTCAAATCCTAAACCTAAACCTACACCTAATCTATTCTCAACTCCCTAACCTAAACCTAAACCTAAACTTGAAAACACAAACCAAAACCCAATCCCGAACCAGAACCCGATTTCCTAAACCTAAACATTAACCTATTCTCAATTCCCTACAGCTATAACTTATAACCTACCTATAACCTAAACCTAAAAGTAAACATAAAACCTAAATGTGTTCTCCAATCTCTAATCCTAAACCCACACCTAATCCTATTCTCAACTCCCTAACCTAAACCTAAACCTAAACTTGAAAACCCAAACCTAAACTCGATCCCAAACCCGAACCGCATTTCCTAAACCTAAACTTATAACCTTAACCTAAACCTATTCTCAAATCCCAAAACCTATAACCTAAACCTAAACCTATATATATAACCTTAACCTAAACCTAAAACTTAACCTATAACCTAAACCTAAACCTAGAACCTAAACCTATAACCTAAACTCAATTTCCTAAACCTTAACCTATAACTTAACTTAAACCTAAACCTATAAACTGAACCCGATTTCCTAAACCTAAACCTTAACGTATTCTCAAATCCCTAAACCTAAACCTACACCTAATCCTAATCTCAACTCCCCAACCTAAACCTAAACCCGATCCTAGACACGAACCCGATTTCCTAAACCTAAACCTTAACCTATTCTCAATTCCCTACGGACTATAACCTATAACCTAAACTTAAAACCTAAACCCAAACCTAAACCTAAAACCTAAATGTGTTCTCAAATCCCTAAACCTAAACCTACACCTAATCCTAATCTCAAGTCCCTAACCTAAACTTGAAAACCCAAACCTAAACCCGATCCAGAACCCAGAACCCGATTTCTAAACCTAAACCTTAACCTAATCTCAATTTCTATAGCCATAACCTATAACCTACCTATAACCTAAACCTAAACCTAAATCTAAAACCTAAATGTGTTCTCAAATCCTAAACCTAAACCTACACCTAATCCTAATCTCAACCCCATAACCTAAACCTAAACCTAAACTTCAAAACCCAAACCTAAACCCGATCCCTAACGAACCCGATTTCTAAACCTAAACCTTAACATATTCTCAATTCCCCACAACTATAACCTATAACCTACCTATAACCTAAACCGATAACCTAAACCTAAACGTACATCTGAAACCTAAATGTGTTCTCCAATCCCTAATCTTAAACCTACACATAATGCTAACCTTAACTCCCAAACCTAAACCTACACTTGAAAACCCAAAGCAAAACCCGATCCCGAACCCGAACCCGATTTCCTAAACCTAAACCTTAACCTATTCTCAATTCCCTATAGCTATAACCTATAACCTACCTATAACCTAAACCTAAAACCTAAATGTGTTCTCGAATCCTTAAACCTAAACATACACCTAATGCTAATCTCAACTCCCTAACCTAAACCTAAACCTAGACTTGAAAACCCAAAGCAAAACCCGATCCCAAACCCGAACCCGATTTCCTAAACCTAAACCTTAACCAATTCTCAATTCCCTACAACTATAACCTATAACCTACCTATAACCTAAACCTAAACGTAAACCTAAAATCTAAATTTGTTCTCAAATCCCTAATCCTAAACCTACACCTAATGCTAATCTCAACTCCCTAACCTAAACCTAAACCTAAACTTGAAAACCCAAACCAAAACGTTCTCGAACCCGAACCCAATTTCCTAAACCTAAACCATAACCGTTTCTCAATTCCTTATAGCTATAACCTATAACCAAAACCTAAAACCTAAACCTAAAACCTAAATGCGTTCTCAAATCCTTAAACTTAAACCCATACCTAATCCTATTCTCAACTCCCCAACCTAAACCTAAACCTAAACCTAAACTTGAAAACCCAAACCTAAACCCCATCCGAACCCGAACCCGATTTCCTAAACCTAAACCTTAACCTATTCTCGTTCACTACGGCTATAACCTATAACCTAAACCTAAAACCTAAACCTAAACCTAAACCTAAAACCTAAATGTGTTCTCAAATCCCTAAACGTAAACCTACACCTATACCTAATCCTAATCTCAACTCCCTAACCTAAACCTAAGCCTAAAGTTGAAAACCCAAGCCTAAACCCAATCCCAAACCCAGAACCGATTTCCTAAACCTAAACCTTAACCTATTCTCACTTCCCCTAAAGCTATAACCTATAACCTTAACCTAAACCTAACCAAAACCTATAACCTAAACCTATAACCTTAACCTAAACCTAAAATCTAAACCTAAACCAAAACCAAAACCTATAACATTCCTAAACCAAAACCTATATTCTAAACCTCAACCTATAACCTATAAGCTATAACCTAAACTTATAACCTATAACCCAACCTTAACCTAAACCTAAACCTATAACCTAAACCTATAAACTAAAAATTAAACCTAAACCTAAACTTAAAACCTAAATGTATTCTCAGATCCCTAAACCTAAACCTACACCTAATCCTGATCTCAACTCCCTAACCTAAAACCTAAACCTAAACCTACCCGTCGATGCCCCACCACCTCTGCCTCCATCTTTGTGATTTTTTGTATTTTATTTATGATGTTAAACTTATATATATTTATGCATGATGTAGTTTATGTTTGGATGGATTTATTTATGTACTTTGGAGTTAAATGGATGTGAATGTGAATGTGAATATGATGAAATATATTACATAACAGGTGTATATTAAGAAATATATTGTAACAGGTGTATATCAGGTGCATATCAAGAATTTTGTGGGAAAAAAAAACTTTTACCTACGAAAATTTATGAAAATTTTCGTAGGTAAAAGTCTCATCGAAGTTTTTACTTATGAATATTTTCGTAGGTAAAAGTCTCATCCAAGTTTTTACCTACGAAAATTTTCGTAGTTAAAAGTCCCATCCACGTTTTTACCTACGAAAATATTCATAGCTAAACGTTTTGTAAGTATTTTTACCTATGATATCACTCATAGGAAAATGTTTGGTAAATATTTTTACCTACGAAAATAGTGGTAGGTAAAAGTTTTCTAAGTACTGTTACCTACGAATATATTTGTGGGTAAAAGTCTTGTAAATACCTTTTAACTACGAAACTATTGGTAGGTAAAAAGTGTTTTCAATATTTTTAGTTACAAAAATATTCATAGGTAAAAAGTTTTGTAAATATTTTTAGCTACGAAATTGTTGGTAGGTAAAAAGTGTTTAAATATGTTTAGCTACGAAATTGTCGATAGGTAAAAAGTCTTGTAAATATTTTTAACTACGAAATTATTGGTAGGTAAAAAGTGTTTTAAATATTTTTAGCTAGGAAAATATTCGTAGGTTAAAAATCTTTAAATATTTTTAGCTACGAAATTGTTGGTAGCTAAAAATCTTGTAAATATTTTTACCTATAAAATTATTCGTAAGTAAAAAGTTTTGTCAATATTTTTTCCAACGAAAATTAGCGTTGGTAAAATGTTTTGCCTACGAAATATTTCGTCGGCAAAAGTCTTACCTTTGCCAACGAAATTTTTTTTTCCGTGGGTAAAAGGTTTTCTCCCCAGACTTTTAGCAAGGAATTTGCCAACAAACATTTTCGCGGGTAAAACTTTTTGCCTACAAAAATTAGACTTTTGCCTACGAAAATTTTCATTGGTAAAAGTAGCTTTTCTTGTAGTGTGTACTGTAAAGAGAACGAGATGAAAACCAGTTGTCCAACTTGTTAAGCTCCTAGGTTCAAGATAGAAATGAATGTTGAGAAAAAACAATCTCGAGTACTTGCCAAGGTGTTAAGGTATTTTTCATTAACACCAATGCTATAAAGAATGTTCAGTGTGCCATGGTTAGTGAAAGAAATATCTTGGCACTCAACCAAAAAATTGCAACCTAAAAAGATGGAGCATCCGAATGATTCTATTACATGGAAGAATCTCGATGAGAAGTATATGGATTTTTCAACTGAGCCTCGCAATTTTCGATTGGGCCTGGCTACAGATGGATTTAACCCATTCGATGCTTTGACTACAGCTTATAGTTCATGGCTCGTTATGTGTGTGACGTACAACCTTCCACCAAAGCTTTACATGAAACCTCAGTTTACTATGTTGACTTTGCTCATTGAGGGACCACAACAACCAGGAAAGGATATTGATGTTTATTTACAACCATTGATTGATGAATTGCAAGACTTATGGCATAAAGGGGTCACGATGCTTGACGCATATCATAAAAACAAATTCAAGATGCGTGCCATTTTGCTCTGGACGATCCACGACTTTTCAGCATATGGTAATGTTTCTGGTTGTAGATCTGAACAGGATTGAGGTCGAAAGACAGACTACGAACCTATATATGCAATGGGGGAAGATTGAGAAGAGGAATATGAGGGGTATTGATGGAGGCCGACAAGAGCTAACAGGTGATGTTGAATCACCGTGGTTCTTTAAACGGTCTATATTATTTGATCTAGAGTATTGGAAATATATTCTGGTGCGTCACAACCTTGATGTTATGCATGTCGAGAAAAATATATGTGAAATCCTTATCGCCTTGTTGTTGAACACACCTGGCAAGACCAAGGATGATGCTAATGCGCGCAGGGACTTGAAACGGTTAGGAATTAAGAAGTTTTTATGGCTAAAAAAGAGCAATGGCAAGATGATTAAGAAATAAGGTCCTTTTTGTTTAAGAAAAGAAGAGAAAAAGCTTTTCATCCGGACTTTGCATGACCTGTGTGTTCCAATCAGTTTTAGTGCGAATTGAAAGACCATCATAAAGGGAGATTGCGTGGATTTAAAGGGAATGAAGTCTCATTCTTACCATGTGTTGATGCAACATTTGGTCACAGTTCTCATCCATCATGCATTCAAGGATAGGAAGGTCATTCGTCCTATAATTACAGGCTTTTGTGCCTTCTTTAATGTCTTGTGCTCGACAATAGTAGACGTTCAAATGCTCCTCACTCTTGAGAGGGGTATGGATAGGACGTTATGTCAGCTTGAGATTATATGCCCTCCATCTATATTTGTCATGATAATGCATCTGTCGATCCACTTGGCTTACGAGGCTCGCATATGTGGTCCTATATACTATCGATGGATGTATCCATTCGAAAGGTACGATATAAGTTTAGTAAGAATAATCCGGCTTAACATCTATGGTTGTATGTATTTCTAATGTATCATTATCTTTGTCAGGTTCATGAAGACATTCAAGACTTATGTCCATAACAAGACATGACCTGAGGGTTGCATTGCAGAAAAATATATCCAAGAGAAGACAATTATATATTGCAACCAATACAAAGGAAAACAAAAAATAAGCCTCTTGAAAAAATTGGAAAAACGGTTTGATGGAGTCATTTCAGGACTACAAAAGTTGCACTATGTCATTGATGATGTTAATAATGATGACGATGTTGGTCCAATAGGTTCAGGTCAAAGTGTTATCTTATTGGGTATCGAATATGAACAGGCTCGTACATGGGTACTGAAGAGTCATCCCAACTATGATGTATGGGAAGGGTATGCACAATTAGCTTATTTGTATATATCTTCTTTACTTTATGCGATTTCAATATAACAATGATATCAAATAACGCGCAGGAAGCACAAATATTTCTTGTAGCGATGTTACAGGAGGACCAACAGGGTGCCTAGCGAGGATGAATTCATACCTTGGTTGAAGAGGCAACTAGAGTTAGCAAATCTGACGATAAAGAATTTAAAGATATAGTGAGAGGACCTCTAGCTTTTTATACTCAATATAATAAGTATTGTATTAATAGTTTTCTCTTTGTCACTAAGGATTATGAGGAGAATAAAATGAACCAAAACAGTGGGGTTATGACAGAGGGTATGACCACCTTCCGATCTAGAGCTAAGGATATGAATACAATGGATGAAAATCAACCTTACTACGGAGTCCTTCGTAGAATTATCCAATTGGAGTATAGAACAGGGTACAAGCCCGTCCTATTTAAGTGTGATTGGGTGAAGGTGATACATCATGGTGTTTCTTTTGATGTCGAAGCAAATCTGAGATTAGTAAATTTGTCCAGTTTTTACAGTTCAGACAAATTGGGTGATGAGCCGTTCATTCTTGTGGAGCATGCCACGCAAGTTTTCTACTCCAGATATCTAAAAAATCCTGAATGGCATGTGTTATTGGAGGTTCCAAAAAAGATTTTTATCAAAGAAGAGACATGCCATCTATCAGAACGATTTAAGGATGTAACTGATGTCGATGGAGGACCTAATCTCACCTCATTAGCAATTGTTGATGAGTTGATATTCAATGAACCTGAAGACATCATTGTTGTAGTCGAGAAAATAAAGAAAAGAAAGCGACCAAGGAGAATCTATTGAATTGTTTATATTTTCTAAGCATGTAACAATATGATATTTATTGGAGGAAATCCAATCAAGGTATGGATAATGTAGTGAATTGTTTTTTATTTATCTGTTATCCAAATTATTGTATTAATCATTAGTGTTTTTATTTTATTTTATTTTAAAAAGGCATATGGATTCACAACCAGAGGCATTGGGTGTGCACTTGACCGAGACTACAGATGCGAGCAAGACCAAAGGTAATATGATAGTTCTCCTTAATTAGATATGTAAATTTCAATTTTCTTATATATTGGCGGTAATCAATGATGTGTATATATAACTGTTATTTATTATTATTTTTTTTTATGCCAGCTTCTTCTTCTTCGTCTAGAAAGAGAGGTCCTACTAGGGGTGCTTTTTTACACAAGCAACCTGATAGGAAAAAAGTCCTAAAGACGAATGAATTCAGGCAACCGAATGAGAATTGTCCTGAACAAAAGCAATTTGCATCACATATCGGTATCCTCACACGTATTCATATCCCAATCATATACCAGGACTTTCTCCAGGTGCCTCATGCACACATTCAAATGATCATAAAGTCATTGTCACGGGCTTATGAGTTTGAGGGTCAAAGTTAGGATGCGAGTCTTACATACGTAATAAAACGCATCAAGGAAATATGACGGAATTTTAAGAAAATGTTGACTGCAAAATATATTAAAGACAAGGATCCTGCAGTTGTGAGAGATAGTCCTGCTCACCCCCCCCCCCCTCCCAAGGTATCCCTATGGAGTATTGGTTAGTCTTTGTGAATCTTTTTAGTACTGAGGAATTCAAGAGAGCATGTGAAAGGAATAAAGTCAATCGGTCCAAGCTAAAAGGACCTGCGTGTCTTGGGAGGAACAACATGGCTGTTATTCGCCATTAGATGGTATGTATTATTTATTTATAAATATAGGTATTATAGTTTAATATTGAATTTACTTTTGAATTATCACTCATCTAACTCCATTAATATGTAATGTACCAAAGGCGAAGGAGAGAAATCTTACCTTTGATGCCGAGATAGGTAGACGTGATGTTTACTTAAGAGCCCATACAAGCAAGGACAAAGTTGTCCCGTATCCTGACCTTGTTGTAAGTACATCCTCTTCTACCACTAACCAGTACCTTTATCAGATGCCAATGTATAACTTTGAATTATTTTACATTTATTTGTATTTTGTCGCAGGAAAAATTAGATGAGCTTTATTCTAGCAATCCTTCTTCTAAGATTACCGGCGTTGACGATGCCCTTACACAGGTAATAATAAAATTTAAAAATTATAGTGAGATTCATGATAATTATGAATTTTTTAATAACTTGATTTGCAATGTTTTACAGTTGGTTGGTTCTGACAGTAGAGGGCGAATGCGGGGTCTAGGTTGTTCAATAACCAAGACAGGACTGAAGATGTCAGCCCTTACCCGTTCAAAGGTAGAGAATTTGATAAAAGAAAGAGATAGCCTAGTGTAGGAGATATTTGATATGAAGAAATCATTGGCCAAGATGGAGGCCTGGATGGAGATGCAGTAACACACACAATCTACTCAAAACCTCTCATCACTAAAAATTGCTAAATCTGCTTAGGCATCGTCGGTATACAAGTGTAAATTTGCTACTGTATTGAACTTACAATTATTTTATAAATGATAATAATACTAATGCCATTTTATATATGTACATGTAGCCGGATGTTATATATATCGGTAAGAGATGCAACTTGCTTGGTTGGGGAAATCGTGATGTAGTTGCTCGTGGTCAAGTACACAAAGTTAATCCAAATGTAGTTGTCCATTGCAAACATTGGAGGAGGAACTTTTGTTATTCCCCTGACTGAGATTGTACATCCTGACACTCATTTGTGGAAAGAAGATGGGTTCGCATCTACACTTGGAGAGGCCGGTCCGAGATCACTTGTGCAATGGGGGAAGGAATCTTTGAGATTTTGATAATTTGAACAAATTTGGTACTCTATAATTGAACTTGGTGTGGATGCTTTTTTTAGTTACTTTATATGATGTTTCGCTTATTTTTTTGGTTAATTTTGAACTAATTTGGCACTTTAGTTACTTTATATTGATGAACTTAGAACTTAGTTTGGTTTTTAGTTACTTTATATTGATGTTTCGCTTGTTTTTTTGGTTACTCTATATGTCGTTTGGTTTGGTTTTTGTAATTTTGAATGAATTTTATACTCTATATTGAAACATATTAGACTCCATTTGGTCCTCACAAACCAAATGGAGTCTAAGCCCCTTTTTAACTCTGCCAATGCAACTCCTTGCATTATCGATCCCAAGCCCGGGTAAAGGAGGAGGGAGGAGGAAGGAGAATGGGCATCAAGGTGAGTTGTGTACTTTTTCTTCATTTTCTGAGAGAGATTTTTAAAATGCTTGATGGTTAATTTCAATAGTTTTCTGGTTTCTTTTACTATCATTGGAGGATTTCAAAGGCCCAACTAACTTGAGATTTTTATATGTGGACTGATGCATTTTTAGCCCCACTGATCAATGTTGCCACTACAAGGTTCAATATTGAAATGGTAAAGTTTTTAACTATTTATTTTATCTTTGAAATAGTTATTTTTTCACTCAGATTTACTAAAATTTTAGCTTTTTATTTATATTTTTAGATACACAATTTTCTGGTTGTTATTTATGTGTTGCAAATTGGCATTCAGCTTTTACATCCAAGTAAATTTCTATTTTATTGGTGTTGTTTATTAATCTGTCTTGCTAGTGCAGATAAAACCTTTGGTGAAGCTAACTAAAGACATAATGAAAGTTTGTCGCATTAAATATGCTTGGCATGAGTTTTTTCTTGAGGGTACTCATCTTCCTCTTGGTCCATGATATCCTGGCTTTTTATCATTTCATTCGTATAATTTTTTTTTTCTGCCAATGCAGCTAGGTACAACATTGGTGCAATTATCTTGCTCTGGGCACCTGTAGTCTTAGTATGTCTCATTGTCCTTCAATAGTTTAATATATCGAGATTTCTTTCCCATCATCATTTATATTTTTCTTCTTAATCGATACTTGGAAATTAATATAATCATTTACTCTGTTTTGCAATCTTTAAAATCTTTATATGTAAATCTGTGCCCATATGCATTGTCGGAGAAACTAAAAAACTTACTCATTCTCAGATTGCATTGTAGAATATGTATCCATTATTCAAAGAAAGGGCGACATTCCAAACACTCACACTTTCTCTCCTTGCTAGCTAAATTGGTGAGTCTTCTTTCTTTCATACTATATGATTCATTAATGAAGTGGCTTGGCCATTTGGACAGGCCCATGTTTATATATTATCTTAAAATTGATGAAGTAGATCCGGATGTGCGTCGGAGCTATCCGATGTTGAGCAGGAGTCCCTGGAAGGTGGGAACCACTGTTATAACCATGATGAAGCTGTCCATTTCCTATGAACAATATTAGAGGGGCCTGGCCATTTGAACGGGCCGTGTTTATGTATTTGCTTGAAATTAATAGAGAAGACCCAGATGTGCGTCGGAGCTATCCAGATGAGCGGGGGTCCCTAGAAGGTGGAAACTGCTGTTATGATTAGATGAAGCTGTTCATTTCCTATAGATAGCATTGGAGGGGCCTGCCCATTTGGACAGGTCATGCTTATGTATTTGCTCAAAATTAATGGAGCAGACCCGGATGTGCGTCGGAGCTATCCGAATGAGCGGGGGTCCGTGAAAGGTGGGAACCGCTGACCATGATGAAGTTATCTATTTCCTATGAACAACATTAGAGGGGTCTAGTCATTTGGACAGGCCGTGTTTATATATCTGTATTTGCATGGAACACACCCTTAACCTAAACCACACCCTAAACCTATAACCTAAACCTATTCTCAATTCCTTAAAGCTATAACCTATAACCTAAACCTAACCCTAAACCAAAACCTATAACCTAAACCTTAACCTAAACATAAACCTAAACCTAAACCTATAACCTATACTTATAACCTTAACCTAAACTATAACCTTAACCTATAACCTATACTTATAAACCTTAACCTAAAATTATAACCTTAACCTAAATCTATTCTCAAATCCCAAAACCTATAGTTATAACATAAACCTAGACCTAAACATATAATCTATAACCTAGACCTAAACCTAAACCCGATCCCGAACCTGAACCCGATTTCATAAACTTAAACCTTAACCTATAACCTATACTTATAACCTTAACCTAAACCTATTCTCAAATCCTAAAACCTATACCTATAACCTAAACCTAGACCTTAACCTAAACATAAAACTATACTTATAACCTATAACCTAAACATAAACCTTAACCTAAACCTATAACCTTAACCTAAACCTATTCTCAAATCCCAAAACCTATACTTATAGCCGAAACCTAAACCTTAACCTTAACCTATAACTTATACTTACAACCTTAACCTAAACTTACAACCTTAACCTTAACCTATTCTCAAATCCCAAAACTTATACTTATAACCTTAACCTAAACCTAGATCGTAATCTAAACCTAAAACCTAAACCAAAACCTATTCTCAAATCCCAAAACCTATAACCTAAACATAACCTTTCCCTAAACCTACAACCTACACATATAACCTAAACCTAAATCTATAACCTAAACCTAAAACCTAAAACCTAAACCTAAGACTTAAATGTATTATCAAATCCCTAAACCTAAACCTATACCTAATCCTAATCTCAACTACTTAACCTAAACCTAAACTTGAAAACCCAAACCTAATCTAAACTTATAACCTAAACCTATAACCTTAACCTAAACCTAAACCAAAACCAAAACCTATAACCTTAACCTAAACCTAAAACCTAAATGTATTCTCAAATCCCTAAACCTAAACCTACACCTAATCCTAATCTCAACTACTTAACCTAAACCTAAACTTGCCCAAACCTAAACCCGAACCCGATTTCCTAAACCTAAACCTTAACCTATTCTTAATTCCCTAAAGCTATAAGCTATACCCTATAACCTAAACCTAATCTAAACCTATAACCTTAACCTCAACCTAAAACATAAACCTAAACCTAAAACCTAAATGTATTCTTAAATCCCTAAACCTAAACCTACACCTAATCCTAATCTCAACTACTTAATCTAAAACTAAACTTGAAAACCCAAACCTAAACCCGAACCCGACCCGATTTCCTAAACCTAAACCTTAACCTATTCTTAATTCCTTAAAGCTATAACCTATAACCTAAACCCAAACCTAACCTAAACCTATAACCTAAACCTAACCTAAACCTAAAACCTAAACTTAAACCTAAACGGAACATATAACCTTAACCTAAACCAAAACCTATAACCTATAACCTATAACCTAACCTTAACCTAAACCTAAAACCTAAACCTAAACACGAACCAAAACCTATAACCTAAAACCTAAACCTAAACCTAAAACCTAAATGTATTCTCAAATCCCTAAACCTAAACCTACACCTAATCCTACTCTCAAATACTTAACCAAAACCTAAACTTGAAAACCCAAACCTAAAGCCGATCCCGATCTCAAACCCGATTTCCTAAACCTAAACCTTAACCTATTCTCAATTCCCTAAAGCTATAACCTATAACCTATAACCTATAACCTATAACCTATAACTTAAACCTAAACCTAAAACCTAAACCAAAACCAAAACCAAAACCTATAACCTTAACCTAAACCAAAACCTATAACCTTAACCTAAACCAAAACTTATAACCTATAACCTAACCTAAACCTAAAACCTAAACCTAAACCAAAACCAAAACCTAAAACCTAAAATCTAAACTTAAACCTAAAACCTAAATGTATTTTCAAATCCCTAAACCTAAACTTACACCTAATCCTAATCTCAACTACTTAACCTAAACATAAACTTGAAAACCCAAACCTAAACCCGATCCCGAACCCGAACTCAATTTCCTAAACCTAAACCTTAACCTATTCTTAATTCCTTAAAGCTATAACCTAAACCTAACCTAAACTTATAACCTAAACCTAAACCTAAAACCTAAACCTAAACCTAAACCTAAAACCTAAATGTATTCTCAAATCCCTAAACCTAAACCTACACCGAAGCCGAATCTCAACTACTTAACCTAAACCTAAACTTGAAAACCCAAACCTAAACCCGATCCCGAACCCGATTTCCTAAACTTAAACCTTAACCTATTCTCAATTCCCTAAAGCTCTAACCTAAACCTAACCTAAACCTATAACCCTAACCTATAACTAAAACCTAAACCTAAACCTAAAACCTAAACCTAAACCTAAACCTAAAACCTAAATGTATTCTCAAATCCCTAAACCTAAACCTACACCGAAGCCGAATCTCAACTACTTAACCTAAACCTAAACTTGAAAACCCAAACCTAAACCCGATCCAGGAACCCGATTTCCTAAACTTAAACCTTAACCTATTCTCAATTCCCTAAAGCTCTAACCTAAACCTAACCTAAACCTATAACCCTAACCTATAACTAAAACCTAAACCTAAACCTAAACCAAAACCTATAACCTTAACCTAAACTTAAACGTATAACCTATAACCTATAACATAACCTTAACCTATACCTAAATCCTAAACCTAAACCTAAACCAAAACCTATAACCTAAAACCTAAACCTAAACTTAAAACCAAAATGTATTCTCAAATCCCTAAACCTAAACCTATACCTAATCCTAATCTCAACTACTTAACCTAAACTTAAACTTGAAAACTCAAACCTAAACCCGATCCTGAACCCGAACTCGATTTCCTAAACCTAAACCTTAACCTATTCTCAATTCTCTAAAGTTATAACCTATAACCTATAACCTAAACCTAACCTAAACCTATAACCTAAACCTATAACCTTAACCTAAACCTAAACCAAAACCTATAACCTTAACCTAAACCAAAACCTATAACCTAAACGTATAACCTTAACCTAAACTAAAACCTATAACATAAACCTTAACCTATAACCTATAACCTATAACCTAAAACCTAAACTTATAACCTATAACCTAACCTTAACCTAAACCTAAAACCTAAACCTAAACCTAAACCTAAACCTAAACCTATAACCTAAAACCTAAACCTAAAACCTAAATGTATTCTCAAATCCCTAAACCTAAACCTACACTTAATCCTAATCTCAACTACTTAACCTAAACCTAAACCCGATCCCGACCGAACCCGATTTCCTAAACCTAAACCTTAACCTATTCTCAATTCCCTAAAGTTATAACCTGTTGTAAGTGCTATAGTTGATAACTTCACTATATTGTCAAATTTGTGGTGCCAAAGACATTGTATGTATCTTGTTATGAAGCTTGCATATATGACGAACAAAGCTCTATACATGATATGTCAAGTCAAGACAAAAGTCTCACAAGATCAGCTTCGATAGTAAAGCAATGTTCACAAGTCAAGACTCGAGGATGTGAGAATGTTCGACTTAGTTCAAGACACGTATAATTCAAGATCTCAAGCTTCATTATGCTTAAGGTCATTCAGCTAAGTTTCAATGTCCTTACTTCACTATTGAGGTATGACTGACCTTAGGTTGACCTTTAGAGTAGGCCATTTTGGATACATAAGTCATATGTTTTATATAAGTGAGTTTGGTCAGTTCTAAGATTAGTCATGGACTTTGTTCGACTAGTCCTAGCTCTGCTTTGACCTGTCATAGAATTTCCTGGACCAGTCGTAAGTTTGTTGCAAAAATTTAAAATTTTTTGTTAAGCTTCGACCAGTCCTGGAGTCTGTTCGACTAGTCGTATGAATAGTGTCGACTACTTCTTCGACCTGTCGTAGACCTACGACTCAAACTACAGTGATGAAATTCGACTTGCTTCGACTAGTCATGAGTAACCTTCGACCAGTCGTAGACTACTTACGATCAGTCGTGAAACTGACTTATCTTATCGTGCTCGAATTTTCAAATTACTGTTGGTCCTATGACCAGTCGTAGTAACTTAAGACCAGTTGAAGACATAATTTGCTCACCTATAAATAGAGCACAAATCTCAGAATAAAATATGAAATTCAAGCTAATTTAATCTGGTCTTCTGAGAGATAAGTCTACGCTCTCTTTAAGCTAAGTGTGCATATTTAATATTTTCTTTCTTTATCTTTTTAAATTGATTTTGTTTCTTGTATTTCAATCTGATCTGAAAAGAGAAAGTGTTGTTTTCCTTTTTCTGGAATCAAAATCAATTAAAGCTAGCCCATTTGTTTTAATTTAAAATCTATTAGAACTTAGAACCATTATATAGTGAGTATTGGACATTGAACTTTGACATTCAAATCTCTACTTCGACTTGGTTCTTCCGAGCTACTACAACAAAGAAGAAAATCAGGTATTTTACATTTTTTTTAATTTATTGTATTTGGTTTTATTTGAGATTCGCCAGAAAAATCTCATTGTGTTAGTTACTGAGGAGAGCCAGAAAACTTAGACAGTGTGGGTTTTTGGATTGTGTAAGCCTAAGTTAAAAGGACACAATTGTGAAGGTTTTAGGTGAACCTGTAAAAACCTGTTTGATAGTGAACGTTAATATCCCCTGTGTGAGGATATTAGGAGTGGAGTAGCAAGCTGTGTGGCTGTTGTTTAACAGTTGGTGAACACACAGGTGAACCACTATATATCGGTGCATTTTGTGATTTGAATGCTCTTTTAATTTCTATATCTTTAATCATTCGGATTTGTGGAATGTATATGTGGATGTGAATGTTGTAATATTTACATTTCAAGCAAAGAGGGGAATGTTGTAATAGTTTAGAATTTATTTCTTGTTATTTCCTTTATTTTCTCTGTTTGAGTTTTGATATTCAATTTGTTCTAGTAAGCTTGTCCTGCCATAAACCCTTGGTTCTTATGGTGCAAAGGTTGTCCTTAGAACAACATTAGTATTAAGCTCTTTATTTTGAAGTTGCTTTACATTCCTGTATTGTGGTTTATTTTTATTTTGTTGGTTATCTTATTTCTAATTTTTCGCTGTTATATTTTAATTTAGCATAGTCCTATTCACCCCCCCCCCCCCCTCTAGGACATATTGCTTGACCTTTTCAAGTGGTATCAGAGCCTAATAGTTTGTCTTAATTGCTTTATTTTTGAATTCATTTCCTAAGCTAACAATTTAAGCTATATATAAGATGTCAAATTTTGATAGCCTTTCAGTCACTAGGCCTCCACCCTTTGATGGTTCAAACTATGCCTATTAGAAAGCCAGGATAAGGATTTTCCTCAAATCAATGGATGAGAAAGTGTGGCTTGCCACAGTGACTGAATGGAACCCACCTATCACTGAAGTGACTGGTATCAATGCTTCAAAATCAATGAGAGTAACACCATTTTTCTCATAGACCACACTTCAGAAAAGTGAGAGTAGTGCAAATGGTAAAGCACTAAATGCAATCACTTATGCATTATCACTTGATGAATTCAAAAGAATTATATCCTGTGATTCTATAAAAAAAAAAGCATGGGATATATTAGAAATGACACACGAGGGTACTTCAATTGTCAAAAAATCTAAAGTCCAACTCCTCACAACCAAATTTGAAGAAATTCATATAGAGGAAAATGAAATGTTTATGGACTTCTACACTAGATTAAATAACATTGTAAACTCTATGTGGGGTCTTGGCGATAAAATCCCAGAAAGTAAAGTGTGTGCAAAGATACTATGCTCACTACCTAAACGGTTCAATTCTAAGGTAACCGCGATCCAGGAACTTCGTGATACAGATAATATGAGGGTAGAAGAGTTGGTTGGGTCTTTACAAACCTACGAGTTAACTTTTAAAGCTCCTAAAGGTAAATCAATAGCCCTTAAGTCTTCCAAATGTATTTCTCAAGAAAATTCTGATTTTAAAAATTCCGAAGACGATATGGCTCTTTTAGCGAAAAAGTTTTACAAGATTTTCAAAAGTAAAAAGAAGGTTGATTTTCAAAAATCAAATGATAAGAAAAGATCTAAATCTAGGAAATCTTTGAAAGATAGTCAATGTTATAACTGCCAAGAATATAGGCATCTAGCAAACAAGTGTCTTAAAAAGGACAAACCTAAAAAGAAAGGAATGTTGGCTACTTGGGATGAATCTTCTGGTACTGAAGCCTCTTCTGAATAAGAAGATTCTGAAACTGAGTTGGGCAATGAAGTCAAGGCCCTTATGACTCTAGCCAAGTTCACTTTTTCAAATCATGATGATTCAACCAGTGAAGAAAATCTGAATAGTGATCATGATAATGAAGAAGATCTTCAAGATGCTTATAATGCCCTATATAAGGAAAGTTGTAAAATTGTCGTAAAACTAAAACTTCAAAAAGAAAGGTTTTCAGGGCTTAGAGAAATATTTGAGTTTCTTATTTTAGAAAAATCTCATCTTTCAGATTGTTTTAAAAAATGTAAATGTGATCTAGATTTCAAAACCACTCTTATTGAAAATCTGAAATCTGAAAATGATAAACTTAAACTTGAAGTCTCTTCCCTTTTGAGTTTAAAGGATACATGGAGGTATGCCCAAGGTGATCCTAAATTAGAAAAACTTTTAACTGGATCAAGAAAATGTGGTGACCGATCCGGTTTGGGCTACGACAAAAAATTCCTCCTAAACAGAGGAATATTCCTCCCAAGTTTGTAAAAGGAGAATCCTCTAACTCAAAAGAGAAAATTTTAAGTCAAAAGTTTTCTAAAACTTTTCAATCTTTCAAAACCAGAGGTAACCATATCAATTATAAAAATCAAGACCAAAACCTTTTAGCTGAAAAAATAGTTGATTTGCTTAAGGAGCTTTTAAAATCCAACTCAGTGGGTCACTCGTACAAAAATTACAAATACAAGAAGATCAATTACACTCCTAAACCCAAAATAGTAATGAAATGGGTTCCTAAAGTTACTTGCTTGGTTGCCCACACTGCTTTCAAAGCTACAAGCCATTCGAAGTGGTACTTAGATAGTGGATGCTTAAGGCATATGACTGGTGATAAAGGTTTATTCACTGATCTCAAAGACATGACTGATGGTTCAGTCACATTTGGTGATGGAAGCAACTACAAGATTATGAGCCAAGGTACGATTCAACTTCATAACCTTCCTTTATTCAAAAATGTGTTATATGTTGAAGGCCTAAAACATAACTTTCTTAACATATCTCAAATATGCGATAATAATCATAGTGTGAGATTTTCTAATCAAAGTTGTGAGATTCTAAATAACAAGGGATCGGTAATATTAACTGGACGTAGAAGGTCTGAAAACTACTATATTGTAAGCGAATCCAGCTCAACTAGTCAATCTTGTTACATGGTCTATACAGACGAGACTGATTTATGACATAAACGTCTTAGACATGTACACTACCGAAATTTATATAGGTTGAGCAAATGGGAACTTATAAGAGCTCTACCTAAACTTTAAAAATTAGACAAAATATGTGGTGAATGCCAGATTGGCAAACAAACAAGAAACTCACACAAAAATGTGAATTCCAATGCCACATCAAGACCACTCGAGCTTCTCCATATGGATCTGATAGGATCTACCAGGACGGAGAGTTGAGGTGGAAAAACATATATCTTGGTAATTGTAGATGATTTTACCAGATATACATGGGTAGTCTTCTTAAGAGACAAATTTGAAACGCTTGAAGAAGGAAGAAAAGTTCTCAAAAGGATTCAAACTGAAAAGGGTTCTCAATCAGTAAAATTCGTAGTGATCATGGATCTAAATTTGAGAATAGCGGTTTTGAGAAGTTCTGTAGTGACCAGGGAATATTACATGAATTCTTAGCCCCCAAAACTCCACAACAAAATGGTATAGTTGAAAGGAAAAATAGAGTGCTTCAAGAAATATATAATGTTATATTGAATAGCATGAAGCTCTCTAAGAATCTTTGGGTTGAAGCTGTCAATTTAGCTTGTTATATCATTAACCGAGTTTACACTTGTAAAGGTAATAATAAAATGGCTTACAAAATGTGGTTCAATAAAAAGCCTACTATCAAATACTTTCGAGTTTTTGGCAGCAAGTGCTATATTTTACGAGATCGTGAGAATCTGGGAAAGTTTGATGCGAAGAGTGATGAAGGGATCTTTTTAAGATATTCTTTAAACAGTCGAGCTTATAGGGTTCTGAATAAAAGGACCGATGTGATTCAAGAGTCCATTAATGTGGTCATTGATGATCGCTTCAACACACTAGTCTCAAGTCCAGATAATGATGAAGTTCTTGTAATTGATAAACCTGATACTTCATCTAATCAGACTAATTCTGAATTAAGGACGGTTAAAGATCATCCAACTACATAGATTCTTGGAAACCCTCTCACTGGTGTTTATACTAGTAAATAACTTAAGGATATATGTAATTTTGTATGTTTTACGCCCCAGATAGAACCATCTAACGTAAAAGAAGCTCTTGCTGATGAAAACTGGATAGTTGCTATGCAAGAAGAACTTAATCAATTTATTTGAAATGATGTCTGGTATCTTGTTCCTAGACCTAAAGATAAACATATTATCAGAACAAAGTGGATTTTTAAAAATAAGTCTGACGAGCTTGGGAATATTATTCGAAACAAGGCAAGATTAGTTGTACAAGTGTACACTCAAATTGAAGGTATCGATTATGATGAAACCTTTTCCCTAGTTGCTCGTCTTGAATCAATCAGACTTTTTATATCCATCGCATGCTTTAAAAAGTTTAAAGTTTTTCAAATGGACATAAAGAGTGCCTTTTTAAATGGCGATTTACATGAAGAAGTATATGTTGAACAACCTACAGGATTTGAAGACCCTAAGTTTACTGATCATGTATACCGTCTCAAAAAAGCTCTCTATGGTCTAAAACAAGCTCCCAGAGCATGGTACGAGAAATTGACTAAGTTTTTACTTAGTCATAACTTTCAAATGGGAAGTGTTGATAAAACATTGTTTGTTAAGAAACATAATGACGATATCTTAATGGTTCAAATCTACATTGATGATATTATTTATGGATCTACCTGTACTGACATGACTATTGAATTTGCAGATTTGATAAAATCTCAGTTTGAAATGAGCATGGTTGGGGAATTGAATTATTTCCTTAGGTTACAAGTAAAACAACGACCTGATGGAATGTTCATCTCTCAATTTAAATATGCTATAAATTTGATTAAGAGATTTGGATTTAAGAATGGTAAGAATTTTAATACTCCTATGAGTACAACCTTAAAACTCTCAAAAGATTCTGCAGGTAAAAATGTAGATCCGAAATTATATCAGAGTATGATTGGTAGTTTACTGTATTTAACTGCTAGTAGATCTGATATTGCTTTAAGTGTTGGTATTTATACTAGATATCAGTCTGATCCTAAAGAATCTCATTTAATTGTTGTTAAACGAATTATGCGATATGTCGTAAGTACTGTTAATCTTGGTCTTTGGTATCCTCATGAAACTAGTGCTTAATTAGCTGGGTTCTCGGATGCTGACTGGGCTGGTAGTCTCGATGATAGAAAATCTACCAGTGGTGGTTGCTTTTATATTGGAAACTGTTTAGTTTCTTGGCTTAACATGAAACAAAGTTCTATATCACTTTCAACTGCTGAAGCTGAATATATCGCAGCTGATAATGCGTGTACACAGCTTGTTTGGATGAATCGTATGTTAAGTGATTATGGAATTAAACAGGATTATATGTTATTATATTGTGATAATATCAGTACCATAAATATTTCAAAACATCCAATTCAGCATTCTCGTACTCAACACATTGACATTAGATTTCATTATATTCGTGAATTAGTAGAAGAAAAAGTTATATCTTTGGATTATATCCCTACTGAGAATCAATGTGCTGATATTTTCACTAAACCGCTCGACAAAAGCAGGTTTAACAATATGAAATTTGATCTTGGTATGTGCATTCTAAAATGATTACTTATGCCTATTTGTATTATATTGTATATATTTGCTAGGTTAAATTTCAATTTTCATGAAATATGCATGATATCAGATTTTTGGTGATGCTCGACCAGTCGAGGATTTCCTCGACCTGTCGTGGCATAACCGGTCGAAGACAACCCACGACTAGTCATAGATCGCGATGATTGGCTTAAATTGGGGAAATTTTTATTTCTTCCTTATTTCAACTTTCCTCTCCGACTAGCCGACGCCTGACCAATCGAACCAACCTTCCAAATCCTTTGAGGTTAGTGTTCTATTTGCTTATTTCTTGTGGATTGGTGTCAAGTTTGCTTCTATTTTTTTTTCTTGAAGAGGTCTATTTCTAGTTTTGTTGAGATTTGGGGTTTTTCTTCTCCAAAATCTAATTATAGAAAACCCACTTCCTTGAAATCCCTGTTGCAACATGGCATCTAGAGGTAAAAAGACAATATCCCATGGTCCATCTTCTTCCAAATCTACTCCTCTTACTAAGCATCATTTTCGGGCTTCTGATGATGATCCATCTTATGTTCGGGACATCAGATTGCATAACGTTATTGTAAAACATCGAGTTGATGTTAATCATATTGCCTCATTTGATATCCTTTCCATTCTTCAAACTGTAAGTTGGGATAACTTATTACATTGGGGTGGGCTAGCATACCAGTCCATTGCCCAGTCCATGTTCACATGCATAAGTACTTTTTCATTGGAAAATTTAACATTTACAATAGCCACAAGAGAAGGACCATTTGACGTTGATCGTCATTTGATTTCAGCTCTTATGGAAATTCCTGTAAATGATGAGGGCATTCCTATCCATAACTTATTTGAAAAACCCTCAGTCACTGAAAAACGCATGCTCACTAGAGATTTATGCAACTTGGATGCTCAATGGACACATAAAGGGAATGTGCTCCATTCAAAGTTTTTGTTACCCAAATACATAATTCTTCACAAGATCTTTGTGTCTAACTTATATCCTCGATCTGGTAATAAATCCGAATTGACGTCTTTCATGGTTCGTGTTCTTCATGCTGTTGTCAGAGGTGCTCATATTTACTTACCATCCTTGATTTGTAACCACATTATTCAATTTCGACTCCATCCAGGTCACAGTGACATTTCTTTTGCTTATTTGATGACTGTGTTAGCTACGCATATGTTAGTCGACATGCCTGTTGAAGAAGCCCCTATCCATCATTTGATATTTAATAATTTTAACCTTAATAAGATGAAGCTGGATATGCTTCCTGGTCAAGGTGATGGTAATGTTGGTGGTGAAGCTGGACATGAGGAAGAAGCTGCTGATCTTTCTCCTGATGATATTAACATGGATGATATTTTTGAAGAACTTAATTCTGATTTTGCAAATGACCCTGATTATAAACCATCTGAATTTGATGCTCCTTTGCGTGGATTGGAAGAGAAGGTTGAAAATTTGAATGTTAAGGTTGATAACATGAATGTTGCTCATGATTTCCAGTTTGAGTATATGCGCAAATATCTTAGGCGCTTGAACAAGGGCATGAATCAACTTGATAAATCCATCCCTTCTCCTTCATCCGGTTCAGATTAGTTCATATTATTTTACTAGACTGTAATAACTTTATGTCTTTACTTTCTCATTGTTCAGGTGCTTGTTGCTACTTTAGACTTATCTCTGTTTATGAATTATATGTCTTGGTTATCCTTATTTTCTCATATATCCTATCTTTTTCACCATCTCTTTTTAACTCAACTATTTGTTCATTGCTTCCTTTGTCTGATTGTGACAAAAAGGGGGAGAATGGTGGATGTTTAATAGATGTATGGATGTATGTTACTCAGGGGGAGTATGTGTTGAGGGGGAATATGTTGGAATATATTGAATTGATTTGCAGGTTCATGCTATTATGAATATGTACCGGTTGATATTAACTGGTGCATGATTCATTAACCAGATATTCTGTTTTATGTAATATAACTTGTAACTGTGTTTTGTCACTAATTTGACAAAAGGGGACATAGTAAGTGCTACAGTTGATAGCTTCACTATATTATCAAATTTGTGGTGCCAAAGACACTGCATGTATCTTGTTATGAAGCTTGCATATATGAAGAACAAAGCTCTATACATGATATGTTAAGTCAAGACAAAAGTCTCACAAGATCAGCTTCGATAGTCAAGTAATGTTCACAAGTCAAGACTCAAGGATGTGAGAATGTTCGACTTAGTTCAAGGCAAGAATAATTCAAGATCTCAAACTTCATTATGCTCAAGGTCATTCAGCTAAGATTCAATGTCCTTACTTTACTATTGAGGTATGACTGACCTTAGGTTAACTTTTAGAGTAGGCCATTTTAGATACATAAGTCATATGTTTTATATAAGTGAATTTGGTCTGTTCTGAGACTAGTCCTGGACTTTGTTCGACTAATCCTAGCTCTGCTTTGACCTGTCCTAGAATTACCTGGACCAGTCGTAAGTTTGTTGCAAAAATTTAAAATTTTTTGTCAAGCTTTGACCAGTCCTGAGTCTGTTCAACTAGTCGTATGAATAGTGTCGACTGCTTCTTCGACCTATAGTAAACCTATGACTCAAACTACAGCGATGAAATTCGACTTTCTTTGACTAGTCGTGAGCAGCCTTCGACCAATCGAAGGTGTCCTTCAACCAGTCGTAGACTACCTACGATCAGTCGTGGAATTGACTTATCTTATCGTGCTCGAATTTTCAAATTTCTGTTGGTCCTACGACCAGTCGTAACGACTTAAGACCAGTCGAAGACATGATTTGCTCACCTATAAATAGAGCATGAATCTCAAAATAAAATATGAAATTCAAGTTAATTTAATCCGGCCTTCTGAGAGATAAGTCTGCTCTGTGCATATTTAATATTTTCTTTCTTTAGCTTTTTAAATTGATTTTATTTCTTGTATTTCAATCTGATCTGAAAAGAGGAAGTGTTGTTTTTCTTTTTCTGGAATCAAAATCAATTAAAGCTAGCCCATTTATTTTAATTTAAAATCTATTAGAACTTAGAACCATTATATAGTGAGTATTGGACATTGAACTTTAACATTCAAATCTCTACTCCGACTTGGTTCTTCCGGGCTACTACAACAAAGAAGAAAATTAGGTATTTTACATGTTTTGTAATTTACTGTATTTGGTTTTGTTTGAGATTCGCCAGAAAAATCTCATTGTGTTGGTTATCTGAGGAGAGCAAGAAAACTCAGACAGTGTGGGTTTTTGGATTGTGTAAGCCCGAGTTAAAAAGACACAATTGTGAAGCTTTTAGGTGAACCTGTAAAAACCTGTTTGATAGTGAACGCGAATATCCACTATATAATAGTGTGTTTTGTGATTTGAATGCTCTTTTAATTTCTATATTATTAATCATTCGGATTTGTGGAATGTATATGTGGATGTGAATGTTGTAATATTTACATTTCAAGCAAAGTGGGGAATGTTGTAATAGTTTAGAATTTATTTCTCGCTATTTCCTTTATTTTCTTTCTGTTTGAGTTTTGATATTCAATTTGTTCTAGTAAGGTTGTCCTGCCATAAACTCTTAGTTTTTATGGTGCAAAGGTTGTCCTTAGAATAACATTAGTATCAAGCTCTTTATTTTGAGGTTGCTTTACATTCCTGTATTGTGGTTTGTTTTTATTTTGTTGGTTATCCTATTTCTAATTTTCCATTGTTATATTTTAATTTGGTATAGTCCTATTCACCCCCCCTCTAGGACATATTGCTTGCCCTTTTCACCTATAACCTAAACCTAACCTTTCCCTAAACCTATAACTTACACTTATAACCTAAATCTATAACCTAAACCTAAAACCTAAAACCTAAAACCTAAACTTAAAACCTAAATGTATTATTAAATCCCTAAACCTAAACCTATACCTAATCCTAATCTCAACTACTTAACCTAAACCTAAACTTGAAAACCCAAACCTAAACCCGATCTCGAACCCGAACCCGATTTCTTAAACCTAAACCTTAACCTATTCTCAATTCCCTAAAGCTATAACCTATAACCTATAACCTAAACCTAACCTAAACCTATAACCTAAACCTATAACCTTAACCTAAACCTAAAATCTAAACCTAAACCTAAACAAAAACTAACCTAAACCTAAACCTATAACCTAAACCTTAACCTATAACCTATAACCTATAACCTATAACCTAAACTTATAACCTATAACTTAACCTTAACCTATACCTAAAACCTAAACCAAAACCTATAACCTAAAATGTAAACCTAAACCTAAAACCTAAATGTATTCTCAAATCCCTAAACCTAAACCTACACCTAATCCTAATCTCAACTACTTAACCTAAACCTAAACTTGAAAACCCAAACCTAAACCTAATCCCGAACCCGATTTCCTAAACCTAAACCTTAACCTATTCTCAATTCTCTAAAGCTATAGCCTATAACTTATAACCTAAACCTATAACCTTAACCTAAACCTATAACTTTACGATAAACCTAAAACCTAAACCTAAAACCTAAATGTATTCTCAAATCCCTAAACCTAAATCTACACCTAATCCGAATCTCAACTACTTAACCTAAACCTAAACTTGAAAACTCAAACCTTAACCCAATCCCAGAACCCGAACCCGATTTCCTAAACCTAAACCTTAACCTATTCTCAATTCCCTAAAGCTATAACCTATACCTAACCTAAACCTAACCTAAACCTAAAACCTAAACCTAAACCTAAACCAAAACCTATAACCTTAACCTAAACCAAAACCTATAACCTAAACTTATAACCTATAACCTAATGTTAACCTAAACCTAAAACCTAAACCTAAACCTATAACCTAATCCTATAAACTAAAACCTAAACCTAAACCTAAATGTATTCTCAAATCCCTAAACCTAAACCTAAATGTAAAAGTTTGATCCACATTTTGTACCTATGAAAGTTTTCGTCGGTACAAGTTTTTACCTACGAAAAATTTTATAGGTAAAAGTTTCGGCCACTTTTTTACCTACGAAAAATTTCGTAGCTAAAAGTTTCATCAACATTTTTCACCTGCGAAAATTTTTGTCGGTAAAAGTCTTACTTGGTAAAAGCCTTTACCCACGGTCTTCTACCGGTGATTTTTCTGATGACAAATTTCATTGGTAATACTCATTATCGATGAAAAATAATGTTTTACCGATGAAAAAATTCATCAGTAAAAGTACAAATTCCTATAGTGGAAAAACAAATACAAAAATAAGCCTGTGGAGAAGGCCAAAGATTGGACAGTTAGAAACTTCCATTTGGATCACGTTTAGATAGAATCGGAACTGGTAATTGTAAACATAAAATTTTTTACTTGGTTAGGATATCACCATTTTCATTAATTTTTTACTTGAAAATATGAATTGATCATAAAATTCAAACTTTGGTGTGTTAATGGCCCTTGATCTCAGTTAGATTGAAGACATCTTACAATAGTTAGAATATCAACAATCATTTTAACATGATTAATTAGTCCTATTACCTTTGCTTTTTGATTTTGTACAAGTGGGACTGTTCGATTGCTAATCCGAGACGTGGGTCTGTAGATCTGATAGGATCCACATTGAATAGACCATGTACCAACAATATCCATGATCAGATGTCCTATCCATCAAAATTTTGGTATTCTTTCAATTGAATGTGGACCTTTGATATATTTTCTCTCAACTGTCCACTTAAAGGCCTGAGATTTGAAGACATTGGGGTGCTCTGATATGGGACAAATTTATGGCCATGGTATATACACGGTGGGGCCATGAGAGGGAACCTATCTGTAAGGCCTATATCCTAGACTGTACCATTCCGTAGGCTTTCGTGGTCCTCCCGGTCGAATTCCGGCAACCCCGACCTGTATCCAACGTTTGCGCACGATACTAAGCTGAGTCCTGCATATTGGAGTCGACTCGACTTGAAACTTATACCCTAGTGACCACGCCACCGCCATGACTCGCACATCATCCGATACCCTGGCCAGATGATGTGGGGCCGCGTTCATTCCGAAAAAATGCCGCGCGTTGCAAATACCGAGGGAATCTATACGACACATCACATCAATCCATCAATCAAATGTGAAGTACAAGCAACCCTTAACTCTCTTACAACCAAGTACCGTAAAGTCAACTCTCCCCATCACCCATCACTTACTCACCCATCCCTCTCTCTCTTACATCCCATTCCCCTCTCTCTCTCTCTCTCTCATTTTTTAAACTCCATCTCCCAAGCAACCAAGGGAGAGTGGACGTCCATGGCTTCCAAGAGATGAGAGCCTAATGTGGCCCACCTCCCTATCTCCCATCTCTACCGTCCAATCACCATCATCCTCCATCAAAGTGGTAGCCGAGGAGCTTAGCTTGTCATTGATCCAAGAAGAAGCAAGAAAGGTGGGTGATCTACCGTTGATTTTCATTGAGGGCTCATTTGCGATGGGGTCCATTTTGTGATGTATGTGTTGTAATCAATGAGGGGCCCATAGTGGCGAGGTCCCTCCACCACACCTCTCTCTCTCTCTCTCTCTCTCTCTCTCTCTCTCTCTCTCTCTCCCTTGATCGTATAGCCCACCTATGATGCATGTATTTTTATCCACACCACCCATGGAGAGATCATTTAGGGTATGAGCCTAAGAATGGGTTAGATCCAGTGGGCAGGGTTCTGCCGACCGCCGGTGCACCTTGATGTATTTGTTTTATCCTCACGGCCCACTTGATTGGGAGAGGATGAGGGTCGGCCACTCCCTAGGTGACCCACGACTAAGTGGGACCCACCGTGAGCATGTGATTCATCCGGGTCGTCCATCTGTAGCATGCTGTTGGACGGCAGCTGCAGGGCCCACTTGCATACTTCCAGAAGTCAGGGAGTGGGCACTAGATTTTTTAAAAATAAATAATATATAATATTAATAATAGATAAAATATAATATTATATACCATATAGGTATTTCTGGTGGGCTATACGTGGGACCCACTAATCCGATTGGCCGGTGTACCTTAGCAGGTATATAGTTGATGTGTGACGTCAGAAGTTCTGTGGGTCCCACCTAATATACGTGTTTTATCTAACCGTCCAGTCCTTGGACGTGGACTAGACCCCACCTGTTGTGTGTGCTGTCCACGACCGTCCAGGGCTAGGATGTGGACCCCAAGTGGATGATGTAATCCACACCGTCCATCTGAGGACGTGGGATCCATCGTGATCTAAGTGTTTTATCCACGCTGCTGGTCCCACACGTGGAATCAATTTGATGGGGACTGCAGCAGCTCTGTTGTTGCACTTGCGTCAACAAGTTCTGTGGAATCCACCATGATGTATCGATTTGATCCACACTATCCATCTATTTGTGTGGGCCCTGCACGTGTGGTGCATCCTCATTGTCCCGACCTTGGACGGTGGGACCCACCCTACACATGGGGCCTACCTTGATGAGGAGAGCGGGTCGGCTGGTATACCTGCACCGTCCAGATGGTTTGGACGATGGGGTCCACCATACTGTATGTGTTTCATGAACGTCGTCCGTACATGGGGGCCCACTTTGAGGCATGTGTTGTTTACACCGTCCATCCATGTGGGGCCAAGCCGTGATGTATTTGTTGTTCACGCCGTCCATTTGCAAGATGGGTGGTGCCCACCTTGATTGTATGTATTTTACAGTCATGCCATCCAGTCCGTTGGGACATGCAACCCACTCGATGCATGTGTTGTTCATCCATGTTATTTATCTGGTGGGGCTCGTTTGGGAGGTGCAAGCCCACCTACTGGCTGTGCAGGGCCCACCTGCGAAGTGGCCCATTGCGATGTATATTCGAGGCCCATGGGCAAGGCCATGTGATGTATTATGGCCCATCAATGAGGCCTACCTTGATGTATTGGTGGCCCATTCATTAAGGCTCACCTTGATGCAATTTTGACCTATTTGGTAAGGCCCATTGAGATGTATTTTTGACCTATTTGGTAAGGCCCATCGAGATGTATTTTCAGCCCATTTGGTAAGGCTCATTGTGATGCATTTCTGGCCCATTTGGTAAGGCCCATTGTGATGTATTTCTAGCTCATTTGGTAAGCCCAATGTGATGTATGTAAGGCCCATATGGCAAGGCCCTATGTGGTGTATATGTGGCCCTTGAGTAAAAGTCCATTGTGATGTATATTAGGCCTTTGTGTGAGGCGATGGGCCCACTATACATTTGGTTCTATGTGGGCCACTCCTAGGTAGCAATGTTGGTTAAATATCCACATTGATGAGCAATGATGGTTAAATGTCCACATTGTGACCTTCCCTTAGGCCTTGTTAGGCCGATCGTCGAGGCCGATTCTGATTATCGAGGCCGATTCCGATTGACGAGGCCGATTTCGATTGTTGAGGCTGATTCTGATTATAGAGGCCGATTTTGATTGATGAGGTCGATTCCGATTGTTGAGGCCGATTTTGATTATCAAGGTCGATTCCATTTATCGAGGCCGATTCCGATTGTCGAGGCCGCTTGTTGAGGCCAATTTTGATTGTCGAGGCCGATTATTGAGGGTCGGTCTGATTCTGATTGTCGAGGACGATTATCGAGGGTCGAGGCTAATTTCAATTGTTGATTCTAATTCCTATCGTCGAGGCCAATTTTGATTGTCGAGGTCGATTCCAATTATCGAGGCCGATTGATATGCCGATGTCGATTATTAGTGCCAGTTGTCGATACCGATTATGAGTATGTGACAGCATAACATCATGATACATACCCATATGCATCATCTGCATATTTGTTATGAGATGTGGTTGACAATTGCACATTTCATTGGGTAGATTATTATGAGACTCCCTGATAGGTAGAGATTGTCTAACATGAGCACACGGTGTGCGCAGGATTGATGCATAACTGGGTTGTATGACTCATGCATCTTGCATTATATGTTGTGATTACTATACGCCATAGCAACATCACGGCCGTAGCCTCCACAGGTATATCGTGGATGGCCAGATGGGACACCGAAAATTTATTACTAGTATCGGGCTGCCATAGATGTCCCTGGGTGAAAATTTCTAAACCCTCTTGTACTAGATGATGCCCCAACATCGAGACCGAGTGGATATATATGAGCGCATGAGGGCCATATACCAGTAGGCCACAACTCCCACTGTGTTGTGGTCGGTTGGGAGGGGGTGTGACCTTACCCACCTGAGTAAGGGGCAATGTCTAGGTTGAGTTTGACCATCTTGAGGAATGGGTCCACTATCGACGAGTCAGGCCCAATATTGGCATGTGGATAGTGAGATTTCTTCCACTTACCCAGTTGTGCGCTCGGATAGGGGCGGCAAGCTGGCATAGAGTGTAATAGACCCCGGTGATGATCCTAGAGAAACCGTACTGATATATGGACTTTTGAGTAAGAGTTGCATACTCATTCATTCATTCATTCACAACTATTTGTTACGTGTACCTTTGTAATGACCAGGATTTTGGTTGGGGCACGCGACTAACCTAAGATCAGGAGGTGCCGTCATCCCAAATTCACACTCCTGCATGGTCATTTGCACCCTCGGTATCTGATACTTGACTCTTTATGACTCCTCACATAGTTGATCTGTATTGTGTACCCTAATATTGTATGATTCATGATCTTGCCAATATTTTCGATATTGTATGATTATGGCATTGTATTTGTCTGCTTGGCACTTACCTTGTGCACACACTTTCACCACCCTCTAAGCTTTCTATAAGCTTATGCACGATAGATGCGTGCAGGTGGCATTAGGTTGCAGCAGAGTGGAGCTTGGAGCACACAGCGTCTTCTGGAGCTTTGATTTTCGATATATGTATTTTCCTTTCAGCATGGTATTTAAATGTTTATATTAGTAGATATATGATGATGATGTTGCCTTTGTGATTTGGGTATACTTGTGGTTATGCTTCTTATGAGACAAATATACGTTGAAAAATCCTCCTTGTAGGATTCCAGGATCGGAACCTGGCGTATGGGCACTGGGAGCCGAGAATGGGGTACTACGGAGGCTGTCGGCACCAGATTCAGCAATCGAAAATTTTGTGAGCCTGATTTCTGGGTTTGGGGCGTGACACTATCCATCACTAAGACCATGGGACCCACTTGGTACAAACTCGAGACCCCAGGATACCATACAGACCATCTTGTGGAATTCAGTGGAAGGGATTACTTAGTTTGCTGAAAGCTTCATTAAAATGTGGCAATTACTCGTGCCACATTAATTAAATAATGCTATCCTTCACAAATACAAAAATATGTTGAAGCCTGCGCATGGGTAGTGATTACCAGCAACTGGTTGACCTATCCACCTTTCAATGTGCCACTTGTGCATAACATCCAAAGCATGTGAAAGGTGGACCCACCAGAATCAAAATACCAAGCGGTCCACTCGTTAGGGAGCATCCCATTCAAATCCCCTGAGAAGTTCCCTTCGTCTTCCAATTGATTGGAGCAACCATTCTCCCAAGTGGACTGCTCGTTCTAATAATTAATGTTACATCATGGTCAAAGGAAAGAATAGATCTCCCTAATCAAAATTACATCAGGACTCCTTAAAATTGTTACATGCATTGACAGGCTTAAAGGCTCAAAATTATCAGCAATCACTGAGAGGTAAATACTAAACACCATCATTGGTCTGCTTACAAAAGCAGTTATGACCAAGAACTTAAATTCCTTGAGCTCTCCTCCTTGCAATGTTAGACTATTGAATTTCTATTCTCCTTCTTCTTTCCTTTTTTTTTTTTTTTTTTTTTTTTTCTATTGGATAATACACGACTTTCATCTTCTAATTAAAAAAAGGCAAGTATGCATCCATTCCACGTTACAAAATCTCGAAAAGTTGGTGTGCACAAGTAATTGTTACCATTCAACAGGTACATCATGGATTAGTGATGGGCAAAGTATGCATCCATTCTACGTTGCCAAATCTCAAGCAGTTGGTGTGCACAACTGATTGTTACCATTCAAGAGTTAAACCATGAGAAAACATGTCCAAGAATGGAAGGGATTCTAAAATGGGCAAAAGATCAGGAATGGGCCTTTCTACCAAATGTTTGAGTGCTTGCAACATCACAAGAAGAAAAGAGAAAAAGAATTGATAGATAGAAGGGATTCTAGAATAAAAACAGCAAGAAGAGGAACAATAGACAAGGAAAATAAGGGATTTCGAGAGAATCTCACCTATTTGAGATGAATCTACATGGCACGAGGAAATTCTTCAAGGACTCGAAACTTTGGCAAGGAAAATTGGGCCCTTCGAAAGAGGGAAGAGCACTGGCGAGTGCGTTTGGAAATCCCTCATCTAGATTCATGAGGAAATACTTTCAAATCCGAATATTATGCATTTACCATCATTTATAACATACACCATATTAACATCCATACATGTAAGGGACCATTTACTAGATGGTTAAGATTGTTTTATATAAGAAAATATATATACAAATTACCCATCTACAACCAGAACTGTTATTTGGTTAGTCTAGATAACCCTATATCATTACCACTATTGCTATAAATGAGTCACCACAAATTTAAAGCAAATGCAAAACTCTCACACATTTATCGTAAAATAAAAAACACTACTTGAGCATTGGATCTAGTAGGCTCTGTGGGCCCCACCATGATGTTTGTGTTTTATCCATGTGTACATCCATTTCTAAACATCCTCTTAAGGATGATACTAAAAAATGAGCTCGAAATAAATCTCGGGTGAACCACACCATAGGAAAATAGTAGCAATTGGATGTCCACTGTTAAAAATAGGCCTTTAGCTATGGATTTATTCATTTTCGCTACGGATTTTAGCCGTCAGTGATATCGATGGCTTTTAGCCATTGGCAAAACTACCTCATGACTGTCAGTTTTACCCTATTTTTTTTTATAATGATTAAAAAGTTTGCAAGGAAAATTGGCGTACATTCGCTGTTTTATTTCAAATTTGGCAGGAAGATGTTAGCCATTTTCTCATTTGAAGAAGAAATGAACGGAATTTGTTTGGGACAAATCTTGTCAAAATGCATTTGATTTAATAAAAAAATTGTTGAAACAACCTCTAGTATTGGCAGCTCCTATGAAGGGTAAACCACTCATTTTATATATATCTACAACTGAAAGCTCATTAGGAGCCATATTGGCACAAGTGAATGAACACGGGAAAGAAATAGCGCTTTATTATCTAAGCAAACTCTAATAGGTGCAGAGTGCAATTATTCTCCAGTTGAGAAAATATGCTTGGCATTAATATTTGCGGTGTAAAAGCTGAGACATTATTACCTTTCCCATGATATAATCCTAATCTCGCGAGCTGTATAAAGTTCTTAATGACAAGGCCGATTTTATCGAGAAGATTGGCCAAATGGATATTGTTGCTTTCAGAATATACAATCACTTACGAGCTAACAAAAGTAGTAAAAGGGCAGGCAGTGGTAGATTTCTTGACAGCTCATCCCGTAGTGGACAGTGAAACCATCAATGACGACTTCCCCGATGAACAAGTTATGATGATCGAATCGCTAAACCCATGGCAAATGTACTTCGATGACACTTCTCGAGCGTCAGATACAGGTGCCAGAGTAATATTCATTACTCCTCTGGGCGACTTGTTGCCTTATTCTTTCACATTAGGTACTGCATGCACAAATAATGAAGCTAAATATAAGGCTCTCATCATTGGGATGGAGATAGCTCAAGAAATAAAGATAAAAACGCTGTAAATCTTTGACGACTCAAAGTTGATCATAAATCAACTGAAAACCGAGTTCGAAATAAGAAAACAAGAGTTCTTACCATACTATAGATACTATAGAAGAGCACAACAATTGGTAGAGCAGTTCTATCATGTTAAATCAAGCATGTACCGCAATGTGGGAAGGTAAGAGCAGACGCTTTAACTAGCCTGGTAGCAGCTTTATCCTGTCCTGATGGAAGTCCTCTTCAAGTAACAATAGAGGAAAGAAGGTTTTTGCCCTCATCAAAAACTATTAATGAAGCCGCCGAAGCACTCCCTATATCATGTCTGAAAATTACAATAGACGATTGACACTAACCTTTTGTAGATTATCTTAAATACGATATTCTACCAGAAGATTCAGCACACAGACAACAAATCAAACAAAGATCAAAGAGATTTGTTATGTGTAGCAAAATATTGTACAGAAGATTTTACAATGAACTGTTGTTGCGATGTTTGGGTGTACAAGAGACAAATTAAATATTGTGAGAGGCTCATTCTAGGGAATACGGAGCAAACCAAGATGGTCAAAATATGTTCCATTGGGTGCATCGAATGGGATACTATTGGCCCATAATGTTCAAGGATGTCATAAAATATGCGAAACGATGTTATGAATGTTAGATACATGGAGATGTCATACATATATATGCCTCTTGAAGAGCTTCATCAGTTAGTCACTTCTTAGCCTTTCGCTGCTTGGGGACTCGATGTTATTGGTCCTATAAATCTGCCTTCGTCGAAAGGAAAGCAATATATATTCGCAGCGACAGATTATTTCTTCAAATGGACAAAGGCAATGACACTCCGAAATGTCAAAGAAAAAGACACCGTGAATTTCATCTGACATGCGATAGCCATGGCATCCCAAAAAAAATCGTTACCGATAATGGTACTCCTTTCAAGAACAGGGGTATGGAAAAGCTATGTCAAAAATTCAGAATTCACCACTCATTTTCGATACCCTACTATCCACTAGCCAATGGATTAACAGAGGCATTCAACAAGACGATCGTAAAAAAACTGAAGAAAACTGTGACCGGGAATAAGCGCGACTGTGATGAAAAGTTACAAGAAGCTCTATGAGCCTATAAGACTACTCACAGAACTGCGACAAAGGCTACGCCATGTTCATTATTTTATGGCGTTGAAGCCGTCATCCCTATTGAAATATAAGTCGCATCGCTCAGAGTAACAGTACACCAGTTGATAACATATGATGAAAATGCAAGAATAAGACTAACAGAATTGGATTTGCTAGATGAAAAATGACTGGCAGCCCAACAACGATTACAATTATATCAAACAAGAATCTCTACCACCTAGCCTTCGACAAGAAAGTCATCTCTCCTTCAAGAAAGATGACATGGTGCCGATGTTAAAAAGGTCAATAGTAGTCACCCGTAGAATAGGGGGCAAGTTTGACCCTAAATGGGATGGGTCGTACATAATAAACGAAGTATACTCCAATGGGGCGTATAGGGTTGTGGATCAAGATGGATGAGGTATTAACATACCGATCAACACTCGCTTCATTAAAATATATCATCCTTAAAGATGGATACAGTTTTGATCCAGAAGTTTATCAATATAATCATTCTATTTCAAAAGGGGGGCAAGAATAAGCAAAATGATGAAACAACCTCAAAAGGCAATGCCTTGTATTCTTCTATATACGAATGAATAAAAGGCAAATTCTCAACATATTTAAGCATGTTAGTCTTTTTTTTTTTTGTGTTAGCTTGTTAATACACACCCACGTCAGTACACACAATCCATGTTAGCCACCCCCGCTAGGGATCAATATCAAGACCTCAAGCATTAAAACGAGGTATCTCCACTTAGTCTGCCAATTGAGCTATGGATCTGGGTGTAAGCATGTCAGTCTTATTGCCGATCATTAACTAGTTATCAAGCATTGATTATGATTATCGCCAAATGATATTATCACCATCGACACTATCGCAAATATATTATTATCAATCCATCAAATGGAATAGCCTAAAAGGCCAACCATGCATCCACTACCCTTGATAAAGTATTTAAAATTATGCAGGCAGCAATGAGAAGCTAGTGGCCCTAAAAAGCCCATTTAGGCCATCACATGCTTAGACCCATGTGGGCAGCGAATGGAGCTAATGACTAAAAGCCCTAAGTAGCCGAAAGTTCATAATGGTCAGTCACGCATGAGACTAATGCCGTTTGTACAGCTTCCGATAATGCTACGGGGGAAGGTGAGAGAAAATGTCCTCCCGTGAATGGGTTCGACCTTGTAGACAAAGAAAAAGCAGGCCACAGTGTGCGCTCTTTGGCCATTATCCATAGATAGGCCAACCATGTGAAAGTCCCTTAGGTTCCTGGCTTGATTTCAGTAGTAACTCATGAGGACAGGGTTCCTAAAATAAATTACCCCCTCATTGATGGACTGGTGGCCTTGAGTGTGGTACCCTAAGGTATCCTTACACGCTCTGTGACCTGTGAACTCTAGAGAGTTACTGTGACCAAGCCTGCATGTAAATCCCACTAAGTTCATAGCCCTGGTAGCTTCACTGGGCCCCTCTGATGGATCGTGGTTTGTGAACTCCATAGCTGTGATAAGTCCAGTAAACTCTAAAGAGTTACAGAGGCCATTCACGTGAAACCTGACTCCAACTACTTACGAGTCTAAAAAATAGTGGTTGCTCCACTACTCAAGAGCTTAAATTATGTGTCAGACTAACCTTAAACCAAAATTAGCTCTGCCCATTAAAATAAGTATCATATAGGGGATATGTTGCACTAACAATTATGATAGATTATCAATAGATTATATGATATATTAAAGAATGATTATGGGAATTAACAAAGGAAATGTTATATCAACATGTGCTCAAAAATAGTTACTATGGTAGAACTTCTGAAAGCATATTTGTTTCAAACAAAGCATTAGAATTTATTTGTGAATATTACAAAGCAAAAGAAATTACATGCAAAAGCAAAATTTTTACAACTCCTCTGGCATGCCTAATGCTGTCATATATCTTTATAAATCTTCTCTCAACTGAACTTGTGTTGCAGCTTGGGTTTGTTCAGCTTCAAGAATGATCTTGACTTGATCAGGAATATCGGCCAGTTCTCGCTCCGTAGAGGCAGTCACTTCTTTATTTTTCATCTGCTCGGTTCTTTCAATCTCAGCAATATGGGCATTGACTTCAATTTCTTCTTTAATCTTGCAAATGTTTAATTCCTCTTCTTGCTTCTTCACTTCAAGTAAAGCTATCTCCTTCTGCAGAAAAAGCGATATGATTTTCAATGATCACCTTATTCTTATCAAAGGCTTTCAGTCTATCATGGAGAGACTAATGTTCAATATCATAACCAGATATTAGGTCATTAGTTTGAGCAATCTTCTCCTTGAGAGACGTTAGTTCTCTTTGATGGTCCAAAATAGCTGGAGTGATGAATATACTCCGTGCTGATTCCAACTTATTTATGGAGTTATAAAACTGTAAGAAGGAATCATGAAGAGGAAGAATGTTAATATGAGCCAGCCTCCCTGAATGTTTAAGAATAGCTAAGGCACTGTCCAAGAAGGGCCATTGTGTAGGATCCTTGAAGGCGCTTACGATAACAGAGATAGTGTTCTTGAAGAATACAAGCATAAGAGGTGATACTTTCTCTAAAGAAATTCTGTAAGAAATCGTGGCTATAGAATTAGAGCCTGTAGATCTGGTCGAAGACGGCACAATTATTGCTGAAAAGGAAAAGAATTGTATGGTTAGAAATGTTGAAATTAAATGTATAAGAACCTCAAGAATTTAAAAAAAAAAAAAAGAGAGAGAGAGGGGGGGAAGAAAAAGAAGCATACCTTCCCTAGGAGCAATCTGAGAAGTGGTTGAAGTAGAAGATACTCCTACCTCAAAAGATGTAGGTATGTCTGCAGCCGCAACCGCAACATTAAGAGATAATTCACCAATCCCAGTACTCGAATCCAAGGTTGTTGGAGTCGGGATATCGACATGATCAGAAAAGAATTCTAAACTCTGAACTACCGGTTGAATGGGAGAAGGACGCATAATGGGTGATTTCTCAACATGGACAGGGATATCGGCAATTACAGTAACAACAGGTGGAGCTTGTGCGGTATCTTGGTCCAATTCTATGCTTTGAGGGGAAAATAAATTCTCTGCTTCTGCTCGAACATCCGATAAGGGAATTCGACTTCTCTGGACGCTGAAACCTTCGCTATAGTGGGGAGGATAGTATGGCCCTGAGCGATTACCTCGGCAGCTTCTGCAATTCAAGGGAAATACGAAGCATCGAAAGAGATGAAAATGTTTACACCCGGAGAACAGATAAAGCCCCCGTAATCAAGTTGTTCTTTAAGAGAAGCTGCTCTAACAGGAGAAGAAGCATCTAGATGATCCGACTGAATTTCGATGGGTGGAATATCAGCTTTGACTTCACCTTCCTCAACGACATCTACTTCAACGTCCTCTTCTTGATTATCATCTAGTAGAATGTTCCCTTCATCTGCCAAGCTAGTAGAAGAAGATGTTTCATTGATTGAAGTATCTGCAGAATAATCTGACGAACTATCTTCTTCAGAAACTGTTTGTTTCCCCTTATAAGCAATCTTTATGGGAAGAAGACAAATGCCTTGAGAAGGAGAAGGATGTTGTTGTGCTAAAACTTCTGGAGACAAAGATTTGGCTCGCAAGTGAGTCATGGGAGAAGCTGTAACATCAGCTTGACGCGCAACAGGAGAAATTGTGGTCGTAGTTAGATCTGCAATAGAAGGAGCCACAGCTGTAGTTTAACCCTCTACTTCTCGAGTGGGAGAAGAAAGAATGGTGTCAAGGGTCTTGAATTCGTCAATGGGCATGGTTTGTCTTTATGTCCGCTTGATGAGATCCAAAGGGGATCCGAAGGCAATCCACCCTTCCAATGTGTTGGGTGGCTTTATCTCTCTAATCGGTTCTTCAATAGAAATCTTTCGACAAAGCTACCCTGAAGTTGTGACATGATCTCTTTCGACAAAGTATCCTATCCCTTGTTCTGGTCTGTAGTTCCTCAGTCTTGGAGGAGGAATCCAAATGGGACGGTGGATAGGAAGATAATTACGCACCAAGTAGTAGTGGTGTGATCACCAGTGCATCCAGGTGTATGAAGCTTGCACCTGATGATTGAATCTGGGAAGAACAAAACGGGAACCAAAGTTTCTAGCCAAAAGCTGCTTCCATATTAGGGCCCAGTTGTATGGGCCAACCCCGTAGCTCCGCACTATGCATGTAACCTCTTCTCCCACTTAGGGGACCATCTAGTCGTAACCAAATTGTCTCGCAAACCTACTAGGGTAGTAGGGTTCCCTCTGGAATTCTACTCCTTCTCGAAGAGGCAGGCTACAAGATCAAATGCAGATCAGGGAAGTTCTTTCGATGGGTTCCAGATCATTATTATCTACAACTTCCCTATCTTCAGCTTGATGAGTCTGATAGAAGGGGAAAAAGTTGATGGATTCCATCTCGATTTAATCGACAACCCACTCGTACGCCTTCTTCACCATTTTTCGCTTAAGTTAATAGAACAAGGGGGGACGCTCTTGATTAACATAATCTTTCTCGGGATGATTTCCATGGAAAATATATTCCTAACCAACCAGAAAAATAGTCCCACAGGGTGAATGAAGATGGAGCTCCAATTGTCGGGCTTGAGTAATGCACTGCGACATTTTCGAAAGCTCTATACAGAGAACGTAAGACGGGAAGAGCTAAAGAGTATTTCTTCTTGCCTTCCGCCATGGCTCCTGCAGTCACAAATAAAGTCGGATGGATTGAATCTGACCATTTTGAGCTGCGCAAGAAGACTAGACTCAGCCAATATGCAAGGAAAGTAGCTAGCTTAGTTTCGGGACTAAAAGTGGTCGGGCCCCTTATTCTTCGATGAGCAGCCTCCAGCTTCGAAGAATGACTACCAGAAAACCTAAGGAGAAAAGGAAAAGTATGAGAAACACATATATGTATGTAAAAGAAAAAAGAAAAAGAGAAGAAGAATTAAAATTATATACTGCAGATATCTTGAGAAATGTGCAAGCCACTGGAGTGGAGATATTTTGTGTACATATGGAAAGTGTGACATCTCCCTGAAAAGCTTAATAGTCGAGGCAGAAATGTGAGACACTCTTCTGGGGGCGACGTAAGCAAATTCTACATTGGTGGGAATATATTCATCAAGGAAAGAGCCTGTGATAGGAAGGTTGACCATTCAATGAAGATCCTATAGAGTTATACTCACGTCACCAATGGGTAAATGGAAAGAGTTTGTGGCAGAGGACCAGTGCTTTAGGAATCCTTTGTAAATCAGGGTATCTTTGTGAAAGAAATCAGAGGTGGCTTCTATAGCTACATATATGTTTATCGCAATGAAAACTTCTTTGTATTTTTAAAGGATGGCCTTGACCCATGAGCTGTAGAATTGATGCTGGGATAACAGACCAAGTGTCCTGAATTCATCCTTTCCCCACAGAGAGTCATGATCGCGAAAGCATTGTTGGATGGTTTCGAAGTAATGAGTGGGATACAGAGTGTGGGGATTATAGCATGAAGTGAGGAAGCGCATGTATGATATTTGTCCAGTCTTCTGTACTAGACATTTCTCTGTGAGGTAGCCTTCTAAAATTCTTAGTTCTTTTATAACCCAATTTGCCACGTATAACAACCGATTCTGCGTCATGTGATTGGAGGGCTCACTCTGGATCATGGAACGACGATGTTGAAGGTTTAAGGGAATGATGACAGTCTTGTCCTTATAAGGATTCTTAAATTTGATCACGTCTGCTTGGGATTTGATCATGTCCCAAATGTTCTAATAACGTTTCTTGTTATGATATTTTATCTTCTCTTGGATAATTTCGTCTTTGCTCTTCTACTTTTTGCTCTTCAAAATGGAGGGAGGAGGGGAATTCGGTGGGGGCAGGGCGAGAATCATCAGTTCGAAAGTTGGCAATAGATTTCAGCCAGTTTTCCCAGTCAGATTCATGACCATCTGTTGGTGGTCCTTCCAGTTCTCTCATTAGTACAGCATGACAGATGGAATCAGGAAGACGTTGGATTCGATCGGCAAAATTAATGATTGGTGGGTCCGGTACCTTGAAGAAAGAGGAATAATCTTCAGTAAATCTAGACCTTTTCTTAGGGCGGTCTTTTGACAGTTGAGGATTTGAGGATTCGACAACATGCTTATCAGGGGAGACATGGTCTTTTAAAATGCATCATTGGGAGGACAGAAGAAATCCAGTAAGAATTGGACACTTGGAAAATTCAGGTTGCGAGTTATGTTATGCGCAGGTTCCATTGTGTGCAAGTTCAGTTGTGCACAGGTTACGTTGTGCGCATATTCAGTTGTGTGCAAGATTCAGTTGTGCGCAGGGACACGTTGTGCGCAGATGAGTGTTGTACGAAAGGAAAAAGCACGCAGAGAGGATCAAATGAAAATTCTGAATGAGTAGAATGGGACCAAGTCCGGCTTATATAGAGTTCTCAGCTTGGGTTGTGCGCAAACATATGTTGTGCATAGGATGCATTGTATGTAGATGTGTGATTGTGTTTATAGAAGGAAAAATACAATTTATTAAAGATTGATCCTACATTTTTACTTTGAAGATGAACAAGATAAAAATGCAGGATCAAGGGGGCATCTGTTGAGACATAAAAATTGATCAGAAGAAGAAAGAAAATTCTTGAAAAGAAGATGGATTTTTCCCCAATTGAGTTGTGCGGTGCACAACAGAAGATGATCGAAGAGTAGTGTTGTGTGGCGCACAACAGGAGTTGCTAGGAGAGTATGGTTGTACGGTGCATAACAGGTTGGACTGCACAATAGGTTGGACCGCACAACAAGTGTTGGTGCACAATAAGTATGACCGTGCAGAGGGTCAATGCATAACATATTCAGTGCGAGGTTGGCACGTGCGGGAGTTTATAAATACCCCATTTTCCCTATAGTTGATTCATTCGAGTAATACCAGGATAGCAGAGAGAGATCCAGACTTCGGAAAGATTCAGGTACTAGAGGTATTCGTTGTGCGACGCACAACCCATGTGGGCGCACAACTCATGTTGGCACACAACCCTATGGGCGCACAACAATTCTGCTTATATAAGGGAATCACTAAATGGACAGTCATCTCAGCTCAAGTAATGACTATTCAGGGACCATGGAATATCATAAGTATGGAATCAATCGGAATGAATATTAGTCTGGCACAACAATATCTCCATACTGAAGATCATGATGTGATTTGAAATGCTGCAGAAATTAATATTAAACATTTAATATTTGTCTTGAATTATGTAAACGCTTTACTTTGGAATCAAAGGAGACAAATGATTTAAATGAATTTAGATTAAACAAATATTGTGATTGTTCTCTTCATTCTTTTTTTGTTAATTATTGAGTAAAATAAATACCCCCAAATCGAATGAATTTGTTTCTTGTCGAAACAAAGCCATTTCTCCATCATTACATATTCTATCACCTCCAACTCTGAGGCTAGTAAGTAATTAACTAACTCAAACCCTTTCCTTTTTGTGCTTGATTGCAGCACTATTACTTGTTTTCTTTCTCATTTAATGAACATGCTCTTACTTATAGATTAGACTTGTATTGAATAATTTTAGAATATTAATAAAATCCTGAAAATGTTGAACATGCATTGATCAAAAGTAGAGCTCCCGGATACGTAGTTTACTTCTATATCGATTTGATTTTCTAGGTAGGCTTAATCTACGGGTTGTAAGTTTGTTAAGTCATTAACATTCATTCATGGATTTAGTCTATGCAATTTGCAACCCATCTCAGTGTTATAAAAGTATAATGTCTTAATGAGGTTCGCTAACCCACATTCAGCATACATGCTAATGTAGCAGTTAGGGGACATTTGATTCATGCATTAGGTGGCGTGAATTGTGCGGATGACCCAACATAAAAAGTCAAGCTGCTCCACTCATGATGTGTGCCACATGTGTACATTGAATGTAGATTGTGGGCAAGGGGTAGCCTACCTGATGAGTTAACTCGCTTGATTTCTATTCTGGGCCATCTTTGTAGTGGGCTTTACCTTATGTACCACTTAGATGTCCCAAGTATGTGCCAGGTTAGCATCTGCTGCAAGTAAATATGCTTGGGGGAAATTGTTGTTATAACTTATTATGTTTTAAATTATTATCTATGTTATTAACTATATAAATCAAGAGAAATTTACGACTGTGGACCCCACCTTTTATCCAGCCATTTTTTTGAAGCAATACAAACTTAGAATACGCACTTGGACCTCCTGGTACGGATTCATAATTTCAGGACAAAAATACCCCTCCTTTCACGACTGTGGCTCTTCCTCTCCCATTTCTGCTGCTTATTTTTCCTCTCCTTTTCTACTATTACTTTTACTGCCGTTGCTTTCACCCCCTTTCCTCACTGCGTTTCCGGCAGAAAGACTCAAAAAACCCTTCTTGTGGACCCCCTCATCAGCATTTTGTCTTCTTTTGAAAATGGTTGATCCAGTGAAGAAAGCACGAAGCACAGGTATATTTTAAACTCAGTTGGGCCCACATTGAATGTATGTAATTCCATTTTGATTTCTGTACTAGAGGAAAAGGTTCTATACAGTCGAGCTGTGAGGGCCCCACGATGATGTATGTCAAACATCAACACCGTGAACTTGATGGGTGCCCTTTAAATTATGGGATAGCAGAAAAATCAGCTGTATATGGAACTCAGGTGGGCCATACCATCTAAAATCATGTGAAGGCATGCCTAAAACATATAAAATTACTTGGTGGGGCCCACCTGAAATTTAGATGTGTCTGAAACTTGGTCTAACCCCTCATCCAAGTGGGACACATATTATGGATGAAATTTGGATTTGTGAAACACATCTCGATGGGCCCAAAAAATAAATATGAATGTTTAAATGGAAGGTAACCCCTCTCAAGTTTTGTACGTGGTGTGGCCTACAAAAGTCACGGATTAACTTGATTTTTAAGCTCTAGGCCCACCATGGAATGGTGCATCTGACTGATGGGGTAGATGTTTGACATACTTCATGATAGCGCCCACACAGCTCGACCTCATGGGTAGTTCACATAAGCTTGACCATATAGAACCTTTTCTCACATACACGTATACATACACACGACACATGTGCATGCATACGCATGCACATGTATGTAGTATATGAGGGGTTGAGCCCCAAATTGAAGCATATCAAAAGATCAAGTGGACCATACCACGGGAAACAGTGGGCATAATGATTTTCCAGTTTACTCCACTAAATTTCTAGTTTGCCCCGCTATTTTTCTAGTGTCCCCCGCTCTTCTTCATATTTGCCCCGCTCATTTTCATGTCTCCCCCGCTGATTTTCTAGTTTTTCCCGCTCATTTTCATGTTTCCCCAGCTGATTTTCTAGTGTCCCCCGCTGATTTGCATGTTTGCCCCGCTAATTTCCTAGTTTGCCCCGCTGATTTTCTAGTCTCCTCCACTGATTTTCTAGTTTACCCCGCTGTTTTTCTAGTGTCCCCCACTCATTTGCATGTTTGCCCCGCTCATTTTCATGTCTCCTCCCGCTCATTTTCTAGTTTTCCCTGCTCATTTTCATGTTTCCCCCGCTGATTTTCTAATTTGCCCTACTCATTTTCTAGTTTCTCCCGCGGATTTTATAGTGTCCCCCGCTCATTTTCATGTTTGCCTCATTGTTTGTTTATTACCTCTCCTTCAACAATAACATCAGCAACTCCAAAAGAACTTTCAACATTTCCTGCATACAAAGTCCAGTTTTATATGAACTTTTTCTGCATACGAACTTTCAACATTTCTTGCATTGTAATAGTTAATAGCATGTCATTCTAACTAATGAACTGAATCAAGAGAGTGCATGGAGACCATTTATGTCTGATACTCTGCATGAAACAAGGATCTGACCAGGGAAATCAAAAGCTTGTTGATGAGTTACTTAAAGGAATGATAAGAGTTATCCCTTGAATTAAGATGTAACTGCGTGAACGTGTTGAGTTGTTATGTTTCTTCTTTGAGTCTTTTGGCCATAACATTTGCACTCTAATATTCTATTTCAACACGTAGTCAGATGATTTCTTCAACTTTTGTTTTTTAAAATGAATGAGAACCTTGAAGGAAAGACTCCCACACCATTTGCCCATCAGCAGCCACAAAAATCTTATCTACTAATGATTGATTCAGGCATTCAATGAGCTAATACATGTTGAACTTAGGTTTCTCAACAGGAATTTCACCAACTATGGCACTCGAACCCTTGACCGGGAGTTGAAACTCCTGAGAGTTTGCCACCCGAGCAAGAGTAAGGACCCCAGCACAAGTATATTTTAAACTTAATTGGGCCCAAATTGAATGTATGTAGTATATCCAAGCCATTAATTTATTTTTCCATCTATTTTAAGGGGTTGAGCCCCAAATTGAAGCATATCAAAAGATCAAGTGAATCATACTATGAGAAACAGTAGGCAGAATGATTTTCACGTTTGTCCCGTTCAATTCAAATTTTCATGTGGTGTGGTCCATTTGAACATTAGATATGTTTAGATTTTTCGGCTCAAGCCACGAAATTATTTGTTAAGTTTGCCCTGCTCATTTTCATGTCTGCCCCGCTGAAATCCTAGTTTGCCTCGCTGATTTTTCATTTTGCCCCGCTGATTTTCTAGTTTGCCCCGCTAATTTTTCAGTTTGCCCCGCTGATTTTTCAGTTTGCCCCGCTGAGTTTCCAGTTTGCCCCGCTGATTTTCCAGTTTCCCCCGCTGATTTTCTAGTTTGCCTCGCTGATTTTCTAGTTTGCCCCGCTGATTTTCTAGTTTGCCCCGCTGATCTTCCAGTTTCCCCCACTGATTTTCCAGTTTGCCCCGCTAAATTTAATGATTTGCCCAGCTGAATGTCATGTTTCCCCCGCTGAATATCAAGTTTACCCCGATCAATTTCATATTTTCCTCAATGAATTTCATGTTTTCCCCACTGAATTTAATGTCTTCCCCGCTGAATTTAATGTCTTCCCCGCTGAATTTCATGTTTGTTCCGTTCAATTTCATATTTGTCTCGCTGAATGTCTAGGTTCCCTCCCTCAATGTTTAGGTTCCCTTCCACATATGGGGTTTTGGTGTATACATATTGCGATGAAAACGGAGGAGTATTACATAATCCGATGAATATAATGTATTACAAATAAAACACCATTGTTGGGCATAACAAGCGTAATCGGATTGCATACTGAGTTAGTCAGTACGCTCCCATTATACTAAGTAAACTCAATTGGGCCCACTTTGAATGTATGTAGTATATCCATGCCGTTCATCTGTATTTCCATTTATTTTAAGGGGTTTAGCCCCCAAATTGAAGCATATCAAAAGATCAAGTGGATCATACAACGGGAAACAGTGGGCATAATGATTTCCACTGCTGAAACCATAGTCAGCCCAACAATGACGTTTGTTTGTTATCAAACCTATTCATAAGATCATAAAGATATGGATTAATAGAAAACACAATTATAAGCTTGATCCAAAACTTCTGTGGCCCCTAAGAAATAATCAACATTAGAAGTTCAATTCAAAATTTCATGTAGTGTGGTCCATTTGAACATTGGATATGTTTAGATTTTTCGGCTCAAGCCACGAAATTATTTGTTAAGTTTGCCCCGCTCATTTTCATGTTTGCCCCGCTGATATCCTAGTTTGCCCCGCTGATTTTTCAGTTTGCCCCATTGATTTTCTAGTTTCCCCCGCTAATTTTTTAGTTTGTCCCGCTGATCTTCTAGTTTGCCCCGCTGAGTTTCTAGTTTGCCTCGCTGATTTTCCAGTTTCCCCCGCTGATCTTCTAGTTTGTCCCACTAATTTTCTAGTTTGCCCCTCTGATTTTCCATTTTACCCCGCTGATCTTCTAGTTTCTCCCACTGATTTTCCAGTTTCCCATCATATTGAGTAAACTCAGTTGAGCCCACATTGAATGTATGTAGTATATCCACATCGTCCATCCATTTTTCATCTAATTTAAAGGGTTGAGCCCCAAATTGAAGCATATTAAAAGATCAAGTGGATCATACCACGGGAAGTAGTGGGCATAATGATTTCCACTGTTGAAACCATATTAGGCCCAACAGTAATGTTTATTTGTTATCAAACATGTTCATCCATTTTTTAAAAGAATTTTGCAATGGAATTGCATGGAATGTGTTGTTTGGAATTGGATTGAGTCCACTATCTAAATCAGTCCTATATGCATGCTAATTGTTTGATGAAATGGCTCAAGAAGAAATGAAAAGCTAGCACTACTATCATTAGACTATGATTTGACTAATCCTTGATCTTGGGCGTGTGGAGAAAAGTTTATCAAGATTGAGCAGGTTTCAATTTTTATAGTCATGCCTCTTATAATTGCTATTTCTTTCTGTGTTCTGAAACACTTCTTACTAAGACTATGATGACACCTGTAACTTGATTGGACTGGCACTATGTGTCTCAACCTTAAGATCATGGGACAGATCCTAGCTTATCTACTGAAGCACATCATTGCACAAAATTGGTAAAGAAAACTGATGAACGATTGTGTCTTTGATTTTTTTAAATGACCGGCTCTCGCCGTCTTACTTCTACCTACATTTACATCACTAAATCCATAAGGGTCTTCCATTTACGATAGACCTTTAGAACCTCATTGCCATATATTGAAACCTCTCAAGTAGAGAAGGCATCTTGCACTTTTTCCTTGGTGACTAATGAATAAGGCATGCACCAACATTCGGTATGCAAGTACTATGGCATATATAAAAATGTATATAGACTTTTCTGTTCCATGATTGTCATCTTTGATATCCTGTTTATAGTTGGCCCCATGTTTTGACTTTTGTATAGCTCGATCAAAATTTGCATTTTTTTTTCGGGTGTGAATAAATATTCATATTTCCAACTACCATTATCAGTATATATGCTTCCTTTAGCCATTTGATTTGTTCACTAGTTTACATTTACTTCCTATTGTGTGTCTGCTTATGACATTATTGCATGTTTCATGGAATGATTTATATATTTCTAAAATGGATCAAAGAACTTGGTGTTTTCAGCATTCATTTGCACAAGCTTTATCACTATTTATGGTAGGCTTGATTCTTTGTTACAATTCTATATTTCTGTATGTGAAATTTTATTTATTTGTCTTTGATATTAGGGGAATTTGGAGTGGAATGATTACTGGGATTGCTCTACAGACCCTCATCCTTGTTTAGATGAGGGGTATTATTCATTTGATTTAGATACAAATGCTGCAACAAAAATACAAGTATAAAATCACTACTACTAGATTTATGGCTCTAACTTACAACTGGATGGACATATTCCACACATGGAAGCAGACCCATTCCAAAAGAACCCCAAATACATGCAAGGTTCATGTTAGATCATATTGAGAATGTTGGAAGTTATCAACATGAATGATTTTGCAGATTGAGAATCTTGGAAGCTATCAACATGAATGATTTTGCATGTAATCTGATTACTTACAAGCACACAGTAGAACTCATATGCATCTGTTTGGTTACACTTCCAAATAAGTTGGTTATAATCTTCTATTCCTTATCCATATATAATGTAACGAATCTGTATTTTGGGTTGTTTAGAAACTAGGAATTTACAAGTTGCTAAAGAATTTATTTTCTGGAAACAAATTCTTTATGAGAAACTGATTGGGTGTACCTTACCATCTAAGTTCTCTTTGGCCATCTAAGAATTTATAAGTTCTCTTTTTGCCATAACCCAACCAAATCTAATTAGGTGTAGCTTACCATCTAATCGCTGTCCATCTTTTTCGTAAACAATTGATATTATATTCTATATTCTTTGACAGAGCTTATCAAATTAAAGTTTATATCTTACAACTACTGGCCACACTTGTAACAGGTAAAAGACACTTCAACCTAATACAAGTCAAGCTCAAATCATGGGCATACATGTACTGTTCCAAACTCAAACCATGGGCCCATCTTTAGACGAGGCAGGGCCTCAAATTAAGAAAGTTTGGAAAATTATAAGTTTTAACCTCTAATTGATGAAAATTTATTCTTTTAATGTGTTTCATTCTTTAATTTTCATTTTATAGTCCATTTGGTTGACTATTTGTCCCAATGCAAACCAGTAATATGCAGAATTCCACTTGTCAATTTGTTTTTTACAGATGCCAGAGTGCTTCATTGTTGTATGAATCATCAAGTATCCAGTGCTAGATGCTAATATCTTAGTTATGTCAGGTACGTAAGGCACATATGTATGAGATCCAAACCGTTCATCTATTATACCTAACCGTGGATACTCCATATGTCCGAAATCATAAAAACCAAATGATCCAGAGCCATGCCACTATTTTATACCTAACCGTGGATACTCCAATTGTAGTATATCCATGTCGTCCATCCATTTTTTCATTTATTTTAAGGGGTTTAGCCCCCAACACAACTCACTCGACTCGGCATGTTCTTCTTCTTCTTCTCTTTTTTTTTTTTTTTTTTTTTTTTTAAAATGTGTATGCACAAAGAGAGTTTCTCTAAAATGGATGGATCAAGAAGAGAACATGATTCTAGTGCTACAATACAACACATAGTTTATTAGTAAAATTAAAAAAAGAAAAAAGAAAAAATAATAACATATGAAGAAAGGAAAACTCCTTTGGGACACCTCCATTAGTGATGTTTGTTTGTTATCAAACCTATTCATAAGATCATACGGACATGGTTAAGCCAAAAAAACACAATTATAAGCTTGATCCAAAACTTCTGTGGCCCACCTCCTACACTTCAGATCCTCCACCAGATGATGAAACTGGCCCTTTCTCTATTGATGAAAATGATGTCTCCAAATTCGCTTCAAAATAAGAAGCTCAAGTGGGCCATGTGATAGAAAATAATGCAGATTGAAATCTGACAAAATGGAAAACAGACGGGGTCGACCGAGTCTGACCCGGTCGACCCCAACTCGCTGGACAGTTACCCGGTCGACCGGGTTGTGACCTGGTCGACCCCATAGTGGGCCCAACAGTGATGTTTACTTGTTATCAAACCTATTCATAAGATCATACAGATATGGATTAATAGAAAACACAATTATAAGCTTGATCCAAAACTTCTGTGGCCTTTAAGAAATGATCGACATTAGAAGTTTAATTCAAAATTTCATGTGGTGTGGTCTATTTGAACATTGGATATGTTTAAAATTTTTGGCTCAAGCCATGAAATTATTTGTTAAGTTTACCCTGCTCATTTTCATGTTTGCCCGGTTGATTTTCTAGTTTCCATTGATTTTTCATTTGCCTTGTCGATTTCTAGTTTGTCCCTTGGCCTGATTTTCCGATTTGCCCACTGATTTTCTAGTTTGCCGTCACTGATTTTTCGCTTTTCCCCGCCGATTTTCCGCTTTGTCTGCCCATTGATTTTCCAGTTTGCCCCGCTGATTTTCCAGTTTGCCCCGCTGAGTTTCTAGTTTGCCCCGCTGATCTTCTAGTTTGCCCCGCTGATCTTCTAGTTTCCCCCGCTGATTTTTCAGGTTGCCCCGCTAAATCTCATGTTTTTCTTGCTGAATATCAAGTTTACCCCGATCAATTTTCATATAAAAGACCATTTTCGCCCTGTGTCTTATGCTTGGCCATTAAAATGGCATGGCCCACCATGATGTTTCTATGATATCTAGTGTCCATCTGTTTTCGAATGCATTTTAGGACACTGGATAAAATCAGGCATATTCATCACTCAAGTAGGCCATGCAAGAAGATATATTGGGGATTTGAAGATGATATGTGTCTTCCAAATCCGTAGCCATAGAGACCGCCAAATCCGTAGCTATAGGTGGGCTTACTTAAAAACGAATCCAGCCCGGTCGACCGGGTAGAGCTAGGCCTATCGCTACAGATTATAACCGTAGCTATAATTGTAGTGCTATGCACTTTTTTCTCTTTTTTATTTTTATTTTTTTTATTTTTATTTTTTACATGGAGAATATTTTCCCCCTTACATTTTTCTATAATACATAATTATGTAAATATGTATATATAAGTATATAAAAATATTTTTCTATCTTTTAATTCATTTCTTTATCTATTTATTTAACAAGCATATCTCCTAAACTAGAATGATTTACTTAACGTACCACATATGATTTTAAGGTGGGAGAAGTTAATTTAGCCAACCAACCTAGTTATTTTCCAAGATTCCATCAGGTCGATGGTCGAAAATCTACTTCATTCAGCTAATGGATGAAACCACATTTTGGTTATTCTTGCTTTGTAAAACTTGCAAGTTGAAGTTAATGTAATTGGAGTGATAATGGATGAAACCACATTTTGGTTATTCCTGCTTTGTAAAACTAACAATCGCAATTCAATTCAATAGTTTATCGAAACATGGCCCTTTATTTTTGTATTTTATGGAATTCAGTTGAGGGCTTACTTTTTCAGATATTTTAAGTATCCATGGCTAAGTTGGGGGAGTTTGTTAATATTTGATTCAAAAATTTTAGTTTCGGTTCTTGGAGTGGGATTTGGCATATGGATGATGATTTGTAGTGGAAGTTAATGTTTTTTTCCCTTTTTTTTTCTTATTCCGAGTTAAGTGCAGACATAAATTTATCATTGCTGTCCATGTTGGATCTCAACCTTGTCTCCAGAGAATTATGATGAAGATCATAGAGGGGTCCAGTTCTGGAGAAAATGTAGCCTGTTTCGCTTGCAGCTGTTCGTCTTTGTGGTCGTCTTTTATTTTTCTTTTATACCTTGTGGCATCTCCCTTTTGCCTTCTCATCTTTCTCTTTTAGTTGTTGGAGGGGGTCTTGCTGAACCTTAGGCTTATCAATAATGAAAACGTCGTGTCTTATTTATTTATTTTTGTAGCACCTTAAGCACTTTTTGTATTATATTATTATTTGTTGTGTAAAGAGATGAATTCTGTTTGTTTACCGTGTTTTGATAATTTTGGGTTGATATTTGATGCAGAATCATGGTTTGTTAAAATTTTCGTTGGTGCTTATGTAGGAAAGAAGAGCATGCATTTGAGATTATGTTGTTATAATTGAAATGGATTCTGCAAGGAGTTGGTTTCACAGATTCAAACCTAGAAGTGACAAATCGAAGTCATCGCCAATTAAGAAGAAGGAAACAGAGAACAGGAAACATGGACAGAAGCTCCTCATTGATGAGGCACCTTCAAACCTGTTTCCTCCACTGATTTTTCAGTTTGCCCCGTTGATTTTCTAGTTTGCCCATTGATCTTATAGTTTCCCATTGATTTTCCAGTTTGCCCCGCTGATCTTATAGTTTCCTCATTGATTTTTCAGTTTACCCCGCTGAATTTAATGATTTGCCCTGCCTATATCTGTATCTGTATGTGCATATGCATATCTATATATTTCTATCAGTATGTATGTTTGTATATGTGTATGAATTTACAAATGCATTATCATCACCATTATTATCTTAGTCTTTTCCTAAGAATTTGAGTTGACTTTTAGGAAGTACATGGCAGAGGTTTCTACATGGAGCACTCTTTATAACCAACTCCAACCATGTGAACTACCAAAGCAACTAGAGCAACATTCATCACATTGGGAATCTCATGAAGCCAGGCAGATGGAAGTTAGAAACTGAGCCAGACTTTAGATTACATGAGATTTTTCGGCTCTAAGCCATGAAATTATTTATTAAGTTTGCCCCACTGAATTTCATGTTTGCCCCATTGATTTTCATCTTTGCCCCGCTGATTTCCTAGTTTGCCCCTCTGATTTTATAGTTTGCCCCGCTCATTTTCTAGTTTCCCCCGCTGATTTTCTAATTTGCCCCGCTCATATTTCAATTTGCCCTGCTGATTTTCTAGTTTGCCTCGCTCATATTTCAGTTTGCCCCGCTGATTTTCTAGCTTGCCCCGCTCATAATTCATCTAATTTTAGCAATTTAGCCCCAAATTTTACCAATAAATTTCTTTTATGTGGAGTTATTTGGAAATTAAGAAAAGATAAAGGCAAGCATGGAATAACATTTTTTTTCCTTCTGTATTTGCAAATTCTCACATAAGAAAACTATGTTTGCAAGAACGACATTCTTGATGTGCAACTATTGCAAGTGATACGGCAAGGCTTGGACGTGTTTCTGTGGTATGAGGATTATAGGACCTGATCTATTGGCATCCTTGTATGCCTCATGTATAAGCCTTAAATTGCTTAACTTCTAACTGTATTTGGCTGTGCCTAGAGGACTTGGTCTATTTGTTTGGATTGTGCTTGCACTCATGCTGATTCTAACCCCACTTTCCTCATTTATGGCCTTCAAAGAAAGGTCAATGGTCCAATATTGCCTTTTATATCTGCTCTCTACATTGACTTCATATTCACTAGATTTTATTAGAAGTTACATTTGAATTTGGAAGTTCATACATGCACCTGAACCCACTTGAGTACACATATATTAGGATCTCTTCCCTTAGAAAAGGCACATTGTTCCATTGAATATGTTTAGATTGTTCTTAAGCCACGAAATTATTTGTTAAGTTTGCCCCACTCATTTTCATGTTTGCCCCCATTGATATCCTAGTTTGCCCAAATTGATTTTCTAGTTTCCTCCGCTGATTTTCGGTTTGCCCTCTCGATTTTCTAGTTTGCCCATTGATTTTCCCATTTTGCCTTACATTGATTTCTAGTTTACCTCGCTGATTTTTCAGTTTGCCCCGCTCATTTTCATGCTTTACTTCATCGCTTTCAACTTCTCCATCAATCATGTGATTGTGAGTTCATAATGATTTCCTACCTATTCAAATAAACATGAAAATCAAAGACCCACTGTAAAACTAGAAGAGGAATGATGATTGTTGACAAGATAATATGAATAATACTCTGGGGTCTTGAGTTTATTTAACTGTGACGCATGGTTTAGTGATCCGGGTCAGTCATCTAATGGGTCGCATTATGAACCAAATTTTTCGCACAACAGAAGATCCTAGTTAACCAATCTTAGGCCCATTTTTCAAGGAATGTGGATTGTTGCTGTATCATTTATTTAAACCATCCATCTGTGGAAGACTAAGGAATGGCCTACCTTGTCGCACTCTCTCGTCCATTAACATCTCTTGCACACCATCTGTATGTAAGGTGGCTCCTTGCTAGGCAGCTGGTGGCCCACCTCCACTTGGAATCCTTCACCACTTGGCCCTTTTTCTATTGATGAAAATGATGTCTCCAAATTCACTTCAAAATAAGAAGTTTTCTCTATGTTTTTGCAAGTTAAAAACAAGCCCATGTTTCACCAAACCAAAATTTTTTAAAAATAAATAATAAAAAATCTCTTGTTTTATCTTGACAAAGAAATGCATTCTACCGTAGCAACCTCAAACAGGCAATTACTAGTTTGCCCCGCTCATATTTCAGTTTGCCCCACTATTTTTCTAGTTTACCCCGCTCATATTTCAATTTGACCCACTATTTTTATAGTTTGCCCTGCTCAATCCCCTTCACTTCACGGTGAATTCCATGCATTTCACGGTCAATCCCCTTCACTTCACGGTCAATTCCATGCATTTCACGGACAATCCCCCTCATGTTACGGTCAATTCTATGCATTTCAGGACAATTCCTTTCAATGGACGGTCAATTTCATGCATTTCACGGATAATCCCCTTCATGTCACGGTAAATTTCACTCATTTCACGGACAATTCCCTTCAATTCAATGCATTTCTCGGTCAATCCCCTTCACTTCACTCTCATGTACCCAAAAATGATGTAGATCCAAAACTCAATGGGCCACATGATAGAAAGCAATGGAGATTGAATGTCATCATCATAAAATCATTCTAGGGTCTCATCGGTCCGACCCGTCGACTAACTGATTGAGACGATTGCGGTCTGGCCGATCTGGTTGTTACCCGGTCGACCCCATTTATGTGAAATTTATCTAAATGGGGTCGACCGGTCATAACCCTGGCCGACCGGGTAATCAGTAGTGAGTTGGGGTCGACTGGTCCCAACCCGTCGACCCCAACTAGCAACTGACCGACCCAGTTTATTGGGTCCCTGGACAAGGTACCTATAGCTACGGATTAGTGATATCTATGGCTACGGTTATAATCCGTAGCTATAGAGGCCGCCAAATCCGTAGCTATAGGCCGATTTTTCTCTTTATTATTATTATTATTATTATTATTATTATTACATGGAGAACATTTTCTCCCTTACATTTTTCTATAATACATAATTATGTAAATATGTATATATAAGTATATAAAAATACTTTTCTATCTTTTAATTCATTTCTTTGTCTATTTATTTAACAAGCATATCTCCTAAACTAAAATGATTTACTTAACTTACTACATATGATTTTGAGGCAGGAGAAGTTAAGTTAGCCAACCAACTTAGTTATTTTCCAAGATTCCATCAGGTCGATGGTCGAAAATTTATTTCATTCAGTTCGTGGTCAATTTCAATCACTTCGCAGTCGAGTTGGTTCAGGTTGAAAGTCGGGTGGGTTGGTTCGAGTTGGTGCTCAACCCTAACCCAACCCAAGGTTCCTATACATAAACCTTGACCCAACCCAACCCAATCTTGAGTTGGGAATTCTTAACCCAAGCCCAACCCAAGAGGGCTCGATGGGTTGATTGGGGTGGTCGGGTGTATACGTGCTAATATTTTCGTTATTACATTAGTTTATTATATTTCAATATAGGACTTATTTTTTATATCTATGATTTTATTAATTATATAGGACTTATTATTATATTTCAATATAGGACTTATTTTTTGTATATTTCAATATACGTGCTAATATTTTCGTTATTACATTAGTTTATTTTTTCTTTTAAAAACCAAGTTAAAATATAGGACTACTCCTTTAAAAAGTCATGTAGCATAGCACACAATCTATTTGGGAGAAAGAAATCCGGCATATCTTGTTAGCGTGAGTCCTTGGAAATGACGTAGACAAATGAGACCCAACATCACTAGTGTACCTTCTATACAAATAATCCACACTTAATTATAATTTATAATTAACTAATATATTGATCGGGTACGGGTTGGGTCGAGCAACCTGAGACCTCAACCCAAGCCCAACCTAATTTTTATCAGGTTGGTGTTTGTATAGCCCAAGCTTGAGATCGGACCCGATATATCCTGCCCGAGCCCAACCCAATGTCGGGTTGGTCACGGGTCGGTCGGGTTGAACCTGCCAAACTTTCAGCCATACATGAAATTGAGCGGGGGAAATTAGAAAATCAGCGGGGCAAACTAGGAAATCAGTGGGGGAAACTAGAAAATCAGCGGGGTAAACTAGGAAATCAATGGGCAAACTAGAAAATCAGCGAGGCAAATTAGAAAATCAGTGGGGCAAACTAGGAAATCAGCGGGGCAAACTAGAAAATCAGCGGGGCAAACATGAAAAACAGCGGGGGAAACATAAAAAACAACGGGGCAAACTAGAAAAACTACGGGAGAAACATGAAAAACAGCGGGGCAAACCTGAAAAATAGCAGGACAATCTAAAAAACAGCGGAGGAAATATAAAAAACAGCGGGGCAAACTAGAAAAATAGCGGGGGAAACATGAAAAACAGCGGGGGAAACAAAAATAGAAGGATTTTTTACAACCATCGATGCCATTCTTTTCTTAAGACTATTTGGGTGGCAGCAAAAGTTTAATCCTAAACAACTTGTTTAGGTCAAGCTGTCCTAGACTAGCTATTTTCATGTTATTTGTCAAGTTTTCAAAAGAGAAGAGTTCTCTCATATTTAGTGCATGTATGCATCAAAATTTTAGCAAATGTGGCCCGATGAACATGTGGCGCATATATGGCGTTTGAAAATGTACGGTGGCATGACTTATAGGTGCTTGATAGCGCATAGTGTACAAATTGATGCATGATGCATGCATATGACAAATGTGGCACATGAAAAGAATCCACATAAGAAGGAAAAAAATTGTACCGCAGCCCCCAGCTCAAATACTAGTTCAATCCAATCCATTTACATGATGTGCATGAAAAATGCAGAATCAATCCATCCTTTTCATTTATTGCCCTTTGCCTCAAAGTGGGAGGGGTTTCTTGTTCTTTCCAAAGTGTCGTGGGTAATGCTGGGGATAATTGAAGATCTTCTCTTGGCCTGGCTTGGAGGAGGGATTGGGAAATAAGGATGGTGTGGTGGTTGGCTTGATAGTAGTCTTATGGGTTATTTATGGGGAAAGGAATAGTATGTGTTTTCGAAATAAGAATGGATTGGTGTTGGTGTTTATTAGGGTAAAGCTAGAGGTTGTTGGATGGACTATTTTTAAAAGCTTATAATTGAGTGTGGATTGTTTGTGTAGAAGGTACACTGGTAATGTCGGGTCTCATTTGTCCACGTCATTTCCAAGGACTGAAGATAACAAGAATGCCGGATTTCTCTCTCCCAAATAGATTGCGTGCTATGCTACATGACTTTTTAAAGGAGTAGTAATATATTTTAGCTTGTTTTTTTAAAGAAAAAAATGAAGTTCTTTATGATGAATAATCACATATATATTTTTTTTTAAAAATCATAGATACAAAAAATAAGTCCTATATTGAAATATAATAAACTAATGTAATAACGAAAATACAAACTTAGAGTACCCACTTGGACCTCTTCGTACGAAGTTGGAATTTCAGGACGAAAATCCTCTCCTTTTGAGTGTAATTTTCAGTTGTACGGCTCTGTTGCTCAGGTCGAAAATGCCCCTGCTTTTTTCGCTTTTTGGTTTGTGGAAGCTGGGGCTACCTTTGGCTACGGAATATAACCGTAGCTATAATCGTAGTTATAGCCGTAGCTATAGCCTTACCCATAGCCTGCCCATTGCAAAAGGTTGGACAGCGAGTTGGGGTCGACCAGGTCCAAACCCGGTCGACCCCAACTCGCTGTTCCACCATTGTACCCTTTTTTTTAAAAAAAGGAGAACTTTTTCTCTCTTACATTTTTTTCTAATACATATTTATATAAATATGTATATATAAGCATATAAAAATATTTTTCTCTCTTTTTATTCATTTCGTTCTTTATTCATTTAATAAACATATCTCTTAAACTAGAATGAGTTACTTGACGTACCATATAGGATTTGGGGGTAGGAGATGCTACTTTAGCTAACTAACCTACTTATTTTCCAAGATTCCATCAGGTCGATGGTCGAAAATTCATTTCATTCACTTCGTGGCTAATTTCAATTAGCTCGTGGTCAGAATTTCACCACCTATGGATACTCGAACGCTTGAGCGGGTGTTGAAACTCCTAATAGTCTACCACCCGAAGGGCAAAAATGAAATGAGGGGTAAACTAGAAAATCAGCGGGGCAAATTAGAAAAATGGGGCAAACTAGAAAAACAGCGAGGCAAATTGAAATATGAGCGGGGCAAACAAGAAAAACAGCGGGGCAAACTGAAATATGAGCGGGGCAAACTAGAAAAACAGTGGGGCAAACTGAAATATGAGCGGGGCAAACAAGAAAAACAGCGGGGCAAACTGAAATATGAGCGGGGCAAACTATCTGATTTTGCTGATGAATTTGGAACTTTGAACATCTTTTCTTTGAGAGTAATGATCTCCTACAACCAGTTGTGGGATAGCTTACAATACAGTCCATCTAACCTGTAAACCTATCATTTGTCTGGGACATGAGGGCCATGCTAAAGGAGGGACTCACCTTGAAGAATCATTTGGTGAAAAAACCAGGCCATTGTGCATGAAAAAAACAGAGAGTTTAAATCAGAGATGCTGATGGTGTGCTTCCATGTACTCATTTGGCCCACCTGATAAATGAGTAGGGCTGATTTTACATGGTGGGTCACATTTCTTCATAGTTCAAATATCCTATACGTGACATATTGGCACATGTGATTAGTTGTATCTTAAGCTAAGCAACAATGAATTTTTTAAGATTCCATCACTGTTTTTCATGTTTCCACGCTGCTTTTCATGTTTCCCCCACTATTTTTCATGATTCTTTCACTGTTTTTTTCATGTTTTCCCGCTGTTTTTCTAATTTGCCCCACTGTTTTTCATGTTTCCCGCGTTGTTTTTCATGTTTCTCCCATCTGTTTTTCTAGTTTGCCTCGCTCATTTTCATGTTTTCCCCGCTATTTTTCATGTTTCCCCATTGTTTTTCATGTTTCCCCCGCTGCTTTTCTAGTTTGTTCATTTGTTTTTCTAGTTTACCCTATTTGTTTTTCATGTTTTTATTATTTGTTTTTCATGTTTCTCCCGCTATTTTTCTAGTTTGCCCGCTCATTTTCATGTTTCCCGTTGTTTTTCATGATTCCCCCGCTATTTTTCTAGTTTGCCCCGCTGTTTTTCATGTTTCTCCCGCTGTTTTTCTAGTTTACCCTGCTCATACTTCAGTTTGCCCCACTCTTTTTCATGCTTACCCTGCTCATTTTCATGTTTGCCCCGCTCATATAACCGTAGCCATAACTGTAGTGCTATGCACTTTTTTCTTTTTTCTCTTTTTATTTTTTACATGGAGAACATTTTCCCCCTTAGGGCCCGTTTGGCTGGGTGGATTGGAAGGGAGTGAATGGTATTAGGGTGGATGACATGGATTTCAAGGTAATGATGGTGTTGTCAGTGGATTGTCTTAAGATTCATAGGATTGCTATATAGAGTCTGTTTGGCATGCCCGGCCAATCTCGGATTAAACCTTCCCATCCTTTTCAATCCCTCAAACCAAACACGCCCCAGGCAAATTTGAACGGATTAGGTGGATTGGATGGGATTTAAAGGTAATGATAGTGTTGTCAGTGGATTGTCTTAAGATCCATGGGAGGATCAGGTCACCCTGTCTGTTTGGCACTCCGGGCCAATCCCGGGATTTAACTTTCAATCCCTTCCAATCTGCCAGGCCAAACAGGCCCTTACATTTTGCTATAGTACATAATTATGTAAATATGTATATATAAGTATATAAAAATATTTGGTAATTAGCTTCTCCTACCCCAAAATCATGTGGTAAGTTAAGTAAATCATTCCAATTTAGGAGATATACTTGTTAAATAAATAGACAAAGAAATGAATTAAAAGATAGAAATTTTTTTTATATACTTATATATACATATTTACATAATTATGTATTAAGGAAAAATGTAAGGGAGAAAACGTTCTCCATGTAAAAAATAAAATAAAAATACAATAAAATAAAAAAGAGAAATAAGTGCATAACACTACAGTTTTGGCTACGGTTATAATCTGTAGCGATAGACCCAGCTTGACCCGGTCGACCGGGTTGGGTCGACCGGGTCCCAACCCGGTCGACCCCAACTCGCTGGCATCTTCTTCTTTTTTCTTTCTTTTTCCCCTATTGAAATCCCCACTGATTTTTATGGGTCCCATTATGAGGTATGTGTTATATCCAAACCGTCCATCTATTTGGCAATCTCGAATTAAGGCTTGAGGTGAAAAATAAGACAGATCTAGATATCAAGTGGACCACACTATAAAAGGCAGTGGGGAATTAAAAGTCTACCATTGAAACCCTTTTAGGTTTGCAGAAGTTTTGGATCATTATAATTTTTTTTTTTCCTCTTCATCTAGGTCTCTGTGACCCTATGAATGAACTTAGACGGGGAGGATTTCTCACAAACATCACAGTGGGCTCCACCTGAGTTTCTAATGGTTGAGGCTCACTCAACACTGTTTCCTGTAATGTGGTACACTTGAGATTTAGGTATACCTAATTTTTAGTGTCATACCATAAAATGATCTAGAAAAATATATGGACGGCATGGATGAAAAGCATACATCATGGTGGGGTCCACAGACCACCGACCGTCTGCCATTAGCAAGTGGCAGGGGAGTACCGAATTCATTTCCGTCAAAAGGAGGGGTATTTTCGTCCCGAAATTTTAAATCCGTACAAGGAGGTCCAAGTGCGTATGTTAAGTTTGTATTGTTTCAAAAATATCCAACGGATAAAAGGTGGGGTCCACAGTGGTAAATTTCTCATAAATCAATATTATTCAGCACACGCATAGTTTTATAGGTAGATACTGGCACCCAAATTGATCTTAAGTTGCCAAATAATTCAAAATTAAGTCACATGAACTAAATTTATTCTAAAAATCTACAATATATTCAGACTTGAACTAGATCTGATTTTAATCCCGTAGAGCCAATTTACATCACTGAGCTGCATTGGAGTTAGTTCACCATGGTTGGAAGTGACATAAGTTAGTATACAAAGGTGAATCATTGATCATCATAGTCACATGTATACCCATAGAATTTTCCATGCATCAATTTGTTGAAATCTACTTTTTTACTTTTTTTTTTTTTTCCTTTTGTGCAGGATTTTAATCAATTGTGCCTAAATTTAGGCCTACAAGCACTTCAACCTCTTGATGCCACTCGTGCTAGGAGTAGACCATATAGAGGATTTGTTTTTTTTTTTTTTTTAATTTTATTCAAGACCATTTTTAATTTATTGTAATAAATATTATATTTTTTTATTGTGTAGTAATATAAAAAATTTTAATATTAGTTTTAATTGTATTGCATCATTTTTTATGTTTCAAATATTAAAAAAATATAGGTTCCAATTGAATTATATATAATAATAATAAATACTGGCCTGATAGGGCCTCTTAAATCTATACAAAGACTTTTATCGGCACTTGTGTAGACTTTTATCGGTGCTTTTCCATGAGAAAAAGTGTCCAAAGACCGTACTTTTATGGGTGCTTGGATAGACTTCGGCCAACGTTAATTTCACTTTTACTGACGCTTCTTTCAGAATTACCAGCGGCCACCAAAAGCGTCAGTGAAGTCAGAGCAGGCGCCGAAAAAGAGTACATAATTACCGACGCTCAGACAAGCGCCGCTAAAAATTACATAGCACCATCAGATGTTTTACCGACATACTCCTTTATCGGCGCTTGTCTAGAGCCGGTAAAGGTATTGCCAACAGTTTTTGGGGCTTTTATCATCATTTTTTACGACCGTTAAAAGTCCCATTTCTTATAGTGGCGCGACCATTCCAAGAAAGGATCTCCAATTCCAATCTCTCTATTCTAGTACATTCAAAGCTATCATTTTTTCCTTGAAAATGTTTCCCAAACAGAATATATGAAAAAAGTGCTAAATTTAAGTTATCTAATCTAAATTAGCTATTTAATATATATTTAAAAAATACATTAACTTTTTTAAGTGTAACTATTTGATGCAGGGATGAACATGATGAGGTCGGTCACCATCTTCCTTAGGGATAACTACTCCGAATCCACGGATCTTCTCTAAACTGCTCATAGAGACTTCTTGAACCCACGAGGAAAGAAAGTAAGAAAATAGAAATAAATTCTAATAAATTCTTAATTTGATCGATGAATGAAATAAACTAGTTCACAACCCTTTAAATAGGGATACTAAGCAATGAGAGTTTATATATGGTCGCGAAGTCTACACTAGAGCGCAAGGTTTTCAGCCAAAAATAATTTCCTATTTGGCTTCACTAAGCTATTCTCCTAATTATTCTAAGCACTTTTCACGTTGGGCGCAACTCTTAAAGCCCAACAAATGAAGAGTTATAATTAAACTAAAACTTACTATTTATAGTAAAAACTGGAATTAAAATAAGTAAATGAATGTCAATATGATAGTATTTCGCAAATATGGCTAGCTTAGGTGGCTAAAGTAGTTCGTTCTGCCCCAAAATCATATATTTTACGTTTGATAACTCATTCCAGATTGCAAGATACGCTCAGTTTAAGATCCGATGATCCGGATCAGTTCTGTCGTCGACCAAACCTTTTTTTATCTATCTTGGCCATGAAACTGTCTGCGACCCGCTCTACATTAGTCCCCTTACTTCGAAAGAACTCATTCTCGAGTTCTCATCCTGCTTTACTTCATGATACTCTGTAAGGTTTGCGACATTAAAAGTTCATGAGATCGTCATGTCATCTAAAAAATCAACAACGTAAGCGTTGTCATTGATCTTTCAGATGATTGGTACCGGTCCAATCTTCTTATTCTTCAATTTTTTGTATGTCCCAGATGGAAATCTCTCTCTACACAGATGGATCATAACATGGTCGCCCACCTCGAACACTTTTTGTCATCGATGCTTGTCTGCTTACTCTTTGTACTTCTCGTTTAAGGCATGTAGCTTAGTCTACACCTCCGCATGGATACCCACGATTATGTCTACCAAATGTCCTACTGTAATGCTCATGTGTTCACAACCCCAACTGTAAGGTCACGATGTAGTAATAATCTCGGTAAGACCGAGTTCAAATCCATAGGGACTGAACTTGTACATTTCTGAAAGTAACTAGAACTAGAACTAGAAGAATATGTGAATCTAAAACTGAAGTAATTGAGAGAGTAATTATAATTAAAGTGATTAAAACTAACAAAGTCAAAGGTGCTAACTAGGATTTCTAAGGATCCATTTGGAGAGATCAGGGAGATCTATGCTTGATTCAATTCACACGATTGGAATTGGAGTCCTATCCTATCCAATTAAAAGATATATAATTAAGATCAATCCCTTGACCTAATTCTCAATAAAGGAGAATTATGATAATTGAAAGAGATTACATCACCAATCCATGCCTATGAGACGATGGCTAAATGTAGGATTTACCAATCCCACAATCTCAAAATCAGAAAAAGAAGATACTCAAAGCTATTGTAGATCTACTGTAATTTGAGTCATAATAAACCATTAAGAACTAAAAGTATTTTTTAAAAATCAACCTAGAATTAAAGAAGGTTCAACATAAACATGAATAAAAGTAAAAGAAACATCCTATCACGCTACAAGCTTCACCTCTTAGTCCTAGCTCAGAGGTTTAGCCAACCATAGACATGATTGAACTAAAATCTCTTAAGAAAAGCATAAAAATAACTAAGGAAAAGGAAGAAAAACTCTTGGCGATGGCTTCTCCACGCTTTTGCTCCACTTAAACCCTAGAAGATGCCTAGGAACATCCTAAGGACCCCTATTTATAGTTTTACAACTCAAACTTTCGCACAGAGTTGGAAAATTCTGGAAACTGCTTTAAATGGCTACAATTTGTGTGCTGTCTGTGTAACCTTGGACTGGTCAAGAACATCCCTCGATTGGTCGAGGGTCACCTTCGACTAGTCGAGGGTTTCCTTCAACTGATTGAGGATAACGAAATTTTTAAGAATTTTGTGGCTAGAGTTCGAATCGAGGGACCTTCGATTGGTCAAGTAAGATCCTTCGACTAGTCAAGGATTGGCTTAGACTAGTCGAAGGATACTGATTTTTAGGGTTCCTTTTCTTCTTTTCAAATCTTCAATGCTCTTCATTCCTTACTTAGTTTTCTTAGATCTTTAACATGTGATTTCTTCATTCTTGGTCTCATAAGATTCATCCTTAACCTTGGTGATTCTTGAGCATTAAATCCATGCTTTTAGCATCCTTTTCAATCTAAGCTCTTACATTCACCTTGCAAAAAAAACATGATTAAAATGGAACATTAAGCATTATCATGTTTATAAAACTAAGTAATAAATAGGAGATAATATGCAATATTTGACCCTCAACACAATCCCCAACCAGCATTTTTCTAGTCCCGAGCAAAATATGAGAAAAAATAACTCAATGCGCAATGTTCAAACCTTTTTCAGAAAACAATATTTTGTGTAATCAAGTATGAATAAGTATACTCAAGATGAGAAATTGAGATTTTAAAAACCTGGAGCGGAATTACATAAGCAATTAATTAAATAGGTTCTTTATTTATTAAGTCAGAGTATAGTTCGCATATCAAGTTTTTCAATGTGCTCAGTGGAAATCAACTTCTCACAAAAATACTATCTTTTCATAATGTTAGCCATTCTCATCACTTCAAGATTGGTTGAAAACTCGAGTACTGATTCCGAACTTATCACCTTTTCCTTCTTTTTCCAGTTTTTGATTTTATATCAACGGTCATTTGTATTAATTTAGTCTTTTCTCTTTTCTTTCAGATTTTTTTATTCTTTTTCAAACTTTTTCAATCTTCTCACCATACATGACCTTTTTTATCGATCTCCTATTTTTTTAACTAGTTCTTTTCTTCTTTTAAGGTAGATAAAATTCTCCAAACCTAATTCTTGCCATCTATCAATTATTTTCATACTAACAATCAGAACTTCTAGTATATCTTACAAAAGACAAATTGAATGTCTTTTATGATTTAACATGATATTCAAACAACCTCTTAATCAATTGAGTGTAAGAACTGTAATTGATATATTACTTAGATGATCAACCTCCAACAATTTAAAGTTCAATATCTATCTTATCATCATACTCAAAACATTCTTAGATACACAATTCATTGCTTCTAAACAGATAAACATTGAAAAATTTTCAAAAATTTTACAAAATTTGCTCAAAACTGAGAAAACACTGACTAGTTTACTTAATCTCCCATCCCCAACCTAAAATCTACATTGTCTTTAATGTAAAAGAAATAAGCATGATTCGTAAAAGAGACAGTGTAATTGAAGGAGAATTGATGGAAAGATAGTACCTGATGAAGAAATTTTAAGGCTTTTTCTAAAGGATCTTAGTATGAAGGTGGGTTAGCATAAGAATCAAACAATTGAAAAGCAAACTATCCTAAACAAACAGAAAGTAAACTATCCTAAAATAGTGGAAGCAAACTATCCTAGTCTTAAATTCCATGAAAGTAATAAACCTAACTATACCTCTATCAAACTAGAAGGTCAATCCTGGTAAACAGAATCAATCAGAGGTATGGACATGTCCTCTGAATTGAATTTCTCCACAAATGGCTTTAAACAATGTCCATTCTCTTTAAACCTATTGTCATTGCTCGAATTCTCTATCTCAACAGCCCCATGAGGATAGACATTTGCAACAGTGAAAGGGCCCAACTAACGAGATCGGAGCTTTCCCGAAAGAAGATGTTACTGACAATTGTACAAAAGGATTTTTGACCAAATAGGAATGATTTTCAAAGGATGTTCCTGTCATGGAACACCTTCATCTTGTCCTTGTAAATTCTCGAGTTCTCATATGCGTCATTCCAGATCTCCTCGAGTTCATTTAGTTGTAGTTTGTGCAGCGAGCCAACGTTGTCTAAATTGAAGTTCAAATTTTTAATCGCCCAGTAGGCCCTATGTTCCAACTCCACAGGTAAGTGGCAAGCCTTCCCATAGAAAAGTCTAAAGGGAGACATTCCAATAGGGGTCTTAAATGCGGTACGGTAAGCTCATAAGGCATCGGTCAATTGGATTGACCAATCCTTATGGTTAGGGTTAACTATCTTTTCCAATATGTGTTTAATTTTCCTATTGAAAATCTCAGTGTGCCCACTTGTTTGTAGGTGGTATGGAGTGCTCACTTTATGGGAAATACCATATTTCTTCATTAAGTTCGCAAATGGCCTATTACAAAAATGTCAGCCCCCATCACTAATGATGGCTCGAGGCGTTCCAAACCGGGAAATGATATTCTCTTTTAAAAACTTAATGACCGTCTAATGGTCATTGTTCCAGCACGGGATCACTTTGACCCATTTAGTGACATAGTCTATGGCTAATAAAATGTATAAATTTTCATGAGATTGGGGGAATGATCCCATGAAATAGATGCTCCAATAATCGAATGCTTCGATAATGAGAATGGGCTTTAAAGGCATCATATTTCAACGGGACAATGCTCCTAACTTTTGACAATGCTCACAAGCTTTGCAAAACTCGTGAGTGTTCTTGAACATAGTGGGCAAATAAAAGCCGCATTGCAGGATTTTAGTCGTGGTTTTTTTGGAAAAAAAGTAACCACCACATGCCTAAGTGTGACAGAAGGAGATGACACTTTGGTGTCCATTGTCTGGCACACATCTCCTTAAAATCTAATATGGGCAATATTTAAATAAATAAGGATCATCCTAAAAGAATTTGTGTACTTCGCTGAAAAATTTCTTCTTATCATACACAGTCCATTGTATCGGCGTGAAACCTATAGCAAGATAATTAGCAATATTAGTGAACCAAGGTGAGTGAGAGACTTTAAACAATTGTTCGTTAAGGAACATGTCATTTATAGGTGTTATCTCAAGAGAATCAGGGAGGTCAATCCTCGAAAGGTGATCATCCAATATGCTCTCTTCTCCCTTTTTATCTTTTATTTCCAAATCAAATTCTTTGAGTAGGAGGATCTATCTTATCAAGCGGGGCTTAACATCATTCTTTGAAAGAAGATAGTTGAGCGTTGCATGATCTGTGTAGATAATAACCTTGGATCCGATCAAGTAAGATCTAAATTTGTACAAAGCGGATACTACGGCCAAGAGTTCATTTTCCGTAGTAGAGTAATTTACTTGGGCAAAATTTAAAGTCTTACTTGCGTATTATATAACATAAGGCTTCTTTACTTTTCTCTAACTTAACACCACCCCAATAGCATAGTCAGACGCATCACACATAAGTTCAAAAGGAATATTCTAATCGGGTGGCTATATAATAGGTGTGGTAGTCAACATGCCCTTGAGCTTAGAAAAGGCTTCTTGGCATTTCTCAGTCCACTCATATGGAATATCCTTTTGACGTAGATTGCATAAAGGACGAGAGATGTGACTAAAGTCCTTTATGAATCTTCTGCAAAATTCAGTGTGTTCTAAGAAGGATCGCACGTCTCGTATGCTTTTGGGTGGGGGTAGGGTAGAGATAAGATCAATTTTAGCTTTATTTACCTCAATTCCCTTGGACAAAATGATATGCCCAAGAACTATTCCCTTACGAACCATGAAATGACACTTCTCCCAATTGAGTACCAAATTCTTTTCTTCACATCTTTTCAGCACACATTTAAGATTTTCTAAGCAATCGCTGAAAGATGGACCAAAGACAGAGAAGTCGTCCATGAAGACCTCTAGATATTGCCCGACCATGTTAGAAAAAATACTCAACATGCATCGCTAAAAAGTGGTGGGGGCATTACACAGTCCGAATGACATCCTTCGATAAACAAAGGTGCCAAAGGGTCATGTGAATGTGGTCTTTTCCTGATTTTTAAGGGCTATCTGTATCTGGTTGTAGCCCAAATACCTGTCAGGAAGCAGTAATAGGAATGACTAGCTAGCCTTTCCAAAATTTGATCAATGAAGGGCAAAGGAAAGTGGTCCTTCCTCGTGACGGTATTCAACTTTCTGTAGTCAATGCACATTTTCCAACCAGTAGTGACTTTAGTTGGCATGACTTCATTATTGGCATTGGCTATGATGGTAATTCTGGACTTCTTAGGAACCACCTGAGTTGGACTCACACATTGACTATCGGATATCGAGTATATGATACCCACATTTAATGGCTTAAGAACCTCAGCCTTAACCACTTCCTTCATGTTTGGATTTAGTCTACGTTATGGTTGGAAGAAGGCCTTCACATTATCCTCTAGATAAATGCAGTGAGTACAAATCAAAGGGTCAATTCCCTTAAGGTCCGCAATCGACCATCAAAGGGCTCCCTTATGCTCAATGAGAGTAGATATGAGCATACTCTCTTATTCGTGCTCAAGGTAGGAAGAAATCACTGCCAGGTATGTCTCATCTTGACCTAAATAAACATATTTCAAATTAGAGGGCAAAGGTTTTAGGTCCAGCTTCGATGCCTTGAGGTTAGACGGTAAAGTCATTACATCAGTTTGGGACAATTCTTCGAATTGTGGCCTCCACCGGTTAACTTTAAGTACCAGCATGGTATCTAGCATGATCCCCATCTCCCTAATCATGTCATCATTAAAATCTGGGAGTGGGCCAAGGACGTCTCTAGAGGGTAAGAGGATAAGGTCAGAAGTGCTCTATCTTCCACGAAAGAATCAATCAGATTAATATCATGGAAATCGTCTTCATTCTCTACCTGTTTGCCTGTGTCGAAAAAGATGTTCAACTCCAATGTCATGTTTTCAAAAGACATACTCATGACTCCATTGCTGTAATTAATGGCTGTGTTTGAAGTGGCAATGAATGGGCGACCAAGAATGATAGGAATTTAAGTGCTCATGTCTACAATGAGTTGAGTATCTAGGACGATAAAATCTACCGGGTAGTAGAATTTGTCAACCTGGACCAACACATCCTCGATTATCCCTCTCGGTACACGGACTGAGCGATCGGCAAGTTGTAATGTGGTCCGGGTGAGTTTTAATTCACCTAGACCCAGTTACTCGTAAACTGAGTATGGGATCAGATTCACACTCGCTCCTAAGTCAAGAAATGCGTGATCAATCTAATAGTTCCCAATTACGCAAGCGATAGTTGGGCTACCGGGATCCTTGTACTTTTGTGGCACATCTTGCTTTAGGATGACACTCACTTTTTCAGTTAAAAAGATTTCTTTTAAATATTTTGCAGTCTCTTGGTCGTACACAAGTCTTTCAGAAATTTGGTATATGAAGGTGTTTGTTTAACTGCATCCAATAGAGGGATGTTGACCTTCACTTGTTTCAGCACCTCTAGAATATCCTAAGAGTTAGAAAAAGTTTTTGGTGTTATCAACCATTGGGGGAATGGGGCAATTGGCTTGCCTTGAAGTTCTGGTTCCAATTCTTGTGGAGCAGTGCTAGGTCTATCATCGTTGTCCTCTTCCGGGTCCTTAGGCTTTTCATCCATAACCGGAATGATTTTGTCAATGGTCTTCCCACTCCTAAGAGTGGTGATAGATTTAGCTTGCTCCATATGTTTTGAAGAGCTCGGGTCGCTAACTTTATATTATGGTTTTGGATTGGGAAGAGGTTGAGCTGGAAGGCTTCCCTTATTCCAAATCATATTCTTGTGTCAAGCCCTTGTATGGCCTTTATAAGGTCTTGGAAGGCTTGTAGCATCCCATGATTGAAAAGCTCTTGATTTTAAAGATGTTTTAGAACCGGATCCTCTTGAGGTTTCCCTTTATTTGGAATTTGATTGAAGAAACCTTGAGGGGTAGTAGTTTGTTCATTCCTCCAACTGAAGTTTGAATGATTTCTCCAACTAGGATTGTATGTATTGGAGGTAGGTCCATTGAAAGGTCTTTGGTAATTATTCATCGCATTGGATTGCTCTTTCAATACCTCTTAAAAGGCAAGTATTGTTGGACAATTTTCAGTTGTGTGAATGTTACACGCACAAATACCGCAAACAATTTCCTTAACCTTATCCTTCTTTAGTTCCATGGCCTCAAATTTCCTTATGAGATTAGACATTTTAGCATTGATATCATCATCCTCTTTTAGAAGGTATAATCCGCCCCTCTTTTGATTGAGTGAGCCTAGAAGTGGTGCTTGATTTTGGGAGGTGTCCCATGAATGTGCATTTTCAATAAGTCTGTCCAAGTAATCCCACATATCATCGACATTTTTATTCATGAATTCCTCATTGCACATTGTCTCGACCAATTGACACATAGAAGATGTCAGACCATCATAGAAAAAGTGTGTAATGCACTAAATTTCAAAACCGTGTTGTGGGATTGAACTGACAAGATCCTTGAACCGCTACCAACATTGGAAGAATATTCCATCATCCTTTTGGGCGAAGTTCATGTTTGACTTTTTGAGGGTGTTCGTTTTATGATGTGGAAAAAAAATTTATGAACTCCCATATTATGTCATTCCATGTACCAATAGATCGAGGACGTAGTGAATGCAACCATGTCTTAGCTTTCTCTTTCAAAGAAAAGGGAAAGAGTTTCAGTCTGACCGTGTCCTCAGACACGTTAGGAAAATATAAATATAAAGTGACTATAATCTCGTCAAACTCTTTCAAGTATAGATATGGACTTTCAGATTCAAGTCTATGGAATTTTGGAAGGAGTTGGATCACCCCTGGCTTAATATTCATATGTCCTGTATTTTCTAGAAAAACCATGCATGAGGGTATGCTCACCCTATACGGTTGTAAATAATCTTAAAAAGTACGAGACGGGGATGCTTAATGCACCTCATTCTCATATAGACTTCTTCAACCCGAGGTTGAGGTTGTCTTCCCGGTTGATTGACTGGTTGATTGGCAGCCATAACTTCAATTAACTCTGTGTATCTCGAGTGGTGTTTAATCCTGTGATGGATAGATAACCCCTCAACTAATCCTCCTTCACTCAAAAGATGTTGAGAGTTGTCACAAACCCACTTGGGCATGAAACACCCTCAGCCCTCAATTTTAGATTCTAACCTAAACCTAAAAAAGGAAAGAATGAAAATATAAATCTAGAAATAGAAAGAGAGACGGAATTAGAAAGAAGTTACCAAATTAGAAGTTTCTAAATTAAGATCCTGCAAAACAAAACAAAATAAGTCAATTTTTAAAACAGAAATTCTGAAATTAGAAAGTTTCTAAAAATAAAAATAGAAAGATGAGTTAGTTTCTAAAAATAATAATAATAAAGCAACCAAGTTTCTAAAAACATAAAATAGAAAGTTTCTAAGAAGAGGAAAAGTTAGTTTCTAAAATCAAATTAGGAAAGTTTCTAAACCTAAAATTAGAAAGTGGTTTCTAAAAACAAAAAAAAGAAAATTTCTAAACCTAGAATTGGAAAGCTAAGTTAGTTTCTAAAATAATTTAGAAAAACCCTAACCTAAAAATAGAAAGTGGAAAAACCCTAATCTTAACCTAATTCTAAAACTAGCTAATATCAGAAAAATGCAACCATTAATCCCCGGCAACGGCACCAAAAACTTGTTCACAACCCCAAGTGTAGGGTCGCGACGTAGTAATAATCTCGGTAAGACTGAGGTTGAATCCACAGGGATTGAACTTATACGTTTTTGAAAGTAACTAGAACTAGAACTAGAAGAATATGTGAATCTAAAACTGAAGTAATCTATAGGGTAATTGTGATTAAAGTGATTAAAACTAACAAATTCAAAGGTGGTAACTACGGTTTCCAAGGATCCACTTATAGAGATCATGGAGATCTATGACTGATTCAATTCACACGATTAAAACTAACAAATTCAAAGGTGTCCTATTCATTTTCATCTCGAGCATCTGGTATTGGCTTATCTTCTCCGTGGGATGTAATTCGAACCTTTTTCGATCTTTCAGCAAATATTCTCATTTCTGGAGGCTTCATATTCTCACATAAAACCTTCACTTTGTCTGAAATGTCCCATTATGTTTTGTCAAGCACTGGGTAAATTGACTCTTTGTATGTTTTATGATATATTTCATTAAAGTAAAATAGAGAGCAGTATTTGTACATATCAAGTTGATACTTAAAACAAGGCAACAACATTTTTCCAAACTTACCACATGTACACTTCATTTCTCTTAGCTTCACTACATCAGTCATTCCCCATGCGGTCACTTGGAACTCATCCACTGAAATTGCGGTACATTGTGTCTTCACACTTCCGAGTGATAAAGTTCAGAAAATCCTTTTTTCTACCCAAGGAGTCAAAATTCCCTTACAAGCTAACTTCTCGTCAGTGGAGGAAGAAGTTTTGGATTTTACGCTACGCCAAAACAGTGAAAAAAGGACGGTCAAAAACTGTCTCAAAAGGCCAAAAAGGACGGTCCTGGACCGTCGTAACGTCCGTCAAATTTTGACATGCCAAATTGTTTAAAGGACAGCCATAAACCGTCTCTAAAAAAGGACGGTCATGGACCGTCTATAATGGTAGGTATGAGAGGACATATATGAAGCTTAAAAGGACGGTCCTAGACCGTCCGTAAAAAGGACGGCCCATGACCGTCAATAAAAAGGACGGTCCTACGCCATCCTTAGAAAGGACGACCCATGACCATCAATAAAAAGGACGGTTATAGACCGTCTCGTATGAACCTGAAAAGGACAGTCTTCGACCGTCCCATATTTGCATATATCATATTCTTCCTAATATGCACCTGTTACAACATCGTATTCTTCCTGATATACACCTGTTATATAATATATTTCATCATATTCCCATTCACATCCATCTAAACCTAAACTACATAAATCCATCCAAACATAAACTACATCCATCCAAACATAATCTTCCACATTACATTCATCCACGCATAAACCTGTTACAACATCGTATATTCTTCCTAATATACACTTGTTATATAATATATTTCGTCATATTCACATTCACATCCATCTTAACCCAAACTACATTCATCCAAACATAAACTACATCCATCCAAACACAAATAATCTTCCACATTACATTCATCCACACGTAAATACATTAACATCATAAATAAAAAAAGGAAATCAGCAACAATTTTCTGTCTTTCATCTAATAAAAAAATATTCAACCAATAAATAATCATAATTCATAATCATAAAAAATTGCAGAAAGTTCATTCATGTGGATGGATAGGGCAGCAGTAAAACTAACATGATCATCCATCCACTTGTGAGTTTTAATGGTTCAATATGGACTGTTGCTCTATCCATTTTTTGTAGGACGATCCGCTAACATTGATTTATTTGGCATGTGGCCTATCGACATTACAGGCCACTAGGAAACAACACATTAAAATCAAAATTTACAAGTTTCCTGTTGACAACCAACAGAAAACTAAACATTAGTTAACTGGCAGAAGGAGAGAGAGAGAGAGAGAGAGAGAGAGAGAGAGAGAGAGAGAGAGTACTTGTTACATGTCTTGCAACTGACTTGACCACCAGATTTAGGAGTCTGCTTTGACTTGTTGCTGTTAGGTGTCTTTCCAGCCTGTTTTGAAGGGTAAGGAGTTGTTGTATGCCCACCACCCTTCTTTCCACCAGCACTACCTGAATTCATTTGTTTAGTTGTTAACATGTACATCCAAATTTCAAACTGAAACAAATTATCATCATCATTGGCCAAAACTTTTTCTCATGAATCCTGACAAACTGAAACAAATAATAAATAAGAGAATAATTCAGAAAACTGTACCAAACATCTATTCCACCAATACGAAGGGGAAAAAAAAAAGGCTCTGGACCCTTGGTGGTAGGAATTGAACATTTGACCCCCCCCCCCAAAAAAAAGGCCACTGTATAGGATTGATTCTTAAAGGAAAGGGTTTAGCAAGGCCAATGTCTTTCCCAGATGCATAACATGAATACTAAAAAAGGATTTTCCCAGATGCATAACATGAATACTAAAAAAGGATTCTCCCAGATGCATAACATGAATACTAAAAAAGGATTCTTTCCCAAATGCATAATATGAATACTAAAAAAGGATTAAAAGAATACCTGTCTTTTGACCAACAGGTGTAACAAGCTTGGCCTTCTTTTCTGGAGCGGGTGTCTTGGTTGCAGATTCTATAGGTCTCTTCTTACCCTTCTCAGCCTTCACAGAGGAAATTAGTAAGAGTGGCATTAATCAGTTATTAAGCAGAAGTAAACATATTTCATGACCTCCAAAAAATTGCTTAGTAATTCAACTAGGGAAGATGCATTGAAAAATACCTTCTTAGGAGTAGCTCCATCTTCATCAACGGAGATTTCCTCATCATCATCATCCTCATCACTTTCGTCCCCACCTTCAACCATGTCCTGTGAATGTAGCAGAACCAATTGCAAAACAATCAGCTAAATAGAGGTGCAAATCTTCTTCTTCTTTTTTGTTTTTGAAGGATGACACAAAACATCTCTCATATGCAGTATCCTCACAATTCCTATAAAAGAAGAACCTTGCTGCATAGAGCATTAATAAAAACATTGTGGGAAATGTCCAAGATGAACTTGCAAAGGGCCCATCACGGATTTAATCTGCATACCAGATCGTTCACAAAAATAAATAAATAAAGACTTTCAAATTAACATTAAACTGATAATTTGATACTGCCTTCAACTACAAGGAAAAGGAAGAATATTTAATTAACACAACGAGGGGTGAGAAATTTTTATTTTCCTAGCCAAAAATGATAATACTCCTTGAGAGAATAAGAAGTACCTCATCGTCATCAGATTCATCTTCAAATGATTCATCTTCATCATCATCAGAATCATCATCATCATCTTCTTCCTTACCCTTACTAGGTTCCGCTATTTGAACCTTGGGCTTAGCAGTCGAGGATTCAGGTTTAGCGGCGGCCTTAACCTTCTCAGTAGCAGGCATGGCCTACTCATCCTTGACCACAGGTTTTCCTAAGAAGTCAATGAGAAAGACTTGATACATTAAATATGAAAAGAAAAATTGCAAATATTCATGAATTGCCATGTGAAATCAGAAATACCATACCATTTTCCCTTACGAGAACATGAATCTCCTCTTCAGAATCAGAATCCGAATCTGAAAAATTCAAAATCATAAAAATTTACTAGAAGAATGGAGCATGTCCCAACAAGATGTTTGCCATCCAGACACAATCACAATTGCCAGCCTGGAACATGTAGAAATTTGAGTCATGTAGGTGGCCATGTAAATCATTGGGCCAATAACTCAGGCTGCTTAACTATCAGGTAGGCCACACAAAAAAGCTCATTATTTTTGCACTTTGATTGGAAACCAATCTAATATTTGAACAGCCTGAATATTTTGCCAAATAATCTACACAGTGGTCCATCTAATTCATGGCTCAGATGTCTTACAAAACCAACTAGATTGGAACATGTATGGCCATGCAGAGGTGTGGGGCAAGAAAATATCTCAAAAAAGACAACTAAAAGATAATAACAGGGAATTTACAAGGCATGCAGATTTCAAGACTTACTTACCAAAGTGAACTCATCGATGTGACAATCAGACAAACACACAGTTAAGGAAATAAAAGATAAAAAGAATATCCATCAAAGTAACACGTAATTCTTTCAGCCACTAACAACATGCAAGCAAAAGGCTGCAAAGGATATTCTTCTGGAACCGTGCTCTTGTAACCACAAAAGTAGACACTCCCATGCTTCCAGCTGTGAGATAGTTCGAATTCTCTCTCAAAAATTAAATCAAAAGAAATATGATCATTGCAGAAACTTTGCCAAATCTAGATATATAAAAAATAATAGTAATAACTTACTTCATCAATGGGTTACGTACCTATTAGACAAGGTGAGTTAGACTTACCTGAATTTTATGTGCAGTAGAAGCTGGATTGTGGCTTGCACCTAGTAGAAAGCTTTGATCATGCACCCATGTGAACTCCCCAGTGAAACATTGTGGACCTCCTCTCAAGCCTACACAATAAAATAACTTCTTCTACTTTAACTCATATTACAAAGATGGACAGACATAAAATGGAAAAAAAAAAAAAAAAAGGAACAAATGAAACAGTTCCTTGGTACGTATTATACTAATTACAACTTGGACATTTTCCTTGCTCCCATTCCAATTTTCACTTAGCAACTATCCAACATAATTACCCTATGATCATTGCAGAAACTTTGCCATTTCTTCCACACCTATTTTGAAGTAGTTGTATGCATATCTGAATGTGTTTCCAATGATCTGGTTTTATGGTGCATTTGGCTCGTAACCTTAAGAAATGGAGAAAAATAGTTTGTGATTTTGGAATCTCTACACTTAGTAGAATTTCCAACAATTGAGAAACTCCTTTTGCTGAGTAGTTTGGGGATTGTATTTTGTGACTTTTATTTTTAGAAGATGGTGTAAGGGGCTGGCCAATGGGAAAGTGATGATATTGACTACAGTATTGTGAGAAAGTCGATAGAGGTAAGCACGCCATGAAGCGCAACTACTATAACCGATTAATAACTAGAGGAATCACGTGAGTGAATTAGCATTTTGTTTTCCGTTAACACTAAAGTTTCATTAGGGCGGCTTCCCCTTTTTGTCGGGACCGCCCGAATGGATGTAATTCTCCTCTTTCAATATACTTGGTGGCCCCGCTCCATCTTTTTATTAAAAAAAAAAACACTAAAGTTTCATTGATGTTGATTGTAAAGATCAATTGTAAGTTCAATGTCTATGTCTCAAGTTCCTGTCTTCCTTTGATATGAAGCCCCGCAACTTTTATACACTTAGTCTCCCTCAATCCCCACCAAATCGTGGTTGCTATGGTCCAAGATAAATGTCCACTAGCATGCATTTGAGTCCCACCTCCAGAAGCTTTAACATGCATGCACCAGTTGGGGGTGGCCAAATACTTTCTTTTTATGGATAGTTGGGAGACAAATACATAGTTGAAGTTGGTAGATGTATCTCAATATTCAAAGTTTGTGTTCGTGATTTTCTGATTGTGAAGTGACCTCTACCATACTCTCATTGGTTATGATTTACTCAGTCATTTTCAAATAGTTCCATCTGTTAATCCAATTTGTTTCATATAGTTTTCTTGTCCTTTGCAAGATGAATTTTATGCAAGTAGACTTGGTATCATCTATAGAGATATCACCAAAATTAGGGTATGTTCGGATTCTTAATTGAATCGAACTACAGTAAATCAATTCAAAAGTAGGGACAATCCCAACTTAATTCCTACTGATGACCCAAACCACAATTGCAATTAAAAAGAAATAAAAGAAGAAGAAGACAATCAAATTGGACTCAAGAACTGAGTGGCACTAGCCCCACATTATCCATTTCCTCTTTTACTAATCTAATTCATCAAAATTCATTCAGTTGAGTGTCCAATCTCATCCTTAAATCATCGAGTTAAAACAGAAACAATTGTGAATTCTGCTCAAAATAAAACAAAACAGACAGTATTAAAGTAAAGAACAAGACATCCTTCTTTTGCTAATTACAACTTGCTAAAAAAAAAAAAGGAACAAATGAAACAGTTCCTTGGTACATATTATACTAATTACAACTTGGACATTTTCCTTGCTCCCGTTCCAATTTTCACTTAGCAACTATCCAACATAACTGCCCTATGATCATTGCAGAAACTTTGCCATTTCTTCCACACCTATTTTGAAGTGGTATGAATATCTGAATGTGTTTCCAATGATCTGGTTTTATGGTGCATTTGGCTCGTAACCTTGAGAAATGGAGAAAAATAGTTTGTGATTTTGGAATCTCTGCACTTAGTAGAATTTCCAACAATTGAGAAACGGGGCTCCTATGTGCTGTATTGGACAGAAAGGGCTCTTTCACATCCACATGTGCATTGTTTCACAATTTTTAGAAATTCTACAAAAAGTAGAAATACTGATAATCATGAATTATTTTTCTCATGGTCCTAGCCAAACGCAAGCTGAGGCTTTGGTTTCCCTGGTAATTTCTGTCACTGTCTTTTGCTTCTTTTTTTTTAAAAAAAAAAAAGAAGAAGAAGAAGAAGAAGAAGATGGGCACTTGCCACCAGCATTGCAGATGTTCAGATGACTAAAAGCAGGCAAAATCAACAATGCAAATTGCAAATGTTCAGCCCCACATGAAGGTCCGATGGAAATTAAATAGTACAGTAGGTCTTATGGAGTTTTAATGGTAGGCGTTCAATCAACTGTTTCCAGTGACGTGGTCCACCTGCGATTGTCGTTAAGGTACATTAGGAACAAGAGATGCAATTTAATTGAATCTTGATTCCTTAAGTTACCCAATGAATATCCACTGGAAAACACTTGACATTCCTAACGAGTTAAGAATCTGGTGCTAAAAGCTTATATTTAAGTTAGTTATCAAGCACATCATCTCCGTGCATGACACGTAGGAGATCTAGCATCATTTTGAATATCTATATCATATCGGCCGATACAGGCGATATGCCAATTCCCGGAATGAACAGAGATGGCAGATCAGAGAACTCAACAATGACCACTTAAGGCCATCATATCCAACATGGTGGTCCTACAATTGTGTTGGATTTGCATCATCAATTAGATGCAACAGTAATCCTCCCTATAAGGATATGTAATACAAGGTTTGCTAATTCTACAATGAGTACATCCCAAACCATACACATAGCCGCACATGCCGACATGGCACAGACACAAGATTGAAGACGTTCCTTAGGTGGACTGTATATATGTGCCTTGTCCCAAGAATCAGGCTGATCAATCATAAGTGAACCAAAGTATATGGAAAAAAAAATGAGGTTAAGGAAAAATTAGCCAATGGTCCCCATTCAACATACATGTGCATCCCACCTGATGAATTGATTGACCCGATTACTGGACCAGGGACATACACAATGGGAACACCTTATGGATGGCTCGAATCTCCCACAAATTTGCAGCATTGGCACATGTGGCAGCGTCTAGAGGGGTTGGGATCTCACCTTCTAGAATTAGCAAACTTTTACGTAATACTCCTCAGGAAATTTCAGAAAGAGAGTATGGCATGAAAATTTGCAGTGAATCCAATAAAGGACCTATGAGTAAGATCGATACCAAAAAATTAGAGATCCTTGTTACTCGTTTCTTATCTATAGCAATGAAAACCTTTTTATGCTGCTTTCCTATTAACAGAATTTTGAAGCCATTATGCATTTGACCTTTAGGACCATAGTGGATTATAGAAATTTTAATCACAACAATCAGTTATTGTAGCTGTTCATTTTACCTGGATTACGCCGTAAAAGGCTTCTACAGAGATCTATACAATCAGGATGCAGTTCTTCCAAAACACCTTGTGGAAACTGTGGCTCATTAGATGCCAAAATATTGTGGAAAAGCTGCACATAGCGGTGATTTAGGATAAGGTCAAATACAGCCATTCTGAGATCTTTCAAACAAAAATTCGCAATACATGTATGTTTTAATAAGAACCTGGTGTTGGCAATTTCCTTCAAAGGGTGGCTTCCCTGTGACCAGCTGGAACAAAATTGCTCTGACACTCCATAAGTCAGCCTTCACAAAGCACTCATGAACTTGAAGAACAGAAAAATATCTGCACAAACTCTACCATAGGTAGTACTGATGTGAGGAACAAGTTGTGTAATAACACCTTTGCATCATATTTTTGGTTCTAAATGATCTCTAGAGCCATGTATAATGGTGAACCACATAAAGTCTCAGCTAACCCTTGAGGTGCTAGGTACCTACAAAGGAGGCATTTTTTAATCAAGAAAACAAAAAGATGGAATTGGAAGAAGAACTGAGACCAGCCAAAAAAATCAGATACACCAATCTTTTTTTTTGAAAGATGACACAAATTGTTCAGTTCGCTCGTATTTGTTCTCATTACATAGAGGGTTTCCTCACAACATCTTCTAAAAACACCCTCTACTCCAGTAACTCCCATACCATTTATGATGTCTCTTGTCAGCCGGAATGGAACCTCCCAAAGACAGCAGAGCTATCACATAAATTATGGGAGACTTTATTAATACGTTAGACGTGAACTCCTCTCTTCCTCGATAAATCAGAAGATAGGAGAAATGGAAGTTCATGGTCGATATAGACGAACCCCTCCGGGTGTTTTAAGCATCAGTCCGTTTCAAAGGCAACACCGAGATCGATGTGAACTACTTCTGCAGTAGCTTGGTCAATGAGAATTTTATTCGAATGTCGATCTCCAAGCCCAACAATGTAGCCTACCTGAATTCAAAGGATATACTTAGTCATTAAGCTGCATCTTGGTTAGCATGTCTCCATCTTGAGGCACATAAATAACTGATTGGAGTTATATGCATCTTGGTTTTGCATTTCAAGACATTAGATATTACATAGAAACTGCATTCTAACATCAAAGAATGAATTCTACATATAGCAGCCTGATCTTGCTCCTGACGTGTTACACCATAACGATGAGCAACATTTTCAAAAGTAACACCCATGGGTAGAAGACTGTCTTAAGCTTGCTGGAAACTCTAAACTCGTGACATTATAAAAGATCTTTGTTGAGGGCAAGAAACATCCTTTCTTAAAGCAAAAAACATGCAAAATTTAAAAGATGTAGAGTTCAGCGAGAACATATCTTGAGATTTATTGACCCTTCCCAAGCCATTGGATTTGCTGTCATAGACTCCAATCTAGCCCCAATCCCTGTATTGAGAAGATTTAGAAAAAAAAAAAAAAAAAACAATAATAATAAAGATAAATCCAGAGTTCATAAACAACATAACATGACCATCAAGCCTCTCAATAGGATGCATGCATACCTATGTCATAAAATCCAGCTTTAATGGCAGGAGCAACATCAACAATTGCATGGAGTCCAGATGAGCATTGCTGGTTTATAGTTCTAATAGGCACAGTTTCTGTTTGACACAGATAAATAGTAAATACAAATGATTGAACATGTACTTATAGAAATTTGCTGACATTAACGACCTGAAAGTCATCTCGAATGTACAAAAATTCGCTAACATGAACAACCTTTTCAAACTGTACATATGGTGATGAGATGTACCCTACAAATTCCTCCTCAAATCAAATGGGATAATCAACATACATTGATAGAAAAAGGATAAGAAATAAAAAGAAAAAGAGAAGATGTATATATATGATGGCACTTTTTACAATGGTTAGTAGGTGCATTGAATCTAGTTTGTTTACATCCTAACAAAATGAGTGAAACCGTGGCCCAAATAAACGAGAGGAGTTATATAATACTCAGATTGCCTATGAACCTTGATACACGGGCACTCAGAAATTTCACACGTTGCATATATTAACTCAAATAACAGAGTATAAACTGCAGCCCACCTTCGCTGAGACACAATCCTACTTCTGATTCATGGACACTTGTTTGTGGAAATAAGACAGTTGGATATTTTTCATTTTTAACCATACAATCCAATAATCGGACAAGCTTGTTTTATTCATGATATATGTGCATTTGGTACAATTATTTGGAGAGTTTAATTTGAGTACTAGTTGTATGCAAGTGTGAAATTTCTTAGTGCCTGTGTATCATCCATCACAATCTGCCAGAGTATAAAAGTTTTTTTTTCTCAAAAAAGTGATAAGTGGAAAGAAAGTAATCTGGGTCTTTGCTACCCCACCTCTTCATTATACAAAGGATTGAAGAAACTAGTAGCTTTTTAGATATACCGGGTTTTGCCACTTGTAATTTCAGTTGGCTCGTTGGCAGAACTCCATTCCACTAAATATTTGCCAGAATGCCCTTTCAAATGCAACCTTAAACTGCTGAGATAATGGGTCACTCACCCAGATCACTTGTCATTCTTAGTTGGCTTGTCAAAGAAAACTCTAGGCCAACGCAAAAGAGACTCCAATCCCACCCAATTCAAAATGTAATGCTCTTTCCACTCTTGCTGAACACCACCCTTTCCAGAGCATACGGGAACAACAAATATTGGGAAGAATCCCATTGGAGCATTCTTCCAAACGCAACCTCAAACAGCTGGGATATGGCCACTCACCCAGCTCACATTCCATTTCGAGCTGGCTTGTTGGAAAGACTCTGTTCCACCCAATGTGGAAGGTGCTTTCCATTTTTGCAGAATCCCACCCTTTCAGAGTAGGCGGAACATGGTAAATATTGAGCGTGAAGAATACCTAGAGCATATTGGTTTTTTAGGACGTCTGGATTTCCTGCTAAAGACTCTCGCAGGTAGTTCTTGCTCAGGGATGGTGGGTGGGTCCCACATTGGAGTTTGTGAGAAATCCACACGTCCCAACAGGCCTTTGGCAAGCCCGATCCTCTGATCTATGCTTTCATCAACCCAAGCATTCAAGCTTATACTGATATATGCTTTCATCAACCCAAACCCAAAAAGAAACGAGAAAAAGCAATGACAGAAGGGATTCTGGAATAAAAACAGCAAGAAGAGGAACAATCGGCAGGGAAAATAAGGAATTTCGAGAGAAACTCACCTATTTGAGATGAATCTTCAAGGATTCATATCTCTGGAGAGGAAGATTGTGCCATTCGAAAGAGGGAAGAGCTCTGGCAAGGAAGATCGCCCGTTCAAAAGAGGAAGAGTCGTTCGAAAGAGGAAGAATCGTGCGTTTGGAAATCCCTCATCTGAAATGAGGAGATACTTTGAAATCCGTTAATTGTGTGTTTACCATCATTTATAACATACACATTATTACGAGACGTACATATAATGGACCATTTACTAGATGGTTACGATAGTTTTATATAATAAAATTATACATATTACCCATCTAAAACTAGACCCATTATTTGGTTGGTCTGGATAACCCTATATCATTACCACTATTGATATAAACGAGTCACCACATTTTATAGAAAATGCAAAACTCACGCACATTGACTGTTAAAAAAAGGGTACCTTCAGCGTAGGATCTGGTAGGGCTCCATGGGACCCACCATGGTGTTTTTGCTTCATCCATACCGTACATCCATTTCTAAATATTGTTTTAAGCATTATGACAAAAAAATACGTTCTAAATAAATCTCTGTTGAACCACACCACAGGCTTAAAGTAGCGTTTGGACGTTCACCGTTAAAAAATACTATTTAGCTACGGATTTAGGTAGTTTTAGCTATGGATTGTAGCCGCTGCTATTACCGACAGATTTTAACCGTAGCCAAAACCACCACAAGTTCGTCGGCTTTGCCCTATTTTTTTGGTAGTGAATGAGCTCGAGCTGACTATCAGCTCCCATGGGGTCGAGCTGTGTGGGCCCCACCGTTGATGTTTGTCAAACATCTAACCCATCAATCAGATGCACCATTCCATCATGGGCCTAAATCTCGAAAATCAAGTCAATTCGTGACTTGTGTGGACCACACCAGATACAACAATTGAGAGGGGCCACTCTCCATTAAAACATTCAAAATCATTTATTAGGTCCACCGAGATGTGGTTCACAAATCCAGCCCACCCATTGTGGGTGTCCCACTTGAATGAAGGGTCGACCAAGTTTTGTTGCCAAGATCCAAAACTTAGGTAGGCCCAGAAAGTGCTTTTATATGTTTGAGGCATATATTCGCATGATTTTAAATGGTATGGCCCACCTAAGTTACGTATGTGGCTGATTTTTGGGATACCCCGTAAACTAAGGGGGACCCATCAAATGGATGGTGTTGATGTTTGACAAACATCACAGTGGGGCCCACACAGCTCGACCTCATGGGAGCTTATAGTAACTATATAATAATATATATATATATATAATATTTAAAAATATATATAAAAACCTATGATGTATTTGTTATATCCACACCATCCATCCATCCCGAGATATCATTTTAAGTCATTAGCCAAAGAATGAGACGGATAAAAATCTATAGTGGACCCGCCACAGAAAACAACAGGAGGGTGATTCCCACCGTTGAAACCATCCTAAGGTTCATCGGAATGTTTATTTGAAATCCAATTGGTTCAAAAGTTTTTTTTTTTAAATGAAATAAGGGAATACACAAATATTAACTTTATCAAAAACTTTTGTGGCCTTTAGAAGTTTTTAATGGTAGGTATTACTGTCCCATTGTTTTCTGTGTTGGGGTCCACTGGAGCTTTGGATTTAACTCGTTCTTTGGACATTGCCCTAAAATGATCTCTCCAAATGGATGGAAGGCGTGGATACAAAACATACATTATGGTGGGGCCCAAAAATGAGAGGTATATAAATCTCAGGTGTACCACACCACATGAAGACAATAGTGATTGGATATCCATCATTAAAATCCTCCTAAGACCCACTTTACTGTTTATTTGACATACAATCTATTTATTAGGTCATACAGGCCCCAACAAAGCTCTTTGTTGCCTAGCTCTTGTGGCCTGACCTCAGCCAACCTAATGCCAGACTTGACCTTGGGCCCACTTTGATTTATATATTGTATACCCATATGGTCCATTTATTTTACCAACTCATTGTAGGATATGAGCCCAAAAATTAATCATATTCAAATCTTAAGTAGACTACAACATAAAAAACAGATTGTCCTAAAAAGTTTCGTCGCTAAAAACCCTCTTTCTTGTAGTGGAATTTTGATTTAAACATCTGAAGTTATTTACTTTTCAACTGACTGATCGATTGTCCAAAAATGGTTAAAGGTTGTTCATAATATTAAAAATATATGAATGAATAGAAAACACAAACATCAGCTTGATCCAAAACTTCTATGGCCTCTAAGAAATTTTAAATGGTAGAGGTTCAATCACACTATTTCCTGTGGTGTGGTCTACTTGAGCTTTGGATATGCTTCTTTTTTGTTCTTTAGACCTCAAATTATCTGTTAACATGGATGAATGGAGTGGATAAAAAAATAAACAACAGTGGACCCCACAGAGTTTACTCTGGTAAAAGTAACGAATAACTCACCTAAATGTAGTAGAGAAGGGTTTCCTTAAAACATTCATAATCATATATTGGGCCTGCCTGAATGTGATTCACATATCCAACCCACTTATTATGTGTGTCCCACTTGGATGAGGGATATCAGACCAAGTTTCAATCGCATCCATGTCTGTATTAACTTACAAACAGATTGGATCTCAAATAAACATTGCGGCGGGCCCTAAGAAGGTTTCAATAGTGGGTGTCACTATCCCACTCTTTTCTATGGTGGGTCCACTTGAACTTTGGATCTACCTCGTCAATCAGATGCACCATTCCATGGTGGGCCACGAGCTTAAAAATAAAGTCAATCCATGACTTGGGTGGGCCACACCACATACTATAGTTAAGAGGCTTACCCTCCCATTAAAACATTCATAATCATTTATTGGGCCCACCTAGATGTGGTTCATAGATCCAACCCATTCATTATGAGTGTCCCACTTGGATGAGTAGTCAGCCCAAGTTTCATATACATCCAAAACTCATGTGGGCCCCACCAATTAAATGCTTTTATATGTTTTAGGGATGTCTTCACATAGTTTTAGATGTTATGGCCCACCTGAGTTTTGTATACAACTGATTTTTGGACTTAAATGGTACACATCAAATGTATAGTGTTGATGTTCTACATACATCATGGTGGGGCGCACACAGATTAACCTCATGGGAAGTTCCCATGAGGTGACCTTATGATACCATTTCACTATTATGTAACTCCTTCATGGGTGTTACTCTAACCGTGTACGCCCCACCTTGATATATTTTATGTATATCGACACCGTCCATATATTTTTCCATCATATTTTAGGATGTGATTTCGAATCATAAGAACTCAATAATCTCAGGTGGGTCATACCAATCAAAACAATGATGAATAACTATTAAAAACCTTTTGAAGTCGACAAAAGTTTTGGATCAATTTGATCTTTGTAGTTTACCTTCATCTAGATCTTCTTTACATTATCAACAAGTTGGATTACAAATAAATATTATTAAAACCTTTCGATGGGCTCTTTATAAATTTTAATGGCGAGGTATTATATTATCATTCTTTCTAGTGGTGTGGTCCACTTATGATTTAAATCTACACAATTTTTTATACCCGGCCCAAAAATGGGTTGGAGAAATATAGAGGCGACAAGGATATACAACACATTATCAAAATCTCACTTTTGTTATCTTTTTTTTTTTTTTTTTTTTTTCAATTTTTCTTGTCAAAATACAAAATCTAGTTTTTTTTTTTTTAAATATACTTTTTTTATTTTTTTTTATAATTTGTCAATTTTTTCACAATTTTGTTTAATTTCTTAAATTTTGTTTTTCAAAATATCATTTTTATAATCTCACTTTTGTTATATAACTTTTTAATTTTTGTTGTCAAAATATAAAATCTAGTTTTCTTTTTTAAAAAAAATATATTTTTTTACAATTTGTCAAAATTTTCACAATTTTGTTTAATTTTTAAAATTTTCTTTTTCAAAATATCATTTTTTAATCGAAATCTTGTTATATAACTTTTTAATTTTTCTTGTCAAAATAAAAAATCTAGTTTTCTTTTTTAAAAAAGATATATATATATATATTTTTACAATTTGTCAATTTTTTCACAAATTTTTTTAATTTTTTTAATTTTATTTTTCAAAATATCATTTTTTAAATATCACTTTTGTTATATAACTTTTTAATTTTTCTTGTCAAAATACAAAATCTAGTTTTATTTTTAAAATTTTTTTTTTTTTTTTTTTTACAATTTGTCAATTTTTTCACAAATTTGTTTAATTTTTTATATTTTCTTTTTCAAAATATCATTTTTTTATCGAAATTTTTTTTTTCAAAATTATTAACATTATTCAAAGTTCTTAATTTTTTTTTTTCAAAATCTAGATTATTATAAAATCACAATTTTTTTTTCAAAATTTAAAATTTTCTTAAACATTGTTAATTATTTTTTCTAAGCTTCTCAATTGTTTTTTTTTAAAATTCACAATCTTTTGGATGCAGATGGTATAAGACGGCCAAAGACCGTCTCTAATTAAGACGGTCTTTGACAGTCTCAAATTAAGACGGCCAATGACCGTCTCTCCTTGGCAGTCTCAAATTACCAGTAAAAGACGGCCAATGACCGTCTCTAATTGAGACGGTCCTTAACAGTCTCAAATTACTAGTAACAGACGGCCAATGACCGTCTCAAATGGCAGCATTTAAGACGGTCATAGACCGTCTCTTTTTCAGACGGTCGATGGCCGTCTGTTTTCTGCAGTTAATGACGGTTTTTTACTGTCTTAAATAATTTATGGACGTTTAAAATTTTAAGACTATTAAGGACGGTCAAGAGCCGTCTAAAAGTTTAGAGACGGTTTATGGCCATCTCTAAAGCGTCTTTAAACCAAGCAATTTTAGAGACGGTCCAGAACCGTCTCTAAATCCATCATTTTTTTCCATTTTTCACGTAGTGTTACTCCTTGTTAATTCAAGAAGCTTCATAACGGGGTACTCTCGTGCATCTACGAAAAATACATTCATATTTTCGACGATATTGGTAGTTACAATGTTATACCTCATGTCAAGAAAGAAAATGGATGCCCATCTTTCTTTTTCTATACCATTAAGGAACTGATATGTTGTGGTATTCAACATTTGAATGCATCGTATCATCTCTTAAAATGTGGATGTCCGGTATGTCTTAACAGCACCCCAAAAGTATTCCTTCATATAATCATCCGAATATGCCTTCTTCATGTTTTCAAGAATATGATAAGCATAATATCCATGGATCGCATATGGAAAAATGTTAGGGACTTCACTGACCAACCCTTTGTGATGATCCAACTAGTCCTGGAAGATTCCCAATTGCTTTGGATAAAATTCCAAGGAACTACCTCCAATTAATATTGTTCTCAGATTCTCCGATCCCATATGTCACAGGGGGGATGTGATTATTTCCATCCAATGTAGTAGACATGAAAAGAACACCCTTGTACCTTCCTGTCAAATGTACCGCATCAGCACACAACACCCTCCGAATATGTAAATGTAGGCTTCTGATGCACTGTCCAATTGCAATAAAGCATCATTCAAAACTATTTATTTCGTCATTCACTTGTAACTCCATCACAGTCCTTAAACTGGCCTTTCGCAACTCGTGAAAATAGGCCAGAAGCTCATTATAAGAACCCTCGTACGATCCCAAGACTTGTTCCTTTGTAATCTCTTTACCTTCCCACTCTTTCTTTTAGTTGATCTCAATCCCGTACATCTCACTTATACGATATTAAATTTCCTTTGACGTGCATGTCAGTCTCGAACTCATACGACCAATGCCAAATTCACTACTTATCAAACTGGTGGCTTGGCAATGATCTCTTCCCTTCCTCTTCAAGGTTATTATATCACAACCGTCATCCACGATCGTTGACTCAGAGTGGCGTGTCGCCTCAAACGACATGTTATATGTATGCTTTGAGTTGTAAATCTTTATCTTGAACATCCCTATGTCGTCCAACTCTGAAGCATGCATCCTCCAACTACAATTTTTTATAATGCACCTAATCGTAAATATCAGCATGTTAGACTTCAAGACCTTATACTGGAACTTGTGACACATCGCATATTTACATAGAAAATGTTGTAATTGACCTTTGTCCTGTACACTTGCCTGATAGATATTTCGATTAGATCTTCCACAAATGCTGGATATCCTTGATGATCTGAATTGACAAAAGCTTCATCAGATGGAGCGAAGATAGTATACAATGATCTAGAAATATCTTCATTTTCTTCATACACTGGTATGGGTAAATTTAAGTTTATAGGCTGTGGAAGACTTGCATGGATGGATCAACAAATGCATTATTAACGGATGGGATTTGGAGATCGCATTAGTCAGCTGTTCCTTGAAATTGATCGTTACTTGAAGGGCCGCATATATCAAAATCATCAAGTCCTTGATCATGATATCTATCATTACTTGAAGGGTCAGATATATCGTAGTCATCATTCCCTAAATCATGATGTGTATCGTTATATGAAGGGCCGCTTATATCGCAATCGTTGACTCCTCGATCGTAATATCTATCATTACTTGAAGGGCCAAGTATATCGGAATCCTCGACTATTCGATCATTGCCTGAAGGTTGCAATTTAAGAGATGATAGGTTTGAATGTAAAGTGTAATCTATGTTGTTATCCTCAACGAAAGGACAACTCCTCACTTTCTCTACACACAATGGTATTTGTGTTGAAAGAGTCTATCCACAGAATAACATATATGCTTCGAGATCTTCATCATCTTTGATTATATGTGGGCGGAGGAATCCATGTAGTGCATCACCGTACACAACTTTAATTATCAAATCGAATTCATCCGATGCAGTCTTCATAATCGGATGCATTTTATCTAGAAGCTATTGATATGTAATATCATCACTCACAACAAATTCCTTTGAGTCTCCACCATTATAGGTAAACATTCCCTTGTCATATACACTCTTTTCATGATAATAGCATAATATAGACCTATGACCCATACTCTTCCAATATTGGTTAAGCTACAAAAAAATTTGAATGAGTACAGCTTGCCAGGAATGTAGGATACTGGTTGTCATCTTAAATGGGTCGTAGTTATCATCCATATTGGTTCGTGGTTGTCATCCACATTGAGTTGTGGTTGATGACCACGACCCATTGTGGACAACAACTACGAACCACTCGAAGGGTCATGGTTTTCAACTAAAATGGGTCGTGGCTGTAATATTATAAGGATCGTGCCTTTCACTGCCCTGTGCAAGGACCAACTCGTTTGGGTCATGGTTGTCTTGTTATATAAGCATAGTTTTTTATGTTAGACAGGTCATAGTTGTCAGCTGATATGGGTCGTGGTTCTCATGTTACATGGGTTGTGGTTGTCACGGTATATGGATCGTGGTTGGCAACCACGTTCAACGACCTATATACAACAACAATCCATTGTTCATCAAAACCATGATCCAACATGTATGACAACCACGATCCAATGTGCATGTGAACCACAATCACACGACAGGGCCATGGTTGTCATATAAAAGTGGTACTTGAGTTTCAAATTACTTTCATAAGCCGATCCCAACCAGAATCCTTATTGCAAGGCCCAACTCGTTTGGGTCGTGGTTGTCACATTATATAGGTTATGGTTTTTATGTTAGACGGGTCATGGTTGTCAGCTGATATGGGTCGTGGTTCTCATGCTACATGGGTCGTAGTTGTTACGGTATATGGATCGTGGTTGACAACCACATTCAACAACCCATATACAACAACGATCCATTGTTCATCAAATCCACGATCCAACGTGGATGACAACCACGATCCAATGTGCATGTGAACCACAATCACATGACAGGGTCGCGGTTGTCATATAAAAGTGATACTTGGGTTTCAAATTACTTTCATAAGCCAATCCGAATTAGAATCCTTATTGCAAGGCCCAACTTGTTTGGGTCGTAGTTGTCATGTTATATGGGTCATGGTTTTTATGTTAGACGGGTCGTGGTTGTCAGCTGATATGGGTCGTGGTTCTCATATTACATGGGTCGTGGTTTTCACGGTATATGGAGCATGGTTAGCAACCACGTTCAACGACACATATACAACGATGATCCATTATTCATCAAAACCACGATCCAATATGGATGACAACCATGATCTAATGTGCATGTGAACCACGATCACACAATAGGGTCTTGGTTGTTATACACACTGTGTGGTGGTTCCTAACTACGATCCATTGTGGATGACAACCACGACCCATTGTTCATTATATCCATGACCCATTTGATAGTAACGTCACATTCTTTTTCAGGAAATCACATTCATTTCGTTATTTCCCCGTAATCCTGAAAAACAGAATTCCTAACATCGAAAAACCAATAGTCACACGAAATCCTAATCACATTAATCACTCGTTCACCAGCCTATAAAAGTGGTACTTGGGTTTCAAATTACTTTCATAAGACAATTCGAACTAGAATCCTTATTGCAACACCTTAACCATTCATGGATTTATTTACTCTTCCAATCAAAATAATGGATGAGATATTCGAAGAAGACATCGAGTCCTTCTCGCGTTCTTCTTCTATGGGTGATTCGTTCCCTTTCCTCAGGGATGTTGTCATCTTCCTAAATATCAATGGCCTTCACAGAAAATTTTGAAGACAATTTTGGAACACTGGCAACTCGAAGATAATTTCTCTGAGGTAGACAGAGAAATCAAGCGGTGTTGTTTCGCTTGGGCTTGTGAGCAAGACTTTAACGAGAAAAGGTTGCATTAGATCGAGAGGTACAACGCGGCAAAGGAAGCAAAAGCTTAGGCTGTTAAAAGATTTGAAGACCTCAAATTGGCCCACCTATAGCTCCCATCCAGTCACTCTTCTTCTTCCTTGTCCTGTTATTATTGTAATTAAATGAAAGTTTACTTGTTGATTTTATAGTCATCTTGCAGAGTTCATGTATAATGTAATTTTCGGGTGCAATAGAATGTCATATAGGGTCGTGGTGAGGGTTGTGATTATCATGTGGTCAGGGTCGTGCTTGTAAGGGCCGCGTTAAAGTCCTAACTCGTTGGCCCTACTATGTTGCATCGTGGTTGACATGTTATATGGGTCATGGTTCACAGTTATATAGGTGTCATGATTGACAGCCACGAGCCACTCGAAGGGTCGTGGTTTTCAACCAAAATGGGTTGTGGTTCATAGGGCAGTGAAAAGCACGATCCTTATAACATGACGACCACAACCCATCTGGCATGATAACCACGACCCATAACATCTGCCAACCACGACCCATGTAACATAATGACCACGACTCATGTGCTTGTGAAAAACACGATCCTTATAACATGACAACCAAGATCCAATGTGCATGGGAACCGGAACCACGATCCTTCATTTGAGTCGTAGTTTTGAATACATGAAGGGTTGGTTATCACTGTTAGTGGTTGAGGTTTGATTTCTTGGAGGGTGGAAGGTTTAAAAGCGTGAAGTCGTGATTTTCTACTATCAATAGTGTAGGTTTGATTGAGGTGTGCCCTACAATAAGCTCCTTTCACGTGATAAGAACCTTCTCGACTCTAATCTTCCTTTACCTTATCAAAATGCCTATAAAATAATAATAATAATAATAATAATAATAATAATAATAATAATAATAATAATAATAATAATACAGATCTCGTAGTTGATGAGAATTTCAAACAATGACGAACAACATCTCTTTCTGGAAGTTAGTCCCTGGATCTTCACTTTTCTATGAAAATGAAAGAAGAAGAAGAAGGTCTATAAAAGGTGCATGTGAAAGGCGACATTCGGCCCTTCTAAGCCCATATATTCTTCTGTATTCTCCGAGGGAGAACGGATTGGCTACTTCTCCCGTCACCAGCCATGGGTCCAACCATGACATATGTGTTTCATCCATTCCGTTCATCTGTTTTGACAGATCATTTTAGGGCTTGATCCCAAAACTGAGAGGGATCATTTTAATGGTCTACGACGCTCATTTAACATTGTTTCCTATAATGTGGTCCACTTGCGATTGGGATATAGCTCATTTTTCATCTCATTCCATAAAATGATCTGAAAAAAATATATGGACGGCATGGATGAAACATGTACATGGTGGTGGGTCCCAGCAACCACCGAGCACTAGCCATTGGCCGGTGACAAGGGACGTAGCCGATCCGTTGCTTTATCAGGTGTTAGAGCAGCAGGTGACTTCTACTTCACTCCAGGACCATCCAATCCTGAACCAAGGATAGGGGCATTTTCGTCCAAAACAATCTTCAAACATTGTCAAAAGGCCATTCTTAAGATATATGGAATGTTAATTGGCCCAAATTGCATGGTCAGTACTGTCAATTTCCCTAAAAAGAGCTCGCACGTTAACTAGTTATATATCCAAGCAGGTGTAGGGCCCATTATGGTATTTGCATGACATCTGGCTCATCCAGCAAAGTTGGCCACCGTGAAAATGAGATGCGCCAAATATTTTTGGGGTGTTGGATTTTTTATATTAATAAAAAATTTGCTTCTCTCTCAAAAAAAAAAAAAAAAAAAAAAAAAAAAAAAAAAAAAAAAAAAAAAAAACCCAAAATCAAAGTTGATCCGCAACCATGAAAATGAAATAATCCATGCAAACGTAGAGTTTTTTGAGAGGTTATTCATGGTTTTCTAATGGCGTACTTCACCTAATAACTAGATCAACCTCATTTTTAGAGCATCCCATTTTTATGATGGGACGGCCTCTCTGTACATAAGAAATGTCATACACAAATTTAGTTGGACGTATAACTTGTTGTGTCTAAGTATTTCTCTATATAACTAATGTCGAGTTGTGCCGAGTTTATATATATATATATATATATATATATATATATATATATATATATATATATATATATATATATATATATATATAAAATTTATTTTTTCATGTTTTTGTCTAGTTGTCCTTAGTTTTCTTAAGTCAGGTCGATCGTGTTTTCTTATATTTTGATCATGTCGTGACCAAATCAAGTTTTTCTCGATTCTTGATGAAATATGGTTGAGTCGAGTTAGGTGAGTTAGGCCTTAGGCCGAGGTTTTAAACTATATCGGACTTTTGTTGCGTACCAAGACTACAATTCTCTCAGTTGTGGGACCCATTCAAATGAAGCCTTCATTGATTGGCTTGATATATATTTGATCTGCAGGTTCCACCGTCACTCCAAAGTTAAGTTCCACGCTCCCCAATATATGTTTGTTCCCAAAATATCCCTCTCTCTTTGCTTAATTTACTAAGACACCCTTCTCAGTTATCCTGAGCCATGCTCATTAAAAATTGGATTCTGAAATCTAGGCCCTTCGTGGTCCAAGGGCTTGAAGCTGGGCCCAAGCTCTACCCATCATAGATTAGCCGTTCATATATTCTGGTGGCCCATGTTGGCCTTGAATTCAAGCCTAATTTTCCTGGCCCATGGGCTTGAGAACATCCAGTGGTAAGATAACCCAACCCAATATAATGGCATTTCGGTAGTTCTCTGAAAATATGTGGGTCTTTAAAAAAACCCATCTTCAGTTCCCCAAACAACCCAAATCACGACCGATCTTAAAGACAAAGGTAGAACCAACTGCCACGTGGCGGTTGCTTAAGTCCACACGTCTATCAATGTTAGAGTTGGGTAATCCTAACCCGATCCGGTGGATCTGACCCGATCCAACGGCCTGTATCAGTGCGAATCAGGTTGGTTAGGTTAGATTCGAAATCTTTTCAGGTCGAATTTGGATCCATGCCTACTCGGACCGATCCGACCCAGAATCCGATCCGAACCGACCCGATCCGGATGTATGTGTTTCATTAATTTCGTTCATTCATTTTTGAAAGTTCAAATTATGGCTTGGTACCAAAAATGAGAGGAATATAGATCTCAGGTGGACCACACCACATGAAAACAGATAGGGGTTGGATATCCACCATTAAAATCCTCCTAAGCCTATTCACTACACCAAAATGGTCCATTTGCGACTTATTGTTGCGACGGACTTAGTCCGTCGCTAAAATCTCTTGGTTTAACGACGGATTTAATCCGTCGCTAACGGAAAAGTCCATCTCTAATCCCGTGTTTCTCGACAATCCGGTCTGGACGTCGCTGAATTTATCGACGGACCAAAATCCGTCGTTAAAATCTGATTTACGACGGATTTTGGTCTATTGTTAAGAAGCGACGGATGACATCTGTCGCAAAATTCGATTTTCTCACTAACTATAATTCCCACCCAAAACACCAAATGGCGCCCTTTTCAGCTCCTTTTGCGACGGATCATGTCCGTCCTTTTGATCCGTCGTAAAAGGACTTTTGTCATCACATTAATTTTTTTTCATTATTTTAAGAATACGGTGGAAAATTAAGTTTTTTTTTTATAGTCTAATAGTTGTTTTTTAATAGAATTTTGTTGGTTTAATTGTACATATTTATATCTAAGATTATTTTTTAACAATTGATTGAATGCAAAAAGAAAATTTATTCTGTTTTTATATCAAATGAGTGGAATTTTTAATTTTATTTTTTAATTTAAAATTAATATTTAAATGATTTGTAATATCACATGAAAAAGAATATTGAGAAGTTAAAACAATTTAACAATGTTTGAGAAAAAAAATAGATTTTGAAAAAATAAAAATCGTTATTTAATAAAAATCTATTTTGTGGGAACAAAAAAGAATTTTGAATAAAGTTGATAAATTTGGAAAAAAAAAAAAACAATTGATTTTGAGAAAAAATAATATCCTAAAAAAGAAAATTAAAATTATTTTAAAAAAATGTGAAATTTTTCACAATGTTGAAAAATGAAAATATTTTAAAAAAAGAAAATGAGTTTGAAATTTGAAAAATAAAATAAAATTTCATATTTTAAAAAATGTGAAATTTTATTTTATTTTCACTCAAAATAAAATTTGAGTGAAAGATAAAATAAAATGATATTAAAAAAAAATCGATACTTTATCAACAAACAAACATTTTGAAACAAAAAATAAATAAGTTGAATCATTTTGTGATTTTGAAAAATAATTGATAATGTTCAAATTTTGAAATTAAAAGAAAAAGTTATTTATAAAAACACTAAGATTTTGAACAAATATATATAATTTCAAAAATTTTGAAAAGTTGAAAATAACACGATGCTTTTGAAGAAAAAAAAATTGGCATTTTGGAATTTTGGGAAAAAAAAATTAAAATTCGTGAAAATTTTAGATATTTTAAAAATAAAAATTTTGAATTTGTATTTTAATTTATTTTTTGAAATATTTTATAATAAAAATGATATTTTGTTAAAAGTTTTTGAAGAAAAATTAAGAGTAAAACAATATATATATTGAAAAAAATGTTATTTTTAAATGGAAATTGAAATTTATTTGTGGAAAAAAAATTAATAAATTATTAGGCACATCAACTAATTGAACATTTAACTGTTTTTGGACAATCGAATTAGTCCAGATTGAAAAGTAAATAACTTCATATGTTTAAATCAAATTTCACTCAAATTGTTGATCAATCTTGTATGCTCAATATCTTTTTCATATGTAGTTAGCCTGATTGGGGCGAGTAACTAGTTAAATTGAAGGTATTGATCAATAAAATAGAGTGAATGGGCTAGACATATAAAATGGGCTAAATATTGTTGTCAAAATTGTGACCCAACTTATTGACCTTGCGAGAACCTAAGAATTGATGTTAATACGTTTTGTGGGGCCCCATCAGGATGTGTATCGAACATGAACACCGTGCATTTAATGTGTCCCCTTTAGGTTATGAGATATTTCAAAAATCATCCGTAAACGAAACTCGGGTGGGCCATACCATCTAAAACCATGTCAAGACATCTTAAAAAATATAAAAGCACTTGGTGGGGCCCACATGAGTTTTGGATGCGGCTAAAACATAGTCTGACCCCTCATCCAAGTGGGACACACATAATGAGTGGGTTAGATATGTGAATTACATTAAGGCAAGCCCAATATATGATTATGAAAAATTTAAGGAAACCCCTCTACATTTAGGTGAGTTAGTCATTACCCTTACCAAAGTAAACTTTTTGGGGTCCACCGTTATTTATTTACTTTATCCATTTCATTTATCCATGTTAACAGATAATTTGAGGTCTAAAGAACAAAAAGGAAGCATATCAAAAGCTCAAGTGGACCACACCACAGGAAATAGTGTGATTGAACCTCTACCATTGAAAATTTCTCGGAGGCCATAGAAGTTTTGGATCAAGCCGATGTTTGTGTTTTCTCTTCATTCATATATATTTGATATTATGAATAGGTTGGATGGCAAATAAACGTTACTATGGGCCCAAGGAAGGTATCAATGGTGGAAATCATTATTCCACATTGTTTCGTGTGGCATGGTCTACTTGAGTGTTGGATTTACCGAAAATTTGGGATCAACCCACACCGTTCATCCATTTTTCGAGATCATTTCAGAGAATTATTCAAAAAATGAATCATATTCAAAGATTAAATGGACCACAACACAAATACCAGCATGGATGGGAACGGATTGACTACTCCCCTCCCACCGGCCCGTTGGCTAGTATTCGGTGCTATGTGGGCCCCACCATGATGTATGTATTTCATCTGTTATGTTCATCCATTTTTATCGATCATTTTAGGGCTTGATAAAAAAAATGATAGGGATATAAACCTAAGGTGGACCACATCATAGGAAAACAATATTTATCCAATCATTAAAATCCTCTTCTACGGATGGGCCCCACTATGATGTACGTGTTTCATCTATTCTGTTCATCCATTTTTTCAGATTATTTTACAGTTTTATACTAAAAATTAGTAGGACATAAATCTCAGGTGTACCACACTACATAAAAACAATGGCGTTTGGATATCCACCATTAAAATCCATCATAAGGCCCACTGTACTGTTTATTTGACAGCCAATCTGTTGATTAGGTCATACAGGACCAGATGAAGGGAAAAACCAAAGATTAGCTTGATCCAAAACTTTTATTGCCCCCAAAAGGTTTTTAATGGTCCACGCTCATTCAACACTGTTTCCTATAATGTGGTCCATTTGAGATTGGGATATACCTCATTTTTTGTCTTATACCATAAAATTTTCTGGAAAAATAGATGAACGGCATGGATGAAACACGTACATCATGTTGGGGCCCATAGAGCACCGACCACCAGCCATTGGCAGTAACATCCATGCGCAGTAACTTCCTATGAAAGGCTTTAGCACGAAATCCACGTCCCTGGAATGGATTGGCTACTTTCTAACACCTGCCATGGTAGGGTGGTGGTCGGTGCTCTATGAGCCCCACCGTGATGTATGTACTTCATCCATTCCGTTCATCCATTTTTACAGATCATTTTAGTGCTTGATACAAAAAAATGATAGGGATATAAATCTTAGTTGGGCCACACCACAGGACAAAAATAATGAATGGATATTCATAATTAAGATCCTCCCAAGACCCACTGTACTGTTTATTTGACATCCAATCTATTGATTTGGTCATAAAGACCTAGATGAAGGGAAAAAATAAATATCGACTTGATCCAAAACTTTTATGGCCCCTAAAACGTTTTTAATGGTCAAAATTTATTCAACACTGTTTCCGGTAATGTGGTCCACTTGAGATTGAGATATACTTCATTTTTTTAATCATATCATAAAATGATATATAAAAATATATGGACGGATTGGATGAAACATATCCATCATGGTGGGGCCCATAGAGCCCTCCCCTTTCCAAAGCTTTGTTTACCCTTTTATTTTTCTATAAAAAAACTGTGAGCTTTGTATAGAATGTAAAATAGTGGTGACTCATTCATGAAAATAGTGGCAATGATATAAGGTTATCCAGGCCATTGAAATAATTCGTCTAGTTGTATTTGTTTAATATTTATAATTTTCATATATAATACGATCTTAACCATACAGAAAATGGTCCTTCTTGCATGTACGATTGTTAACAGAGTATTTGTTATAAACAGTGGTAAACGCACACTGTTTCGTAATTCAAAATTTTATAAAATTTAGAAAAGGAATTGCAAAATAATGAGCGCCCTCTCTCATTTCACATTTTCACTCCTTCCTTCGAGCGGCGAGGTGTCATCTTCCTTCGAGTGGTGCGGCTTCTTCTTCCATCGAGACGGCCATTGAACTGATCCCCCACCAACGGGATCCACCTATCATAACTGTTGGTGCTTCTAAAAGGTATGTACGCTCCTGATCCTTTTCTCTGTGGGGACCACTTCTCTTTCTTGGTTGGGATCTTCCGATTGGTGTGTTTTTTCGGTTTGTGGTACATTGTAGAGGGGATTGTTGTTTTGACGGTGTATATTGGTTTTTCTATTTCTGAATGTGTGTGGCTGATGGGGTTGTGATGGTCCATTAGTGAGCGGGTACCTCTATCTGAACCGTCCAAATCCCAATTCAGAGTGGACGATCATAAATACACGATCAGTTGCAGTTGAATGGGTGATTGAGATGAAAAGCAGTTGATCGTCTGGATTTGACAAACATATCTTTGTTAATTAGATGTTAAGGTTTTTTTTTTTTCTAATGTGGCTGTAAAAATTGACTCCGTATATCAAATGCCCAACATGCTTCCCGTTTGCTGCTTGTAAAGGTGCTCTGTGAGTCCTAACAGAAAGCTCTGTGGGGCCACCATGATGTTTGTATAACATCGACTCCGTATATCAATGAGGCCTGCTTATGTTAGGAAGTGAGGCCAAAAAAAAAAAAAAGGTCCAAAACTAAAGTGAGCCACACCACATGAAGTAGTAGTCCTTTCCCATCCGAAACACCAAGTTCTTTGGGCAATCATGTTTTATACGTGAAATCCACACCGTATATCAGGTGATAATAATTATCTTCACCTTACATGCGAAAAATCAGCTGATAAAAGGCTCGGGTGGGCCACACTACTGGAACAATGTAAAGTTGTACCTAAAATATCGAGTTCAGGCATTGTGGTCCACTGAGTTTTGGATCATATTAATATTTTGCATCTTCGAATTTGAGGAAAGATACAGAGCATGGTAGCCCTACGCAAAAACCTATGGTTAACGTCTCCTGCCTGTTGTTACCTGCCGTGTGGCCCACCCGAGTCATGGAAATGGTGATTTTTGGCAGTTTCAGGATGTATAATCAAGGAGCTCACCTGATAGACGAATTGCATTTTACATATACAAGATGGTGGGTCATAGAGAGCTTGGGTGTCTTATGTGCTAGATTGGGTCATAGAGAGCAGGTTGGTCAAATTGATGTTTTAAAAAAAAACAGATGGACCTACGGTTTTATGTGGTGGGCTACCCTTATTTTTGGGTCAGGATGTCTATGTGGTGGAGAGCTAAATAAATGGCTGGGATATAATGCACATATGCCAAGTGTGAATATTTGCACATTAACCCCAACTTAAAATCATGAGGACCACTGGTATATGGGGCACTTCCCCAGAAATGAGGCTGTCGTGGGTCATTTTAGACATTTAAAAAAAAAAAAACTAGTCTAACTGGGCCTACTCAAAATCTCTATGGTCCACTCTATTGACAACCCTACCCATGAGTTCTCTTTGGGGAGAAGGATGGGACCCACCCCTCCCTACTCTAACTTTTATGTGGTGGGAATATTAGGGGTAAATAGAATCTGATTCTTTTAAAGCCATTAGCTAATGACGTGGACCATTTCTGTTTCTTTAGCAAGGATGGATAAAATGGGCCACGTTGGTTCATCAGAAGACACGTTTGTTTCGATGGTCTTTGAAATCAGACCATTAATGTCTATGTAGGCTTTTCTTTTTTGATTTAACATTTTTTATTGTTTAGATTATAAAGAAAATTATAAATTTTACAAAGTTAATATTATATTTATTCTTAGTTTTAATTTTCTGACATAAGATGTAACATGACTATTGTTGATAAATATAAAATTTCCAAGTATATTTAAAAAATAGACTAATTGATAAAAAGCTAATTATTACAATTTTCTATATCGAATGTAAATTCCTTATATTCGATCATGCTAAAATTATATTTTATGAACTAAAGTTAAGGCAATCAGGCCCTTAGTTTGTTGGTAGACTATTGTCATCTTAAATTAAGTTTTCAAGTTGGAACCCCACTTGTTTATTTATTTACAAAGAAAAAAACTACTTCAAAGGTTGGTAACACTAAAAGAAAATGCATCTTTGCTGACGGAATGCTCACCGGCGGCCATCTATAATTGTCGGTGATGATGAGAATCAGGCGGCAGATCAAAAATGCCTCTGTTTTTGGTACGTGGCACCGTAAATGGTAGCTATTAAAAAAAACAAAAAGAAAAAGAAAAGGGCGGAAAGGGTTTTTCATTTCCCTCTCTATTTTCCTCTTTTGACGTGCGCGCTCCCTCCCATTTTCATCTCTCTTCTCGTGCGCGCCCCCTCCCATTTTCATCTCTCTTCTCGTGCGCTTCTCCCATCTTATTCCATTCACTCCTGCGAAAATCCTCCAAAGACCCTGCAAAAATGCTGAAGAAAAGGCCCCAAATCCTCAAAAAGGCCATGAATCTCCTCACAATCTCCATTCCAATTCACAAACTAAGAAAGCCCATCAACACAAATCTCCTCTTATTCAAAAAGACCCGAAAAATCAAGCACCTGAACCTGCTAAAACACCACAACTACTACATTGGAGCATACCAGTTCTCTCCTCCAAGCACTCCTCTTTTAAATAAAACTCCATTCAAGAAGGGAAGTCGTAGAACCTCTATTCCATGTTCTTGCTCTGCAGCTGTTCTGGAAATTCGAGCGGAGGAGAAGAAGAGGAAGAGGAAGAGGAAGATGGGTATGAATCGGAAGATCCAACGGTCGATGTTGGAAGAGACACCGAGGCGTTGGATTCAGAGGGAGAAGGGCGAATCGGTGGACCAGATGACGGAGAAGTTCATAGAAAGATTTTATATAGCCTTCCTCTTACATCACAATTTAATCTTCTCACTAGAGTTTATGGATATTTAGTGTTGGCCCATTGTTCCTGCTTGTAGATATTGTCTAAGTATAAATACTCTTAGTTGATGTACTTTGATTATGTTAGAATTCATGTTGAGTGGACTGTTCATGCAAATTTTTGTCATGTTAAGACAAGTTTTTTGGACTAAATGCTGATTTAACTATTTATGACTTGATTAACAAAGAAAAGGAAAAAAAAATCGGTTTGAGAATGGCTAGATCCTAAGTAACTTGAACACAGTCACATGCATCACAAAGGCAACATGAGATATTATCTTTTTTAATTAATCAATTGCCTCAACTCATTTTCCCATAAAATTTGAGTAGGGTCACAAATGAGTTGGTTTTGGTTACTTATTTCAAAATGTAGGACTACATGGAGAAGGAATTGGTCCAAGTATGAAGTACCACATAATCTGGAAAGGTGTTCTTGTGCCATGTTTACCCCAAGAACATGATGCAACTATACTGGATAGTGAATCCGTGTGACACCTTTCAGCTGCTCTCTCAAAACATTTAATTGGCCTAAATAATGTGGCTTGTAAATGGGACTTGAACATTCAAAGAGTGAAACGAGCCTTGTAGCCAGTATATTGAAACCAATAAGATTTCCACTTCATGTCATGCTATTTGCCACAAGCATCGATGTTCTTTTAGCACGCCTTTTGCAACCATTTTTATAGATGTTGAGTCAAATGGCGACAGTGACCAAAAGCACATGAAATTCCAAGCGGTTTTTAAATTTGTTGAACACCATATGGTGTAGATCTCCTCGTGTCAATTAAGTGCATCACAGGTAGGCATGAATCCATGGCTACCCTCCAAGCGTCACCGCTTTTTTTGGTTGCATCTTTCTCAATGACCACCTCAACAGCTACCTCACCCTTCCGCAACTTCCCATCATTTCTCACCCAAGTTGTCGAATCTGAACCAATCCAAATAATGTTGGCCATATGCACTCGAGGGTCACCATTAACCAGAGTCCCCAACAAAATTGGGCAGATAGCTTCAGTGTTTTCTCAATTATATCACCTTGCTCACCCTGCGGACCACCATTTCCATCTTTGTAGAAGAACTACAAGCATGGCAGCTGAGACCACTTCTCATCACATTGTTGCTGAAGTGTGCAACTTTCGCAGGAAGACAAATAAATCTTCTTAAAAAAAGGTGAAAGAGCGTGCTTCTTTCTCCCAAAGCAATTTATAACCTCTTGACAAGAGTGCAGGATCTCATCCATGCTCCGGTCGAGTCCTTTCAAGCGCATCTTATCAAAGTGAATGTGGCCAACAAGGCCTGTATCTGCTTCTGAACTTTCAGGTATTTGTCAATGCCTTTGGTATTCAATGTAGAAGTCAAAAGCAACATCCTTTAAAGTGACTTTTTTCAAACGATTCTGAACTAAATATGCTGCATTCTCCTTGCAATGCATTTTCCTGCAGAAGCACTCATTCAAATATAGAATCACTCTCCGATCAATAATATCATTCTTGAAGTTAACTTTGCACAAAAGTATTTCCTTCATCGATTCCCATGAAGAGTTGTTGCTCTGAGAAGAATCAAGAACTGCTTTATATGCGGATTTGATCTGCGATGCGCTAATACCCTAACTTAGGTTAACTCATAAAATGTTTCTTCATGGCAGCCTTACGTTGACTTGGCGAATAGCTATGGCACTTGGAAAATGTCAGAATTAGAGAGTTGTCTTGAGACAAACATGGAGAAGTTCAAAACTGTGAGTTCTCTATCTTGAATTATTTTAGGTGTTTTCCTAGGAATTTCACACCTCAATTGTCCTTCCTTTTTTTTTTTTTCATTTAATTTTCTACAAATCTCTTTGATTTCTTCGATTTTTGAAGAACCTGTCAAGACCTCGATCTCTTTCTTTGCTTTTTCGCCTAGGGTTTCTGCTCCCGATTCGTAGATTTTACTCTCTTTTTTTTCTCATTTTCTCAATTTCAATCTCTGTAAAAGAGCTGGAATCCTTCTTCGCCGCTCCTTTCTAGGGTTCCTGCCCGAGATTTGTTGACGATTTCGAGCAGTAGATGGAGACATAGCATTTATGGAGATTATGATCCTTTGAAAATCAGATAATGAAGTTGAAGATCAACAAGGCCTGCGATTTGAGCTCCATTTCTGTCCTTCCACCAAATTCTAGGTCCAGATTTATCAAGAAAACCCAATCCAGTCACATTTATAGTCTTCTTTTGTGGTGATTTTCTTACTCTGTTCATGCAGGAGAGGAAATGCAATCCCACCAGGAGCAGATACTTCGGTTTTTGGTAAAAGCCAAGGTTCTTCATGATTCGGTCGAATTCGTAACATGTCATTTTCACAGGGCATGTCAATGTCTCGACTCTCTCTGAGAATTCTCAAGAGGAAATTGTGACAAATGAACATGTAGGGAACTTAAATATTGCCTTAATTTTCCAGATATTTTACATGAATTTATGATACATTTTATTTTCATTTCCTGCTAATATGACATTTTGATGAAATTTTAAAAAATTAAATAAAAATCAAATTTTCTATGGTTTTTCCTTTTTTGGAAGAAATTGTGGTGAATTACTGCAAGAAACTTGATTTTAAGCTCATGATTATAAGCTAAAAATAATAATTTAGTTTGTTCCATTTTCTTGTTTTATGGTAGGCATCATTGCAAGTTATGTAAGAAACTCTTTTATTTATTTATTTATTTATATTTAAAATCCTTTCTTTTTTACCCTTTTTTTTTTTTGGAGGAACGAAATGGTTCTACATGAATACAATGGCACAACCTGTTTTGATTTCTGATATTGTGTGTGTCTGTGTGTGTGTGTGTGTGTGTGTGTGTGACTTTAATTTCCTCTGATTTCCTGATTCTGGAAAGCTCACAAGGAAATTAGATTAGTCGCTTGAGTTTACACTAGATTTCCCAAGGAAGCTGCGGTAATTTTTTACATGAATTAGGGTGGTGATCTTGCATGAAGTTATCTCTATTTTTATTTTCCTGTTATTTGAGATTGTGATGATGAACTTGAAAAAGAAAATTGAACTTGGTTTGGTTTTTCCCATATTGAATCAGATCATGGCAAATAAACACAAGAAACTCGATTTTGCCATCAGTTTCTAAGTTTCAGAGGAATAAGTAGCACTCATACATGTCTTTGGTATGCTTTTGATTTCCTCTTAATTGAGTTGTGAGGATACAATTGAAAGGAGTGAATGCTTTAATTGATGCTAAATTTTTTCTTCTCATCTTTGAAAGCGATCGAGAATATTTTAGGAAGCCCAATTTTGCCTGAAATTCCAGGGTTTGGAGGAGTTAGGTGTGACTTTTAGATGAATTCATCTTCAAGTCACTTTCTTTTCCTATACTATGAGAAATTTATGATAAATTTGCTAGCATAGAAAAATAATAATATTTCATTTTCTATAAAAATTCACAAAAAACCAATTCAAATTTTATTCAAGACAAGTTGCACTCAGGTATTTCGCTTTTGAAGTTTGGTATTATGGAGAGTTTCCACTATGCATGAACTATTATAATTAATTTTTGTAAATAAATTAAGCAGGATGAAAATGATGTCTGGTATAAAAAATAAATGAAAAGAAATGTCATCTGCATTAATTAGATCCAATTTTTCATGTGTACGGGTGCATGTTTGGGTCTTGCAAGATTGTGGAATTCATAGCAATCCACTGGCTTTTAAATTTATCAAAATTTTTGCCAAATTTAAGAACATATTAGATGCATATATCTGGATTGATGAGTATAATCTTTGCTACCATCTCTGTTGCTTCTTTGCCAAAATTTCAGATCCTTCTTGAGTTGCTATTTCTTCACATCTTTAGCAACACTTCTTTTTCTTCTTGACTAATCATGTGCACATTGTAAATTTAGAGATTTGGTTCTCAAGACAACTCATTGAAGAGGATTTCTTACTTGGCACCTGTTACTTACACGCGAAAAGATAATCAGATGCCAATGTCAAGATCATCCAACAATTTTATCCATGAGATGGAGTTCAACTTCCGCTCCAGATAATAGATGTAAGCTTGTAAGATCTTTGGATGATCCATAACCCACTGGCGTTTTTATGCAATAAGACTAAAATAACTCTAATTGGAATTTTAGAATTTTAACCAAGAAAATTTTAGCCTTTTTAAAACAATGCATGGGTTAAGCAGGCTACATTGTGTGTAGCTTGTGCTTTTGCGTATGTTTGCTCCTGGGAGAGGCTAAGTTTTGATTTGTCCGAACAGGCCATGTCGATGAGGAACTCGAACATAGAATCGGGCCCGATGGAAACTTCATTAAACAGGTTGGGAATGGTCCTAGAATCTGTTCGAGTGACGTCATGCAAGTTAACAAAGAAGTTAAAGAAGTATTACTGGAAAGTTAAGTATCTCTATTATATCATAACAGGAACTAGAAAAGTTGTTCTCAAACCATGAGCTTCACTTCTTACTAATCTTGTGGTTGTAATGACTAAACTATTTACTGTAATTACTCAACCAGCATGTGCCTTGTGCGATATGGTTTATTAAGGCCCTGTTTGGTAGACGCGTAAAAATGATTTCATCTTGTTTTAGCTAACAATAATTATGTCTTTGGAAGCGGATTGCGTCCTACCCCTGCTCAACCCAAGCTCATAACGGGCAGGAGCTCTGAGGGGCCACCGTGGTGTGTGGGTTATATACTTTTAGAATATGAAATGGATGGATGGGGTGCATTTAGAATTTGAAACTCTGTTTTCTCTGTTTCGATTTTACAATGTGGAACTTCTTACAAGATCCTGGTTTTGCATCAGGTGGGCCCCACTATGCCTTTGCCATGGCCCAAAAGCCATCAGGATGGCTAAAAATGAAAAAAAAATCCAATAGTCTTGTTTCTACAATCAAGCGTCCATGAATCAGAGGTTAGCATTGTTCAGCAAACATGTTCAAAAGTTTTGTAGCTCTTTGATAGTAATTCATTTCAAATTAAACTATCCAAATTATGGTTCAAGGCATTTCTCAAAGGGCCAAATCAATGGTCATTGAATGGGCTTCTTGTGTTCTAAATTTGAAGGGATGTAATTTGTTTTTCCTTTGGCTCTTATTGGGCTGCCACTTGGCGTCACTTTTATATTGCTTTCGCTTTCGGTTTGTTTGCATTTTCATTTTTAATAAAATTTTGTAATCTTTCAAAAAAAAAAAAAGATTTTGTTCTATTATAGAAACAGGGTTGTGCTAGGAATCCTACTCATGCATTCATGGGGCTTGTCAGCAAGGGTCTTGAGCTATGGATATATTAGGTATGAAAACTGCACTTTCTAAAAACTGATTCTTTTCGATTTTCTGGCAAAATATTGCAAAAATCGGTGCAGAACTCAAGGTACTGTCATCCTTGATCCCTACTACGAATCTCGATTAATTGTCTGTTTCTTTGAGTTTGGAGTTCCAAAACACCAATTCACACAGAAACAATGTAGTAAAGCAGTTCCCTTGAAATTCTTATTCCATGCATATTCGTTTTGTTTGTTTGCACTGAGGGGAGTGTCACCCATATGCTAGAAATAGTCCACTATGTCGAAGATCCAAAACCTTCAATCTGAAGTGGCAAACATGTTTTCCAGTTCGGGACCGAAAATTAGGCAATGTGTTTCCGAACAGAGGATCCGCACGTGTGAAGCTCAGTACATAGCTTACTATGAGCAAGTCCTAATAACAGGGTAGCATAGTAAGCATAGCATCCAATGTTTGTATGTGATCGTTCCTCATTAATTAGAGAGAATTTTCTTATGATTAGAAGCAGGAATTGGGTCATGGGTTGGGCTATTGCATCACCATCATCAACATATGGCTGATTTAATGGCCATGTAGCCACATTTCCAACATGGGATATTTATTGGAAAGTTAAAAAGTGAAAAATCCAATGTTCCTATTTTAACAAAAAAGATGCCCACTAATTCATATGTTAGGAGTGTTCAAACAATATGATGTTTGGAATGTGTCTTAGTAGTGTCGCAGTGTTGCCTATTTTCATCCATCGTTTTCATATGGCCCACCATCTCGTATGCAAGCATTTTGTAACATATCTGCTATCACATTGTAGCAGCTGGTTTGAATGGTTGCATGGCAACTGTAACCAACCTGAAAAATCCGGTGAACATATGGTGTTATGGTGTTGCTCCTATTACCGTGGGATATCCATTCCTTTTAAAATTAAAATCTAAACTGTCATTAGTTATGATTCTTTATGACCAAATTTTATTCATTGTTTCTGATTACGAACTTGGCAAAGACAATAAACTTCATGTGATATTGAAATCAGTTTCTTCTTGCACTAGAAAAAGACTCGAGCGGGGTCCTCTTGGTTTTTTGTGTTATCATCAACATATGGTGATTGAACTAAAGCATCCTAGATGTGGTTCATAATTCAAAAAACTTGGAATACAAATACTGTCGTGGTTGTATTTTCAAGCTTGTGGAAATGGAAGATGAGACCGGGAGGAATAGTATAATGCCAACTTAGAAATTGTGATGATTTTTTTTATATCTTTGTAGGCACAAGTTGATTTGCTCTCATTCAATTAGTCAAGAAAACCTCATAAGTTGAAGCTTCTTAAGGATTTGATTGTTCGGTAGTTTTTCTATTTGTATTCTGATTTTAAGAAGTTATGAGCATGATCATTACTGCTATTTTTATTTATACTTTAGGTATATCGACATGATGATAATAACATGGAAAACATGGGAATTGATGGATTGTTGTTAAAGCCTTTTAGGTAAGTAGTTTCAGACCTTTTAAATGTTGTTTTCTTGCTCATGTTTGAAAAAATGAAATAAATCATCGGGTTTCCTATTCGGATACATTGTAGAAGCCACGGAGATGCTATTGATGTCCATGGCAAAAGATGGTACTGAGGCTCTTGGGCTCAACGGAAATGATGCTCCTTTGGCTGTGATGTCCAACAGAGAGAAACTTACATTTGAGTATTTCAAGCAGATGTTTGCTCAGGTTATAAACCCGTCGATTGATCCGATCCAAGAGAAAGTGGAAGGGGACCTTATTGAAACAGTTCATGTGGAAGGCTATGTGGCAGTTTGTATGTTTTGAAAATTTTCAATAGACCATTATTTGTTTTGTTGGTATTGTGCTGATTGTTGTCTTGATGGATGTTAAATGGGTGAAACATGCACAGGTTCAATCATTGGTTGATTATATATTGTTAGCTTTTGTTGATAGAAACTAGATTTAGCCTCGGTTATTGATAAATGAGGTTAAAAATAGATTTAGCTTCAATTAGAGGCAACTGAGGCTAAAATTTGGATTTAGTCTCAATTGGAAACAATGGAGGCTAAAATTTTGATTTAGCCTCATTTCGAGAAAACTGAAGCTAAAAAGGTTATTTTAGCCTCACTTGAAGAACCGAGGCTATAAAAGTCATTTTAGCCTCGGTTGCTAAAATTAAGGCTAAAGCCTTTAGCCACGGGGGTTTCAACTTCAGTTTGGATAACTGAGGCTAAAGGCTTTAGCCTCAGTTTTTAACCTTTTTAGCCACAGTTTTGAACCGAGGCTAAAGCCCCTTTTCTTGTAGTGTGTCCTCTGTCACCGAGTCCTATACAATGGGTTGAAAGAATGATTTTTTTTTTTCCTTCTCATTAATATTATGTTTTTCATTATTTGTATTGTAAAAGCTAGTTTTGAAAATTGTCCATCACAATGACGCTTTCTCTTGAAAAGTTGTTCTTTTAGTAAGCTAATCCATACACATTTTCATGAAAATCCACTTAAAGAACAAACGATGTACATTAACAAGTCCTCTCAGTTTATAATCATCATAAATAAAAATTACACTTGTTTGACCATATATACGTACCTATGGGAATGGTGGACATTTGAGTTGATATATGTCGTGCATGCAATTTGTGTCCTGTTCCTGTTCTTTCTTTTGTATTTGTTTTATTCCTCATATGAAGTCATGCTTAGTTTTATGTTTGTGGCTGGTTCCTCTGCTTACCAGGTCAACAGTTGGAGAAACACCGCAGAGAAAATATGCATGGGAAGACATGGTAAAACTAAGTTAATTCACTTGTAAATGCATCAAATTATGTTATTCATGACAACAATTCAATTCGCTTTTAAATTTTTCGTAGCAATTTGTTTAACGAGCTCTTCTACCATGCGCTTTGTTCTTTAACCGAAATACTTGCATTCTGTTTCCATGCATAGTTTGTTGCAACACTTGAGTCTTTTATCTGCATAAATCTCGGTATCTAGGGTGAAAATGAGGCTGCACACCTGATTGACCGGATCTCTGTCACCACATGTTATTCTTCCTATCTACGGAACACAACACTGATTTGGGCACTGGTCGGTGCTGGAAAAGTTTAGTAGCCCAGCCATGATGTAGGCCAAGTCCCACTTACAAGTTCCACGTTGGCACATGTAACTCAAAGAAGACCCTATGATCTCATACGATAGATTGCAGTTGAATGCATGGTTTAAGACTCGGACTTGGTAGAACACAATCTAGTTCAACACCACGAGTGAACAACGACTAAGCTGAGTCAGGCCAATTCACCTCTGACTCGGATGAGTCATGACTAGACTCAAATCCAGACGAGTTGGTCTAAGTTGTTGAATCTTTAACCATGGTTGGATGGGAAAGGTTGGTGAAGATGTGAGATTCACCTCTATTTATATGTCATGGATGGGTGAGAAGTGAGATGGGAAAGTAGCAGAAAGAAAAGAACAGAAGATGAAGAAGCTATCTCATGGGGCTTCTCGCACTTGCATTTGTGCTCTTCTGATAATATTGCTAGGACCATGGTCTCTCATGGTAGAAACGAGTGCCTCATACACGGATCTTCCTTTCCAAGGTACATCTCCCACTTTTCTGCCTTTCAGTGATAGCACTCGGTGAAAATGGTTCAACTTCCAAACTGCACTGATACGTTTTATCTTCTTCTTATTATTTATTAATTTATTAATTATTAATTATTTTATTTTTTTCATTCCAAAATTGTACGGTTGTTGCACTATCGAATTGAAAGGCAATTTTTAGGGGGCGTTTGGATTCACTATCTAATTGAATTGTATGTTACCTGTCTATCATATAACATGATATGAAGGGCGCACTGCAATGTTTGAATGAGATCCAGTCCATCTATCATCTGTTCCCTCTTGTTTTCTCTTTGGATATGAAAGATCATGCCGATCCAAAAATCGAGCAAGCCACACTATGCAAAATCATGTGTAAAACCTCTAAAATCATGTGGTGGCTCGCCCGAGTTTTGAACTTGCCCATTTTTTGGAGTTTCCATTCTTCTTGGTAAAGCCGCCTCTTCTGATCGTATTGGATGACATACGGCCGGAAGGCTTTTAATGGTGGGTGCTCCCTTCCAATTGCTCCTATGGTGTGGCCACTCGAGTCTGGATCTGCATTCGATTCTCTACACCAAGGAGAATTTGATGGGTGGTGCACGACTGACGGATGGATTGTGTCTTAAAAAATAAAATTTAAAAAAAAAAAAAAAACACTGTGGAGCCCACAGCATTTCATTTCATATGGAAACTTTACAGGAGAATTGACATTCGGGCTGCCCCCGGACAGAAAAATTCACTCCATTCATCCATTTTACCAGCTCATTTTAGGACGTACCCTAAATATAGGCAGGTCCAATTCTCAAATACACCACACCATATCAAACAATGGTAAATGCAGCTCACCATTAAACTTCTCTTGGGCCTACAAAAGTTTTGGATCAAGTTGATATTTGTTTTTTCCATTCATCCGTCCTTAAAAACGTAAGGGCTACAAAAGTTTTGGATCGAGTTAAAATTTGTGTTTTATTTCATTCAAATTTGTTTCCTATATGATCTATTTGAGATTTGAATTGCGTTTATTTTTTAGCCCATGCCTCTAAAATGAGCTGACAAAATGATGAAATTGGATTAAACACATACATCTTGGTGGGGTTCACATAGCTTTTCCAGCCTGAGATATTTGTTCTATGTTCAAATCAAAATCTGAGATTGCAGCCCAATCACAGTGGGGTTCACATTTTATTTTTTTATCCTTTCCTTTTCCCTCTAAACTTGTGGTTTTAGTCAGTGAACAATTGTTTTGTTTTCATTTGACTAGCCATGATTAGGAGCTTACAATAGCATTCAAAAATGACACTTCTGCATAGTAAGCAAATGAAGAAACATATTACAATCTGATCTTTCTTCTATCAATTCTATTAATTGATAATGGCGGAACACTTTACCTTGGTTGTTAATGGAACACTTTCAGCCACTTCTAGAAGTTATCAAGATTGATCGTGTAAGCACTGGGTGCCCCAACAGCATTTTTGTCAGAAGGTTTTGCATTGGGCACCCCACACCATAGGAGTTAGTGGTGACTGTTGAAAACTTCCTAGGCCCCACTGTGATGTTTATTTACAAACCAACTTGTTCATAAAGTCACATAGACAAGGATGAAGTGAAAACATAAATATTAGCTTGATCTAAAATATCTGTTTCCCAAGGAAGTTTTCAACAGTAGGTGACAGATGGAGTGGATGTCACACAGACGTTGCAGTGGGGCCATAAAGCTTTCTACTGCAGGTCTTCGTCTTTCAACTGTGCACATTTCTTTTGTCCTTGTATGGCTCACCTGATGGGAAATGGATTGGGCGGTGACCCCAACACCACCCGTATCCCTAGTGGATTTGGATTGGACTGTGGGGTCCTTTGTCATGTAAATGTTTCATTTCTGTGTCTGTGGCCTAAGAAGTTTTCAACTGTAGGCGTTCAATACCTACTGTTTCCTTTGGTGTGGTTGTTCACTCCCCAAGTATAGGGTTGTGATGTAGTAATAACTCGGTAAGATCGAGGTCGAATCCCACGAGGACTGATCGTCACAATTCAAATCTGTGATTCTCCTTAACTAATTCAACAAACAATGGAGCAAATTTACTAACACAAATCTATGAAAAAAAACTATTGAGAATAAGGAAGAAAATCCAATCAGAGAGAGAGAGCACTAGGACTTCCGAATCCACCCCTAATTATCCTAACCATTGTTTTGTCTGTTAATTCACCTTAATTTAGATTGATCTAACTTATCTAGAGAAAGCACAATCTGTGTCCTTAATCGGGCATACAGATTGTCTAATTCCTTTAAGCAATGCCATGAAGAACATATCCCATGTCCAAATCGGGCATATGGAATATGCAGTTCAGTAAAGCACCCTGTTTCTTCCTCTACAGGAACCTGTTCATAATCAGACACAAGTACCTAGCATAAGCATCCAGACTACATCCATGCATAGACTCTGATCAAAGTTGATAGATGAAGAAGTATGGAATTTAAAACAATCAAGCACACTAGGGAAAGAAACAAATCAATCTAATTAAAGTAAAATCAACATAGAACAATGGATGTTCAAATTAAGGGTTTCATCTCAGCCCTAGCTGAGAGATTAGTTACCCATAAAATCCATTAAACAGATGGATAAATAAAATTCATAAAAAAAACATCAAACCAATTTCTCTCTTTCTTCTTTCTTCTCTTTCTTCTCTCCTTTGCTCTAGATCTGGAATTCTCCACTTTTTCAATGCCCTTCCTCATGTTTTGCAACTCTTTTTATAGCTGATGGAGTGGCTGGAGTGGTGAAAATCGGATTTGGGAAGTCAAGCATCGCCGTGCTAAAGACAAAAAACCTTTTCGCAGCCAAGTTCAGGACCTCAAAACACCATACTTTCCTCGTTCAAATTCCAACAAACACCGTCCCTTAGGACTTTCTTGGGTCCTCTACATGATGGACGGTTCAGATCTGCCATATGATCAAAGATGGTGGCCCACAACCGCCTGAAAAACCGGATTTCTTAATTTGTGTGAAACCTTCGCACCCTTTCGCTGTCGTGATCGGTGGGCCCCATAGAAGTGTTTTCTGGGAAATCCACCCCGTCCATTGCATTCAGAACGAAATTTCAGTTAAGAATGGGTGGTTTTGAACATCCATTGATACGGCCCAGGAAGAAAACACAAAAGATCAGATTTAGACGTTGCAGGGCAGCCCTTTTGTGGCCTCTGTACCGCACACGTGTGCACGCATGGATGCAATATATTAACATGGTTTTGCAGTGCTCGAGCCCATCTTCAAGATGGACGGCTTGGATCATCCAGATAGGTGATGAGTGGGTCCCACAGTAAGCCGCAAACTCGGACAGCGTCGTCCGTTCCCTGCCGCAGAAACGGCAACTGCCGTTGCCGTGGCAGGTGCGCTTTTGGAAGGCGCGGTCAGCGCTGCTGACCGCCAGACTCGGTTGGGTGCGGCGCCAGCACACGTGCCTTTTGTTGCACACTCACATGCATGCGGGGTCCACTGAAATGTTCTGAAGAAATCTGATCCGTCCATCCTGCTTCCCGTATTATTTAAACCATCGATACCAATTTTTAGGCGCCCGGATATCGGGTGGGCCCGAGAATCAACGGTTTATGGACTGATCTGTCAGTTGGGGCACTTCCCTAGTGATCCGAGGGCTGAAATTTGAAATGTATGGTTAATTTATGTCCCTAATCCCATGTATAAAGTTTCGAGCCAATTGGATGGAGGGAACCATGTGATCTTTCATTCTGGACCTCGGGCCTCTTTAAACGTGAATGACTTGATTCCTCGGGTCCCAGGCATGTAAATTCTTCAATATTAGTCCTCTGAGGTTCATCCCGTGCTCTGGTAATTCCGGAGAGTCAAATCCATGCTTTTAACATCATTTTTCAATACACACTCCTGATTTCATCCTGTAATAAAAACACAATTAAAATATGGCATTAAGCATTATCATATACGTAAAATCAGGTAATAGTTAGGGTCTAATATGCAATATTCGACCCTCATCACAACCCCCAACCAGCATTTTGCTAGTCCCGAGCAAAACATGCGAAACATAATTCCAGAAATAACAGACAATTCCTGTAAACTCAAGTTACTTGTGAACAGATAGTTGAGATGTGAAAATTCTAAAATTCATGAATGGTGAGAAGATTTTTCTCCTGGAATCAAGCTTGCAGTAAACTTCATAATAAATTTCAAAATATTAAGCCATTAATTAGACAATTTTAAACATTGAGTTCCATGAGTGTTTAGTGTAATCTCAGCTTACAATCATTAAAAGATCCAATTGTCAATTTCATGATATCATTAGTAATTCGTGACAATCAAAACTTAAAACCAACACTTATCTCACAGATTAACTTTTAATTTTACTAGCCTTTGATTTTCTTTATGAGCAGTAACGCAAATGAGGGGAATCAAATTCTCACCTATAGGGAGCAAACCTATGGCGACAACTTGTCGCCTAACTTTTTATTTTTCTCTTTTTTTTTTCTTTCATATGTCAACTATGGAGAATCAAATCTGCACCTATAGGGAGCAAACCTATGGTGAAGATTATGTGACTAACTCTTTCAATTCTTCTTTATAAACTGATGCTAACAAAAAAAATTTTCAGGCTAGTTCCTTTCATGCTTTAATGATCACCATGTTACCATTTAATATCGAACTGAAAACTTAATGTGTAAGTGAGATCTGATATGTGCAATCCTGGCTCAATCAATGTTTACAACTTCTAATCATGGATTAACAATTCAAACTTAACTGGAAAATCTACCAGACAACTGAATCCAAGAGTCATAAATTACTCACATTCTGTATCTTGTAATTTCAAAATCACAACTATCCTTCAAAATCACTTTAAAGTCAACAGAAATTCCAGAAAAATTTTAAAAATTTAAAAATTTTCACAATTTTTGCTCAAGACTAAGAAAATACTGATTAGGTAACCTAATCTCCCACCCCCAACCTAAAATCTACGTTGTCCTCAATGTAAAAGAAATAAACATGCAATGCACATGAGACAACGAAAAGAAAAGAGGAGTGAGGAAAAGATAGTACCTGGATAGAGAATCAAGAGGCGTTCTCAAGAATATCAGCGTAAAAGCGAGTCAGAACAAGAGAGAAATCAGTAAAATAAAAGATCCTACCTATACCACTTTCGCAGGTGCTCTCGATTGCATTTAGCATATGCAACAAGCCTTTAAACCCCCTAGGTTACCCCTAGTGGACGAGTTGTAGTCTCGTGAGGGTTTGCAGTAATGTTACCCACAAACATTGAACTAACTAACAAGGAAAAAGAAATCAAATGAAATGCTGGGTTGCCTCCCAGGAGCGCTAAGTTTAACGTCTTCAGCCAGACAAGAACGGACCATGAATTCATTAATCTTTAAGACCAGGGTCCGCCAAAGAACTTACCTCAACACGTGGTTAACCAATCCCAGACAAGTGATGCGAGTTCCCATAAACTGTGCTATCTGAAATGAGGTAATTGACACTATCATCAAACAATTTAAGGACTTCTGCTCGAACAACTTCTTCCATGTTAAGATCATGCTTCCTTTGTATTTTACGTGACATTTCCACAGCATGATCCTTACATACAGTGGGGCACACTCCTTGTATTTCTGCTATCTTCCGTTCAATTGCTGCCTTATATGTTCGAAGAACATTAAGCAACTGTTCTCTTTTGCCTTCTCGAGTTAGAAACGTGTCTTGTCAGGAAGAGTCTCAGAGGGATGAAGAGGTTCCACTTTTGCTCTCCATTTTTCAGTCTCCAATATAGGAGTAGAGTCGAGCATTGCATTGACTTCGTGGATGGAACTATCTATGTCGAAATCCATGCCATGTTGTGCTAAGGTGTCTCAAGAGGATCTTCAAAAATGTACGGAAGGAGTCCTGCACAAGGCTCTCGATCATGTCCACTTCAAATATGTCATCCAAATCTGCGGATTGTTGTCCTGCATTAAAAACATTGAGTTTAATATTCATGTTACCAAAGGACAACTTCATAACTCCATTTCGGCAATTTATAATAGCATTAGATGTGGCCAAAAATGGACGACACAAGATGACTGGATCTGACTATGAGGATTCTCGGATGGTGAGTATCTATAACTATGAAATCCACTGGAAAATAGAATTTATCAACCTGGATTAGCACATCTTCAATAACACCCCGGGGAACCTTGACAGATCTATCAGCCAGTTGTAATGTTACCTTAGTCGGTTTCAACTCACCAAGTCCTAGCTGCTCATAAACCGAATATGGTAACAAATTGACGCTCGCCCCTAAATCAAGTAATGCCTTCCCGATCTTATGATCTCCTATGCCGCAAGAAATGGTGGGAGCTCCTGGATCCCTAAATTTAGGAGGGGTGTTATATTGAATCATGGAGCTGAGCTGCTCTGCAAGGAAGACCTTCTTATGAACATTCTGCTTACGCTTTTGAGTGCATAAATCTTTAAGAAACTTAGCGTAAGGAGGGACTTGCTTGATGGCATCAAGCAACGGAATGTTGACTTGCACTTTTTTAAACACGTCCAGGATTTCATCAAAATTGTTTCTTTTCTTCATTGGTGCCAGACGTTGAGGAAAAGGTGCTTTGGGCACGTAAGGTGGCACGTCAGCGGCTCTTGGAGAGTCAGAGAGTTTTTGGACTTTTGATGCATTGGTGTGTCTCTCTGCTTCACCTTGATTTGATTCATCCCTAGGTATCTCTATTTTGTTGTCAATCTGTTTGCCTGACCTAAGGGTAGTGATTGATTTGGCTTGCTCGTGGTATTGCCCTTGGTTGGAATTAGAGCCAATCTCATACTGTCCCTTTGGATTAGCCACAGGTTGACTAGGGAACTTGCCCTTCTCTCTCTCTCACTCAATGTGGCAGCTAGTTGACCCATTTGTACTTCCAGCTTGGCATTGGATTGCGCATTTGCATGTAAGCTTTGCTGGTTGGCTAGTAAGGTTTGTTGGGTGTCTTTTTGGAATTGGAGAGAACTCTGCATAAAAAGATGGAGTGTATCCTCAAGAGATGGTTTCCTTGATTGTGCGAGCGAGTTGTTGATATTGTGGAAAGCTGTTGAGGTTGCATAGGAGGATTTCCAGATGGTCCTCCTTGTTGTGGTCCTTTTGCCCAGGAGAAATTTGGATGCCTAGCCCAACCTGGATTGTAAGTTTCTGCGTAAGGATTATTCCCAGGTTTTTGAAAAGTGTTCATTGCATGTACTTGTTCGAAAGAAGTTCGGGGATCTTTGCACCGGATGGACAAGACGCATAGGATGGGCAGGACTAGAACATATGGCACATGCCTCGACTTGAGCGGTTTGTGGAGGTCCATTATTTAATACCAGAGCATCAACTTTCTTTGTCAGGTTATCAAGCTTGGCGCACAGATCTGACATGACTCCTATCTCATATATACCACCTCTCTTTTGTGGTTGGGAACTTCTTTCACCTCTATCTGAATAGTCCCATTGCTGGGAGTTTTCACACAAGGTTTCAAAGAATTTCCATGCTTCGGTATCGCTTTTAGTCATGAAGGACCCTCCACTGGTGGCATCAACCATGCGACGGTTCTGGGGTGTCAGACCGTCATAAAAGTATTGCACTTGTTGCCACTTCTCAAAACCGTGGTGTGGACATTTAAGAAGTAAGTCCTTCCATCTTTCCCAACATTCATGAAAGTGCTCTCCCTCTTTTTGTGTGAAATTAGTGATTTCTCTATGGAGAGCATTAGTTTTGTGAACAAGGAAGAACTTGTTTAAGAACTTTCTAGACAATTGGTCCCATGTAGTGATAGACCCAACTTCTAGAGAATTCAACCATGCTTTCGCCTTATCCTTCAAAGAAAAAGGAAAAAGGCGTAGGCGGATCGAATCGTCTGAGAAGTTTTGGAATTTAAAGGTGGAGCAAATGTCTAGGAATTCTTTCACATGATGATATGGGTCCTCCTTATCCAACCCATAAAAGGAAGGCAACAACTGTATGACCCCAGTCTTGAGTTCAAAGTGTCAGTGGTGGTGGTGGGAAACACTATGCATGAAGGCGCATTGAATTGGACGGGAGCCGAATAATCTCTAAGAGTTTTAGTTCCATTCTCTTCGCCATTTCAACTGGGATGTCTTTCAATCTTCTATGGAATGTTCTTTCTATTTCAGGATCAAAAGGTGCTAGTTCTTTATCTAGAGATCTACGTCCTAGCATAAACTAAGTAACAACCTAAGAGAAAGAAAACTAGAACTAGAAATTATGCTATTAAAAAAAAAACAAGTTAAAACTATGTGAATAAGAATGGGAAGAAAGAATCAGGAAAAGGAGATGATTGATGGCAGAAGATTTAAGAAGCTCCTCCTTCACTTAGTAGCTTCCTTCCTCAATTCCTGTAAATAAAAACAAAAACAAATCAAGTTTCCTAAAATAATGATAGAAAAAATCCTAAGCAACGGTTAATTTCTATAAAAAAAAAGTTTCTAAAACTAGAAAATAGAAAGTTACCAAATCCAAAGTTAGAAAGTAGAAAGTTCCTAAAAATTGAAAACCTAAATCTCAAAATAGAAAGTAGAGAGGACTGGAGAATTTAGAAAGATGTTACCAATTGGAGATCTATGTTAAAATCCTGCAAAAGAAAACAAAACAAGTTAGTTTCTAAAAAGGACAGAAATCCTAGAATTAGAAAGTTACTAAAAATAAAAAGCTAAGTTAGTTTCTAAAAAGGAAAAAATTTCTAAAACTAGAAAATAGAAAGTTACTTAAAAGAAGAATCTAAATCTAAATTTAGAAACTAAAAATTTCTAAATTATAAAATCCTAATTCTAAAAATAGAAATTAGAAAAAGTAAGAAACTTAGAAGGGATTACCAAATTAGAAGTTTATTTCAGGACCCTACAAAACAGGAAATAGGTTAGTTCTAAAATAAAGAAAAATAAATAAATAAAATTTCTAAGTTAGTAAAATCCTAAGCTATGAATTATGATAAGAGAGAATCTTAAATTCAATTTGGAACGAAACAGTCCCCGGCAACGGCGCCAAAAACTTGTTCACTCCCCAAGTATAGGGTTGTGATGTAGTAATAACTCGGTAAGATCGAGGTCGAATCCCACGAGGACTGATCGTCACAATTCAAATCTGTGATTCTCCTTAACTAATTCAACAAACAATGGAGCAAATTTACTAACACAAATCTATGAAAAAAAACTATTGAGAATAAGGAAGAAAATTCAATCAGAGAGAGAGCACTAGGACTTCCGAATCCACCCCTAATTATCCTAACCATTGTTTTGTCTGTTAATTCACCTTAATGTAGATTGATCTAACTTATCTAGAGAAAGCACAATCTGTGTCCTTAATCGGGCATACAGATTGTCTAATTCCTTTAAGCAATGCCATGAAGAACATATCCCATGTCCAAATCGGGCATATGGAATATGCGATTCAATAAAGCACTGTTTCTTCCTCTACGAGAACCTCGTTCATAATCAGACACAAGTACCTAGCATAAGCATCCAGACCACATCCATGCATAGACTCTGATCAAAGTTGATAGATGGAGAAGTATGGAATTTAAAACAATCAAGCACACTAGGGAAAGAAACAAATCAATCTAATTAAAGTAAAATAAACATAGAACAATGGATGTTCAAATTAAGGGTTTCATCTCGGCCCTAGCTGAGAGATTAGTTTCCCATAAAATCCATTAAACAGATGGATAAATAAAATTCATAAAAAAAACATCAAACCAATTTCTCTTTCTTCTTTCTTCTCTTTCTTCTCTCCTTTGCTCTAGATCTGGAATTCTCCACTTTTTCAATGCCCTTCCTCATGTTTTGCAACTCTTTTTATAGCTGATGGAGTGGCTGGAGTGGTGAAAATCGGATTTGGGAAGCTGTCGCATGTGAAAAAAAACCTTTTCGCAGCCAACTTCAGGACCTCAAAACACCATAATTTCCTCGTTCAAATTCCAACAAACACCGTCCCTTAGGACTTTCTTGGGTCCTCTACATGATGGACGGTTCAGATCTGCCATATGATCAAAGATGGTGGCCCACAACCGCCTGAAAACTGTCGTGATCGGTGGGCCCCATAGAAGTATTTTATGGGAAATCCACCCCGTCCATTGCATTCAGAACGAAATTTCAGTCAAGAATGGGTGGTTTTGAACATCCATTGATACGGCCCAGGGAAGAAAACACAAAAAGATCAGATTTAGACGTTGCAGGGCAGCCCTTTTGTGGCCTCTGTACCGCACACGTGTGCACGCATGGATGCAATATATTAACATGGTTTTGCAGTGCTCGAGCCCATCTTCAAGATGGACGGCTTGGATCATCCAGATAGGTGATGAGTGGGTCCCACAGTAAGCCGCAAACTCGGACAGCGTCGTCCGTTCACTGCCGCAGAAACGGCAACTGCCGTTGCCGTGGCAGGTGCGCTTTTGGAAGGCGCGGTCAGCGCTGCTGACCGCCAGACTCGGTTGGGTGCGGCGCCAGCACACGTGCCTTTTGTTGCACACTCACATGCATGCGGGGTCCACTGAAACGTTCTGAAGAAATCTGATCCGTCCATCCTGCTTCCCGTATTATTTAAACCATCGATACCAATTTTTAGGCAGTTCCAGATATCAGGTGGGCCCAGAATCAACGGTTTATGGACTGATCTGTCAGGTTGGGGCACTTCCCTAGTGATCCGAGGGCTGAAATTTGAAATGTACTGTTAATTTATGTCCCTAATCCCATGTATAAAGTTTCGAGCCAATTGGATGGAGGGAACCATGTGATCTTTCATTCTGGACCAGTTTTGGGCCTCTTTAAACGTGAACGGCTTGATTTCCTCGGGTCCCAGGCATGTAAATTCTTCAATATTAGTCCTCTCGAGGTTCATCCCATGCTCTGGTAATTAGGAGAGTCAAATCCATGCTTTTAACATCATTTTTCAATACACACTCCTGATTTCATCCTGTAATAAAAACACAATTAAAATATGGCATTAAGCATTATCATATACGTAAAATCAGGTAATAGTCCGGGTCTAATATGCAATATTCGACCCTCATCAGTGGTCCACTTGATCTTCCAACAAGAACATCAAGAGAGTTGCTGGAATCTCTTACATGCTCACACATAGGCACAAGTGAGCAGCAGCCAGATTCAGAGGTAAAATTTGAATGACTCAGATTATAGTTCTTTGCATGGGAAAAATTGCCCCTTGCTGATGCATACAGAGCTTTGCTAAGCCCACATGCATGTTCAAGTCAGCTAATGCACATGCCGCCACATATTCTAGCAAGGCGAACAAGTGGAATGTCCAAGCCATCCATCATGATGAGATTCCCTATCCCAAGAATCAGGTCAGTCCACTAGTCAGGTGGGCCACAATCAACTGAACGAATGTACGGTCGTGAAAAAAAAAGCCAAAGTTTTCTAATCCGCTTGGCTTATTTCTACTATCATGGCACACCAACTGAATGGACCACCTTTATCTTTGGGCTCTACACAGTGAACTCCACCTAGTAGATGGCTTGGATGTTTCACTGGCCTACCATACTAGCATATACAGTGGGTGGTGCATTAGTTGACTTGTAGACACGTGTGGGCTTAGCAAAACTCCATACATACATATATTGATTTATACTAGAATTGCTCTTTGCTGATACGTTATTGTCCACGCACCCAGTAGATAACCTCAAGTATATCCACTGATAAATAACAAAATAGCAAGTGTTGTCTACCTGATGAGTGGATGGGGCTGAATTTTACACAAGGTGATCCTCAAAGTGGGCTTAACCAATTAGACAGGTTGGATGTTGCACACATGCTTTTTAAAAGTTACAAGTACTAACAAGTTGTTGCTATCTTCTCATTATGCAGTTGTATCTTGTTGGGAAATAGGAATTTTGCAATTCCTACACTTTCATTTGGTCATTTTGTTAGACACTAGCGCATTAAATGTAGATTGCATTGCGCTGTTGTGTATTTGATTCTGACATCTAAAGATCTTTTCAAACTATATTGTGCTCTCCCAGTGAATGCTAGGAAGTTAAGAAACGCTCTTACCTGAACCTCTAATGGCTAGGATGAATTCTAATATTTTATTTTGTTAATTGGTTTCAGTTGATTAAACTATTCACTTTTCATCGATTTGAGATGGTTATTTGTAATATATGAAGGGTTGACTAAACTAGTCTTTTCTTGGATTGAATCTGGTTGTTTGTAATATATGTAGGAAGGGCTCAAAAGAAGATTGAACAAGAGAAGATACTAAGTAGCCAATTCAAGGCAATGCATAGCCACTAGTTGAAGTTCCGGGTAAGAAGTGTTTAGTTAGGAGGGTTAAAAGTCAATTTTTGTTGGAGTGGGCCACTCGGGTCATTTCCTCTTTTATTGAATTGAGTTGTTATCAATTTTGTGAATATGATTCTTATCAAACAATAGTGTGAATTATTTTTTGAATGACTATCAGGTGCAAGATTTAAAAAATAATAATAATAATAAATTATCAATATTATTTTTTTATTTACAGATATTTTAGCGACGGACCAAATCCGTCGCTAACTTCTGAACATTGAATATAACGACGGATTTGAGGTCCGTCGCTTACTATATTAACGACGGACCTTATCCGTCGCTAATTTAGACCGTTGATCGACGACGGATACGAGATCCGTTGCTTACTCATATTAGCGACAGACCTTATCCGTCGCTAATGTTTTTAGTGACGACTAATTTTTTGAATATTTTCGACGGATTTTTTATTTTTTATGACGGATTTTATCCGTCGCTATGATGCGACGGACCTTATCCGTCGCAGATTAAATGACGGATAAAATCCGTCGTAAAACCAAAAAGACCCAGTAAACAGCGACGGACGAAGTCCGTCGTTTATTTGGTTTTACGACGGATTTGGTCCGTCGCAAAACAGCGATTTTGGCGTAGTGATTATACTGTTTATTTGATATCTAAGGCCTACTATATTGTTTATTTGACATCCAATCCATTGATTAGGTCCTACAGTCCCAGATGAAGAGAAAAAAACAAAGATCACCTTGATCCAAAACTTTTATGGCCCTCAACATGTTTTTAATGGTCAGCTCTCATTCAACACTGTTTCTTGGAATGTGGTCCACTTGAGAATTGGATATACCTCTTTTTAAAACTCATATCATAAAATGATCTATAAAAATATGTGGACGGCATGGATGAAACACATACATCGTGGTGGGGCCCACCTAGCACTGGCTTATGTCAAGGAGAGTAGCCAGTCCGTTCCCCTCTCCGTATGCTCACATGATCTGACATCCACTCCCGTCTCCAGCTATATATAGGTACGTGTCGTGAGAAGACAAGCACTGACGCTCCTCGAGCTCCGAGTTGTACAAACGGTTCAAAGGATATCAAATTTGCATGGCCCACCGTGATGTATTTATTATATCTATACCGTTCATAAGACATCATTATAGAGCATTATCCAAAAAATAAATAATATCCAAAGATCATCTGGACCACACCACAAATAGTAGCAGAGAATGATTTTTACCATTAAACCATTCGTGTGGTCCCCACGATAGTTAGATCTATCTTATTTTTTTTTGTCTCAAGCCTTAAGATGAACTCGCCAAATGGATGGACGGTTTAGATATAACACATACCCCATTATCAGTAGGTGACGTGCTTATATACAACAAGTGTTATATACAGCTGACGTGAAAAGTACTGCACTGCGTGCAGCACGTAAACATGGTAATACATATGGGAAAGCACCAATACAATTTTTTTAGAGTTATGTGGGGCCCACCTTTCTTTATATGTTTTATCTAAGCTGTTCATCTATTTTGACTTATCATTTTAGGTGTTGAGCAAAAAAACGTAGTATATTTAAAGCTGAAGTGGACCACACCGCATGAAATAGTTAAATTAAATTTAAACGATCTGAATCGTATAAAATCCGATCTGACTTGGTTTCTCTAACCGAGTTGGACTTGGTTCGGGTCAGTCCAACCATGTATTGGATTGGTCCGAGTCAGGTGACTCAGACTTGGTCCCGGATCGGTCCGAGTTCCGATCAAGACAGAGATTATGGATCGGATCGGGTTATACACAATCCGATCCAATCCGGACCGATGCCCAGCTCCAATCAATGTTGCTTCCATATATAAGGGCGCGGATTAGCTAGTGACAGGTTGAGTAGTGAGACTCGCTAGTGAAGTGACGTCACCAAGTTTCGTGGGCTCCACCATGATGTATGTTTTGTATCTACACCATCCATCCATTTGGAGAGAACATTTTATGGCATAAGCCAAAGAATGACTAAGATTCAAAGCTCCAATGGACCCCACCACAGAAAGTAGTATAGAGAGTGATGACCACCATTAAAAACTTCTAAGGGCCACAAGAGTTTTCGATCAAGCGGATATTATTTTTTCCCTTTTATAATGTCTTTTTTAACTTATTAATGGGTTGGATCTCAAATAAACATTATGGTGGACCTTACCAAGGTTTCAACGGTGGATGTCACTTTCTCCATAGTGAGGTCCATTACAGATTTTTATCTGCCTCATTATCTGACTCATGTCCTAAAATGATCTCTCCAAATGGATGGATCATGTGGATATAACACATTCATTATGGTGGAACCCACGTAACTTGGTGACGTCACTTCAGTAGCCATCTTGCTGCTCAACCTGTCATAGCTAATCCGCGTCCCATATATAAGCACTAACACTGCATTCCCAATACATGTGAAATGAACCGTACAAGATTCTCCGGCGCATGATGTCAGATTCCGGCAGCCTTATCAGTGACTGTGCTAGTCTCAGGCAAGGATAACTGATGACGTGGGTTGCTTTTTCGCCGCACTATGTTCGGGAAAATTAAGGTGTGGGGAGTGATGTCTGGCTCGAGAGGCGGGAAAGCTCTCTCATTTCACAGATTTTCATGTGACCTCGGACCAGGCTTCATTCCCTTCACAATCTTTTCCACGTGCGACGAGGGTTCACTGATTTTGATTGTGAGATACATGTGCAAGATCAGAGCCGCATTTCAGGTGGGCCTACCCATGTCGAAATATATCACGTTGGGACATCTCAATTTTCTAGTTCTGAAGAATATGATGGATGGTTAGAGAATTCTGGCCGACCGACCATTTGTATTTGGTGCTGGATATCCACGGTGGGCCACCTGATGAGCACCTAGGATCTCTCACACGGTTCATGTTCACACGTGTGCAGTGCGAATAAGGATGTTAGCATTCGTGGCCTCCTTTTAAGTAGGTATAGGTATTCGTCTCTCTCTCTCTCTCTCTCTCTCTCTCTCTCTCTCTCACTTAGAAGGTTTTTTCTAACTTACGTACTGTAGCATTTGGTCATTTTATCCTACGGCCTAAATAGATTAGGAAGAGCTTTTGATACTCTGGGAGCATGCAATAGTTCATAATCACGTACACATAAAATGCATGCACACATGGAATTAATACACTGATCAGGATCAAACTACATCGTCTAAATCATGGGCCCCACCTAGGATAGGTAAGAAACTAAAATTTTGCAGTAGATGATTTCCTCTCTAGCCGATTGGTAGACATATGTGATGGACAGTTAAAATGGAAAGGATAAACTGTCCTAACTAAAAATCTCCATCAATAAGGTAGTAAGATCTGGATCATTGAACCAATCTGATTTCCTGTTTATGACCTAACATTGTGGGGTTCATTGATATAGAGGATCCAATTTTATTCTATTATGATGTAGGGCAAGGTCAAGGAAAATCAAATGGAAAGGTAAAATTCGATTAAATTTGAGTTAAGCTAAGAATCTAGCATACACTATAGTTTCCAACAACCATAACTTTATTATCAATTACTTGTTTCGTGTGTCGGATATTTAGTTGGAAAGCCATCGACGATCTCTATGTGCTCGTCAATGCAAAAGGCCATTAACCCTTGAACAACTTTTCAAAATAAAGTAATTTTAAAGGTTACTTTTTGGTTCTTACTCATGCCTCAGTGATAGACTTATAAGAGTTTTAAGACAAAGTCATTGATTCGAGTACCCATTGTAGTGAAAAATCATTGTGGTGTGACTGCGTGTATAAAATATTATATTTTTATTATTTTAAGTTATTTTAATATTTGGAGAGTTTTGAAATAACTTAAAATCTTTATTTGAATTGTAAGAAAGAATTTTACTCAATTCAATTTATTATTTTTAATTAATTTATAATTTTGAAAAAGTTTGATATTTCTAAGAATTTATGAATTTAGAATATAACGTTGTATAAGTCATATGAAAGAATTTTGTAAAATAATATTACTTTCATTTTATGTATTATTTTTATTTTTTTTTTAGATTTCTCTTCCCTTATAGATTCAAGGGCAATTATTGAGAAGACAATGATGATCTCTTCCTTTTTATCCATGCACTGGCTACACTACATTATGATGCATTGAAAACTTACCAATTTATGCATATGAACTACCATGCTAAGCCAAAATGTCAAGATACTTTATGATTTTCCATGAGTGTGAAATTGACCATTATATCTTTGTCATGAGAAATATTGTAGTACAACTGAGGTCTATTATACAGGGAAAGAGTTAATAGTCTACCCGAGCATGATGGTTGATACAAAACACTTTATCGCACATGGTATGGATGAACTTAATCAAACAGTCCATGTTGAAGATTATTAAAAATAAATAAATAAATGGATTGGTTAGAATTTCAAAAGGAGATTGATTGATCCTAATGTTTGATTACTGAAAATTTGTTAAATTTGGACCATGGAGTACTTTACAATTCATTCTTGCAAACTTGTATGTCCAATAATCACTGAGTTAGAAAATCCAATTAGTGTAACTTACTATTCATAATCAATCTAAACAAGAGCCAGATTTAAACAGTTAAATTTGAGTTGCATGCCAAGTGAACCATGCATTAATGCTAGAATATGAACCATCCCAATATCAAAAAATTCCTTTGGAAATTCATTACCAAGGATCACAAAAATCTCCCACTTTCAACAAATCCACTTCCATTCAATTTCCACAAAAGAAACATTTTTTGACTTTTCGAAAAAAAAAAAAAAAAAAACTAATAAATCCATTTCCCTCTTACAAATCGGCAATGAGCTTTTTATTTTATTTTAAGAGTAATACTTTTTTTTTTTAGGAGCAAAACAAGAACATCCTTTTGGGTGGGCCCTTACAAAAAAGGTTGGGCCACCTATCGTAAAACCGAGAAGACCCGGACAAAACTACTATAAAATTTACAAATATGCACGGGGCTCCCTAACCACCCCTAACCCGATCTTATCTAAAAATAACAGGCCATGAATGCTGGGAGGGAGATCCCGAAGATAGGAGGTCACACGTGAAGTTTGGGCGTTGCTAGCCTCCCTAGCCATACCGTCAGTCGGGTTGTTCCCTTCCCTGGGGATAACTGAGAAAACACAGTCCGCATTTTGTTCCAAGCGCTTGATCCCAGTAACCCAGGGCCTCCATTTCCAAGGGGTGAGCGAAGACCCGGACAGCAGGCCTGCCACGACCTTGGAATCTGTTTCAACTGCAATTTTTGAAAAACCATTTTCCAGATAGAGCAACACACCATCGTAAATAGCCCGAAGCTTCACTATGTTGTTCGTGCCAACCCTGTAGGTAGTCGAGAAGGCGAAAGCAAAGCTGTCGTCATCCCTTCTGCATACCCCGCCACCTCCAGAAGCGCCCGGGTTACCACGCGCCGAGCCATCCACATTAAGTTTCACCCAACTAGAAGCCGGCTTAGCCCAGTAAACCATTTGCATGATAGGAGCCTGCATGTGGAGAGACCGAGTAACACAACCAGCCATGCCCAAACAATGGAGGCACTCCCGGTGGTCCACTAGAATGCACAAAGCCCTCCATTTTATCCGAACAATGGATTGAATAGCAGACGTGGGACGATTCTCCTGCCTCGCTTTGTTTCTTGAATGCCAAAGTTCCCAGAGAATGAGAATAGGAATGACCCTCCTGATCGGGGCAGCCGCCGCACCCTAGGCCGCAGCATTTCTCCATTGCGCCAACCTATCTTCCACTGAAATCTGATGGAGGGGGGAAACCCCACAAAACGCACCAAAATGTGACCAGATTTGAGAAGCAAGTTGCCCCCGGAGGAACAGATGTAGGATTTCGTCACATACCACATATTAAGAAATCCCTTAGAGTTACAAATGGTTACTCCATGTAGGTGAAATGATGGTCCCACAATGAAATGGAAAATGGGTCCCGCTCATGAAGCATGTAGGATCCTGGAAACCCGAACTCAATCTTCACATGAGCATGTATGAGATAAAAAGAAAAGGAAAAAATATATATTTTATTTCTATCTCATACTCACTAATATATACAAGCATATGTTTATAAAAATGTCTCTCAAGCATTCTAACTTAGCCACTGAAAACATGATCTAGCTCCTAATTCAATTATAAATAATGATTGCATCATTTCAAACAAAAACAAACTCTAGTTATGTGTGACAAATCAAAGTTTAAGCAGGATTCCAATAGCTCCCGTTGAACTTGATGTTCTCTCATCCCGTCAAATACTTCATAAAATCTCTCACTTTCCACACCTTTGAGATTTCGAATCATGGAACCCATTTTCGTGTTTTTAAAATTTTCTTCGACTGACTGTTTTAATTTTTCAATATTAATAACTTTCCCATCTTCAAAAAGAAAAAAGAAATCAATATTAACAACCATATCGTCCTCCACCTCTTTAGATTGTAAAACGCTGATGTTTATTTCCCATTACTATTTCCTTCGTTCTCATAAAATTAGGAGCCCCATCTGATCTTTCACTTTGACTCTCAAGCCCTTAAAAATCATACGTAGGAACTTCATCTTTACAAAACTCATGTGGTCCAAAAATTCTTATCTAATGGTCTCTTAGTACTTAGCAAAATTACTTATTTTAGGATAAGTTTCTCAAGTCTATTCCAAATGTGAGATAAATAATCCAAATTCTTCATGTGTGTCTAAACATGTTGACACACAATCCTTCACAAAATCACTAATGCTTTCATGGTTTTCCTTTTTAAATTATTCTTGATCGATCATTCTTTGGCATGTTGATCTCGTCTTCACCAATAACTTTTCAAAGACCATGACCTCTCATAAATACATGACTTTAGTTCTCCAAGCTCTGTACTTATCTAGTATTAGCTTCTCCATGGTTGGATCCTTAATTACTCTTGCTCCGGTGGTAAACTCTTGGAGTTTCAACACCCGGTCAAGGGTTCGAGTATCCATAGGTGGTGAAATCCCACTACAACATAAGTGTGTGGGGGTGTGTAAAAAAAAAAAAAAAAAAAAACTTCTCCATGGTTAGGGCAATAAACATAATTAACACTTCAAAAAATAATCTTAAATGTCTCATTTTAACACCAACCATTGAAGTTATAAGCTCTTGATCCAGGTATAATATGTTGTTGTGCAGGATGCCTTGCGTTCTATCTTTTAATCGGTTGTAGGTGTAGTTCAGTCAACCGAGAAATTTGAGGGTCGATCAAACCTTGTTATGATGTTCCCGGTGGACCAAGGACTGTTTCGGTCAGCCAAGAGTCTCTGTTGAAAGCTCAGTTGACCGAAGGTTGACAGAAGGTACGACTGACAGTTTGTGTATTTTTACATAAGGGGTATTTAATCGTAATTTTGAATTAAGGCTTGTACTAGAGAAAAGTTTTCTCTAAACAAAATGGTTTTAGAGGTGAGAGGGTTTCTAATGTTTATAAGAGCCTAGGAATGGTTTTCCAAGAGTTGTGCATGGTAATGGGAGATTGGGCGATCCTTTAATCAAAGAAGGTGAGTGGTGCGTGTTTGGGCAGTGGGATTAGAAGGTATTAGGTGGGATGAGATTCAAAAAATATAATTATTACCCATGGCAGGGATTGTCCCGTGTTGCCATGGGATAAGATTAATGTCATGCTTTGTTGGTAATACGATGGTACATTAAATGGATATACCCACCATCATTTGAAATTACTGAGAATAACACACATGTGTTATATCTAAACCGTTCATTTGTTTTGTAACCTCGTTTTATGGCATGGGCCTAAAAATGAGGTAGATCCAAAACTTATGTGGCCCCAAAGAAGTTTTCAACGATAAGTATTCAATCCCGTTGCTTTCTATGGTGGGGTCCACTTGAGCTTTAGATTTACCTGATTTTTTGGCCCATGCTCTAAAATAACCTCGAAAAATGGGTGGACGGTGTGGATATAGTCCACACATCATGGTGGGACCTACACAACTTGCTAACATTGAGCGAAATTGGCATGGGACCGAATGCAATTCAATCTAATCTAATTCCAAGCTTTTTCGTTCTTCCCAAACATGGAGTGGAATTGACACAGGACTAGATGAATCCCGTCCCACCTAATCCCATCTAATCCCACTGCCCAAACATGCCCTAAGGTTTTGATTATATTTGAGATCTTTATCGCTTTGTGCTTTGATTTTTTTCAAAAGAATTTTTTTTTTTACGTAAAATATCATGTCTTATATGGTTGATTACTTTTGATTTTGGTTATGTGCTTTATTATATTGTTCTATTTTCGTTTATTGTGCCTCCACAAAGCGCACAGATTAACAATGGTGTTAGATCTAAAATTTTAATACCTAGGGTTTGATCCGAGTTTGTTGTGGCTTGGTTTTACATTGTTGAATTGTGATAAAGAGCTAGTTTACTCCAACAAATTGGTATCAGAACGACATGTTAATCTCATATACGTACCATCAAAGTGGTATCAGAGAGCATCAGGTTAAACATTCGGGATTCAGTGAAGATGTCAAAATCAAAATTCGATATACATAAATTTGATGAGAAGAACAATTTTAGTTTGTGGCAGCAGAAGGCTGAGGATATTATAGTTTCACAAGGGTTGAGACATTGATGTAAACAAAAGATAAGAGGATGTCAGATGAGGATTGGAGCGATCTCGGGAGCGAACTATGAGCACCATCTGTTTGCGCCTATCAGATGAGGTTATGTACAATGTCATGGATGAACAATCTCCCATGAAAATGTGGAAGAAGCTAGAAGACTTATACATGTCAAAGTTCCTAACAAATAAGTTATTTGTAAATAAATAACTCTTCGGATTAAAACTAAAGGAAGGATCTGATCTCCTGCAGCACATGAACACGTTTATAAAGGTCTATAGTAAGTTGGTAAGGCTCAGAGAGACTGTCAAGGAAGAAGATAAAGCAATGCTGACATCGCTTCCCTCATCATACGATCATCTCGTCACTACTCTATTGTATGGGAAGAATATAATGAAACATGAAGAAATCACCGCGACTCTCTTTTTCAGTGAGATGTGGAAGAAGTCGAGTGATGATGAATCTCGAATGGAATGGCTAGTTGCGAAAGGGGGTCAAGGACATGGATAATCCGTGGAGCAATATCATTTTGACAAGAAAAAAAAAAGTCTAAATCGAAGTCAAAGGTAAACGATGGATACTTCTATTGCAGCATCAAAGAGCACTTCAAGAGAGACTGCTAGAAATAGATGGATGACTTGAAAAATAAAGGAAAATGGAATACAGGTGAATCAAATGAGTATAGCAGAAGAGAGCTCAGAAGGAGACCTCCTCTCAATCTCTTCAGGTACGAGTCATCTCTTAGACACTTGGATACTAGATTCAAGATGTTCATATCACATCTGCCCATGTAGGACTTGATTCGATTACTACAAATCATATGATGGTGGAAGTGTTCTAATGGGAAATGATGCAACATGCAAGACCATCAAAATAGGGACCATCAAGGCAAGGATGTTTAACAAAGTCATTTAGACTATAGGTAATGTCAGACATGTTCCAGATCTGAAAAAAAACTTAATATCCTTGGGAGTTTTAAACACAAATGGTTGCATGTTTACCACATACGACAGTACGTTAAAGGTCACCAGAGGTGCAATGGTGTTGATGAATGGATATAATGTTGGAAATCTATACAAGTTGGTTGGAAGCATAGTTATGGGTGAGGCTGCTACCACCTCACACACACAATCTGACATAGATGGTACAAATTTGTGGCATATATGATTAGGGAATATGAGCTAGAGGGGCATGATGAAAATCCATAAACAGAAAATGTTAAAGGGAGTTAAGGCATGCAAGATGGATTTCTTGAGAATTTTTGGAATGTGAGTTTCTAAAAAATCTGGGGTGTACAGGTATCCCAATTATATCTTTCCCATTTTTCAAACTTGTAAGAGATCACCAGGAGCTCATATAAAAGTTTTGAGTTGGGTTTAGGCGAAGAAGGTCTATGTATGACACATAGTACTTTATCTAAGGTGTGTGTACTTTACTCGAGCTTCTATGACCAGTTTCTTAGAGAGCTTCTCAGAACAAACAACCTCATAAATTGTGTTTAACTTTGTCATGCCTGTGACCATAAGCCTTAGAGTTTAGTGTTCTTACATCTTGTATTAGGGAATATGATGTTTTTAAGCACACAAATGCGAAGCCTATCCTATTGTATCCCCAGCAGGACCGGCGACGCGCACTACACTAAGCAATCAAGAGGTAACATAACCCAAAAGTCTTAAGAATCCATCAAAAAACTAACATCCTATGTAGAGTGTGCATCGGGGCATGTGGTTGCTAACCAATACAACACCTTACATGAAATCAGCACATATTTCAAAAACTTACATCCCATGCAGAGTGTGCGCCTGGGCATGTGGTTGCCAGCCAATACAACACCCTACATGAACTTAGTACATATATATATTATCTCAAAACAACAACAAGCATATAACATAATCAAATGCCAACCTTAGGGCATTTGTTTGGACTATGTTGTCATCTCTCACGCATTGCATCGAACATCCACGTATGCGACCAGGGCGTCGTCGACGTTTGTAAGGCCTTAGGACCAACTCACGTCAACATCCGTTAGATTATCATGCTAGGGTCTAATAGGACCCATGAACCATCATCCATATAAGATAGGGGCTGATTTGAGAGAAGTGCGTGATCGAGCTTCCCACTACTCAATTTAGACCTTAGATGCATTCCCCACATTAGGCTAATTGTCAAGTTACAGTTCAATCCAATCTCTAACGGGTGAGATCGATCTACCAAGGATCTAATAGTCCATATTCCACTTTGGACAGATCTAATCATCAAAAGTCAAATCATAAATATCCAGAAACTTTCTTACAAGAAATAGCACTTCCACATGGAATATGTGATCAAATAAGCCACCAATGGGTGATACACTATCCAATTAAGCACAAGTGATCAAAACCATCTAACATCCAAGGTAAAAGAGAGATATAGGGCAATCCAATGACCACATCACTCAGTGTCCAGAGTCAAATCATCACTCCATCAATCCACCTAGCTTTGTCCAAGTCTGTAACTGAGAGATCAAATAGAAATCTGATCGAACAAGTGGTTCCCATGATGATATGGGCAAGCTCATCAAAATGAGGGCCCCACACGACTATCATGACGGGACATCTGGTGCCATACCAAGGGTGTGTGGCCCCCACATAGGCTATATGTGTGATCACTAAATGCAAATTAAATAAAGATCTAAACAATCATGTACATGATCATCAATTCTCCATGAATCAACTGCCCAAAATGACCAACCAAGGTTCATAGACTGATATGTCTGTATCTCCATGATCAAGTGCTCTATGAACCAATATGAGTCAACAAAAGTTTTTATAACATGCAAATTGGCCAAGGGTCAAGTTTGGGGCAAATCCAAAATTAGATCTAACGGATCTGATCAAAATAACATGTTTCCAATGAACGGTCCGGGATTTTTTTGAGCAGATCTAGACACCCAATGTCCAATCCATTCTATCCAATTCTACATGCACATTCAAGAAATCATTAAAGAAAATTTATCTCAACCTTATGTCAAGATCTTAATACACGACCCACCTGACATATGTCATTGCTTGGTCAATAGAGAGTCGATCTTATCGGTCTAATAACTTCACGGTCCAAACTCCGATAAGGGCAAACAACCCCACTTTTCGAAGTTAACGCCCCAGACCATAATCCCATCAAATTAGATTCTCCGAAGGAGACCATCAGATTTCCTGAAATTTAGCCATAAGTCAGAGGGCGTCACCTCGGATGGTAGAACACATGCACCTGGACACCTAAACTTATTTATGCTAAATCTTAGCCATCCGATCTCTGTTTGGGGTGTGTGACCACTTGTTTTGAAGATATCAACAAGTAATTTAATGTAAATGGTTTATCTTTCTCATAAGACCTAGAAAAATGGGTCAAATTTGGATCACGAGGTTGTTGTCCAAAGTAGTCCAATAAGGTCGTACATGCATGCAATTTTCAAGATGGTCAGGGGTGTAGGATCCACCTTATATTAGCCCATATCAAAGCCCTCCAGTATCACACACTGCACATTCCAAGTGGACCTCACACCAATCAAGGGTGGTCCCACTCCTAGATGAATGCACGGGTGCACGAGCTGACATGCATACTAGATTTATTTCTACAAATGGGTCCAATAAAATCTCATAAAGAAATATTTTAGGGTATAAATAAATTAAAAAACTAATTTATTTTAATTAGAATCTAATTAGGAGTCTTAGAATTAGTAAACTACTAAAATAAGGAGAGAGAGAGAGAGAGAGAGAGAGAGAGAGAGAGAGATAAAGGAAACTCCAAGTGCCTTACACACCAAGAAAAAAGGATGACGTATACGTAGGACACACCTTTGCACCTTCCAAAATTGCACAAAAGTTTTCCGTATGGTGGGCCCCACTCTAGGCCTCTTACCCCAAACCCACTTCATCCATCTTGCTCCCCATATTTGTAATACTTATATATACACAATTTATTTCCTCATCTGACTATCATGCATGATCCATAGATTCACATGTATGATGTGAAATGTATGACCAAAGATCTCATATCATCACGGCCTTTTTGAGCAATTCGGGCCCATCATAATGAAACTCATGGTCACTAAAAGATATATGATGATGCTCTTACTAAAAAACTGAGAGATTACGGCCCATAGCTCATACATACAACGTGAGACGCACATAATGATTTCCCCTTATGAGCCATCCACACCACATCTATGCAATTTAAGACCACCAATCAATAGGCCAACAAACATAAAATTATCATGTGCAAAACTAAGGAAAATGAACTACTCAAACATTGTGATCTCAAACGTAAAAGAATCAGATCCCAAAAAGGACGTGCCCGACAAAGCCAACTTTAACAGACTGGAACTCCTAATCTAGAAATTTGATTAATGCGAAATGAAAACCAGTCCAATCCTCATTTAAGGACAACAATCTAACTAGGTTTTATGTATTAAAAACATCACTAAATTTTTTTTATCAAATCAGAAATTGATAATTGTTGGGATGCCTTGCACAAACCTTAGGATCTAGCCTCCCGAAACAAACCAGAATTATGGATAATAAAGCAATGAAATTAATCAAAGCATTAATCACACACCACACAAGAGATTTTTATGTGGAAAACCCTTAAAGAGGTAAAAACCACGGGACCTCGTCCAGATCAACAATCCACTATGAAGTAGAATGTTACAATCTTCTTCACTCACACAGGAGTGGATAAACAATAAGAGAAATAGAGAAAACGGAGAGATCTAACCGATTACGAGGACATAGAAGCGCTGAGATATAGATTGCACTGTAGAGAACCTCCATGAGCAGAACCTCCCTTCTATAAGCTTCCTCTCTCTCTTTCTCCCTCTCTCTCACCTTTGATAGCCCTAAACCCTTTATCAAATCCCTTGTAAAGCTTTAGGAAACCCTCTTGCTGTGCCTAGAAAAACCCTAGGCAACCCCTTTTATAGTTTAGGAAACTCCTTTCCGCATCCCTGTTGCGAAAGGACTCAAATCCGCAGTTTCAGCAAAATCGCAAAACAAACTGCGTAACCTTCGACTAGTCGCAGGTCCCCTTCGACTAGTCGAACATTCCTTCGACCAATCCTAGCTACAGCAAAAAACAACAAAATTACTCGCTGGACTTTGAGTCGAAGTCCTCGACTCGAACCTTTGACCGGTCTAGTAGGGCTCTCGACCAGTCGAAGATGGGTAAAAAAAAACCCATCAAATCTCTCAATTTTTGACCCAGGAGGGATCCACCTTCTTCAAGCCAGCCAGGTTTTTACAAACCTCAAACTTGCCCTTGAGCAAAGCCTTGGTTATCATGTCTGACCCATTATCGTCCGTGTGGACTTTCTCAAGCTGTAACACCTTCTGTTCCAAAGTATCCATTATCCAGTGATACTAAATCTCTATGTGCCTCGACTTGGAATGCTGACTTGGATTCTTGCTCAAGTGTATAGCACTCTGACTATGGTAATAGACCACGTGCTCCTCCTTCTTTAGGCTAAGTTCCTGTAGGAACCTTTTCATCCAAAGCATCTCTTTACATGCTTCTGTGACTGCAATGTATTTGGCCTCTATCGTCGACAATGCTACGACCTTCTGTAGCTTGCTGCCAAGCTTGCTCCCCGCAAACGTGAACATGAACCCCGATGTAGACTTCCTGAGTCATGTCACCCATATCGCATCCGTGTAGCCCTCTAACATAGGTTTTCCGTCACCCATGGCATAGGCTCAACCTGGATGGGCCTCTTAGATACCGTAGTATCCATTTCACCGCTGCCCAATGCTCTTTGCCAGGATTGGTAAGGTACCGGCTAACAACACCAACCACATATGATATGTCTGGGCATGTAAACACCATAACATACATCAAACTTCCTACAACTGACGCGTAGGGTATTTTCTGCATCTCTTCCACCTCTGCCTTCATCTTGGGACACTGCCTGTTGCTCAATCTGAAGTGACCATCCAGTAGAGTACTGACCTGCTTCACTGCATTCATATTGAACCGCTCTAGGACTTTCTCAATATACCACTCTTGTGACAGCCAAAGCTTCCTGCTGCTTCTGTCACGAGTTATCTCCATTCCTAGGATCTGTCTAGCTGGGCCCAAGTCTTTCATCGTAAAAGACTTGCCCAACACCTGTTTCAGCCTGTCAATCTTCTTGATGTCTTTTCCCATGATGAGTATATCATCAACATATAACAGCAGAACTAAGAAATCACCATTTGAGAACTTGCGTGTGAACACACAATGGTCCGACTCCGTTCTGTCATATCCATGCTTCAACATAAATGAGTCAAACTTCTTGTACCATTGTCGTGGAGCTTGTTTCAGCCCAAACAAGCTCTTCCTCAGCCTACACACCATATGCTCCTTGCCCTTGACTTCGAACCCCTCTGGTTGGTGCATGTAGATCTTTTCTTCCAGGTCATCATGGAGAAAGGCAGTTTTAACATCTAACTGCTTTATCTCCATATCCATGCTAGCCGCCAACCCAAGCAACATCCGTATGGATGTCATCTTCACCGCTGGTGAGAATATCTCCTCGAATTCTATACCTTTCCTCTGACCAAACCCTTTCACCACAAGTCTGGCCTTGAACCTCGTCTGTGAATTCTTCTGCTCAATCTTCTTTCTGAACACCCACTTGTTGTTCAAAGCTTTCTTGCCCTTAGGCAATTTCACCATATCATAGGTATGGTTCTTATGCAAGGATTCCATCTCCTCTTGCATAGCTTTCAACCACTCCCCCTTATGCTTGTCGGCTAGGGCTTCAGAATAATCTTCTGGCTCTCCCCCATCGGTTAGCATAATGTACTCATGTGGCGAGTACCTCTTGGACAGCTGTCTGTCCCTAGATGACCTCCTCACCTGTGGCTCAATAGGTGGATCAAGTGGGGGCTGCTCCCCTGGTCCATCTTCTGAAGGAACTCCCTCGTCCTCTGCACCTTACTGTACTCCCCCATCATCAGGCACCACGGGAGGAATAATCGGATCCTTGTCCTCTAGCTCACCTGAATTAGGCTGATTCTTCTCTAGCTTACCAATGTCTTCTATACACTAATCTTCAAAGAAAACCACATCTCTGCTCCTGACGAGCTTCCTCTCTTTTGGATCCCACAACTTATAACCGAACTTTTCATCACCGTACCCCAAGAACACACACTGCCTGATCTTTATATCAAACTTGGACCTCTCGTCCTTCGGTACGTGAACGGATGCCCTGCATCCAAACACCCTGAGATGACTGTACGATGGATCATGTCCAGTCCACACCTTCTCAGGCACTTCTCCATTCAATGGGGCTGATGGAGACCTGTTTATCAAATACACTGTCGTTGCATTGCTTCTCCCCAGAACGTCTTGGGCAACTTCGCATGGGATAACATACATCTGATTCTCTCAACAATGGTGCGATTCATTTGCTCAGTTATCCATTATGCTGGGGGGTCTTGGGAACCGTCTGTTCATGCCGTATACCTAGAGACTTGCAGTACTCATGAAAGTCGTCAATGTATTCACCACCATTGTCAGTGCGGATGCACTTCAATGGTCTACCTGTCTCTCTCTCGACCATAGCATGAAACATTTTAAACACAGCAAAGACCTCGTCCTGGATTTCAAAGCATAAACCCAAACCCTCCTAGATGCATCATCTATAAAAGTAACAAAATACAATGCCTCACCCAAGGTTTTTGTCCTCATAGGACCACAAACATTAGAATAAACCAAATCTAATGCATGCACTTTATTAACATGAGAAGCAGTTTTAATAAATGAAACTCTATGCTGTTTCCCTGATAAACAATCAAGACAGGTTTTGAGAAGCATACTTATCACGTCTGGAAGGAGCTGCTTCCTTGCTAGTAGCTGAAGCCCTTTTTCACTCATGTGGCCTAGACGCCTGTACCACATGTCAATAGTTGAATCTTCCGCTACGTTCAACCTACCCTTGCACATACTGACACTTGCCTTGTACAGGGTGCAACACTTCTTTCCTCTGGTCACGATCAACGAACCCTTGATGAGCTTCCATCGTCCACCAGTAAACCAGCTTTCATAGCCATCATCATCCAGCCTTCCCGTCGACATCAAGTTGAGGCGAAGGTATGGGATATGCCTCACATCCCTGAGAACCAATGTGCAGCCCACATCGATCTTCACACAAATAACACTGACTCCCACGATTTTTGATACGCCAGAATTTTCCATCTTCACAGTCTCATAGTCACCTGACTTGTAGCTTGTGTAGAAATCCCTGTGTGGAGTCGCATGAAAAGAAGCTCCCGAGTCTATCACCCAGTCAGTGTCCTGACTCGTAACTGTGAGACATACATCGTGATCTGCTGAAAGAATAACTACCATGTCGCCATCTGAAGCGACCGCAGTGGAATGAGATTCATCTTCCTTCCCTTTTCCTTTCTTGTCGTTCTTTTTACCACGACATTCATGCTTGTAGTAGCCCTTCTTGCCACAATTCCAGTATTCAACATCTTTTCTGTTACTCGACTTGCCTCTTGATTTATCTCAGGCCTTCCCGCCTTTCCTGTTCTTTCCTCTCCCCCATTCCTGTATCACAAGAGCCTCTTGCTGAGTAGACCCCTGAGACTTCCTCCTTGTCTCCTCATTGAAGAGACAACTGGTTACCTGTTCCATGGATATCTTTCCGTGCTGGGCGCGGAGTTACTTAGAGACACCACCAATGTCTCCCAACCGTCGAGCAATGAACTAAGCAATAGTAAAGCCTCCGCAATTCATCATCCAGACCATCTTCATAGAGGTGAGTTGGTTCACTATATATTGCCGACCTCATTTATGTGCTCTCTGGCCACAGAACCACCATCCTTAAACTTGAGATTCACAAGTCGCCTTATCGAAATATCTTATTACCTACTGTCTTCCTCTCATACAAATTGACCCCTTGTAATTTTAGCCATAGAGCTTAGCATGGTGAGGTTTCGTAGACACATGGTGGAACACAGAATCATCCAACCATTGTCTAATAAACCCCACCGCCTTTCGGTCCTTCTTCTTCCAATCATCATCACCATATCCTTGAATTTTCTTTGATATGCCTAAGATTGGAGAATATAGGTCCTTGCTGATAAAGCAAGTCCTCCATCTTAGCCTTCCATATGGTCGTTAGAACCATTGAGGCCGATCATCCTTGAGCCACCTTCCATAATTCAAAACCGATCCTACCCGTTCAATGAACTTAGCTCGATACCACTTTGTTGGGATGCCTTGCACAAACCTTAGGATCTAGCCTCCGAAACAAACCGAATTATGGATAATAAAGCAATGAAATTAATCAAAGCATCAATCACACACCACACAAGAGATTTTTACGTGGAAAACCCTTAAAGAGGTAAAACCACGGAACCTCGTCCAGATCAACAATCCAGTATGAAGTAGAACGTTACAATCTTCTTCACTCACGCAGGAGTGGATAAACAATAAGAGAAATAGAGAAAACGGAGAGATCTAACCGATTATGAGGACATAGAAGCGCTGAGATATAGATTGCACTGTAAAAAACCTCCACGAGCAGAACCTCCCTTCTATAAGCTTCCTCTCTCTCTTTCTCCCTCTCTCTCACCTTTGATAGCCCTAAACCCTTTAGCAAATCCCTTGTAAATCTTTAGGAAACCATCTTGCTGTGCCTAGAAAAACCCTAGGCAACCCCTTTTATAGTTTAGGAAACTCCTTTCCGCATCCCTGTTGCGAAAGGACTCAAATCCACAGTTTCGCACAAAATCGCGGAACAAACTGCGTAACCTTCGACTAGTCGAACCTAGCCTTCGACTAATCGTAGGTCCCCTTCAACTAGTCGAACATTCCTTCGACCAGTCCTAGCTACAGTAAAAAATAACAAAATTACTCGCTGGACTTTGAGTCGAAGTCCTCGACTCGAACCTTCGACCGATCGACCACTAGCCTTCAACTGGTCGAGCAGGGCTCTCGACCAGTCGAAGATGGGTCAAAAAAAAACCATCAACAATTATCGCAGAACGAGACTGCTCGGATGCCACTTGTTGGGTCCCTAGTGTACAAATATAGTGGAATATAGTATAATACAATTTGATTATGGGACACATCCCAAGAGTTCCCCTTTACAATAACATCAAATTTCTATTTTATATATATATATATATATATATATATATATATATATATATATATATATATATATATATATGGTGGAGATTAGATGTGCATGCGATGTGCATGAAAGAGATTTATGTGATGTCGATCTTCTAAACCAAGGATTCTCTCTCTGATTTATCCGAATACTGGGAAATCAAGATAGACCAACATCTAATTCTTTGGTAGGTGCCGAGAAAGACATATACCATCAACACAAGTGGACCACACGTGAGGAAAATAGAAGAAGATGGAGTTGATCTTTGCTCTTTCTCTAACTTTCTCTTTTTCCTCATGCCCACACATCCCATGGGATGAGGATGTCCAAGGCTAGCTCTTTTTCTCCTCTGGGATATGATCATACAAATAAGGAGGATTAGTGTTTTTAAGAGTGCACCCAGTATGGTGCTCCGCCAACCTAAATACTTCAATATAACCTACTGTAAAGGAAGCTTGTCAATTCACATCATCTATTTATTTACTTATAATTCAATTCCTTCACTTCAATGGTGTATCCACTGATCATATCTCATTTCAATCAGAACCATTATATCTGACCTATTAGGCTATCATTAAGTGTGATCAAAGCAATTTTAATGGTAAAAAAATTAATGATTAAAAATCTTTGAAAATCTGATAAAAACATTCGAAGTATTGGGCTCAATGAAAAAAACTACTTAATGAGTCCCTGATCTATCCACATCAAAACCATAAATATTATGTTTATAGGCAAACCAGTGAATTCCCTTTGTTGGCTCATGCAGGAATCAAAGTCTCTTGATGGAAGTACATGGCCATGTCTACTTTATTGGCCTCTGCATGGACCTTATAGGAAGAGCTAAAGCTGACAAGTCAAAATCATGAACCTTAGACGTCATCAAGTCTAAGGATCAACCATCTTTTATGCATCATTAAGTTCTAATCTCACGATCACAGTCCAAGTTAATGGTGATGCAGGGATGAACGTGATGAGGATAAATACTCCGAATCCACGGAGCTTCTCTGGACTCCTCACAGAGACTTCTCGAATCCACGAGGAAAGAAAGCAGAAAATAGAAATAAATTCTAATAAATTCAAAATTGATTAATTGATGAATAAAAACGAGTTTACAACCCTTTAAATACGGATACCAAGCAATAGGAAAGAAATCGGAATCAAACTACAACTAAAACTCCTAGAATTCGCGACTTACTATAAATAGTAAACTTACTATTTATAGATGGTCGTGATGTCTACTAGTGCGCAAGGTTTTCGGCCAAAAATAGTAAGTGTCCTATTTGGCTTCACCAAACCATTCTCCTAATTATTCTAAGCTCTTTTCACGTTGGGCACAACTCCTAAAGCCCGACGGATGAAGAGTTATAATCAAACTAAAACTTACTATTTATAGTAAAAACGAAATTAAAACAGGGAAACGACCGTCGATCCAGGGGTTTTTTGCAATTCCAAGCGTCGCAACCCAGCATAGCTAGGTTGGTTAGCTAAAGTAGCTCGTTCTACCCCAAAATTATATATTTTACGTCAGCTAACTCATTCCAGATTGTGAGATACGCCCGATTTAAGGGTCGATGGTCTGGATCACTTCTGTCGCCGACCGAGCCTTTTTTGATCCATCTTGGCCACAAAACTGTCCGCGACCCGCTCTACATCAGTCTCCTCTACTTCAAAAGAACTCGTCCTTGAGTTCTCATCCTGCTCTGGTTCATAATACTCGATCAGGTCCGCGACATTGAAAGTCCGTGAGATTGCTATGTCATCTGGAAGATCAACAACATAAGCGTTGTCATTGATCTTTCGAATGATTGGGATGGATCCAATTTTCTTATTTTTTAACTTGTTGTACGTCCCGATCGGAAATCTCTCTTTGCGCAGATGGACCATGACACAATCGTCCACCTCGAACACCTTTTACCGCTGGTGCTTGTCCGCTTGTTCCTTGTACTTCTCGTTCAAGGCATGTAGCTTAGTCCGCACTTCCGTATGGATGCCCATGATCTTGTCCGCCATATGTTCTGCTGCAATGCTCATGCTTGAGTGCTTGGGCAGAGGGACCAGGTCAAGCGTGTGGTGTGACACTCATCCATAGATAATCTGGAATGGAGATTTTCCTGTTGAGTGGTTCACCATGTTATTGAATGCGAACTCTGCTTGAGACAAGGCCAAATCCCACTGCTTTGGTTTTTCTCCTGAAATACAGCAAAGGAGGTTTCCCAACGTGCGATTCACAACTTCGGTCTGCCCATCAGTTTGTGGGTGGTAAGCATTACTGAATTGAAGTCGTGTATTGAATCGAGCCTACAAAGTCCGCCAAAAGTGGCTAATGAATTTCGTGTCACGATCAGAAGTAATAGTTTTGGGGACCCTGTGTAGCCGTACGACCTCTCCGAAGAATAGATTCACCACATGTGTTGCATCGAGGGTCTTCTTGCATGGGATAAAGTGCGTCATCTTGGAGAAACGATCTACTACCATAAACATTGAATCCATGTCGCGTTGTGTTTGTGGGAGACCAAGCACGAAGTCCATTGATAAATCCTCCCAAGGACCGTCAGGCACAGGTAACGGGGTGTAGAGGCCAGTATTCTGAGATTGCCCCTTTGAGGTCTGACAAACATGACAATGTTGTACGGCTTTTCTCACATCACGTACTAATTGCGAACAATAATACCACTCTTCCACAAGAGCTCGTGTCTTGTCTCTCCCAAGGTGTCCACCGAGGCCACCTCCATGTAGCTCCTGAATAATCTGCTCCCTCAGAGAACTTTGGGGGATGCACAATCGATTTCCTTTGAAGAGAAAATCGTCCTGTATATGAAGGTCACTGGGGTGACCTTCTTGGCACTTCACCCAAGAATCTTTGAAGTTCTCATCCTCGGCGTACAGCTCCTTGAGACAGTCGAAGCCGACCACCTTGTTGCTCATCGTAACGAGTAGTGATGCATGACGGCTAAGTCCATCAGCCACCTTATTCTACTGCCCTGACTTGTGCTTCAGAATGAACGTGAATTCCTGTAAAAACGCAACTCATCTAGCATGCACATGATTCACGTTAGTCTGACTATTAATAAACTTTAATGCTTGATGGTCAGTATACAGAACAAACTCTCTTTGAATTAGATAATGCCGCCAATGTCGCAGCGCCTGAACAACTGCGTACAACTCAAGCTCATAAGTCGACCACTTCTTTCGGGCTTCGCTAAGCTTCTCGCTGTAGGAGGCTACCAGCCTGCCTTCATGTGATAACACTCCTCCAATTCCAACGTATGAAGCGTCGTACTCAACCTCAAACAATTTGTCGAAATTAGGAAGAACCAGGAACGGTGTTGTAGACAAACGATGCTTGATCTCATGAAAGCTATTGTCAGCTTTATCGGTCCACTGGAACAGTCCTTTTTTCATGCAATCTGTTATATGCACGACTATAGTGCTAAAATCTCGTACAAATCGACGATAGAAAGTCGTTAACCCATGAAAACTTTTCACCTCATGAATGTTTGTCGGGATCGGCCATTCCCTAATAGCTCGCACCTTTTCATCGTCCACATGAATGCCTGTGGACGTTACAACAAATCCTAGAAACAATAGGTTGTCAGTTAAAAACTACACTTCTTCAAGTTGAGGTACAACTTGTTAATTTGTAGGACCTAGAACACCTGCCTGAGATGTTTCCTGTGCTCCACCTCATCCTGACTATATATCAATATATCATCAAAATATACTACCACGAATCAGCCAGTGAACGGTTTTAGAACTTGATTCATCAAACGCATAAAAGTACTTGGTGCGTTCAATAGGCCAAAGGGCATGACCAGCCACTCATACAACCCTTCCTTAGTCTTGAATGCTGTTTTCCACTCATCACAGGGTCGGATACGAATCTGATGGTACCCACTCCTTAGATCTTGTTTTGAGACCACCTTGGCTCCTTCTAGCATATCGAGCATGTCGTCCAACCGTGGTATTGGGAACCGATACTTAATGGTAATTTTGTTGATTTCACGGATGTCGATACACATGCACCAGCTTCCATCTTTTTTTGGCGTTAATAATGCTGGTATGGCACATGGGCTCATGCTCTCTCTCAAGAGACCCTTACAGATCAATTCCTCCAGTTGCTCCGAGGTATCTCGCACTCCTTCGGACTCATCAGATAATGGGAGCGGTTGGGCAGGCTAGCCCCAGGGACGAGGTCTATGTGATGTTGGATGTCCCTCATGGGGGGCAATCCATCAGGTAAATCCTCAGGCCAGACTTCTTTAAATTCGTTTAGTAACAGTTTTAAACTTGGAGGGATGTTTGAGGGTTCCTCTTCCTGGCCGTTCACCACTACGGCGTACACCTCGCCAGTTTCCTTCGATTCCTCCATGAAATCCCGAATGGTCAAGAGGGAACTTCTCTCCACTTTAGAGGCTTCAGGGTGGTTCTCTGGTGCCATAGGGGCAAGGATTATTTTTCGGCTATCCTTAACGAATACGTAGACATTGTCTCGTCCCCGATGAGTCGCATCACGGTCCGACTGTCAGGGTCGACCTAGTAGTATGTGACAAGCTTCCATGTCAACTACGTCACAAAGTATCTAATCCTTATAATTTTTACCAATTGAAAATGAGATAGTGCATTGTTCAGTTACCTTGGTTTCATTCACCTTTTTTATCCAGTCGATTGAGTACGGGGAAGGATGTTTCATCGTTGGTAGCCGCAATTTGTCCACCATCACTCTTGAGACGATGTTCTCGCTACTACCACTATCTATGATCACATCACAGACCTTTCCGTTGACAGTGCACCGAGTACGAAATATATTGTGTCACTGTGGATGTAATTCCTTTCGTGGGGTATACAGTAATCGCCTCACAACTAGAAATTCGTCACGATCCTCGCTTGTCATTTCATCGCCACCTGCTATTTCTTCAGTGGTTTGTTTATGTTCATCATAGCCATGGTATTCTTCTGTGGCCTCATCTTCAGTGCCCCATTCGTTTATAGTCAAGTGTGCTGCGGTACGTTGAGGACAGGTGTTTGATAAGTGGCCTGGCTGGCCACAACGGTAATAATTGTTCGACCTTGGTCAAGCATAAGGATTTGGAATCCTACTCGGGCCCGCTGTTATGGGTGCTGTATGTTGAAGTCTGGATGACCAGCTCCTCGTATCATGGTTCGCAGTTGTAGGATGTTGAGGACGTTCTACTACTAGATCTTTTCCTCGTGCCAGCACTGGATCTTACGTGGGACCCGACATGGGGGGTCGAGTTTAAGGATAGGGACGAGCAGGAACTCTTGTAAGTTATGTTTCTGCCCTACTCACTAATTGAACTGCTTCATCCACGGTCCTAACTGGGTACATCTGAACTCGGTCCTGAATTGTCAGTCACAGCCTACCTATAAATCGTGCCACCTTTTGTGACTCAGATTCTGACAAATCGTTTCGTGTAACCAACCGCTGGAATTCTTTGGTGTAATCGGTGATGGTTTGATTTCCTTATCGACAATTTTGGTATTGGTGGAATAATATCTGCTCATAATCACTGGGGAGAAATCGTGATTGAAGAAGGCGTTTCATTAGTGGCCATGATGAGATGGGTGCCTTGTTCTGGCGGGCTCGTGAGAGTTGTAATTGTTTCCACCATGCAGAAGCACGAGATTTTAACTTAAACGCTACCAATTTTACCATTTTATGATCTGGCACGTCCATATAATCAAAATATCTCTTTACTTCGGCTAGCCAATCGAGAAAATCTTCTATACGAAATAAACCATTAAAACTAAGAAGTTCAGCCTTACCTCGATAGTCTCTTTCAACACGATCTAGATGATCGCCTCCATAGATTAGTCGTCGGGCAAAACCCTCATTAAGGTCCTCATCGCTAGAACTTGAATCATCTGGTGTAGCCCTACAGTTTGCCACTGGTAGTGTCCTACAGAAATCAGGGTTGCGTCGTACAGCAACCATGGGTGGTGGAGCCACCATGGGTGGTGGAGCAACCATAGGTGGTGGAGCACCGCCAAGGGCTCGAGACGGAAGTAGCGCATCCGCAAGACAGTCGAGGGTTGCTTGCAGCCCTTACATGATTAACTGACTCTCCCGGTGGAAGGCTTCCATTCTTTCCGATAGATAATGAATCCCTGGATCATCGTCCACAGGATTTTGATTCATACTGTCATTGTTTGCCATCGGCCCGAGGGAAATCCTCGCTCTGATACCAATTGACGCAGGGATGAATGTGATGAGGATAAATACTCTGAATCCACGGAGCTTCTCTGGACTCCTCACAGAGACTTCTCGAATCCACGAGGAAAGAAAGCAGAAAATAGAAATAAATTCTAATAAATTCGAAATTGATTAATTGATGAATAAAAACGAGTTCACAACCCTTTAAATAGGGATACCAAGCAATAGGAAATAAATCAGAATCAAACTACAACTAAAACTCCTAGAATTCGTGACTTACTATAAATAGTAAACTTACTATTTATAGACGGTCGTGATGTCTACTAGTGCGCAAGGATTTCGGACAAAAATAGTAAGTGTCCTATTTGGCTTCACCAAACCGTTCTCCTAATTATACTAAGCTCTTTTCATGTTGGGCGCAACTCCTAAAGCCCAACGGATGAAGAGTTATAATCAAACTAAAACTTACTATTTATAGTAAAAACGAAATTAAAACAGGGAAACGACCGTCGATCCAGGGGTTTTTCACAATTTCGAGCCTAGCAACCCAGCATAGCTGGGTTGGTTGGCTAAAGTAGCTCGTTCTACTCCAAAATCATATATTTTACGTTAGCTAACTCATTCCGGATTGTGAGATACGCCCGATTTAAGGTCCGATGGTCTGGATCACTTCTGTCGCCGATCGACCCTTTTCTGATCCATCTTGGCCATGAAACTGCCTGCGACCCGCTCTACATCAAATGGGCATCCAGACTATTAACTTGATCTCGATCCACCAATGTAAGTGACGAAAGGTCCAAACTAGATCCTATATATGTGCATGGCACACTCACACTCTTGTGCAAGATAAGTGCAAGTCATAAACCAACACGAAGTTGACTCTCAATGGTGGAGACTATCCATCCTGACCCAAGTTAGTCCGCTCGTACACAAGATGATTATACATCTTATGAACTGATGTCCACAAGTGTATCCCACACACCTGTGACAGTCATGGTCTAATAGGGTACTGAGATCCATAGACCACGACTCTCCAAGTGACCGTCATATCCAATCTCAAGTTCCTAAGGATTACCAGAGGAATCACTCCTCAACAAATCCAATGAATGAGAGAAACAATAAATCTAAGGCATATCTCATGTCCAATCTGGAACCCATGGTCACCATGATTAACGGCTGAGATCCACCTAATCACATCCACATGGTTAGTGGATAAGGGCACGAATGGTTTTCTAAGGCACTATCTCTACCAGACATCAAATGTGATGTGGACTCCATGTGATGGACAATAGATATTAAAGGGCTCCGCATGAAAGGTAATTAGCATTGATGGTGGGCCCCACATGATGGATGAACTATATTAAGGTGGGCTCCCACATAATGGACCATCCATGTCAAAGGTTGGACACTAGTGATGTATGGTCCACATCTCACGCAATCATAAAATGATGAATAATCCACTTTAAAAGTTTGGCCCACACGATGGACGACTCACATCAAAGGTGGCCTCTACATGATAGATGATCAACATCCATTGTCCGACATGATAGATGGCCCATAGCTAAGGTGAGAGTCATGAAGGACATGCTTGTTTTCAGATGGAGTCGTAGTAATTTTTAAAATTGATTATAACTTTTATATATATATATATATATATATATATATATATATATATATATATATATATATATATATATATATATATATATATAAAGACTTTTATTTTATTGTTTTACCAAACATGCTTCTTTTAAATAAGAGTTCGTTTTTTTTCTTTTTGAAAATATGATTTTACTAAATGAGTTTATTGTAAAATAAGTGTGTAACACCCCATCCAAAAAGGGAACAGTGTCCTGAGGCACTCACGTGCGAACTGACTTAAAACCAAACAATTTTATCGCACGTGTGGGCTTAAGACGGGTTAATTAACCCCAACTCACAATTCTGTACAATTTAAATTAAATTAAGATTGGGCCGAGCATAGGCCGTAAAGCCAGTCGGCCGAGCCATACTTGGCGACTGTCCGTACGGATTGTGTATCGCCCAAGGAAGGTCCAAAAATTCTGAAACTTTGTCAAACTCTTGTGTTCGCTGGGCTCGTGGTCCCATGCAGACGCCATACCTCGAAAATACCCAGAAATTGTCAAACAGCGCTACCCTACTAGCACTTGCAAACTGCAAGTCGCATAGCCAAAAGTACTCAAAATTTGAATTTTAACCTAATAACCTTGTTGCTTGAGTTTTCAAATCCTAGCGTTTCAGTCGTTGGATTTCTTCTGAATTCACACCGAAGGTTGGAAATACTTCCAGGCTCGCGCCTATAAAATATAGCTGTTGATCGTGGAATGATGACCATTGATCGCGAATCAGGCCGCTATGGCAAAACCCCACATCCATTTGCGATCAAACTTCACCCAACCCTTCATCGGGCTGTGGGACACCTATCCTACATGTCTGATAGGCTAGCGGGTCATCAGGATAGCCCCTATAATCAGGAATGGGCCCACAGAGTCATTAGAGGAATTTCACGAAACTACAGGGTTAACTGAATTAAATCTTAGATATAAATATCCAGTTATTTCCCTCTCACTCCCATAAACTCTAGCAGATGAGAGAGAAAGAGAGAGGGAGAGAGAATAGGTAAGAGAAAAGGGGGGCATTTCACTTGTATGTGTCCCCGGTGCCCGGATTTTGTCAATTCTGGCGTCCTCTCCCCTCCTCCCCTAGAAATCCTGGTTAGTCTCCGCCATTGAAAGAAGAAATTCCAACCCATCTAAGGTAATTTAGGATTTCTTACCCTATTTCCCTAATTCCTACAACAGGTATGTAATTCTTGTCCATCCAATGCAATGCAAGGCCCCGACACCTCGAGCTTGCGGACCCGGCATCGCTAAAATTTTCTCAGCAACCTCAGGTTAAGTTTAGGTGAGGACCATAACCTTTAACTGGCCGGTTATCATGCCTAGAATATGTTTAACGAATTTGTTTGATAGTTGTTTGTGCGTGTGGCTGAATTTCCCCTTTTATGGTACAACTAGGGTAGGAAGGCATTAAGCCCCAAAACCCCAAATAATTGATTAGTCTAATTTGCATGCCATTGTGAATCTTAACTTGTGGATTTCCCCCAAATTGTTGCTAGTTAATTGAATTTTCTTAATTTGGTGATGATCATGCCTAACATGATAATATGAAGTACTATAAGATGTTATTTGATGTTGATTCTCTGATTTTCTGAAATTTGTGATAAACTATGCTTGAATGAGTGCATGAAATGTCGTGGATTGGCTGAATTATGTGATTTGTGTAGGCTTGTAGAAGTTATGATAGCATATTGTTATATGGCTGCCCACACCATTACAACAAGTTGGGATATGTTATGTAAAGCTGTAAAATTAAATAGTACTTTATGTGTGTGGCTGCCCATGTACTGATTTTACTAGGGTTGTGTCTACACATATGAATCATATCCATGGAATCCACATTTTGATGTGAACTGCTGCATATCTCCCTATGGATAGGCCGATTACCTGGAATTACTTAGGCGGCCTTTGTTAGACCTATCCTTAAGTGAATCTAGCCCAAATAGTTGAACCGTAGTTGTTGGCCATAGTTGGACTACACGAGACCATATTCTCAGGCCGATTAGTTATGGTTTAGCTCGTCGGGGCACATTGACTATTAGTCGATTATCCTTATACGTTAACCTTATTTGATCATGCTTGTATGAACCTGAAGTACCCTAAGACCAGTGCGCCTATTATTAACTATGATTTACCACGTATAAAGTCTTATAAGCCGAAGATGGTGGTATGGGACAGTATGCCCGTGCTGTCGGCCTACGCTGGGGTGACGAGCCTCCCCGTAGTGTCCGTTGAGCATTTGGACTTATGAGTCAGGAACAGTAATATGGGACATTGTACCCGTGCTGTCGACATGTGTTGGGGTGACAACCTCCCTACAGTGACTACGAGTGGGATATTTAAGTTCCAATTATGATTTCGTTCATGTCATATTTTGTTCGGAATTGACGACCCCAGTACAGGGCTAAGGATCGCGACAGCCACATGGCCACGGCCCTTGAGCCGCACGATCGGGTTAGGGCAATAACTCCACTACGGGTATTCCGATTTCTCCATCCTGCTGGATGAATGAACTTAACTAATATACCTGGCTAACATGTTCTCCGACATTGCATTTATATTGTTGGCGATTATGCAGTCGATGTTGGTTCATTGCAAACATCAGATGTCGTTGCTTGAGGGAGTGATAGTTTTTTGTGAGGAGCATGCACTATATCATGATCATGCATTTGTATTAATAACAGTGTTTAGGAATCTATGTTGTTTGTTATTCATTAAATATATCCTATGCATGATAATTTAATGCATATTGCTAATGGTAACACTGAGTTGATCACTCACTCCCACTCTAGGACGGTGTTCTAAAACACCAACTAGAACCCGATATAGATGCAGGTACCCTATAGCAGCACGCATTGGACGATGTCAGTGCCAACGACGACGAGGAACGGGTGTACTATCAGGAGTTTGGAGATACTTATTTGCACGGTGGATGTCGGCGGGACTGGGCTAGAGCCCAGGTCATTTTGGAGATTAATGAGTGTTTGAGATTGAATTCATGGATAACTGTTAAACTAAATTTATTAAGTAGATGCGGTGGATGTGAACTTTTTATGAAATTTTAGTTTGTTAGTAGCACTTGGATTTAAATTACCTGATTAGAAATTGAATATGCTTAGATTAATTCATCATTGCTTGCTAATACTTGTTAAATACATGCATTAATGAATCATCGCTGCATATGTGGCACTCGGGAATTCGAGAGCCGAGTTACTGCTCGACCCTCGAATTTTGGGGCACTACAAAGTGCTATAACAAAAAGTCTTAATTCTCAAGCTCTTATTAGACTAGCTCTTATTGAATTGATAAGAAATTCCAAACGGCCCTTATTACTATTAATTCTTATTAGCAACCATTATTGCCAAACAAGCCTTTAAAAAAAAGTCCTTTTTTTTACTATATCCATGCCAATTTGGATCTTCATTTTATTTTTTAGAACCTTTGACTTGTACCAACTCATTCTTTAACTCCAATCACCACTGCACAAGATCAAATTATTACTGAATCTACTTTCATTCATTTTCTTATTTAATCTTAATGTCCTTAAGTTATACCAAACACATTCATTTCTAATTCTATTCTTTTTAGTCGTAGCTTATCCATGAATAGACTTTTGAGGGAATATTTAAATGAAAAATAAAAAGTAAAAATTTATCATGTCCAAGGTCAAAAATAGATGTCATCAACTTCAGTAAAAGGTATATTGATTTTGATGCCTATTTGGAATGCTGGATTAGGTGGCATTAAGTGGTATAGAATTGCATTTGATTCAATGTAAAATCCCTGCAGCGTTTGATAAATATGGGAAGGTTTGGTTTAATATCTAGGAATCATATCATTTAGTCGTGCAACACTAGATATGATGGGATTTTTTGGTTGATTTCAAAATCCACTACGTATGTGGCCCCCACATTGATGCATATGTTTTATCCACACCATCCATTCATATGTGCCCTTTATACACAACAATCAAGTTGCATATGCATGCAGATGACATGGCAACAGCTGTGAAATGTAGTATATTAATTACAATTTCATGGTCCACCAAACACATATTTCACTTAATATAGTGTTTTTTCCGAAGGAAGAATTTGATCTCAAACATAAGATTGGAGAGTCAAAATACCATCGTATTTTCAGACATATAATCATTATATATACAATAATAGTGTTAATTCTACCTAATGCAATTCAATACCATTTGATCCAACGTTCCAAACATGCCCTTAGTTTAAATGATCATATGTGCGCCATATGTTAGATACTCCGCCTGACTATCAAGTAACACCTTTACCATAGAAAGGGACTCTTACCGCTGGCACATTTTGTCAAAGCAAACATCAAAACAGATCCACCGAATTCACGAAAGACTCCAGAAAGCTTTGAAATGGTCCCTTTATGGAAACGGATTGGCTACTCCACCTGCCACCAGCCATTGGCTGGTGGTTGGTGCTCTGTGGGCCCCACCATGATGTATGTGTTTCATCCATGCCGTTCATATGTTTTTATAGATCATTTTAACATTTTTAATTAAAAATTAGGTATCTATCAATCTCAAGTGGACCACATTACAAGAAACAGTGTTGAATGAACGTTGACCATTAAAAACGTTTTGGGGTCCATAAAAGTTTTGGATCAAGATTATATTTATTTTTTCCCTTAATCTGAGTCTTTATGACCTAATCAACAGATTGGATGTCAAATAAACAGTACAGTGAGCCTTAAGAGGATTTTAATGGTGGATATCCAATCATTATTATTTTCCTGTGGTGTGGTCCACCGAAGATTTATATACCTATTTTTTTTGTAGCAATCACTAAAATGATCCGTAAAAATTGATGAACAGAATGGATGAAACAAATACATCATGGTGGGGCCCACGGAGCACCGACCACCAGCCACGGGGCTAGTGTCAGGGGGAGTAGCCAATCCGTCTCCTCCCTTTATGGAAACGGATTGGCTACTCCCCCTGCCACCAGCCATTGGCTGGTGGTCGGTGCTCTGTGGGCCCCACCATGATGTATGTGTTTCATCCATGCCATTCATATGTTTTTATAGATCATTTTAACGTTTGTAATTAAAAATTAGGTATATATCAATCTCAAGTGCACCACATTACAAGAAACTTCCTCCACGCTTCTTCATTTTGATACTCTGCGATGGTACCAAATTAGTTACTCTGAAGGTTCACATGGGTTGATACACTGGCCCAACTGCGATCAGTAGGAAGCTGGGACCTATACATCACATGCACTTCTCATATTCAACCATGATTTAACCGCCCGTCCATGGCTTACAGGACTCGATCAAGTTGACTCAGTTTCGATTACTCAGACTCAGATTTCGTATGTGCTATATATATCCACACCAACCATCCATTATGCCAAATCATTTTAGGGAACTCACCCAAAATTGAGGCAGATCCAAAGCTCAACGGACCACACCACGGAAAGCAATGGGATAATAACACACACCGTTGAAATCTTTCTGGGGCCTACCATGATGTTTATTTTCCATCCAAGCTGTTCATAAGGTCACATAGACCTCGAATGAAGGGAAAAACAAATATAAGCTTGATCCAAAACTTCTGTAGCCCTCAAAGAACTTTTAAATGGTAGGCGTTCAATCCCCATTGCTATCCGTGGTGTGTCCACTTGAGCTCTGATCTAACTCATTTCTGGGATCATTCCCTAAAATTATCTGGAAAAATGGATGGACAGTATAGATAAAGCACATACATCATAGTGGGCCCTACAAAACCTTGCCATGTCAACACAGTGCTGTGTCCTACACTACTCAATCCGAGTCCCTCTCATGAACGGGTGGCATCAATACCACGTTTCACCACCAGATTCACTCGACTCAAGCGAGTGGGACGAAGCCAAGCCAGTCGAGATGAGTCAACGAGTCAAAAGGACCATGTATTCAATGCTCTAGATTACCTAAGCAATCACCCAAACAAGCATGTAAAAACCATCTATATATACCGTCCACCCAATATTAATGTCATCAATTGATTAATTTCAACCGTTCAATCTTGCAACATCTGATGATCCTAACCATCCAATAGACTGTTGCCCACTACGTCTGTCGATCATTCCAGATCAGGCAATTATCAGATGGTAAGGAACATCCATCCAGCAAGTGTATGTGTGCAGAGATTGTATAGTAGAGATAGTTCCTAATCAAAATTTCATACAAAAAACATTGATTCCTCAAATACAGTACATACAAATATAGGAACATTAGTTCTCACTGAATCCCACACACTTTTCTCCATCGCACTTCTCACTCTCACACATTCAACTTGTCAGATTTGAGCAAGATCCAAGCCCTTCATCAGATGGGCCCATTGTAAAACCAAGGCTTCAACGATCAGGTCAGTCCCATAATCAATCTGGACACCAACTTCCAAAACGTGCCATGTTTCCATGTGTGAGAGAAGAGTGCCAAAACTTCTGGTCACTCATAAGTACTCTAGCTATTATACATAGAAAATCCCACAAAATTCTCCCACTTCAAACCCAAAATGTAAAAATTCATAGTCATATTAAACAAAATCTAACCGTCGGATACGAAATCAGGTGCGTCGATCAGTTCCAACGGATGCTTTGGATTTGTCGAAATTGTTTTTGGGCGGCCACGCCATCTTCCGCCGCACGATCAGATTCCGCTGCTTCAGTCTCAGGAGAACAAAGGAGAAGAAGTTCACCAAGGAGACAGCTGAGCAAGGGGCAGGATTTAATAAAAGAGTGGGCCCAATCCATCTGCATGGCATCACCCAGTTTCATCCACATGAGGAACAACAGACTTGGTGTTATATAATAACACTTGAAGGGTTTATATAAGGTCTGTGTCTTGATGATCAAGAAGGTTATTGCGTAGAGATCAAGCCATGGTCAGCTGAGAAAGCGCGTGATATTTGACCTGTGGTCATGAATTGTATGCTGAGGTCCACATTAGGTTCAATAACAATGACCTCCCTTACCTATAGGATAAATATATTTAACTCCCCCTTGTTTTGGATTATTGGAACTGACTCCCCACTGATAGAGACTAGGGTTGGCGATGGGCCGTCCAGGCCTGGCTCAGATTAAAACCAGGGTGGGTTGGTATTTCAGGCTCAGGAAGCTCGGAAAGGCCCGGCTTAACATGTCCGTTTAAAATTCAGGTTAGGTTTGGGATTGGTTATTTATAGTTTTGCCAGATCCACTTAAAGCACCCATATAAATAAATAAATAATAATAATAATTGAAAATAACTCAATCAACCATAACTAATCCTATTCCCATAGCCATACCTCTCTCTCTCTCTCTCTCTCTCTCTCTCTCTCTCTCTCTCTCTCTCTCTCTCTCTCTCTCTCTCTCTCTCTCTCTCTCTCTCTCTCTGGGTTTTTCATGCCATCTCAAAGAAGGAAAATATCAAGAATTAGAATTGCAAGAGAAGAAGGTAATTTTGTAGTTTTTTTTGTTCCTTTTTTATTATTTATATATTTCGGAAATTTATGTGTGGGCCCCACCTTATAATGATTCAACCATTATTTCTTTACAAGGTATGTTCCACCATGTGGATCTCAAAGACAGCCCAAATTAGGGGCCGTTCTCCTGCCAGACCCAATGTTTGAGCTAGGCTGGCATTTAAAGATTTATGCAGTTAATTATCTTCTGGTGCATCTATGGATTTACACTACTCAATACAATGATAGTTTTATCTCTTTTTTTCTCTCTCTAAAAAATATATATTACTCTAAGCGAATTAACGTTTATATAAAATTTCATGTGAAATTATAAAATTATCTTTTAGGTTGTAGGCTACACCTCCAGACTCCTAAAGTGTTACCCCATCGAGCTCAACACAGAACCATGATAGTGCTAGCTGAATGCATAGGATATCTCTATAGATCAAGTTCCTCCGATCCTAATACAAGTTTGAAAATCTCAATTGGCCTACTTTTGGGGCATGTGTTTGTATATAAATGGGTTCAATCGATCCAACATGGTTTTTCCATTATAGATGTTCGACATTCAAAAACTAAACTAATCTGATCATCAGCTGAGCTAGACCATTTATTAAAAAAACAAAAAAATCAAAATTGACGGTCTGAAACCTCCTACTCTATGTGGTGACCTAACTGAGGTTGGATGAGAGTGATTTTTGAGGTATTCCATTTTCACGGTGAAATTACTACAATGGACAGCTTGATAACACAGGCAATATAGCAGGCCCACACGTGTTGTTACATATGGGATAGGGTAAGACAACCAATTTCTCATAGGTCAAGGTGCCATGGACATTATCTCCTTGTATCTTTGTAAAAGGAGGGCGTTTCTTTAATAACAAAATAAATGGAGGCATGTTACAATTATCATACCGAAGGGAGGTGGTCAAAGGAGTGCGGATCCTCTGTTTCATGGAAACAGTGAGCAGCTGATTCCAGCTTTATTAGTGGTCCACGGCAGTGTACTGCCACATCACCAGTTTTTTAAATATATTAAAAATAAATAAATTTCAAAAAAAGTCTAACGTAAACGTTAGAGGTTTCCATTTGCAGATTCACTGCACAGGTTAAGTTGCAAATCTCATTAGTAAAGTGACGTCACCTAGTTATGTGGTGGGGTTCACTTGAGTTTTGGATCTGATTCGTTATTTGGCTCATGCCTTAAAATGATCTCTCCAAATGGATAGACGGTATGGATACAAAACATACATCATAGTGAGACCCACATAACTAGGTGACATCACTTTAGTAGCGAGTCTCTCGCTGCTCAACCTGTGCGTTGAGTCCCCAAATGAAAGGCGTGGAATTCGGATGATTGCGTACTGAGTTTACTCAGTAGGCCCACCATGAATGTATGTGGTTTATCCACTCCGATCCATCCATTTTTAAAGATCATTTAAGGGGTTCAAACCAAAATTGAAGCATAACAAAGCTCAAGAGGACCATACCACAGAAACAGTGGGAATAATGATTTCCACCGTTGAAACCTAGCTAGGCCTCACATTGATGTTTATTTGTCATCCAACTTGTTCATGTGATCACAAAAACATGGATATAGGGAAAATACAAATATAAGCTTGATCCAAAACTTCAATAGCCCTCAAGAATTTTTCAACCATAGACTTTCAATTCACAATGTTTCTTGTGGTGTGGTCCATTTGAGCTTTGTATATGCTTCACTTTTGGGATCAAGCCCTAAATTTATCTGGTAAAATGGATGGAAGGAGTAAATGAAATATATAAATCATGGTGGACCCCACAGAGCTTACTCAGTACACTTAAGGGCCGTTTGATTTTTAATTTCCCTAGGTAAAAACACCGAATTACCTGATTATTGCTTACTTACACTTGTTTGAAAGTCCCCGAGAATTACGTTTTGAAAATTGGGCCATACAGATGTTGTTATTAGTGATTTAAATATGTGGGCCCCACTATGATATATATGAGTTATCCACACCATCCATCTTTTTTTAAAAAATACATTTTAAGGCATGAGCCCAAAAATGAGGAAAATCAGAAGCTCGAATGGACCACACCTTAGGAAACAATGATCATTAAAATGTCAATGGTTGAAAGTTGTTTTCTCCTAGGCCCACAAAGGATGTTTATTTGTCATCCAACCCGTTAATAAGGTCACACACAGTCATCGATAAAGTGGAAACAAAAATATCGATTTGATCCAAAACTTCTGGGGTCTTCAAGATGCTTTCAATGGTAGGAGTTCAATTCCCATTGTTTACAGCTGTGTGGTCTACTTGATCTTTGGATCTGCCTCTTTTTTTTGTCTCATGCCCTAAAATGAGTTGGCTAAAGGGATGGACGGTGTGGATAATACACAAACATCAAGGTGGGCCCCACGATTTAACTTTTTTCTCATCGGGTGACGTGAAGAGTGCTATAAATGAAAGGTGGCGGTCAAATCACTTTGGAAATCCAACTAGTAACACGGGGGTAAATAATTATTACCCATTTACCTGGAATTACCTCTGTAATTGGAAAATCAAACAGGCCTTTAGTGAACTGAGTTACTCACTACGCAATCTGCTTTCGAAAACTAAAATGTAATTTCTTTTAATATACATTTAAAAAAAAAAACTCGATTATGTTGCACTACATTGAGGTCGACCAATAATATAGGTGGAATCAGCGCTCACTGTTTCTACGAAATAGAGGATCTGCACTCGGTGGGTGAAATGGAAAATGGCAACTTTTCTTGGCTCTCATGTTTCACAAGATGTTTGACATATGTGTTTTTTCCACATGACTTTTGGGCCCATGTGTGCTACCACAATCACACCCGCTTAGTAGAAGATGTAGAGTGGGTCACAGACATTTTCATGTCCAAGATTGACCAGAGAAGGCCCGATAGAAGGTAGAAGTCATCGAGACAGTCGAAACCTTAAAATAGGCATATGTCGCAATCCGAAATAAGTTACTCGACGTACCATATATGATTTTGGGGTAGGACAAGCTACTTTAGACAACTAACCCAGCACCCATGCCGAATTTGCGAGATTCCATCATATCAATGGTCAAATTCCATGTTTATTTCCATTTTTACTATTTTTAGTAAGTTTTAGTTTGATTATAACTCTCTGTTGGGCTTTAAGAGTTGTGTCCAATATAAAAAGTTCCTAAAATAATGTGGTTAAGCCCGTAGGACACTTACTATATAAAGTAAATTTATTATTTATAGTATGTTACGAATTTTATGGAATTTTAGTTGTAGTTTAATTCTGAAATTTCTTCCAAGGCTTGATATTCCTATTTAAAACATTGTAGACTTGTATATTTCATCAATCAATCAAATTATGAATTTTATAGAATTTATTTCTATTTTTCTTGCTTTTCTCCTTGTGGATTCGAGAAGTCTCTGTGAGAAGTCTAGAGAAGCTCCATGGATCAGAGTAGTTATCCTTGAGGAAGATGGTGATTGACCTCATCACGTTCATGCTTGTATATCACATGCATTTTCCATGATGTCAGGACGTATGTCAGAGGCTTTGTGGGCCCAACGTGATGTGTATATTGTATTCAAGCCATCCATCCATCTATTTTGACAGATCATTTTAGGACATTAGCCTAGAAAGGAGTCACATCGAAAGCTCAAGTAGATCACACCATAGGAAGATGTGGGAATTGAACACGTATTGTTGAAAGCTGCCTATAGCCCACTGTGATATTTATTTTTGATCCAACCTGTTTGTAAGGTCACATAGACCCGCAGGAAGTAAAAACATAGATATAAGCTTGATCCAAAACTTCCTAGGCCGAAGTTTTCAACAGCATGCTTTCAATCCCCCACTGCTTCATGTGATGTGGTGCATTTCAGTACTAAAATAATCTTTCAGAATGGATGGAGGGCATGGATAAAACATATACATGATAGTGACCCCACAAACGCGAGCCTAACAGGACCCTCCATCTCTAGCTAGGTCCTGGTGGGGTACTAACCATTCTTCGCCCATTCAGGAGATTTTCATGCTTCATCAGCTGTAGGGCCCATCACGCCAATGGTCTAGATCATGGAATCATTGACTCACTTGCACAAAAGAAAACTCAAGTATAACCTCTAATTCTTCAGCCCACCTCAATTCAGTCTATAGAGATGTCACGTGTTTTCATCGTTGGACTTTCTTTGCTCCTTCCCTTTGAACTTTTCTCCTTCGAAAGGTCTTCCATTTACGAATTTAACATGCGACTAGCATCCACCTTAGTACCACGAGGTGCTCGAAAGTTCTGTGGGCCCACCATAATGTATGTGTTTTATCCACACTATGCATCCATTTTTACCGATCATTTTAAGTCATGAGCCCAAAAATGACGCAGATCCGAATCTCAGGTAGACCACTCTGTAGAAAACAGTGGTGATTGAATTCTTACCGTTGAAAAAAATTCTTAATGGCCACCACATATAATGCTTATTCTTTCCATCCACGATAAGGTCACATGGACATAAATGAAAGAAAAACATAAATATCAACTTCATCTAAAACTCAACCACAACTACTTAATAGATCAGCTTATTTTTTGAATCATGCTTTAAAATGGGGTGACAAAATGAATGAACGGCATAGATAAAGCACATACATCATGGTCGGCTTACAGAGCTTTTCATAGATGGCCCAATGTACCGATATACTTCCAAATGGATGCGGATTGGGTACTACTCGGGCTAGCTAAGACCCGACTGGGGCTTTGAGGAGCAACCATGATCAATGGGTTTTATCCCTACTGTCCATCCATTTTACCAATACAAGCCAAAATGAGGCAGATCCAAGGTTCAAGTTGACCACACCATAGGAAGCAACGGTGATGATGATACCCACCGTTGAAAACTTCCGAGGGCCTATTATGATGGTTAATTATCATCTAACCTTTTAATAAGGTCACATAGACTTGGATGAAGGGAAACAACAAGTATCAGTTTGATCTGAAACTTATATAATCCCCAAAATGTTTTCAACGGAATGTGTTTAATCCCCATTTTGTGGCCCACTTGAGCTTTGGATCAGTCTCATTTTTGAGACTATGGCATAAAATAATATGGAAAAGTGGATGGACCGTGTGGATAAGACTCATATATCACGGTGGCCACTCATTCAAATTGGCAGTACTCGTGCATAACCATCCCTGACTATTCAAATTGTGGGGTACACGGCCGTAGGAGTATTATCTTTAAAAACCCACTCATCAAGAAATTTAACAATTCAATTTATGGTTATCAAATCAATGGTTGCAACTAAAATAGTATACTGTCCAGATTATAGATTGTCTACTACTAATACCAAATGTACGGTCGAAGAGTAACCACCAATTTTTGAAAGGCGCCAACTAACATAAGAGTCATGCTATTTTGGCCATACATCGGTCAAGTGCCTTTAACGGTCCACCAAGTAGGTATTTGATATGAATTTGCTATACGCCAAGACAAACAGAAGCGACGTCCGTAAAAGAAACGCCTGTTGCTGAAGAATCTTCCTGTGCATTGCATCGCATTGCAGGTGAAATGGATTGACTTAATTTGTGTGTGAGCCATTAGCAAACTCACATCTGGCACGCTCGATCAGGAATGGGAATTTAGTGCTCATTACCTGACACCTTGCAGGTGGGGGCATTTTCTTTATATTGCCAGTATACGACGCCGATTCAGCGGATCTTAAGATGGAAAGCTTCTAGCCCTCTCTCTCTCTCTCTCTCTCTCTCTCTCTCTCACAACCTGTTGATTTGGTCACAGACAACTAAACGAGGGAAGGACACAAATATCAACTTGGTCCAAAACTTATGATTGCAAAAAAAAAGTTTTTTTAATTCATGTGGTAAAGACACGAATATCAACTTGATCCAAAACTTGTGATTGCAAAAGAAAAAAAAAAAAGGTTTTTTAATTCATGTGGTGTGATTTGCTTGAGATTTGGATCCACCTCATTTTTTAGCTCATGTCCAAAAAATATACTTGCAAAATGGATGGAAGAAGTCGATAAAACACTTGGGCTTACAAGGCTTTTCTAGCATAGACCTCCATACTAGAGGGGTCACTAAGATTGTGACCCATGGTGTGGTCCACTTGAGATTTTGATCTACCTATTTTTTTGCTTGTTCCCAGAAATGATCCTCCAAAATGGATGGACAGTATGGATAAAACACACACATCAAGGTAGTCTCATGGAGCTTTTCAAGAACCAACCTTGATATTAACATCAAGAACTCGAGGTAGTCTCAGGGAGACTTTCTAGAACCAACCTTGGTATTGACATCAGGAACTCATCGTTGATGTGATTTGTGGTTTATATATGGAATGCGATATGCCTTTATTGTGGAATTGACGGATCATCTATGCATCAACAACAGAGATTCAAAATCATAACCTAAAAGCGTTCCTGATTGGGAAGACATTTCGCTGACATGAATCTTGATCTTCCACACCTTACACCTTTAGGAGAACCTTCAATGGGAGTAGGGTTTTATCTTTTGTGTTGGTGAGGGGAGCAAGCCATTAATATATAGGAAAGATGGCTAGAAGCTTACCTATCACACTTCTCCCTTTAGGGTATCCACACCGTAGGTTTTCATATTTGGCTTAATAACTGAGTATAAGGACCGCAGTTCAAGCGTCCCGCCCCATGCCTATTTACAATGATCACAACTAAAGTAGAGCTCACTGAATCACTCAATCTGAATAATCCAACGGTCAATCTGATGATTATGTATGGCCTACCTGATAGAAGTCTTACATTCTCCCAATTGGGCTACACTGACCTCTGAAAGAAAACAAAACATTTTATTTTAATTGTGAAAATAAATTCAAAAATAGTAGTTGCTTTTGAAAGTTTCTAATGGGCGCCCAACTGAATTTCAAAACAATATCGTTGGATAATTATGAGCAACACTTTTTGGATCCGTTTCATCAAGACTACAAATATTGAATCGTGGTAGTCAACACAATATTTATACATTTCGAAGTGCGACGAATCACGGTTACAAATACCAATAGTCTTAACGACATGGATCAAGGATATGGGGTATGGTATGAAGATTGCACATTTAATGTGATCACACATGCCTATCTTCAAGTGGTCCATCTGAACGTGTCACCGTGACACAAACTAAATTCTTGCTTACTCAAAACTTAAAGCGCACACTGAAGGAGAAGTAAGATATAAACTGAATAATAGAATCATCAATGCATATAAAAGAGATCTCTGAAATGTTTATACATTATTGGATTAAAACTGAAAACTCTTACTACTGAAATACATCATTGGGATCTACAACTCCCATAGACGCCGGATGTTCCTTAAAGAGTGTAATAGGAAAACCTTTAGTAAGAGAATCTACTATCATCTGCCTCGTGCCGATGAGTTATACAGACACCTAACGATTTTAAACTCTCTCATTCACAACAAGATACTTAATGTCAATGTGTTTTAACCTCAATGAACGTTTGTTGTTGTTGGAAAAGTTAACTGCAGCTGAACTATCACAATAGATTTTTAATGGTTTCGTGATCATCTGCACAACCTGTAAATCAGAAAAAAAAAAAAAAAAAAAAACTCTGAATCCAGATTGTCTGACTCGTGACTTCATGACAAGCTACATACTCTGCTTCCATGGTAGAAGATGTCGTAATTAACTGTTTTACACTCTTCCATGATATAGCTCTACCACCCATCATGAATACATAACCCAAGGTGTACTTCTTGCTGTCGAGACAGCTCGCAAAATTTGCATCTGTATATCCAACCACCTCTAAATGGTAGGATCTCTTATATGTAAGTGCGAAGTCCTTTGTCCTTTTGCGGGTAGCGCAATACTTTCTTAACAGTTATTCAATGGTTCATTCCTGGATTGCTAAAGTACCTACCCAACATTCCAACCACAAAAGCAATATCCGGACGCGTACAGACCTGAGCATACATAATGCTCCTAACTGCTGACACATACGGAATATCTTTCATTTCGTCCCTTTCTATGTCATTCTTAGGACACTGAAATTGGCCAAACTTGTCGCCTTTTACAATAAGTGCTTGGCCAGGAGTACAACCTTACATGTTAAACCTTTCGAGAACCCTATCAATATAGGCCATTTGCGACAACCCAAGCAGTCCACGTGATCTGTCCCGGCTAATCTGAATGCCGATGACAAATGATGCATCACCAAGATCTTTCATCTCAAAGTTTTGAAACAGAAATTTTTTAGTCTCACACAACAATCCAATATCACTACTGGTCAACAAAATGTCGTCAAAATACAAAACTAAAATAATAAACTTACTCCCACTGATTTTTACGTATATACACTCATCCACAATATTTTCAATGAAACCATATGAAGAAACAACTTCATGAAACTTTAGGTACCACTGTCGCGATGCCTATTTCCACCCATAATTAGACTTCTTAAGCTTACAAACCAGATGTTCTGAGCCTTTGGCTTTGAAACCTTCTGGTTGTAACATATATATGTTCTCACTTAGGTCTCCATTGAGAAACGATGTTTTCACGTCCATTTGATGTAGCTCTAAATCCATATGAGCCACAAAAGCCATAATGATCCTAAAGGAGTCTTTCTTGGACACTGGTGAGAAAGTCTCCTTAAAGTCAATGCCCTCACGTTGATTGAAACCCTTTGCAATTATTCTGGCTTTATACATTTTGATATTGCCCTTAGAGTCCCGTTTGGTTTTGAATACCCACTTACAACCAATTGGCCTAATCCCTTTAGACAATTCAACAAGGTCCCAGACTTTGTTATCCTTCATGGATTTCAATTCATCCTTTATGACATCGAACCATTGAGAAGAATTTGTACTTTGTTCGACTTGTGAAAAAGATACAGGATCCTTTTCAGCCCCAATGTGAAAGTCATGCTCCTACAGATAGGCGATGTAATTGTCTAGTATTGTAGATCTTCTCTTTTTATGTGATTGTCTTAAAGGCTCATTATTTTGAATTGGGTTTTCTATTTCCTCATCAGTGGGTGGTATTTGAGGCTCTGCATGGTCATCCATAGGGATCTCAGGGTCTACTGTTGGACGGAAGACCATGTTGCTCTGAATGATTGTGGTGGAAATCACAATCCGTTCTTTCTCAAACACAATGTTTCTTAAGTTCGTGCTCTCACTATCTTCGGTATTCTCAATAAACCTAGCACTCGCAGTCTCAATGACGCTCATGGAATATGATGGACAATAGAATCTGAATCCTTTGGATCTTTCTAGGTATCCAATAAAGAATCAACTAACCGTTCTAGGGTCAAGCTTTCTTTTATACGGGTTATACGGTTTAGCTTCTGCAGGATAACCCCATACATGAAAATATCGTAAACTAGGCTTTTGCCCTGTCTACAATTCATATGGAGTTTTTATTATAGCCTTACTAGGAACTCTATTAAGGATATGTACAACTCTTTTCAACGCATCACCCCATAAAGATTTTAGCAGCGTTGAATTACTAATCATAGACCGCACCATGTCCTTTAGGGTACGATTTCGCCTTTCTGCTACACCATTCTGTTGTAGATTATCAGGCATAGTATACTGTACGACGATGCCACAATCTTGTAGGTATCTAGTAAATGGCTCTGGATTATGCCCAGATTTGTCATATCTTCCTTAGTACTTGCTACCACGGTCGGATCTGACAACTTTAATCTTTCTATCGTGTTGATTCTTGACTTTAGCCTTATATATGTTAAATGTATCTAGGGTATCTGATTTATCGTTAATAAGGTATAAGTACCCATAACGAGAGTAGTCGTCTATGAAAGTGATAAAATATTTTTACTCATTCCAAGATACTAAAGGAAACGGTTTACAAATGTCTGTATGAATCACTTCTAAGAGTCTTACGCTCTTAGTGGCATCCTTTTTCTTGATTCTAGTCTGTTTACCTTTAATGCAATCTATGCAAACCCCAAAGTCTGAGAAGTCCAAAGAGTGAAGAATTCCTTCACACACAAGCCTTTCCAATCTCTCACGAGAGATATGACCTAATAGCTTATGGCACAACATGGATGAATTTTCAAAATTTATCCTTCGCTTAATGCCTTTAATGCTCACATGTGATGAGTTAATACTGTATACATGAGAAACATCCAAATCTAGCTTATAAAGGTTATTAACTAAAGTGCCAGAACCAATCATAACCGAAATCATAGGAAATACTTAAATTTTCATTTCCAAATTTAAACTCATAACTAAATTTGTCTAAACAAGAATTAGAAACCAAATTGCACTTATAGAAATCACACAAATAGTATTTACTAGATCAAGAAAGCGTTCTGACGATAACCTAAGACTACAGGCTCCAATAGCTTCCACGTTTGCTCTAATGTCGTTCCCTATATAAATCAATATTTCTGTATCAGTTGGTGTCCGGCTTTAAAGTATATCTTACATGGAATTACATATGTGAATAGCTGTATCAGAGTCTATATATCCACCAGGAGTTTGTGGACATATCAGGTAAATTAAATTCAAAACAGACTAAAACTTGATTCTTATCCTTAGAAACAATTCATTCTTTAAATTGTGTGCAATCCTCTGCAGGACTCGAAGAGCGATTTTCTGAATAGTGCTTCACTTTCTTAAAGTTGGACTTAGTAAGCAAAGGTATAGAATTAAACTAGTTTGGAACATTGGAAACTGTTGCGCAGCACGCCAACAACACTAGTGAACAGAGATCCAATCTCCGGTCTCACCCATAAACAATAAACAGAAAGAAATATAATCTAGAAGAAGAATCAAAGCATTCCAAACAAACCACAAGACAAGATATATGTGAAAAAACCCCGGGTGCAAACTTCCACTATGAAGAAAACGAGATTACAAACAATATACTAACCTTTTCCCTTTAGATGTATAGAGAAAACTCTTTGCCGACACTTTAGAATAACTCTCATTACCTTAAAAAAGCCCTAGGGACCCCTATTTATAGTTTAAGCAGCTTCCTTTTCGCACCTTTGTGAAATCGACTCAAATTTCCGCAGTCCGTATCAAATCTACAAAATGAATCTACGTAACCTCGACTAGTTGAGCACCTTGGAACTAAAAAACTGATGTTCGTTGGACTTTGAGTCGAGCTAGCCCTCGACTGGTCAAGTGGGTCACTCGATCGATCGAGCAGGGCACTCGATCAGTCGAGTAGGGTACTCGACTAGTCGAGCAGCCCTATCCAGATGTGACTTCACATCCCAACAATCTCTTACTTGGAGACACATCACCATAAACCTACATCTTCTACATCCGGGGTGCACCATCTCCCCGTCTTCAAGCCTAAAGACCAATTAAAGCTGAACAGAGCTTCAACTTCTCCCGTGTGATCGCCTTGGTCAGCATATCCGCAGGATTCTCACTTATATGAATCTTCTACAGAGCAATCGATCCATCTTCTAGTAACGAACATATGAAGTGATATCTGATGTCAATATGCTTGGTCCTAGAATGAAAGGCTAAATTCTTAGCCAAGTGTATTGCACTCTGACTATCACTGTACAGCTTGCAATCTGCTTGCTTCTTACCCAACTCTTTCATGAAACCTTACTTCCACACCATCTCCTTGCACGCTTCTGTAGCTGCAACATATTCTGATAAATACTATCTTCTCAGAATCGAGAGACCCAACCGATGCATAAAGACTACCCGAGTAAAGACATAACCTGTAGTGCTTCTTCTGTTGTCGATATCTCCTGCAAAATCTGAATCTACGTAACCTTGTAGCTTGATTTTCGATCCACCATAACACAGCCCTATATCGACAGTACCTACCAGATATCTGAGGATCCACTTCACAGCTTTCCAATGTTCCTTCCTGGGGTTGTTCATGAACCTGCTAACAACTCTCATTGCTTGAGCAATGTTTGGCCTCGTGCTCACCATAGCATACATGAGACTCCCAATAGCTGACGCGTATGGGACTTTAGCCATGTAGTCTCGTTCCTCTTGCATCTTTGTACCTTACTCCTTAAAAAGCTTGAAGTGGTTGGCTAATGAAGTACTAACCGGCTTAACACCTCACATACTGAATCGATCAAGTACCTTGGCTATGTACTCTGCCTATGACAAAACTAATTTCTTGTTTTCCCTGTCATGCTTTATCCTCATGCCTATGATTTGTTTTGCAGCTCCTAAATCCTTCATGGAAAATTCTCTAGACAGCTGTCTTTTAATATCTGAGATGTCCTTCATGCTTGATCCAACCACAAGCATATCATCAACATACAGAAGAAGAATAATGTACGACATATCAAACTTCTTCAAATAGTAACAGTGGTCTGCATGACATCTCCTATAACCGTTTCTTGACATGAAACTGTCGAACTTCTTGTACCACTGCCTCGGGGGCCTGCTTCAGGCCATATAGACTCTTCTTCAGTCTACACACCTTGTTCTCCTTACCTGGTGTCACGTATCCTGTCGGCTGATGCATATATATCTCTTCTTCAAGGTCCCCATGAAGAAAGGTTGTCTTAATATCTAGCTGCTCTAGATGTAAGTCGTCTGTAGCCACTATACTCAAGACCATACGAATCATAGACGTTTTCACCACATGGAAAAATATTTCAGTGAAGTCGATACCTACCTTTTATTGGAACTCTTTCACAACTAATCTAGCCTTGTACCATTTTAAATCATTATGCTCCTCCTTCAGTCTGTAAACCCACTTGTTATGAAGAGATTTCTTACCCTTAGGTAGAGTGACTAGCTCCCATGTACGATTAAACTCAAGAGAGTCAATCTCATCTTCCATGGCCTGCTCCCACTTAACCCGTGTATCTGACTGTAATGCCTCTTTAAAACACTTTGGTTCACCATTATCTGTCAGCAGTAGATAATGTAAATGTAAGGAGGGTGAGTATCAAACTGTGGGCCTCCTCTCCCGAGTAGACCTTCTCACAACCGGTGTCTGTGGCTCTGCCTCATAATGCTCCTGTGCATGATCATCGTGGCACTATAACACCCGTGTCCTGTAACTCTTCCAACTTTACGAATTGTTTCTCATCACATTTTCATTGTCTTTATACATCACATTTTCATTGAAGACTACATCTTTGCTTTTAATAATTTTCATGTTTTCTGTATCCTAAAACCTGTAACTAAAATCATGCTGCCCGTAGCCTATAAACGTGCACCTCCCGGACTTCGCATCCAGCTTGTTTCTGTGCTCTGCATCAATGTCAACATATGAAGTGCAACTGAACACTCTAAGATGTGCAAGGTTCATTTCTTTTCCAGTCCACGTTTCTTCTAGTAGCCCACCATCCAATGGTGCTGAGGGACTTCTATTAATGAGATATGCAGCAGTATTCACAGCATCAGTCCAAAATGTCTTGCGCAACCCTAGATGTAAGTTCATGCTCTTGGCGCGCTCAAGAATAGTCCTGTTAATACACTCAGCCACACCGTTCTGCTGTCGTTTCCCTGGAGTCATTCTCTGATGTTTGATTCCATTTGCTGCGCAATACTCCTCAAACCTCTTATCATAGTACTCTTCCCCATTATCTGATCAGAGATATTTTACTGTTTTACCTATCTCATTTTCTATTATTACTTTCCACTTCTTAAATACATCAGATTTATGTTTTAAGAAATAGACCCACAGTTTTTTACTAGCATCATCAATAAAGAAAAAAAATAACGTGCGCCACCAAGAGACAATACCTATGTCGGTCCCCACACATCAGTGTGTACAAGCTGCAACTGTTGAGTCTTTGAAGCGCGTCCTGTTTTCTTGAAACTTACCCTCTTCTGCTTGCCATATACGCAATCCTCGCAAATTTCAAGTCAATAGACTTCAGCCCTGGTAGCTTCTCTTTTGACAATAATACTTTCATCCATTTCTCACTCATATGTCCCAACCTCTGATGTCATAACTGCACATTCACTCTAGTTAATGCGACTGCGAGTGAACTATACGATCCTGAAGTCACGTACAAAGTACCTTCCTTCTTGCCTCGAGATATCACCAGAGTACCTTTTGTGATCTTCAAGGAATCACTAGTGAATTTCATCACATATCCGGTATCGGTCAACTGCCCCACCGAGATCAAGTTCCGTTTCAAACTCAGTACATGTCTGACATCCTTCAATTTCAAAGGCATTACATCTTTCTGATTTATATGAACGTCTCCATTTCCAACAATACTGCATGGCTCATCATCACCTAGGTAAACTCTCCCGAAGTCACCTGACATGTAATCACGCAAAACTTCCTTACACGAAGTGGCATGAAATGAAGCACTTGAGTCTATGACCCAAAACTCATTCCTCGCATCAAGAGATGGATCAGTGCCTCTGTGTCACTCTCTTCAGATAGATTCACTGAATCTTTCCCACCTTGAAAGCTTCCTTCTTATTTTTTAAGTGCCTTGCAATCATGTTTTATGTACCCCTTCTTCCCGTAATACCAACACCCGTCTTTGTCGTTCGATCCCTTAGACTTCTTCCTCGACTTAGAACGTCCGTATTTATTGTCTCCTTTGTTCAACAATCTTCCTCTTCCTTCAATATTTAGAGCATTCCCTAAATCTCCTGAAACTCTCGATGCATTTCTTCTAGATTCTTCGCTGAGAATTAGACCGACCACATCATCAAATTTAAGCTTTGTCGACCTTGAAGAATTGCTTACAGTAATCACCAAACCATCTCAACTGTCTGGGAAACTGGACAAGATTAATAACGCCTTGACCTCATCCTCAAAAACAATGCTAACGGATTCCAACTGGCTCATGATTGTATTGAACTCATTTAAATGTTCAGCCATGCTCTCACCATCTAACATCTTCATGTTGAATAGTTATTTCATAAGATGAACCTTGTTAGACGCTGAGGGTTTCTCATATGTCGTAGATAGGGCTTCCATTAATTCTTTTGGGTCTTTACCTTGGATATATTGAAGGTGACACTCTTAGACAAAGAGAATCGGATTGTTCCTAAAGCCTTCCGATCTAATAAAGACCATTCATCATATGTCATCTTTTCTGGTTTCTTCTCTTTTCCTCTTAGAGGAATATAGAGGTCCTTCTGATACAGATAATCCTCCATCTGCATCTTCCAGTAGGCAAAGTTTGAACCATCAATCTTCTCAATTCTAGTCTTCCCTTCTTCCGTCATCACTCTCAATAGAACTAAACCAATAACTCTGATACCAGTTGTTGCGCAGCACGCCAACAACGCTAGTGAACCGAGATTCAATCTCTGGTCTCACCCACAAATGATAAACAGAAAGAAATATAATCTAGAAGAAGAATCAAAGTATTCCAAACAAACCACAAGACAAGATATATGTGGAAAAATCCCAACAAGGGTAAAAAACCACAGGTGCAAACTTTCACTATGAAGAAAACGAGATTACAAGAAATATACTAACCTTTTTCCTTTAGATGTATAGAGAAAAGCCTTTGCCCAAACTTTAGAGTAACTCCCATTACTCTAAAAAGCCCTAAGGACCCCTATTTATAGTTTAGGCAACTTTCCTTTCACACCTTTGCAAAACTGACTCAAATTTTCGCAGTCCGTATTAAATTCGCAAAACAAATCTGCGTAACCTCGACTGGTCGAGCAGGTTGCTCGACTGGTCGAACGGACCCTCGACTGGTCGACCATGGGCCTTAACCAGTCGAGTACCTCGAAACTAAAAAATTGATGCTCGCTGGACTTTGAGTCAAGCTAGCCCTCGACTGGTCGAGCAAGGCACTCGACTGGTTGAGCAGCTATCCAGATGTGACTCCACATCCCAATAGAAACAACTATAGCTGAACAAAAAAAAAAAAATTAACACTCGCATCAATGAATGAACAAGTCCCACATACATGAATGTAAACCACAAACATTATGCATGAATTAACATTTGATTAATTTGGGCCTTCAATTAAATTACCCAGAGTGATGATGGGTTATAGTCATCAAATTCTAGCAAGAGCCTGGCGTATCATTGCAATTACTCCTTTGGGCGAAATTGCAGCATACAAGAGGCTCTACTGAACGTAAAGCTAATTAGTACTAATGAAATAAATCTAAGATGTCCATTACCTTTGGGCAAAATGAATCTCTTAAACTTATATAACTATCACCAATCACTTCACCCCACTCATATCCTATCAAGTGATGATACCTCTTTGTTCTGACCACCACCTGCTATTGGAACGAACGCAACTAAATGGAATCCTAATATGGATGGTCACTGAATTCCATAAACTGAAGTCTGAAAGTAGAAATTTTCACCAATTGAGGTCACTTTAGTGGCTAACACAACTAGCTCCAATTCTCACTCCCAAACTCAAGGATTGTTATATGGTCCTGCCTATAATGGATCATCCTGTAATAGTTCTGACTTGGCCCAAAATATGACTGATGTTGATTGCCCATAAGGTAAACATATTCTAAACTGATGGTTGGATTAATTTTTTATGGTCAACAACTTAATATCAGCCTTAAATAGATAGGTAATGGCCTTAATTTGTGCCAGATCAAAACTAAATGATGTATTTAAACCATATTTATTGAATTATCAAGGCTGCCTCACAACCATCAAATAACTTATTTATGAATTTATTGGTTAGAATAATCATATTGGACAATGGGCCCCCAGAACCCAAGTGGGCCCCTAAAGGTCCAAACAAAAAAAAATAAGGGATTAGGATCCATGGGTTGGGCCTAGAAAGATTATGAAAGAGACTCATATTGGGGCCCAAGTGTGTCCTAAAACCTGTTGTCAATGCACCAGAGATGGATTAGAAATGGGCCCAAACGTATCTCAAAAAGGGCCCTTGAATAAGGCTCTGTATCTGCCCAAATAAGCCCAATACCCCAGCCCATATGGAGTATAGTAAATAGGTCATAACATTGGGCTTGGGATTAGCTGAAAGGAGGCCCAATTCCTAACTGTCTAGAACATAACATGGTTGAAAAAGGTCCAAATGTGAGACCCAAGACGCAGGCCCTAAACGCACGCCCGCACGTCCCTCCTTGCAGCCGAAAATCTAGTTGCGCCAACCCACTTTCTAAATCTAATCCCGCCTAAAATCTTGCCGCACGCGATCTATAGTTTCCAAAACCGATGATAGCTCGCCGAAATTTGGTGCCATCACTGGTGCCATCATTTCCATATCTCGTGGCCTATGCCGTTGATGGGAATATGCATTCCGCCATTAATGGTGGACGACTGCCACTGCTCGTCCACCACTAGAAACAGCAATCAAATACCGTTGTAGGGTCGGGACTACTGAATAGATCTGAAGAAGGAAATGGAGTAGAGGTGGGTTTTCGCCATTAATGACGGCCTACAGTGCTGATTGGAGAGGAAGACCACCATTAATGGCAGCATCTAAGCTTCATCTTATGTCAGAGATGACAAAACATTACCTGAGGTCCAGCAGCCATGGCTGCCGCACATGCAAAAAATCCCCTTACAATGGGGTTTTCCCTTCAATTCCACAGCCGCTGAAGCCGATGACCATGGCTGATTGGGAAGACAATGGGGTTTTAACCCTCGATCCCATGGCTACAGATGGTACATGTCCTTCCATTCATTCATGTCTACCAGCGTTCAAAAAAACAGGGCTCTTGATAGTGCGCGGTATGACGACCGTGGCATGGCTACCCTACGACCATCATCTCACAGCCAGCGCAGGCTGGTTGCATGGGCGACCAACAAAAAGAAACAGGTACTAGAATCTACATGATCGATGCATAGGAAGCTCTGATATCAAAAGATATACCTTTATTGCAGAATTGACGAATCGTCTATGCATCAACAACGGAGATTCAAAATCATAACTTAAAGCATACCTGATTGGGAAGACATTCCGCTAACAGGAATCTTGATCTTTCTCACCTTACACCTTCAGGAGAACCTTCAATGGGAGTAGGGGTTTCTCTCTTGTGTTGATGAGGGGACCAATACATCAATATATATGAAAGAAGGCTAGATGCTTATCCATATCACACTTCTCCCTCTAGGGTCTCCACACCATAGGTTTCCATATTTGGCTTAATAACCGAGTATAAGGACCGTGGTTCAAACGTCCCGCCCCATACCTATTTACAATGATCACAACTAAAGTGGGGCCCACTGAATCGCTCAATCTGAATAATCCAACAGTTAGATCTGATGATCAAGCTTACAGAATGTAGTTACACCTGCAAAGGAAGAGTTTTAAGAGGCAACATGCAGATAGAATATAATTGCATGGTCCAAATTGTGTAGAAAGATAATGACACGAGCAAGCATACATGATCATTATTTGCACTTAAGGTATAGATTTCCTTGTGGACCACCTAATATATTACAAATATAAATGTTATAACAAAATTCATTATGCTAAGAAACCATCTTTGTAACCATTAATTTACATGTCATCCACCCATTCATTCCACGCAAGCAGGATGAAGGTACCATAAAATAATAATAATAATAATAAATTTAAAAAAAAAAAAAAAAAACTCAGGCCATTCCAAAAATAAAGTGAGACACAACACATGAATATATAAGCTTTATAGGTGATTATTGTACTTTGTTGTCATGGTGTGTCCCATCTAAGTTTTGAATTAGTATGATTCCTATAATATATGGTACAAACCTTTATGATATCATCTTCCATTTAACAAAATAGTCACTAAAATGTCGACTTGTTTTCGTTGCGTCCAAGCAAGCTTACATACGCCTTTTGAATTTCCATTTTAAGGAAGTGCGTCCAAGCAAAAGGATTAATTGATCTGTATTAAAATATGGCTAGATTTTTAGGCTCTTATGGATGGAAGGTCGTCAAGCACTCCTTGTTGATGTGATATGTATGTTTTACACTTATCTGCAAAGGAGTTTTAAGAGGGAATTGCACGGTGGAGAATGGGTAGAAAGATAATGAAATGTGAGCTTATATGAGCATTATTGGCAGTTGAGTAGGTTGGATGTGGCTCATTGAGGACCACATAATATATTACAAAAATAAATGTTATAGCAGAATTCATTATGCTAAGATATGCTCTTTATACATTATTTTATTGCATGATTCAGTGTTTTCTTAGGCTATGAAGACTGACTATATTTTAGAATTTTTTAAAATATATTTTCCTCACTTTTAGCATATTTATAGATAACCCTCTACCTTTCGAATATTTGTAAGTAATACCCTTTCCTTTCAATATATTGTGAAGAAAATTGAGTTCCTCACTACTATTAGGAGTTTAATTAACCTTGGTTAGGTCAATTTCTTAGAAGGATGATTTTACCCCCCACCGAAAAATACAACTACTGTCTTCCACATTCTCTTTGCATTCTAATCCCTAAATCAACCCCCAACCTGTCCCTATCTAGGGATCTATGATTTTGCCTTTACCTCCGATCTCAAGATCTCATGATATAATCCTTAGTAATAAATAAAAGAAAAAGGAAGACCATTCCAATTCGACCAAAGGCCAACATCCAAGTTTCATAGCTTTGGCCATTTTCTCAATTATGATTTTCCTATTCCCCAAAGGTAAAGGAAAGGTCATCGGCTCTTGGGTTATTGAGTGAGGGATTTCAACCTCAATCTTACGCAGAAAAGGGAGTAGAAAAATTATGAGAAAAATCACCATCTTTCTCAAGCGAATAAAATCTTGAATACACGAGTATTTTCTTAAATTCACAAGAAAAAATAGAGAATATTAGATTTTATTGAATAATGTGTAATTGCATATGATTTCTCAATTACATCATTAATAAAGAGAAAAATAACCCCTATTTCATAATTACCAAAAATACCAAACTTTAATCCTAATACAAGTTACCCAATATAATAAAACTCATTTAAAACCTAATTTGCTAGAAATAGAAAGTCTAGATAACCTTACTAGAAGAATCCTAGCATGATTATAGGTAATTTCAAAAAAGATGAAAATCTAAAACTATAAAAATTAAAAAATATGATAAAAATCAGAATTACTAAAAATAGTTTTTTTTTTTTCTAAAATCATGTTTTTGAACTGGAAGCGTGCATTTTCTTACGAAACAGAAAGACCAATTTATGATTTACTTTTTCTAAAATCTCATTTTCCTATCAATTGAAAATGAGAAAATGTATTATTCAATTACCTTGGTCTTGTTCACCCTTTTTATTTAGCAACCGAGTAAAGGGAATGATTCTTTGTCGTAGGTAGCCGCAACTTATCCACTATCACCTTCAATACAATGTTCTTGCTACTATCATTGTCTATGATTACATTACAGACATTGTCGTTAACGATATACCACGTACAAAATATATTGTGTCACTGTCGGTGCAATTCCTTACTTGGAGTATACAATAATCGTCTCACGACTAAGGATTCACCATAATCCTCGGTCAACCATTCTTCGTCACTAACTCTTTCTTCATTGGCTAGTTCATCCTCATCAAATCCTAGGTATTCTTCCACTGCCTCATCTTCAGTGCCCCTTTCATTAATGGCCAAGTGGGTTGCGAGGTATTGAGGGCAGGTGTTTGATAAGTAGCTCAGTTGTCCATAACGGTAACAGTTGTTCGGCCTTGGTCGACCATAAGGATTTAAAATCCTGCTCAGACCTGTTGTTGTGGGTGCTACACGTTGAGGCCTAGTATGACCACTCCCCATTTCATGATTTGTGATTGTAATAGGTTGAGGAAGCCCTCATACTAGTTCATTTCTTTTGACCAATGTTGAATCTTGTGTGAGACCATTCATGGGGGGCCGAGTTGGAAGATAAGGCCAAGTGAGGACTATTGCAAGCTACATTTCTGACATACCTGTCAAATGAATAGCGTCATCAACGATCCCAACTGGGTATATCTAAACTTGGTCATGAATTGTTGGTCATAAACCGCCTATGAATCGTGCTACCTTCTGTAATTCGGTCTCCGACAAATCATTCCATGTTGCCAACTGCTAGAATTCTTCGGTGTAATCTATGATGGTCCAATTCCCTTACCAACAATTTTGGTATTGCTGAAACAATACTTGTTAGTAATGATCGTGATCGAAGAATGTATCTTATCCGCAACCATGATTGGATGGGCGCCTTGTTCTGTCAAGCACGTGAGAGTTATAATTACTACTACCATTTAGAAGCACTGGATTTCAACTCGAATGTAACCAATTTCACTTTCTTATGTTTTGGTATGTCCATGTAATCAAAATACCGTTCTACTTCAGCTAACTAATCGAGAAAGTCTTATATACGCAATAATCCATTAAAAACGAGAAGTTCAGTCTTACCTCGATAGTCTTTTTTAACATGATCTAGTCGATCTTCTTCATGGACCGGATGTCGGGCAAGGACGCCACCGACGTTCTCATCATTAGAGCTCGAATCATCTGGGATAGCCTTATAATTTACTCCAGAAGCGTTATACAAAAATTGGGATTATGCCATACAACGATCATAGGCGGCTGAGCATCGCCTTGGGGCTCGGGGCAAAATTAGCGCATTCATAATATGATCGAGAGTTACCTGCAGCTCTTAAATGGTCAACTGACTCTCCCATTAGAAAGCTTTCATTCTTTCTAACCGATAACAAATCACTAGATCACCGTCTACAGGATTTTGGTTCATTCCGTCATTAGTTGCTATCAACCCAAAGAGAGTCCCCGCTCAAATACCACTTGATGCAGGGAAGGACGTGATGAGGTCGATCACTATCCTCCTTAGAGGATATCTACTCCAAATCCACGAAGCTCTCTAGACTCCTCATAGAGCTTCCACAAGTCCACAAGGGATAAAAGTATAAATAATTTCTAATAAATTTGAAATAACTTGATTGATGATTAAAAAAAAAAATGAAATTACAACTCTTACAATAAGGGACTCAAACCTCGGATGGAGTTTTAGACTCAAACTCCAACACGAACACCCTAAATATGTGACTTACTATAAATAGTAAACTTACTATTTATAGAATTTATGGTTTTCGGCCAAAAATAGTAACCATCTAATTTGGCCCAACCATGCTCTTCTCCTAACTTTTCTAACCCATTTTCGCGTTGGGCATGACTTCTACAACTCAAAGGATCAAAAGTTATATCAGACTAGAACTTACTATTTATAGTAAATAATGAAATTAAAAGGGACTTTTAACTATTGATATCACACCCCAAACCCATAAATCGGATTCATAGGAATCCCGATCACCAAATTCGGTGCCGACAGCCTCCATAGTACCTTATTCTCGACTCTTAACGTCCATACACCAGATTCCGATCCTGGGATCCTACAAGGAGGATTTTTTTTTTGTATATTTAACTTGTAATAAGCATAACCACAAGATTACTCAATTCACAAAGGCAACATCATCATCGCATATCCACTAATATAATTATTTGAGTACAATGCTGAAAGGAAAATACATAAATAAAAAATCAAGCTCCAAAAGACTGCTGCACGCTCTAAGCTCAACACTGCTGCAACCTAACATCACCTGCAAGCATCTATCGTGCATAAACTTATAGAAAGCTTAGAGGGTGGTGTAAGTGTGTACACAAGGTAAGTGTCAAGCATTCAACGCAATGTCATAATCATACAATGTCAAAATAGGCGCAAGGTCATGAATCATATGTTATCAAAGTAAGCGAAAATACTGACAAGTCCATGAGTCAAGCAATATCAGAATACGCAATACAGATCAACTATACAAATGAGGAGTCATAAAGAGTCAAATATTAGATGCCATATCTAAACCATATAAATGCAGAAACACAGGTAACTCAAAATGCCATATGCCGCGAATGTAATGCAATATGCGGTGCAAATGGAATGACCATGCTGGAGTGTGAAGTTGGGATGATAGTACGTAGTATTGCAGGCTATGGGGTCGATCACAAGGGACTTCTATCCAAACCAGTCCCATACCTAAATTTGGATAGTCAGACTCAATGTGATAAACTCCTGATCTCTTGTTAGTCACACGCTCAACCGAAATCCTGGCCATGCGAAGGTACACAACAATTAGTTGTGCACTACTAGCCCGAGTGGATAGTGAATGAATGAATGAGTATGCAACTCCTGCTCAATAAGTCCACATATCAATATAGTTCCTCTCTGAAAAATCACCGAGATCTATTACACTCCAAATCAGATTGCCGCCCCATCGCGCACAACAAGGTGAGTGAAAGAGACCTCACTATCCGCCTGCCAATATCGGGCTCAGCTCGTCAATAGCGGACCCATTCCTCGAGCTGGTTAGACTCTGCCTAGCATTGCCCCCTCCTCTTGGGCAGGTAAGGTCATACCCCCTTCCAACCGACCATGACACAGTGGGAGACGCGGCCTAATGGTGTACAGCCCTCATGCGCTCATGCATCCACTCGGTCTATATGTTGAAGCAACCTCTGTAACCAAGAGGGTTCTGGGACTTTCACTCAAGGATATCTATAGCACCCCATGTAGAACAGATTTCCGGTGTCCCATCTGGTCATCCACGAAATACCTGTGGAGGCTACGGCCCTGATGTCGCTAGGGTGTACAGTGGTCATGTCACACAAATGCGAGATGCATGAGTCACACAGTCAAATCATGCATTAATCATGCGCATGTCATGCTCTCATGTGGGGCAACTCCGCCTATCAGGGAGCCCCATGAACAACCTGCCCTATGACATATGCAATGATCAATCACATCTCATAACAAGCATGTAGATGATGCGTATGGGCATGTATTATGATGTTATGCTGTCACATACTCATAATCGGTATCAATAACTGACATCAACAATTGGCCTCGACAATGTGGACATTTAACCAACATTGTCCCAAGGAATGGTCACATAGAGCCCAACATATAATGGGCCCACGGCCTCCCACAAAGGCCTAATATACAATACAATGGGCCTTACTCAAGGGCCACATATATATAACTGGCGGACCCTGCTTATGGGCCTAATACATATCACAATGGGCCTTGCCTACAGGCCATGAATACATCAAAATGGGACTTGCCCATGGGCCATGAATACATCACAATGGGCCTTGCCCATGAGCCTCAAATACATGACATGTGGGCCCTACACATGGGTCTTGAATATATCAAATGGGCCTTGCATCATGGGCCTAATATGTGTCACAATGGGCCTCAACTACGGGTTGCATGTAATCATATAGGTCTCGACAATCGGCCTTGGCAATCGAAATCGGCTTCGACAATCGAAACTGACACTCGAAATCGGCGTCGATAATCAGAATAGGCCTATATGATCAGCCTCGACAAATCAGAATCGGCCTCAATACTCGGCCTCGACAATCGGAATCATCCTATACAATCGGCCTCAACAAATCAGAATCGGCCTTGATATCGGAATCGATCGATAATCGGAATCGCAAATCGGTAGATAATCAGAATCGGCAAATCGGTCACGTCAATCGGAATCGACAATTGGTCGTGATAATCGGAATCGATCGATAATCAGAATCGGTAAAACGGTCATGTCAATCAGAATCAGCAATTGGTCACAAAAATCGGAATAGATCGATAATCAGAATCGGTAATCGATCATGATAAACGGAATTGATCAATAATTAGAATCGGCAAATCGATCATGTCAACCAGAATCGGTAATTGGTCACAACAATAGAAATTGATAAATAATCGAAATTGGTAAATCGGTCTCGTTAATCAGAATCGACAATCGATCACCACAATCGAAATCGATCAATAATCAAAATCGATAAATCAGTCACGTCAATCGGAATCGACAATTGGCCACGATAATCGGAATCGATCGATAATCAGAATTGACAATTCGGTCACATTAATCGGAATCCATAATCTGGATCGGTCGATTAATAATTAGAATCGGCAAATCGATCACGTCAATCGGGGTCAGTAATCGGTCACGATAATCGGAATCGGTCGATAATCAGAATCGGCAAATCGGTCATGTTAAGCGGAATCGACAATCGGTCATGATAATCGGGATCGATCGATTAATAATAGAAATCAACAAATCGGTACGTCAATCGGGATCAGCAATGGGTCACGATAATCAGAATCGGCAAATTGGTCACGTTAAGCAGAATCGGTAAGAATGGGCCTAACAAGGCCTAAGGGAAGGTCACAATGAGGACATCTAACCATCATTGCCCATCAATGTGGACATCTAACCATCATTGCTCCCAAGGAGTGGCCCGCATAGAGGCAAATATATCGCAGGCCCATAACCTCATACAAGGACCTAATACACATCATTATAGGTCTCATTCATGGGCCAAATACTCATCACAGTGGGCCTCGGCACATCGGCCATAATTACATCACATCAGGCCTTGCCCATGGGTTTTGAATACATCAAATGGGCCTTGCCTATGGGCCCCAAGTACATCACAATGGGCCACAACCCATAGGCTTCAAATACACAATAGGTGAGCCCTATGCATGGGCCTTGTACACAACAAGTGGACCGCATTCATGGGCCGCACCAATGAACCTCATATACACAATAGGTGGGCCAAAAATACAAGCAGGTGGGCCCCGCACATGGCCAAAACACATCATGATGGGCCTCATGGATGGACCGCACCAATGGGCCACAAGTGGACTTGGACCACACCAAAATCCTTTCAATAGTTACAAGTGTAACATGTGTGTCACTGTACACTATCATTTCATGGGGTACACAGCCCACCAGTGATGATCAACACTGTCTAAACATTGCCCAGGTAAAGTAGCACCATCCGAACATTGTCTATGTAAATCAGCGTAGTCCAGACATTGTCCAACACAATCTGGATGGTGTGGATTACAACACATACAACATGGTGCGTCCCACGCATACATTCCACGGACGGACTGTGTAGATATAAAACATATACATTACAGTGGGAGCTACACCATCTGGACAGATGGCAGAGTAGATATACAATTCGTACACCAAGGTGGGTCTTATGCACATGGCCCACCTTACATATATATTATAATCTAATATAGTACAATATAATATAATATAATATATCATATTATATTATATTATATTATATTATATATACACGATTACAAGAGGCCACCGTCCAGACGCCTGAATGGATTTCATGCATATTTACATGGTGGGTCCACACGTGTGGCCCACCTCATATCATATTAATATATGTAAATATATAACATATATCATATATATACATATGTCCATACCGTCCAGATGCATCTGGACGGTGCAAATATCATGTTTAAATGTGGGTCCCACTTAGGGTGGTCCGCTGACTGACAGTATAGGTACAACATGTACCATAGTGGAGCCGTACGTGACACCGTTCATATGGATGATACAGATGAAACACATATACTTATGGTGAGTGATGGGGGGATGGGTAAAGTGAGTGATGGGTGTACTTTGTGTAAGTGAGTGTTGACTTTAGGGGTTGCTTGGGGATGGGGTGATGTGTATTTGACATGAGGTGTGATTGATTGGATTGATGAGACATGATTTGAAATCTTTCTTGGGTTTGCAAATGCGGGGCGTTTTCCTCACACCGAATGCTGGCCCACATCTCCTGGACAGAGTATTGGATTGGCGTGCGAGTCGCAGCATCGGAACAGTGGCGACGGCGTGGTTGCTAAGGTACAAGTCTTGGGTTGAGTCGACTCGGGTTGACGGCATATGAATCAGGGTCGCGCGCAAATGCCGGTTAAGGGTCGAAGGTTACCGGAATTTGATCGGGAAGACCGCAGAAGCCTAAGGAATGGTACGGTCCAGGATATGGGTCTTACAACTCTCCCCTCCTAATAAAAATTTTATCCTCAAAATTTAAACCACGACATGACCAATATAGGTTTTACCAAGGGAGGAAAACCACACCACTATATATATAATCAGAACACAACATACCAACATAATCAAACACTTAAGAGATGGAGATAAAGCCCTCTAATCTGAACCTCACGCTCTCAGGATGCCTCATCAATGCTATGATGACCCCTACTGAACCTCAGATCCTGAATTAGAAATGATCAAAAGTGGGATACTATGAAGCTTGATAATCTCAATGGTAGGGAACTATATCAAAAGTCTATAAGTTATTCGAACTTGGGGATCTAATCATTCTAAGTTCTCGACAATCATAGAGTGTAAGGTACCTATCAGCAGATATGTGATGTTATCTTTAGGTATTCCCAAGTTATGCTCCGATACCAACATCTGTCATGCCCCAAACCCAGAAATTGGATTCACAGGAATCCCGATCGCTAAATTCAGTGCCGACAGCCTCCATAGTATCCCATTCTCGACTCTTAGCATCCATACGCTAGATTCCGATCCTAAGATCCTACAAGGAGGATTTTTTTTGTACATTTAACTCGTAATAAGTATAACCACAAGATTACCAAATTAAGAAAGGTAACATCATCATCACATATCCACTAATATAATTATTTGAGTACAATGCTGAAAGGGAAATACATAAATAAAAAATCAAGCTCCAGAAGACCGCTGCACGCTCTAAGCTCAACACTGCTGCAACCTAACATCACCTGCACGCATCTATCGTGCATAAGCTTATAGAAAGCTTAGATTGTGGTGTAAGTGTGTGCACAAGGTAAGTGTCAAGCATTCAACGCAATGTCATGATCATACAATGTCAAAATAGGAGCAAGGTCATGAATCATATGTTATTAGAGTAAGCGAAAATACTGACAAGTCCATGAGTCAAGCAATATCAGAATACACAATACAGATCAACCATACAAATGAGGAGTCATAAAGAGTCAAATATCAGATGCCGTATCTAAACCATATAAATGCAGAAACACAGGTAACTCAAAATGTCATATGCCGCAAATGTAATGCAATATGCGGTGCAAATGGAATGACCATGCTGGAGTGTGAAGTCGGGATGATAGTACGTAGTATTGCAGGCTATGGGGTCCATCACAAGGGACTTCTATCCAAACCAGTCCCATACCTAAATTTGGATAGTCAGACTTAATGTGATAAACTCCTGATCTCTCGTTAGTCACACGCCCAACTGAAATCCTGGCCATGCGAAGGTACACAACAATTAGTTGCGCACTACTAGCCTGAGTGGATAGTGAATGAAAGAATGAGTATGCAACTCCTGCTCAATAAGTCCACATATCAGTATAGTTCCTCTCTGAAAAATCACCGAGATTTATTACACTCCAAACCAGATTGCCGCCCCATCGTGCGCAACAATGTGAGTTGAAGAGACCTCACTATCCGCCTGCCAATATCGGGCCCAGCTCGTCGATAGCGGACCCATTCCTGGAGCTGGTTAGACTCTGCCTAGCATTGCCCCCTCCTCTTGGGTAGGTAAGGCCGTACCCCCTTCCAATCGACCATGACACAGTGGGAGATGCGGCCTAATGGTGTACGGTCCTCATGCGCTCATACATCCACTCGGTCTATACGTTGAAACAACCTCTGTAACCAAGAGGGTTCTGGGACTTTCACCCAAGGATATCTATAGCACCCCATGTAGAACAGATTTTCGGTATCCCATCTGGTCATCCACAAAATACCTGTGGAGGCTACGGCCCTGATGTCGCTAGGGCGTACGGTGGTCATGTCACACAAGTGTGAGATGCATGAGTCACACAGTCTAATCATGTATCAATCCTGCGCATGTCATGCTCTCATGTGGGGCAACTCTGCCTATCAGGGAGCCCCATGAACAACCTGCCCTATGACATATGCAATGGTTAATCACATCTCATAACATGCTGCAGATGATGCGTATGGGCATGTATTATGATGTTATGCTATCACATACTCATAATCGATATCAATAACCGGCATCAACAATCGGCCTCGATAATGTGGACATTTAACCAATATTGCCCCAAGGAATAGTCACATAGAGCCCAACATATAATGGGCCCACGACCTCACACGAAGGCCTAATATACAATACAATGGGCCTTACTCAAGGCCTACATAAACACAATAGGTGGAACCTGCTCATGGGCCTAATACATATCACAATGGGCCTTGCCCACAGGCCATGAATACATCAAAATGGGCCTTGCCCATGGGCCATGAATACATCACAATGGGCCTTGCCCATGGGCCTCAAATACATGACATGTGAGCCCTACACATGGGTCTTGAATACATCGAATGGGCCTTGCATTATGGGCCTAATACGTGTCACAATGAGCCTCAACTGCGGATTGCGTGTAATCATATAGGTCTCGACAATTGGCCTTGGCAAACGAAATCGGCTTCGACAATCGAAATCGTTACTCGAAATCGGCCTCGATAATCGGAATAGGCCTATATATCAGCCTCGATGCTCGGCCTCGACAATCGGAATCAGCCTATACAATCGACCTCGACAAATCATAATCGGCCTCGATTATCGAAATTGATCGATAATCAGAATTGACAAATCCGTAGATAATCAAAATCGGCAAATCGGTCACATCAATCGGAATCGGCAATCAGTCATGACAATCGGAATTGATCGATAGTAAATCGGTCACGTCAATCAGAATCGGCAATCGGTCACGACAATTAGAATAGATCGATAATCATAATCGGCAATCGGTCATGATAAACGGAATTGATCGATAATCGGTCATGTTAACCAGAATTGACAATTGGTCACGACAATCGGAATCGATCAATCAATCGTAATCGACAATCGAACACGACAATCGAAATTGATCAATAATCAAAATCGACAAATCGGTCACGTCGATCGGAATCAACAATCGGCCACGACAATCGGAATCGATCAATAATCAGAATTGGCAATTCGGTCACATCAATCAGAATCCATAATCGGGATCGGTCGATTAATAATTAGAATCGGTAAATCGATCACGTCAATTGGGGTCAGTAATTGGTCACAATAATCGGGATCGATCGATAATCAAAATCGGCAAATCGATCATGTTAAGCGGAATCGACAATCGGTCACGATAATCGAGATCGATCGATCAATAATCGAAATCAGTAAATCGGTCACGTCAATCGGGGTCGACAATCGGTCACGATAATCGAGATCGGTCGATAATCAGAATCAGCAAATCGGTCACCTTAAGCGGAATCGGTAAGAATAGGCCGAACAAGGCCTAAAGGAAGGTCACAATGAGGACATCTAACCATCATTATCCATCAATGTGGACATCTAACCATCATTGCTCCCAAGGAGTGGCCCGCATAGAGGCAAACATATCGCAGGCCCATAACTTCATACAAGGAACTAATACACATCACTATGGGTCTCATTCATGGGCCAAATACTCATCACAGTGGGCCTCGGCACATCGGTCATGATTACATCACATCAGGCCTTGCCCATGGGTTTCGAATACATTAAATGGGCCTCACCCATGGGCCCCGAGTACATCACAATGGGCCACAACCCATAGGCTTCAAATACACAATAGGTGAGCCCTATGCATGGGCCTTGTACACAACAAGTGGACCGCATTCATGGGCCGCACCAATGGACCTCATATACACAACAGGTGGGCCCTGCTCATGGGCCAAAAATACAAACAGGTGGGCCCCGCACATGGCCAAAACACATCATGATGGGCCTCATGGATGGACCGCACCAATGGGCCACAAGTGGACTTGGACCACACCAAAATCCTTTCAATAGTTGCAAGTGTAACATGTGTGTCACTGTACACTATCATTTCATGGGGTACAGGGCCCACCAGTGATGATCAACATTGTCTAAACATTGCCCAGGTAAATTAGCACCATCCGAACATTGTCTATGTAAGTCAGTGTCATCCAAACATTGTCCAACATAATCTGGATGGTGTGGATTACAACACATACAACATGGTGCGTCCCACGCATACATTCCACGGACGGACTGTGTAGATATAAAACATATACATTACAGTGAGAGCTACACCATCTGGACCGATGACAGAGTAGATATACAATTCGTACACCAAGGTGGGTCCCATGCACATGGCCCACCTTACATATATATTATAATCTAATATAGTACAATATAATATAATATAATATAATATATCATATTATATTATAATATAATATATATATATATATATACACACGATTATAAGAGGCCACCGTCCAGATGCCTGAATGCTCTGGACGGTGGAGATTTCATGCATATTTACATGGTGGGTCCACACGTGTGGCCCACCTCATATCATATTAATATATGTAAATATATAACATATATCATATATATACATATGTCCATACTCATCGTCCAGATGCATCTGGATGGTGAAAATATCATGTTTAAATGTGGGTCCCACTTTCCACGAGAAATCTCAATAGGACCCAAATCTAACAACCCATCGCTAACTAATCAAGACAATCATGACTAAATTGAAGATCTAACCGAAGCCGAGTCAGATAAGGCCCGGATCTTGGGTAATAGACCAAATCAACCCCGTTACTCCTTTAGCTTAAAATCGACAATTTAGAATAATCATGACCAAATCTCCACTTTCACTAGTTATAAATAGGCCACACTATGAACATAGTTAATCCAAACCTAAATCATTACCCACGAGAAATCTCAATACCTAATTTATTCAAGAAATGCTCGGATTTTCTGAACAAGCTCTAGACCGCTCGTTAGCGGGCCACTAGTTCTAAAACTATAGACAAATGTCCGTCTTACTGGGCTTAACGTCCATCGCAGGAGTTGAACCTGAGTGTTGTCCAGAACCGCTCAACTTGAGCCAAAGAATGAGTGCATGAAAGTGCAAATATCCTAAAGGAATGAGCTGAAACTTAAGTGAATTGGGTCATCCGCTTTTATTTAAAGTTGAAGATTTTGGATAGTCGGTTTATGACCAAACTTTACCCGTGGAGTAAGGATATTTTCCTACTCATATCCATTTAGCCGCAGCCTCGATCGACTATCGGTGACTGTTGAACAAACTTCTAATCATATCTGTCGATTGGCGCATCCAAATAGCAGGCCGATCATATACATACGTAGATCATCATTAGGGCTAACTATCTTATGATGTATATCAATATGTACATCCCATAGTGGTCCCCAGAGCTTAGAAAGACCCTCCCATAGGTCTAGTATAGTAAAAACCTAGCCCTTGGGGCCATTTACACCAAATCTGGCATTATAAAATGGCCTCATTTGGGCACCCCCTCTCCCCATACGATTTTGCCTTAGAGGAAAGGAAGAGAGAAAGAGAAAGGAGAAGAGAAAGAGAAAGAGAGATGGAGAGAAGATGAAGAGAAAGATAAGGGAGAGAGTGTTTGTGTGGGTGAGGGAAATCTTGATGCTTGTAAGGTTGGTATTTCCTATTCAATAAGTATGCAACTCCACTCAATAAGTCCACATATTGAATGAATGAATGAGTATGCAACTCCTGCTCAATAAGTCCACATATCAGTATAGTTCCTCTCTGGAAAATCACTGGGGTCTATTACACTCCAAACTAGATTGCCGCCCCATCGAGCTCAACAAGGTGAGTGGAAGAGACCTCACTATCCACCTGTCAATATCGGGCCCAGCTTGTCGATAGCGGACCCATTCCTCGAGCTGGTTAGACTCTACCTAGCATTGCCCCCTCCTCTTGGGCAAGTAAGGCTGTACCCCCTTCCAACCGACCATGACACAGTGGGAGACGCGGCCTAACGGTGTATGGCCCTCATGCACTCATGCATCCACTCGGTCTATACATTGAAGCAACCTCTGTAACCAAGAGGGTTCTGGGACTTTCACCCAAGGATATCTATAGCACCCCATGTAGAACAGATTTTCGGTGTCCCATCTGGTCATCCACGAAATACCTATGGAGGCTACGGCCCTAATGTCGCTAGGGCGTACGGTGGTCATGTCACACAAGTGCAAGATGCATGAGTCACACAGCCCAATCATGTATCAATCCTGCGCATGTCGTGCTCTCATATGGGGCAACTCTGCCTATCAGGGAGCCCCATGAACAACCTGCCCTATAACATATGCAATGGTCAATCACATCTCATAACATGCATGCAGATGATGCGTATGGGCATGTATTATGATGCTATGTTGTCACATACTCATAATCGGTATCAATAACCAGCATTAACAATCGGCCTCGACAATGTGGACATTTAACCAACATTGCCCCAAGGAATAGTCACATAGAGCCCAACATATAATGGGCCCACGGCCTCACACAAAGGCCTAATATACAACACAATGGGCCTTACTCAAGGGCTACATATACACAATAGGCGGAACCTGCTTATGGGCCTAATACATATCACAATGGGCTTTGCCCATAGGCCATGAATACATTAAAATAGGCCTTGCCCATGGGCCATGAATACATCACAATGAGCAATTGAAATCGGCTTCGACAATCGAAATCGACACTCGAAATCGGCCTCGATAATCGGAATAGGCCTATACGATTAGCGTCGACAAATCAGAATTGGCCTCAATACTCGGCCTCGACAATCGAAATCAGCTTATACAATCGGCCTCGACAAATCAGAATCGGCCTCGATTATCAGAATCGATCGATAATCGGAATTGGCAAATCCGTAGATAATTAAAATCGGCAAATCTGTCACATCAATCAGAATCAGCAATCGGTCATGACAATCGGAATCGATCGATAATCAGAATCGGTAAATTGGTCACATCAATCGGAATCGGCAATCGGTCACGACAATTGGAATAGATCGATAATCATAATCAGCAATCGGTCATGATAAATAGAATTGATTGATAATCGGAATTGACAAATCAATCATGTCAACCAGAATCGACAATTGGTCACAACAATCGGAATCGATCAATAATCGAAATTGGCAAATCGGTCACGTCAATCGGAATCGACAATCGAACACGACAATCGGAATTGATCAATAATCAAAATCGGCAAATCGGTCACGTCGATTGGAATCGACATCGGCCACGACAATCGGAATCGATCGATAATCAGAATTAGCAATTCGGTCACATCAATCAGAATCCATAATCGGGATCGGTCGATTAATAATTAGAATCGGTAAATCGATCACGTCAATCAAGGTCAGTAGTTGGTCACGATAATCAAGATCGGTCGATAATCAACATCGGCAAATCGGTCACGTTAAGCGGAATCGACAATCGGTCACGATAATCGAGATTGATCGATCAATAATCGAAATTAGCAAATTAGTCATGTCAATCGAGGTCGAAATCGGTCACGATAATCGGGATCGGTCGATAATCAGAATCAGCAAATCGATCACGTTAAGCAGAATCGGTAAGAATGGGCCTAACAAGGCCTAAGGGAAGGTCACAATGAGGACATCTAACCATCTTTGTCCATCAATGTGGACATCTAACCATCATTGCTCCCAAGGAGTGGCCCACATAGAGGCAAACATATCGCAGGCCCATAACCTCATACAAGGACCTAATACACATCACTATGGGTCTAATTCATGGGCCAAATACTCATCACAGTGGGCCTCGGCACATCGGTCATGATTACATCACATCAGGCCTTGCCCATGGGTTTCGAATACATCAAATGGGCCTCGCCCATGGGCCCCGAGTACATCACAATGGGCCACAACCCATAGGCTTCAAATACACAATAGGTGAGCCCTATGCATGGGCCTTGTACATAACAAGTGGACCGCATTCATGGGCCGCACCAATGGACCTCATATACACAACAGGTGGGCCCTGCTCATGGGCCAAAAATACAAACAGGTGGGCCCCGCACATGGCCAAAACACATCATGATGGGCCTCATGGATGGACCGCACCAATGGGCCACAAGTGGACTTGGACCACACCAAAATCCTTTCAATAGTTGCAAGTGTAACATGTGTGTCACTGTACACTATCATTTCATGGGGTAACATTATCTATGTCTAAACATGCCCAAGTAAATTAGCACCATCCGAACATTATCTATGTAAATCAGCATCGTCCAGACATTGTCCAACACAATCTGGATGGTGTGGATTACAACACATACAACATGGTGCATCCCACGCATACATTCCACGGATGGACGGTGTAGATATAAAACATATACATTACAATGGGAGCTACACCATCTGGACAGATGGCAGAGTAGATATACAATTCGTACACCAAGGTGGGTCCCATGCACATGGCCCACCTTACATATATATTATAATCTAATATAGTACAATATAATATAATATAATATATCATATTATATATATATAATATAATATAATATAATATATATATATATACACACAATTACAAGAGGCCACCGTCCAGACGCCTGAATGCTCTGGACGGTGGAGATTTCATGCATATTTACATGGTGGGTCCACACGTGTGGCCCACCTCATATCATATTAATATATATTATATTAATATATGTAAATATATAACATATATCATACATATACATATGTCCATACTCACCGTCCAGATGCATCTGGACGGCATCTGGACGGTGCAAATATCATGTTTAAATGTGGGTCCCACTTAGGGTGGTCCGCTGACTGACAGTACAGGTACAACATGTACCATGGTGGAGCCGTACGTGGCACCGTTCATGTGGATGGTACAGATGAAACACATATACTTATGGTGAGTGATGGGGTGATGGGTAAAGTGAGTGATGGGTGTACTTTGTGGAAGAGAGTGTTAACTTTAGGGGTTGCTTGGGGATGGGGTGATGTGTATTTGACACGAGGTGTGATTGATGGGATTGATGGGATATGATTTGAAATCTTTCTTAGGTTTGCAAATTCGGGGCATTTTTTTCGCACCAAACGCTGGCCCACTCTCCTGGCCAGAGTATCGGATCGACGCGCGAGTCGCAACATCGGAACCGCGGCGACGGTGCGGTCGCTAAGGTACAAGTCTTGGATTGAATCGACTCGGGTTGACGGCATGTGAATCAGGGTCGCACGCAAATGCCGGTTAAGGGTAGGAGGTTGCTGAAATTCGACCGGGAAGACCGTGGAAGCCTAAGGAACGGTACGGTCCAGGATACGGGTCTTATAATTGATCTAATGGAATCTCTCAAATCCGGTGTGGGTAACTTGACCTAGTCAGGTTGGTTAGCTTAAGTAGCTTCTCCTACCCAAAAATCATATATAATATGTCGCAAAACTTGTTCACTCCCCAAGTATAGGGTTGTGATGTAGTAATAAACTCGGTAAGACCGAGGTCGAATCCACAGGGACTGAAACCTGTACGTTATCTGAAAGTAACTAGAACTAGAACTAGAATGAGATGAAGTCTAAATCAGATAAAACTGAAAGGAAGAATGATGAATTTATAATATAAAACTTAGGAAAAATTCAGAAAAAGGAAACTAGGGTGCAAGGATCCACTTGTTGAGATCGGGAGATCTACACTTGATTCATGAAAATCCGTGAACTTCTTTTGATGTGGTTTTGAAAAGATGAAAGGTATATGAATTAGAATGGATTCCATCACCAAACCATGCCCAGGAGACAAAGCGAAAAACGACAATTAAACTAATTACCAACCAATCAACGGTGTATGAAGGCTAGGAAGGCAGTCATCAGGACCATGCCCAGGAGGCGATGGTGAACAACGGGGCTTCGACGTCATAAACATCAAAAGGAAAAGGAAATACTCAAAGCCATCGAGACATTGTAATTTCGGTCTACAGACCATTAAAAACTAAAAATTTTCAGTAATAATCAAACCACCATTAAATTGATTCGGTTTAACATAAATTAAAAAAACATAATGAAAACTCCCATCTCATTTGCAAGCTTCACCTCTTAGCCTAGTAAGAGGTTTAGCTAACCATAGGTATGGTTTCACTAAATCTCAAAAGAAAAAGAAGAAAACAAAACAAAACAAAAACAAAAAAATAAAACAAACTTGCTCCTCAGCTTCACGTCCAAGCTCCAGCCTCAGATGATCTCCTCTTTATAGGCTTCATGCGTGTATCACAATCCCACCAAGAGTCGGATTTCGTTCCGGCGCAGCCTGTTTTACGAAATAAAACAAAACCCACTGTTTTTTATCTGATTTTACGACAACTGATCAACCCATTCGAGCGATTTGACTTCTTGGACAGGGTAAACACCCTCTTATCTGGATTTTAGACGGTCTGGATCATTGATCCGATCACGTCCTTGATCACAGGATGGCCAACCGTGGCCGGTTTTCACAGACTCGCGTCCCTGCGTAAACAGGGTACGCTGTGAGGATCGGTGGGTCCCAGTTCGACGTCGTTTGAAGAATCCAAGCCGTCCATTAGCTTCAGGACGAAAAACCATCTAGAAAGGACGAGATTTGTTTGATTTCAGTGTGGCCCACTTGATTTCTCACTCCACCGTTCAGCTTCCGTTTGGACAATAATAACCCGATCTTCACTGTCAATTGAAAAACTGCCACCTAGGCAGTGGTAATAGGGGACACGTAGTTCTAATGGACGGTCCAGATCTTTCATTGGAGCAATGGTGGTGGGCCACTAACAAAATTAGCGTCGGATAGTGTTAACGCTGTTGCGTTTTTTTAAATTTCGGAAGAAGAAGTCAGTGGGGTCCACATCAGCTATCTTTATAGTGCATCAAACCAGTCTTCGAGCTTCTGCACTCATTCCTGATCACGGGCCCAAATTTGAAATGAATCCGCGTTTCAGATGGGCCACACCATCAACCGACGTCATGGCGTTTTCCTTGCTACTACGGTCTTGATCATCTGTAAAGGAATCTAGAATCTGTTGGGTTTCGGTTATTCCCATCGTCCCGTTCGAATGTACAACTCGGATCATTAGAAAGAGCGATGATGGTGGGCCATTACATCATCAGCGGACGGCCCCTGCGAAAGACGGAAATAGAGACTTCCGTTTCTGTTTGAAACTCGGGCGGGCGCGGGTCAAAGTCGGTTTGACCCGACCTTACATTCAGTGCACCTCCAGTGCACGTGTGCTATGCACATTCATCCCATGTAAATGGGTCCCACCATGATGATTCAAGCAATCCACTCCATCCATTCATTTTTTCTCCCTATTTAAGGGGTTGACACCAAAACTGAAGTATATCCAGATATCAGGTGGGCCTGAAATCATCAGTTTATGGGATGATTTGTCCGTTGGGCTACTTCCGCAAGGATCCAATGGATAAAATTTGACGTGTACGGTTAATTTGTGGTCCCTAGGCCATGTATACAGTTTCGAGCCAAACGGATGGTGGAAACCCTGTGATCTCGCACTCTGGTTGGTTTTCGGGCCTGTTGAATGCGAACGGCTTGATTTCCTCTGATCTCTGGTGTGCAAATCCATCAATTTTGGTCCTATGGAGTCCATCCCATACTTTAATGATTTCAGAGCATCAAATACACACTTTTAACACCTTTTTGTAGTCCACACTTGCAGATGTACCTTGCACCACAAACATGATTAAATTAGGATTTTAAACGGTGGCATGTTCATAAATCTGGTAATAACTGGGGTCTAATATGCAATATTTGACCCTCAACAAAACTCATTTCAGTTGGTGAGATACGACTAATTTAAGGTTTTGATAATCTGGATCATTTATGCTCCAATCGGGCCTTCTCTAATCCATCTTTGCCATGAAAGTTTTTGTAACTCGAGATGGGTTTTTTTGACCCATCGTCGACTGGTCATGAGCCTTGCTCGACCGGTCGAAGGCTGGTCTCAACCAGTCGTAGGAGTCGAGTCATGGCACGATTGAAAGTTCAGCGACTTGGGCTATTTTTCTCCGAGGTGCTCGGCCGGTCGTGGGAGGTGCTCGACTGGTCGTGGGTGGCACTCAACCGGTCGAAGGTTCGTCACGACCAGTCGTAGTTATGTAGATTCGTTCTGCGATTTTGCGCTGATTTCGTGTCGCAAGTCCTTTCACAACTGGGATACAGAAAAGAGTTTCCTAAAACCTTAAATAGGAGGTACCTAGGGCTTTCTAGGTACGACAAGAGGGTTTCCTAAAGCTTTATAAGGGATTTGCTAAAGGGTTTAGGGCTATCAAAGGTGAGAGAGAGGAAAAGAGAGAGAGAGGAAGCTTATAGAAGAGAGACTATGCTCGTGGAGGTTGTCTACTGTGCAATCTATATCTCAGCGCTTCTATGTCCTCGTAATCGGTGAGATCTCTCCGTTTTCTTTGTTTCTCTCATTGTTTATTCACTCCTGCGTGAGTGAAGAAGTTTGTAACATTCTACTTCATAGTGGATTGTTGATCTGGACGAGGTCTCGTGGTTTTTACCTCTTTGAGGGTTTTCCACGTAAAAATCTCTTGTGTGGTGTGTGATTGATGCATTGATTATTTTCATTGCTTTATTATCCATAATTCTGGTTTGTTTTGGAGGGCTAGATCCTAAGGTTTTGTGCAAGGCCCCCAACAAAGTGGTATCAGAACTAAGTTCATTGAACGAGTAGGATCGGTTTGAATTATGGAAGGTGGCTCATTAAGAATGATCAACCTCAATGGCTCTAACTAGACCATATGGAAGGCTAAGATGGAGGACTTGCTTTATTGCAAGGACCTATATTCTCCCATTTTAGGCATATCAACAAAATCCAAGGATATGACTGATGATGATTGGAAGAAGATAAACAGAAAGGGGGTGGGGTTTATTAGACAATAGTTGGATGATTCTGTGTTCCATCATGTGTCTACAGAAATCTCAGCCGCTGGCCTATGGCTGAAATTACAAGGGTTGTATGAGAGGAAGACAACCGGTAATAAGATTTTTCTGATAAGGCGACTTGTGAATCTCAAGTTCAAAAATGGTGGTTCTGTGGCTGAGCACATGAATGAGGTCAATAATATAATGAACCAACTCTGCTCTATGAAGATGGTTCTGGATGATGAATTGCAGGCTTTACTATTGCTTAGTTCATTGCGTGACAGTTAAGAGACATTGGTGGTGTCTCTAAGTAACTCCGTACCAGACGGAAAGATATCCATGGAACAACTAACTAGTTGTCTCTTCAATGAGGAGACAAGGAGGAAGTCTCAGGAGTCTACTCAGCAAGAGGCCCTTATGACACAAGAACAGGGGAGAGGAAAGAACAGGAAGGGCAGGAAGGCCCGAGATAAATCAAGAGGCAAGTCGAGTAACAAAAAGGATGTTTATTGCTGGAATTGTGGCAAGAAGGGTCACTACAAGCATGAATGTCGTGGTAAAAAGAATGACAAGAAAGGAAAAGGGAAGGAAGATAAATCAGAATCCACTACAGTCGCTTTAGATGGCGACGTTGTAGTTATTCTTTCTGCAGATCATGAATTATGTCTCACAGCTACGAGTCAGGACACCGAATGGGTGATAAACTCGGGAGCTTCTTTTCATGCGACTCCATGCAAGGACTCCTTCACAAGCTACAAGTCAGGTGACTATAGGACTGTGAAGATGGGAAATTCTGGCGTGTCAAAAATCGTGGGAGTTGGTGATATTTGTGTGAAGACCGATGTGGGCTGCACATTGGTTCTCAAGGATGTGAGACATATCTTAGACCTTCGCCTCAACTTGATGTCAACGGGAAGGTTGGATGATGATGGCTATGAAAGCCAGTTTGCTGGTGGGCGATGGAAGCACATCAAGGGTTCATTGATCATGGCCTGAGGAAAGAAGTGTTGGACCCTGTACAAGATAATTGTTAGTATGTGCAAGGGGGAGTTGAACGCAGTGAGAGATTCAACTATTGACATGTGGCACAGGCGTCTAGGCCACATGAGTGAAAAAGGGCTTCAAGTACTAGCAAAGAAGCGGCTTCTTCTAGACGTGATAAGTACACCTCTCAAAACATGTCTTAATTATTTATCAGGGAAACAACATAGAGTTTCATTTATTAAATCTGCTTCTCATGTTAATAAAGTGCATGCATTAGATTTGGTTTATTCTAATGTTTGTGGTCCTATGAGGACAAAAACCTTGGGTGGGGCATTATAGTTTGTTACTTTTATAGATGATCCATCTAGGAGGATTTGGGTTTATGCTTTGAAATCCAAGGACGAGGTCTTTAGTGTGTTTAAATTGTTTCATGCTATGGTCGAGAGAGAGACAGGTAGACCATTGAAGTGCATCCGCACCGACAATGGTGGTGAATACATTAGCGACTTTCACGAGTACTGCAATTCCCTGGGTATATGGCATGAACAGACGGTTGCGAAGACCCCCTAGTATAATGGTGTAGTTGAGCGAATGAATCGCACCATTGTAGAGAGAATTAAATGTATGTTATCCCATGCGAAATTACCCAAGACATTCTGGGGAGAAGTAATGCACACAGCGGTGTATTTGATAAACAGGTCTCCATCAGCCCCATTGAATGGAGAAGTATCTGAGAAGGTGTGGACTAGACAGGATCCATCGTACAGTCATCTCAGGGTTTTTGGATGCAGGGCATCCGTTCACGTACCAAAAGACGAGTGGTCCAAGCTCGATATGAAGATCAGACAGTGTGTGTTCTTGGGATACAGTGATGAAAAGTTTGGTTACAGATTGTAGGATCCGACTAAGAGGAAGCTCGTCAGAGTAGAGATGTAGTTTTCTTTGAAGATCAGTGTATAGAAGACATTGGTAAGCTAAAGAAGAACCAACCTAGTTCAGGTGAGCTAAAGGACATGGATCTGGTTACTCTTCCCGTGGTGCCTGATGACGAGGGAGTACAGTAAGGTGCAGAGGACGAGGGAGTTCCTTTAGAAGATGGACCAAGGGAGCAGCCCCTACTTGATCCACCTGTTGAGTCACATGTGAAGAGGTCATCTAAGGACCGACAGTCATCCAAGAGATACTCGCCGCATGAGCACATTATGCTAACTGATGGGGGAGAGACAGAAGATTATTCTGAGGCCCTAGCCGACGAGCATAAGGGGGAGTGGTTGAAAGCTATGTAAGAGAAGATAGAATCCTTACATAAGAAACACACCTATGACATACAAAAACTACCTAAGGGTAAGAAAGCTCTGAGCAACAAGTGGGTGTTCAGAAAGAAGATTGAGCAGAAAAATTCATAGATGAGGTTCAAGGCCAAACTTATGGTGAAAGAGTTTGGTCAGAGGAAAGGCATAGACTTCGAAGAGATATTCTCACCGGTGGTGGAGATGACATCCATACGGGTGTTGCTTGGGTTGGCGGCTAGCATGGATCTGGAGATAGAGCAGTTAGATGTTAAAACTGCATTTCTCCATGGTGACTTGAAAGAAGAGATCTACATGCACCAACCAGAGGGGTTCGAAGTCAAGGGCAAGGAGCATATGGTGTATAGGCTGAGGAAGAGCTTGTATGGGTTGAAACAAGCTTTACGGTAATGGTAAAAGAAGTTCAATTCGTTCATGTTACAGCATGGGTATGACAGAACGAAGTTGGACAACTATGTGTTCACGCGCAAGTTCTCAGATGGTGATTTCTTAGTTCTGCTATTATACGTTGATGACATGCTCATCATGGGAAAAGAGATTAAGAAGATCGACAGGCTGAAACAGGAGTTGGACAAGTCTTTTGTGATGAAAGAATTGGGCCTAGCTAGATAGATCCTAGGAATAGAGATAACTCGTGACAGAAGCAGTAAGAAGCTTTAGCTGTCACAAGAGCGGTATATTGAGAAAGTCCTAGAGCGGTTCAATATGAATGCAGTAAAGCCAGTCAGTACTCCACTAGATGGTCACTTCAGATTGAGCGACAGGCAGTGTTCCAAGACGAAGGCAAAGGTGAAAGAGATGCAAAAGATCCCCTACGCGTCAGCGGTAGGAATTTTGATGTATGATATGGTGTGTACACGCCTAGACATAACATATACGGTTGGTGTTGTCATCCGGTATCTTGTCAATCCTGGCAAAGAACATTGGGCAGCGGTTAAGTGGATACTACAGTATCTAAGAGGCTCATCCAGGTTAAGCCTATGCTATGGTAACGAAAAATCTGTGTTAGAGGGCCACACAGATGCAGATATGACAGGTGACATAGACTCCAGGAAGTTTACATCGGGATTCATGTTCACGTTTGCAGGGAGACTGGTTTCTTGGCAGAGCAAGCTACAGAAAGTCGTAGCATTGTCGACGACAGAGGCCGAGTACATTGCAGTCACAAAGGCATGTAAAGAGATGCTTTGGATGAAGAGGTTCTTACAGGAACTTAGCCTAAAGCAGGAGGAGCACGTGGTCTATTGCAATAGTCAAAGTGCTATACACTTGAGCAAGAATCCAAGTCAGCATTCCAAGTCGAAGCACATAAAGATTTGGTATCACGTATCACTAGATCAGGGATACTTTGGAACAGAAAGTGTTACAGCTTGAGAAGGTCCACACGGACGATAATGGGTCAGACATGATGACCAAGGCTTTACTCAAGGGCAAGTTTGAGGTTTGTAGAAACCTGGCTGGCTTGAAGAAGGTGGATCCCTCCTTGGTCAAAAAGGGGGAGATTTGATCATTTTTTTTAACCCGTCGTCGACCAGTCATGAGCCCTGCTCGACCGATCGAAGGCTAGTCTCGACCAGTCATAGGAGTCGAGTCGTGGCACGATTCAAAGTCCAGCGACTTGGGCTATTTTTCTCCGAGGTGCTTGACTGGTCGTGGGAGGTGCTTGACCGATCGTTGGTGAGGCTCGACCGGTCGAAGGTTCATCACGACCAGTCGTAGTTACGCAAATTCGTTCCGCAATTTTACGCGGATTTTATGTCGCAAGTCCTTTTGCAAATGGGATGAAGAAAGGAGTTTCCTAAAACCTTAAATAGGAGGTACCTAGGGCTTTCTAGGTACGACAAGAGAGTTTCCTAAAGGTTTACAAGGGATTTGCTAAAGGGTTTAAGGCTATCAAAGGTGAGAGAGAGTGAGAGGAAAAGAGAGAGAGGTAGCTTATAGAATGGAGACTATGCTCGTGGAGGTTATCTACTGTGCAATCTATATCTCAGCTCTTCTATATCCTCGTAATCGGTGAGATCTCTGTTCACTCCCCAAGTATAGGGTTGTGATGTAGTAATAAACTCGGTAAGACCGAGGTCGAATCCACAGGGACTGAAACCTGTACGCTTTCTAAAAATAACCAGATCTAGAACTAGGCTAAGATGAAATCTAAACCAATTATGATTGAGGAATAATGGTGAAATAATTATCTAAAACTTAAGAAATTTTAGAGAAGAAAAACACTAGGGATTCAGAGGATCCACTTGTAGAGATCAGGGAGATCTTATGCCTGTATTACAAATCAGGAAAATTAACTGAACTGCCATTGATATAGATTTCAAGAGATGAAAGGTGTATGAATTAGAATGGATTCCATCACCAAACTATGCCAGAGACAAAGCAAACAAATGTAATTAATCTAATTACCAACCAATCAATATGCTATGAAGGTTAGGAAGGGTACCGACATCCAACCATGCCCAGGAGACGATGGTGAACAACAGGGCTTCCTGACGTCATAAACATAAAGAGGAAAAGAACATGCTCAAAGCCATTGCAGACCCATTGTAATTTCAGTCACAACAGACCATTAAAGACTGAAAACATTCCTTTAATAAAAACCCAAATCAACATCAAATTCAGTCTAAACAAAGGCACAAGCAAAGAGTTCCCATCACACTACAAGCTTCACCTCTTGGCCCTAGCCAAGAGGTTTAGCCACACATAAACATGGTGGACTAAATCTCTTAAACAAAACAAAAAAATTAAAAATAAATAAACAAATAAAAAAAACAAAACTCTAACTCTTCTCTTTCCCTGTCTTTCTCTCTCCTTCCAGCCGTTGTCCCAGGCCTCCTCTTGTGTTCCTTTTATAGAGATGTGCGTCAGCTGCAACAGCTCCTGCAGAATTTGCTTACCAGCAGGAAACAGAAGTTTCCTTCCGTGAAAAACTTCACAGTTGTCAGCGCCTCATCCCCTTCTTTCCTTGTTTTCTTTGCAAAGAGATAACATCTCCTGGGATGTTTTTGACCGAACTAAATGATAGACGGTCTGGATTTTTGAATCAATTAGAGATGGTGGGCCGGAGTAATCCGAAAAATCCGGATTTCCCGGGATTTCGCAGCTTACGCACCGCGAGCTGCGCTGGAACGATGGTGGGGCCCATTTCGATGCAGTCCAGAAAATCTAATCCGCTCACTAGATTCATCTCGAAAAATCAGTTGGAAAAGACTAGTTTTGGATTAAATTCGGAGTGTCCCACATGGTTTTCCGCCCTGCCATTCAACCTTCGTTTGGACGAATGAACCTCGATCCTCTTTACTTCTGGGAATTATTCCACCTACACTGTGATCATTGGACCCTTTCAAGCATGATGGACGGTCCGGATCATGTTTCCACGACACGGTGGTGGGCCACAAGCAACGTCCGCATGCTCTGTTCTTGCGTAACAGAGAGAAAATAAATTTTCTTCCGCTGTACTGCTGGCGGGGCCCATAATTCACCTCAGTCGAGAAATCCATACCGTTCAGTGAATTCCTGGAGAAAAACCGTCCGGGAATGGTGAGATTTTACTGATTTTAGGTGTGGCCCATAAGATCGTTTACTTCACCGTCCATCTGATGTTTAACGGGTAGGATTTCACAACGGCTTGCATGGTCTCAAAAAATCACCTAGGTCAGGGTCGTTGCCATCCTCTGAGGTACTTGGACGGTTTAGATCGTCGAGTTGCACGATTGGTTGGGCCCACAACGCAAAAAACGGACGGCCGGCGTCGTCCGCTGCTCCTGGCGTGAAACGGGTCGGGTCAGCAACGCTGACCGACCTGCTCGCTTTCTGTGAACGGTGAGTGCACCGTCACTATGCACTCCACCGATGTAAATTAGGCCCCACCTTGATGCATATGTGAAATCCGTTCCGTCCATCCATATTATCAGCTCATTTAACGCGTTGAGACCAATTGTGAAACATATCCAAGTAGCAGGTGGGCCCCAGATTGATAATTTATAGGCTGATCTAGCCGTTAGGCCACTTCCACAGAGATCCAGGAGCTGAAATTCGATGTGTACGGTTCATTTACACTCATCAGTTCATGTATAAAGTTTCGAGCAAAACAGATGGTGAGAACCCTGTGATTTTGCATTTTGTCTGACTTTCAGGCCACTTGAGCTTCAGTTTCTCGATATTCTTTAATCTCTGATACGTAAATCCGTCGATCTTGGTTCCTTGGGGTCCATCTCATGCTTTGATGAATTCTGAGCACTAAATCTTGGCTTTTAACACTCTGTTTCGGTCAGCACTTGTAAATACACCCTGCATTAAAAATACGATTAAATCTGACCATTAAGCAGTATCATGTTCGTTAATCCATGTAATCAATGGGGTCTAATATGTAATATTTGACCCTCAACAATCTCTCCGTTTTCTTTGTTTCTCTCATTGTTTATCCACTCCTGCGTAGGTGAAGAAGTTTGTAACGTTCTACTTCATAGTGGATTGTTGATCTGGACGAGGTCCCGTGGTTTTTACCTCTTTAAGAGTTTTCCACGTAAAAATCTCTTGTGTGGTGTGTGATTGATGCATTGATTATTTTCATTGCTTTATTATCCATAATTCTGGTTTGTTCTAGAGGGCTAGATCCTAAGGTTTTGTGCAAGGCCCCCAACAATCTGCTCTACAGCACTACTCAATGTTAGGTCTTGAGGTTAAAAAGAAAAAGGAAAAAAAAAAAAGAGCTAGATCTGCAACTCAGATCGAACGTACAACATATGAAACAAAGTGAATGGGATGCCAACCATAGGTTTATGTGTGGGCCATCAGGTGGACCAGTATCTTTCATCAAACTTATTAATCAATTCTAACTCACCAAGATGAAGATGTGATACAAAAATCAGCCTTTTAAAAAACTCAAATAAGCCACACCTGGTAAACTTAGCAGTTCTGGGAGCAATTTCACATTGTTCCCATTATTATAATCCATATGACTATTTTATCAGGCCAATATTTTATATGCATGATTCAATAATAGTTCTCACTTGGCGACCGGAGTGGATTGCACATCTACAAAACAGTGGACCCCATATAGCATTGCACAATCTCCCCTTCTTGTGTGCTAGGCACAGAGAAGAAAAGTCCGTGCAAAGACCATAGTAAAAGAAGTGAGGGAAGTAGCTTGAATCTTAACCATTGATTGCATTGGTAGCTGAAATCTTAACTGCACGTTTTTTAGTACATATATTTTCAAATTCCTAAAATACCCATAATTTTATTTAAAATAACTTTTTATATCCTCTTAACACA